>OX459039.1:4737170-6042840 GCA_949775005.1 Orthosia gothica | reverse complement strand
TTGACTAACGTCTTCAATTAAATAAGTTAATCATTTTTACGTGAATGCTTCCTGTAGCTAAACAGGCTGAGTTTTCCAAGTGGTTGTGTATGGCCAAATCATCACTATGAAGAATAGCACAAAACAATCAAAGGAGTCACGGGGCCGATTTTGATTAAAACTAAAACTGCAACATTAGATTTTTCTCAACCTGTATGTCGACAACCAGAATTGATAGACAAAATCTATATCAATGTGGGCGAAGCTGCGGGTAACAGCTAGTTATATTTATATAAAGAAGTTGTCATGTTAGATCATTAACTATACAATATCAATTCAATATTTTGTATACCATACATTTATTTTTTGTTGTATTTAATTGAATTCACACTTAGGTACTAGTAAAACAATATTATGTTTTTTTTTTATGACATAAAATTAAATGGTTTGAGGAAAAAATATTTCAAACGCAGGCAACACCAAAAAGTAATATTTTTTGGTAGAACTGTCAATTTTTGTTTACCACAGTACTGTGCTGACCTTGAAAAAACCGGCACGCGACATGAAACAAAAAATCATATCATGCTATCTCGTTTCTTTACATGACATATGCATAAGCCGTTCTCTTTCTTGTGTGAATGAGATGCAAGCTATCTAGTCGTCTATAGTTTTCTCTGTCTACGTATTATCCACAGATAGATAACTATTTTTACTTTTTAAGCATACAGGCCCAGGCATACAGCTTAGAAAAGTCTATGGTTTTGAGGGCTATCACGTTTGAACTCGCCGCTAGGGGCGCTCGTGTAGAGTGAGGTCTTCAAAATGTCACAGTTTTTTTGAATATTTGCCTGATTTGCCAAATACGACAGTTTTAGATAGGTACGGTTATATAGGTCTACCAGAATCTCATGGCAAAAAGGGAAATAAAAATTTGTTGTATGCAATACTGGGGAAATTGGTTCAAACGATCTTGATACTGTTAAATTTTTATTTATGTCTTTAGTATTAATGAACATGAGGTACCTATATTATAGTAGTCACAACGGATCTTTGTGTCTTTGAACTTGGTCCTGCCAACCATTGCGTAAGAAACAGTTTGTCATCGAGTATACTGCATAGAGTAAGCGAGATAGGACGATGACAAAAAAGACAAAAGATATTTATTTCAACTGGGCCACCAAGCGGCACTTTTGAATGTCACAATTTAAATTTACATGGAATAAAAGTTGATTCTACCGTGCATTCGGAAAGTAGCTTGTTATGGAGAAGAATGCACAAGAAACTCCGTAAGCTTATGTGACATACATAAGCGAGTGAAAGAGACAGTTATACAATGCTATCTTCACCTTCAACATTGACACAAAAATAGCTACTGCGCGGGGTCTTGCAACCAATTCAGAGACACAAAGATCCACTGTGAGTATTATAGGTATGTGTATGAATAATGTTGTTATAAATCGTGTTCTTAACATAGAAAAATAAATCAATTGAATATTAATTTATGTACTAATTTATTATTTAGCATTTAAATCATACTAATAACTTAAAACCTCATTCAGAATTAGAAAACTAGAATACGATTCCATGAACTCCACTGGCATTTCAAAAACTTGTATCTTTGTAGTTTTATGTCATCTCTCTCCATCAAAATGGTTCTTTTTCATTGGCATTTAACATATTCAAAACCAATCTCTTTATGTGCCGATCCATGTGTCATGTTCGTGAACGGGCGCCATCAGTTGGGATTGGTCATAACTTAGCTGCCTCCGCCTGTTTTTAATTACCTAATTATTGTATTTTTAATTGTTTGTTTTACTGTAGAAGCTTTTAAGTGCGTTACTTTTCTTTTTTTTTTTTTTTACATCGTTCTCACATGTATGTATTTTTTTTGTAAACACATTTTTTGTAAAAGAGTATGTGTGGAGTTTCTTGTCCATTCTTCTCCACAACAAGCTACATTTCCGAATGGACGGTAGAATCAATTGCCCCCGGTTTCCCAGCTCGGAATTGTCGGGCGGTTGGTGTGGCGGGTTGTCGGGCGCGCGTTGTCTGCTGTGATTGGTTGAATGAATTTTCAACAGCCAATCGCAGCGGATAGCGCTTGCTTTGGCGGTTTGTCGCATTGGTTCGCCGATGATTTTGGGCTGGGAAACTGGAGGTTAGTATTAGATAATTTTTTTTTTTTTTTGACGTTCGAAAGTGCCGCTTAATGGCCTAATTGAATAAATACATTTTGATTGATTGATTGATTTGATTTTATGTATAAAGTCTGTAAAAAATAATAAAATGTATCATGTTACTTGTCATTCATCATCATCAGTCTATATATTTTTTTTAATGTAAGTTTTATGGCCTGGTTGCTAGGACCTTTTAGCCACGTCTTTGGAAAGACTTTTGGATCTTATATTTATTCTTTAGTATGCATTAGAATGCGGATGTAACAGGTTTTAACGTTTTTTGGAGTATTTGGCAGCAAATTGTATCGAGTCAGTCTTCCCAGTAAGCTTTGCAGACGCAGTCAATACTACAATAAAATACACCGCTCCACTATCCCGAGATCGCTTTTGTCAATGATTTTACAAATTGTCCAGTTGCGGAGACAGTTGAGATACAAAACTACACTAATAATATATCACAATATCCACTAGGAATCAATTTGCAAATAATATTAACAGCCACTGAACTTCACTCGACAAAATCCCGCCAAAAACTCCCGTCTATATACAAGTTCCACTGCAGGGCGCGGATTATTACTTAATATTTTTCTTACGACAAAGATTCTCAATCTCCGTTAAAATCAATATCTTGTCGAAGAATTAGTAACAGTTACATTACTGTTGCCATTTCCTTCCGGCCATCATACGATGTGCCCTGACCTACGATTTACTATATAATAGTAATGGAAAGAAATTAAAATTAAGTAAGAAAAATATAAATTAAACTAAAAGTATCAAAACAAGTCAGTCCAACTTACCGGTCCACTCTACGACGCACTTTAAAATCAAAGATTGAGTTTGATTTACGCCTTTTTCTTCCCTTATTTTATGATACACATTGAAAACAATATGTCTCGCATGAGATCGAAGTGGGTTTTTCGACATTTTCACAAAAATAACAAACTTTCCAGATATTATCAAAAAATTTCAGCAGCGGTTGACACATCAAGTACTTTGATTCGACAGGTGACAATTGACATTGCCATATGAAAATCACAATTTAAAAAAAATAAAAAATGCCATGAGATTCTGGTACACCTTATACCAACCATTGCTTTAATTTTTATGTTTCGGAAAATGTTAGAATCGTCAATCTTCAATTTTTGCGAAAAAAAGGGACTGCGTAAAACTCATACATAGATTCATTTTTTTCTTTATTGTCAACCGTGAACGGAAAATTTATCCAAAAACCCTGGTGGATCTTTAAAGTAAAAATAAAATCGATCAATTGGTCCCGTGCTTCTAAAACACAGCGCGGCTTTCTTCATCAGGTCATCGTTCCTACTTGAGGAAGGCCTACCAACAGTCGTTACTTAAATCAAGCTTAAATCCCATAGTAAGCATGCCTGTCATCAAACAGTCACATTTCAAACTGCGAACTATATATATATAAATATTATTGTTATTGCCCACCGGTATGGAACTCAGGACCAAAAGCTGAGTCAAGCTTGCAACTTTGTAAATCACAGTGAAATATTTCCTAGATAAAAGCCACTCCACACCATAAAGGTCACTCACTCATCACGAAATATCGAAAACCGCTTGACCACAGATATAAATCTAACTAGATGACGCGATTGTATGTACTTCGCGTGCCAAAAAACCGGCCAAGTGCGAGTCGGACACGCGCAAGTTTTCTTGAATGGGCGCCCCCCACTCAAATATTGATTTTATTCTGTTTTTAGTATTTGTTGTTACCAGAAATACATCATCTGTGAAAATTTCAACTGCCTAGCTATCACTGATCATGAAATACAGCATGGTGACAGACGGACAGACAGACTGACAGACGGACCGCGGAGTCTTAGTAATAATTTTTACCCTTTTGGTACGGAACCCTAAAAACGGAGTAAAATTACGACCAATGATCGAAATCTGAGCTTTTCATTTAGATTTATCGGCACCGGAAATCCACTGAAATCTTAAAAAATGCCCTTTTATGCCATATTGAGCTGTAAAGACTGTATAGAAAAAGTTGGCCGAGGCATTGGAAATAAGTTGGACACTTGAAATTTTAGATTTACGCTCTTGGTTGATAAAACGAATTCATGTATTTATTGGTTCTTGGTAATTCTACCCCTAAGGGGATATAGTAGTTGATATTAAATGAAATTTCTTCGGTTTACTCGTAGAAGGTAAACCATCTGAAATAGTAGGTTTACGCTCTTGGTTAAAAAAATACAGTGTTTTTTTTCGGCAATTCTACGCTCTAGGCCTTCTGAGGTTAAAAGGGGTTTGAAAGTTTGTATGAAATTTCTATAGTTTGTAAGTCGGACACCTGAACTTTTAGATTTATACTCTTGAAACCCTCTTACTAATAAACGCAGAATAAAGTTATACCAGGTATAACAAAGGAATAACCATACATTTTCATAGGTTTATACCTGGTATAACTTTATTCTGCGTTTATTAGTAAGAGGGCCAATGTGTTGATAAAATAATTCATGTATTTATTGGTTTTTGGAAATTCTACCCTTACGGTGCCCCTAGTCGACGGCACGAACTATTTTGTGCGCGAGGTTAAAATGCATGTTATCTCATCCGACAACACGTGCCAAAAAGATAGATGCTGTCATGAGCAGTAAGAAGCTAGATCGCGTACGAATTAGTACTTTTGCAAATTTGTTTCGAAATAGATGATGACTTAGGACGATAACGAGCGCGCGAAATTTTATAAACAGACCTTTGGGACTAATATTAACATTATAAACGGGATATTTACCATGTTTACTGTTTGTTGCGAGTTGCGAACAAGAAAGAGGGTAGACCGATTTGTCGCCTCATAAACACCCACAAGAACTTCAGTTTATCCGTGATCATGGTGCTTGCAACAGCACCGAAATATCGGAAACTCGCAACAAACAGTAAACATGGTAAATAACCCGTTTCTAATGTTAGTGTTAGTGACCTTGACAGTTTAAAAACTTAGACAAAACAACTAATTGTATATTTTCAAAATTAAATTTTTTGAATTGTTGAATTACTTACTAATCTAACCCTGCATGGTGGCCGTTTTGCAATTTTCCTTCTTCTTATGGTATTTATTTCCGCCCAAAGATGCGTTAAAATTAGTGTAGAAATATGGAACTTTCGACGCCTGTTTTTCAATTATTATTTTTTTACTTTTTTTTCCATACAGGCTAGATAATGATGAGACAAATAGATATTTTTATTTTTATTTTTATTTTGAACGTACATCGTCAAACAGTGCAGTAATCGCCAGACTACGTTTGTATGGATTAATGATCGACTAGTGTAACCTTAACGGGGTTGCCCATACACAGGCCCCTTATGAAGTATCGTGTCTGCGATTTCAATATTACACAAAAATAGGATTTATATTTTGTGTTATTTGCCATCTGTGTCCTTTACTTTATATGTACAGACAACAACAGTTCAGGTTCCTTCACTTGGACATTTGTATGCACCTTATTGCATTGTAATAAGGGTTCATTTCAAGAACAGAAACATCGTTATATCTCGTGAACCCCACAAAATAAATAAAAAATGTTGGCATTCTCCTTTATTGGGCTTACATGTTTGAAAGTTGCCATAACTAACCTAAGTAAATAAAGGTTGACATTATTAGTTTTTTTCAAAACTACTCCTAAAAGACGATTTAGGGGGTGTTAAACAAAAAACAACATAAAACCGGCCAAGTGCGAGTCGGACTCGCGAACGAAGGGTTCTGTACCATTATCGCAAAAAACGGCAAAGAAACACGTTTGTTTTAAGGGAGCCCCACTTAAATATTAATATTATTCTGTTTTTAGTATTTGTTGTTATAGCGGCAACAGAAATACATAATCTGTGAAAATCTCAACGGTATAGATATCACGGTTCATGAGATACAGCCTGGTGACAGACAGACAGACACACGGACCGCGGAGTCTTAGTAATAGGGTCCCGTTTTTACCCTTTGGGTACGGAACACTAAAAATGTCTCTCGTTTCATCTCCTTAAAGGTTGTACTCCAAAAATCCCTTCTTAGTGCTTCCATATATCAAAAAAAGAAGCCTTGTAGTAGCCCTAGTATTTGTGCCAAGTTCCAAGTTTATTAACCCAAGAAATAAACATTTTCCATACAAACTTCAACATCCCTTAAATCGTCTTTTGGGGCAGTTCCGAAAAATTTATGTCACCTTTATTATTTTGGTAAAAATAGTTGTGAGTGACGTTTTAGTGTCGCGTTATTAACGCAGTAGTAGATATTTTTGTGTTGAATCGCGTAATTTACGCAGCATTCGTTTCTATACTAAAGTAACTCTTAAACCACCCGCTTCTTCTTTTCTTTTTTTTTCTGCTCTTCGGATCCAGCAGAATTGCGGCCCTCGCCAGGCCATCAGTCCAACTTGTGCGAGGCCTATTTTATTTTTGGCTGCCTCAACTAACTGCACGTAAAAAGTCATCGGTAGTTGTAAGTTTGTTTTACTTAATTTACTTGAATTTTATTCATTTTATCGACTGCATTTCTACCAAGCGCATGTTTCATACAACATCTATAATTTCCTACGATCGCCCGACCGGTACTAAACAGTAAAATTATAATCATTTATCAAAAACAACTCTACTGCGATGCGTTGTTATCGAGTTTAGCGACCGTACCTACTAGGGCATGTAATATCGAAACTTCGGAAGTTTTTAAATTCCGATATTGATTTCTGATATTAGATTTCAATATCGGTATTCCGAAATTAATATCGGAATTGCGCACTTTTGTTAAATATCGCTCATTTTTAGGTAAATTGCACAAATTCGGTATGAGGTTGGATTGAGTACATTAAGAGGGGACTCTAGTGAGACTTTCTCCATACAAACACATTATGTTGTTTTCTTCGTGGATAATGCCTCTAGAGCAATGATTTTTTTCCATAAAATCTAGGTCTAATTAATACGTGCCTGTATCATTTCCTTTTTTCCAAAACATAATCACAAAATGAAATATGACAATCCAAAAATCCGAAAAAATGCCCGTTTTTACCGCCATGTTCAGAAGACTTTCAGACAAAATTTATAAGTTTTTAACAAAAAAGGAAATGATAGGAGCATAGATATACTTTTCCTCTAAATTTTGACAGAAGAATTTTTTAGATCAGACCAGTTTTCATGAAGAAAACAGCAGAATACGAAACGTCTTTTAGTCAAAGTTTTTGTAGGTAAAATCAGCCTGAGCTGCAGTTGTCCCTTTCGCACTTTACGGGGTGAGGTTGGAGGTGACGTGATGGCAATAGTTTCTTCAAACACCTATTTTTCAAATTCCTGTTGACTAGAGTCCGCTCTTAAAAAAACACGTTTATCCGAAAATCCTAATATGTCGCGGCACATATTAGGATTTTCTATTGTGTCTCTCTTTAATCACCAGTGACTGGGTAATCGGGCGCTTACCTATTTACTTAATTGAAAACAATATATCGTGGTCCCGGGACCACGGACGTTGCAATACGGCCGAAACGTCGGGCGAAATAGGTAAACAAACAATCGAAATCATCGCGTTCAATTTCCCGTGATAATTATATTGTTTTCAATTAGGAAACGCGTAAGTTTTAAAGCTATTTACTTAAGCTGCACATTTGTTCCCAAGAAAGACAACATGTATATTAAGAAATAAGGATAATGCAAGAAAAGCCAGAAAATAAATGTTTATCGATCAATCTGATAGTAGTCACGATAAGTGTATTGAGTAATAATGATTTATAAATCCAAGTCAATGAGGCGACGACTCCTGGAGGACGCCTATGTTCAGCAGTGGACTTCTTTTGGCTGAAATGATGATGATGATGAGAGACTGTGTAGTAAAGTAGTGGAAGTTGATTTTTCGAACAGATTAATGGTCGGATAGACTAATTTGTTGTATTCAATACAAGCAGAAGATAGAAAAATATTAAGCTATAATTTATTGAGGTTTCGAGCAAGAAACACATTGTAAATTTGAAATAAAGTTTACTCGTTCCGAAACAGAAGTATAAAAATCTATCTTAGCATTCATCATCATCATCATTTTTATCGGTATTTTAGCCGAAAGACGAAGAAAAAAAAAACGACTTGACTTCTGTGGCCTTAGTGCGAGTTTTTACTCACGCGTGACTCACGCTCACTCGTGTTACGTAAACGATCTCTTATGTCAAAATGTATACAAAAAAAGAGGTTTCTCCTTACCGTCCCCAGACGGCGCTTAACCAGTTTCCATACAAATTGACGTTTACGTTAACGCGATTGATCGTGAGTAAAAACTCGCACTAAGGCCTCTGAACATAAGCCTTCCCCAAGTGTCGTCACATTAGCCGATCCCATACGTCTGAAATCTAGTGGATTCCCGAAACGAAAGCAATAATCAATGAAAATATAATTATTACAGCGGGTTCTATGAAACTGTGTATTTACTTGCACTTTGGGACTGTAATTAAATATGGAATTCATTAAGGCACATACAATTTTTTCATGAAGAATATTTTAAGTAAATAAGTGCCCCTATTAATTATTATACAGATTATCCGACCACTGCTAATCACCGTAGTCAACGGGCCTAATCGGGCTTTCTCATTCAACGCTTCACAAGGAGCTGAAATAAGTTTTTTTTTTAGATTCCGAGATTCCTAATGGATAACTTAGTATCGGAATTGAAATATCGGCAATTTCGTTCCGAGTTTAAGGTTTTAGGTTTAAGGTCAAGTGCGATCAGTCGTGTTACAAGTGAGGATAGCATGTCCTTACTTGTAACACGACTTAACACAATTAATTTTCTTTGTAGGTTGTTTTTGCATCAACCTACCTTACACACATCCGTAAGTACTTCTGTAGGAAGCGCGGGGTCATACAAATCCAACACAGGCTTAAAACACGAAATATTTTGCAATTGTTCTAAACTAATCTATTAACGGGTGCAAAATTAACGCAAAATTTGGAATAAACTTCTTAAAATAAGTGCACAAACCGATAAATTGACGTACCCACAGGTTAACTACACATTACTAGGCAAATGAGACTTCAAAATGCCACTGGCGGCAATTTTTTTTTAATCTGGATCATTTACGAGTACTTAATCATATTTAATTGTTAACAAACGGTTTTGTTTTTTGTTTTTGTTAAACATGTTATAAAATAGTAACACCAGAATTTAAATCAGTCTAGGGTAGATGTAAATCTTCTACAAATGCCAACTTTGTTTTGTGTACAGAGATATTCTGCTATATTATATTAATAAATCTCACACCATAGACTACTATTATAAATAGAGATCTCACACTAAAGATCTGTTTGCTAAACGGAACCCTGGTATACTTATTACCTTGACGAGTTATAAAAGCTGTTTTATGTGTGTCATCTGGATTAATTGCTAATTGATGATAACTTTGGACCATACCTACTGATACGTAACAGTAAAAGTATCCTTTCCAGCTAACTCTGAAACTTGGTCTTATAAATAAGGCAACGGAAATCTTTGATTTACAGTGACATCATTTAAAACGCGTTAATTACACAGAGCAACAAACTATGTAAGCGGCGGCGTTCTATTTTGTTACAGAGATTACTACCGACGTTTTTTTTTTGACTTAGATCACAGGATAAGCGTAACAGGATTCAGATTGTAGTCTCTTAGGATGTATAATGTCTTTATACGGGATGATCAGTGGTAAGCTTAATTTTCATCTGCGAAATTAGTACAATCTCATTACTGTGTAGGTACTTACCCAAAGCAAAACAATGTTAATAAACATATAAAATCAGAGTGTTCTTTTTATTTAATAATCCCCTTTTATGTCCTATTTAGGTGAACGCGCACCTGTCCGCGCCGCACTCGCCGCAGTCATCGCATTTTCTCAAGGCCCCGCGCTATCCGCGCCGCACGCATTGTATGCACTTCTGTACATCTTGAACTGTATTTTCATAGAGATACGGATCATGTTTCCGCGCCGCCCGCATCGCCCGCCGAGTCTGATGACGTCATCCGCACGCGCTGGTGGAATCCGTATACCTACAGCATTTTGCTGAAATGCGGGTAGTGCGGCGCGGATAGGTGCGCGAGGCTGCATAGGATTTCGTATAAGGATTTATAAAATGCGATGACTGCGGCGCGTGCGGCTCCTGCAGCGTAAGTGCGCGTTCAGCTTTTATTCCCACTGCTAGACTAAGTAGCTATGGCCCGGCTAGAGTTCTACATGAACTCGCGCCTTTGTTGCATTATGAGGGACTGGGGGTAGACAACGTACAGAACGCTACAATCTACAATCTGCTACAATCCTAATACATTTTATTTCGTTTACCTACGTAAAAACATACGTCATACACAGATGATGGTTATGCGAATTAGTTTAATTCTTATTATTGAGATTATGGCGACGCGACGAGTAAAACAAGTAGCTATATATGGCCTGGCTAAAATTAGCGAGTTATCGATATTGCGAATATGGAAATGAGAAAGACAACGTACCTGGCAAACTGGCTGTGGATCCTGGCAGCCTGTCTGTGGATCCTGGCAGACTGGTTTTGGCTCCTGGCTTACTGGTTGTGGATCCTGGCAGCTCTCGGCCCTTGTTAAGACCTCTCCTTGCAGTCACACGCAGCACATGTTGAACACTTTGATGTAGTGTTGCTCGGCGTGCAGTTGGGTCGATGGCAGATCACATAGCACGCGCGGTGAAGCTCGTAGTGTCGTTCCGTTCGTGAATAACACAAACTTCTTCGATTTTTCTTCAGTGTCAGGGTGATCTTGCGGTTTTGGCGTGGATATAGGTATCATTAAAACGAAGCTTAATTTTAGTTTATACAACTTCTGAGTGAAACGATCTTGTATTTACAATCGAAAGAGACAAAAAAATCTCACTCTATTTTATATTAGTCTATGAAATAAATGACTGCTTGACATGGCTTGGCCACTTGCCCCTGACTGGAGGGGAGGCGTCAATATGGCGGCTTCGGCGGGCTCGACGGCCATTGGTCGGTTGCACCGGTTGCACGTAGGCTGACAGCCCTCAAACTTAATACTACTTATTTAACACATAAATATGAGCCTATGACCTTGCGAAGAACACAACATACGCCCGTGCGAATCGGACTCGAGCACGAGTTTCCGTACCATTGTTGCAAAAAACGGCATAAATATCATGTTTTTTTTTATAATGGTATGGAACCCTTCGTGCGCGAGTCCGACTCGCACTTGGCCAGTTTTTTAAAACACTTACTTCTAATTCAAAATATTTTTTGTAAGTAGGCGAAAATCGTTCCTAAATTAAATTAATTTAAAATCGTTATGTAATCTGTGGAGATAAACTGAAAAATATATGTTGACAGTTGAGTTGAGTGAGACCACAGAATATCAATCTCTACTATTAATATTGCCAGGTTAGGTGACTTTTCGCCATTTAGGCTACTCGATTGAGTGGCGGGGCGACCATTTTTTAAGGTTCTGTACCCAAAGTGTAAAAACAGGCCCTATTACTAAGACTCTACGATCCGTCTGTCTCTCACCAGGTTGTATTTCATGAACCGTGATAGCTAGACAGTTGAAATTTTCAAAGATGATGTATTTCTGTTGCCGCTCTAACAACAAATACTAAAAACAGAATTAATTAAATACTTAAGTGGGGCCCTACAACCATCGTGATTTTTGTGCCGTTTTTTGCGATAGTGGTATGGAATCCTTCCTGCGCGAGTCCGACTCGCAATTGGCCAGTTTTTGCGATCGGTGATTATCTAGTCATAAAATGCACCTTCAGAAAAAAAATTGGCCCATTTTAGGTGACTTCAAGATTAGGCTGTCTAACTTTAATACAACATATTCTGTCAAAACACATGACACGCGAACTAACTTTCCGTGATTTATTGCCGATTTTACCAGTCAATTGTCGAAACCGCTTTTAACGATTTTTCGAAGAAAGATGCAGCGTTATCAGCAAAAATTGCGACTCAAACAGCTGTAATGGAGTCGCAAAACAAGATAATTGAAGATCATCAGCGTAAGATCGATAATTACTTCGTCACTATTAATGAACAAACAAGGGTACTAGCAGATTTGTGCACCAAAATTGAGAAACTCGAGGTTCAAGTTTCAATAGAATCTGCGAAGAGCGAGATGGATTAACCCGTCGTGGTAGCAGAAATACAGCGGGCAAGGGAGACAAACATTGCTTTTAAATATAAGGAACCGCAAAAGAAGGAGATGGAAAGAGCGGGCCGCGCCACCGTGTGTGAGCGGACTAAGGCAGCTTCCATACGGCAAAAGACGAGTGAGCGTTTATTCGAAGCCGCGGAACTATCACTGAAAGATAATGTTATGTTTGAGGAATGGAAAATAGTTAATAATAACAAAAAGCGAACTAACCAAGGTAGTAAGGTCGTACATAAAGGAGGGATTGCGCAAATTTCCACGCTTCAAGCAATTCAGAAGAAAAAGAAAGAAAGAAAAATATATATTTGTGACCCGCACAGGAGACACGAGAAATAAGCATACAATTAAACAATAATAAAACTAAAACCCAGTGCGACCAAAAAGGCTCCTATCTCAGCATGTACAGCGATATCCAGAAAAGGTAATAACGCTGCGCAGAAGAAGTTCTTGCATGCTGGTCGTTACATCCAGACAACACTGAAAAGTCAATAAGCGATCACGTTGCGGAAATCTGTGGATCAATCAATATTAAAATTGAGAAATTCATCCCGAAAACTGCTAGGGACTATGCATCATTCATGGTTGGAAAAACGGAATCTCGTTTTCAAAAAATCATTAAAAATAAAAACACAATGTTGATAGTTGGTTAGTAAATGCGCAGTTTAACCAATGGGTGTGACTTAGAAACTCTCGTAAGCCATCAAAAGGCAGTCAAGGCAAGAAATGAACATCCAAGTGTGCTATTAGAACGTAAGAGGATTGCGGACTAAAACAAAAACTTTCCTTAATAATGTTTTAGCATTGACTTATGACCTTTTTGCAATTATGGAATCAGGTTTCAATAATGGGATTCATGATGGAGAACTAATTCCAACGGATTACAACATATTACGATGTGATCAAACGGACGGGCGAATACAAGGAGGAGTATTTTTAGCGGTTTCACCGAGTTTTGGGTTGAATCGCGTTTCTTTTGACAACGTGGACAAGGCCTTATTTGAGATCGTGTGTGTTCATCAACGAAAACATTTTTTGTTTTTCTGTTGTGTTGTTACAAAACATAACATTCCGCCAAAACGTGATGCTAATGAATATATGTTTATATCATATATTGGAGAATGTTTGTGTTAGATAATTATGATAAACTTTTATTGTTGGGTGATCTCAATAAGCCTTCTGCGACCGTGGAAATTCAAAGTTACCTGGATTACTTTATTGCAAACTGTGGATTTCGGCAGGTACATAATTTAGTCAATATTAATTATCCTACTTTAGATTTGGTACTGTCAACGTTTGAGATGAGTGACTTAGGGGTACAACTTTCTGAGGAACCGTTAATATTGATGCTCAATACCCGCCGCTGGTCATTAGCGCCGAGCTTTCTGATCGGGAACTAGAGGGGAGCATGGGACTTTCTAGGAATGTTGGTGATAGTGCCCCAGGTACTTAATAAAAACTGGTGGAATTTCAATAAAGCAGATTTCCTAAGATTATATCATCTTTTATGTTATTAGATTGGGATTTTTGCATAAAATTCATAACTCAGAGATGGCTTTAAATTACTTTTATAAAGTAATAAATTAGATGTTGGCTGAGAGTGTTCCTGAGATAAATCTTAAAGTTGGTAAGCAAGGATCTAGGTTTAGTTAACCAGAGTGGTACACATCGGATTTGATAATCGGAGTGATATCAAAAGAAAGTAGAGTTATCATAAATTGTTTGAGACAACTGGTTCCCAGAGGGTGTTTTCTCACTTACGAGCTCGAGTCAAAATTTAAATCGCTTCCAGTTATGAAGCCTTCTTCTTTAATCGGTCCCTCATTACTAAGGATCGTGGTCACTGGACCCCTTTAAGTGGACAACGGAAGGTTTCGCCTCATATTTCCATTCGGTGTACAGCCCACAGCGGCGGGGGTGGCGTAGCTAGCTACATATCAGTAATCTGTGGGGTGGCGCGCGTGCCTGTTGACCGTGTCATTGCGCGAGACCTACGCGCCGCGCTTCTGCGCCTCAAGCCCTAGCGCTCAATAGGCCCGGACGGCATACCACCTTTCATTGTCAGGGATTGTGGTATGGTTTTTGAGGAGCCTTTGTTGCACATCTCCAACTTGTGTTTGCAGGAGGGTCACTACCCGGACGAGTGTAAGATCACGCGAGTTATCTTATCTTATCTTGTGGAGGGGCCGAGAAATAACTCGGACACTTCGAACCATTGGGATCTTTTGTGTTCCCCTAGATAACTTACTCCTCCCCAATCTCGTTGAAAACTCTTTTCATGAGTTTTACAACGAGACTAGGAGATATGAGCCTATAGTCTTCTGGTTTTGGATATCCAACCCCTAGCAGACTCATTCGCTTACTAGCCAGTGCATCGCATGTGCACAGAAGGTGCTCCATGCGTTCCGTATGTTCCCCACATAACCTGCACATGGGTGTCACGGTTAAACCCATCTTCATGAGCATGTCGTTGGTTCCAAAGTGCCCAGTAAAGGCCCCAAGCAGGTAGCGAATTTGACCCTGCTCATACTCGTATTCCAAATACATTCCCGGGCTTTGAACGTAGAGCCTAGGCATTTCTTGGAGTGTTGTAAAACGGTATAAGACAGCCAATGTGTTCGTTGTTTTTGATCTGCAAACTCCCTAAATGTGACTTTGACGAGACACGTTGAAATGCCTACACATGGTTCTGGACCAACAAAGTCATTTGCCGAGCCCTCTCTTGCCAGTTCATCTGCCACTTTGTTCCCATGGATTCCTTTGTGCCCAGGGACCCACATCAGTCTTACCCTGTTATGCTTCCCAAGCCTGTTTAGGGTTTGGATAGCATCCAGGACAAGTCTGGAGTCCACTTTGTAGGATACCATGGCTTTGATTGCAGCCTGACTTTCACTAAGAATATATATGGATTTGCCTCTGGTTCCTCCTTTTTCCTTATCTATATTCTCTTGAGCACAGGTTATTATGGCATATGTTTCTGCTTGGAATACAGTTGCCATCTTCCCTAAGCTTCTGCTACATTTGTAACCTTTGCGTATATTCCCGCTCCTGTACCTGATTCCATTTTGGATCCATCAGTGTACCATACCAGACTATCTTCTTCTGGTGGATCGATTCCCTTCGTCCAGTCCTCTATTCTAGGGATTTGGACCTTGAAAGACCTTTCAAACACAAACATGGTTTGCATTTTATCGGATATCATGCTTTGTTACCCGATCCAGGCCTTCATTCCTATCGGACTTTGTATGGTTAGTCTTTGGCTTAGAGGCATCCCATAGTCTAGCAACAGCAAGACGATGTAATGTCTTCCTTGCCTTGAATCCAACCATCATATGCAGAGGAGGGATATTAATTAATTAATCAATCGCTGCCGTAGGTGGTTGTCCTGAAAGCACCCGTGATGCCGAGACACTGGTCTCTGTAACCTGGTGAGTGGCGCTTTGCGCGAGGCAAGCTTTGTTCTTGGCCACCACACTATGCTGCCGTATGTGATAATAGGTATTATCATTAATGATAATACCTATTATCACATACACATACATTAATGATAATACATATATAAATAAAGGATGATAGACTGATGGACCTGTAAGCTTTAGCTTCCTCATAAGTTGGTCTGCACACCTTCGGTATAAAGGTGACTTTGACCTCCCTCCATCCCTTGGGTACGTATCCAAAGGCTATATCACGCGAGTTATCAGAGTTCCTAAAGTAGGTGCGGGATCTGACCATTTAAATAATGATGTAATATAATGGTAATAATTATAGTGGTATTGGAATGTCTTGTAACGATTGATGTATTGTATTGTAATATTTTATATGTAATTTATAACATCGCCTTGGAAGTTTCTGTGAATTAATGAGTAAATAAATAAAAAACAAAAAAAATATATATTATCTGCGAAACGATGAAAATGGCTGGTAATATTTAACAATTCATCATTATTTTTGTTAATACCTCAGTCGTGACATTAGCTTGTAGTATGTTGAATGATGACAGTTATTACAGTTTACAATATTTTTTTAAATCTAACTGCAACTAAACTGTACTAAATTTTATTAGAAGGTTCATAAAAGACTTTTTTTTATAAAAATGGTGGTATATTTGTTTACCAAAAGCAGCTAAATAGAATTTTTATGATTAATAAAATAAAACTAATTTGACTTATTTCTGTGCTTACTACTATTTTAGTGCATGCATAATCACAATTGAATGTACAAACAATTAAGAAAGTTACAAAAAATATTATAGAACTAGCTGACCCGGCAAACTTTGTTTTGCCATAAAAAGACCAAACATTTATCTACCCTACCTACCCTACCTTATACTACCTACCCTACCCTACCCTACACTACCCTACACTACCCTACACTACCCTACTCTACCCAACCCTACCCTACCCGACCCTACACTACCCTACATTACCCTACCCTACCCTATCCTACCCGACCCTACACTACCCTACATTACCCTACCCTACCCTACCCGACCCTACACTACCCTACACTATCCTACTCTACACTACCCTACCCTACACTACCCTACCCTACACTACCCTACCCTACCCAACCCTACCCTACCCGACCCTACACTACCCTACACCATCCTACACTACCCTACCCTACACTACCCTACCCTACCCTACCCTACCCTACCCTACCCTACCCTATGTCCTTCTCCTGGCTCTAAACTACCTCCCTGCCAATTTTCAGCTAAATCGGTTCAGCCGTTCTTGAGTTATAAGTGAAGTAACTAACACGACTTTCTTTTATATATATAGATGCATAATTATCGAATTATTCTTATATAATGGTCAAAGGTCAAATGAAATAAACTCCAGAACTCATTAATCGGCGAATTTAGGCTACTTGGTCTCCCAAGTAGCCTAAATTCGCCCAATTTCAATCGATTTTCGATTCGATTTGAGGCTCAACTCAACAAATCTGGAATGGCATTGCATTCATGCATTGTGGCAACTGGCAACTGGCAACACTGATAAATATTGTTTTTGCCAGAGAGTTAAAGAGTTTGTCTTTGTTAAACTTTTGCCTTAGCTTTTGTTTTGTTTGTTTGCTTTGCTAGGCCAAATTTGTGAATTAAGTTAATGGTTGTGTTGAAAACTTAATTAACGAGAAAATAAGGTCGCCTAAATAGCCCCAACCGACCATGACCGTGGCCTTTTGTTTTGTTGTAGGTTGTAGTTTTATTGACAATTCAAAAAACTTGTAAGCTTGCTAAAGGTAGTATCTCTAAGTGGTCTGTGCTAAAGGTTTATGAGTTTGAGGGGTGTCCTTTTGTTTTGTTGTAGGTTGTAGTTTCATTGACAATTCAAAAAGCTTGCAAAAGGTTGAGTGTCTAATGGCATCTTGTAATACTGCGAGTGCTAAGTACCTAAAAAATTCATGTGACAGTGGGGATGAGGGATGGGGAACTGCTTGGTGAAAAGCAAACGTCATAAATACCACATTGCCCGGCTTAACGGAGTTATACCTGAGCAGGCACACCTGCACCTACAGTGCAGATGTCATTTATTGCAAATCAACATATAAAAAAAAAAAAAATAATTGAAATATTTGATTTGAAATATTTAAAAAATATTTGGACCCAGTTAAGCAGAAAAGATCCAGCCAACGTTTCATTACTTTTGAGTAAATGCAGTTTAAAGTTAGGCAAAGAATAAAAAAATCTTATGATACTGTACCTATTTGAAAGTTAGTAGTGTAGTAGGCCATAACATACACATTATTTTGAAAGTAGCATATTGTACATTTTCATATGAAGAATATCTGTAATTCCTGAAAAACTATGCGTGGATCTTTTATGCAAAATACAGTATTACAATAATAAACATTAGTTTAATGTGTGGTTCATTTTAGAAGGAAGGAAATAAAAATCGGAACTTACATAAAAACAGTTTAATGAGAAAAAATAATTCAAATTGTTACTTTGAGATAAAAAATATATAAAAAAAATGAATCGGCAATCACTGGTTGGTTTTCCAATTTATTTAAGCAATAACGCTTTCCTCAGCTTCAAACTCTACCTCAAAATCAGGTTCGACACCAAATCCATCAATGTCGTCTTCTACATTATTGTCGCCCGTTAGATTTTTGTAGAAGGTGTGAGCATCTCGTGGAATTAAATGCATTAGGCTTTTGATATCGCTCAATTTCGCAGCTGCTATAGGTTTACCATTTGGCCAAAGCATATTCATCATATCTCTGGAAATTAAGCGTTGTCTTCCACGTTGACGTTTTTTCAGATCCACCTCTTCATAATCATCCTCTAAACTTTGTCGCATAAACAAGGAAAACATTGCTTCCTTTTTCAATAAAATTTCTTTAGTTTTAAGCCAGGATATTTTTTCACCAGTAATAGATTTTTTTCTATTAGTGATTGTATTCTCAAGATTTGCTGATCCAAGAAAATCTTTGGCTTCCATTCTGTGCACTTGAAGAGGTTTATTTTTTTTGCAGGTTCTCATTATGTTCATATAATCTTCAGGTAGATAAACTCTTTGTTGGTGTTTCAAAGCACATTCTATTTTTCCGAAATCGGTGTCGTTAGGCAAGAAGCTGTGTCCAGACTCTAAAAATCTAATACAAATTTGTTGTAATGTTGGGTGATCATTTAAAAAAGCTTTAAGCATAAGGGTGAGCTTAATGTTCCTATTTTGGCCGCCGCAGGAATCACTCCACAAAATAAGATTGGTCACTCCTTCTTTCAATCTTTCAGATAGGTGCTTAATAAGACAAGAACCTACTTCTTGGGAGCCTCTCCCAGCTTCACCTTCTACCCAGATGTTACAGTGCCCTTGATCATCTGATCCCGTATGTATCCCCATATTGTACACCCATACCTGCCTCTTATAAAATACAATATTCGTGGGAATGCGTGGAAGTGGCAACGTTTTCTCTAAATCATATGTAATCGTTTCTGTGTAAGGATCAGTTTTTGCGAGAGCCATGTCATTTTTCAGTCGTTTTTTAAGATCTTCTGCGGTTTTAAGATGGGCATTATGTTCCTCTATAATCTTTCTCTTAGCTTCTTCATCCGTAATCAAATTCTTTTTATTTTTGTAAAAGTCGCATTTGTTACAAGTGTCTTTATTTAGGGGTTTGGTGCGAAGATTAAATTTGGTTAAGAAAATCTGTTTTACTTTTGGATATGACAAGATATTAATGCCTGCGGAATGTGCTTCTTCAGTGTAGATCTGGTAAAGTTTAGGAAATGTCATATCTGATCTTAAAAATTTCGCAGCTCCTACTTTCTCACGACAGTAATGCGAAATGTACGTAGGGAGCTTTTTAACAATACTTATGAAAAATTTTTCGCTTTCCTCATTAACTTTATTGCGACCTCCATTAATTCCACGTTTGTCCGAAATAGAATCTAAATAAAATAAAACTATATCCCAAGTAGGCACCTCTTAAAACTTTGTTCGCACGTTCCATATTCGAATATTAAAGCTACCTATGAGCGCCAAACGAACACTACACAGCTACACTACACAGACGTCACGTAGTTAATGGCCGTAGAGCAGTGAATTCTATGAGTGTTACCAAGTAAAAAAAGATTATCAATATCAAGTAAACGGATAATATAAAGTTATATTTGTTTTATACTGAACAAAACACCATAACATAATAATATCGATTTTTTAAATATTTAAGATTCATCAAAAGTTTACTTTGAATCTTTTATTTAAAATTAAAATAAAAAAATACTATTAGCAGAATACATCCAAACATCCTAGATGTGTCAAACAAAGGCAAACGTTACATTTGACATTATGCAAATTAGATCCAAAGCATTTGGCTCCATAAGTTTTTGAAATAAAGTGAAGTATCTATTATGCAAAAAGATCCAAACTGCGTGGTATGAAAAGTATACAACAACTATTGAGACTTTTAAAAGTTTTAAATAGATCCATGCAACATGAATCTTTAAAAAAATTTAAATCTTATTAATTTCTGTGTCCAAGCAACATGGTACTTTTTGCATTTTTCAAAATTGGTGATTAGGGGATGGTATCTTTGACACAGTATAACTTTTGTTAGGTTAATATGATCAAACTGCCTGGATCTTTTGTGCATATATGAAACTTGATGAGTACATTATGGATACGTAGATAACTCGATTTTACAAAAAATGTGGTTGGATCTTTTCTGCTTAACTGGGTCCATTTGAAATATTTGATATACCAGTTGTCAGAAGCCAGTTAATGTGGCTATGGGGTGTTTGTGTTACCCAGTTTCTAGGTTGAGTAGGTGAGATTGGGCATTGCTACAAGTGTAATACTGGTATTCAGTTGCATCTATTTTGACTGCAGTTTAAACCCAATAGTCGGGCAAAGGAGTTGGTTGAAATTACTTTCATAGTAAAAGGGCCAAAATAGGGTTTGATCTTAAAGTGACGCATTTCAGTCCTGTATATATAATTGAATGGCACCCCCATTCAATTTCTGTTGTACATTATAAATTTAAAGCAAGCATTATAATTTTAAGAAAAAATATATTGAATGTGGTTTATTTTGTTTGTTCTCATCATTACAGGCCTCCCCTCTGTTAGAGGGAATGTTGATTGTTCTAAGATTATATAAATATGTACTTTTAATTGGTTGTTTGATATTATTTCTGTCAGTAAGTCTAGAATATACTTACTTGTATTTTGATGTATGATAATTACTACTGCCACTACTTTTTTCAGAATCTGTTTTGTAAACATAGGTAGTGTTATGTTACAATTTTAGGTAGAATCTATGTTTTGCTGCCCATACTAATATTATCAACAAAAAATACAATTAAGTACCTTATAATGTAATAAGTGTTACATTAAATCATTATAAGAGTTGGAGTATTAGACTATTATTACATATTCATAACATTATATTTTAAAGATTTTTTTTTTATTTCCTATTGCAATCTATTCCGAAAACATTCAGCAAACGGTTAAGAATGTAAAATTTGGCTTGGAAGGCGGGAAGTCCAGTGACATACACCCTTATTATATATTCTCATTCTCCCTACAGGTCAGCAGGGCTCTTTCTTTTCTAGCCGACTGAATTTAGAGTCACTCTTCATTAAGTGCGTTGCTAGTATGTTTGGATGGTTTACTAGTCTCTTCTTGTAGCCTGTCGTAGACTTTTTGATTCGTTCTTTGATGGTTCGAACTCAGAGATCGTGGTGCAACTGCTGGTTTGTTACAAACCAAGGGGCATTAGTGATAAGTCTCAACATCTTTGATTGGAACCTCTGTAATATTTCGATGTTTGAATTGGTGGCGGTTCCCCAGAGATGTATCCTGTAAGTCCAGACAGATTTCAGTATGCACTTGTATAACAGTAATTTGTTTTCTAGCGACAGCTGAGATTAAAATTTGATTTAAAATAAATTGTTAATTATGTAGTTATGTTTATTTTGTAGTTTCTGCCTACCCCCATGGGAAAAATGCGTGAGTTTATGTATGTTTGTATGTCGTGTGGCTGACTCTGACTTGGCCACCATCAGGGCTTTTAATTTTGATAACACAAATATTTAGTCGCTAATTAGTCGAAATTAGTCGCCAAATATCAGAATTAGTCGATCACTGGTTCAAAAGTTAGAAGGGGTTATAGGTGGCCGATCTGGAGAGACTCCCCCGGCTTGGCCACATTTATATTTCAAAAACTAAAGCACCTAGCGAAGATCTGTTTTCTCCCAGATTTAGTCGCTAATTAGTCGCCAAGTCACAGATTTAGTCGGGTGTTAGTTTAGAAGATAAAATGAGTTCAACTTTTAAGGTATATATTCTAAGAATGTATATAGTCTAAGAGCTAGATCGAAAAGTTTACGAAAAATAGCTTAGAAAAAATTATTTCTCTTATTATGTGTAATTTACTTCTAGTTTAATCGGTCTAAAGTCCTTAGAAATGTCAGAGAGATATAAATTCTCAATTAAATATATATTTTTATGTTTTATAATCTTCTTTGAAAACATTAAACCTTGCTCTTGGTCTATTTGGTGTCAAGATGTACAGTCGCATACAACTGTTTTACCAAATTATAATAATAGGGTCTAAATTACGTTAGAATAATACAACTTCTGTTGCCTTTTTTCTTTTTTTTTTAGCGTGGAGAAATGCTCATGCATACTGCGCTACCACGGGGAGATAGCGCAGTTATGTGGGACTCTAACCCACTAAAACTCCACGGTGTCCTCCTGTGCCGCTTATGGCGGGAACACGGGTACGCGTTAGCACTCACTGCGAACCCGCCGCGGCTGTCCGTCACTGGACCCTCCTCTGGGGAGTACCCCCCATCACCGGCGCACCAGAACACACTGTGCGCCGTGACCACCCCAGGGACCAAACAAGCACATGGGTGCCAGACGACCCCGTGTATGGCACCCTTGGTCCCCTTGTGACGGGTCAGGGTCAATGGCCCCGCCACCTACCATTTTTCGGCCGCAGGGGATAGGGAGAGCGGCCAACGCTATACCGGCACTCCTCCTCCCCTGCGGCCCCACCGCGTCCGCCATCAGACGGTGGCGACCCCGTCTAGGCCGCGGAAGGTAGGGAGAGCGGCGCACCGCAATACCGGCACTCCTCTCCCGCCGCGGCCTCCAACCCTCAGCCGCGATATCGTATGGGTATGGGAGACCCCATACGACATCGCGGCCCGCCTCAGTTGCGATGTCGCCTAAGCAGCACCGCAACCTACATGTTGGCCGGTACGGCTTATCGGCAAAAGCCCTGACGAGCGGCCCCTCCTCGGGTTCCTCTTCGCTTCACCGTGGGTGACCAAGCCACGGTTACTGAGCCCCCCGCATCGACAAAGCGGGTTCCCGCTTTGTCGATGCGGGGGGGCAAAAGCCCTGACGAGCGGCCCCTCCTCGGGTTCCTCTTCGCTTCGACAAAGCGGGAACCCACCGGGGGGGGAACTTCTGTTGCCTAACCTAATACTATGCTGGCACGGGAAGGGGAGCAAGAAAATTTGGTTGTGTGTGAAAAGTTGGATGGCGAGATATGCACCGTTTTGTTATTGAATTGTGTGTAATATTAACATTTTCTGGAATTAAACATAAAAATTGTATGTTCTTGTTTAACCAACTCTCCTCAGCACAAAATGATGGAATGGATATTATTTTCTCTTAATTCACATTTCAAAGATTATTTGAACGGATCATTTAAAATTGATGCTAATAGATGGCGTGGTTTTAAAGTTCTGAGGAATTCCACTCGATTGTTTAAATTTGTGTTGTAACATTTGGTGCAATGAAACTGTAAAAACGTGCAAAAAATACTAAAAACAAATCTTCACTATAAATATATATATTAAAAAAAAAACTCGAAACGGGTAAACCTGTTTACCTGCCAGTCGCTCGCTACTAACTATCGCCGTGGAACGGAACCGCACGCGATCGATGTACAAAAATAATCAGTTCAATCAGAAGAAAAACGCTAGGTTTCTGCACGGTTTCTTTGTATGGGATGAGGCACCTGTACCTATGCTAGTACATATTATATTATCCATGCTAATACGTTAAAATATCGTACCTTTATTAAATTTTAAAAAATACTTATACGTTAAAAAGTATTGTAAGTACCTACCTATTGTGTTGATGACTGTATTTCTAGATGTTACTATTGACTTATTAACTTGATAGGGTTCGCTGGCGGGAGTACTTGAGCGGCGTTATAGGCACAAAAGAAAGCCTTTGTTGGATTGAATACTTCTCGTTGTTTTATTTTTCTTAGAATGTACACTGGTGACGCTGTTGATTCGGAATGTCTGACCGCAGATGTGTAGCCTCTATAAAAACAGACGCATCCCCACGCTTATGCGTTACACGTGGTCTCTACTGACCTAACCAACCACTACACTCCGATCCGCGCGGGATCTCAACTAGCGAGCGTCGCGCGTCGGCCAATAACGCTCTAACTTGTTAGCGCCAAACTCTTGCAGCGTGGTATGGGGAACTTTCTTTGGCTCTTTTCTGCGGTAAAACATCCCTTACAATGTTGAACTTATGACTAATACATGTTGAAACGCTAAATCTATCTAATTATAATACATTTCAACAATACACCTTAATTTAAACACTAAAAACGCCCATATACTAAAATACCCTGGTGGCGTCTTAAGTAACTAGAAGTTGAAAGGCGCGTTTTTTTAGGGCCTCTCGTTCCGGCACGCAATTGGCCGGTGCCAGGTCCAAAATCTTGTTACCTGAACCGAGTACGTCGGGGGCGGGTCGCTTTCTAATCTTATGGTAAAACTATTATTATTTCTATGCTAATATGCCTCGCTGAATACAGCAATTCATTATTCCTAGCCTACACTTAGATGTCTACTTGATCATTATACAATAACAATTTAAAGATAAGAACTTAAACTTAAATATCATCTACGCTTAAAATTACTCTTTATTTTAAACAACTTACGTATCTACACTTATCATATAGACCTCTTATGCTAATCGTGTCTCGTCGCTAACATTCTCCCCCACGGTGCGTTGCACTGCATCTTCTTGAAGCGACGAGGTGGCGGGTACCAGCACGACGATCCGTCGCGTTGGTCGCCGTAGCACTCCTCCCGTCGTCCGCACGTCCAGCACTCGAACTCTTCCATCTGGCCCGGGGTACGTCTTTATAACTTCCCCGCGAAGCCATGAGTTTCGTGGTAGGGTAGCGTCCACTATCAACACGATGTCTCCTTCTTTCGGGTCGTTGGTTTCTTTTCCTTTCACTTTCCTTGGCATTAGGAGAGGTAGGTATTCTTTGACCCACCTTCTCCAGAAGTGATCTGCCAGTCGTTGAGTGGTTCTCCAGTTCGCTTTCCCGATGAGCTTCTTGTCGTCAAACTCTCCCGGCGCCATTGCTCCGCACGATCGCCCCAATAGGAAGTGGTTTGGCGTCAAACTTTCTTCGTCTTCAGAGTCCATACTGACGAAAGTGAGCGGTCTAGAGTTGACTATATGCTCAACCTCGGTCATGAGTGTATGAAGCACTTCTTCGGGTGGACTCCTTTCGTTGAGAACCACTGACAACGCTGTCTTGACTGTGCGAACGAGTCTCTCCCAGGCGCCACCCATGTTCGGACAGCCTGGAATGAACTTCCAGCTTATGCCCCTCTCTTGAGCGGCTTCTTCTAGCTCCTTCTTGGCCCCGACAAAATTGGTTCCGTTGTCGCTGTATATGCTTCTTGGTGTTCCTCTTCTAGCCGCCATCCGTCGAAGCGCCATGATCATCGAGTTGGTACTTAGAGAAGTTGCCAACTCTAGATGCACAGCTCTGGTGGTGAGGCATGTAAATAGTGCCCCCCAGCGCTTTTCAACTCTCCTTCCGATGGTTACTTGCATCGGACCGAAATAATCTACGGCCGTGCATGAGAACGGGAACTGATGGTGTTGCAGCCTCTCGCTCGGTAGATCTCCTGTCGGGGGTATCTCCGGCATTCTTTTCCTAGTCTTGTACCATTGACAGCGGTGCGCGACTTCCTTCAGAGCTGCTCTTAAGCCCAAGATCCAATACTTCTGTCGATTCTCGTTCATTACTGTTGCGGTGTTTCCGTGAAGGAACTTGTTATGGTAGAATCTTATTAGAAGGCGAGTGATTGTCTGCTTCCCAATTAGAATTACTGGATTCATTTTCCTTATTTCTTCGTCGCGGAACTTCATTGTTCTGCTCCTTAACTTGACGATCCATTCGTCTCCCATGTAGACGTCTATCTTCTTGAGCCGACTAGCGCTTTCTAAGGGCTATTCTGCCTTTAAGTTCGCTATATCTGTCGCGAAACTGTCATTCTGGCTCATCCTAAGCAATATTTCTTCGGCCTTCCTTAGGTGATCTTCTTGCAGAGGTAAGTACAACCGTTTCTTATCCTCTTTGTTGGCAGCTCGACTGGTGATTGGATGTTTCTTATCTTTCAGGCGTTTTCCTTGAGGTCTCCAGGGCTCGTCTGCCCGACGCGCGGCGGCGGAGGTCGCCTTGCGGGTCTTTTCTAATAAGAGCCGCGTGAACGCGACGACTCTAGCCATTGTGCGCAGCAGTCGCTCCCAGCTCCAAAACCTCCCCTGATCGATAAAGTTTTCTTCTACAGCCTTCATCGTCATCACCTTCAGCTTGCCTCTTTCTTCTGACGTGGTATCTTCAGGCTTGAAGTCCCGAAATGGACACTCTTCTTCTGGTTGACGGAAAATGCCGGACCTTTGAACCATCTGGCATTATGATTGAATTCAATTGGAATTCCCCTTGTGGCGTCGTCCGCTGGATTCTCCTTTGTAGGCACCCATCTCCAGCTGTTTGGCTTGGACTTCTCCTCGATCTCAGCTAGTCGATTGGCCACGAAGGTTTTAATTTTTTTTGGCTCCGCCCTGATCCATTGCAGTACGGTACTAGAATTCGTCCAATAGGTCTTATTGGAAATCTCTGTTTCCATCTCGTCTTGGATCGCGGCGCACATACGGGTATTTTGCATTCCTAGCCGGGCGAAATTGGTAAAAACAAATTACAACATAAAAGCAAAAATGAATACTAGTCAGCGAGTCAGGTAGATACAGAACAATAGGCGACCCTTTTCGGGCTCGAGCGCCCGCGCCGTCAGCTAGCAAGCCAGTCGGAACTTAATCGTTGTCGCATGCGCTCGCGTCAGTTACTGGCTACATTAAAAACGTACTGCGTTTGAGACCTCAGTGCTTTTTAATAGTGAGTTATTTAACCAAAACTACTATGGATCATCATAATACTGGTAAGAACAGTTTTATTTATTAATATTTACTAATGTTTACATGTATTTGTAAGGTTCAAAATCAATTTACAACTATCTCGATTTTTTAAGCAATTTTTACCTGAATTTTAAATTTCAAAGTGATTATAGTTATCCTTCCGAGTACTTCCGAATAACGATTTTTATTGTTACGCATGACAAAATCTGTCATATTATAGATATTTTACGAATTGAGTGCTACTTTACGCTACTTTCGACGAAACTTATGCGTTTGTGTTGGTGTTACCTAAAAAGTAGCCTATTAACAAAAAGTAACCTATTAACCGTTATTTTCAAGCAAATTATGAAATGTTTTTTTTTTATTGTTCTAGGGTTACCAGGGGTCTCTAACTACAAAGTTGTGACTAGACAATACCTGTTCAATAAAATGCAACAACAAGAATTACACACTTTTGATGAAAAAGTCGATTATTTGGAAAATTACCTTTTATCGTCTGACAACTTTAATGAAGAACAATTTCCAAAAACCCTCCCCATTGGTCGTCTGTACATTTTAGTAAGTCTTACCTACTTTACAGCAGAAAAAACCGCACAAATAATTTCGCCCGGCTAGGAATGCAAAATACCCGTATGTGCGGCGGTTAGCCTGCTGCCAAGCAAGGCAGCTTGTAATTCTAGCCTTGGAATTGACACAGGCTTCGTTGACGTCACTCTTGCCTTGCCAGCGATCAGTGATATGTGTACGCTTCCGTCGGGTTCAACTGTCCTCCAATATACCGCCGCGGCGTATGCTTCTTCGCTCGCGTCAGTGAACGTGTGCAACTGTCCCTTCCTTGTGCGGGGCGAGATGCATCTTGGTATTTTCAACTTGATCAATTTTGAAACTTCACCCAAGTATTTCATCCAGGTTTCTTGCTGATTTTCGTTGATTGAGTCGTCCCAGCCTATCTGAGTTAAACAGATGTCCTGTATTAACTTCTTCCCTTGGATTAAGACAGGTGTTGCAAAACCCATAGGGTCAAAGGTTGACATTACGGCGCTCGTGACCTCTCTTTTTGTTGGTGCTCTTTCACCATTCAATAATTCTTTGGACGTATTCCTTAGTCCTACGTTGAAGGCTAGCATGTCTTCTTTAACTAGCCATCTAAGACCTAGAGTCTTTTCTTCCTTAGTAAGTCGCAGAGAATCTTCATTTTTAATGTCGTCTAATTCTAATAAGACTTTTTCTTCGTTACTAGCCCAACCCTTCAACTGAAAGCTTGCCGCTTCATGGATTTTCTTCACTTTCTTTGGTATGTTTCTCGCTTCGTTGATAGACGAGAAACTCTGTAGGTAATCGTCCATGTAGTGGTTCCTTCTTATCGCTTTTACTGCCTCTGGGTGGGGTTTCCTTGAAGTTTGCCGCATTCTTATTCATGACGTATATCGCTGTCGCAGGCGACGACGCCGCCGCCCCGAAGATGATCGATGACATTCTATACTCTTTCGGTTTTCCTGATCTTTGGTCGCCACGCCACAGGAACCTTAGACTGTCTCGGTCTTCTTCTCTGACCTTGACCCGCAGGAACATTTCTTGTATGTCAGCCATGACCGCCACAGGCCCTTCCCTGAAGCGCAGCAGCACGCCAAACAGCGATTGTAGTAGGTCGGGACCCGATAACAAGGCGTCATGACAAAACACTACAAAGCGAAATAGTAGATTATGCACCGAGGGGCTAAAGTTGTGTCTTATGTCACGGGCGTCATATTGAATCTCGAGCGCAATGAAGGATTCGGGATTTAACTCACGAGCAAAGCGAGGGAGTTAATACAAGAATCCTGAATGCAGCGAGGGATTCAAGCTAGCCCAAGGCAAAGACACCTTTAGCCCAGAGGAGGATACTCTACTTTTTACACCTACTGTGAGAAAATAATAGCCATACTACGAAAAACAAAGTATTTATTTAATAAACAAACAGTAAGAATAACATATTTAGAACTAGTTAGTTATATGCACTTACATATTAATTGAAGTTAATGGTAACATTTGAGACATTAGTCCAGTTGTGCAAAGATAAAGTTTTTATTTGGTACGTTATAGATGTTGATGTGGAATTTATTTGAGTATTGCTCGTCAGAGGCGTGAGATGATCCTGCAGTCTTCAGATGAGGCGTGCAAATACCGGCAGATCAATAGACAGATCTCTAAATCCTTGAAAAGAGACCTCCGCCGCTTTAATACCGAGCGTATTAAAGACGCGATTGAGCGAAATAAAGACTCCAAGGTTTTTTCAAGGGATCTGGCTATTGGGCAGAGCCAGCTCACGAAACTGAAGACCGATGATGGCAGGATTGTATCCGCCAAACCGGAGTTTCTGAGGGAGATCGAGAGTTTCTATGGGCAGTTGTACACGTCAACCAGTAAACCCGTTGCGAATCTAGCAAACGACCCAAGAGCTAGATTGACCCGGCACTATACCGAAGATATCCCGGACGTCAGCCTGTACGAGATTAGGATGGCTCTGAAACAGCTTAAAAACAACAAGGCGCCGGGTGATGACGAAATCACGGCTGAACTCCTGAAGGCGGGTGGAAAACCGGTCCTCAAGGCCCTTCCTTCAGAAGCTTTTTGATTCCGTCATACTCGAGGGCAAAACGCCACAGGCATGGTGCAGGGGTGTGGTGGTACTCTTCTTCAAGAAGGGCGACAATGCCCGGCTGAAGAACTATAGGCCCATCTCGCTTCTTAGCCATGTTTACAAGTTGTTTTCAAGAGTCATCACGAATCGTCTCACGCGCAGGTTTGACGATTTCCAGCCTCCCGAACAAGCCGGATTCCGAAAAGGCTTTAGCACCGTAGACCACATACATACGCTGCGGCAGGTTATACAGAAGGCCGAAGAGTATAACCTGCCTCTCTGTTTAGCGTTTGTGGACTACGAGAAAGCCTTCGATTCGATCGAGACTTGGGCTGTACTGCAGTCTCTCCAACGGTGCCAGATCGACTACCGGTACATTGAGGTGTTGAAGTCTCTGTACAAAAACGCCACCATGTCAGTCCGTCTTCAGGATCAGACCTCGAAACCAATCCTTCTCCAGCGCGGCGTAAGACAGGGAGACGTCATTTCTCCGAAACTGTTCACTGCTGCGCTGGAGGAAGTCTTCAAGGTTCTGGACTGGAAGGGGCTTGGCATCAACGTTAATGGCGAGTACATCACTCACCTTCGGTTTGCCGACGACATAGTGGTCATGGCTGACCATGGAGAGCCTCAGTAAAATGCTCGATGACCTTAGTAGAGCTTCCGAAAGAGTGGGTCTTAAAATGAACATGGACAAAACCAAGGTCATGCGTGAACGCCCATGTAACACCCACTCCTATCAAGACCGGAGACTCTACACTCGAAGTTGTAGACGATTATGTTTACTTGGGACAAACGGTCCAGTTGGGTAGGTCCAACTTCGAGAAAAAGGTCAACAGTCGAATTCGACTCGGCTGGGCGGCGTTCGGGAAGTTGCGTGGTATCTTCTCGTCCAATTTACCGCAGTGTCTCAAGACAAAAGTCTATGACCAGTGTGTGTTGCCAGTGATCATCTCTGGGACCGAGACGTGGTCGCTCACAATGGGCCTTATCAGAAAGCTTAAAGTCACCCAAAGGGCAATGGAGAGAGCTATGCTCGGAATTTCCTTGCGTGATCACGTCAGAAATGATGATATCCGCAGGAGAACCAAAGTTACCGACATAGCCCGAAGAATTGCCAAACTTAAGTGGCAGTGGGCAGGGCACATTGCTCGCAGAACGGATGGCCGATGGGGCCGAAAAGTTCTGGAATGGCGACCGCGAACTGGAAGACGATACGTTGGAAGGCCTCCCACTATGTGGACCGATGACCTGGTGCAGTGGACGTCTTTCGGCTGAAATGATGATTGCTCGTCAATGCTTCAGAATCTTGTATTTGCAGAGGAGCATTTTGGGTGGTGAAAGTTGCTGAAGGTGGTGCATGAGGCTCAGGGAAAGATGGAATGTGATGGTGTGATGTTGAAGGTTGTGGTGAAAAAGAATCAGATGATGTTTTTAAAGTGATGCTGTTACGACGATTTTGATGATTCATACGTCAATCGATTCGTCTTAACCCTGCGAGTGTCATAGGCTACATAAATAATGGACAATAGAAAAATGGCGGCTTTTGGACGCCATATTGTGGAGGCCCAAATTTTTTTTTTCTTCAAAACAAAAATTCGTGCGGGGTATCAAAATAAAGGGTTTTAAGAGGTGATTTCAAAAATATATTACACTTATATGTTTAAATGTATCTAATTCGAAAAAAAACTAACTAAAATGTTATAAATAAAAAAACTTAATTCAAAAAATCAAAAAACCCGACTGCTTCAAAAGCGAACTAAAAAGTCGTAAACAAGGAATAAATCATGCTGTGCAGGCAGAGGATACACCAGATTTTGGTCAGCCAGCCCGCGAATATGTATCCTCCGACTGCACAGCATGATTTATTCCTTGTTTACGACTTTTTAGTGCGCTTTTGAAGCAGTCGGGTTTTTTGATTTTTGAATTAAGTTTTTTTATTACATCGATATTAATCGGTAAATACTGACACTTACTTAATTATAAATAATAAATTACTCTGACTAGAGCAACGCTCGCTAGTGCATTTTTTTTGGCGCATTGTGGTATAAAATAGTGGATAAAGAATGTGATCAATAATTTTGGACGTATTGCATTCACAGTTGACAAGTTGGTGAATCGTGTCATCCTCTGTCTGAAAGTGCTTTAACAACAATTTAGCTCTGTTTCTATATAAGCCGGTTTTATCTCCACTGTTCTCAACTATTTGTTGAATAATTTGTCAAATTTCAACATCCTTATTCTCTAATATATTTTTGACATGGGGTCGATCAACATAAGCTATAGCCACAGAACAGAGAAGACAGTAGAAGTCGCTTAGCGCTTCATTAGTATTGGAACCAGCGTACCCAAACTCTCACATATACAGGTTAATTGTATTTCATAATACTAAGAAATCTTTGGTGTGATTGGTAGTTTAATTTTAGTTGAAAGTAGGAAATATGTCAGTCGTCACGAGTTTTGAAAATAAACCACAGTTTTATGACCATAGAGTTGGTTTATTGTCTACTCTTTTTGAGTATTTTAACTTTTTCCTTTTAAAGCGCACATGGAATAGTTTAATGAGCAAGTTACGCTACTCGCCGCTAGATGTCACTATAATAAATGCATTCAATTTAAAACTGTATTTCGTTAGTTATAAGATTTATATTTGCGAAATGAGGTCATTACTATTCGTCCTCCTGTAGGGATGTATCTCTGTCGTTGAATTATTTATCGACATTCCGTTTAATTTTCAAACAAAATACAGTCAACAACTAGAGTCGATAAATATTATTATATTTGAAATCAAGTGTTTACATAAATTTATTCTAATACTTACGATTTATAGAAAGTATGATAAAGATTTTTTATGTTAAGGCGGTACCCCGAGCAAAACGCCGCGCAAGCCGTTTTCTGTGCTGCTTTTAGGAGCTATCTACTCGTTATTTAAAGAGAAATATAAATTAATAAAAATACTTTAAATTTCTACATAATATTGATTCTAAAATGGTAGATTTAGTTTTTTTTTTAATGTTGTATATATTTCACTAATCTACTTCCAAAAAAACATAAAAATGAGAAATAATGATTGATATTAAGCATCTCCTCGTAAAGTGATCATTGATTATTTTTTGTACTAACACTAATGGATAGACAATTTAATAACGAACATTTTTGTAGATTTTTTTTTTTCAATAGACCAAAATTCGATTTTATAAAGATTTTATTCTAAAATCTGGGCGTATTCACTACTGTAATTCATGCGCCACCAGTGCCGCTAGACCAATAGGAACGCTCATATCTCATGCCGATTTTTTGGTCAGAGTACCGTCTTAAAATACTGATCTAATTTTGAAAATTATTCTATTGATACAAAGATACGCCCTGTGGTGTTTTTAACCGACTGCCGAAGGAGGGTAATGTGTTTATCAGTCTATGTATGTATATATGTATGTATGTTTGTTCCTATACGGAGTTCCAGAGACTAAACGCGTTGGCCGATTTTGATGATTCGTACGTCAATCGAATTGTCTTAAACATGCGAGTGTCACTGGCTACATTAAAATTGGACAATAGAAAAATGGCGGCTTTTAAGTGCCATATTGTGGGGACCCAATTTTTTTTCTTCCAAACCCGTCGTGTGGGGTATCAAAATAAAGGGTTTTAAGAGGTGATTTCAAAAATGAATAATACTTGTATGTTTAAATGTACTTAATTCGAAAAAAAAACTAACCAAAAAGTTATAAATAAAAAAACTTAAATCAAAAAACCCGAATGCTTCAAAAGCGACCTTAAAAGATGTTAACAAGGAGAAAATCATGCTGTGCAGGTGGAGAATACACCAGATTTTGGTCAGCCAGCCCGCGAATATGTATCCTCCGACTGCACAGCATGATTTTCTCCTTGTTTACGTCTTTTTAGGTCGCTTTTGAAACAGTCGGGTTTTTTGATTTAACTTTTTTATTCTATTAATAGAACTATGCGATAGACTACACTACAGGTATGCTATTATATGGGAAGCTTGCCCTTTCGCCTGCGGCTACACTCGTAATATGTTTAGCTTGATTAACTACGTAAAGGACTTTGAAGAAAAAATTTGGTCTATACACCAGTAGATCTTAATTGTAAGACTAACATATAAGCCACTTTTTCACTGTATTCAAAAAAGAAGGAGGTTCTATGTTCATCTGTTTTTATTTTTCACTACGTCAAAACTAAAGGTATTCTTACATTTTGTAGATTTTGAAGGCGGTTGTCTTTTTAACACACATTTTTTGTGCGAAATCGCGTCTACTCATTCGTAAAACTTTTCTGAAACTTCCTTTTGATTTTGAAAAATGATCAAAGCTTAAATGAGATTTAATTAATACAAATTAAAATGAAACAATGGTTTAATTTGTAAAATCAGCTAAAGACAAAAATACACAGATTATTGGCCTTGAAATAATACAATATATTTGTTAAGAAGTTGCCATTTTGTTTGTTTTATATTAATTTTAAGTAGATGGTGTATCCGCACATTAATGTAGCGTTCAGTAATAGGTTTAGCAGATGTCGCAATTAATTTTCTTTATTAAGATTCGGGCAATGTAACCTGCAATATGTGATATAGTTTGAGAACTAAATTCAGAAATGTTTCTTAAAAGTTCTTGTTCTTCTATATTTCTATTACTTCTTCTTTATTTCTTTAGTAATATCTAATGTTTGTTTTTTTTGAGGGGGCGATTTAGTTATATCATCATGCTTTCTTTTATGTTGCATAGGTAGCAAGGATTCTTCCAAACTTGATCCTGCTCCCACATAAATTGATGCATCACTTTTAGCGACATTTTGAGACGCATCTGACTAGACGAAAAAAATAAGAGTAACTGTTATGTCAATTATTAGTTAACACACACATACATAAACATTAACAATAAAAACATAAACATTAATAAGATTTTGTTCTCAAATGTCATGATTTCATGAAAAAGAGAAGTAATCCTGAAACTGACCAGCAAATTGCAAACAACATAAGAATATTTGAATTTCGCTGCGGATCTACGATATGGAGTCAGAATCTCAGAAGCGCAATACAACAACATTATGTTATGAACCCGTAAAAATGACCAAATTGCATAGATTTGATACAGACAATTGGCCTTAGGACAACAGGGAAATAATTACATAAATATACCTATACCTACTTTAAAATGTATAATTTTTAGTTTTGGCACTGCTGTGTCGGTTAGGTATTTTTTTCCGCTTTTAATTAAGAAATCTAGTTCTACGAAGTGATCGTAGCATATTGTACTAGTTTTTGCGGGAAACCAACTTTGCCTTCCAGTCGCTTCAATACATATTTCTTTTCTGTCTGGATCCTTAGGAAATCTGAAGTCACAAAATAATACGAAACCATTTTTTTATAGGTTTGAGACTTTGTGAATTACACTTGTTTGATTAAACCTTTTCTCGATTAGAATATTACGAATAGATTACCTATATACATGTTATATTTATTTTAAACTTGGTTAAAGTTTAATTCGAAAAAATAAAGTTTGGCCATGGAAATGTGTTTGGTTACTAATACTGAATCACCAAAAAAAAACCCTCACACAGGTTTTAATTTTGCCCGCTATATATATCATAGAACACAGAGAATATAGTAAGTTTTAAATATCGATAACACATCATCGATATTGGTAATCTCTAATTGAGTAGCTGACTGTGACATGTGCATAGTTGGAATCTTCGAGAACAATATGTTTAACTTTAAAAGAAAGTAGACCTTAAATTTAACGTCACAAAATTAACTTTTACTTGTCTTGTTTAATAAAATATTGCTTTTACATTTTTATAGAAATAAAATCAATTAAGACTTACCGATGGTAAGATATACCTCCATTTGATACATTTTTGGTTCTACTATCGTGTTTACATTCTAAAACAGCACAATAGGGCATTTTTTGTATTTTTGCCAAGTTTTTGTTACCGTGACAGTTGTAACAAGAATGATGTGCGTAGTGTGGGCGGGGCAGCAGACGTATGCGGAACTAAGCAAAACTCGGGGTACGCGGGTCCCGCCCTATTATATATGTCGCCGCGTAGGCGTGAATTTGCTAATTTATTATCCTAATTAATCATTTTAAGTGTCAATGTCTATTTAAGTTGGGTTTTGAGTTCAGCGCCATCTATTGGCTCACTGTGGAATCAGTATTGATTCATAATTCGTATACTAATTTCAATGTTTAATTAATACGAGATGTTTAAATAAAACAGGAACACTTATTGTAGGACTTTTGGATTTGTTCTCATTTTAACTATTGCACATTTGACTAAGTAAATGTGTTTGATTATGTTATTCAGATTAAGTTGTCAAACAATGGCGGATGTTATAATTTATATGACCAATAACCAGATTAAATAATTTAATACGAGAACTAAACAAATTTGAGTAAATGATTAAATACTAAGAAGTCATAAGACTATTTTATACAGCTATGTAATAATGAGAAACTTTCTAATTAGTAAGATTGTTAGATCACCGGAAACTTGAATAGTTTTGTTATTAGATGACTATTTCAATAATAAACTACAAACCACTTTGTATTTGTGAGTATTGAGGTTGTTTAATGTTAAAATAATTAACTGATCAGCATTTTAGTATTGTTTGCTAACTTTACTCAACTATCCAAGTAATTAGTGTTTAAACAAAAACAATATGAAAGTCCCGCGGAGTCCCGCCCACTTAGATCGCGCATGGCGCGTACGGTGCACGGTGTGTGTAAAAATAATAACTGTAAAACTGTTAATAAATCTGCTGACTGAATAGATGTTTGAAAACCTAATAAACATGTAACGTTAATTGTCATAAAGTGATTGTGTAATCTATAAAAACATTTAAAAAGAGTATCCTGGAGTTTCTGGCTAGGTCTTCTCTAGCGACCGACGAAAGCTTTGTGACCTAGCAAGCCACACGATGTGGTTTTAGCTTCAAGTTCATTTGAAAACTCAAAGTGCCTGTAACTAAATCAAATAAACACTCTGAGTTTCAATCCAGTGTTGTGTGTTATTGAAGTAACCCGCTCCAGTCAAGAATAAAGGAATTGCCTCTAGACATTGGGGTTAATGATGGCAGTCCTATGATACATAGGTACTTCGACGTGACATATATTAGTCTATGGTCCCGCCTACTTGCGACTTCTATTGTAGAAGGCGTTTTTCTGTTCTGTGGCTATAGCCATACTTTGAAATATACTATCAAAAGCACAAGTATTAAAGGTGTCAACATTTTGTACATAAGAATTAGTTACAGAGCCATTTTTTAAAATTTGGATTGGTTTAGGTTTTTTTTTATTTGGGTTTCATCTGTCCTCTCCAATTTTCCATGGTAGATGGAATGTCCAAAAATACAGACTCTGGTTCAAAGCTTTTGCGATCATCTGTTTCTAAATTTATAATGTTTTTATTAATAGGTGTGTTGTCTCTATGTTGTCCTAAATCACTAATAGCTAATTTCAGGCAACCTTTTACATGTGTTATATGTTTTGTTAAAAAATCACCAACTCTCAATCTTTCCGTATTAGCATCCATTACAAGAGTTTTTATTTCTTTGAAATAACTTTCTACATTTGTACTTGTTGGATTAGGTTTGGATAAATAAAAATATTCAGACATAACCTCACCCCGTAAAGGTATTTTTTTTTAAATTCTAGATAAATATGTTAAAAAAGTCGGGCAATAATAAAGGTTTTCGTTATCAGAATTCGGTGTTATGTATTCATTATAAATTGTTTCTCGTGTCTGTACATTTTTACAAAACCTTATCAAAGGGTTTCCATCTATATCGTCGTATTCTTGTATACATTCCGTTGTTATAACCTCTTCAGACATGTCACTAGGCATTGTGTTTAAATTTGTAATCATTGTTTGTAATTTTAATAATGCATTACTGCACCTGGATACCTTGCTTTGGTCTGTTAAACCACAATATCTGTTGCAGGCAAGTGTTATAATATCATCCAAAATATGTTTTAATTGCCTATAACATGTAGTTTGTCTAAGTAGTAGACACATCTATCATAAAAGTTCTTTACACGATTATCTACATGTTCGAAGCATGATTGTTTATACAGATTTTAACGAAATGTGATTTATCGAGACGAATGTAACAAGGTATCTTGTTGTGATTATCGCCTTCTATTATGTTAAAGCAATTTTGTAAATAACTATTTGTAGAAATAAAAAAGTTTGATACAACAGCACCCAATATTGCAGCAGAATCATCAGAGACACATTCATTTGGTGCGGAAATATGAACATTTGTAATGGAAATAGCAACATTTGATTTCGATTACTGGATATACTTTACGTACAGCACAGCAGAGTTTTCGAAGTCCATTGTTACTTTAGACGGCCGCTAACCTCGAAAGTTTGATTCAATAAGCTGAAAAAGATTTTGTACGTTTTCTTAGTCTTATCTGGGATTAGACAATATAGAGGAGTGTATATATGGAGTTACAGATTTATTTTCTTCATTATAGCCATGTATTGTGTAAATTTGCTTAAAACTTTTGGGCAGGACTTGAATGTAGCGGCATCACACAAAATATGTTTAAAGCACTTTACTAAGTATCGGACATTTTTACAGAATATAAGAATTAGCTTGTCATCTTCTTTACTAAAGTAATCAGGTAAAAGGAAAATTTTGTTGAAACTTTTTTGAAACTACCACGGCACAAGAAGTACGAAAACGCATTTTAGGCACTCCACAAATATTATTCCGATTAAAAAGACTCGTTCTCTTATTTTCGTATGGAGGAATGTCAGCCATCAAATGTGTTCCTTCACATTCCAATTTATACACAATTTCACTGTACTGTTTTTGAATCAACTCAAATTTAGATCCGTGTTTCAGTTTATCAAGTTCCTTCAAAACTTTATTCTGTTATTTTTTTGGCAAACACTCATTATGTGAACTGTAACTGTTGAATTGTTTTTTTTTTCATTTAAAGTAATGCTATCCTATTGGTTTTATTCTTTCATCTATTTGTCCCATGATTCTTTCTGTTATGTTATTAGTTATTTTTGCAGTTTCTTTCTCCATGTCTTGCTTCATCATAGTAAATAACATTGACGTCCCTTCTGTCATTTTTGCAAAACGTTTTACGAAACGTAATTTTAATTGCGTTCCGTATCTGATTTTTTTGTAGTGCAGTAACGTAACGTCTTACGGCATGTATAATCCCCGGCACGTAAGTTGGCAAGAATTGTTAGATGCGCAGAAGTCGTATTTTAGGTATCTTTGGCAGTGAAGCGGGCGCGGGAAACAATTAGGACCGTTCCGAGCGCGCGATTGGTTGGTCAGTTGACACAAAGATCGAGTGACCAATCGTGTCGCGTCCACGTTCTTCTCGTTCTATATAGTGGTTGGTCAGTTCGCGGAATATGCGCGAAATTACCAGCATGTGCAAATGGGGACATCCCCTGTTTTGAAATTCTGTCCTATACCAGTAGTCAACTACAGCCCCTGTACTATGACGTGTCAAAACTATAATGGTTAGACTGTGAAAAAGGGCCAGATGTATACAAGTCAGATACATCTGTCCCACACACTGAAAACAACCTTGCTCTTAGAGCTTATGGTCACCCCCTGGTCCGCCAAAACATTCTTTTTTTTTATAAATTTAATAAAATAAATAAAAAAGCCTTTTATTTCATGCATCAGTTATTTTTACATCTTATAAAATTTAAATTTTAGTTCATAATAAAATGAGTTTGTGGTTATAAATTTATTTACATTGTTTTACAGACTCATAATCAAAAAAACTTTGCAAATATTGTTCGCTAAATTTTTATATAAAAAAAATCATATTATAATCCTTGCTTAAAAACAGTAAAATAATAGTGTAGGTTTTACAAAATATTTCATTCATTGTTATAACCAATCGTTCATAATAAATACTGTGATTTTTAAAGAATTGCATTGCCAAATACATTAAGATAAAAATAATTTCATACTTAAATCTATTAATTTCTGTACTTAATTTGTAAAAACAGTTTCTGTGACACTTTTTTTAACCAAAAATAATCATATTAAATTCATTAAAATTCCTCAGTATGACAAATCATTTATAATAAAACTTTGTTTAATTAATTGATAATTATTATATAATTATGTAGATTTATGTGATCAACATATTGTGTAATAATTAAAATAAAATAAATGCTTCAATAAATAGTTTAAAATAAAATAATTCAGTCAATTGCGTAATTTATGTAAAATTTAATAATTTTAGAAATTTACTGCAAAATTTAAAATTATTTGATTAATTGCTTAATTTGCAACAATAAAATAACAAATAAATGAATAATGACAATTTATTTATTAAACAAAGGTGTAAAATTTGTACATACTTAAACACTAAACAAAAGTAAAATATACAAACTTATACTAAACCTAACTACTTACACTATATACAAAAGACAGGTATACTTAGGCGTCGAAGTACTCCTCCACATCGCTGTCATCCGGGAACGTGCCCAGAAGACTGGCAGCATTGCCACGTTGAATGGCAATGCTGATTCTTTGCGCAAAGAAAGAGCCAGCCCTCTGGTCACGCACAGTGTCGATTAGTCGGCGAGAAATCTCCTTAAAAAGAAGACGTGCACTCGGGCCCCATGACCCAAGCGTTTCGACCCCAAACGGCTCAAAACTGTAATTACCAGTTAGGTTACAGTATTTGCGCCGCTTGAGGGCCTCAGCAGCCGCAGCAGCAGCGCCAGCACAGCCCGCCGAACTAGGAACATGAGATGGCGCAAGGGTGTCGACACAGGTTGCGTCCCACACCAGAGGCCTACCCACCTTCCATGGGACCAATGTCATGCCATCTGGTCTCTGCCCATCGTCACGTACCAAGCCGTTAGGTTAGGTTAGTACGCTGGCGGTGATAAGGGCTCGACGAATAATGTCATTGATGCTGGCGTGGCGTGCTATGCTTCCTGCGCTTTTGCAACAAGACAGGCCATGGTGCCCAAGGCTGCCGACAGCTTCACCACATTGGCACCGATGTGGAGCAACACAAGGTGCGCCTAAGCGTAGACAGGTTGCGAGCCGAAACGAAGAGTCATCCATCATAGTGCCTATGGTGGATGACGGGAGCGCTTGAAGCCACAAACCCGACTCCCACTCCTCCACAGCCAGCAGACGCGCACGCTCAGCAGTAGTAGACGATGTATTTATCAGGTTATTCTGTATAATACTACAGAGCGGCACGTCCCATCGACTCTGGGAGGACAGGTTGTCGGGCAGATCCGTATTTGGACAAGCCATTTTCCAAGCGTTCAACGCATCGGTCAAACACGGTACCTCAAAATCAACCAGTGAGGAAGATAAGATGTTCCTGGTTAATTTGTCAGTACCGTGGACCGAGGAGAGGAAGGCTGGTAAACTTATACTTGAAATTTTGCGGACGCCGAGGCCACCCAAGCGAATGGGAAGCGTGGCTTGTTGCCATGCTCGGTCGTCCAAGGCCACATTAAGGATAGCTGAAAGTGTGTTCTTTATAATTTGGTCTACTTTTTCTAAAAGTTGTGGGTGTTTCCATAAATGAGAGGAGCGGAGGCTATAAGTAAATTTTGGTCCAAAGCAACAATATCGGTTAGGAGTGTAGGCCGAATGCATGTTAATTTTGAATAGTCTTTTCGAGACATCGTTAAAATTTTGTATTTTCTGTTCAATGAAATTTGGAAAGGATTCATCAAAAATAGGAGAACCCAGGAGGTGAAAAGAATTTCTCTCAGTAATTTTAATATTAGGGGCGATCGCGTTGAATTTTGCTAAAATAGTCTGTCGGTCAGTAGTATGGGGAAGGTAAATTTCGCATTTCGAAAGGTTAAGTTCTAGCCCAATAGAGCTAAATTTATCATTCAAAAAAGTTAAATCGTTTAAGACTGTATCTACATCACCTCCTAGGGTCCCATCATCTAAATACCATACATTGAATTTAGAATTGGGTTTATTGCCAAACTGAAAATGACTGGCCCAAGAGGGTCACCTTGTTGACAACCAACAGCTGATTCCAAAAGGTTTTCCTTGTAGAGTAATTTAGAAGGGTGCCTATAACATTGATATAGAAAACTGTAAATTTTGGGTATTTCTTTTTGAACTTCTGTCAACAAGGTATCCCTGTTTACGGAATTGAAGGCGTTTTTTATGACCTCACCTTCATTGCTGTTGAGGTATGTTGATAAGGCGTGTACCGCAGCCTCACAGCCCCCTTTGGACCCGAAGCCCAGCTGTAGGGGCTGGAATTTGCTGGCTAGAGCTTCGCTGTAAAAAGCACAGCAAATTTTGGCTGCGATACGCCTGTACGTAGACCCTACGGCAATGGGACGAATGCCGCCATCCTTCTTGCACAGGGCACATAGATTTGCCCCGTACAAAATATCAATGACGGTTTCGTTCACATTGCCGGAGAGCATGAGGTTGATGAGGGCCGTCAGCTCCTTCAAAAGGGACTCACCAGCTTCCCCGGCGCCTGCGCACATTAAATCTTTCAGATGTTGGGGTGTCAGGCCGTCGAGACCGCCGGCGGATCTACTCCGGAAGGAACTTACGGCCGCACACAGTTGTTGGGCTGTAATTTGTAAAACGTTGTTTTCAGGATCGGGGGGGTCGGGGAAGGTGAGATCATCTGCTGGGGCGGGGTGTTTGCTCTCCAGAGCTGCAAGTGTCTCTGGAGAGTAAGGTGCAACCACATAGCTGCTGAAGATGATCCTAGCCGCACCTCTGATATCACCTTCACCTAGTTTAGACTCCACATGGTGCAATAACCCTCTTTGGGGAAGGTGTGAAGTTAATTTAGGTTCGAAAATTTGGGCCGAAATGTTACAGTTGTCTTTGATTTGAGCGGTTAAAGTTTTTTTGGTTGCCAGATTTTTTTGCACATGTAGGATTCTAAACGGGAAGGTGAGTAATTGCTCCCAAGCACTAAGTGAGTTCTCTCGGACGGCGAGGCGGACACAGCGTGCTAGGCTCGATGCCACGGATGGTCTCGCGCCACGAGGAACTCTTTTTAAGACAGGCGTTGTAGTTTTTAATTTTGCAAGCGTTTGCCAAAGGGGTTGTGGGGGTGAATCTGGAGAAACAGTACTGGGTATTGTTGGGCATGATAAAGGCACATTTTGGGATTTGTGTTTCTTACCCAGATGTACCTTCAAACCTCGTTCACCTTTAAAAAACCGTGCTTGGGAACAGTGAGGGCATCTGACTAGGGCATCCAGCGATGTGGCAGGTTGACAAGCGCTTCGATCGGCATCGCTACTGTCGGAATTATTTAGCATATAAATAAAAACTATAATATAATAATTACAGGAAAAATTAATAAGTCATAAAAACAATAAAATACGCACTTAAACTATATTTACACTGCACCACTTACTTAAAACTAAAACAAACTGTTATAAAATAAACACTATAACACAAAAGTCACTGTCACAATGTGACAACAAAGCGCCAACGGGGCTCTTGGGCGCCCCGCGCACGTAGGTTGGTCTTCCCGGCCAGCAACAAAGTGCTTTAAGCGAAAAATTCTTGTATAAATGAAATATAATCTATAAATATATATGTCACGTCGAAGTACCTATGTATCGTAGAATCGCCATCTTTAATTCCAATGTCTAGAGGCAATTCCTTTATTCTTGACTGGAGCGGGTTACTTCAATAACACACAACACTGGATTGAAACTCAAGAGTGTTTATTTGATTTAGTTACAGGCACTTTGAGTTTTCAAATGAACTTGAAGCTAAAACCACATCGCGTGGCTTGCTAGATCGCTAAGCCCTTGTCGATCGCTGGAGGAGATCTAGCAAGAAACTCCAGGACACTCTTTTTAAATGTTTTTATAGATTACACAATCACTTTATGACAATTAATTAGGTTTTCAAACATCTATTCGATTACATTTATTAATCAGTTCTTATTTTTCACACATAGTCCGCGCGACGCGCGTTCTAAGTGGGCGGAACTTTCATATTGTTTTTGTTTAGACACTTATTACTTGGATAGTTGAGTAAAGTTAGCAAACAATACTAAAATGCTGATCAGTTAATTATTTTAACATTAAACAACCTCAATACTCACAAATACAAAGTGGTTTTTAGTTTATTATTGAAATAGTCATCTAATAACAAAACTATTCAAGTTTCCGGTGATCTAACAATCTTACTAATTAGAAAGTTTCTCATTATTACATAGCTGTGTAAAATAGTCTTATGACTTCTTAGTATTTAATCATTTACTCAAATTTGTTTAGTTCTCGTATTAAATTATTAAATCTGGTTATTGGTCATAGAAATTATAACATCCGCCATTGTTTGACAACTTAATAAGAATAACATAATGAAACACATTTACTTCGTCAAATGTGCAATAGTTAAAATGAGAACAAATCCAAAAGTCCTACAATAAGTGTTCCTGTTTAATTTAAACATCTCGTATTAATTAAACATTGAAATTAGCATATGAATTATGAATCAATACTGATTCCACAGTGAGCCAATAGATGGCGCTGAACTCAAAACCCAACTTAAATAGACATTGACACTTAAAATTACTAATTACTATTAATTAGGATAATAAATTAGCAAATTCACGCCTACGCGGCGACACGGCCATACTGGACCTAGCTGCGGGCTCTGCAGCTAGAGGTGTCCTCAGTCTTGTGTCCTCAGTCTCGTGTCCTCAGTCTCGTGTCCTCAGTCTCTGTTTCTTGGTTGTTATCTGTAATAGCGGAGAAATATTTGTCGGCAGATTATTGTTGTTTATCATCCTACAGTATTAATTAAGTTTAGGATCTGATAACAACTGGTTTTATTTTTCATTGACAGCTTGTAATAAATCTAAGCTAAGTTTGCCTTATTTTTGAAATATTGAATGTATTTTTACACCCACAGCTATATGCTTTAGGTATTCAACTTGCTATATGGTAAAGACCAATGTTGTTAGGAAACAACTAACTGCTACATGTCATGTCAATGAAGGCATACAATTTCTATTTCAGATTTTTGACATTGAATAATCAGTTGCTAGCTTACTAGTCCAATTTGAATCTTGTTTGCAGAATGTTATTGTTTGTATTATCTTACAATATTCATTGATTTGTAATAGGTAATAGTCAGTTTAAGTTATCAATATATCACTGAATACTTATGAAATTAGGTAACTATTAAGTTTATCTCAAATTAAAATATTTGATGCATTAATGAGCACATACCTACTTATAAGAAGGCTTTCATAGCAGCCTTGTATTTGGTAAGTATAGTGTAGGTAGTGTAGGAGTATTGTGATTAGCTGTTTTTTGTTTAGTTTCATTCTCACGGGACGGTAATGCTCTGTGATAGACACAAAGTCTTTGATTTGACAGGATTTAAGGATAGGATCAGGAACACCGCTCTGTGATAGACACAAAGTCTTTGATTTGACAGGATTAAAGGTTAAGGAGTTTAGGATCATTGCTCCGTGACAGGCACGAAGTCTTTGATTTGACAGGATATAAGGAACCAGGCTCTGGGTGGTCTTGTACACCGTGGACCCAGCAGGATAACATGAGAGATTGTTCATTAGCGGCCTCCACGCCTAACCAATGGATATTAAATCTTTATTAGTTGCTTCCACAGCAAACCAATAGATTGTGTGTTGTATTATCACTATTAGTTTCCTCCACGGATTACTAACAGACAGCTTATTGTGTTATCATTATTAGTTGCTTCCACAGCATACCAACAGTATAGTTTATTGTGTTATCATTATTAGTTGCTTCCACAGCATACCAACAAGATAGTTGTGTTATCATTATTACTTGATTCCACAGCATACCAATAGGATAGTTTGTTGTGTTATCAATCTTAGTTGCTTCCACAGCATAATAAGATAGTTTATTGTGTTCTCATTATTACCTCAAATCCATCTCCATGGATGCTGATAGTTTGGTGTTGATATAACCTATTATTTTATTAAGTGCCTCCAGAGCTATAGGTTATTGGACATCTCAATAATTAGAGCTTGTTTTATTATTCATTTTTATAATTGACTAAATATGACAATAGAATAGCATAAACTGAAACGAGTTACAAAAACATAATAATAACAGTAGTCCTCCTGACTGTTGAGCCATCTGCATAAGGAGGTACTATGGTGCACAAGGCCAATGGCTCAACATGCTTTTTGAAGCATGGGGGTTCACCAATTTCAAAACTCTGGGCTGCTACAGAGGAATCCCTATTGGAAAAACCCCATAAACAAATTTTGCCCAACCTAGGAATTGAACCCAGGAATAATAATTTAAAAGTACTTTGTTGCATGGTAGTATCATGCACAAGCGTCATGTAGTTATTCGACATGGCTATTGTGTTGAGCCTTCTGATACAACAACACCGTATCAGTTAGCGAGGTGAGTAGAAGATAGTTTGAAAACTTCTCACCTTTTACTTTAGTTATGTTGGGCTGGAAGTCATTTTTCAGCTGACCTCTATTTGGTGGCTTGTATGTATGTTGGTAGCTTCTAAGGTCCTGACCCGGCGACACGGTCACTTGCAAACCAGGTATTTTTAGTTTTGTTTCCACATCCTTGATAATACTTGACTATGTAGGTAACCATTTTGATTTTTGATATGACACAGGAATCTGGAATGTGAGAAGGTATACAGATAAATAATAATAAAAGAAAAGATGATCCTATTAATATTTAAATAAGTAGGAGTTAGTACTGATAAAAATTAAATTATGTTATTGTTTTGAAATAGTAAGTGAGTAATTCAAAGTTAACTAGAATCTGATGACACTGAAATGAATAACTATGAAGATTGCTGCATTACTTATGACGGTGTTTGCACTAGCTAAAGATTAATGTTAAAACATGTTGAAAACTACTTTTAATGATGCATGTTTGCATACCACACACGCAACAACCTATTTACACACCTATTACAAACCTATTTCATTACAAAACATTTATGTGTGAACAAGTTTGAATACAAGCTAGGTAAAAAGTTGCAAAAAGAAAAGAAAGTTATTGAATGCTAAAAGTGACAAATTATCAAAAAACAAACCTGTCTTTTGATTGTTTTTATTCTGTGCAAGTGCATCCAATAACAAGCTTTGAAATCTGTCAGAAATTACTAATCTATTTACACCCATGTACCATAACAAGTAAAATTCAACTAAACCCATTGTGAGATTTAATTCATTAGGAAGGTTCTCAAATATTGAATGATTAAATAAACTTTATTATAACAAACTTAACTTGAACAAGCATAAATCTTAGAGCTTATAAAAGGCCCCATCAGTATCCAACTGACAGTCTGAACCAAGAATGTAGGGTCAGACAATTTTTTAATTAGATTTAACTTATAGCGCTATCACTGTCAAGAACCCCATAGCCAAAACAAATCTACCAGATCATGTAGACAGATAAGATGGAACACAGTAATCACATTAGATTCACTCAAATATGTCTTACATACACAGGACCATTAATTTACCAAAAATCACAAGGTCCATACATAATAGGTTACTCACACATACTAAGCGTACCTACTTGTAAATTAAAAGTTACCAGGTGGCTATCAGCTTATGACTATTTATTATTATATTATGATTATGCATGAACTGAAGCTCTGCTGATACTTACCCTGATTATAAAGTTTGTAATGACTCACCCAGGTGTATCACAACCCTTTCACCCATTCATACAAATACATTTATATTAGATGCATACTCACTCTACAAAAACCTCTAGATAATATTTTAAATATTGTTTAGTCTTGTAACCAAACAATTATTCTCACCCCAGCTACTTAAATGCAAATCGTTGTAAGTATTTTCTTGAGCACACTATAATTTTATTTTTATTTGTTGTGCTTTTCATGTTTAAGGAATGTGTTAATACATTTTCTTATCTTACTTTACTTTAAAAAAAGTATGACATGCAACGGGTTCCACATTATTCAATAATAAACCCCGTTTGGTAGTCGGGTAAAAACAATAAATTGCAAAAATGCCAATTAGTGCGTCAACATGAATATGTCATGGCACTTTCTGCCAAATGTTTACTACTTCTGTTGCACATACATTCTGTAACTTACTTAACTTATTTACCTACTAAACTTTTGTTTTAGCTACCTAAATGTAATGAATGCTATAAAAATAAGTTGTTACTTTTTGTCCGGTACAAAACTCAACGTAGGTACTTTGAATTGTTTAACATTCATACACTCACACCTTGTCCCCATGGGGATAGGCAGCAACCACAGATTGCCACTTGCTACGATCCTTACATACTCCTCAAATAAAATAAAATTTCTCAAATAACTGAGCCATTGCAATTCTTAAGACAAAAGAACCATATTTAAACAATAACATTGAGTTCCTAGTCAGCTGTCTTATTTTATGGAGTAATTTAAGCCGTTTCATTCATTTTAATTCCACAAATTGCCACACAAACAACAGCAGGGACCACTCAGTCAGTAAGGGGTATTGTGTTACCCAGTTACTGGGTTTTGGTTGCTCCATGTAAAGCACTGGTACTCAGCTGAATCCAGTTAGAATGGAAGCTGTCCCGGACTTGGTTGGGAAAAGACTAGGCAGATTGATTAAAATTGTCACACAAAAGGTCACTGACCTTGCCTTGTATGATGAAAATAATTAAGAATGTTAAGTTACATAAATAAAAAAAACAGAATACTCCCCTCAACCATGATGGAATCTATCAATGGACAGATCAAGTTGTTCGCTTAGCTGCTTCGGTCATTCTGTGCTGTATAAAGTTTTGGCCACAATGGTGTAGGACAGCATCCATGCCACTAGTCAGTAGCTTCTTCTGTCGTTTCAATAGAGTTCAGATCGTTCACGTAAAAATATTCCAGTTATTTTCGCCTATGTCTGGACATCGCTTACTCTTGGAAATTATCATAGGAAAATCTTTTGCCATACCCTCGGCGCTGGCGATGTTGTACAAAATTCTTCGGATGGCTTTCATAGCATGGGCAGAAGGCGATAGTGGGAGCTGAGCCCAATTCTGATGTCACGTCGAAGTACCTATGTATCGTAGAATCGCCATCTTTAATTCCAATGTCTAGAGGCAATTCCTTTATTCTTGACTGGAGCGGGTTACTTCAATAACACACAACACTGGATTGAAACTCAAGAGTGTTTATTTGATTTAGTTACAGGCACTTTGAGTTTTCAAATGAACTTGAAGCTAAAACCACATCGCGTGGCTTGCTAGATCGCTAAGCCCTTGTCGATCGCTGGAGGAGATCTAGCAAGAAACTCCAGGACACTCTTTTTAAATGTTTTTATAGATTACACAATCACTTTATGACAATTAATTAGGTTTTCAAACATCTATTCGATTACATTTATTAATCAGTTCTTATTTTTCACACATAGTCCGCGCGACGCGCGTTCTAAGTGGGCGGAACTTTCATATTGTTTTTGTTTAGACACTTATTACTTGGATAGTTGAGTAAAGTTAGCAAACAATACTAAAATGCTGATCAGTTAATTATTTTAACATTAAACAACCTCAATACTCACAAATACAAAGTGGTTTTTAGTTTATTATTGAAATAGTCATCTAATAACAAAACTATTCAAGTTTCCGGTGATCTAACAATCTTACTAATTAGAAAGTTTCTCATTATTACATAGCTGTGTAAAATAGTCTTATGACTTCTTAGTATTTAATCATTTACTCAAATTTGTTTAGTTCTCGTATTAAATTATTAAATCTGGTTATTGGTCATAGAAATTATAACATCCGCCATTGTTTGACAACTTAATAAGAATAACATAATGAAACACATTTACTTCGTCAAATGTGCAATAGTTAAAATGAGAACAAATCCAAAAGTCCTACAATAAGTGTTCCTGTTTAATTTAAACATCTCGTATTAATTAAACATTGAAATTAGCATATGAATTATGAATCAATACTGATTCCACAGTGAGCCAATAGATGGCGCTGAACTCAAAACCCAACTTAAATAGACATTGACACTTAAAATTACTATTAATTAGGATAATAAATTAGCAAATTCACGCCTACGCGGCGACATATATAATCTGAATCTCGTAAACGGCTCCAACGATTTACATGAAATTTAGTATGCAGGGGGTTTCGGGTGCGATAAAACGATATAGCTAGGTTTCTTTTTCAGAAAGCGTCGTTTTCTCTATATTCACCCGAGCTGAGCTCGGTTGCCCAGGTACTGCGAATTAAGTGGTGGTAGGATATAGGTTTCTCTGTAGTGGTAGGCCTTTCTCAAGGAGGAACGATGACCTAATGAAGGATAAGGGAATCCAATCAATCGATTTTATTTTAGATATTAAAAATACGCCAGTTTTTTTGGCACTTTTCCCGTTGACGAATAAATAAACTTAAAACTATCCAAAAATCTAACATGGCATGCATGAACCTCACACATCGTGTGAGTGAAGGCCTCCTCCAGAGTACTATAAAGAAGGTTTATTATTGCTTATTATTGCTTGCAATATTTAAAAAAACATGTCGATGGCATGAGTCATTTTAGCTTGCGAAATTTAAACGGTTTATATACTTTAGCTGAAAATGGTTTATTATTGCTGTGTGTAAGCAACGATGCACTGGTCGCGTCAAAGCTACGGAGCCTCGAATATCGACGCCGAGTCGCCAGCCTGTCGGTTTTTATCGGTTATATTTCGGGGAGTGTGCGATGCAACTGCAATTTGATTCCAATCCATTTGAGCCCTTTTCATTTTTCCCTTTTCAATTCCATTCAATTTAAGCACTTTTCATCATCGGACTACAAGACATACAGCAATGTGCCATCGGTACATGGTGGACATCCCACTCATACGCACAAAGCGTTTTGTGAATACTTTCATTGCAAGTATAGTAAAGTAAAACATGTTTATTATCGCCACAAATTACATCCTTATCATAACTATTTCAGTTGACATATGTTTTGACAAAAAATTGTAATTTGTGGGAGATCTGGAGTCCTAAACTAAGCCTAGGCCTGTATTTCAGAGCTCTCTAAGTCAAAGAATCTTTAAGTCAAGAAAGATTTAAAGACCCCAAGGGTGTGCTTCATCGTTGCATCGTTAGGCGAAATAGTGGTCAAACGCAAGCCCTATAGTAAATAAATTGAAAACATGTGTTTATAGAGTATGTAATGTATAGTAAATAAATTGAAAACATGTGTTTTCAATTTATTTACTATACATTACATACTCTTTAGTGTGCTTCATTGACATGTTTTCATAATTTCATACTTATCTTGACGGTGACAAGTTAACGTCATTCTTTCGAGATTTTCATCTTATTTTTCTGATTTTTCGTCCTGTGCGATATAAATAAAATAAAGTAATGTTTGTTACACAAAGCCCTTAATTTATTGGCGACGACGCAAATTGTGTTGTTCAGTAAACACCATGAACTCGGAACAATTCGCGGCGTTCCTTACCGCCCAACAAGAACAACAGAAGGTACTAACATTCCTACTACAGCAGCTCGTACAACAGCAACAACACCAGGAAAGTCCTTCAACATGCAACAGTGCCTAAAACAACTATAGTAGCACCTTTTGGTCAGCAGCATACGATGATTTAAAGATGAAACTATTGGATTTATATAGAACAAAGAAAACACGATACAAAGCTTTAATCATCATCATATCAGCCGAAAGACGTCCACTGCTGGACATAGGCCTACCCCAAGCGTCGCCACATTGACCGGTCCCGTGCGTCTCGCAACCAGCGGATCCCCGCAACCTTCACCAGGTCATCAATCCACCTGGTGGGAGGCCTTCCAACGCAACGTCTTCCGGTTCGCGGCCGCCACTCAGGAACCTTTCTGCCCCATCGGCCATCCGTTCTGCGAGCAATGTGCTCTGCCCACTGCCACTTAAGTTTGGTAATTCTTCGAGCTATGTCGGTAACATTGGTTCTCTTACGGATCTCTACATTTCTGATTCGATCACGCAAGGAAACGCCGAGCATAGCCCTCTCCATTGCCCTTTGAGTGACTGTAAGCTTTCTGATGAGGCCCATTGTAAGCGACCACGTCTCAGAGCCATATGTCATCACTGGCAACACACACTGGTCATAGACTCTCTTGAGACACTGTGGTAAGTTGGACGAGAAGACACCGCGCAACTTCCCGAACGCTGCCCAGCCGAGTCGGATTCGACGGTTGATCTCTCTCTCGAAGTTGGCCCTACCCTACCCAACTGGATCGTTTGTACCAGGTAGACATAGTCGTCCACAACTTCGAGTGTAGAGTCTCCAACCTTAAAAGGAGTGGGTGAAACATGGGCATTCAACATCACCTTGGTTTTGTCCATGTTCATTTTCAGACCCACTGTTTCAGAAGCTTTAATAAAAAAAAAAGCTTTAATAGATTTTTGGAACTCCGCGAGAGAAACTGACGAAACTATGGACCATTATGCTAATATACTAAAAGACCACTCAAGTGACTGTGGCTACGAAGGGACTATGCTATGTTTAAAACTTTTTGTATCATTATTCTTTGCTTTATTTATTTTTATCATTGTCATCTTGTCTTTTTTGTAAAGTTGTTAGTTGACGTAGTGAATTATTTCCGTTTTTAATAAAAAAATTATTTATTTTGAAATGCCATCCCTCTACCACATTGTTGGTCCTATGTCGCTCTGCAAAAATACTTATGATTGACGAATTCATATTCAATACACTGTGACATGCCTGTTTTATGTATTTCTATCCTGCTTAAATCTTTTCCTGTGGCAGTAGTGGGAGACTTGAACATAGTGACACGATACGCCTTTCAGCCTTTGTTTTTAAGTGACCTAAAGCTTGAGATTTTCGCCATGTCTTCTTTGCTCAGTGATAGTAAGAACCAATAATAGTGATGCCTGGAAATTCTGTCATTAAAGCATTAATTGCACCACATTCAGAAAGTTATTCATGGGGCTATCATAGTATATACAACTCTTCTTTCGTTTTAAGGACGCTGTGCACTATGATATCCCTATCATTTGAGTTTTGATTTGATTCACATGAGTGCTCTTTTTTCCCTTTGTTCGCATAAGGACAGATTCTCATAAAGTTAGTTATAAAATCCTTCAAAAATTACGAAGATTTGTGTAAGTGTCTCGATTTTAAAAGATAGTAAGTATGAGGGTTTGTACAGTCGATGACATATCGAGATTAATACCAGTATGCAAAGACGTCACTCAACCCTTGACTTGACCGAGGAAGTGGCGTCTTTTCGTACTGGGATAACACTGCTTTAGCAATGGTTATACTTTATGCGTTGTTGTCTGTACAAAAAACCGGTAATTTAGTTTTTTACTTACATTCATAATGGTCAGCGAGCTAAGGCATTTTTTTTGTACATTGCGCAAAGCCACAAAACACTTTTATTTTTATAAACAGAATACTTGTGAAATTGGTGCGCTTCGTATAATAAAATAGTGCCGCCTCGCCTATTTATATTGTTTCTCCATAGTATTTTAATATACAAATTAAAATTCTTTTTTTTTTTTCACTGCGAGCTAATCCGAAAATTAATGCATTATCATTACCATAGAGGAAAGTAGTATAGAGAGCCCTCTCCAGACTACAGAGTGAATTTTTCAAACTGTCATGGTCATTAACATTAACATTCCAAACGGGATATTTACCATATTTACTGTTTGTTGCGAGTTTCCGATATTTCGGTGCTTTTGCAAGCACTGTGATCACGGATAAACGTGATTACATTTATCCGTGATGGTCTATATCCCGTATCGAATGTTAATGTTAGTACAGAGTGAAGATTGCTAATCTCAATTGACCGGAGAAATAGCGCCATCTATTATCGCCATCCAACACAAAACAAAAAAAAACCTATGCAGTAGTGCCTATACTTTAGCTTCCTTGCTAATTTGCTTGTTAGGGTTAGGTTCCGTACCCAAAGGGTAAAAACGGAACCCTATTTATAAGACTTCACTGTCTGTCCGTCACCAAGCTGTATCTCATGAACCGTGATAGCAAGACAGTTGAAATTTTCACAGATGATGTATTTATGTTGCCGCTATAACAACAAATACAAAAACAAAAAAAAAAAAAAAAAATAAGTGGGGCTACCATACAACAAACGTGATTTTGTCGTTTATTGCGATAATGTTACGGAACCTTTCGTGCGCGATTCCGACTCGCATTGGGCTGGTTTTTTTTTAATTTAATGAAGTTTTACTTAATTTAATTTTTCTGATTATTAACAAAATCATAGTAAAACTATATCAAGTTAAAAACAAGAAAATTAGTACGGAAGCATCAACAACTTTCTAAAGGTATATCAAATTAAAAAAAAAGCAAATTCGTAAGGAAGCATCAACAAATTGCATAAGTTTGTGCAAGTTTTACTTAATTTAATTTTTCTGATTATTAACAAAATCATAGTAAAACTATATCAAGTTAAAAACAAGAAAATTAGTAAGGAAGCATCAACAACTTTCTAAAGCTATATCAAATTAAAAAAAGCAAATTCGTAAGGAAGCATCAACAAATTGCATAAATTTGTGCTGCTGCTTTAGTTTCATTCTCACCATGGTACGTGATTTTGCCAGATAAAAGCCGGCGTTTGTACGGTACCAACAATAAATAAGCGCATCAATGAAAGAGTTTTCAAAAAAATATTACCTTTGTATACTCTTTCTCCAGGACCCACCCACAAACATTATTGCCCTGTCCAGCATCAGTTACAGTCCTATTTAAATAGATCAGGCACCACCATTTTATCTTCTATATTTGCCGAAAATCGTGGTGTTTTGTCATCAGTGGGATTGCGAATATCAGAGGTTAACGCAATTTTTTCTGTTATAAAAAGATTTAAATTCTGCAAGCAGCTATCGTCATCTTTTTCGCAGTTTGCATGCAGACAATGGGACAAGTTAAAATTATTAAGAGGAAATACGGGCGGAGAGACTTTTGAAAAATAGGTATTTGAAAAAACTATCGCTGTCGCTCTGCGAACTGCGAGCGCGTGGCGCCCGGCCGCCCTATCCATGTGTGGGTAAGTTGACATTGTGTGCGTGCCTCCGAAACGCTCCCGGCCGCGGCTCGCGCATTTCTTGTAATCGCCCCAGTCAATCGTTACTTTTGTAGTTGTGGATTGTGGACAGATATCCAACAATATCTGTTATTCTTAACAGCAAACGCAGAAAATCTTTTTTTTGGACGTGACTAATAATACTGTAGAGCAATTTAATAATGTAATTGCTAAATTTATTGGCGGAAAAAAAGTTAACTTTGCAGGAAGTGGCTCATATCATATCAGTCATGATGTTATGGAGTAGTAGCTCCATGGAATAGCGAAGGGCTATTCATGCACGCATTCAAAAAAAAATACAGGGCTGCAGTCCGGGCCAATATATATAAAAAAATATAGAACAAAAGCAGCGTTCGAAAAAAATCACAGAGATTTTCCGAAAAAGAAAACTGACGTATCCCAAAGACGGAACGAGCAAAATAAAAAGAACTACATAACCTGTTAAAAACTACGGTCGCTTAGAGTTGGAAGAAGATATGCCTTTGGATTTATATAAATTAAAAGAAAAATAATTTCTTGAAAGATTGCTCTCAACTAAGGAAATTCAAAGAAAAATAGTGGGGACCAAAGCGATAATAGCTTATGAGAAATTGAAAGACTAAAGAGGCTTACGGCATCGAATTTTGGGCGAATATGTAAGATGCGACCGAAAACATCGTTATGAAATTGCAAGTATGTCACCTGAAAACGGAATTCATCAAAAATAAATGGATTTTGAGCTGTTTTCAAGGGTCATCACTAATCGTCTCCGTAGACCAACACATACGCTGCGGCAGGTTATACAGAAGACCGAAGAGTACAACCTGCCTCTCTGTTTAGCGTTTGTGGAAAACGAGAAAGCCTTCGATTCGATCGACACTTGTGCTGTACTGCAGTCTCTCCAACGGTACCAAATTGACTGGTACATCGAAGTGTTGAAATGTTTGTATAAAAACGCCACCATGTAAGTTCGACTTCAGGATCAGACCTTGGAACCCGTCCTTCTGCAGCGAGGTGTGAGACATGGAGACGTAATATCTCCAAAACTGTTCACCGCTGCACTGGAGGATGTCTTCAGGGTTCTGGACTGGAAAGGGCTAGGCATAAATGTCAATGGCGAATATATCACTCACCTTCGGTTTGCCGACGATATTGTGGTCATGGCTGAGACTATGGAGGACCTCAGTACAATGCTCGATGACCTCAGTACAATGCTCGATGACCTCAGTAGAGCTTCCTAAAGAGTGGGTCTTAGGAAGAACATGGACAAAACCAAGGTGATGTTTAATTTCCATGTTACACTCACTCCAATCAAGGTAGGATACTCTACACTCGAAGTTGTGGGGGACTATGTCTACCTGGGACATACGATCCAGTTGGGTAGGGCCAACATCGAGAAAGAGGTCAACCGTCGAATCCGACTTGGCTGGGCAGTGTTCGGGAAGTTGCGGTATCTTCTCGTCCAACTTACCACAGTGTCTCAAGACGAAAGTCTATGACCAGTGTGTGTTGCCAGACATATGGCTCTGAGACATGGTCGCTTACTACGGGCCTCACCAGAAAGCTTATAGTCACCCAAAGGGCAATGGAGAGGGCTATGCATGAAGTTTCCTTGTTTGGTCGAATCAAAAATGTAGAAATCCGCAAGAGAACCAGGGTTACCGACATAGCCCGAAGAATTGCCAAACTAAATTGGCAGTGGGCAGGGCACATTGCTCGCAGAACGGATGGCCGATGGGGCAGAAAGATTCTGGAGTGGCGACCGCGAACCGTAATACGTTGCATTGGAAGGCCTCCCACCAGATGGACCGATGACTTGGTGAAGGTTCCGGCAATCCGCTGGATGCGAGACGCACGGGACCGATCAATGTGGTGAGGCTTGGGGGAGGCCTATGTCCAGCAGTGGCTGATATGATGACGATGATGATGATGAAGTAGATTTATGTATGTTTAAAGGCAAAATGTTACAATTAAAACAGAATCACAATTACTTCTACCAAGTACAAGGCCAACTACACAAAAGCTTTTATTTTTCAAAATATTAAGAGGGACGATGCATTATGAATAGTTCTACCACATTAGTGGCAAGCCCATGGCATTGTCTTTTACCCGAAATCATTGACAGTCGAATACCAAAGAATAAACCAGTGAGAGAAAGCACGTCGTCATAATCTGCCTAGCCTTTTCCCATCTACGTTAGAGTCGGATGCAGCTGAATACCAGTATTTTGATGGATCGACTGCCTATCTGACCTCCACAACCAGTTACTGGGTAATATGCAACCCCTTGGTAAAACGGGTCAACAGCCGGGACCAACGGCTTAACGTGCTTGGCGAGAAACGGACGGGTCTTGTTATGTAAAGATGGTCACCCATCCATGGACCAACCACGGCAAGCATAGCTGAACCTGATCGATTGACCCGTGCGGCTGACGTTGAAATAAGTTTAATTTAGCTGATGTACCTAGTAGGCGATCTAGAGATTGCGGATACCTATCCGATATATAATTTACTGTTTTGTAATGAAAACTTTTTGAAATAAACATTTATGCACTTTATTTTATTTTGTATCCAATACTTTTTTAATACTTCTATTTGTATTTCTCACTAACAGCACATGTAAACAATATAAATGTGTTCATCGATAACTGTTTACAACACTAGTATATCGATATTATTTTCAACTTCTACATCTAAATCACCTTTCCGTCTGTGTACGTATTATGCAGACCCCTTGCGTCTCGCCCCGCCCTCAAATTCGTGCGATAAGGACAACTGCAAATTCGACAAATTTTCTTAAGTAAAAAGTCATAATTCGAGGTTTGGCTCTCGTCTGTTTTCTCCTCCAATATTGGACCGATTTAGAAGATATTTCATAAACTGAATAAGAAGGATATTTATATGTCCCTATGTTTTCCTTTTTTAATTAATAGTTGTCAAATTTGTACACTAGGGCTCTGAAGACAGCGACTCAAAACAGTCAATTTTGAGCATTTTGAGAGGGCTCTAGTGCTTATACGGATAATATATCACCAAAAAGGAAAACATAGGGACATAGAAGAAGTTGATATTTATTTTATTGTAAAAAATCATTGCTTCAAGTTCATAAACCAGAGAGAAAACAGACGAAAGCGTTTGTATGGAGAAAAGACCACCCCCGTTTCCTCTTAATAAAGAGAAATTTAAAGGCTTCTACAAATGCATGCCGTATTTCTCGCCTCATAATTTCTTATATTCCCAAATATTTTATTTCTTTTTTATAAATGTTACAGTTTATAAAACTCTAATGGCTTTCTTCCACAAATCATGCTGCGGACTAGATCGTTGTACTGTACATCCCTTATAATTTTACCATCAGGCACATGAATTGAGTTCAATGAGTCAAAAAGATTGTCCATTAATATAGTAAATTTCAAACAAAATGCCATTCTCTTGGAATGTCTGTCTCTTCTTTCTACGATATGACCTGCAGTCACAGCTACGGTGTGACAAAAAATTTGGGCTGCTGGTTTGACCTTAATTTTACTTATTTTGTCATGTTCATCTTGCTGTCTTATATATCTTGTTGTCTCATTTATTAGTTGTAAGTATCATTGTCACCATGGTACGTGGATTTGCCAGATAAAATCCGGTTGATTGAACGGCACCAACTATAAATAAGCACAGTAATTAATAATTGTGTTTTCAAAATATTTTAAACAGGCATTCCATTCCAACTCTCCGCAGGTTTTATCTGCTTCATATGTTTGTTTATAATATTCCCATGTAACGATTTCCTATTTAAGGATTAAGAATGAAATTCAAGCAACCCATGCTAGAATTGCATTCTTAATTCTTGATTATAACTTGAAGAACTATTGATTTAATCAATGGAAGTGGATTTTTGGCAATCTTTTCAACTTCTAAACAGTTACTGCTATAATATACAGTAATTTTGATTTCTGAATGGCAAAGTAATCTTGTATATGTAGCTGTAAAGATTTTACGGTTCGGTTATTTTTGAATTCCCCCTTTGATCTGATAACGCAGAAAAACGTCTCCAGGTGACCCTGTGATAATTTATGTGTAATTTTTTTTTAGATATTTTTACAAACAACCATTTTAATGAAATTATATTGACTAAATCACAAAATCTCCAAACGCCTCTGAGTATTTATTACAAGTCTTACATTTTCACATTTCAATGATTGATATTCATAGACTTCATCTTTATTTGTTGATCGAACACAGAGGAGTACGGTGGATTCAACTAGCTAACTACGCTACACTATGGATATAAAGTTTTATAGTTTTATGTAATTTTTACGTGATCACTATTTTACACGGTCACTTGACACTGACACAGAATTCGAAAAAAAAACAATAGTCTGAAAGAGTAAGCTATCTATATAAATAAAAGAGAAAGTATGTATAAATGATCATTATAGACTCCGAAACGGCTAGACCGATTTTGATAAAATTTTCGGTTAATCTTTAGTTTGACCCAGCGGATAATCCTGTAAAGTTTGGTGGCGATCAGAGCATATTTTTTTTGAAGCCGTGGGCAGAAGCTAGTACATAATAAAATTGACCAAAGAGATTGTTTATGATTTAGACACAATCTTCTTAAACACACACAAGGGTTTTTAAAACCTAAGTTATTTAAATTCCTGGCGTAAAAGATGTCCAAAATTTAATTTAAATATAAAAGAAGCTACTGTAGCTTCAGACTTCTGGCATTTTAAGGTCTTTATTACAAACATCAATAGCCATTCCTACCGACCGATTGGGTAATTATACGGCCAAACGAACTTTCATCTTTTGGGTTTTAAAGTCAATGTGTCTTATTTTTCAGATGTAGACCTTCACTTTGCTGTAAGGTTTGTAACTTTTTAATGTATTTGAATTCGATTTAACGACCGAGATTACCATACAACACTTTGTAATCGGAAAAACGAATTCTATTTTTTTTTATACATTTCACGAATCAAATAAAATTTGATATCTTTTGCCGTAATAGGCAAAGTATGGTTTATAAGGATAAGGAGGCGCCTAATGTTTGTGGCATATTTAAAATTAGATGCAATTCCGTCAAAAGTAATAGAGAGCACGTCACAAAACGTGTCTTTCAAAAAATCGAGGCATATATTTAATAACGTTGAATTTTTAGACGCTGTAGAGCTTTCAGCTGAGAAAAACTCAACTGGCAATTACCAAGATCCGTTGACTGCCACTACTATGAATACCAGGCATTCTTTGGTGATTTCACCATGCTCATCACCATGTATATCATTTACTACATTAACGTAGCCATAATGTTATTTGCCAACTATTTCTGGTTCTTCCCTTAATTTTATCTCATTACATTAATGATAAATGATAAACATGAATGAATTCAACATTAAGCTTACATAGACAGGTCTACTCTTTGAAAGTGCCGCAATTGTTTAATAGAATATAAAACATGTTTTGGATGCAAGGTTTCACTTCGGAATCTCCGAAGTAAAACCTTGCATCCGAATTTGAATTCGGCAAGGCGAAGGGTTTGACCGCTATCATATCGACCAATCACATGCGAGATGAATGACGCGATGTTGATTTCCGTCCGTGTGATTGGTCGATTAATAGCGGTCAAACCCTTTGCGTTGCCGTATTCACTTACGCAATAAGGCTGCGGGTTCGCAATCTAACCGTGAATACCATTTGCGTAATATGTTCACATGTGGTATGTGAACATATTACGTCTTGCTTGGGCTGTAGAAATGAACAGTGAGGGAGAATTTTCTGAGTTCTTCACCATACTCCCTCGTGTGACTAATTTCATCCGTAGCTTTGCCAATAACATGATCAATTAATGTTTTACAACAAATCATTCCTACAAGCGATTTGTACATCATTTCTATGATCTTTGATTTCAGGCCTGTTATGTAGTTCCTTGACGACTGCTTGTCAGTTTAACAATCAGTTTGTCTTTCTTTTTGTTTTGGCTTTTATGTTTCTCAAGAGTTTATTTTCTGGTAGTATTGAACATTCATTGATATAAGTTTTTTTCTTGGAGACAGTACTTGACTAGAAGTGGGCCAGGTAATGGCTCCACTGATTGTAGTGCAATTTCTCGGTTCACAAATTAGCAGGGTCTTCTGCTTTTCAATCGAACCTGTAAACAAACATGATTTAGATTGTTTGTATCTTAAAACAAATTTAGGCGTGACCAGTATCTTTTTCAAATAAATAAAACAAATTTTCAAATAAAAACATATTATTTTGGAGAACTTCATTAAGTGTGAGAATATGGGCTTAGCGTGAAACAATTGGTATATTTTTATTTTTTAATAGACTGCCCACAGTAGGAATTTCTTCATGTATCGTGGGTGCGTTTACAGATATTTAAACTCACATACACAAGACACCTGGGTGTCTTGCGTATTTGAAAAAATTGTTTATTTATTTGTAAACTACAGATAGTTGTTCCGAATCTGTATCCGAAACAACTATCAGTAAGCTATACAAATATTTGTTCCGTGCGGGCATCCAACCCGTGACACGCCAAAGCCAACCGTGTCGTCAATTTCAAATACCTGACGCTGAGGTATATGGTAGTAAGAATTTCAAATTCTTTTGGTTTCGAAATACATTTGGTGATCTTAGGTGCGTTTCGTAGAAAATAGCGCTCGATAGCTTTTGTAAGCAAAATGGCGACTGCGTACGTCAAATTGTCAAGTACCTTATCAATTATCATTTTCATTTCATACGGTTATTTTCAATAGGGATACCATTGCATTAATTCGCAACAAGCTGAAAATGTACAGGCACGTAAGGGATACCACTCTAATGAAATTCTGAAAAGTCCACATTTATCCCATGTGTGCAAAAAAAATATTCTAGGTTACTTGCAGTTCGAGCAGTAATTAATACCAACAGATCAATGTCTTCACCAACAACAACATGTATATTTGCTGGCTTAAATTGATGGATTGCAGTTTCAACAAGTACATCAGCGTCATTGTCAGCTTGCTTAACTAAAATATTCTTAGTAGTAAATTTATCTTTTAGCATTATAATGAGCCGAGACTTATTTATGAACATTCGATAAAAATTGTTGTTGGCTAGTTGAAACTGTCATATGTTGGTCCCTGTAATGAATTTGTAAATATGTTGTTGGCATGCCTTATTAAATAAATAAATAAATGAAGAGAAGAATAAGAGATGATTTTGTCACACGGCGACGTTGTTCGGAAGCTTTAAGTTTTTATGTTGAATCGTTATAACCATCGAGAAATTACTCAGTTATTAATATTCTCAGAAGTACTCATTATAAATGTAATACGCAAACTTAAAATTTTACTTACATTATGCGTCCATTAATGTTCAGAGTCATGCATATTATTGAGAATACAGTCCCAGCTAACTTTCGAATGGCTTTTTCTCAGAAATGGTAAATCTTAGAGAAAAATATAAGAACAATTTTAGTAGATAATTACCTGATCTACAATTTTAGTCTCAGCTATTTTTATCGTATAACTAAACGTTTGCAACTAAATTTTCAGCTTGTTGTGAATTAATGCAAGGGCTATTGTCTATTTTGGCTATTAGTACGAATGTCACGGTGGATAATCGACTGTATTTTGTATTTCAAATACATGCGAGATAGTATTTTGTCATTTGTATTTTAATGAAAGCAAAGCATGTATTTTGCCCAGCTCTTATTACATATCTATTCAATATAACCAACAACCCTCTAATCGTGTTTCTTATTGTGTTCACCAAGTATCGATATGGATACCGAACATTGACTTTTTAACAAGACTTTTTTAACTAACACATGGACTATTCCCTAACACATACATTTTATATTTTTGGGGTTGCTATTCATCTGACATTTTATATTTTTGGGGTTGCTATTCATCTGACTCTGTTTATCTTGTACATAGTAGGTACATCTGTTCAAACTGCTATGCTTTGCAGAGTTAAACATTGTTTTGTAGACTTAGTAGGGAACCAGGAATACCACAATGAAACAAGTATTTTAAATTGAAGCTAAGACAGTAGCGTGTTGACGCTAAGACGGTTGGTTGTAGAGTGACGTCGATGCTCCTTGGTAGTCGCGTCGACCCCGCAAGGGGGTGAGGCGAACGGTCACGAAACAGAAATTCCCTGCCCGCGGGTGCAGCACCGGGGCTCGTAGAGACGAACCCGTCGCTGGGTGGTCCTCTGGACCCAGCTTCGTGCGAGCGCGAGTTTCTACAACTCAACGCTCGCTGTGTTTGGCTTGTTATATGTGACTGTAGTACTGTGACGCGCCGCGGCGCCCCTTATGAATGGTACGCCGCTTTTTCACGGCGGTCCTCTCCCACCAGGTGAAACCCATGGCCAACCTATGGGAAGCCCAGTGAGAGTAACTAGCGGCAGGAGTGCCGACTTTGACGAACCTACAGTTTAGTAATGTAAGCACCATAATAGTGGCCCCGTAAATGTATGTGGGAACGGCAATGTGTTGAGTTACACCGCTCATGTACCAATAGCGTGTATTCGGTGCATGGCGCGCCACAGCCGCGACCATGCGGTGGGTCAGGTGGCGCAGCGCTGTGTTCGGGATATGGTCGGCTTCCGGCCGGGACTTCGTTCTCAAGATGGCGCGTCTGACTGCGCCAGGCGAGAAGTGCCAAAACACATCGAGCTTTCCCTTACCACGAGCTGGAAGGACTTTTGTACAAGACAGAAAGAGGAGGATGTCTGGACATGCGCGCAGCGCATTACAACCCGCTGATCCAACTCAAGCCGGATAGATGCCAGTTTCCTTAAGGATCCGCTTACCGTTGGAATGCTGTTGGCTGAGGTATCGGCTCAACACCTGGCCGAAATTTTCTTCCCTACTGATGACCCTGGAACGGACACCCCTGGTCAGGGGATTACTAGAGAGTGTGCGTCTTGCATTGGAGGATCTTGAACAGCCGTATAGCTGTCCAGCAGAGGCTACCCCTCAATTCACGCACAAAGAACTGCTCCACGTGTACGCAGGAACCCACCCTAAAATATCTTAAGTTGCAAACTTAGACATGCAGTTTGTCAATGAAAAAAAATGTTAGTAGCAAAGCAAATTAATGCGAAAAATAGCGTTCCACAGACCTTTAGGTTAACAGAAATAATCTTGAAAGTCAAGTATTCTGACTTGTTAGAAGTGATTTAAGCACTTTTAACATTTTGCTTGACTGTCATTGAGCACCTATTGTGGCTGTATTTAGCCTGTTGTGATGGTCAGTTTTAATGAGTTTCAACTGGCTGTTAATTTTCCACACAAGCGTTATAGAAGAACAAGAAGAAGGGCGAATACTTTTCGCAGATTTGGAAACAGGCTCCTGCCCGACATTCTTTGAATGGAACACAGCTTTCCAATAATCTTCTGCATTTAAATTTGGTGATAAATCCAGTTCTTCGTGTTCCAGAAAAGCGTGTTGACGCCATTCTGTGTGAAGATCTTATTCATTGAGACACTCTTTAAAAACTGGATATCTCTTTATTACTTTTGACAAATCCTTAATTTTAAATGATTGTGCCTCTTTAGGATGTAAGACGGATATCGTTTCAAATATTGGATCACTAAAATTAAACCTTGTCTTAATTTGTTTGATGACTTCAATATATTCGTAGAACGCCAGACAGTTTTTCTAAGTTTTGCTATATCAGCTCTGGTGGAGGTTGAAGGATTGTCATCTTCTAATTCTTTTATAGACGCCTGTGCTGAGATATTCCCAGATATCTAGCTTCAACAGGCAAGAAATTTCATGGATAAGAATGTTATATTTTGAAGGCGGGTGTGATTTTCATGTAATTGAATTGTAAATAATTGGAGCCTTTTGTTTTTATTATTTTTTCGACTTCCGGCTGTACACAGTGAAGTAGTGGTTTATCTGATTTAACTACTTGGCTGTTTAGGGTTTCCAAAATGGTTTCTGTTGTTTTGCTGGGATCCTCAAAAACTTTCATTCGTAAGAAAAATTTAAGCGTCATGTTGTTCAAGTGTTCTATCAACACAGGCTTTAAGAGAAAGCCATCGGGTATTCGATGGACTCAAAATTTTATGACGGACAACATCGATTTTTTTTTTTTTTTTTCATCTTTAAAGGTCTCTTAGAGCTCCTGGAGAATTGTGCAGTATTCCTTAACAAGTCTTCTACTAAACTTAGTACCTTTAAACATGATTTGAGGCCACAACATGTATGAGATGGCAGCTGCATTTTATGCAAGTTATTTCTGGTACCTTTTCTTTTAAGTGTGAAAAAACAGAGTTGTGCTCGCCAACCATACTGTTGTGGTATCAGACGCGAATCCTATAAAGTATTTAAGTGGAATCGAACGTACTTCCAGTCAATTTAGTATACCTGCACTTAAGTCTTCTGCTTTACCAGAATCAGCTTCAAACATATCGAGAAGTTTAGTCTCTACACTTTCTGTTTGCGGGTTATAAAATATTATTTGTTGCATATTGTTTTTTCACTGTATTATCAGTGGTCTCGTCCATGATGAGACTGAAAAAAATGCCGGGCTCTTTTATTATATTGACTAAATCAGCAGCGCAAGCCGGCGCTATTAATTTTGTTATTATGTTAGTGGGTTTGGAGCGATCTAAAGTCACGTTTTTAGCAATGTTCGAATCCGGGAATATATTTGCCATAAAAGGCACTAAATCATCCACTAATGAAAGCGGTAAATTGTGGAATAAATGCGCTAATTTTTAATTCAGCCCTTTTAACAAGTTGGTCTTCGGGCTTGAATGTGAAGAGTTCTTGAATAGGTTTATTAGATGCTATTGTTTTCATGTTGTTTTGGTGCTTTATCGTTGCCATATATTTACCTAAGGCAGGTTTATGATTACATTGGTGTCACATATTTTGCAGTAAGCCACTGATTCACCATCATTTGTTTTTTTCAATAACCATCTACTGTAAAGGGCATTAGAAAGCCATCTATCGTTAAAATTATAAGCAGGTTTTTGTTTTTTAGCAGGTGATCTGATTCTGTATCATTAAACTTGGAGGTCTTAAGTCTGTTTTTAGTTTTTTTTTCGGATGTGCTAGCTATGGCTTTAGAGGTAGAAGTCACAGAAGTTGTTGTTGTAGTAGTTGTATTGTTAGACTTTCCACTTATTACCAAAAAAATATCCATCTTAGCAGTTATTTTAATTAAAACAAATTTAAGATTTCCAACAATTGTTTTTGACCCATGCGCCATGCGTGCTGCAAAAAATTAAAACCTCCCCATCCATAACTCCATTGGACACATGCGACATGCATAGCAAATAATATTAGAATTGATAAGGACGGATTGTTGGTTATTATAAATGATAGGCCAACCGTTCAGCAGCACAAGAAATTATTGCGATAATAAAATATACAGACACTTCGTAGTTCGTACAAGTTATATGCAGGCTAGCGGATAGCGATGGGCGTTGAATGAACGAACTAGTTAATTCGACCGTCGACGTACAATGAACGATTCGACGGTTCACCGATAATCAACGAACTAGTTGAATTCGTAGACGTCTAAACTGATATGATTCGTAGACTTCTAGCCTGTATCCTAGTTGCTTTCATTACTGCTTTGTCCAAAGTGTCTGGTTTCTCAGTCAGTATTTTTCCTTGATATACTGATTGCTGGCATTCAGGTTTAAACTGAAAATATCCCTTAAGATGCTGTCTTCGAGTGTTTTGAATTCACACTGTTTGGCGATGTTCCTCAAGTCTGTAGTGTAGCTATCAATGGTTTCGTTGGAGCCCTGACGTCTGTTAATCAGCCTGTGGCGTTCCATCGTCACATTAATTTACGGTAAGAAATGAGAGGCGATTTTTTCTGTCAGTGTAGAAAGACTTATGGTGTCGATATCCAAGTTAAACGAATAAATTGTCGTAAGTGCATCCGGCCCGATGAAATGCAAAAGAATGGCTACTTTTCTTGCGTCAATTTCACTTTCTAGGTTATTAGCGCGCATATAGATTTTGAATTGTGTTAGCCAGTTTTTCCATGCTAATGGCATGTTAGAATTGTTTATATCGAGCGGCGGAGGACAGCTGCTGATGACTTTAGATGTCGACATTGGTGGTTTTTTATCGTCCCCAGCCATTTTGTTACCTGGTAGCGGCGTAGTAGTTTCTTCTGACACCATATAACGTTGTCATGTGTACGATCAACTCTTAGCGGAGCGGCTACTGGACGTCTTCGGGAAAGCATTGAAAGATGCAGCTCACCAAGGTAAGTAGTCTTCTTTATTTCGTAAACTCTTACTTCTATTACATTATAAGGAAGGAAGAAGTGCGCGCACTAGGGATGTGACACATGACATTACTAATTAGCGACGTATCACTTAACAAAGGTGACATAAAGCTAGAAGCTACGGTTGGAGATCATAAAGAAATGATAACATTATGCGATGTTTGGTGCGTGCCAACACTGCAGAAAAAAAGATTCTCATTATTAGCAGCGAAAGATAGATTACCGCAAAGTTTATTTAAATCTGAACCCGAGTTCTGTAGATTTAATTCTGAAGGTCTAGTCAAAGTTACAGGCATTCAAAATAAAAGAAGAGGGCTGTTTAAACTTAATGTGAAGAATGTAATGCCACCAATTCTAGTCGAAATCAATGCACTGACACGCCAAGATTTATTACAAATTTATCATGAGAGATTTGTACATCAAAGCAAAACGCATTAAAAGAAGCTAATTGAAAGGGAACTGAAGATTAAGGTACCGAATAATACACATAAATGTTGTGAAGGTTGTAGCTTTGGAAAAATGAAAAGGCGACCTTTTGGAACCAGAGACAGAGCAAAGATACTTGCCAAGATGTTACATTCAGACATGTGTGTACCCTTTCCGTTTTCATACAAAGGATATCGATATTTCGTTCTATTTAAAGACGATTTCAGCAAATACCGCTATGTATACTTCATGCAACAAAAGTCTGAAGTCCATTAAAAGCTTCAATTGATGCTAAAAGAAAGCAACGTAAAGAACTATTACGCGACAATGGTGGAGAGTTTGATAACGAAAAAACTCGACAATACTACAAAGATATGGCATCAAGCATAGATTGATTGTACTATATACGCCACAGCAAAATGGGTGTAGTGAACGGGAGAATAGAACGCTTGTCGAAGCCGTTCGTGCCATGATGTACGCGCACGAATAGTTGCCTATTGCCTGTTGGGCAGAACTTATAAATACCGCAGCCGTAAGTGCTGAATCGTACAGGACTCACTCCTATTGATGGCAAATCACCATACGAATAATGATTTAACAAGAAACGAAAGATAAGTCGTTTAAGAATCATTGGAAGTCCTTGTTACGCCCATGTACCCAAGCAAAAGCGTACGAAATTGGACAAGAAATCAGAAAAATGTTTATCGATCGGTTATGATGAAGATGACGGGTATCGTCTTCTGAATGGTAATTCACTGGTACGATCAAGACACGTAGTATTTCAAGAGTCTGCAATCGGCAGATTGTAACGTTACGTATAGCTCAGTGGAGCTATACGTAAGCCACGTTAATAAGTAATCATAAACTAAAATTAATAAAAGGATATCTGTCATCGAGTGTAGCGTTACGTATAGCTCAGTGGAGCTATACGTAAGCCACGTAATAAAATTAAGATAAAAAAATAAAAAAATAAATTAAAGCTATGAAATTAAAAAGGATATAGAGAACAGAACTATGGGTCGGCTTCGCACGTCGTGGGCAGCTAACCAGGAGCAGGTCGGGCAGGAAGTCGTGGAATGCCTGAGGTAGGCAGGTGAGCAGGCACCACGACGGACTTGCAGGCAATCGGGCAGGTAGGCAGGTCAGCAGACACCACGGGTTGGTGGTCAAGGCAGAGTAGAGTAGATAGCAGGACGGATAATCAGGCAAACGGGTAAGTACGTAGGCTCCGAGATGTGTGGAGGCCGGCTATGGCTCAATACGCCAATCAGCGAGGCCTTTGATGTCACGAGATGGCCGTTGAGGGTAAGTCTCAGGAAATAATGCTCTCGGGGACCACACAAAATATATATATTTAATTGGTGCACTTCAAACAATAATAGTTTTTACACAAGCGGATAATTCACCGTTTTTAAGAGTTTCAGAATAGAAAAATACACTTCGTATTCTAGTACACAGTATCACCCACTATCGGCGTTCAGACCAGACTCTAGACTAAAAGAACTGAAACCCGTTGTACAAAGTACAGTTCGTACCAATTTGTTGGGCGTAAACCCAACAAATGAATATTAAAACACAATCACTGACATCTTCCATGGTACATTCAACATACATCTACTACAACCAGAACAATTAACCAAGGAACTTCATATCATCTCAGCCCACATCTCTAAGGAATTATCGCTACCAATCGATAACATTCAGACTGACTTAACCAAACTTTACCATTTATTAACGGTTAAAACAAGATTTACAGGGGACAATTTGATATTCGAAATAAAATTACCGTTAGTAGGCAGAGACACCTTTGAAATATACAAATTGACACCAATTCCAATAGCAATCGGCGACAAAATGCGACAAATAATTATTGCATCTGATCTATTGGCCATCAACTATCAAAAGGACTTACAAATACCACAATCTAGTCTACAACTACAACAATGCGTTCATTATGATTTAGACATCTTGCTCTGTGCCCATCAAATACCTATTTCAATAACCAAAACAGAACCAATTTATTGTGCTAGAGAAATTGAGTCCTTAAGTTGTAAGACGGAAAGTAGAAAGTGCAAGAATACCTGGGTACAATTAAACAAGGTAAACAATTACTTGTATTCATGTTGCGGGCAATGCTCCATACAAGTCATATGTGACGATCAAATTACCATTGAGCGATTAGACAAGGTCGGGATACTCGCATTAGCAAGTGGATGCGTCATCAAAGACGACGGGATCACATTATTTTCGCGCAGACAGTCGAACAATGACTTAAGGTTGAAACCAGATATCATAAACATTGATATACCTACCATTAACAATATTGTAAATGTGACCATGCCCTTACATGTTTATGAGATAGACACTAACCAAACAGACATCCGCTGGGAATTAAAAATGATCAGCGATAAAATTAATCAAGTAAAAAATAACACCAAAACAGATTTAGAAGACGAAACATCTTTAAACTACCACGATGTTCACCACTACATCGCAATTTACATAATAGCTGGAGCTATTCTATTAACATGTTTGGCGTACGGAGTGCGGAGGATCCGCGCACGAACGCAGTGGCGCGCGGAAGCGACGCCAACGTCCCGGACGCTGCCACCGCCCCAACCGCAACCGAGAACCCGCCGCGTTGCTGATCACCAGTGCCAGAGTGAAACTAATCAGTGTTTTAGTGTTAGTGATGAATACAATAGAGTGAATAACCATCCCTGTACGAGGGCGACTGACCATTTATATGCCCGAGTGAATAAAGTGAAATTCCCAAACTCATTCAGTTTTAGTGTAGTGGAATAGAGACTGTAATAAATTGAATTTTTAAGAGTTGTATGTTACTATCATCTTGTTTATTGCACCATATTATTGTTTTATCACCTTGTATCACCATGCACCCTCATCTTCCAGTCCCTCGGGAATATGTACAAAGTACAGTTCATTGATGTCAATCGCGCGCGCAGTCAGCAGTTCCACGCTGACCCAAATATTTAGTTTTAGTATTAAAATCATTATAAAGTTAGTTAACGATCGGTCACCAACCAAGCCGCGTTTGCTCATACCATTAACCATTACCATTTTACCAAACCAATATACCATAATTTAACCATACGTGTTTTACTATTCATTTGTAGGGTTTACGCCCAACACCTGTTTTTCATTCAATTTGCAATCCTTTCTAAATTTCAAATTCAAATCTCAATAAGACCAGAGCGAATAAAAACGGCTTTACAAAGGCGGGTCAGTCTGCTCTGAACTTACAATAATGTACAACTAGCTTAAGGAAAGGTCTAGGTATTATAGTCCATGGTACCTATGGTATGTCTATGGCTTTAAGAAAATAAAATAGATAGACAGATGTCATGTCAGATAAAAATGGGTTAAAATTTCCATTATGGGCCGTCGATTTTTGGCGCGGGGAGGGTGGGGGGGAGAGGGGGGGAGCTTTGGTTACCCCCCTGTGCCATCCCCACAACTCGGTGCCCCATGGTTATGGAGATATCCATGGTCAAAGTTTTCAGGTTAGAATAATTTTCTTCGTAAATGTCCATCGGTTTAAGGGAGGGAAGGAAACGAAACACAAGTCGACGGAGCCCCGCTGCGCGGGGCTCCTTTTTCTGTCTGCAGGGTCTAAAGTAACCTAACATGAAGAAGATGACGGGAGCTGAGTTCGCTCGCTTTGCTCGCTCACTTCAGCTCCCGTCATCTCCTTCGAACCTAACCTATCCGTGTCGGGGTGCCCTAAGCTCCCGAGCTCGCTTCGCTCGCTCTTGGACTAATTCACAATTTTTTTTTTTTTTTTATCTCATTAATTATATTTAAGTATAAAATATATTTAATAACTCCATAACCATGGGTTTCCGTGGGGTGGGGATGGTACAGTGGGGTAGTCCCCCTACACGCTTTCCTTCCCACCCTCCCTGCCCCTTGAACGATGAACATTTTCGGAAATTTTTACACTAATCTGAGAACTTTAACCATGGATATCTCCATAACCATAGGGCTCCGAGTGGTGGGAATGGTACAGGGGGGTAGCCAAACCTCCCCTCCTCCACCCCCTACCATCCACGCGGCAAAAATCAGCGGCCCATAATGGAAATTTTATCCTAAAAATGTCAGAGTATAAAAAAATATTTAGTATTACGAATATAATTTAAGTTAAGATATTTAAAACAGTCAAAGATAACTAAATATGCTTTCCAGATGTAATAATACAAAGAATATATATAAAAATGAGTTACACAAATTGATGCGATATCAAAAGATGTGAAAATGGATTGTGGAGTGTTATGAAACGTAAGTAGATCTTGAATAAATACCACACGAGACGTAAATTAGTACGGTCACGTTAATTCTGCTCCGTAACATAAAATCTAAAATCTTAGTGAAAAGTTATCGTACGACTGCAAGCTGCCTGGACACTCAAGGACGGAACCCTATGGACTACAATCACATAATTTCCTAATTGATTAAAGTGTTTTTGGTGGTGATAATAGTGAAAACCAAAGTGTACTGTGGCGGTGATCAAACAAAACTTATTTCATTGCAAGTTGTCAATAGTGAATTATTTCCAATCTACCGCCTATTGTGCAAACTTCGCGTTGTAACCATACCGGATTCATAATTTCGTGTGTCATGCTAAAGTCTTGTTGGCTCTGAGCTCTTACGTCTGGCACCCGTACACAAGGAGTCGCTAGTTCGAGTCCGACAATTCGCAGTTCGTCTTTTCGGATTTATTGTACTGTTTGGGCGATTGATTGTGTATTTAAAAAATGTCTAACTGTGATACTTGTGGATGGATTACAAGTTAAACAGAATGAAAAAATAACATGTTTTAATTGCGATAAATTCTATCATCATCTATGCGTTAAACTGAGTACTACTGCGTTTAAAAGACTCAGTAAAGCTGCACGTTCTAAGTGGAATTGTCCGAGCTATTTATCTGAGTGTGAACCTAATAAATCGATGTCTGAGGTAATTGGTGATAGCTCTGAAGGCGAGGACGATAAGATCAGTGATATACGACTTGTTATACGGGAGGAAATTCGGCATACATTGCGTATTGAAGTGAAGAATATGATTAGCGAGCTTAGATTCGAAATGGACGAATTAAAAAAACAGATTGATGAGTTGAAGTTATCCGGATCCTTTGACATCTCTCAAGTAAACGACTTAAAAACTGAACTCCAGGGGGTGCAACGTGAGAACACTGAACTACGTTCTCAGAACTCCGCTATGCAAAAGAATATGGCGCAGCTACAAACGCAAATGAACTCCCTTGATCAGAATATGCGTGAGGCGAATCTTGAAATTCACGGCTTACCTGAAAATAGGAATGAAGTATTACCGACTATTGTAACACAATTGGCTAATGTTGTGTCATATACCCTAAAGAACTGCGATATTATGATGTGCGTTAGAGTGGCCAGTAAAAAACAACAAGTCTCGCCCGCGCTCTGTAATAGTGAAGCTGCGTAGTCCTAGATGTCGCGACGAATTTTTCTCTGCGATAACTAGATACAATAAATTGAACACGTCTTTTGGGTTATGGCGGTGGCAAGGAGCCAGTTTATGTATCTGAGCACCTTTCTCCGGCATATTAATCTTTACATGCTGCTGCACGTCTTAAGGCTAAAGAAAAATCATATAAGTTTGTCTGGGTTCGCTACGGTAAAATTTTTGTATGTAAAAGGGAAAATTCGGGTACTATTCTGATTAGGGATGAGCAGAGTTTAGAAAAAATTGTTTAATTATTTGAATTAAATATAAGTTTAGTTCCTAATTGTCATGTTTGCATTTTATTTAGTTCAATGGATAGTATTTCCATTTTTAATCAGAATGTGTGGGGCATGAAAACGAAGACACATGAAATTTTAATGGCAATTTTAAGTTCTGACTACGACATTATATGTCTGAGAGAAACGAATGGTTAGATGACTCGTTCTTATCCTCTGAATACTTTGATCAAAGATATACTGTTGTACGTCGTGACCGTAGTGCACAGTTTAAAAATTTGTATTCTAAATGAAATGGTGGTGGGTTATTGGTAGCTATTAATAATAAATATAATTTTGTTAATAAAACTGAGTGACAAACCTCCGTTGAGGATATGTGGTTATGTATTAGTGCTGGTGGCGTCTGTATAAATGTTTGTGTTGTGTATTTACCGTCTTATATACCTTGCCATGTCTTTGTGCAGTTCTTGGGCAGGCCTGAAGAAATCTGTTTGCGTTATACAGATTGCACAACTTTGATTCTTGGTGATTTTAATCTTCCTAATCTGAACTGGCTTAAATCGAATGATCTTCGATTTAAGCCAGTCTTAAATCTAAGGAATTAGTGACCCTAAGTATTTAGCATTAAAAGACTTTATTAATATCACCGGGTTTGTTCATATGAATAATATCGTCAATATAATACTTAGACCTCATCTTAGTGGATGAGAACTCCAGTGTTTCCGTTTCTTGTGCAACCCCCATCAGTGAACCAGATGTGCATCATCCGCCGCTAGAATTAACTCTTACTAAAACTTCAATTTCTAATTTAAATTATAATAGTTTACAGTTGAAATATATTTTCATTAAAACAGATTATGAGGCATGTGTTCGTGATATGCGTAATGTAAATTGGGAGGATTATCGCCATTTGGATTTAAATGATTATGTTCTGACATTTTATAATATACTATAGGAAAATATAGATAAATACACGCCGAAGGGTAAACCTAAGAATAATTGTTATGCAGTATGGTTCTCGGCTTCGTTGATTAAACTTCTTAAGGAAAAGCATAAATACAGGACTCGTTTCAAGCGGTACAAAAACCCTCGGGACTACGATACTTTTGTTTCCCTACGGATGCGAGCTGGAAGAGCTATGGATGACTGTTTTAAAGATTATATAGAAAGAATTGAGAGTGATTTGAAAACTAATGTAAAAGGTTTTTGGCGTTATACTAAGTCAAAGAAAAATTTCTGAGGTGTTCCTAGCCAGGTTTCGTGGGGTGATCGTGTTGGTGAGAGTGGTAGTGGTGTGGCTGATCTATTTGCGGAGTATTTTGCATCTGTGTACGGTGTTAGTCAACAGCCTAGTAACTTGTCTCCAGGTTTCTCTTCGTCCAATTACAGTATGTATTCCATTGGCATTACTGAAAGTGACGTTAGAGATAGCATCAAAAAGTTAGATCTTAATAAGGGAGCTGGTCCGGATGGACTTCCTCCTATTTTTAATCGTACCTGCATGGATGCTCTTATTGTGCCACTGCAGATAATATATAATAAATCCCTTAAGGAAGGTACATTTCCCGATTTAAGGAAACTCTCACACGTTATCCCCGTGCATAAATCTGGTAGTATGAATGACGTAACTAACTATAAACCAATCTCTATTATATCACAATTTGCAAAGATGTTTAAGGGTCTTATATACAATGCAGTTTATTCTCACCTCCGTCATATAATTAGTTCGAAGCAACATGGGTTTGTGTTTAGACACAACGGTTAGCCGTTCTACTATATCTAACTTACTTATTTACACTACTTTCATTGCCAACACCTTTGAAGCTAGGGGTCAGGTTGATGCTGTTTACACAGATTTTGCAAAAGCCTTTGATCGTGTTGATCACTCAATTCTTTCTATGAAATTGAATAGCGCTGGCATTCATGGCTCTCTGTTGCGGTGGTTCGAGAGTTATTTAATTAATCGTTCTCAAATAGTTGCCGTGGCGGGATATGAATCTGTACCTTTTTCGCCTGGCTCTTGTTCCACAGGGCTCTAAGTTGGGCCCTTTGCTTTTTTTGGTATATCTTTTGGATCTAATAAATTGCAGTTGTTTAGCCTACGCTGTTGATTTAAAAATATACTGCAGGATATCTGACTTGAGTGATTGTATGAAGCTTCAAAAGGATCTTGATGTCCTTCAACAATGGTGTTTCAACAACAGAATGACGCTCAATGTTAGAAAATGCCAGACTATTACATTCACGAATAAAGTGAATTGCAGTAAAATTGATTATCATATATATGGATCCATACTGAGCAGCGTATCAGTCATCCGTAATCTTGGTGTACTCTTTGATACATCCCTGTCCTTCCGTGATCATGTAGGTACTATAGTTGCTAAGGCTAAAAGAATGCTTGGCTTTATAATCCGCATGTCAAAACCTTTCCGTAATTATAGTATATAATTTATTATTCTACTCTATAACGCACTGGTGAGGAGCAACTTGGAGTATTGTTCCACTATTTGGTTACCCTAATTAATAATGTTAAATCAGTTCAGGCCCGTTTTGTTAGGTATCTATGTGTTAAGAATGGGATCCGAAAAGCTATACCTGATTACAGTGATAGGTTTCGGCACTATAAGATGATTAGCTTAAAAGTAAGACGTATCAATTCTGACTTACTTATGCTGCACAAAATTATAAATGGTTCCATAGATGCGCAATTGATTAACTATTTAAGCTTTAGGACTAGCCAACGTAGCAAGCGACATCATCGCATTTTTCAATTGCCTACATCTACCTTAAATACTACCTGTAATTGCCCCCTGCTACCTTTCATTATATAGCCTTGCCATACGTGTTAGTATGGCAAGGCTATATAATGAAAGGTCAAATTTGACGGATTACCCTATCGATGTTTTCTCTATGAGTTTCGCTTCATACAGATGTTCCCTATATAAACAGTGCGAACAATGTACGTCTATATAGCTCAACTTGTATTGTACTTGTAGTGTTCTATATATAAGTCTACTGGGTACACTTTTTGTTTTTACTTTGTCTCTAATATTCATTGTGTCAATGTCATGCATACCCGTTATTTGCATGGTTACTGGAATGCTGATTTTAGATGCTATTTTAATTGAATTGTAAGTGACAGTGCTGTTGGTGTGCTTATTATAAATAAATAAATAAAAATAAATAAATATTGAGTATAAAAACTATGGGCCGGCTTCGCACGACGTGGGCAGCTAACCAGGAGCAGGTCGGGCAGGAAGATGTGGAATGCCCGAGGTAGGCAGGTGAGCAGACGCCACGACGGACAAGCAGGCAATCGGGCAGGTAGGCAGGTGAACAGGACCACGGGTAGATGGTCAAGGCAGGCAATCGGGCAGGTAGGCAGGTCAGCAAGACCACGGGTACATGGTCAAGGCAGACAATCGGGCAGGTAGGTTGTAGAGTTGGCAGCAAGGATGTGGAGACCAGCTATGACTCAATAAGCCAAACAGCGAGGCCTTTGATGCCAAGAGATAGCTGTTGAGGGTAAGGCTCTAAGAAATAATCCTCTTCATAGGGAACGTCACACAATATATTTATTTATTGCACTATATACGTAGAAAGTAATACATTTACATAAGCTTCAGAGTTTTTGAGATTTTTCAGAATAGAAAATACACTTCGTATTATAGTACTCAATAGTTAACCGACTGTCCGTGTTCAGTTCCGATGCAAAACTGAAAATCTGACACCCGTTTTTTACTCGTACTGCCATCCCTTCTAAAGGAGATTACCCATACACAGGCCCGTTATGAGGTATCGTGTCTGCGATTTCAATATTATACAAACATAGGATTTATATTTTGTGTTATTTTCCATCCGTGTCCTTTACTTTATATGTACAGACAACAACAGATCAGGTTCCTTCACTTGGACATTTGTATGCACTATTGCATTGTAATAAGGGTTCATTTCAAAGACAGAAACATCGTTATATCTCGTGAACCCCGCAATTTTTTTTTTTTCTATTTATAAATATAACATATTTTTTCTACGATATACAACCACATTCATCAAGATACAACTATTTTTTCAAAGGGGACCAAGTTCCCTTACAAAATGGGCATTCTCCTTTCAAATCTCAATAAGACCAGAACGAATGAAACGGCTTTTCAAAGGCGGGTCAAAGGGAACCAAGTTCCCTTACAAAATGGGCATTCTCCTTTCAAATCTCAATAAGACCAGAACGAATGAAACGGCTTTTCAAAGGCGGGTCAGTCTGCGCTACCCTTACAATAATGTAAAACAAGCTTAAGGAAAGGTCTAGGTACTATGGGACCTATGTTATGTCTATGGCTTAAGAAAATAAAATAGACTTTTCTCTTTTTCTCTGTGGGTAGTTGTAAGGTACGGTGAAAAATAAAATCGCTTCCAATTCAAATTTTAATTAAAAATATAGTTATAGTTTTATTAAGCTATTAAATGTATGCATTCACATGCTAACATATAGTACCCACCAGTTTAGTGTTATCTCCAATATCTATTAATCCTAAAAAAAAAACACACACTCAGAAGCACATCATGGAAGCACTGAAAGTCTCATTGTCCGATATGATGACACTGTTCCAAAACAGGATGTCCAATTTTGAGGCAGAGCTAAAGGGAAACCCTGCAAGCATATCATCTAGCAACACGGACGGGCTGGTTGCAGAATACACTTTGTTCAAGAATTTCATCCTGGATGCGTTGAGCTGTCTTCAGCGTCAGTTGGAGGCACTGGAACAAGGGCTGGACAACCTTGAGATGCGGAGTCGGCGGAAGATGGTTCTACTGCATGGTGTAACAGAACAGGCTAAAGAGGATACTGCTCAGGTAGTTGCCGAAGTTGTGCGTTGCCACCTCAAGCTGCCAGATTTTACAGTTGCTGACATCAGACGCTGCCATCGGATGGGTAGAGCAACAGGTACCAGCAAGCCCAGGCCTATTCTTTGCAAGCTGCGGGACATAAACAACCGGGATAGTATCTGGTTTGCAAAGACAAAATTGAAAGGCACTGGTATTACGCTATCAGAGTTCCTGACCAGATCCCGGCATCAGCTCTTCATGTCGGCGAGGGAAAAGCTCGGTGAGACAAATTGCTGGACCAAGCACGGCCTCATCTATGTTCTTGGTTCAGACGGCAACCGGCATAGAATAAATTCCATTGTTGACCTAAATGGAATCGAGCCAGCCAGGAAGAAGCCCGAATCCTCCGTCGCATCGCCGAATCCGTTGTCGTCACCATCACCAAAACCGGCACCGAAGAAGGCCCGGCGAGCTGCGAAGAAGTAATTCGTGGTTATTGCTCCAACTTTTCAATAATTGTATCGGTATACCGGGTAGCAGTCATTTCACTTGTTGTGAGTACCGCTCTCCAATATTATTTCATCTTGATTTCTTCTACCCTTCACCTTTTCTTTAACTAAATGTAGCTTACCCGCAATCTAATTCTCTTTTTTTTGCTTTAAATTTCTCAATGTTTACTACACTGGCAGCTGTCAACTTGACATTTCTTAGTTTCTTGTCACTGTCATTAGAATGATTTACGTTTAGAAACAGGTTGACAGTGCGCCCAGTATATTAGTTTTGTATAGTAGTTTTGGCTATTTATTATTTTTCTTTAATCTTCGCTTTATTTCTTTTATGTTTTATAGTATGTTGCTGCTTACCCGGGCGATGAGATTATTGTGCTTGTTGCTTGTTTGTGTTGTAAAGTTTTTTTTTGTATGTTTTAACACACAACTGGCGGGTGGATATAAATTACCTTACTTTTTAAATTTTTTAGTAATTTTATTATATATGTCACGTCGAAGTACCTATGAATCGTAGGACCGCCATCTTTAACCCCAATGTCTAGAGGCAATTCCTTTATTCTTGACTGGAGCGGGTTACTTCAATAACACACAACACTGGATTGAAACTCAAGAGTGTTTATTTGATTTAGTTACAGGCACTTTGATTTTTCAAATGAACTTGAAGCTAAAACCACATCGTGTGGCTTGCTAGGTCACAAAGCTTTCGTCGGTCGCTGGCGAAGACCTAGCTAGAAACTCCAGGATACTCTTTTTAAATGTTTTTATAGATTACACAATCATTTTATGACAATTAACGTTACATGTTTATTAGGTTTTCAAACATCTATTCAATTAGCAGATTTATTAAACAGTTTTACAGTTATTATTTTTATACACACCATGCACCGTACGCGCCATGTGTGTTCTAAACAATGGGCGGGACTTTCATATTGTTTTTGTTTAGACACTAATTACTTGGATAGTTGAGTAAAGCTAGCAAACAATACTAAAATGCTGATCAGTTAATTATTTTAACATTAAACAACCCCAATACTCACAAATACAAAGTTGTTTATTATTGAAATAGACATCTAATAACAAAACTATTCAAGTTTCCGGTGATCTGCAAATCTTACTAATTAGAAAGTTTCTCATTATCACATAGCTGTGTAAAATAGTCTTAAGACTTTTTAGTATTTAATCATTTACTCAAATTTGTTTAGTTCTCGTATAAAATTATTAAATCTGGTTATTGGTCTTAGAAATTATAACATCCGCCATTGTTTGACAACTTAATAAGAATAATCAAACACATTTACTTCGTCAAATGTGCAATAGTTAAAATGGGAACAAATCCAAAAGTACTACAATAAGTGTTCCTGTTTTATTTAAACATCTCGTATTAATTAAACATTGAAATTAGCATACGAATTATGAATCAATACTGATTCCACAGTGACCCAATAGATGGCGCTGAACTCAAAACCCAACTTAAATAGACATTCGACACTTAAAATGCTTAATTAGGATAATAAATTAGCAAATTCACGCCTACGCGGCGACATATATTATATTTTATTTATTTATACATTTTCGATGTCAAGCAATAATGACAGCAGCGACGTCGAAAGCTTTGTTACTGCAAGTACTGATGACAGTTTTGTTAGCATTCCGACCCTTGCTGACACATTTGAATCCCAATTTTCCGATGTTCCGAAGAATTTTAATGTAGTCCATATAAATGCCCAAAGTATTCCGGCGCACCACTCTGACATGCTAGCCTCCCTTGACTGTAAGAACATCCACGCCATCCTTATCTCCGAGTCTTGGCTAAAACCATGTCTCCCATCCACATCCTATTCCATGCCGGGGTTTCAACTGATAAGAAATGATCGTGCGCGTGGCGGTGGAGGTGGTGTTGCTATTTACCTTCGCCCACACATTCCTTTTTCAATTATTGATATGTCAGCACAACCTCTCCCGTCAAACGCGGGCGAGCATCTCTTTGTAGAAGTCACCCTGAACCTTACAAAAATCCTTCTGGGTGTTTATTGCAGCCCTTCATCTCGAATAAATTTCTTCTCTTCTTTTGAAACCATCTTAGAAAACCTGCTGCCTTCTTACAGTCATACAATCATTATGGGGACTTCAATACTTGCTTATTGAAGAATGATTACCGCTCCTCTTCTCTTCAATCAGTCCTTCAATCTTTGAACCTATCCTTGCTTCCTTTACGTGCCACACCCCATTTTCCGAATTGTAACCCGTCACTCTTAGACCTTGTTATTGTATTATGTTATAACAACATGTCGGCAAGCACGGCCAGTACCCTGCTGACATGTTTTCCTATCATGACCTCATTTTCCTCTCATACATAGTTTGACCTCCTAAGCCAAAACCTAAGATTCTCCTGCAGCGCAATTTTAGTGGAATGAATACAGATGATCTCCGAAGGGATGCCAGTAACATTAATAAAAGATGAATCCGGGTTAGGTTTCACTGTCGTCACGAATCTATGTAAAGATCTACCACGTGATTCACTTGTAGTATTTGATAACTTTTTTTTCAAGCTAATTGATATCTTATATCAAAGCAATATTTACGCTATTGGGACTGTCAGAAACACAAGAAAAGGACTACCAGAATTCATGAAAGAGAAACATAAAGACAAGAACGAAAAACTAATAAAACATCAATTTTACGCCAAGACCAGTGAAATGGTTAGACACAAAAGAAGTTTGCGTTTTGTCGTCGGCGCCCAAGCAAAATGATGTTACTATGGTTATGAGAACACAAAAAGATGGAACACGAAAAGTAGTTCCCTGCCCAACAGCGATTGCCGATTATACCTTGCAAATGGGGGGAGTCGATCATTTCGACCATTTTCGTTCTTCATGTGCAACTGGAAGAAAATCGCGCAAATTTTGGATGCGTTTTTTTTTTTATGCTTGATGCTGCTGTCATAAATGCCTACATACTATATTTGACAAAGCATGCACAACGCGATTCTTCACACAGAGAATTTAGACTACGACTTGCAAGAGCACTCATCGGAGATTTCACTAGCAAGAAACAAAAACAAATTATTTTTAAAAACAAGAAAGGTGGAAACAACTTTGGTGTTCCTGACGAAATTTGGCTCCAAAGTATTGGTATTCACTTCCCAGAACAACAAGAAACTTACACGCATTGTAAGTTGAATTGAGAAATTGAGATGGTTTAAACTTTATTCCGCATAGGCAATTTGGAAACAAAGAAGTAGGTACACAATAGAAACCAAATACTCGTTCTAATTATTCCAGATCATTGGACGTATCAAGATGCCTAACGACCGGTACGAGAGTAGACGGAGGTCGGTAGGAATGGAGGCAGGAGGAGGTATTCCATCGTGGTGCTGGGGCAACCCTCGAGACGCAGACGATCCCGGACTCGTGGTCGAGGCTCGAGGCGAAGTCGCCCCCCGCAACAGTGGACGTGACTCCGAGCGGCGCAGATCCTGAAGATCATCTTCAAGGACAGTTGCAGACAAGAAGGAGGAGCGGGTCAGTCGTCAAACCTACATTACAGCGCAGCTCATCACGTGCGCCGCCAACGGTCATGAGGGGTCATGTAGTGGGCAACGGATTCACAGTTTACAGACACCCCGCAGAGAAAACATTAATAGATCGCTTAGTCCAGTTCGTTTATGTATTAATAAAATATTTCTGTACCCCGCTGCCTACATCTGTCGATATTGTAAATAATGATATACTTAAATGCGTCAAAGAGTCCTTACAATTGATTTCAGCTGTAAATTCACATACTTAAGAATGATTTGCGAATAATACTGTAAATCTAAAATTTGATCCTAAATTGAATAAAAACTTTTTTGCAAAAAAATACTACCGACTTCCAAATGAAAAACTACAAAGTGAAAAATAACTTAACTCTTGGAAGTCGGTGTCTTACGTAGGTACCATTTTTTTTCGATATGGACACCGACTTCCAAGAGTTAAGTTATTTTTCACTTTGTAGTTTTTCATTTGGAAGTCGGTAGTATTTTTTTGCAAAAAAGTTTTTTATTTTTCCCTTTTTAGTTTTGCCTACCTAATAGATACGCAAGTTGTTTCCTAGGGTCCCTATAACGCCGAATAGATTACCCGAATAACATGAAACTTGAACATAACCGGTGAAATGAGAGATCTGCGTTCCTCTTTAGAGCGTACTGGCGTAATGTTATGTTATGAAATGGTATAAACAATAAACAGACATGCGATTGCAGCAATCCCGAGAGTGTTGCCGTTATTTATTGAAGAGTTCTGTTGTATATCTCCGAAGTTCTTGATCAGACCTTCACCAAATTAAAATGGGACCAATTTCAAAACATACTCTTCCAAACAAAAAAAGAATTTTCAAAATCGGTCCACAATTGACGGAGATATCGGTGAACATAAACAAAAAAAAAAAAAAAAAATAAAAAAAAAAAAAACAAACATAAAGTCGAACATAGAACCTCCTCCTTTTTGGAAAGTCGGTTAAAAACCAAACAATGTTTACTTGGTTGAATAAAGCTAAGGAATGCTCAGAGATCTATGGGTGGGACAGTAAACATACTGCCCACTACGCTCTACTTAAGCTAGTCGGTACTGCGAAAAAGTGGTAAGAAGAGCAGCTAACTTGGGACGAATGGGTTAAAATATAAAATCTATGACCATTTACTTTACTCCCCAATTTCATTATATGTTATAAATTCATCCCTGTTTTATGCCATTTCAAAGTTATATACCTCTGAAAAAAACACCCTATACTCTACCACACCGATTCAAAGCTATTATCTTATCATAATAGTACTCTTCCAAACCATCGCCAAACTTTGCTCTTTAAGCCAACATTAAATTTACGAAGAATTATTAAATTTAAGTAAATGGTCATAGATTTTATATTTTAACCCATTCGTCCCAAGTTAGCTGCTCTTCTTACCACTTTTTCGCAGTACCGACTAGCTTAAGTAGAGCGTAGTGGGCAGTATGTTTACTGTCCCACCCATAGATCTCTGAGCATTCCTTAGCTTTATTCAACCAAGTAAACATTGTTTGGTTTTTAACCGACTTTCCAAAAAGGAGGAGGTTCTATGTTCGACTTTATGTTTGTTTTTTTTTTTTTTTTTTTTTTTTTTTTTTTTTTTTTTTTTTTTTTTTTGTTTATGTTCACCGATATCTCCGTCAATTGTGGACCGATTTTGAAAATTCTTTTTTTGTTTGGAAGAGTATGTTTTGAAATTGGTCCCATTTTAATTTGGTGAAGGTCTGATCAAGAACTTCGGAGATATACAACAGAACTCTTCAATAAATAACGGCAACACTCTCGGGATTGCTGCAATCGCATGTCTGTTTATTGTGTTTATTGTTTATACCATTTCATAACATAACATTACGCCAGTACGCTCTAAAGAGGTACGCAGATCTCTCATTTCACCGGTTATGTTCAAGTTTCATGTTATTCGGGTAATCTATTCGGCGTTATAGGGACCCTAGGAAACAACTTGCGTATCTATTAGGTAGGCAAAACTAAAAAGGGAAAAATAAAAAACTTTTTTGCAAAAAAATACTACCGACTTCCAAATGAAAAACTACAAAGTGAAAAATAACTTAACTCTTGGAAGTCGGTGTCCATATCGAAAAAAAATGGTACCTACGTAAGACACCGACTTCCAAGAGTTAAGTTATTTTTCACTTTGTAGTTTTTCATTTGGAAGTCTGTAGTATTTTTTTGCAAAAAAGTTTTTTATTCAATTTAGGATCAAATTTTAGATTTACAGTATTATTCGCAAATCATTCTTAAGTATGTGAATTTACAGCTGAAATCAATTGTAAGGACTCTTTGACGCATTTAAGTATATCATTATTTACAATATCGACAGATGTAGGCAGCGGGGTACAGAAATATTTTATTAATACATAAACGAACTGGACTAAGCGATCTATTAATGTTTTCTCTGCGGGGTGTCTGTAAACTGTGAATCCGTTGCCCACTACATGACCCCTCATGACCGTTGGCGGCGCACGTGATGAGCTGCGCTGTAATGTAGGTTTGACGACTGACCCGCTCCTCCTTCTTGTCTGCAACTGTCCTTGAAGATGATCTTCAGGATCTGCGCCGCTCGGAGTCACGTCCACTGTTGCGGGGGGCGACTTCGCCTCGAGCCTCGACCACGAGTCCGGGATCGTCTGCGTCTCGAGGGTTGCCCCAGCACCACGATGGAATACCTCCTCCTGCCTCCATTCCTACCGACCTCCGTCTACTCTCGTACCGGTCGTTAGGCATCTTGATACGTCCAATGATCTGGAATAATTAGAACGAGTATTTGGTTTCTATTGTGTACCTACTTCTTTGTTTCCAAATTGCCTATGCGGAATAAAGTTTAAACCATCTCAATTTCTCAATTCAACTTACAATTATAACTATTGTTTGGTACACGTACATAAACTCACATTTTTCACCCATGGCGGTAGGGAAAATCTACAGAACGCAGAATGCTACAATCCTTACATACTCCTTTTGCTTCATTGATCATATCTGTATCTAGTCTATTTATTTGGTATTTTCCTAATACCATGACCATTTCTAGCCTAAATATAGGAAACCTAAACAACGTATCAAATGAATGTAACCACATTATTTTTTATTGAAGGACGTACTCTCCATATTGACGGGACGCCACCCGCGCACACATTACTCGTATGTACATGCGTGCACAAATACATACTCGAACATTACACATATTATACAGATATTCTGTTGTGAGGAATTTTATCCGTGAAATTAAAACCATATATTTTTCCTTTAGACAGCTAATGTATTAATAACATGCTTATTTTATTTCGCCAATACAAAAACCATAGAGAATAGTCAACCTCAAACATCCTCCCTTTTTGTATAGTCTATTATAAAAATAACAAATACTAATTTAACAAACAATTTAAACCAATTCGGTTCAATATTGTTATCATAGATGGCCTGCTAAGAGTCTTTGTTAAGAAATCAGCACATGTCTTCCAACTGCAACTAGTTCTCTCACATAGAAGTGTCTGATTGCAATGTGCTTTGTTCTTCTGTGCAGTTCAGGCAACTTTACAGCGGCGTCATTATCAATTTGCAGTATTCTTCAGAGCAGAAATTTCATCAATTTTCTTTGCAACCATACTATTTCTCGTGCTGTTTTGCCGAGGAAATAGCAGCCGATGACTGTTTAGGACTACTTGCCCAGGTGATAGGTCCGCCAGCATATAAACAAAGGATACCACTAGTCGAGCGACTGCGTGATCGGAGTCACTAAAACTTTCTAGTATGACTTGTAATCCTTTTCGTACGTTATTCCATAGCTTGATGTACCTTGTAGATGGCGCATTATTCGCTTTACCTTTAATAGAATAGAATTTAACTTTATTTCATTGGTTCAAAAGATGTAACATGTCACTTATAAAAAAAAAAAAAAATACAAGTGCGTTTGGTGTATTTTTGTTTTGTCATAGATTATCCCGGGAGGGATCTTTTGCAGCCTATTGCTAATTCTTTTCACACACGGTATTCACTATATAAAGCAAGTGTGAGAAGTATTGGATTTAAGATCCCATCAGGTTCTAGCCCTGAAGTTACTTAAGATCTAGTAGTGACTTTATGAGTCAAAGCCTAGGCTGACGGGGGAGAACCGATCTCTTGTGGAGCGGTTTGACTCTCTCCGATTTATTTACGTATTCTATTTCGCCTATTCTGTTTGCAAAGATGAGTGGTTTGAATTGGCCATATCTCGTATACGCGGAGCCGGGGTCTTCTAGGCCGGTGATCGTTAGTGATGTGAGTTTGTCGATCATATCGTGATGAAGATCGTGTACTCTGATATGCCACGGGTCCTGCCCAAGCATTTCCCAGAGTATTTTTGTTTCAGTTCGACGTGGGAAATCACCTGCAGCTTTTAGTGTCATTCTGTATTGTCTGAAGTGTAATAATATAATATGTATGCTCCTTTACTTTAGTTAGTAAGTACACTCCTTTATAACTGTGCATATATGCTGATCTGGCACTATACTTCATATGCGCACATTTTATAATTATTCATTCATTCAATAAATAGCACTTAAAAGATGTGGTTGTTTCCTTGAAACTACCCTTTAGGAACCCCAACATTACATGGCGACCCTGCCACGGGACTCTGCCAAGGGGATTGTTAGTAGTGTGATTAGAGATTTAGTTTTCCTGCATCTTAATTGAGCATAATAGTTAAAGTGTCGGTCAACTGTGGAAAAGGAAGAGGTTTTCCTCAGCCAAAACGCGGCTGGAGGCAACAATGACGCCACGATGAAAGAAATCGGAGGCCACGTGGAACGGCTTAGCATAATGACCTACATCGTTCTGGCCATTATAGGAATCTTAGCAGCTTATGTTGGCCTACGGATGTACAGGAGCTGCCACCGTACATGGATCCAGCAAGAAATTGGCCTGAGTACCATGCAGAGAATAAGATCATCCATCAGAGGGCGCACAGAAGGTACCGAGAATCAGTAATAATCCTGTGAAAGTGTTGTGTTTTTCCATGTTTTCGTAGAAAAATCAGTGAGTGAACTAATTACGCGGTATCATATTTCATAACGTAAAAACTTAAAGGAGCTAAAATCATGCACGGACATTCAGCCATACGACACCAAACGGAAACAACATGCAATGTCGGACTTTTTTTGCTTAGTCACATTTACGTAGAATGTGTTACATTTTTGCAATTCTATTATTAGATTAAGAATATGATTGATATTTTGGAACAAAATTATGTCTTGTTAGTAGAAATACGTAATTATTTAATTAAAAAGGGACAAGCTAGATATCGACGATGAAGTGACAAGAACTCCTAACTGACTTTTTTGCGATTTTACTTTTTTTACGTAGATTGATGCACATTTGCTTAATAGTTATTGTCAGTTATTAATAACTCGTTAAAAAATAAGATATGAAGCTAGCTGTTATTGCCTGCTCACGCAAACAATTATTTAAAGTCTATCTACGTAAAAAAAGTAAAATCGCAAAAATGTCAGTTAGGAGTTCTTGTCACTTCATCGTCGATATACAGGTAATGTTATTTCAACAAAGTTAGAGCAAGCAAAAAGCGCATACGAAAAATGTTGTAAAATATTTTTACTATTAGAAACAAGTAAGGATATTAATAAGGCATCGGTAATAGATCTTTATGAGAAAATAAAACAAAAATACGAGGTAATAGAAAAATTGTGTACATTGCCCGTTACAGTGGATTTAGGAAAAATTAATTTTGACCTTAAGGTGGCGTGTAGTTTGATTCCAGTAATGGACGGTGTTGAGGCCACCACCAAGCGCCTAATAGACTCCGTGGAGATCTATACTGACATGCTGGATGGCCCAGGTAAAGCATTATTAATTACTTTCGTTTTAAAAAGTAGGCTGAATGAGAACGCAAAGCTAAAAATTACAGGCTTATACAAAAGTATTCCAGAATTAATTGATGATTTAAGGAAATATCTTTTACCCAAAAAATCATTTATAGCCATACAGATGCAGCTTCAAAACATTCAACAGGGAACGAGGACCATTGATGATTATGGTTCTGAGGTAGAAAGGTTATTTACAGAGCTGACAATTACCCAGGCAGATGGAAAATCAGAAACATTTTCAATTTTAAAACAGATCAATGAAAACTTTGCTATAAAACGATTTTCAGATGGCCTACGTAGATCGAAGCTGAGCACCATCACCTCGGCACGCGGCTTCAGCAGCTTAAAAGATGCCATACAAGCAGCGAAAGACGAAGAGTGCACTTCTTTCCAACCATCAGGTAATATTTTGCATGTATCTAAAAATGGCCCAGTTTCACATAATATTAGGAGTTCACAAAATTATCAAAGAGGTACATTCAGTAGACAATATAGTAACAATTACCCCCGTGGACACCATTCTAATAATAATTACAACCGAGTACAAGGTTTTCGTGGAAATTTTGGAGTGAACTATCGCTCATCATTCAATAATCAAATTCAATAACATAATAATAATAATTCTATAACGAGGTTATAGAGGTTCAAGATATTTTAAGAACCGTGGACGAGGCCACAATACATTTACAGTAGAAAAAGTAGATGACACGCGTCAATGCGATAAGAATGATAATACAGGTACTACATCGAACCAGTTTTTTCGATCTTAAGCATTTTATGTTATCATACCAAGGAAATGCGAAGTATATAACTTTTTACATTAAAAATATTAAATACTATTGGCTTATTGATACGGGTGCAACATTGTCAATTATTAAAAATGAAATGTTACCAAAAGATACCGTAGTTCATACAGATAATACTGTAATAGGTGGTCAGCGACGTTCTCAAGGTAATGTAAATTTATCATTAAAGCACGACAATGTTACGTTTCAGCATAACTTCCTTGTTTTTAATTCGCTACCACTAAGAGCCGACGGAATCATAGGCTTAGATTTTTTTGAAAAATTTCGAGCAAATATTGATATCGATTCAAATAATTTAACACTCTTTAACAATAATAAAAAATATTGTCTACACTTTGTTGATGAATATGACAGGATAAAAAATGCAATTATTATTCCGGCCCGTTCGGAATCAATTCATTATATTTTTGTGAATGAGAATGTAAATGGAGAAGTTGTAGTGTGTAGTAAAGAGTTAGAGAAGGATGTGTTTATAGCAAACGCAATAGCAAAGGTTAGTAATCAGAGAATTCCAGTCAAGATACTTAATGTTAGTGATAATGAAGTAAGTTTGCCATCATTTACACCAGATTTGAAGAAGTTGGCAGACTATAATATTTGTCAATTTAATAAGACCAATATCAACGTTGCTAGGGTTAAAACTTTGTTGTCAGAATTAAATCAAAATTATTTAGACGGAGAAGAAAAACAATCAATTGAAGCAATATGTGCAAAGTATTCTGACGTTTTTCATTTAGAGGGAGATAAGCTAACAACAACGAATATTTATGAGCAATCTATAGTTGTGAAACAAAGCTCTTCTCCAGTTTACGTCAAGCCGTATAGGTTACCACAGGCGCTAAAACCAGAAATAGCTAAGCAAGTTGATAGTATGTTAGAAAATGATATAATAGAAGAGTCAAATAGTGAATGGTCCAGTCCAATTTTATTAGTACCCAAGAAAAGTAGCAAAGGGAATGAGAAAAAATGGCGTTTAGTTGTAGATTATAGAAAAGTGAACGAAGTTATTTGTGACGATAAATTCCCGTTACCAAATATTAATGAAATTTTAAATACGCTAACAGGAGCCATTTATTTTACTCACCTTGACCTTCACCAAGGCTATTATCAAGTAAGTTTAGAGCCTAGTAGTCGTAAACTAACAGCTTTCACTACAAATACTGGCCAATATTGCATGAAACGTTTACCAATGGGTTTAAAAATCAGTCCAAATGCTTTTAGTCGTATGATGTCTGGATTAACATACGATAAATGTTTAGTGTATCAGGACGATCTCATTGTATTCGGAAGAAATCTATCTAGCCATAACCGAAATTTAATTAGTGTAATGGAAAGATTGAGAAAAGTAAATTTAAAATTAAATGCTATATTTATCAGATAGCTCCAGCTGTATCTCGGTAGCAGTTGTATGACTACTGGCAGAAGGCACGCCTGTATAACAAGCTGTTATGTTTTAATGTACTTTACCTTTAATGCATCTTCTTTTGAAGGGTTTTTTCTAGGCATCTGAAGACGACACCGACAGCGATATCAGGTCGTGTTCCTACCATGATGTAAGTAAGCTAAGGCACCAACAGCTTGCCTATAAGGGTATGGGCCTCTCGTCTATTCCCTCTCTTTCAGACTGTCGTATTTCCGAATGATCTTGTAACGATTATTTTTGGTATCACAGCGACATCTTGTGTCAAAGAGGAGAACCAGCTTGGCATGGGAGTTGATCATTGCGTGATACGGGATGGCGTTGCTATCTGCAGTTACATAAAATGATATAATAAAATTACAATTTGTGTGTATCAATATAATTCAACAAACACACAATTCAACACTAAAATATTAAATGATTAACTTCTTGAAAATACATACTTATAGAAAAACCAGACATGTCAAGTCTATTGGTTAAACTTCTATGTCTATGACTGACAGGAATGACAATTCTTTTTCAATTGGAAGTATTGGGACAGTGCAGCTGATAAAACTTTTCATCCCATTAAGAGTTCATAAAATAAGTAAAATGACTCGTAGGCGGCAGGGAACAAGCCCTAAATATAAATATATAATGTGTCAGCATTCGCTGTAAGTATAATGTTGAATTTAACTAAATTTCCATACTTGTGAAAACATGTGCGTGTGATGCTCATTGTGCATTTCTTCTCCTTGGCAGGGCACTCTAGGATTAATTTTTATTAGTAACTAAATAAATAAGAAAATGGTCAACTATATATAACTACATCTACACATATGACTACAATTCCTGAAGAAAACAGCATCTGAGCTCCATCATTTGGTACCGAACACAAATGACATTTTAGCTTGCACGAGGCTTGATTATACCTTCCCAGGCGAATGATACTGCTTGAGACATCATACCTCCGGTATTGGAAATAATGGGTAAATTGTATCCCAAATAAAAGTAAGTTTCATTGTACTTGTTTAACCTCAAGAAATTGTGATGACAGATTGTATGTTCAAGAATTAAATTAGTTGACCAAACTGTGTGACTTTTACTTCAGTCAACTTCATGCGAAACCATACCCTACGTCATAGTCTCATGCTGATCACCTATCCTTGAGCTAGTTGGTGAGTAAGCAAGTAAAACACTTTCTTATAATCTTAAACAGCTGTAATAGTTACTGATTTACAGCTGCTCATCGCAAACCTAGCTGAAACTTTTTCAATGTAATATTTCTGCGCTATACTTATTGGAGGCATCATCTTTGTATAATAGTTGCAAACCTAGATAGAAGTCTGCAGGCTTTACGGTTATCTTAAATCTTCGTTTAAGTTCTGCCATAAACTTATATGCATCCTTCTGCTTTGTTGCAGCTACGAGTCCGTCATAGACATATAATGCCAAAATTATTTTATCCTGCAATTGCTTTCGAATAAATAAGCAAGGATCAGTTTTACTTTGATGAAAGCCAACATCTTGGTGTTTGCAAGTCCGTATAGGCTTATCTTTAACTTGCAAACTCGTTTAGTTCCGTCATTAATACCTTCTGGCTGTTTCATGTATATCTATCTCTTCATCGATAGAACCATTTAGAAAGGCAGTTGTGACATCAAATTGAGTAAGTTTTTTTTTTACATTAATTAACCTTCGTTTGCAGCAACGCTTATGATCGATCTGATTGTCGTCATTTTTGCAACAGGACTAAACGTTTCGTCAAAGTCAATCCGGGTTGTTGGGGAAAACCGCGAGCAACAAGCCTTGCTTTGTATTTGTCGATTGAACCATCAGCGTTTGTTTTGATTTAATAGATCCATTAGCACGAGATAGCTTTGCGATCCTTGGGTAGATCAACTAGAGACCAGGTTTTATTTTCTTCTAAGGACTCAATTTTCTTGACTCTGTAGTACGTCAGTATATGTTGTAGGTTCATCATTTTCAGTCCTATCATGTACTGATATCATTACGTAGTCACCAAGTCTTGCAGGTGGTCTTAGCTTTGATCTATCTAAAAGAGTTATTCGTCCTTCATTCTCTATCTGTCAAAATCTCATCGTTTATCACATCAAGCGATCTGGTAATCACGCTCATCTTGAGTTTCCGAAGATAATTCTGGGATTCCGTTATTTATCTCAGTGTAAGGTGTATCTTCAAACGATTCAGGAGAGATATAAACTCTTGAAATGTATCTGTACTTTCATTTTCTTCCTCACTTACATCATAAATATTTCGATCATTCTCCTCCCTTGCAATAAGATTCGTTGGTAATCGTAGACTTATTTCTATCTCAGAGTTTTCCTCATCATCATCATATCAGCCGAAAGACGTCCACTGCTGGACATAGGCCTCCCCCAAGCGTCGCCACATTGACCGGTACCGTGCGTCTCGCAACCAGCGGATCCCCGCAACCTTCACCAGGTCATCGGTCCACCTGGTGGGTGGCCTTCCAACGCAACGTCTTCCGGTTCGCGGTCGCCACTCCAGAACCTTTCTGCCCCATCGGCCATCCGTTCTGCGAGCAATGTGCTCTGCCCACTGCCACTTAAGTTTGTTTTTTTTTTTTTTTTTTAAATATAAAAACGTTGCCCCACACTAGGAATTTCTTCCTGTATCGTGGGTGCGTTTACAAACATATAAAGTCACATACACAACACCCAGAGCCGGAACAACTATCTGTAGGTCATACAAATATTTGTTCCGTGCGGGAATCGAACCCGCGACACGCAGCGCAGCAGTCAATCGCTCAACCACTGCGCCAACCGTGCGAAAATTCTTCGAGCTATGTCGGTAACATTGGTTCTCTTACGGATCTCTACATTTCTGATTCGATCACGCCCTCTAGCCCCCTCCATTGCCCTTTGAGTGACTGTAACCCTTCTGATGAGGCCCATTGTAAGCGACCACGTCTCAGAGCCATATGTCATCACTGGCAACACACACTGGTCATAGACTTTTGTCTTAGACACTGTGGTATTTTGGACGAGAAGACACCGCGCAACTGCCCGAACGCTGCCCAGCCGAGTCGGATTCGACGGTTGATCTCTCTTTCGAAGTTGGCCCTACCCAACTGGATCGTTTGTCCCAGGTAGACATAGTCGTCTACAACTTCGAGTGTAGAGTCTCCAACCTTGATAGGAGTGGGTGTAACATGAGCATTCAACATCACCTTGGTTTTGTCCATGTTCATTTTCAGACCCACTCTTTCGGAAGCTCTACTGAGGTCATCGAGCATTGTATTGAGGCTCTCCATGGTCTCAGCCATGACCACTATGTCGTCGGCAAACCGAAGGTGAGTGATGTACTCGCCATTAATGTTGATGCCTAGGCCCCTCCAGTCCAGAACCTTGAATACATCCTCCAGCGCAGCAGTGAACAGTTTCGGAGAAATGACATCTTCCTGTCTCACGCCACGCTGGAGAAATATTGGTTTCTAGGTCTGATCCTGAAGACGGACTGACATGGTGGCGTTTCTGTACAAACACTTCAACACCTCAATGTACCGGTAGTCGATCTGGCACCGTTGGAGAGACTGCAGTACAGCCCAAGTCTCGATCGAATCGAAGGCTTTCTCGTAGTCCACAAACGCTAAGCAGAGAGGCAGGTTATACTCTTCGGTCTTCTGTATAACCTGCCGCAGCGTATGTAGGTGTCTACGGTGCTAAAGCCTTTTCGGAATCCGGCTTGTTCGGGAGGCTGGAAATCGTCAAACCTGCGCGCGAGACGATTCGTGCTGACTCTTGAAAACAACTTGTAGACATGGCTAAGAAGTGAGATGGGCCTATAGTTCTTCAGCCGGGCATTGTCACCCTTTTTGAAGAAGAGCACCACCACACCCCTGCACCATGCCTGTGACGTTTTGCCCTCGAGTATGACGGAATCAAACAGCTTCTGAAGGTCCTTAAGGACCGGTTTTCCACCCGCCTTCAGGAGTTCAGCCGTGATTTCGTCGTCACCCGGCGCCTTGTTGTTTTGAAGCTGTTTCAGAGCCATCCTAATCTCGTACAGGCTGACATCCGGGATATCTTCGGTATAGTGTCGGGTCAATCTAGCTTTTGGGTCGTTTGCTAGATTCGCAACGGGTTTACTGGTTGACTTGTACAACTGCCCATAGAAACTCTCGATCTCCCTCAGAAGCTCCGGTTTGGCGGATACAATCCTGCCATCATCGGTCTTCAGTTTTGTGAGCTGGCTCTGCCCAATAGACAGATCTCTTGCAAAGACCTTGTAGCCCTTATTCCGCTCGATAGCATCTTTAATGCTTTCGGTATTAAAGCGGCGGAGGTTGGTTTTCAAGGACTTTGAGATCCGTCAATTTAGCTGCCGGTATTTCAACGCATCTTCTGAAGACTGCAGGATCATCTCACGCCTCTCCTTCATTAGCTTGAGAGTAGGATCAGAGAGCTTTTTATTTCTATATGTACGGCGTGCCTTGAAAAACTTAGACCCGACCGTATGGACAGCTTCCACGAACCCATCGCTGTATTCGTCCACGGAGCTCCCTAGGCACTCGAAACGATTCTGGAGTTCGAGCTGAAAGGTTTCGGGGTTTTGGATCTGGATCTGTGCTGGACGGAGCGTGGACTTCATCAGTCGAGACCTTTCAAGCTTGATATGAATGTTCAATGTGCCTCTTACCATACGGTGATCGCTTCCGGTTTTCACCGAATTGATCACAGAGACATCATTGAACATTTGCTTCTTGGTTGACATGATAGAGTCGATCTCGTTTTTAGTTCCACCATCGGGGCTTTGCCATGTCCACTTCCTGTGCTCTCGCTTTCTGAAGAAAGAGTTCATCATATAGAGGCCTTCCTTCTCCATAAAACTGGCCAGTAGGTGACCCCGGTGGTTCCGACGTCCAACTCCAAATTGCCCCACTTGCAGCTCATCCTCGTCTCGTTTGCCCAGTTTTGCGTTGAAGTCCCCCATGACAACGGTGAAGTGAGTTTTGAAACCATGCATGGCTTTAGAGATATCCTCATACATGGTCTCCACCTCGTCTTCGGAGTGTGCCGAGGTTGGGGCGTAAAACCTGTATGACCTTCAGCGAATATCTTGAGGATATTCTGAGTAGAAGGTACGCCACCCTGGTCGACACACTCTCGATCTTCACCACGTTGTTCACAAGGAACTTGTGGACGATAAACCCGACACGACCCTGGGACTGCCGGAAATAGAGCAGGTTAACGGATTTGAGGATTATCGTGTCCTCCCCCTCTCTTCGGACTTCAGATAACCCTATAATACTCCATCGTAACCTGCTCAATTCTTCCTCGAGTTCGGCTATCTTCTCGTCGGTGCGGAGTGTTCGCGTGTTGTACGTTGCCAGGTCCAGTCGTCGGTGTTTATTGGGGTAGCCGGGTCCACTCCGGGGATTCTTTGCACCCCTTGCCACGCCATCGCCTCGACCGCTACCGTAGTCGAGGGTAGACGGGCTGACGGGCACTCGGGGCCGTTTTTTAATTGTGCTATTCATGGTTTGGGGGGGTTTGCCGTAATCGCCACGCTTGGCAGGCGGGTTGGCGATCGCAGTTTGTTCTTAAAGTGCACAAAGAACGCTGCTGCCCATTCTCTGGTTTTCCCTTAGTCGCCTCTTACGACACCCACGGGAAGATATGGGATGGTGAAATTCTTTACGTCCGTCACCACACGGTACAGAGTTTTCCTCAGCAGATTTTAATCCAATATTCAATTTTATGTCAGATCTTGTGGTATACAAACCATCTTCAGATCTTTTGATATTGTATCAATTTTTGTAACTCTTTTTTTATGTATTCTTTAACCCTTAATCGGATGCGATGCAATAGGGTAGTTATAATGAAGTTTTTTTATTAAATGGGGTTATGAGTGAGTTGATATTATCCTTCTCATGTTCACATTGACCCACTGCAGGACCATAGGCATCCTCTATGTAGGGTAATTCTTTATGAATAAAAAAACCACTAATTTCTAACTAGTATTTTATTGAGTTTCCTCATCGTTGACAGCCATGTGAAACTTTTTGAAACATTTTTTCATGCACAAAGATACTCCGCAGTGTGAGCACTTCATATTGGACCTCTTTGCCTCTTTTTTGGTAGAGCAAAACTTACAATGCGTGTATGTTTCTTGTTGTTCTGGGAAGTGAATACCAATACTTTGGAGCCAAATTTCGTCAGGAACACCAAAGTTTCCACCTTTCTTGTTTTTAAAAATAATTTGTTTTTGTTTCTTGCTAGTGAAATCTCCGATGAGTGCTCTTGCAAGTCGTAGTCTAAATTCTCTGTGTGAAGAATCGCGTTGTGCATGCTTTGTCAAATATAGTATGTAGGCATTTATGACAGCAGCATCAAGCATAAAAAAAAAAACGCATCCAAAATTTGCGCGATTTTCTTCCAGTTGCACATGAAGAACGAAAATGGTCGAAATGATCGACTCCCCCCATTTGCAAGGTATAATCGGCAATCGCTGTTGGGCAGGGAACTACTTTTCGTGTTCCATCTTTTTGTGTTCTCATAACCATAGTAACATCATTTTGCTTGGGCGCCGACGACAAAACGCAAACTTCTTTTGTGTCTAACCATTTCACTGGTCTTGGCGTAAAATTGATGTTTTATTAGTTTTTCGTTCTTGTCTTTATGTTTCTCTTTCATGAATTCTGGTAGTCCTTTTCTTGTGTTTCTGACAGTCCCAATAGCGTAAATATTGCTTTGATATAAGATATCAATTAGCTTGAAAAAAAAGTTATCAAATACTACAAGTGAATCACGTGGTAGATCTTTACATAGATTCGTGACGACAGTGAAACCTAACCCGGATTCATCTTTTATTAATGTTACTGGCATCCCTTCGGAGATCATCTGTATTCATTCCACTAAAATTGCGCTGCAGGAGAATCTTAGGTTTTGGCTTAGGAGGTCAAACTATGTATGAGAGGAAAATGAGGTCATGATAGGAAAACATGTCAGCAGGGTACTGGCCGTGCTTGCCGACATGTTGTAAAGGGGAAACAATAACAAGGTCTAAGAGTGACGGGTTACAATTCGGAAAATGGGGTGTGGCACGTAAAGGAAGCAAGGATAGGTTCAAAGATTGAAGGACTGATTGAAGAGAAGAGGAGCGGTAATCATTCTTCAATAAGCAAGTATTGAAGTCCCCATAATGATTGTATGACTGTAAGAAGGCAGCAGGTTTTCTAAGATGGTTTCAAAAGAAGAGAAGAAATTTATTCGAGATGAAGGGCTGCAATAAACACCTAGAAGGATTTTTGTAAGGTTCAGGGTGACTTCTACAAAGAGATGCTCGCCCGCGTTTGACGGGAGAGGTTGTGCTGACATATCAATAATTGAAAAAGGAATGTGTGGGCGAAGGTAAATAGCAACACCACCTCCACCGCCACGCGCACGATCATTTCTTATCAGTTGAAACCCCGGCAAGGAATAGGATGTGGATGGGAGACATGGTTTTAGCCAAGACTCGGAGATAAGGATGGCGTGGATGTTCTTACAGTCAAGGGAGGCTAGCATGTCAGAGTGGTGCGCCGGAATACTTTGGGCATTTATATGGACTACATTAAAATTCTTCGGAACATCGGAAAATTGGGATTCAAATGTGTCACCAAGGGTCGGAATGCTAACAAAACTGTCATCAGTACTTGCAGTAACAAAGCTTTCGACGTCGCTGCTGTCATTATTGCTTGACATCGAAAATGTATAAATAAATAAAATATAATATATGTCGCCGCGTAGGCGTGAATTTGCTAATTTATTATCCTAATTAAGCATTTTAAGTGTCGAATGTCTATTTAAGTTGGGTTTTGAGTTCAGCGCCATCTATTGGGTCACTGTGGAATCAGTATTGATTCATAATTCGTATGCTAATTTCAATGTTTAATTAATACGAGATGTTTAAATAAAACAGGAACACTTATTGTAGTACTTTTGGATTTGTTCCCATTTTAACTATTGCACATTTGACGAAGTAAATGTGTTTGATTATTCTTATTAAGTTGTCAAACAATGGCGGATGTTATAATTTCTAAGACCAATAACCAGATTTAATAATTTTATACGAGAACTAAACAAATTTGAGTAAATGATTAAATACTAAAAAGTCTTAAGACTATTTTACACAGCTATGTGATAATGAGAAACTTTCTAATTAGTAAGATTTGCAGATCACCGGAAACTTGAATAGTTTTGTTATTAGATGTCTATTTCAATAATAAACTACAAACAACTTTGTATTTGTGAGTATTGGGGTTGTTTAATGTTAAAATAATTAACTGATCAGCATTTTAGTATTGTTTGCTAGCTTTACTCAACTATCCAAGTAATTAGTGTCTAAACAAAAACAATATGAAAGTCCCGCCCATTGTTTAGAACACACATGGCGCGTACGGTGCATGGTGTGTGTAAAAATAATAACTGTAAAACTGTTTAATAAATCTGCTAATTGAATAGATGTTTGAAAACCTAATAAACATGTAACGTTAATTGTCATAAAATGATTGTGTAATCTATAAAAACATTTAAAAAGAGTATCCTGGAGTTTCTAGCTAGGTCTTCGCCAGCGACCGACGAAAGCTTTGTGACCTAGCAAGCCACACGATGTGGTTTTAGCTTCAAGTTCATTTGAAAAATCAAAGTGCCTGTAACTAAATCAAATAAACACTCTTGAGTTTCAATCCAGTGTTGTGTGTTATTGAAGTAACCCGCTCCAGTCAAGAATAAAGGAATTGCCTCTAGACATTGGGGTTAAAGATGGCGGTCCTACGATTCATAGGTACTTCGACGTGACATATATAATAAAATTACTAAAAAATTTAAAAAGTAAGGTAATTTATATCCACCCGCCAGTTGTGTGTTAAAACATACAAAAAAAAACTTTACAACACAAACAAGCAACAAGCACAATAATCTCATCGCCCGGGTAAGCAGCAACATACTATAAAACATAAAAGAAATAAAGCGAAGATTAAAGAAAAATAATAAATAGCCAAAACTACTATACAAAACTAATATACTGGGCGCACTGTCAACCTGTTTCTAAACGTAAATCATTCTAATGACAGTGACAAGAAACTAAGAAATGTCAAGTTGACAGCTGCCAGTGTAGTAAACATTGAGAAATTTAAAGCAAAAAAAAGCGAATTAGATTGCGGGTAAGCTACATTTAGTTAAAGAAAAGGTGAAGGGTAGAAGAAATCAAGATGAAATAATATTGGAGAGCGGTACTCACAACAAGTGAAATGACTGCTACCCGGTATACCGATACAATTATTGAAAAGTTGGAGCAATAACCACGAATTACTTCTTCGCAGCTCGCCGGGCCTTCTTCGGTGCCGGTTTTGGTGATGGTGACGACAACGGATTCGGCGATGCGACGGAGGATTCGGGCTTCTTCCTGGCTGGCTCGATTCCATTTAGGTCAACAATGGAATTTATTCTATGCCGGTTGCCGTCTGAACCAAGAACATAGATGAGGCCGTGCTTGGTCCAGCAATTTGTCTCACCGAGCTTTTCCCTCGCCGACATGAAGAGCTGATGCCGGGATCTGGTCAGGAACTCTGATAGCGTAATACCAGTGCCTTTCAATTTTGTCTTTGCAAACCAGATACTATCCCGGTTGTTTATGTCCCGCAGCTTGCAAAGAATAGGCCTGGGCTTGCTGGTACCTGTTGCTCTACCCATCCGATGGCAGCGTCTGATGTCAGCAACTGTAAAATCTGGCAGCTTGAGGTGGCAACGCACAACTTCGGCAACTACCTGAGCAGTATCCTCTTTAGCCTGTTCTGTTACACCATGCAGTAGAACCATCTTCCGCCGACTCCGCATCTCAAGGTTGTCCAGCCCTTGTTCCAGTGCCTCCAACTGACGCTGAAGACAGCTCAACGCATCCAGGATGAAATTCTTGAACAAAGTGTATTCTGCAACCAGCCCGTCCGTGTTGCTAGATGATATGCTTGCAGGGTTTCCCTTTAGCTCTGCCTCAAAATTGGACATCCTGTTTTGGAACAGTGTCATCATATCGGACAATGAGACTTTCAGTGCTTCCATGATGTGCTTCTGAGTGTGTGTTTTTTTTTTAGGATTAATAGATATTGGAGATAACACTAAACTGGTGGGTACTATATGTTAGCATGTGAATGCATACATTTAATAGCTTAATAAAACTATAACTATATTTTTAATTAAAATTTGAATTGGAAGCGATTTTATTTTTCACCGTACCTTACAACTACCCACAGAGAAAAAGAGAAAAGTCTATTTTATTTTCTTAAGCCATAGACATAACATAGGTCCCATAGTACCTAGACCTTTCCTTAAGCTTGTTTTACATTATTGTAAGGGTAGCGCAGACTGACCCGCCTTTGAAAAGCCGTTTCATTCGTTCTGGTCTTATTGAGGTTTGAAAGGAGAATGCCCATTTTGTAAGGGAACTTGGTTCCCTTTGACCCGCCTTTGAAAAGCCGTTTCATTCGTTCTGGTCTTATTGAGATTTGAAAGGAGAATGCCCATTTTGTAAGGGAACTTGGTCCCCTTTGAAAAAATAGTTGTATCTTGATGAATGTGGTTGTATATCGTAGAAAAAATATGTTATATTTATAAATAGAAAAAAAAAAATTGCGGGGTTCACGAGATATAACGATGTTTCTGTCTTTGAAATGAACCCTTATTACAATGCAATAGTGCATACAAATGTCCAAGTGAAGGAACCTGATCTGTTGTTGTCTGTACATATAAAGTAAAGGACACGGATGGAAAATAACACAAAATATAAATCCTATGTTTGTATAATATTGAAATCGCAGACACGATACCTCATAACGGGCCTGTGTATGGGTAATCTCCTTTAGAAGGGATGGCAGTACGAGTAAAAAACGGGTGTCAGATTTTCAGTTTTGCATCGGAACTGAACACGGACAGTCGGTTAACTATTGAGTACTATAATACGAAGTGTATTTTCTATTCTGAAAAATCTCAAAAACTCTGAAGCTTATGTAAATGTATTACTTTCTACGTATATAGTGCAATAAATAAATATATTGTGTGACGTTCCCTATGAAGAGGATTATTTCTTAGAGCCTTACCCTCAACAGCTATCTCTTGGCATCAAAGGCCTCGCTGTTTGGCTTATTGAGTCATAGCTGGTCTCCACATCCTTGCTGCCAACTCTACAACCTACCTGCCCGATTGTCTGCCTTGACCATGTACCCGTGGTCTTGCTGACCTGCCTACCTGCCCGATTGCCTGCCTTGACCATCTACCCGTGGTCCTGTTCACCTGCCTACCTGCCCGATTGCCTGCTTGTCCGTCGTGGCGTCTGCTCACCTGCCTACCTCGGGCATTCCACATCTTCCTGCCCGACCTGCTCCTGGTTAGCTGCCCACGTCGTGCGAAGCCGGCCCATAGTTTTTATACTCAATATTTATTTATTTTTATTTATTTATTTATAATAAGCACACCAACAGCACTGTCACTTACAATTCAATTAAAATAGCATCTAAAATCAGCATTCCAGTAACCATGCAAATAACGGGTATGCATGACATTGACACAATGAATATTAGAGACAAAGTAAAAACAAAAAGTGTACCCAGTAGACTTATATATAGAACACTACAAGTACAATACAAGTTGAGCTATATAGACGTACATTGTTCGCACTGTTTATATAGGGAACATCTGTATGAAGCGAAACTCATAGAGAAAACATCGATAGGGTAATCCGTCAAATTTGACCTTTCATTATATAGCCTTGCCATACTAACACGTATGGCAAGGCTATATAATGAAAGGTAGCAGGGGGCAATTACAGGTAGTATTTAAGGTAGATGTAGGCAATTGAAAAATGCGATGATGTCGCTTGCTACGTTGGCTAGTCCTAAAGCTTAAATAGTTAATCAATTGCGCATCTATGGAACCATTTATAATTTTGTGCAGCATAAGTAAGTCAGAATTGATACGTCTTACTTTTAAGCTAATCATCTTATAGTGCCGAAACCTATCACTGTAATCAGGTATAGCTTTTCGGATCCCATTCTTAACACATAGATACCTAACAAAACGGGCCTGAACTGATTTAACATTATTAATTAGGGTAACCAAATAGTGGAACAATACTCCAAGTTGCTCCTCACCAGTGCGTTATAGAGTAGAATAATAAATTATATACTATAATTACGGAAAGGTTTTGACATGCGGATTATAAAGCCAAGCATTCTTTTAGCCTTAGCAACTATAGTACCTACATGATCACGGAAGGACAGGGATGTATCAAAGAGTACACCAAGATTACGGATGACTGATACGCTGCTCAGTATGGATCCATATATATGATAATCAATTTTACTGCAATTCACTTTATTCGTGAATGTAATAGTCTGGCATTTTCTAACATTGAGCGTCATTCTGTTGTTGAAACACCATTGTTGAAGGACATCAAGATCCTTTTGAAGCTTCATACAATCACTCAAGTCAGATATCCTGCAGTATATTTTTAAATCAACAGCGTAGGCTAAACAACTGCAATTTATTAGATCCAAAAGATATACCAAAAAAAGCAAAGGGCCCAACTTAGAGCCCTGTGGAACAAGAGCCAGGCGAAAAAGGTACAGATTCATATCCCGCCACGGCAACTATTTGAGAACGATTAATTAAATAACTCTCGAACCACCGCAACAGAGAGCCATGAATGCCAGCGCTATTCAATTTCATAGAAAGAATTGAGTGATCAACACGATCAAAGGCTTTTGCAAAATCTGTGTAAACAGCATCAACCTGACCCCTAGCTTCAAAGGTGTTGGCAATGAAAGTAGTGTAAATAAGTAAGTTAGATATAGTAGAACGGCTAACCGTTGTGTCTAAACACAAACCCATGTTGCTTCGAACTAATTATATGACGGAGGTGAGAATAAACTGCATTGTATATAAGACCCTTAAACATCTTTGCAAATTGTGATATAATAGAGATTGGTTTATAGTTAGTTACGTCATTCATACTACCAGATTTATGCACGGGGATAACGTGTGAGAGTTTCCTTAAATCGGGAAATGTACCTTCCTTAAGGGATTTATTATATATTATCTGCAGTGGCACAATAAGAGCATCCATGCAGGTACGATTAAAAATAGGAGGAAGTCCATCCGGACCAGCTCCCTTATTAAGATCTAACTTTTTGATGCTATCTCTAACGTCACTTTCAGTAATGCCAATGGAATACATACTGTAATTGGACGAAGAGAAACCTGGAGACAAGTTACTAGGCTGTTGACTAACACCGTACACAGATGCAAAATACTCCGCAAATAGATCAGCCACACCACTACCACTCTCACCAACACGATCACCCCACGAAACCTGGCTAGGAACACCTCAGAAATTTTTCTTTGACTTAGTATAACGCCAAAAACCTTTTACATTAGTTTTCAAATCACTCTCAATTCTTTCTATATAATCTTTAAAACAGTCATCCATAGCTCTTCCAGCTCGCATCCGTAGGGAAACAAAAGTATCGTAGTCCCGAGGGTTTTTGTACCGCTTGAAACGAGTCCTGTATTTATGCTTTTCCTTAAGAAGTTTAATCAACGAAGCCGAGAACCATACTGCATAACAATTATTCTTAGGTTTACCCTTCGGCGTGTATTTATCTATATTTTCCTATAGTATATTATAAAATGTCAGAACATAATCATTTAAATCCAAATGGCGATAATCCTCCCAATTTACATTACGCATATCACGAACACATGCCTCATAATCTGTTTTAATGAAAATATATTTCAACTGTAAACTATTATAATTTAAATTAGAAATTGAAGTTTTAGTAAGAGTTAATTCTAGCGGCGGATGATGCACATCTGGTTCACTGATGGGGGTTGCACAAGAAACGGAAACACTGGAGTTCTCATCCACTAAGATGAGGTCTAAGTATTATATTGACGATATTATTCATATGAACAAACCCGGTGATATTAATAAAGTCTTTTAATGCTAAATACTTAGGGTCACTAATTCCTTAGATTTAAGACTGGCTTAAATCGAAGATCATTCGATTTAAGCCAGTTCAGATTAGGAAGATTAAAATCACCAAGAATCAAAGTTGTGCAATCTGTATAACGCAAACAGATTTCTTCAGGCCTGCCCAAGAACTGCACAAAGACATGGCAAGGTATATAAGACGGTAAATACACAACACAAACATTTATACAGACGCCACCAGCACTAATACATAACCACATATCCTCAACGGAGGTTTGTCACTCAGTTTTATTAACAAAATTATATTTATTATTAATAGCTACCAATAACCCACCACCATTTCATTTAGAATACAAATTTTTAAACTGTGCACTACGGTCACGACGTACAACAGTATATCTTTGATCAAAGTATTCAGAGGATAAGAACGAGTCATCTAACCATTCGTTTCTCTCAGACATATAATGTCGTAGTCAGAACTTAAAATTGCCATTAAAATTTCATGTGTCTTCGTTTTCATGCCCCACACATTCTGATTAAAAATGGAAATACTATCCATTGAACTAAATAAAATGCAAACATGACAATTAGGAACTAAACTTATATTTAATTCAAATAATTAAACAATTTTTTCTAAACTCTGCTCATCCCTAATCAGAATAGTACCCGAATTTTCCCTTTTACATACAAAAATTTTACCGTAGCGAACCCAGACAAACTTATATGATTTTTCTTTAGCCTTAAGACGTGCAGCAGCATGTAAAGATTAATATGCCGGAGAAAGGTGCTCAGATACATAAACTGGCTCCTTGCCACCGCCATAACCCAAAAGACGTGTTCAATTTATTGTATCTAGTTATCGCAGAGAAAAATTCGTCGCGACATCTAGGACTACGCAGCTTCACTATTACAGAGCGCGGGCGAGACTTGTTGTTTTTTACTGGCCACTCTAACGCACATCATAATATCGCAGTTCTTTAGGGTATATGACACAACATTAGCCAATTGTGTTACAATAGTCGGTAATACTTCATTCCTATTTTCAGGTAAGCCGTGAATTTCAAGATTCGCCTCACGCATATTCTGATCAAGGGAGTTCATTTGCGTTTGTAGCTGCGCCATATTCTTTTGCATAGCGGAGTTCTGAGAACGTAGTTCAGTGTTCTCACGTTGCACCCCCTGGAGTTCAGTTTTTAAGTCGTTTACTTGAGAGATGTCAAAGGATCCGGATAACTTCAACTCATCAATCTGTTTTTTTAATTCGTCCATTTCGAATCTAAGCTCGCTAATCATATTCTTCACTTCAATACGCAATGTATGCCGAATTTCCTCCCGTATAACAAGTCGTATATCACTGATCTTATCGTCCTCGCCTTCAGAGCTATCACCAATTACCTCAGACATCGATTTATTAGGTTCACACTCAGATAAATAGCTCGGACAATTCCACTTAGAACGTGCAGCTTTACTGAGTCTTTTAAACGCAGTAGTACTCAGTTTAACGCATAGATGATGATAGAATTTATCGCAATTAAAACATGTTATTTTTTCATTCTGTTTAACTTGTAATCCATCCACAAGTATCACAGTTAGACATTTTTTAAATACACAATCAATCGCCCAAACAGTACAATAAATCCGAAAAGACGAACTGCGAATTGTCGGACTCGAACTAGCGACTCCTTGTGTACGGGTGCCAGACGTAAGAGCTCAGAGCCAACAAGACTTTAGCATGACACACGAAATTATGAATCCGGTATGGTTACAACGCGAAGTTTGCACAATAGGCGGTAGATTGGAAATAATTCACTATTGACAACTTGCAATGACATAAGTTTTGTTTGATCACCGCCACAGTACACTTTGGTTTTCACTATTATCACCACCAAAAACACTTTAATCAATTAGGAAATTATGTGATTGTAGTCCATAGGGTTCCGTCCTTGAGTGTCCAGGCAGCTTGCAGTCGTACGATAACTTTTCACTAAGATTTTAGATTTTATGTTACGGAGCAGAATTAACGTGACCGTACTAATTTACGTCTCGTGTGGTATTTATTCAAGATCTACTTACGTTTCATAACACTCCACAATCCATTTTCACATCTTTTGATATCGCATCAATTTGTGTAACTCATTTTTATATATATTCTTTGTATTATTACATCTGGAAAGCATATTTAGTTATCTTTGACTGTTTTAAATATCTTAACTTAAATTATATTCGTAATACTAAATATTTTTTATACTCTGACATTTTTATCTGACATGACATCTGTCTATCTATTTTATTTTCTTAAAGCCATAGACATACCATAGGTACCATGGACTATAATACCTAGACCTTTCCTTAAGCTAGTTGTACATTATTGTAAGTTCAGAGCAGACTGACCCGCCTTTGTAAAGCCGTTTTTATTCGCTCTGGTCTTATTGAGATTTGAATTTGAAATTTAGAAAGGATTGCAAATTGAATGAAAAACGGGTTTCAGTTCTTTTAGTCTAGAGTCTGGTCTGAACGCCGATAGTGGGTGATACTGTGTACTAGAATACGAAGTGTATTTTTCTATTCTGAAACTCTTAAAAACGGTGAATTATCCGCTTGTGTAAAAACTATTATTGTTTGAAGTGCACCAATTAAATATATATATTTTGTGTGGTCCCCGAGAGCATTATTTCCTGAGACTTACCCTCAACGGCCATCTCGTGACATCAAAGGCCTCGCTGATTGGCGTATTGAGCCATAGCCGGCCTCCACACATCTCGGAGCCTACGTACTTACCCGTTTGCCTGATTATCCGTCCTGCTATCTACTCTACTCTGCCTTGACCACCAACCCGTGGTGTCTGCTGACCTGCCTACCTGCCCGATTGCCTGCAAGTCCGTCGTGGTGCCTGCTCACCTGCCTACCTCAGGCATTCCACGACTTCCTGCCCGACCTGCTCCTGGTTAGCTGCCCACGACGTGCGAAGCCGACCCATAGTTCTGTTCTCTATATCCTTTTTAATTTCATAGCTTTAATTTATTTTTTTATCTTAATTTTATTAACGTGGCTTACGTATAGCTCCACTGAGCTATACGTAACGCTACACTCGATGACAGATATCCTTTTATTAATTTTAGTTTATGATTACTTATTAACGTGGCTTACGTATAGCTCCACTGAGCTATACGTAACGTTACAATCTGCCGATTGCAGACTCTTGAAATACTACGTGTCTTGATCGTACCAGTGAATTACCATTCAGAAGACGATACCCGTCATCTTCATCATAACCGATCGATAAACATTTTTCTGATTTCTTGTCCGTTTTCGTCCGTTAATTTCGTACGCTTTTGCTTGGGTACATGGGCGTAACAAGGACTTCCAATGATTCTTAAACGACTTATCTTTCGTTTCTTGTTAAATCATTATTCGTATGGTGATTTGCCATCAATAGGAGTGAGTCCTGTACGATTCAGCACTTACGGCTGCGGTATTTATAAGTTCTGCCCAACAGGCAATAGGCAACTATTCGTGCGCGTACATCATGGCACGAGCGGCTTCGACAAGCGTTCTATTCTCCCGTTCACTACACCCATTTTGCTGTGGCGTATATAGTACAATCAATCTATGCTTGATGCCATATCTTTGTAGTATTGTCGAGTTTTTTCGTTATCAAACTCTCCACCATTGTCGCGTAATAGTTCTTTACGTTGCTTTCTTTTAGCATCAATTGAAGCTTTTAATGGACTTCAGACTTTTGTTGCATGAAGTATACATAGCGGTATTTGCTGAAATCGTCTTTAAATAGAACGAAATATCGATATCCTTTGTATGAAAACGGAAAGGGTACACACATGTCTGAATGTAACATCTTGGCAAGTATCTTTGCTCTGTCTCTGGTTCCAAAAGGTCGCCTTTTCATTTTTCCAAAGCTACAACCTTCACAACATTTATGTGTATTATTCGGTACCTTAATCTTCAGTTCCCTTTCAATTAGCTTCTTTTAATGCGTTTTGCTTTGATGTACAAATCTCTCATGATAAATTTGTAATAAATCTTGGCGTGTCAGTGCATTGATTTCGAATAGAATTGGTGGCATTACATTCTTCACATTAAGTTTAAACAGCCCTCTTCTTTTATTTTGAATGCCTGTAACTTTGACTAGACCTTCAGAATTAAATCTACAGAACTGGGGTTCAGATTTAAATAAACTTTGCGGTAATCTATCTTTCGCTGCTAATAATGAGAATCTTTTTTTCTGCAGTGTTGGCACGCACCAAACATCGCATAATGTTATCATTTCTTTATGATCTCCAACCGTAGCTTCTAGCTTTATGTCACCTTTGTTAAGTGATACGTCGCTAATTAGTAATGTCATGTGTCACATCCCTAGTGCGCGCACTTCTTCCTTCCTTATAATGTAATAGAAGTAAGAGTTTACGAAATAAAGAAGACTACTTACCTTGGTGAGCTGCATCTTTCAATGCTTTCCCGAAGACGTCCAGTAGCCGCTCCGCTAAGAGTTGATCGTACACATGACAACGTTATATGGTGTCAGAAGAAACTACTACGCCGCTACCAGGTAACAAAATGGCTGGGGACGATAAAAAACCACCAATGTCGACATCTAAAGTCATCAGCAGCTGTCCTCCGCCGCTCGATATAAACAATTCTAACATGCCATTAGCATGGAAAAACTGGCTAACACAATTCAAAATCTATATGCGCGCTAATAACCTAGAAAGTGAAATTGACGCAAGAAAAGTAGCCATTCTTTTGCATTTCATCGGGCCGGATGCACTTACGACAATTTATTCGTTTAACTTGGATATCGACACCATAAGTCTTTCTACACTGACAGAAAAAATCGCCTCTCATTTCTTACCGTAAATTAATGTGACGATGGAACGCCACAGGCTGATTAACAGACGTCAGGGCTCCAACGAAACCATTGATAGCTACACTACAGACTTGAGGAACATCGCCAAACAGTGTGAATTCAAAACACTCGAAGACAGCATCTTAAGGGATATTTTCAGTTTAAACCTGAATGCCAGCAATCAGTATATCAAGGAAAAATACTGACTGAGAAACCAGACACTTTGGACAAAGCAGTAATGAAAGCAACTAGGATACAGGCTAGAAGTCTACGAATCATATCAGTTTAGACGTCTACGAATTCAACTAGTTCGTTGATTATCGGTGAACCGTCGAATCGTTCATTGTACGTCGACGGTCGAATTAACTAGTTCGTTCATTCAACGCCCATCGCTATCCGCTAGCCTGCATATAACTTGTACGAACTACGAAGTGTCTGTATATTTTATTATCGTAATAATTTCTTGTGCTGCTGAACGGTTGGCCTATCATTTATAATAACCAACAATCCGTCCATATCAATTCTAATATTATTTGCTATGCATGTCGCATGTGTCCAATGGAGTTATGGATGGGGAGGTTTTAATTTTTTGCAGCACGCATGGCGCATGGGTCAAAAACAATTGTTGGAAATCTTAAATTTGTTTTAATTAAAATAACTGCTAAGATGGATATTTTTTTGGTAATAAGTGGAAAGTCTAACAATACAACTACTACAACAACAACTTCTGTGACTTCTACCTCTAAAGCCATAGCTAGCACATCCGAAAAAAAAACTAAAAACAGACTTAAGACCTCCAAGTTTAATGATACAGAATCAGATCACCTGCTAAAAAACAAAAACCTGCTTATAATTTTAACGATAGATGGCTTTCTAATGCCCTTTACAGTAGATGGTTATTGAAAAAAACAAATGATGGTGAATCAGTGGCTTACTGCAAAATATGTGACACCAATGTAATCATAAACCTGCCTTAGGTAAATATATGGCAACGATAAAGCACCAAAACAACATGAAAACAATAGCATCTAATAAACCTATTCAAGAACTCTTCACATTCAAGCCCGAAGACCAACTTGTTAAAAGGGCTGAATTAAAAATTAGCGCATTTATTCCACAATTTACCGCTTTCATTAGTGGATGATTTAGTGCCTTTTATGGCAAATATATTCCCGGATTCGAACATTGCTAAAAACGTGACTTTAGATCGCTCCAAACCCACTAACATAATAACAAAATTAATAGCGCCGGCTTGCGGGTAACAGCTAGTAGCCGAAAACGGGTCCTGTGGGGTGGCCCCCGGGAGCGAAGCCGCGGGGAACAGCTAGTATCATATAAGTTGTATAGAAGTTTGAATGGAAGCACGAAATAAAAAAGCGCAATGTGCTTGGATAATATTTTATTTATATAAATAATATACTGTAGTACTATATAAATAATTACTCTGAATGTGCTAAAAAACACTGTTGTGCAGCTACTGTCGGTAGGTGGCTCTGAAGATGCTGAAACAAAAAATACAAGGGCTATTTTTCTGTTGCATTAGTTGTAGTACATATGTCTAAATATAGAGGTACTAAATGATTGTTTTTTTCATATAATGTTTGTAAACAGTAGCTTGGTAGCTGAAATGGTAAGAAATAAAATTGCTTTTCTACTATTATCCAAACAATGATTTTATAATTCTATATAATCATGATTTATTGTTTTATCCTCGCACTGAAAGTCCTTGCAGCAATTAAACCAATGGAGCATTCACAAGCGTATACTAATAATAAGACCAGCAGTCTAATTGTTTAAGTGAATTCGGCAAGGCAAAGAGTATGAATAATCGACCAATCACATGTGAGATGAAAGACGCGATGTGGATTTCTGTCTATGTGATTGGTCGATTGTTGCCGAATTCACTTACGCAATAAGGGTACAGGTTATCTCACGATGTTTTCCTTCACCGTTGTCAGCCATGTCCAAAATGAAGTTAGAAAGTAGGTATATAATTATGAACAGAAAAAGTCACATTGGTACTTGCCCGGAATTGAACGTAACAGACAGTTATTTTCGCATTTATAATATTAGTATGGATATATAAAAGAGACAACAATAATACATAACATAAATTAAACGAAAACCTATATTCATGTAACCAAATTATTTACATAAAGATCAATATAATATGAATATTATTATCGTTGTGTTCTGGTGGCCGGTGCGCAGTGGTCCAGTGTAAAGGCCTCGCTTCATAAGTTTAGCTTAAGGTTGTGGGTTCAAATTTGTCTTGGACATAGCTAAAATTCGTCAAGGATAATATCGTGAGAAAAGAGCAAGCGTGGCGATTAATTTTCGTGCATTCTCTGTATGAATAGTGGTCTTCCCTGTAGTGGGACAGCAACAGGCTGGCATATTATTTGCATATTTCAATTTATTTTTTTACCTTTCAATGCGCATCAGTACGTCCACTGATTTCTCGACCGCAGCGCTCATCCTGATAACAGCCTCGGTCAACTCCACAGCAGCCTCGTCGCAGGACGTGGGGAGATTGTCGCAGGACGTGGGGAGATTGTCGCAGGACGTGGGGCGATTCTTGCAGGATATGGGGATCTTGTTGCAGGACGCGGGGAGTGAGGTGCAGGCGGTGCTGGGTGTATCTCAGCAAATGTGCGTGTTAGAAGTGGAGAGTGTGATGCAGGAGGTTGGGATACTGGCGATGGGGTTCTGGTCAGGAAGTTGGTCACTGGCTGTTGAACGAATGGTATAAATTCTTGGAGAGAATTTATACCATTCGTCTCAACAACCAGATTCTGCAAAATGGAGGATGGCGGGTCATATGAATCCACTGCACAGATTATTACGGGTTCATTAATTTCTGGAGGCTGCAAAAGAGAAAACATAAGAACTCGGTTAAAATTGTAAACAACAATAAACAATGTGTAACAAGTACTATATTTTCTTACCAGTTCCACCCGAACGCCTGGCAGGCCCAAGCCAAAATCGTCCCCAAGTATCTCCAGGAACTTCAGTTCTATGTCGGTTAGGGGCTTCTCGGTGGAAGGTCCACCTCCCGTACGCACATGAGAAGCCCGCACCGCAGCAACCCTCTTCTTAATTTTCGACTTCAAGTCCACCCAATACTGAAAAATAATAATATTTAATAATGATCAATCAATCTGCCTAGCCTTTTCTCAACTATGTTGGGGTCAGATTCCAGTCTAACGTTATAGTGAGTGTAGACCATCTATTTGATGGCCGGCGCCGGCGCCGGAACAATCACCGTGCTGCGTTCCACCGAGATCTGCTTCGTAATGTTCTTGATTGTTCCGGCTCATCTTAAACATGAGGATTTTTAAGATGCTGGTGATTGTAGAGCTAGTATAGAGACGGGCTTATGAATGACGCCTTGTCTGTTCTAACGTCGATATATGAAGAGTTGACGGCGTATGCAGGAGCGTACGGCTCGCCTGGGTACAGCCACTTCATAGGTGGCAGCTGGTCATACAGGATGAAGACCAGGGTCGCCGTCATGAACTTGGGTGTTGTGCTGCTGCCATTTGAAGCGTTGCTGCAGAGTGGCTAGATAGTCCTTTCTCTTTCCAGAAGTGTACTCAGGGCTCAATGTGCTGATAACTGTTTATGATAAATTTTTCGTAACGGTTAAAGGCAGTGAGCCGACCAACAACGAAGTGCCCAGGTGTAACTTCTGACAGATCAGATAGATCAGCAGACATTGAAGTAATTGGATGTGACTTCATAATAGCTCCAATCTGCGCAAACAGTGTGTCTTACTCTTAAAAAGTTAAACTAGTGTAACACGCTATGCTCTTTAAATTACAGTGTTAACTCTTTATAACGTTATCCTTTATAACGATAAACTCCCTATAACGTTGGAGTGAGCCCAAGTTGGTTGGTTTGCGTTAAAACTCACATATTGAAACACTCTTTATAGCGATACGCCATTCTCTATTACGAAGAAATGTGTTCATATTTGTAGACAGTAAATATTTATTATCGGTATTATTGTTTATGTTATGTTATCAGGTAACAAAAGACTTTGAAGCTCCGAAACATCCGAGGTCGGTCTAGCTTTTGTTATCCTTAATTGCCTTGTACACGTGCAGTATGACGCATTGTTTTCTCGGAAGTGATGGTCTTCGACCAAGCATACTGGGTACCTATCGTATTATCAGTCGTAAACCTACTTTGAAACTGTTAACATGGCCTTATCTAAGACATACATACAATTAAAAATTCTTGTATTAAAAATTCTTATTAATTTGGTTTTTTTTTGTTCACTCCATATAACGATAACTCTCTATAACGACAAAAAATGCTCAGTCCCTCGAGTTTCGTTATAAAGAGTTTACACTGTATATTTGGCTGTTTTTTGACTCCCGCTTCCTAGATAACGCCGAAATGCAGTGCATACGCGGGAGAATTTGAACACTACCCTCCTTGCTCGTGTAGTCGCTAACTTAACGTACACTTTCCTTGAGCAGTCTGTTCAGTTTGTTATTAGCTCCTACATTTTTTTTTGCATTATCACAGTAGTAGCTTCTGCCAGCGGTTTCGCCCGCGTGAATGTCGAAAATTATCCCGAGGGAACATATTCCCGGGATGAAAAGTACCCTATGTGCTATTTCATCATTCATTAATTTCATCATCATCATCATCCATATCCATTCAGCCGTTCTGGAGTCAAGAAGTAACAAACATAAAAACACACACATATACTCACAAACTTTCACTTATATCTTTATATCGTCGTGAAATAAATCTACTCAAGCACAAGATAAAGGTATTCCTACGAACTTAACTGCTGCATTCAAAAACTTTACTATTTAACAGTTACTTCAACTGCTCCTTAGTATAGTTTACATACTAAAAAAGTTAAATTAAAAAACCCGACGGCTTCAAAATCGAACTATAAAGACGTAAACAAAGAGAAAATCATGCTGTGCAGGCGGAGGATACACCAGATTATGGTCAGCCAGCCTGCGAATATGTATCCTCCGACTCAGTCGGGTTTTTTGATTTATAACTTTTTGTTTGTTTTTTTTCGAATTACGTACATCTATCTATATCTATAAAAGCGAAAGGTGACTGACTGACTGACTGACTGACTGATCAATCAACGCACAGCCAAAACTGCTAAGCCTAGAAGCATGAAATTTGGCAGAAAGGTTCTTCAAGTAACGTAAGTGTGCACTAAGAAAGGATTTTTGGAAATTCTACCCCTAAGGGGGTAAATAGGGAGTTGAAAGTTTGTATGAAAAATCTAATTCCTTCAACCAAAATTCTTGAAACTTAGCACTAATAGTATTCTAAGTAAATGATAAAGATTGACATTATTAGTTTTTCGAAACTACCCCCAAATGATGATTTAGGGGGTGTTGCAGTTTGTATGGAAAAATCAGATTTCTTTGATCAATAAACTTGAAACTTGCCACAAATACTTATCTAAATGAATAATAAAGGTTGCTTTATTATTTTTTGAAACTACCCCCAAAAGACGATTTAGGGGTGTTAAATATTTTTTGAAGAATCTTATTACAAACTTGAAACTTTACATAAATGCCAATCTAAATAAACAATAAAGGCTTTCATTGTTGGTTTTTCGAAACTACCCCAAAATAATGATTTAGGGGGTGTTGAAGTTTGTATGGAAAAATCGGATTTCTTGGGTCAATAAACTTGAAACTTGCCACAAATACTAACCTAAATGAATAATAAAGGTTGCTGGTTTTTTTTTAAATACCCCCAAAACACGATTTAGGGGTGTTCAAGTTTTTTTTAAGAATCTTATTACTTCAGTTAATAAACTTGATATTTGTCATAATTACCAATGTAATTAAACAATAAAGGCTTTCATTGTAAGTTTTTCGAAACTACCCCCAAAATATTATTTAGGGGATGTTATTTTTTTTGGAGAATCTGATTCCTTGGGTCAATTAACTTGAAACTTGACATAAATACCATCCTAAATAAACAATAAAGGTGATCATTATTAGTTTTTTGCAACTACCCCCAAAAGACGATTTAGGAGGTATTACAGTGTTTTTGATAAATCTGATTTCTTGGGTCAATAAACTTGAAACTTGCCACAAATACTAACCTAAATGAACAATAAAGGTTGCTATTATTATTTTTTGAAACTACCCCCAAAAGACGATTTACGGGTGTTAAATTTTATTTTGAAGAATCTAATTATCTAAATAGACAATAAAGGCTTTCATTGTTGGTTTTTCGAAACTACCCCCAAAAGATGATTTAGGGGTGTTAAAGTTTCTTTGAAGAATCAATTTGCACTAATGGGGAACGGGGAAAACTAATAAACGGGGAACTACCAAACTGGCCCGTTTGTCTCAGGTAAACATAGTTGTGAGTGACGTTTTAGTGTTGCGTAATTTACGCTGTATTAGGTTTTTGTGTTGTGTCGCGTAATTTACGCAGCGTTCGTTTTCATACTAATGTAATTTTTGTCCACCCGAAATTATGCGTCTCAAAAAACCCGACCAGTCTTCTGCTCCATATATCTTCTTCTATACATATAAAATGCTTTGTCCTGAACGACTGACTGACGGATCATCGCACAACGTAAACCGCTGATCGTAGACACCTGGAACTTGGAGAGTATGTTTTTGTATGACGTAGGCATCCGATAAGAAATGATTTGCCGAAATTCTTCCCCTAAAGGGGAGAAAAAGGGGGAAAAAGTTTGTGTTTTTCGAAACTACCCCAAAATAATGATTTAGGGGGTGTTGAAGTTTGTATGGAAATATCTGATTTCTTGGGTCAATAAACTTGAAACTTGCCACAAATACTAACCTAAATGAATAATAAAGGTTGCTGTTTTTTTTTTTTTAAATACCCCCAAAACACGATTTAGGGGTGTTCAAGTTTTTTTGAAGAATCTTATTACTTCAGTTAATAAACTTGAAAATTGTCATAATTACCAATGTAATTAAACAATAAAAGCTTTCATTGTAAGTTTTACGAAACTACCCCCAAAATATGATTTAGGGGATGTTATTTTTTTTGGAGAATCTGATTTCTTGGGTGAATAAACATGAAACTTGACAAAAATACCATCCTAAATAAACAATAAAGGTGGTCATTATTAGTCTTTTGCAACTACCCCCAAAAAACGATTTAGGAGGTATTACAGTGTTTTAGAATAATCAGATTTCTTGGGTCAATTAACTTGAAACTTGCCACAAATACTAACCTAAATAAACAATAAAGGTTGTCATTATTAGTATTTCGCAACTACCCCCAAAAGACGATTTAGGAGGTATGACAGTGTTTTTGAAAAATCTGATTTCTTGGGTCAATAAACTTGAAACTTGCCACAAATACTTACCAAAATGAAAAATAAAGGTTGCTATTATTATTTTTGAATCTACCTCAAAAAGACGATTTAGGGGTGTTAAAGATTTTTGAAGAATCTGATTTCTTGGGTGAATAAACATGAAAATTGATATAAATACCATCCTAAATAAACAATAAAGGTTGCCATTATTAGTATTTCGCAACTAACGTTTTTGAAAAATCTGATTTCTTGGGTCAATAAACTTGAATTTGCCACAAATACTAACCTAAATGAATAATAAAGGTTGCTATTATTATTTTTGAAACTACCCCCCAAAGACGATTTAGGGGTGTTAAAGTTTTTTTTAAGAATCCGATTTCTTGGGAGAATAAACATGATACTTGATATAAATATCAACTTAAGTAAACAATAAAAGGTTGTCATTATATTTTTTCGAACCCATTATATTATACCATCCAAAATAGGATTAAGTGGGTGTTAAAGTTTGTTAAGAATCAAACTGGACAAGGTTTCGTTTTTGATGTAGGGATCTAGGGGAGCACGAAGAAGGAATTTTCGGCAAATCAGCCTTTCACCATCATCATTATTTCAGCCAAAAAACGTCCACTGCTAGACATAGGTCTTCCCCAAGCGCCGCCACAGTGATCGGTCCTGTGCGTTACGCATCCACCGGATTCCCGAAGCCTTGACTAGGTCGGATTTCCTAATTTGCGTTTTCCGTTTCGCAGTCGCCACTGAACCTTTAAGGGGGTGAAAAAGGGGAAATCTGTTTGTATGAACAATCTCATTCCGTGGAGTCAAAGTACATAATCAAAATTTACATAATACGTTTTATAAAACTACCTCCCCCCTGATAGGGTTAAGTGATGTTAGTTTTTTTGAGGCATCTTACTGAGCAATCTAACAAACATAAACAAAAAATTAAAAAGAGAAAAAGGGTATATTAAGTTTTAAGGGACGGATTTTACTTTGTAGCGGTAACCTAAAATGTATTATTCGGTAACCTAAAATGTATTATTTTTTAAGTCAAATAACGAATAGTCCCAAACCAAACCGTAGAACTTTACGAAACCACATTTTTATTTGGTTTAATAACAGCTTATTTTTGGTTGCAATCACACGAACGAAGTCGCGGGCGGAGTTAATATTATAAATGTGAAAGTACTCTGTCTGTCTCTCTGTCTACCTTTTCAAGCGTAAAACCGCTGAACCGATTTAGATTCAATTTGGTTCGGAGATATTTTGAGACCCTCGGCAGGACATAAGATAGTTTTTATCCCGGAAATCTTACTTGAGGTGGTGGAAAGAGGGGTAGAAGTTTGTATGGAAAACCTAAAATATTATGCCGCGATATAAAAAATAAGCTATTCAAATTACTAATGCTACGCAGACGAAGTCGCGGGCAACAGCTAGTTTAAACATATAAGTATTATATATTTTTGCAATCACCTCTTAAAACCCTTTATTTTGATACCCCACACGATGGGTTTGGAAGAAATAAAAATTTGGGCCCCCACAATATAGCGCACAATCTTCTAATAACCAATTTTAATGTAGCCAGTGACACTCGCAGGGTTAAGACGCATCGATTGACGTACGAATCATCAAAATCGGCCAAAGCGTTTGGTCTCTGGAACGCCATATAGGAACAAATAAACATACATACATAGACTGATAAACACAGTACCCTCCTTCGGCAGTCGGGAAAAAATCAATACTAAGGATCGCCATAAGTAACCATTAAAGGCCCTGAGTGCGGCAGTAAGTCTCTGTAGGCATGAATTTAATTAGGGCACTATGTATCATAACCGGGCAATATTGAATTGATTGAAAATCTGGGCATTTTACAAACTGTCTGGGAATAATGAATAATGCCCTATTAATTGCTGTACTAAAAGGTTACTAAAACGTAAGCCTAGGTTTCTAAGCGTGGTAGGTTCTAGCCTGATGAAAGACGGACAGACAGACAGTCTTAGTAACAGGGTCCTGTTTTAACCCTTTGGGTATGGAACCCTAAAAATATTGGACTAAACAAACATTATATACAGATATTATACTAAACTTTTATATAATATCTGTTTATAATATGTATATAATAGATATTATATTAACATTATAGACAAATATTATATTTAGAAAAATAATATATTATGGCATGAAGAGATTTGTATACAAAATTCAAGATAGCCTTTAGATGATTATTCATAGATTGTTATCATGAGTTCAGTAAGTAAATTTCAAATTAATTTATGATTGGCAGTAGTTTACTATATTGATTTGATTATGTTAGATGCTCCTAGCTCTAACGAAGAACGGAGGTAATGGAACTTAATAATATGTGGAATAGTAGTATTGTTGATAATCAAAGAATTAAAAGCGTATCAAAATTCCATGCACTTTATAATAGTTTCTATCAAAGGAAGGCAGATGAATGGTAGGCAACTTAATTATATAGCTATGGCAATCTTGTTTAATATTCCGGCAGGTAGACATAGAATTACAGTTACTATTTTCAGGTAGAATTCATCAGTTTATTGAAACACATAATTATGTTCCTAATTCTTATTGTAATGAAAACGTGTACGCTAATATTAAGGAACAACGAACCAATTTTTTTTTTTTTTTATCCTCTTTTCTCGCGTTTGACCACTTCCTCGCCTGATGGTAAGCGATGATGTGGCCTATGGTGAAGCACGCTTGCCTAGAAGTAACCTATTCACTCTTGACTTAAAAGACCCCAAGGTTGTAGCTATCAGGAAACAAAGACTCCGGAAGGGAATTCCACTCCTTAGCAGTGCGCTTCATGAAAGTATTAGTAAAACGCTTTGTGCGTATGGGTAAGATGTCCACCATGTACCGATGGCGCATGGCCGGACTTCTTGTAGTCAAGTTTATCAAGCTGGTATTTGGCAGATCCGTCCCAGAAGTGAGAGCAGTACTCCATGCACGACCAAACTTCATCATCATCATCATCATCATATCAGCCGAAAGACGTCCACTGCTGGACATAGGCCTCCCCCAAGCGTCGTCACATTGACCGGTCCCGTGCATCTCGTAACCAGCGGATCCCCGCAACCTTCACCAGGTCATCGGTACACCTGGTGGGAGGCCTTCCAACGCAACGTCTTCCGGTTCGCGGTCGCCATTCCAGAACCTTTCTGCCCCATCGGCCATCCGTTCTGCGAGCAATGTGCCCTGCCCACTGCCACTTAAGTTTGGCAATTCTTCGGGCTATGTCGGTAACCCTGGTTCTCTTGCGGATCTCTACGTTTCTGATTCGATCACGCAAGGAAACTCCGAGCATAGCCCTCTCCATTGCCCTTTGAGTGACTGTAAGCTTTCTGATAAGGCCCATTGTAAGCGACCACGTCTCAGAGCCATATGTCATCACTGGCAACACACACTGGTCATAGACTTTCGTCTTGAGACACTGCGGTAAGTTGGACGAGAAGATACCGCGCAAGTTCCCAAACGCCGCCCAGCCGAGTCGGATTCGACGGTTGACCTCTTTCTCGAAGTTGGCCCTACCCAATTGGATCGTTTGTCCCAGGTACACATAGTCGCCCACAACTTCAAGTGTAGAGTCTCCAATCTTGATAGGAATGGGTGTAGTAACATGGGCATTCAACATCAACTTAGTTTTGTCCATGTTCGTCCTAAGACCCACTCTTTCGGAAGCTCTACTGAGATCATCGAGCATTGTACTGAGGTCCTCCATGGTCTCAGCCATAACCACTATATCGTCGGCAAACCGAAGGTGAGTGATGTACTCGCCATTGACGTTGATGCCTAGCCCTCTCCAGTCCAGAACCTTGAAGACATCCTCCAGTGCAGCGGTAAAGAGCTTCGGAGATATTACGTCTCCCTGTCTCACACCTCGCTGCAGAAGGACGGGTTCCGAGGTCTGATCCTGAAGTCGAACTGACATTGTGGCGTTTTTGTATAAACACTTCAACACTTCGATGTACCGGTAGTCAATTTGGCACCGTTGGAGAGACTGCAGTACAGCCCAAGTCTCGATCAAATCGAAGGCTTTCTCGTAGTCCACAAACGCTAAACAGAGAGGCAGGTTGTACTCTTCGGTCTTCTGTATAACCTGCCGCAGCGTATGTATGTGGTCTACGGTGCTGAAGCCTTTACCGAACTTGCGCTTTATAAAATTACAAAAAAAAACAAATATTATTTACATAAACAACTGTTTTCTCTTGACTGTACTTGCCTGGCAAAAAGAGTAAGGGGATCAGACCGGAATGTCAAAGTTTGTAGTGGATCAGAAAGGAAATATAAAAAAAAAAACAGCAGAGGATCAGATCGAGGGGATCCGACCGGAACAAATCGAACAAATAAATATTGTTTGTTTGTTTATTGTGGTATTGAATACCGCATGTAAGTTAAGATAACAAAAGCCAAACCATGCAAGTTGTGCAATAACTATGACAACAGCTTGTCAGTCAGCAACACACACGAGCAAAGCAGGTCACATAGCACAGGATGCAAGCACTAGCCGGGACAGAGGTAGATTTAAAGCAGCATATTCCAGTGGGATCCAAGAAGCATGTGCTCACAGCGAGTCTGGAAAATGCCAGGGTGGTCCCGTAAGCGAAGTGCAACTAATATACCTAGGTAGTTAGGTTAGGTACCTATCCTACCTAAGAAATTTAATCCTACTCGGCTAGTAAAGTAGAAAGTAAATTAGTTAAGTAGGCATACTTCGTCGTTATTTAGTACCTACTTATAAATTATCGTTATTAATGTGTGAACTCAGCTAAAAGCAATATCATAATATAATATAATATATATATATATAATAAGGTTAAGTAGGTATACTGAAATTGCGCGTACTTCCCTGTAAGCAAACCAAATCATTACCCACTACACAGGTCCTTATGGTAGGTAGGTAAACTTAGGAGCAAGGTTTCATTTCAGTATCAGCACGCCTCATCTACCGCAGGTACCACTAAATATTACCGCGGTAATACTAAATAGGTACGGTGCTTTGTTTGGCGGCACCGTTCGATCTTCATTCTGCATGCTTTATATCAAGCCATGGTCTCCAATGTTGAAAGCAAACTAGCTTAGTAATCTTTGCGTACAAGTGAAGATATATAAGTATATAGGACTTTAGTGTGCGCGCGCGACCAGCCAGCAACACTTTATTTCACTATAATATTATTTTACTCTTTAATATCTCTTGCTGCGCGTATTGACACTGACAGACAGTGAGACAGGTGAGTGAAAGAGATGGCTTTGGCCGCGGCGGTCAGCGCCGGAACAATCGCCGCGCTACGTTCCATAGTAATCTGCTTCGCTAGGTTCTTGAGCATCAGAATGTTCCGGCTCAGTTGCAAACGTAGCTATAAATTATTTATTGCCGTTTGTCAATAGTCTATTTAAGTTTTTGCGATGGTCACGCAAGATCTCAAAAATGGCACGCCCGATTTGGTAATTTTTATTTATAAGTATATAAAAAACCCTTGATAAAAGAAATAAAGATCGTACTTTACACCAGCCCGCCCAATCCTTATGGGCGCCGTCACCCTGTGCGTTCAAAATTTGGGAAATTTCCCGCCACTTTTCTTTGGCGTACGCCTTCGCCTGCGTTGTACGGTTATATGATGTTGCGACATCCCGGTTGGATTTTAGGAACTCCCACAGTAGGTCGAGCTGGTGGCATGTAACACGCTGATGGATTCGTCTGCAAAATATTTACTTGAAAGATTTACTATGTACTGACTTTGTGTATATAATAGTTAATTAATCTACTAATACTTATGTATTCAATTGGGATACGTAATATTGTAATAGGTTTCTTTACTTACGCATTCATGTTTATAAAGTTTTACAAAATTATTGGAATCTTAAAAACGCGCGCGCTACTTTGGTTGACACCTATTTTGTTCAAGCCTTGTGCTGCGCTTCACAGATAAAACACAAACTTTTTGTTCCGATTCATATTATGAATTATATTTACATACTAATATTATAAATGTGAAAGTAACTCTGTCTGTCTGTTACCTTTTCACGCTTAACCCGCTGAACAGAATCAGATGAAAGTTGGTATGAAGATAGTTTGAGACCTGGGAAAGGACATAGGCTAGGTTTTTTTTTTAAACGCTAAGTATCTCCCCCTTCCCTAACCTCAGTGGGAGGTTGGATAGTTTTGTGTAAAACTTTGGCTATAACTCCAGAACGCACGATACAATTTCCATGGTTTTGCATTCGTTGGAAAGGTCTCGGGCTCCGTGAGGTTTTTTGGCCGATCACTCACGGTCATTCCCGGGCCCCGCCATTATGGTGGGCAATCGTCGGCGGAGGACTGGACGTAAAGGCTGTGCCGGTTTCCCAGTCCTCCTCCACACAGACGATGCGGGAGTGCGCTGGTTTATTTTAGTGGGTATACCGGGCTTGCCCGGGGAGTCCCTTATAGCCCGTCCATTCCCCCGATGGGCGGGTATGTGTAATGCATTTTTTTCCAGCGTTATCAAAAAAAAAAAAAAGAAAGGGTAGGGTGGTCGGTAAAATGTTCGAGGGGATCGTCGCCGACAGGCTGAATTGCCTGTTGCGGGGGGTGGGGCCAGACCTGTCGGACGCCCAGTTCGGTTTTCGGCAAGGGCGTTCGACGGTCGACGCCTTGGCCCTGTTGAAGGGCCAAGTGCAGGAGGCGGTGGAGTCGGGGGGCGGGGTATTGGCGGTGTCATTCGACATCGCCAACGCTTTCAACTCCGTGCCCCACTCTACGGTATTGGTGGCGCTCCGGTACCACGGAGTGCCCCATTACCTGCGGAACCTCCTGGCCAGCTTGGAGGACCGTGAGGTCCTCCTTGTGGACAAAACGGCCACAGGGGTCGGTTCTAGGCCCCCCTCTGTGGAACATCGGTTTTGATTGGCTATTGTGGGGCACCCTCCTCCAGGGCACGAGTGTCATATGTTATGCGGATGACACTCTCCTCGTTGTCCGGGGGAGGGACTTCAGGGAGGCGGCCTGTCTTGCCTCGGCTGACGAAACATTGGTCGCAGAAAGGATCCGCCGGCTAGGATTGAGGGTGGCGCTGAATAAGACCGAGGCCGTGTTCTTTCACGGGCCTCGGCAGCGCTGCCCTCCTGGCGCCCACATAGTCGTGGAGGGCGTCAGGATCCAGGTCAGGGCCCAGATGAAGTATCTGGGCCTCACGCTGGACAGCAGGTGGCGCTTCGGCCCACATTTCAGTGGGCTGTCGACGCGCCTGCTGAAGGCCGCCGATGCCCTGTCGTGGCTCCTGCCAAATCTGGGGGGGCCTAAGGCGCGATGCCGGCGATTGTACGCCCGGCATCTTAAAGAGTATGGCCCTTTACGGGGCCCCAATCTGGGCCGACTCCCTCCATAGGAGGGAGAACGCGACCGCCATCCGCAGGCCCCAACGGGCCATTGCACAGCGGGTGGCGAGGGCCTACCGGTCGGTAGGCTTCGCGGCGGCGTGCGCTCTGGCGGGCACTCCTCCTTGGGAGTTAGAGGCTTGGGTGCACGGCGCGGCGTAAGGCGCTCGGGGAGCGCCCCGCCGCGGAAGCGGGAAGCAGTGCGGCGGGAGGCGAGGGACGCCATCGTCCTCCATTGGACGGAGGACCTCGCCACCGCCGCCTTTGGACGCCGGACGCTGGACGCGCTCGGTCCAGTCTTGCAAGGCCGGCTCGAGCGGCCACATGGTTTCCTCTCGTTCCGTTTGGTGCAGGTGTTGTCCGGACATGGTTATTTCGGAACGCACCTGCACCGGATCCGGAGGGAGGAAACCCCGGCGTGCCACGACTGTGGAGCGGCAGAGGCAACGGCGCAGCACACCCTCGAGGTGTGCCCAGCCTGGGCAGAGCTGCGCGCTGCCCTGAATTGTGTGATCGGGCAGGACCTCTCACTTCCCAGTGTGGTCAACCCCATGCTGGGGAGTGAGGAGGCCTGGGCAGCGGTTGCCTCCTTTTGCGAGGTCGTGATGTCGCAAAAGGAGGCGGCGGAGCGTGCGCGGGAGGATGATCCTCTCGCGCCACCGCTCCGCAGGCGGAGAAGGGGTGGGAGAAGGCGGTTGTCCGATCGTCTCCTCCCACCACCTGGTGGTGACTAGCGGGCGACAGGTGCGGGGGCGCCTTCGCTCGCATTGCACGAGTCACCACCCTCGTCGGGTGGGAACGGCCGAGCACTCGCTGTCGTTCCCGGGCCCCTCCACTAAGGGAGGGGCGTGAAGGCCCCGCTGTAAAGGCGGGCGGTCGTCGGCGGAGGACTGGACGTAAAGGCAGTGCCAGTTTCCCAGTCCTCCTCCAAACAGACGATGCAGGAGTGCCGCTGGGTTATTTTAGTGGGTATACCGGAACCTTCCGGGGAGTCCCACATAGGCCGTCCCCATTCCCCCAATGGGCGGGTATGCGTAATGCATTTTTTCCCAGCGTGAACGAAATAAAAAAGGGTAGGGTAGCGTAGTGTAGGGTAGGGTAGGAAAGGCTAGGGTAGTGTAGGGTCGGGTAGGGTAGGGTGGGGTGCGGGTCAGGTAACCTCCACGTTGGCCTAGTTGGTTGCTGGTCTCTTTCGGATACGTCCGGGGGGACGAGCAACCCGCTGGGCTGGTGAACCCTGGGCACCGTCAATAACTTCCCATTCGTGGGTTCTTGTTGGCGGTGGCGAATACCTGACGGGGAGGGTGGGGGGGGGATTCGCGTCGCTCTGGGTGTTCCTCTGAATAGCAGAGGACACTCCAGGTACGACGAAGGGGAAGGCTGGGTAGGTAGGTTGGGGTGGGTGGGGTAGGTTAGGTTTGTTAGGTCAGCGGCGGGGCTCACTTCCAGGCCTCTGGGCGGGCCGCCTTCCCCTGCGGGGGGGAACGCCCGGGGCACCCCAGCTCTGCACCCTGCACTGCCCGGCTCTGCAGTGACCGGCTCTGCCCGCTCTGCACCTGGCTTTGCACTCGGCACTCGTGCGGTTTGAGTTCCCCGAGTGCACTGATCAGCTCTGCACCCTGCTTTGCCCGGCTCTGCATCCGGGCTTTGCCCGCTCTGCACCTGGCTCTGCAGCCCGGAAGCCCCAACCGCTGCCTCCTTTTGCGAGGACGCCATGTCGCAAAAGGAGGCAGCGGTGGGGGTGGGAGAGGGCGGTTGTACGATCGCCTGCGCCCACCTCCTGGTGGTGATTAGCGGTGAGGTGCGGGGGCACCTGTCGTCTGCATTGCACAATCACCACCCTCGTCGGGCGGGAATGGTCGAGCACTCACGGTCATTCCCGGGCCCCGCCACTGAGGGAGGGGCGTGCAGGGCCTGCCATTATGGTGGGCAGTCGTCGGCGGAGGACTGGAAGTAAAGGCTGTGCCCGGTTTCCCAGTCCTCCTCCATAAAGACGATGCGGGAGTGCGCTGGTTTATTTTAGTGGGTATACCGGGCTTGCCCGGGGAGTCCCACATAGCCCGCCCATTCCCCCAATGGGCGGGTATGCGTAATGCATTTTTTTCCAGCGTTATAAAAAAAAGGGTAGGGTAGGGTAGATAAATGTTTGGTCTTTTTATGGCAAAACAAAGTTTGCCGGGTCAGCTAGTGAATTATAAACTTTATAGACTCAGCTTATTTTATTATTTTGAAAATTGCTTTCCTTGCATCCCAACCAAAAAATATTTAAAGTATTTTCGTTTATAGGGAATTTTCTCAAATAAATGATATTTTGATGGGAACTTACATTTTTAATGTTAACTAAAGTTGTATTTTTATTTATGAGTTCTTGTAAATGCGTTTCGGACCTTGCGCGGATTTAACAGACAAAGTTGATGGAAAACGATCTTACATTGGGTCCATAGACAAATATTTCAAATCATTCGTTCATTTCCCACACTAACCGGCATTAAATTGATATCGCTTAACTAAGGTGAGGGTACGATAATGAGAGTTCTCAATAAGAGCTTGAAAGAAAATGTACTCAAATTGAGGTTGTTTTGTAAAAGATGGGGGTAGGCCCCCAGTTTGGTTGCTTGGAAAACCGCTCTTTTCGAAGACATGCATTGTAAAAGAATAATCGGAACGTCCACCTCGCCTTCGCCGCCCCGCCTGCGTTCGATGGCGAAAGTCGTATTTTCGTGAAATCGCGAACGCTTTTTTTTCTGTCCATTCTGCGACTTATGGAATAGTATGAACGTGGATTAAATTCGCTCGAATATTTTGAGCTCTATGAACAGGTAGAAAGTTACAAAAATCGTGAAAACTTTATCCGCAGTGCGTGTTAGTTAGATTCAGTACGCGGACAAATATTCGTGCCAATAAAATGCGTGCGGTAAAAAATCGCAATGCGTGTTAGGCCTTATTATTAGCAATATTAGCCGCATGTGTGACCTCGAACTTTGACTTAGTTTACTCATTGTAATTTGTCAAGTGCACTTAAAATTTGGCGCCATTTTTATTCTTGCGTTTTTTCGAAAATAAATCTTAGAAATTGGCGCGTTTATTCAAATTACGAAGTGCACAGTGTTAGTAATTAGTTTATTCGTTGTGTAAATAATTATAATAGTGATTAGTTTAGTGTACTTAGTATATAAAAACTGCTCTCTGCCATTATGGCGGATTCATGTAAAATGTAAACTAGTAATTTATGGAATTGTTTTGAAGATTTTGGGGACAGTGTAAATAAGGTCATAATTTGTAAGTTATGTAAAGTTAAGTTAAGCTACAAATCTTCAACATCCAATTTAAAAAAAAACTCTTGGATCGAAAACATCCAACTGTGCAGTTTGTTTTCATTTTGCAACACATACTACAAGACAGCAGTCAGTACAACCTGTTCCTGTTGCATCAACTACTGACGTAGTTCATCAAACCCGCAAATCCCGCAATTACCGTCGGACTCTACGATGGCTTCCACCTCCAGCGCGAATGTGCAGCAACAACAAAAGTCAAATGTGTCATCTACGTCAAAGTCTAATTCTGATATTTCAAATGATAATACTAACCATACAAAACGTAAATTCCCTTATAGTATTACAGAATCAACCTATAACTAAATATCTAAAAAAAAACTTACACCAAACGAAAAAAAAAAGGATAGATCATCTGTTGATGCTGCTATATATTTATGATTATCAGCCTTTTTCAATCGTCAAAGATAGAGGATTTAAGGCCTTTTTTGAAGGATTGAATCCCTCATACACCTTACCGAACAGGAAAGTACTCTCTAACAATAACCTACCTGCACTTTACGAGACATGTGAAACAGAAACTAAAGAGAAACTTGAGCGTGAAGCACTTAGTGTTTGTTTGACTTCAGATATTTGGACTTCTTGCAACAACGATGGGTATTTAAGACTCCACAGCCCACTATATTGACGAGGAGTTTACTTTAAAGTCAGTCTTATTAGAATGCGCTCCTCTGAGTGGTTCACATACGGCCGAAAATATAAAAGAAAAAGTACTACGTATTCTTCAAAATTGGAAACTGGAATACAAAGTTCTTATCGTTGTCACAGAAAACGATAGTAACATAAAATGTACTGTTGAAAAAATGGGCTACAAGCATTTTGGATGTTATGCCCATTCAATAAATCTAATAGTGAGTGTGCCGTATGGTGTCGGACGTAAAGAATCTCACCATCCCATATCTTCCCGTGAGTGTCGTAAGAGACGACTAAGGGATACACCAGAGAATGGGCAGCAGCGTTCTCTGTGCTCTTCAACAACAAACTGCTATCGCCAACCCGCCTGCCAAGCGTCGTGATTAAGGCAAACCCCCCTAAACCAAATGGATAGCACAAAGAAAAAACGGCCCGAGTGCCCGGCAGCCCGTCTACCCTCGACTACGGTAGCGGTCGAGGCGATGGCGTGGCAAGGGGTGCGAAGAATCCCCGGAGTGAACCCGGCTACCCCAATAAACACCGACGACTGGCCCTGGCAACATACAACACGCGAACACTCCGGACCGACGAGAAGATAGCCGAACTCGAGGAAGAATTGAGCAGGTTGCGATGGAGTATTATAGGGTTATCTGAAGTCCGAAGAGAGGGGGAGGACTCGATAATCCTCATATCCGGTAACCTGCTCTATTTCCGAGAGGGTGACCAGCAGTCCCAGGGTGGTGTCGGGTTTATCGTCCACAGGTCCCTTGTGAACAACGTGGTGAAGATAGAGACTGTGTCGACCAGGGTGGCGTACCTTATACTCAGAATATCCGCAAGATATTCGACGACGAGGTAGAGGCCATGTATGAGGATATTTCTAGAGCCATGCATGGTTTCAAAACTCAGTTCACCGTTGTCATGGGGGACTTCAACGCGAAACTGGACAAACGAGACGAGGATGAGCTGCAAGTGGGGCAATTTGGAGTTGGACGTCGGAACCACCGGGGTCACCTACTGGCCAGTTTAATGGAGAAGGAAGGCCTCTATATGATGAATTTCTTCTTCAGAAAGCGTGAGCACAGGAAGTGGACATGGCAAAGCCCCGATGGTGGAACTAAAAACGAGATCGACTTCATCATGTCAACCAAGAAGCAAATGTTCAATGATGTCTCTGTGATCAATTCGGTGAAAACCGGGAGCGATCACCGAATGGTAAAAGGCACATTGAACATTAATATCAAGCTTGAAAGGTCTCGACTGATGAAGTCAACGCTCCGTCCAGCACAGATCTAGATCCAAAACCCCGAGAGCTTTCAGCTCGAACTCCAGAATCGTTTCGAGTGCCTAGGGAGCTCCGTGGACGAATACAGCGACGGGTTCGTAGAAGCTGTCCATACGGTCGGGTCTAAGTTTTTCAAGACCCGCCGTACAGATATAAACAAAAAGATCTGATCTTACTCTCAAGCTTATGAAGGAGAGGCGTGAGATGATCCTGCAGTCTTCAGACGATGCGTTGAAATACCGGCAGCTTAATAGATGGATCTCAAAGTCCTTGAAAAGCGACCTCCGCCGCTATAATACTGAGCGTATTATTAAAGACGCAATTGAGCGGAATAAGGTCTTTGCAAGAGATCTGTCTATTGGGCAGAGCCAGCTCACGAAACTGAAGACCGACGATGGCAGGCTCGTATCCGCCAAACCGGAGCTTCTGAGGGAGATCGAGAAATTCTATGGGCAGTTGTACACGTCAACCAGTAAACCCGTCAAGAATCTAGTAAAAGACCCTAGAGCTAGATTGACCCGTCACTTTACCGAAGACATACCGGACGTCAGCCTATACGAGATTAGGATGGCTCTTAAACAGCTTAAGAAAAACAAGGCACCGGGTGATGACGGCATTACGGCCGAACTCCTGAAGGTGGGTGGAAAACCAATATTTATAGCCCTTCAGAAGCTGTTTGGTGCCGTCATACTCGAGGGGAAAACGCCACAGGCATGGTGCAGGGGTGTGGTGGTACTCTTTTTCAAGAAGGGTGACAATGCCCTATTGAAGAACTATAGGCCCATCTCACTTCTTAGCCATGTCTACAAGCTGTTTTCAAGAGTCATCACGAATCGTCTCGCGCGCAGGTTTGACGATTTCCAGCCTCCCGAACAAGCCGGATTCCGAAAAGGCTTTAGCACCGTAGACCACATACATACGCTGCGGCAGGTTATACAGAAGACCGAAGAGTATAACCTGCCTCTCTGTTTAGCGTTTGTGGACTACGAGAAAGCCTTCGATTCAATCGAGACTTGGGCTCTACTGCAGTCTCTCCAACGGTGCCAAATCGACTACCGGTACATCGAGGTAAGTGTTTGTACAAAAACGCCACCATGTCAGTCCGTCTTCAGGATCAGGCCTCGGAACCTATCTTTCTGCAGCGAGGTGTGAGACAGGGAGACGTCATATCTCCGAAACTGTTCACCGCTGCAGTGGAGGATGTCTTCAAGGTTCTGGACTGGAGAGGGCTAGGCATCAACGTCAATGGCGAGTACATCACTCACCTTCGGTTTGCCGTGTGGTCATGGTCATGGCTGAGACCATGGAGGACCTCAGTATAATGCTCGATGACCTCAGTAGAGCTTCCGAAAGAGTGGGTCTTAAAATGAACATGGACAAAACCAAGGTTATGTTCAATGCCCATGTAACACCCACTCCTATCAAGGTTGGAGACTCTACACTCGAGGTTGTGGAAGATTATGTCTACCTGGGACAAACGATCCAGTTGGGTAGGGCCAACTTCGAGAAAGAGGTTAACCGTCGAATCCGACTCGGCTGGGCAGCGTTCGGGAAATTGCGCGGTGTCTTCTCGTCCAACTTACCACAGTGTCTCAAGACGAAGGTCTACGACCACTGTGTGTTGCCAGTGATGACCTATGGCTCTGAGACGTGGTCGCTCACAATGGGCCTCATCAGAAAGCTTACAGTCACGCAAAGGGCAATGGAGAGGGCTTTGCTCGGAGTATCCTTGCGTGATCGAATCAGAAATGTAGATATCCGCAAGAGAACCAGGGTTACCGACATAGCCCGAAGAATTGTCAAACTTAAGTGTCAGTGGGCAGGGCACATTGCTCGCAGAACGGATGGCCGATGGGGCAGAAAAGTTCTGGAGTGGCGACCGCGAACCGGAAGACGATGCGTTGGAAGGCGTCCCACCAGGTGGACCGATGACCTGGTGAAGGTTGCGGAGATTCGCTGGATGCGAGACGCACGGGACCGGTCAATGTGGCGACGCTTGGGGGAGGCCTATGTCCAGCAGTGGACGTCTTTCGGCTGATTTGATGATGATGATGAATAGTGAGAAGTCGTACCACCGAAAGCACTGCAAACGAAATAATATCAGGAATAATCACGAAACTAAAAAATCTTGTAGCACATTACAAACAAAGTGTAAAAGCCACTGAAAAGTTAATATTATACCAAAAACAAAATGATATTGCAATCCCGAGATAGAATCCTAGGTGGTATTCGACTTTAAAGATGTCTCAACGCTTTGTGGATCTGGAAGAAGCTATTAAAGCTACAATGGCTTTGACTGACGAGGAATGGGACACCTTGTCGGCCGAGGAATAGCGTTTATGTCGCGAGCTATGTACTGTACTCAAGCCTTTTGAACAGATAACTGAAGCGATGAACGGGGAACAGTATGTATCTGGGAGTCATATACTCGTTTTAACTAGAGGTCTGATTTCGGCAATGAATAAAATGCGTCAGATTACTGAAGACCCAATGGAGGAAGATTTTGCGGACAGTCTTCACGAAATTACTAAAAATCTAATAAGCTCTTTGAGATCGGAGACCGAAAAAAGATTCGGTGATCTCGAGGCTATTAAGACGATTGGTGTTTCGACAATGCTACATCCACGATTTAAACTACATGTGTTTAGAGGTTTACGCAACTTATTTAAAAAAACTGTAATTGACCTTGTCACTACAAATATAAATAAAAATTTGCCCCTGAAGAACCCGTAGCAAAAAGAAATGGGTTTGATATTTGGGACGAATATGATACCATAGTGAACACAGTGCGCCCTGAAGGTACATCTAGATCGCAGGCAGTCCTGTAAGTACAGAGATACCTGGAGTTACCTGTTACAGGGAGACAGCAAGACCCATTAGAATGGTGGAAGAATTTCAAGCACAGCTTGCCCAACTTAGCAGTTTTGGCCAGAAAGAAATTAAATTTTATGGCTACTTCTGTACCCTGTGAGAGGCTATTTTCTAAAGCAGGAAATATTATGAATGAAAGACGTACAAGGCTTGGCATTAGAAAAAAAGCAACAGCTTTTATTTTTAAATTCGAATTTCAAAACCAATTAAAAATTTAAAATGTATAATATAATGTAAATAATGTACATATATAAAATCAATGTAAATAGTTGATCAAAATAAAAAACACGCCGCATAGTCTTCAAAATTATGCGACAGTCCTAAGCCTGTGTGAAGAATATTATGTTCAACTGTAAATACAATATGCAATTTTGCACGTAATTTTTTTAACACCCTGTTTCATATACTACGTTTATGTACATATAATAACACCAAGTGTACTTTTTCTTTACTCTGCATTACAACTGCAGGTGACATTTGTTATTGATAATAGCGAATAAGCGAATTAATTATCAAATCGTGTATAGTCACACTACAAAACGGTCCAAGTACCTATCCGACGTGATCGACGTGACAAAGTCACTGTGATTTTCACTGTTTTTTTTTGTAACCGGAACTACAGTCACGGTGAATAAAATAAAACGACTTTGCCCATGTCTACCTCACGTTTGCATTGATCCATTATTGAATCTAACGAATTGCGTTCATCGCAATATCTCATTTTTCGTGTTGAGCGTTATTGATGTTCGGCAATCTTGTCGGTTGCAGCAACGCCTGTTTGTGGTTCCAGACTTATTTTTCATAAAGAAAATATCCTTGAAGCCAGAATGTAGAAAGGCAGTTTGTTTTTTTCGAGTTTTAATTAATCTGAAAGTAAAGCTAGGCTCCTCAGAGAAACTTGACTCCATTTTAAAATCGTAAATCCAGAGTTAAACTTATAAATTCAATTACATATTTAACCCGCCGATGTAGGAGACTTAAGTCGGTAAGTCCTGGGAATCCTGGCTAAGAATTATCAGAATAGATTACGTAACTTGAAAACATGATTTTTATGTTTGGTTTCAAATGGGAGGCAGGTATAGACGTAGAACCATTTTATTCGTTTAAATAATGTAAATTTTTATGTAGTGTACAATACATTATATAATAAATAAATAAATCAGTCCATGTGTTTCCGAGATTTTCGCTAATCAGTTTCTATGCAACAACCTCCTAATTTTGTTAATATCCAGAATAAAAATATAAAATTACACATATATAAAACAGCTACATAATGTATAACTATAACTCAAGGCTGTGCATGTCCAGTCTACCGTATAGTTCGGAGCGGGTTCATTTTGGGGCTTGACAAGCATACCTCCGCTGGCTTCAGGCTCGGCTCATTTTGGACCCCAGATTTACATCATATGACATCCTAATTTAATAGTTAAAATGTTTTATAATTTATTATGGAAGAATCATTTCTATATATTAATTCAAACAAATAGGTAAAATGACTCTATTCATTCTGTCAAATAATGCGCCCCACTTTCAAGTTGCCGCCATCTAAAGTTTATTTGTGTGAACTAACTCTGTGGCACTCAGTGGCCATCTCGTCGGACGACAAGTGTGTAACTTACGATAAGAATATAAGTGTTTTACTGTGTTTTGGATATTATTCCTAAAAAATGGTGAGTACTAAGTGTTTTCTAAAAATTATTTCATTGTAATCAGATAAAGGTTGATAAATAAATAGTGTGATACAAAGTTTTCGATCAAATATATTAAAAGTTTCATTGTCAAAGGCTCATCCAAAAAGTTCACTATCTATATTATTCTAGTTAAAATTATTTCTTTTTCTGATTAAATGCAGGCAATCAATAATAAAAACTATATAGTTTATGTATTGCTTCTCATTTTTTAACCCCCGCCGGAAAAAGAGGGGTGATAAGTTTGACGTGTGTTGTTGATTTAGTTTTTTTTTTGTTTGAATGGTGATTTTGTCGAGAGTGTTCTTAGCTATGTTTGAATAAAATCGGTTCAGCCGTTCAAAAGTTATGGGCGTTTGTTTGAATCGGGGTGTTCTCGCAAGATAAATATGTCGGGGATCATTACATTTTGAAATTTTACTTGTATCGTTAATCATGCTCAAAGAACATAATGTCGGCTATTTATTGGGTTCATTATTATTCGATTAGGATTAATTAGAGGCCGCCATGTTTACATAATAATCGAATTTGCGGGGCATGCTCGATAATAATATAAATCGATAGATATTTATTTATTTCAGGTCAGCTTACAATTGTTTACACATTACTTTTCATATAATTAAACGGTATACATTTATAAGTGCAACAATTATTTACAAGCTCAACTCCACATGCACTAAATTGATTGATTATAAATATAAATTATTGCGATTAATCATGGATAATGAATTAAATTATAAAATATTAGGTACATTGATTGATTATAAAAAAGCAAATGAATAAATTAAATTAGACTAAGATTAATTGTATGATTTACATTAGTTAATAATAAAAAAAATATAAATCATGTTGTATGCTTTGGTCAAGGCTGTTATACAGGATTTTTTTTGTCTGACTTGTTTGAAACCCTTAGTATTGCGTAGTATAAATCCTAACATTTTGGAAGCTTTTTTAATAGTGTTTTCGATGTGGGGGATAAAAGTTACTTTTTTATCAAACAGAACTCCTAGATCCTTTATAGTTTCTACTTCATGAACTTTATGTTTGTCTATGAAGTAGCTCGAATGGATGGGATGAACCTTTCTAGAAAATGACAGGTGGGAGCATTTATCGATGTTTAATTCCATTTTGTTATTCTTGCACCATTCAATAACTCTGTTCAGATCATCCTGCAGAAACTCAATATCTTTGGATGATTCGATTTTTCTGGTAAACTTTAAGTCATCCGCGTACAAAAAACACTCTGCAAAGTGAAAGCAGTGGGGAAGATCATTTATAATAATGATGAATAATATAGGGGCCAAGTGGGAACCCTGTGGGGCACCGGAAGTTATTCGATAATTGTTGGTAGAGCGAAAACCATTTACCACAACATAAAATTCACGGTTAGCGAGGTATGATTCCAACCACTTCAGCAGCAAGGGTCCCGTGATACCATATTTTGCCAGTTTTTTTTTATCAGTATGGAGTGGGAGATTTTATCAAACGCCTTACTGAAATCGGTGTATATCACATCAAACTGCTTATTCGAGTCAATAGTTTCTATCAGGGACTCCGTAAAAGACATTAGGTTTGTGGCAGTAGACCTTGACTTTAAAAAAGCCATGTTGGTTATCGTTAAGATAAAGGCTAAAATGATGTTGGATATGGGGAGTGACGTGGGCGCCGCCTTAAAAATTCTTGGCGGCGGCGCGCTGACCAATTTCAATCGGCGGCGGCGTGGCGCCGTCGGCGTATTTTTCTACTACTTACACTTACTAAAACTCGCAATCTACTCCTTATCTTCTTAAAGCCGGCCGGCTCCTTAATATCGTTTCAGGCGGACGACAGGAAAATGTCAGTCCTATACAGTACAGTAAATACCTTGTCCAGATCAGGCTATCAGGTACAAAAAAAAACAGTTTTCCAAAGGGACACTTTAATAGCCTCGTAAAAACATTTTCAACATAGACACAGATAATCAAAACATAGGTACTAATTAAAGTTTGTCATTTTTATCAATCTTACATATTTTATAATTATCATGAATAAATATGATTTTATTAACTCGAATCGAGCTCAAGCGAGATCTTTTGGGCGTAACTGTTAGCCCAGCTACCAAGAAAACCCTCTTACTCGGAGTGCTAGTGGCAGGTATACAGAGTAAAGCTCTAGCAAGAGCAGCAAGATGAGGAAATGCTTCTTTTTTGTTATTCCAATAGGATAATAAATCACCATCTTTTGGCTCTGTAGGAATAGCACCAGCAATGTAACGCCAACATTCTTGCTCTATTGGATCACCTTGAATGCCTTGGCATGAACTCATGCTATGTTTCCTTGACAGTTTGTGCAATAATGATGTGTCAATTACATTGCTGGTGCTTGTACTGCCTGCGTTTTCGGCTAAAGCTTCTGGCTCGTTATTAATATTTATGATTTCCCTGATGTACGAGGAAAGGAATGACGTTCTGGTCATGTTCTGGTTTTCAAGATATGAATCTATTTCTGACAGACTCATGAAGCGGTTATCCAATAGTGCTGCTGCGACAATGGGCTTTGTTACTGGGAATCTTTTATTTATTTTTGCCATCATGTTACGTTTTAAGCGTAACATTACTAACGCTTCATCATCTTGAGTGATCCTTAATACGTTTTTAATCTCCTAAAGAAACACAAGAGCAACATTCATCGTGCATACTTTTTGAGACGACAAGATTTCGACGATTTCGCGAAAGCTTCTCAAAAATTTTACCAGGTCCTCTAAAAGGATCCACTCGCTCTAAGTTATTCTGAGTTCTTCTTGGCCAATCTAAAATGCTGTGCCAACGAGTTGGGGTCGCGGTTTTGATTTTTGGAATATTTTTGTAATTTTCGGATCCTAATGGTAAAGCCCTGCCTTCATTTTCGGTTTCTTCGGCATTTTCCAATATTAAATCAACTTGAGGGACGGGGTCGCTCTCGTCACTTTCTAAAGTTTCAACGACGCTTTCTATTTTTTTCCAGAAAGTCTAGCTGTTGTTGTACCTTTTCGGCTTCAGCATGCAACTCTGGAGCGCGATATCTTACAGCCTTAACGACTTTTTCACGATATCATCGTCGTTTATTATGATGTTATATTTCTTAAACAGTAAATAAAATTATAATGTGTATATTTAAAATTATTATGTGTGTAAAATTATAATATTCCATTAAAAAGGAAGTCATTTAGAAATATTATAACATGTAGGTATAAAATTATAATGTGTATATTTAAAATTATTATGTGTGTAAAATTATAATATTCTATTAAAAAGGAAGTCATTTAGAAATATTATAACATGTAGGTATGTAAGTAAAGCTAACCGGTCAGACAGACAGCGAAAAGACATCGAGCAGACGGACAGCGAGGTCTTATTAATAGCCTATTACTTAGACTTCGCTATCCGTCTGTCCGTCCGTCTGTCAAAGGCCTTTATCTCTTGAACTGTAAATAATCGCTAGACACTTGAATTTTTTACGTGTGAGTCGGACTCGCACTTGGTCGGCTTTTTTATTTTCTTGTATTTACCTTATTCTACTAACATTTCTAAATGACTAATAGGGTTCCGTTGGCACCCTTTGGGTGCGAAACCATAAAAACGCTGCTCAAACAGAATTGTTCGTAAAAAGCAAAACACTTAAATCCATTACCTTAAAGAAATCCAGCATGCCCTCATCAGAAACAGAATCGAATGGAAGTAAAGACTTGCAGAACCATAAAGCTAAATCTATAGCCAAAAGCCATTTATCATATTTTAAGGAGCCCGTAGCGCTTGTGGAGGTTTTTGCGGGTCGTGCAACAGCAAAAAAGTCTTTAATATTAGTTTTTGCCTTGTCAGCACTGGTATCTCGAATTTGGTGATCATCTCGCAGATGGCGAGTTAAATTTCCAGTGCTAACTTTTTTATTGTAGTTTTTTATCTTTACGCTGCAAAAAAGCAAAAGCATGGCGAGTACGTTAACCGTAAACCGTATTAATGAATGAATAAAGTGAAGGTAGCACAAAATAAATAAATTAGAAAAATAAGATGCGAGCATTCAAATAGATAAATATTTTGTAGGTTATATTCCAAGGTGCCACGTGCTACAGGTTAGGTACAAAATGACGATAAGTAAGTAGGTTTATGTACTTACGATCCAAACGTTACATCTTCACTTTCTTTTTTCACATCAGTCAGGCAAGCAACACAATAAATATGGTCTGAGTTGACAATTCTTTTCTTATTACTTTCATTCAATATTAAGTGGCCAAAATATTTCCAGCAAAAGCTGGTTCTAGTTTTCGCATCGTAAAAAACGTCTATGGAAAGTTTATTCACTGTAGTTTTTGATAATTCAGTCATTTTGGATGAGTCAATCACAAAAACAAATAAGGTGGCAACATACTATTGAAACCCCACCCGACGCCACGCCACCCGACGCCTTCTGACGCATAGAAGTACTTATCCATCCCATACATTTAGTATGGTCAGAAACACATAGTCAACACCCCATGTGATCACACGCATTCCCACGCGTCAACACGCCGTCGGTTTGGATCAGCGTGTTGCAGGGAGAGGGGGAAAACACGCCACCCGACGCTTCACACACAGTGTGTTTCTAGTTAACATCCAACGCCACGCGTCAGTCAGTCGAGAGCATTCCTGGCATAAAGACATTTTTTTATCGATTCTTGATGATTGTTGGAACCAACCTAGGATTGGTGCTCGACAGCCGGTGGGCTTTCGGCGCGTCACTGTATCGGTGGCGCGAGGAAGCGCGGGTGCGGGGCGAAGGTCTGATGCAGCGACATATGGAGTTGCGTCAGTCTCAGCTCCGCGAGGTCCTGGTGGCGGAATGGCGGGACAGGCTTTTACGCCCTACCGCCGGCCTCGTTACCATCGAGGCGGTCCGGCCAGTGCTCGAGCGCTGGCTTGGGAGGAGGCACGGCTCCCTGTCGTTTCGGGTGACGCAGGTGCTCTCGGGGCATGGTTGCTTCGGGCAGTACCTGTGTCGCATAAACAGGGAGCCGGACGCCCGGTGTCACCACTGCGTCGACTGCCGGGAGGACAAGGCGCGGCATACGCTGGCAGAGTGTGCCGCTTGGGAGGAGCCACGCCGTGCCCTCATCTCTGAAGTAGGCAGTGACCTGTCGCTGCCGGCCGTAGTCGAGTCTATGGTCGGCAGCGAGGAGTCCTGGGACGCGGTGGTATCCTTCTGCGAAACAGTCGTCTCGCAGAAGGAGGCTGCGGAGAGGGAGAGGGAGATTTCATCTGCTAACCCGATCCGCAGCAGACGCGCCGGGCGTCGGCGGAGGGCGGACAACGCCCTCTTCCAGCCCCACTAAATGGGTCCAGGGGCAACGGACTCGGGGACGTCCGTCGCCCCCCTCACATCAGGACCCGAGGCGCGGGGCGCGTAGTGTTCCACGCGCGCCCCTCTTAGACATCGCGGGGGGAAACACCTCACTCCCCCTCCAACCCGAGACCGTGGCCCGCAGAGGCGGGCCGGCACTAGCCGGGGGTTGCGGAAGTATCATTGTTCCCGCGACCCCCAGCGTAGGTGTGAGATGGAACACCGGGGTGGTTTTTAGTCAGTAGGAGTCTGACAGACCCCTCATCCAGACATCCGATGAGGATTTTCCACCCCGGAACAAAAAAAAAAAAAAAAGGTCAGGGTTGAGATGTATTTATTTGGCTGGCGATTCACCGCGACACCGTCAGATGAACCCATGACTGCTGTGGACGAGTTGACCTTCCTCGGAATCTTTACCTTACAATCCGGGCACAACCAATTAGGTGGAATCTTAGTTAAGCTACACGTACACACATGTACATCGAAACACGTAGTACTTATGTTTTTTTTAATTGGTTTAGAATTTGGACTTTTTACTTAAACTGAACCACTAATCAGTGGTGAAGGCAGGCGTTTTTGGTTTTGGGGACTGCTTCATGTAATTTGTGATGATACAAAACGCTGATTCTCAGCCTAATTTGAACAAGTGTTTTTTGAATGATTTTAATTAAAAGATTGCCTGCAGTAGTTGTCCTATGTCCATGCGGTAATATTCGTTGATCATATTTACTTCCTGCTTATGTGACTGAATGGTGATGGTGTGTTTGCTGCGAATTTGAGTTATGTAGAATTTGTATGAGAGTTTTCATTAATGAGCAACACATGTTAAAGTTAACGTTACAAATGTATTTTGTACATTGCCTGCATCATAATCAACACAACAAGTGTAAAACTTAACACAACAGGTGTTGTACACCTTAACTCCGTGCACCACGTGAGACCTAATAAACCCCAGCATAACACAAATCTCTGTAACTCTTTAAATATTCGCGCGTTTACTCTAAGTCTTTAACTAGCTGGAGTTTCGGCGTTGCCAAACCTCCTTAAGTCTGTATTTTTTATCTCTTGAGACAAAATTTACACATGCAAATGTCAAATTACTCAGTCAATTTTGTCTCAGAGATAAATCAAACTGACTAGTAACAGCGATTTAGTAAAACCGTCGCAGGAGTAGTGGACAGACGTATCAATGTGCTTCAGGGTCTCACAAACCCCACGTAGTGCAGGAAGTAACTTTTATCCACGTGGTTCACGGAGGGTTAAGAAAGCTTCCTAGTTCTTGCTGCTGAAGCTTGAGCGTATGCCGCAACAAGCACATTATTTTGTTTTATAGATTACTAGTGGATGCCACGCGGTTTCACCCGCGTAGTTCCCGTTCCCGTGGGAATACAGGTATAAAAAGTATACCTATGTCACCAGGGGATAGTGTAGCTACCCAACGTTGAAAGAATTTTTGAAATCGGTACGGTAGTTTTTAAGTTTATTCATTATTTCCATTTCAGTATTATGTTAATGGCCACTCATATTCACTATATAATTATTTACTATATGACATACGGATTCGCTTTAAGACAGTCTCGCTTTACAACAGATTCGAATTTAGACAGATTCGCCTTACGGCAGTAATTGTACAGTCGTGTTGAAATGGTCTCTACGTAGTTTTACTTTATATACCAGGTGGACAAAAAATCGTGGATCAAACGAAACGGGGCGATAGTTGAGGTTATTTGCAAGAGGTCCTAAAGCACCAATTTTTTTACTTAGTCCAATCAGGTTATTTTTTTATTCCAATATTTTAGATAATATATGTTGTCGAGCATAGAAACTCCTTTAGTTTCCATTTCAGTATCATGTTAATGGCCACTCATATTCATTATATAATTATTTACTATATGACATTGTCATAAGTCTACGATTGATTTGTTGCTATTGTTTGGGCAGTAAAGTATTAATAATTTAAAAAGAAATGTAAAAATTACAATGGATTTGCCCACTACGAGCAGCGGACTTAAATTTATATCGAGTCGAAAAGGTAACCCCGTTTTACGACACGCTGGTTTCCGCTATAATTATGTTTTAAAAAATACAAATGGCATTACAAATTGGAGATGTTTTAATAAAATGGACTGCAGTACTTCTGTTACTTTGGATGATCAAAATAAAATATTAAAGGACACACTCATGTATTCCGGATGTAACTAAAAATATAATAGATGGCTTAATCGATGAATGTAAGAAAAATGTATGTACAAACCTCGAGCCAATTCCAAATATATTTGAGGATTTTACTGAGATTGCCGAATGTGAGCTACCATATGACGATATACCGACATTTAATGAGAAAAAAGATGTTTTGTACAGAGCTAGAAAGGCTTCTTAAATTTGGATAAAACAATTGTAAATATCTAAAAGATCTCAAGTTACCCCATAGTCTTGTGGATATTTTTTTCTTGTTTGACACCGGGACAAAGGAGAAAATTTTGCTATTTAGCATACCACTAGCGAAGACCAAATTTCAAAACTATAAATGATATAACGGTGACGGTACCTTTAAAGTTGTTCCCAGGATCTTCTATCAATTATACACGTTACATATTAATGCTTCATAATACGATGATACCGTAAATTTTGTACTATTAATATATATACTCTTACCTAACAAAACAGAAGCTACTTATTAAAGACTATTTACTTTATTGCGGGATTATTTACAGTATATATAGAGCAGTATAGATGTGATTCCGATTTAGCAGTAATAATTCCAAAGTTACCGGTTGCTTCTACTACAGTTGGAAAGCGCTCTCAAAAAAAAGTCAAAATCTGGGTCTGACAAAGTCGATGGTGGAGACCGTATAACACAAATGTATATGCAATTGGCATTGTTACCACCAATGTTGATCCCCCTGAAGGTATCTTGGCTATTCAAGAATCAGTGAATTATACTGAAGAATATTCAGCCTTCAGGGACTATATCTCAAAGCAATGGATGGGATTAATTATGACTGATACATGTAGCTATAAATAGAAACCCTTTGAAACCGGCGTTGTATCGGTTCATAAAATTACTTAAAAAGGAAGCCAAATATCAAGACAAAAATTTAAAAAGGTAGAAACCGTTAAAAAGGTAAAGGAAAACGGCGTAGTCTAAAGTTAATGGAAAGATATAAAAAATTACATGATTATTACTAGTGCACTGCGAAACGAAATTTCAGTTCTGGAATGTATAGAACGCTTGTGCAGGCTGAATAGGGGATAAATAGTTACCTATGTATCATAAGAAAATTAATAAATATCATTTTTGTTACAATTTGGTTAATGTTTTATTAATAAGTTTTACAGTATCGAGTTCACTGTACTTCTGCCGTAAGGCGAATCTGTCGTAAAGCGAATTTGTCCTAATGCGAACAAGGATTTTTATGCCTGTGTTCAATAGAAAAAAATTGCATGTATGATCGAACAGTTAGTTCAATATTATTAATGGGCTAAACATATTTATTGTATTTTAGGGCTAACATTTTAATAGCCAGATAATTTTAAAGTTTAAACATAATACAAAAGCGGCCAACTAGCCATTTTTATTTCACACATTGCATATTGAAAAATCTGCCCGTAGGAAAATACCTGCTTACTTTTTAATTTGTTATATGTCCATACATATAACAAATTAAAGTAGTCCTGCTTATTTTGTGCCTATAAGGTTGGGCGAGCTGCACACAAATAAAAAAATTTCTTGCTTTCACACTACAATTTCATGAAAGATTATTTGATTCGTATTTGTTTCGTTTCATTGAAACCTATGTACTTAGTAAAGCTCAAACATATTTTTATATATTTTCCAAAATATCAAGTAAATAAAACATTTGCAAGAGTAATTTTTCTTTATTTTATCTGTTTCGTCTTCTTCTATATAGTGTTTTAGGTGACTGGCTACTTCATTTTTATTCTTCAAGGGATACACTTTTGTGTAGTTGCTGAAATCATCAATTAGGAAGTATCGTTTTTAGTCCCACGTTTCTATTTCTTCTGTACATACGACGGTGTGTTTCCAGAGGTATCTGTGCTCTTTTTCTTTCAGTATTAAACGGAAATCTTGTCGTTTTGTTTTAATGCACACCTCACAACTTGCTAATATATTTTCTTCATCTTGCGTTGTTTTTTTTTCTATTTTTATGCCATCAGCAGCTTTAAGTAGGTTTAGCAATGCACCTTTGCCAGGATGACCAAGTTTTTATGTCAAGATATGACAGAATTGTCTTTATTTTTCTTAGCGAAGAATACTTCTTCATAGTATAATAAACAGGCCAGACGATTCTTGAGTTCCTTTCAAAACTTTTCCTCCACTAGTGATCTCAACACTATTGCCCTGAAATAATACTTGACCACCGCGTTTGGTAGTTTCTGAAATGGAAAGCAAATTACGGGAACGATCAGGAACACAGAACATTTTTAATGATAGGCCTCCTAGATTTCTAGATGCTTGTTTACTTTTTATCTCGTTTTACTTTATTTATTTTTCTTTTGTTTATATGCATCAGCATGAATTGTCAAAATAATGGTCAAGTAAAGTTACTTAGTTTTTAATTGTAAATCTACGAAAAGGTCACTTGATAATATAAAAGAATTATGTGAAGGGTCCGATTTGATCTGTCTACAGGAGACTTGGCTGTTACCTCATGATATCCCAATGTTAGGAACAATAAGTCCAGAATTTGAATTCACTGGTAAGTCGGCTGTAGATACTTCAGAAGGGCTCCTAAGGGGACGGCCGTACGGAGGAGTGGCCATTCTCTGGAGAAAGGGTGTTTTTGAGTCTGTATCGGTAATAACCTGTAATAGCTCTCGGTTAGTGGCCATTAAAGCTGTCTCGGGTAGTCGCACTATTGTTGTGTTTTCCGTTTATATGCCTACAAACTCACCGGACAACCTGCCTTTGTTTACTGAGGTTTTAAGTGAGATTAGTGCAATAATTGCGTCGTATGATGTTGAAAACATATATATAATGGGTGATTTTAATGCACATCCGCATGAATTATTTTATGTTGAACTGTTAAGTTTTTGTAACGATCAATCCTGGGTCTGTGCAGATACAAAGAAGTTAGGATTTGATCTAAATTATTACACCTTCATTAGCGAGGCTCACGGCTGTAGGAGGTGGTTAGATCATTGTGTGGTCTCTTCGTCAGCCTGGCAGACAATTGTTAGTGTAGGTATTGACGAAGATGTTTATGTGTCTGATCACTTACCTATATATGTTACATTTTACTTAGATTGAGTTAAGCCAAAGTTATTAACCGGGGCTGCACCCCGCAGTGCTGTTGTGTGGGGCGTCAGGAATAAGTCTGAGATTGAAAGTTACCATGACATGTGCTCTAATAAACTGCGGGAGGTAGACTTCCCACAGGAGTTTGAGGTGTGCAGTCATGGGTCATGCAGCTTGGATGATCACAAACTTGTTCTTGATAAGTTGTACAAGAATATTGTAGATATCCTTTGTGGCGCAGCAAGGGAATCTTATGAAGCACACAGGAGACCTAAGCGGGGTAGTCCGTTATGTGGGTGGAACAAACATGTTCGAGACGCTCACCGAGAGGCCAGGCTTAAGATTCCAGCTTTGGGTTTTGGCCGACCGACCTACCTCTGGAAATGTTTACTATCAAATGTACGAGGCGCGTAAAATTTTCAAAAGCCGGCTTAGGTACTGTCAAAATAGGCAGGTTCAAATTAAAATGGACGTATTAGCAGAACAACGAGCTAGTAATAACTTTTGTGAATTTTGGAAGTCCACGGGTAGGCTGGAGGCTAGGCCTGGTCTTGCGGCTGAGGTAGGGGGTGTTACTGAGCATGGGGACATTGCTAACTTATTTAGGGACCATTTCAAAGTAAGGTCTCGACTTGGGCCCTCAGTGTCAGGAATCGGCTTTGTTTCTCATGTCCAGGGGCAGGAGCCGCTACTACGCTTCACCACGAAGCAAGTGAGGTCGGTGATAAATCGTATGAGTAGGGGCAAATCCCCTGGGCATGACGGACTTAGCATAGAACATTTAAAATATGCAGGCTCACATATGCCGAGGGTACTGTCCTTGTTCTATACGATGTGTCTTAGCCATTTGTATCTGCCGGAAGACTTAATTAAGACCATTATTGTGCCCATCGTGAAGAATAGGACAGGAGACATCTCGGACATAAGCAACTACCGTCCAATCTCTCTTGCAACTGCTATGGCTAAAGTGTTCGACGGCATGCTTGACTCTTACTTGGCCCAATATATTAAGTTGCACGATGCACAGTTTGGGTTTTGTCCTGGACTATCGACCGAAAGCGCCATCCTGGGTGTCAAGCATGCCGTTAAATACTACACTGACCGTAAGACGCCGGTGTACGCATGCTTCCTTGACCTCTCCAAGGCGTTTGATCTCGATTCTTACGACAAGCTTTGGAGCAAGTTGAGGAGTACGGGTATACCGGAGGAACTGCTTAGTGTACTGCAGTATTGGTATTGTAGCCAAACGAACCGTGTTAAATGGTCCAATGCACTCTCGGAGTCATATGGGTTGGTGTGCGGGGTGAGGCAGGGTGGTTTGTCGTCTCCCCGGCTCTTCAATCTATATGTTAATGACCTCATTGTCGAGCTTAGCAGCATGCGTGTCCGATGCAGGGTAAATGGTGTTAGTTGCAACAACATCAGCTATGCGGATGACATGGTGCTGCTGGGGCCGTCGCCGGGAGCGATCCTAGAGTTGCTTAAGGTATGTGAGACCTTCGCGGCTGCACATGGACTGATTTATAATGCCAAAAAGTGTAAATACATGGTCTTTGGGGTCGCTGGTAAGTGCAGGGATAGTACACTCGAACTTGCCATAAACGGAACACCAATACGTAGAGTGAAAAAGTTCAAATATCTTGGGCATTTCCTTACCGACGACCTCAGTGACCATGTTGATATTGAACGGGAGCGTAGAGCTCTGGCGGTCAGGGGTAATATGTTGGCACGAAGATTTGCCCGGTGTACTGACCAGGTAAAGATAACGCTTTTTAAAGCATATTGTCAGAGTTTTTACACCGGTAATCTTTGGGTCAACTATTCGAAAAGATCGCTGGATGTTCTGCGCGTCCAATATAATAATGTTTTTAGGATGCTGTTGCGATTGCCTCGTTTTTGCAGTGCCTCAGAAATGTTTGCGGTAGCCCATACTGATGGCTTTCATGCTATCATCCGCAAGAAAACAGCCTCGCTCCTGAGTAGAATAAGAGGCAGCCACAATAGCATCCTGAAAGCTGTGGCGGCCGATACGTCCTCCACCATAGTGAGGCAATTGGTGAGAAGACATATACCTTAGTATTTATTAATATGTCTGTAGTTAAGTTACTAACAATAGTGTTTAAGTGCAAACCTGTTACTAACAATTTATGGATCTCATAGTTGTCCGAAATAAAATGATTTATTATTATTATTATATACCTAATATATAATCTTTTTTTTAGTTTCTTTCCTTTTCTTTCTTTTCCGTTTCTTTTACGACTTATTGCCGGGCCTATGTTGTCCTCCCATACCTAAGTAGTAATGCCCCACATTTAAATATTGTGAAACCAAACCATTTTTTAAAAGAGTAACCGTGGAGTTTCCTGCCGGTTTTCTCCATAGGAAACGACCAACCCGAACCGTGCACCTTTTGTCGACGTTTTATAAGTTATGGGCTACGTACCCAAAGAAAAATAAAAAATAATGATTTTAATTTTTGATTTTGTTACATTACGATTTTAGATTTTAAAAATAATTTTAAGAAAATTATTTAATTTTAATTTAATTTAATTTTTAATTTTGTATATATTATTTAATTAATTATTTTGTAGAGATAATTATATTTAGTGTGTTTTTTTGTCTTAATTTCAAATGTACAACACATATGATCTGATATTGGATTGATATAAATGAAATTTGAATTACCTACTTATAAAATCTCCTTCACAAACGGTTTTAAGGTTACAGTCTTTTTGAGCAGTACCAATTTCAGTGTTATTTCCCTTAACATTAGACGATAAGTTTATATCATTTACTAGGTGAACCGTGCATCCAAGAGTCTATCATAAAACTCTGTGAGTAATCATTCTCACTCTTGTTTTTATTGGCTGCAAGTGCCACGTTATCTTTATTTTTAAAGAAACAGTTTTTCTCTTAATGATTTGTCTTTATACAAATCCGACAATGATTCCTACAGTCTCTAGATAAATGCCCTATTTTTTTACTGGTAAAACACTCAATACCTGCTATGAACTTAGTTTGTGCCTTCAAGGCTACTTGTGTATAAGTGCTTGACTGGCCCTTCTTTAATTATCATCATTTACAGGGTTTTCAGTGTTCTGTCTGCTGAAGGAGTTGATTCCCATGCCGTGATGAAATATTAATATGTTTCGTCCAGACTAGTTAAGATTTTCGATGCCACCCAATTGCATTGTCTAAGTTAATTTTCGTTTGTTTCAAGCGATACGTCAAATTTTAGACTTTTGCCAAATATTCATCTATGGGTAGGTCTGTTTTGAATTGAATATTGTAGAAATCTTGCAGTAGCGTCATCTTCTTCCTTTCCTCGGTACCTTCAAAAATACTGCAGACTTTTTCATACATTTCTTGGGATGCCTTGCAATCAAACAGCTGGCTTATGTATTTTCAATTAATTGACGGAATAATATAGTTTTTGGCTTGAGCATCTTTTTCTATAAATTTTTCCTCATTCTCTTTTTTTTTTAATTTTTCCTCTGATGATTTGGCGAGTCCTTTAGCTTCCAAAAGGATTTGAAATTTCCATATTTGGAATGATTTTCCCTGTCATTTAGGATTTCTAAAGAGATACTTGTTTTTGAATCTGACATGTTTATATTTTATGTTATCAAACACGGAATAACGGTTTTATTATGTCTCTGAAAAAACTATTTTTAGCACTATTATTTTTATGTTTGAATCCTGAAACGATTCTTATTTATTTATTTGTTTTCTCATTTTTTATAGCAGTGACAGACCCATTGCCTGAAAAGACTTTTAAGCAAGTGACATAATTTATTGCTTAAGACGGAAGATGTGCCGTTCAAAGGTCTTGTTTTGTTTAGGGAGAAAGTAGTCATCAAATTTACTAATAGTTACTTCAAAGATATCAACATTCTTCCGAGGTTCCACATTTGCTCCAGGCAAATTGTTTTTTTTTTTTTTTCTGTGGGTAGTTGTACCAATTAACACTGAGTAAAAAACTCTTGTAATTAAAATTAAATATAATTTAATAAAATAGTATTTTACAATATTTTTTGACATATTTTATGAGTTTATAGTTATTACCTGCCGGTGAAGCGTTATCTCCTCACAATTTTTTCACTACAATTTACTACACTTGCTGTTAACATCACATCAACAATGGATTCACTGACAAGCACTTTAAGTGATCTAAAGGATTTGTTTCACACACGGATGTCCATATTTGAAGCTGAACTGCAGAAGGTGCCTCCATCTCCTGTCACAAGTTCCGGTCTTGCAGTTGAATTCAATATTTTCCGGGCATTTATTTCTCAAGCACTCAACACCCTTCAGCGTCAAGTAGAGCTTCTAGCACGCAGTGTTGACCAAATGGAGATGCGAGGACGGAGGAAGATCCTGCTTTTACATGGCGTGATTGAGGAGCAGAAGAAGGACACCGCCAAGGTCATTTGCTAAAGTGGTTAGTGATAAACTACAGTTAAGCGACTTCACTGTAGCTGAAATCAGCCGATGTCACAGGATGGGTCGAGCAGTAGCCAATAAAACCAGGCCTATCTTGTTTAAGGTTAGCAGTCTTGCGGTCCGGGACAAGGTCTGGTTTGCTAAGATCAAACTAAAGGCCTCGGGCATTACTATGTCAGAGTTCCTTACAAAGGGGCGGCATGAAGGGAAGACGGGAAGAAGGGATGACGTATTCCTGGCTGCTAGGGAGAGAGTTGGCGTCTCCAGGAGCTGGACTAGGGCGGGTTGCGTCTATATTCTTGGTCCCAGCGATACGCGACACCGGATTGAGTCTCTCGCTGAATTAGACAAAATAGTGCCTATTCCCATTGACGCCAAACCGAGTGAACCTAAAGCAGCAATGCCAGACTCGGTTGCGAACACTGCTTCTGTGAAGACCGCAAGGCTGAAGCGTTCTACTGCTTTGAAGAAGTGACTTCCTTCCCTATGATGTTTTCATGAAGATCCGGGTGATATTTAATTCTGTTTTTACCTTCAATTAATGTTTTTATTAGAACTTCGAAACTAATGTTTACACGTTATCTGTCACATCTTGTCACTGTCAGTTAAATAAACTAAACTTCAAATTTATGTTCGCTATCGGTGCGTTCGTTTTAGGTAACGATGCGATGTCAAATTTTTATTTGTGTCCTAATTTAATTTTCTTGTTGCTCTATTTCTGTTTTATACTTACTTTGTTTCGGATTCTGTTATTGTTGCCCGGATTCACCACAGTTTTTTTTTTCTTGTATCTTGTACGTTAATGAACGCAACTGGCAGGTGAATTTATTATTAGTTTATAGTTTTGAGATAAGATTTTATATATTTAGATTATTATATTAGTTATTATTTAATTATGTCTTTAAATGAAAGCAGTGATAGCAATAGTTTTTTTCTTTGACAAGTGGTGACGACAGTTTTGTGAGTGTACGTTCTCTTGCAGACAGTCTTACAGCGTAGTTTTCCGATGTCCCTAAGAATTTTAACGTTATACATATCAACGCTCAGAGTATTCCGGCTCATTTCCACGATATGCTGGCAAGTTTTCAATGTAAAAACATACATGCCATTCTTATTTCCGAGTCATGGCTTAAACCCTGTCTCCCTTCTACTAGTTACTCTCTTCCTGGCTTCGTGCTCATTAGAAACGACCGGACGGTTGGTGGTGGTGGTGGTGTTGCCATATACCTCCGCGCATATATTCCTTATTCTGTTCTCAATGTGTCAGCGCAGCCACCGCCATCGAATGCTGGTGAGCATCTCTTTCTTGAGGTCGAACTAAATAAATCAAAATTACTTCTTGGCGTCTATTATTGCCCCTCCTTACGTATCAATTTCTTCTCATCTTTTGAAAAGCTCTTAGAAATGCTTATCCCTTCTTATAGTCATAGCATAATCATGGGTGACTTTAATACTTGTCTCTTGAAAAAAGACCATCGTTCTTCTTCCTTGAGTAATGTTTCGTCTTCGAGTAATCTTTCTATTCTTCCACTTAGTGCTACTCACCATTTTCCTAACTCTAATCCTTCACTTCTTGACTTGATTTTAGTCTCCTCGTCTGACCGCGTCGCTAAGCATGGCCAATGCTCTGCCGATGCCTTTTCTTATCATGATCTGATTTTTCTTTCATATAAAATTCGTCCACCTAAGGCTAAAGCCAAAACTCTCATGCAGCGCAATTTTGGTGGTATGGACGTTGACAGTCTTTGCGAGGATGCCAGCAACATTGATTGGTCTTCTCTATTTTCTTCTACTTCAGTCGATGAGCAAGTTCTTATATTCACGACCAAACTTGTTGAGCTTTACGACCATCATGCTCCTGTGCGGGCAGTTAAAGTAAGGCATTTGCCAGCGCCGTGGCTGACAGAGGAAATTAAAAATATCATGAACAAAAAAGCTACAGCAAAAGCCAAATTTAAGCGACGGCCTACTGACGCTAATAGGGAAAGATATGTCTCAATCCGTAAATACTGCAATAAGGTGTGTAGGAATGCCAATCGCCAACATATTCATGACTCTGTCCAAAATGGGTACGCTTCCAAAGTTTGGAAATTTCTTAGGTCATTGGGAGTCGGTAAATCTCGGCAAGAAACTATCCCTAAAGATGTAAATATTGACGCAATGAATAATCATTTTACTGCTTCGTCTAATTTTAATAGGACAACTAAATTAAATACATTGAATCATCTTTCATCTCTGCCGACTCCCAGTTATTCTCCATTTGTTTTTGGTCAATTTTCTGCTTGTGATGTTAAGAAGAGCATACTATCGATTTCGTCAAATGCAGTAGGAAGCGACTGTATCAGCCGTAAAATGCTGCTACCGGTGCTGGACATTATCCTTCCCGTCATTTGCCATATCCTCAATTTCTCTGCGTCTAGCAGTGTCTTTCCAAGCTCATGGAAAGATGCTCAAGTAATTCCTTTACCTAAAAAGCCCAATCCCACATCCTTCTCTGAGTATCGTCCAATATCCGTCTTGCCATTCCTATCCAAAGTCCTTGAACGGTTAATCCACAACCAAATAAGCACCTTTCTCTCCAAAAATAATCTTCTTAACCCCTTCCAGTCCGGTTTCCGCCCTGGTCATAGCACAACTACAGCGCTTCTGAATATTACGGACGATATAAGGTCTGCCATGGAGATGGGTAATCTAACGGTTTTGGCTCTACTGGATTTCAGTAATGCCTTTAATACAGTAGATTTCGATGTTTTACTTGGCATCCTTTGCTCTCTTAACATATCTCCTTCGGTTGTTGACTGGTTTCGTAGTTACCTGTTTGGTCGCCGACAACGTATTTGCATCGGAGAGACCTTGTCTTCCTGGTGTAGTACTTCTGCCGGGGTACCTCAGGGCGGCGTTTTATCTCCCTTACTTTTCGCAGTTTTTATTAACTCAATATCCAACGAATTAATTTCTTCCTACCACCTTTATGCAGATGATCTTCAAATTTACACGCGATCTCCTCTTGGTAATCTTTCTGAGGCTATCTTGACTATAAATAATGATCTGGCCCGTATATGCGACTGGAGCAAGAGGCACGGACTTACGGTGAACCCTATAAAGACGCAAGTTTCGGTGGTGGGCAGTTCAAGGTTGGTCTCAAGGATCGACTGGACGACTGTTCCCCATGTTTATTTTGACAACTCTGTTGTACCATTTAGCGAGAAGGTGAAGAACTTGGGGATATTTATTGACAGGAACTTCTCTTGGACTGCCCAGCTACAGGAAGTTAGCCGCAAGCTATTCGCATCTGCTGGATCTTTGAGAAGACTGCGTAATTTTCTGACGACTGCCACCAAGATTGCGCTTGCACAATCTCTTCTTCTACCCATCCTTGATTATGCTGATGCCAGCTATCTTGACCTCACTGAAGTACAACTTGATAAACTTGAGCGACTTCAAAATGTTTGTGGGTGCTTATTGTCGAGCCTACGTTGTCTCCACATATCTAAGTACTAATGCTGTAACAAGGAAATATTGTAAAACCAAACCATTTTTTTTAAAAGAGTAACCATGGAGTTTCTTGCCGGTTCTTCTCCATAGGAAACGACCAACCCGAACCGTGCACATTGTCGACGTTTTATAAGTGCCCATGTAGGCCTATATGAATTGAAAAAAAATTGATTTTGATTTTGTATAAGGTTCATATTCGGTTTGCGCAAATATGACCATGTTTCTGAATTCCGCAAAAAACTCAAGTGGTTGCCAATTCGCCTTCGCCGGAATGCTCATATTCTTTCCCTCCCGTATAATGTACTATTTTTTCCGTCTACCCCTCTTTACCTCAAAAACCGATTTCACTTTTTATGTGACTCGCACATGAAGGTTCTTAGGTCATCGGATAACTTGAAACTTAAAATGCCAATGCATTCCACTATCTTCCTAGACAAAACATTTACTGTCCAGGCCGCTCGTCTATGGAATGCATTGCCTGTGACAATAAAACGCGCACAATCACTACCGATATTTAAAAGACTGGTAAAAGAGCACTACCTGTCACTGTTGTGACGTTGCAAAAAGACGTATATGGCGACATCTCTTGATTTGTCTGTTTTGACTGACAGTTGGTCACAGTACGGAAGAGATGGCGCTGTTTCAAGTTCGGGTTATACGTATTAAATTTTATTGAAGTTAAATAAACATACATAGATAATTAATAAACGTAATTAAATTCCTACCTTAATAATAATAAAACAACAACGTATAATCCGAATTATAAAATATACAAAGATTAAAGAGGACAGTGATTTGCGAATTTAGCATTATCTATGGTTAGATCTTTCTTGAAGGTCGATAGAGGTTGTTCAGTTTTTTGGTGCAGCAACTGACGCAGGAAGGACCCTTTCTTGCCAACCCTGTTGATTTCCTGAGAAAATGAACGAGATTTAACAGGTAAGCTATTGGAGAGGCACCAGCTCTGATGATCAGACTGTGTCCAAATCTCTCGAAGGGTGTTTCATGAGTCACGTTGTTCCAGTTGAAGCTGAACCTGTCTGGCTGCTTGGCTAGCCTAACCTGACACGACCGCTTAAAGTCGTGGCGCTCTGGTGTTGTTCCGTGGTCTGGCGCAATCTGGGTGATCGGTGATTCGAACCCAAGTGTGCTGACAGACCCGGGTTTTGGCGGTTCTGAGGTTTGACCCAACGAGTGCAGGCAGTGAGGCCATCCTTTTCTATCGGAAGGCTCCACCATTCCGAATCGTGTGATTAAGCGTCGCCGGCTCCAGGTAACGATAGCGTCACCGAATGATTTACGGACTGTGCCCGTAGGCCGCGTGTTTCGTGCAGACTGCAGGGATTACTCTCTGTAGTCTGATGCCAAGGGTCCTTTGTTCCGCCAAACTGTGAGTTAGTTGAGAGATATGAAAACCTAGTGTTAACCACGTTAGGTGTAGCACCATAACCTTTGAGAGAGTGATACCAAGTGACCTTAGTTCTACTGAACATATATATATGAGGTCCTTTCAGTGTAAAGACCAGTGGTTATAAATTTTAAGTGTTTAGCTGTGTCTCCGGGTACTTTGCCCATGGTTATGTTTCTTTTATGAGCATAGCAAGAATAGGTCTGTTACATTCGATTGAGCTAGAAGTTATTAAGCGTTCACCTCACGTACTCGCACAAGCGACTCTGAGCTTGTTAACTAGTGTCTCATCTTTGCTCTGGTGTTTCCATAACACACCTTGATACCGAGACGGGGTGTGTTAAGGTGAACATTTTAGTTGTTTAAGTTTTGGGAAGATCTGAGTGTTAGTGGCTCGCCACAATTTTAGGTATGTGTACCTGCATGTTTGTTTATTACAATAAATCTTGTAATGTGTAATAATGTATTTGTTTAATTGGATCTTTCCCTAGTAAAATATACCCTCTAAATTTACTGGAGGAACGGTTAATCTGTAAAGAGGAACCGGGCCTTACACTGTAATCATGTTCTTGTTGGAGCTGTATTGTTTTCTTGCCTGTTTATTTATAAATGTATGTATGTATTTATGTATCTATTTTAGTATTTTATATTTAGTGCTTCTGTTATAACTTGTTATTTAATTTTAATATTGCACCAAGTGCAACCCCATGTCGTGTCCAGGCTATCTCTCTCCATTCAGGGTTGCCTGGAAGAGATCGCAGATCGCGATAAGGCCGCCTGTTGTATGTTGTTGTTATTTTAAGGTTTCCATATGTAATGTTATTATCTTGGTGTACAATAAAGTATATAATAAATAAATAAATTGTTCGCGCCACTTGTAGGTGCGAATATTGTTTAGTTACCCACATTTCTCTTAATATTTTATCTACCCATTCTTGTCAATTTTCGCTGCATTAAATAGTCTACGTTCGGCCCTCGTCGAGGGTAGCCTCATCGCTCGTAATAGTCAACCGTCTGGCTAGTCACCCTAATTCCTCAACCGCTGTGAGATCCCACCGCTTTATAAAACCGCATCGTCTGCGATCGACTATCGTCGCCGTCGGATTCGTGGTGATCACCTCTGATCATCACCTTGAGACAGCATCACGTGGCTCACCGTTCTACCGCACCGCATACAGTCCACTCTCGCGTCATCAAATTGTGCCAGTACTCAGGGAACTTCAAATCAAGACGTCCAGTGGAACAGAGAAGGAGCGCTGCCAGGATTAACCAGAACGAGCACGAGGAAACCCGCCTCTGAGGTTAGTCGTAGCTTTGTTTAATGCAGCATCTCTCTCAGCATACCGACCCGTCCATTTTCACTAGGTCTAGGCTATCTACTTCTTGAACCTAGCGCACCGCTCGTGCCTTGGCGTGCTCAGTGCTATTACTGCGCTGCCGCGCCGACACATTTATTTCTGGTCTCTTCGAGCCGGATATTAGTTCTGGTTCCTAATCCTACACCTAGTCACTTTGACCTAGGCATATCTAAATATCCCGCTTCACTCTAATATTAAGTTGTATTGCCTATTTTATATCGTACACTTGTACGTCTGCTTATCCTATATGTGTATACTTACGCTTTGTAATATTAAGTACCATTCTATTCCATTTCTTATGAGATAACTACGTAGTTAAATAACTTTACTAGAAAAATTATAAAACTTATAACTATACCTACTTGTTAATATTTTCGTAGTGAGGGTGTTAGTAAAATTCATCGTCCTGTGAACATTCTCGAACCGGTAGCCTCGTTGCTCACTCTATTGTCCGTGTCGAGTATGTCACAGGTATTATTGTGAATTCGAATGCGCTTGAGTTGATTACCACTCGTTTTGCAAAATGTCTATGTCTCGTACAAAGGCTAAAGAACAGTTTGAAGATGCAACATCACTAGATGTTTTGCAAATTAAACGTGTTAAATTAATAGGAAAACGTGATGTAATCTTTTCTCGATTACAAATATTTTACGATCAATCTTTAAAGGCGTTCGATAACTAAATTTCTAAAGACTTGTTATTATGTATGTCACGTCGAAGTACCTATGTATCGTAGGACCGCCATCATTACCCCCATTGCCTAGAGGCAATTCCTTTATTCTTGATAGGAACGGGTGAACTTCAATTACACACAATACTGGATTGAAACTCTCAAGAGCATTTATTTGACTTAGTTACAGACACTTTGAGTTTTCAAATGAACTTGAAGCTAAAACCACATCTTGTGGCTCGCTAGATCGCAAAGCCTCGGAGATCTAGCAAGAAACTCCAGAATACTCTTTTAAATCTTTACACAATCACTTTATGACAATTAGCGTTACATGTTTATTAGGTTTTCAAACATCTAATCAGTCAGCAGATTTATTAAACAGTTTTACAGTTATTATTTTTACACACACCGTGCACCGTACGCGCCATCCGCGTTCTAAGTGGGCGGGACCTCCATCCATATTGTTTTTGTTTAGACACTAATTATTTGGATAGTTGAGTAAAGTTAGCAAACAATACTAAAATACTGATCAGTTAATTATTTTAACATTAAACAACCTCAATACTCACAAATACAAAGTGGTTTGTAGTTTATTATTGAAATAGTCATCTAATAACAAAACTATTCAAGTTTCCGGTGATCTAACAATCTTACTAATTAGAAAGTTTCTCATTATTACATAGCTGTGTAAAATGGTCTTATGACTTCTTAGTATTTAATCATTTACTCAAATTTGTTTAGTCCTCGTATTAAATTATTAAATCTGGTTATTGGTCATAGAAATTATAACATCCGCCATTGTTTGACAACTTAATCTGAATAACATAATCAAACACATTTACTTAGTCAAATGTGCAATAGTTAAAATGAGAACAAATCCAAAAGTCCTACAATAAGTGTTCCTCTTTTATTTAAACATCTCGTATTAATTAAACATTGAAATTAGCATACGAATTATGAATCAATACTGATTCCACAGTGAGCCAATAGATGGCACTGAACTCAAAACCCAACTTAAATAGACATTGACACTTAAAATTACTAATTACTATTAATTAGGATAATAAATTAGCAAATTCACGCCTACGCGGCGACATGTAGTATGACATCTTTAGAAAGTTTACGTTCTGAGTATAAATAAATTATTGATGATTTAGTTGATGTTGAATTAAATATTGACGCAACTTATAAAGTAAATTATCAATCTATTAACGCCTTTGAAGATTTGTATTGTCGTTGTAAGTTTAGCTTTGATAAATTAGTCAACTCGAAGAATGTCCAACACTTTCATGTTTTACCGCAACATAAGTCTATTCGTCTACCAGAACTCGACATAATGAGTTTCTGTGGCGATCCTATTAAGTGGCCTATATTTCTTGAGTCGTATAAGCGGACTATTCACGAAAATCCGGATCTAACTGATCACGACCGCGTTCAATATTTGATAAGTAAACTTTCGGGTAGGGCACTGTCAGTATGTTCGGGTATCGTGCCCAACGGTGACAATTACCGTGTTATATGGCAGTCACTTCTCGATAAATATGATGTTAAGCGTAGTTTAGCTTCTGCTTATTTGGATCAAATATTGGAATTTAAGCCATTTAATATCGCCTCTAGATATGCTAAGCCTATGGAGGACTGCAAGTCCACAAGTTCGAGAACTTGGTATTTGCCCCATTTTGGGGTAGATAACCCTAATAAGAAAAAGTTGCGATTAGTGTTTGACGCAGCGGCTAAAGTGAATGGTATGTGCTTAAATGATTATTTTCATAAAGGTCCTGACCTACTCGTATCACTGTTTGGCATTATGGTACGTTTCAGAGAGAACAGGATTGCTGTGGCTGGGGACATTAAAGACATGTTCCTTAGAGTTAAAATTCAACCTGAGGATCAAGATGCTCTGAGGTTTTTATGGCGGAATCATCCCAATCAAGAGGTAGGTACGTTTGCGATGACCTCACTCATATTTGGTGCAAATTGTTCTCCATTTATCGCACAGTTTGTCAAAAACAAAAATGCATTAAGGTTTGCGTCCACTATGCCGGAGGCTGTCGCTGCAGTGTGTGAGCAGCACTATATGGATGATTATTTAGATAGTCTGCCGGACAACGAGACTGCAATACAAATGGTGAAAAATATTATTAATATTCACAAGCAGGGAAATTTTCACATATGCAACTGGGCGAGCAACAGTACCGCTGTATTGGACAGCGTTCCTAAGGAATTGTTGGGTTCAGCCGCTGCAGAAGGATACAGGTTCGGTCACCGCGTTAAGACAGGTGTACAGCAGTACGAACGCACGCTCGGATTATTGTGGTTCCCACAAGATGATGTACTTTGTTTTGATCTAACCTTGAAACGCATTCGGGGCGACATATTGAAAGGAACGGAAATACCTACTAAAAAAATTTTACTGCAAGTAGTTATGTCTATTTTCGATGTTTTTGGCTTTTTAGCTCCGTTTACCATTCAAGGCAAAATATTACTTCAGGATACATGGCGTGTTAATCTCGGCTGGGACGAGAAAATACCGAATGAAATATTCCGCAAGTGGTTATCCTGGATTGACTTATTTAAGGTGATATCTAATGTTAAAATTCCTAGGTGCTATTTGTCGTGTATGTCCGTATACGCATCATCGGACAATGCCCGATCGGCTGTGTGCTACGAGGGGCCTACGCCCGCCTCGCTCACTACGACGACTGTTACAAGCGCTACGACGCCTACGATGAGTACGTTTGATTATAATAATTTACAGCTGCATGTTTTTAGTGATGCTTCTGTGAAGGCAATGTGTGCTGTTGCTTAGTGGCGTTGGGAATGTGATGGAACTGCTTTCGTTGCATTTATAGCTAGTAAGTGCAGAGTGGCACCTGTGAAACCGACTACAGTGCCCCGTTTGGAGCTGCAAGCCGCGGTACTCGCTGCAAGGTTAGCGGATACAATAGTTCGCGAATCTAAGTTGCGTCCGACTCGTAAGTACTTTTGGTGCGACTCAACAACCGTTTTACATTGGATTGGCGATAGTACGCGTTCTTATAAAACGTTTATAGCAAACCGGTTGGGTGAAATAGACGAGTTGACGTGCAGTGACGAGTGGAGGTATGTACCAACTAAATTAAATATTGCGGATGTCGCAACCAGGGAGGCCTACGATACTCAAGTGTTTGAGACCGATTGGCTATTAGGGCCTACCTTTCTTCGCGGTGCTGAGTCCTCTTGGCCGCCGCACATTTTGGAACCCGTGAACAGTCAGAATATGTTAATGTCGCAACAGATGATAATAATAAATGTCACTTACCTATTCCTGATCCTGAGCGTTTTTCTTCCTGGTTGAGGTTGAAGCGTGCTGCTTGTGCGGTGTTGCGGTTTATTGCTAAGTGTAGGAAGCAGACGGGTGACGTCAACGGCGACATGATGGAGCGAGCAGAGTTGTTACTGTTTAAGCAGGCGCAACGGGACTCCTTCGCTAATGAGATTGCTGCTTTAGGTAAGCATAAAACTATTGATAAGAGTAGCAAGCTACTTACCTTGTCTCCTATCCTGGACCAGAATGGGCTTCTCCGCGTCAGTGGTCGTATTTATGCTGCGCCGGACGTGTCATCTGAAACAAAAAGGCCTATTATCCTGGATGGGCGGCACCAAGTGACTCGGTTGTTGGTAAAGCGCAATCATGTCAAGTGCGCGCACGGCAACCAAGAAACCGTCGTCAACAACCTGAAAGGAAAATATTGGATTATAAAGTTACGTCCTACGGTAAAGTACGTAGCTACTAGATGCATGCTGTGTAGAATCAGAAAAGCTACGCCTAAGGTACCTGTAATGGGTGACTTACCTGCGGCTCGCATGGAGCATCACCACCGGCCGTTTACACACTGCGGCTTGGATTTGTTTGGACCCATGGAGGTCACTGAAGGCAGGCGACGGATGAAACGCTATGGCGTACTTTTCACATGCTTGACGGTGAGGGCGATCCACCTAGAGGTCGTACACTCTTTAACTACTGATTCATTGATCATGGCGCTCAGGCGGATGGCTGCACGTCGTGGCTGGCCACAGCAGTTGTACTCCGATAATGGTACTAATCTTCGGGGTGCGGACTCTGAACTAAAAAAGTCCGTGAAGGAGGTCAACTATGACAGCTTGAGAGATGAAGCCATCAACAACGGAACTAACTGGAATTTCATTCCACCCTTAAGTCCCCATTGGGGTGGGGCGTGGGAGAGACTCATAAGAAGTGTTAAAACTTCACTTAAAGTAATTTTAAAGGAGCGTGCACCGAAGGAGGAAGTGTTAATGACTTTCCTAGCAGAGGTCGAGAATATCGTTAACAGCCGCCCTTTGTCACATGTCTCTGTGGAGCCAGGTAGTTCTTCATCTTTGACACCTAATCATTTCCTTTTAGGATCTTCCTCTAACTTACCTGTTCTAGGTTCTTTTGATGACTCAGACCTGTACCTACGAAAGCAGTGGCGCACTGCACAAAGGTTAGCGGACATGTTTTGGCGACGTTGGGTGCGAGAAATCTTGCCTGAAATGTTGCCAAGAAAGAAGTGGCACCAGGATCAGACGGCACTCAAGGTAGGTGATCTGGTACTCTTGGTCGATCCTGAATCGCCGCGCAACGTCTGGCCTAAGGCTGTGGTTCAGCGAATTTTTCCGGGAAAAGACGGACGGGTAAGGGTAGTGGAACTTAAGACCAAGTCAGGCGTCCTGACGCGGTCCGTGACACGCGTCGCTCCTGTCCCATTGGTGGATTGAGTGCTGTGTCAGCACTGGGGTGGGGAGTGTTAGCGACGCGAACTTACTTTGTTTAAAGGAAATATAAATTGTACTGTTTGTTTTGAATATTGGTAAATAAAACCTTAGTTGTCCATTTGTTTAATATGTGAATGACATATTTTGTAATTTTTGTGTTTATTTCTTGTAAATAAATATGAAGACGGAAGAGGGTTAGCATTCGGTGCTGTCCGCAGTCATTGAAGGGTTGGCGGGGCGCGGGAGGGGTACGGCCGCTCGCGCCGCGCGTCTTTTTTTGCGCAGTTTTTCAGTTGTTCCCGACCGTCATAGAGAGCGGTCACGTTTGTTTTGGATCTTACGGGCAACCACCAGATGCTATGCTTTCTCCTGCCTTCCATTGTCTACTGAAGTCTTGCATTTTTAATCCTTCTACCCTTTCCGTGTCTCCGATTGGCTACAGGTACCGTTCTGTAGTTTCTGCCTTCCTCCATGGGAAAAAGGCGTGAGTTTATGTATGTTTCTACTTAAGTCTCTTAGTACTCTTTTATAATCAAAAGGCAAATAATCATAAAATTATATTAATGACTTACCAGCTAAATATCCCATGGTTTTCCCAACTGTTTGGCTAAACAGTTGGGAAGCGTATTTAACCTTCATCTTAGGTATTTTTTCTTTATTGCAGTGGTTTTCTGTAAGATTTTTTATAATCTATAATCCTTTATAAGTAGGATTATTTTCATACAATTGCATAATATGCTCCCATTTTGCCACTTTGATTTTACCTTCCATTGTAAATTTGAGATTTTTAGTCATCAAATTATTTCTCATCCCTTTAAGGAGATGAGGGACATCATACAGAGGTATAATTTCCTTGCCTTCTATTTCAAACACAGAATTATGAAATTCAATATTTCTTCTCGCATAATCTCTTCTTGTTTCCTCAATCAGGTAATTTATGGCACTTGAATTTGATGTGCCTTGATCACATACTGTGGCCAAAACAATAAACCCAATGGAGTGCAGCTTCTTTAGCACTTCTTTTATTTGTACTGCCAAAACCTGTTTTGGTGTACTCCCTGAGCAAAACGAGTAATAGATGGGCTGTTTATAATTTTTTGTGATACCCCTAATCATAAAAACCAGCACATGATCTGCTATTTTCCTAGTAGATTCACCAGTGTGGTTTACAAAACCGGATGCTCTATCTTTTTTTTGATTGTAGTCAAAATGTGGAGCGAGTGCCATTTCATCGAAAATTAAGGTACGCAACCTATCATCATATTTCATTTTCTCGACTTTTCTTTTTAGTTGTTCGAAAATATTTTCATTGATGCCTGGTTTAAGAGAAGCTCTTGAAATCATTCTGCTTAGTGTGACAGGAGATGGCAATACAAATATTTTGCTTAGCCATCTGTATGCTTTTGGTCCTACTTTGTACATACTGAGGGCCATAATTTTCTCCTCTTTTGAGAATCTTCGTGCCATTTTTGGTTTATTTATCTCCCGAAACTGCATAACTGTAAAAATTGCAGCCAACGTTTTAAAATTCTTTAATGCCGTTTGTAATGCCGTATTTGTGGCAAGTTTCAGAGCCTTCTTTAGTCTCATCTGGTAAGAGTTATTCTTATTTTTTAACTTTTTTATTTGTTTTGTTAAGTATTGTTCATTGGTGAACACTTTCTTGGTTGTGTCTGAAAGTAACAGATAGTATCATTAACAATTTGAATATTAACACAAGCTAATGCCTTCAGAGTAAGAATAGCTATTCTTGATTTCCACTTCCTATTCTAACCATTGGTAAAGCAGAGAAAATCCCACTAAAATAAAAAAACTTTTATTTAATTCAAAAGTAACTGTCAAAATGGTACTCAAACCCATAGAATAGAATAGAATATACTTTATTGTACACCAAAAAAAGAAATAACACATATATTTTACAGCAACTTAATACTATAATATTAACGGTACAAAGGTGGTCTTATCGCTGACAGCAATTTCTACCAGACAACCTTTGGATGGACTAAATAACTTAAGATAAAAACAGGGGGTAGGGTGTACTGTTTACCCATTTCTTATTTTAACCAATAACCTAAGTATATGATTATTTTTATATATCATATGAAATTTATAAATGAATACTAGGTACTCAAAATAGAATGTTGAAAACTTACTTCTTTTACTATTAGCAGCAGTCTGTTCAGGTGGCAGTTCTTGAGACACAAGAATTTCAGCAGAAGTGGTGCTGGTTCCTTCCATGAGAGGTGGAAGAAGAATTTCAGCAGGAGTGCTGCTGGTTCCTTCCATGAGAGGTGGAAGAAGAATCTCAGCAGTACTGCTAGTTCCCTGGTTAGTTACTTCCATGAGTGGCGGTCTTCGAGAACATCCTTAAAACAAAAGATTCTTTTAAATATTCTTAATATTGGATATTGATATGTCAAAATATGTAGTCAAGGGACACATCCAGCATTTAATAAATAATATCATTGTCCTGCTCATGTTACTTGGGGTCGACGCAACACATTTTTATCTTCCACACCATCCTGTCCCCTAAGATTGACTCAATCTCCATCTTTTCTTTGGCCTTCCCGTCCGTCTCCATCCATCCACAATTATATTCAATAAATAATAATTGATTTTAATTATTGAAATACCTATATTTATAAACTTAACCTTAGAATTAAGGAGCCTTATACCTGGTAAACAGAGTCGGGGTATAGCGTCAGCACTTAAGAATTTGCTTCTTGTGTGATACCGAGCTTCAAAATGCAAATGACAAACACGGCGGCGTTTGAAAATGATGTCATTATCCAAGCCCAGAATTGATCCCCCAATATTGTAAATCCAGGTTCTGAAGCGTTCAGGTTGCTTGTTAGGGTTAGGAAATTTGTGGAGGATTTCCTTTGTCGAACCTAAAAGAAGATATTTATTATTAATAAACTAAGATATATTTACAAAACTAAGTTTTATATGATCATTGACTTGTACTTCCAAGCAATACCAGTTCATAAAGTGACGAAGTACTATTGAAGTCAGAATCCACATTTTTCAGTATGTGAGTATCTTATCAAAACAACTAAGTTCTTCTTGAAGCAGTTTTATTATCATTTATAGGTCTTGAGGAAGATAAGAGTGGCATACAACGCAAAGCTTAGATTAAAACATTTTAAAGTATTCAGTAAATATATTATCTTTGATTTTACGGGATAAAAGTCTTTGCCCATTTTTCTTAGGGCTATGCCTGGAGGTAGTTTAGACGTAAAGAAAAATAGACACACTTTCTTTAAATCCTTTGCAATTTAGAGAAAAGAAAATATCAAAACTTCTTACCACAGTTCGGTACACAGCATATTTTTTCTGAAGACATTCTATAAAATCGGAGTCCAATATACGTTGCAGGGGTACACGGAAAAATTATATGTTCGTCGGAGGCCAGGAGAGAGCGCAGGTAAATATAACAGAATGAAGTCACAATAATCCAAAAAACATAGCCAGGTCGTAAATAAAATCCACAGTTCAAAGTTCCGAAAAGCATTCTACGAGTTCGAAAAAACACGAAGAATGAAAAATTTACAAATAAATATGGAATGGCCGACCATGACGTTCCTTTACCAAAATAGTTTTTAGGGTGCCAAAATTTCACTTGAATTTTTAATTTTTAAACCATATAATACATAAACGGTCAATCTTTAATTGATAATTTATTACTAATTACATCTTAAATTTTTCTTTCCGAGTGGTTGAATCAAAAATAATTTCAATAAACAATGTCACTTATCTTTGGCGTTATTGTAAAAAAGCTTGAAATGAAACGTATCATTATAGTGGTTTTTCGCAGTGTTGCTAAAAAAATATATTATATAATTCTATATACATTTTATATAATTTTAATTATATTTAATTTATATAATTAAAATTATATATGTCACGTCGAAGTACCTATGAATCGTAGAATCGCCATCTTTAACCCCAATGTTTAGAGGCAATTCCTTTATTCTTGACTGGAGCGGGTTACTTCAATAACACACAACACTGGATTGAAACTCAAGAGTGTTTATTTGATTTAGTTACAGGCACTTTGAGTTTTCAAATGAACTTGAAGCTAAAACCACATCGTGTGGCTTGCTAGATTGCAAAGCCCTTGTCGATCGCTGGAGGAGATCTAGCAAGAAACTCCAGGACACTCTTTTTAAATGTTTTTATAGATTACACAATCACTTTATGACAATTAATTAGGTTTTCAAACATCTATTCGATTACATTTATTAATCAGTTCTTATTTTTCACACATAGTCCGCGCAATGCGCGTTCTAAGTGGGCGGAACTTCCATATTGTTTTTGTTTAGACACTAATTACTTGGATAGTTGAGTAAAGTTAGCAAACAATTCTAAAATGCTGATCAGTTAATTATTTTAACATTAAACAACCTCAATACTCACAAATACAAAGTGGTTTGTAGTTTATTATTGAAATAGTCATCTAATAACAAAACTATTCAAGTTTCCGGTGATCTAACAATCTTACTAATTAGAAAGTTTCTCATTATTACATAGCTGTGTAAAATAGTCTTATGACTTCTTAGTATTTAATCATTTACTCAAATTTGTTTAGTTCTCGTATTAAATTATTAAATCTGGTTATTGGTCATAGAAATTATAACATCCGCCATTGTTTGACAACTTAATAAGAATAACATAATGAAACACATTTACTTCGTCAAATGTGCAATAGTTAAAATGAGAACAAATCCAAAAGTCCTACAATAAGTGTTCCTGTTTAATTTAAACATCTCGTATTAATTAAACATTGAAATTAGCATATGAATTATGAATCAACACTGATTCCACAGTGAGCCAATAGATGGCGCTGAACTCAAAACCCAACTTAAATAGACATAGACACTTAAAACGATTAGTTAGGATAATAAATTAGCAAATTCACGCCTACGCGGCGACACGGCCATTGTGATCGGAGGCTCGTGCTCTGGGCCTTCCGGTGTCCTCAGTCTCTGTGTTTCTTGGTTGTTATCTGTAATAGCGGAGAAATATTTGTCGGCAGATTATTGTTGTTTATCATCCTACAGTATTAATTAAGTTTAGAATCTGATAACAACTGATTTTATTTATCATTGACAGCTTGTAATAAATCTAAGCTGAGTATGCCTTATTTTGGAAATATTGAATGTATTTTTACACCCACAGCTATATGCTTTAGGTATTCTACTTGCTATATGGTAAAGACCAATGTTGTTAGGAAACAACTAACTGCTACATGTCATGTCAATGAAGGCATACAATTTCTATTTCAGATTTTTGACATGGAATAATCAGTTGCTAGCTTATTTAGTCCAATTTGAATCTTGTTTGCAGAATGTTATTGTTTGTATTATCTTACAATATTCATTGATTTGTAATAGGTAATAGTCAGTTTAAGTTATCAATTTATCACTGAATACTTATGAAATTAGGTAACTATTAAGTTTATCTCAAATGAAAATATTTGATGCATTAATGAGCACATACCTACTTATAAGAAGGCTTACATAGCAGCCTTGTATTTGGTAAGTATAGTGTAGGTAGTGTAGGAGTATTGTGATCAGCTGTTTTTTGTTTAGTTTCATTCTCACGGGACGGTAATGCTCTGTGATAGACACAAAGTCTTTGATTTGACAGGATTTAAGGATAGGATCAGGAACACCGCTCTGTGATAGACACAAAGTCTTTGATTTGACAGGATTAAAGGTTAAGGAGTTTAGGATCATTGCTCCGTGACAGGCACGAAGTCTTTGATTTGACAGGATATAAGGAACCAGGCTCTGGGTGGTCTTGTACATGGTCTTGTACACCGTGGACCCAGCAGGATAACATGAGAGATTGTTCATTAGCGGCCTCCACGCCTAACCAATGGATATTAAATCTTTATTAGTTGCTTCCACAGCAAACCAATAGATTGTGTGTTGTATTATCACTATTAGTTTCCTCCACGGATTACTAACAGACAGCTTATTGTGTTATCATTATTAGTTGCTTCCACAGCATACCAACAGTATAGTTTATTGTGTTATCATTATTAGTTGCTTCCACAGCATACCAACAAGATAGTTGTGTTATCATTATTACTTGATTCCACAGCATACCAATAGGATAGTTTGTTGTGTTATCAATCTTAGTTGCTTCCACAGCATAATAAGATAGTTTATTGTGTTCTCATTATTACCTCAAATCCATCTCCATGGATGCTGATAGTTTGGTGTTGATATAACCTATTATTTTATTAAGTGCCTCCAGAGCTATAGGTTATTGGACATCTCAATAATTAGAGCTTGTTTTATTATTCATTTTTATAATTGACTAAATATGACAATAGAATAGCATAAACTGAAACGAGTTACAAAAACATAATAATAACAGTAGTCCTCCTGACTGTTGAGCCATCTGCATAAGGAGGTACTATGGTGCACAAGGCCAATGGCTCAACATGCTTTTTGAAGCATGGGGGTTCACCAATTTCAAAACTCTGGGCTGCTACAGAGGAATCCCTATTGGAAAAACCCCATAAACAAATTTTGCCCAACCTAGGAATTGAACCCAGGAATAATAATTTAAAAGTACTTTGTTGCATGGTAGTATCATGCACAAGCGTCATGTAGTTATTCGACATGGCTATTGTGTTGAGCCTTCTGATACAACAACACCGTATCAGTTAGCGAGGTGAGTAGAAGATAGTTTGAAAACTTCTCACCTTTTACTTTAGTTATGTTGGGCTGGAAGTCATTTTTCAGCTGACCTCTATTTGGTGGCTTGTATGTATGTTGGTAGCTTCTAAGGTCCTGACCCGGCGACACGGTCACTTGCAAACCAGGTATTTTTAGTTTTGTTTCCACATCCTTGATAATACTTGACTATGTAGGTAACCATTTTGATTTTTGATATGACACAGGAATCTGGAATGTGAGAAGGTATACAGATAAATAATAATAAAAGAAAAGATGATCCTATTAATATTTAAATAAGTAGGAGTTAGTACTGATAACAATTAAATTATGTTATTGTTTTGAAATAGTAAGTGAGTAATTCAAAGTTAACTAGAATCTGATGACACTGAAATGAATAACTATGAAGATTGCTGCATTACTTATGACGGTGTTTGCACTAGCTAAAGATTAATGTTAAAACATGTTGAAAACTACTTTTAATGATGCATGTTTGCATACCACACACGCAACAACCTATTTACACACCTATTACAAACCTATTTCATTACAAAACATTTATGTGTGAACAAGTTTGAATACAAGCTAGGTAAAAAGTTGCAAAAAGAAAAGAAAGTTATTGAATGCTAAAAGTGACAAATTATCAAAAAACAAACCTGTCTTTTGATTGTTTTTATTCTGTGCAAGTGCATCCAATAACAAGCTTTGAAATCTGTCAGAAATTACTAATCTATTTACACCCATGTACCATAACAAGTAAAATTCAACTAAACCCATTGTGAGATTTAATTCATTAGGAAGGTTCTCAAATATTGAATGATTAAATAAACTTTATTATAACAAACTTAACTTGAACAAGCATAAATCTTAGAGCTTATAAAAGGCCCCATCAGTATCCAACTGACAGTCTGAACCAAGAATGTAGGGTCAGACAATTTTTTAATTAGATTTAACTTATAGCGCTATCACTGTCAAGAACCCCATAGCCAAAACAAATCTACCAGATCATGTAGACAGATAAGATGGAACACAGTAATCACATTAGATTCACTCAAATATGTCTTACATACACAGGACCATTAATTTACCAAAAATCACAAGGTCCATACATAATAGGTTACTCACACATACTAAGCGTACCTACTTGTAAATTAAAAGTTACCAGGTGGCTATCAGCTTATGACTATTTATTATTATATTATGATTATGCATGAACTGAAGCTCTGCTGATACTTACCCTGATTATAAAGTTTGTAATGACTCACCCAGGTGTATCACAACCCTTTCACCCATTCATACAAATACATTTATATTAGATGCATACTCACTCTACAAAAACCTCTAGATAATATTTTAAATATTGTTTAGTCTTGTAACCAAACAATTATTCTCACCCCAGCTACTTAAATGCAAATCGTTGTAAGTATTTTCTTGAGCACACTATAATTTTATTTTTATTTGTTGTGCTTTTCATGTTTAAGGAATGTGTTAATACATTTTCTTATCTTACTTTACTTTAAAAAAAGTATGACATGCAACGGGTTCCACATTATTCAATAATAAACCCCGTTTGGTAGTCGGGTAAAAACAATAAATTGCAAAAATGCCAATTAGTGCGTCAACATGAATATGTCATGGCACTTTCTGCCAAATGTTTACTACTTCTGTTGCACATACATTCTGTAACTTACTTAACTTATTTACCTACTAAACTTTTGTTTTAGCTACCTAAATGTAATGAATGCTATAAAAATAAGTTGTTACTTTTTGTCCGGTACAAAACTCAACGTAGGTACTTTGAATTGTTTAACATTCATACACTCACACCTTGTCCCCATGGGGATAGGCAGCAACCACAGATTGCCACTTGCTACGATCCTTACATACTCCTCAAATAAAATAAAATTTCTCAAATAACTGAGCCATTGCAATTCTTAAGACAAAAGAACCATATTTAAACAATAACATTGAGTTCCTAGTCAGCTGTCTTATTTTATGGAGTAATTTAAGCCGTTTCATTCATTTTAATTCCACAAATTGCCACACAAACAACAGCAGAGACCACTCAGTCAGTAAGGGGTATTGTGTTACCCAGTTACTGGGTTTTGGTTGCTCCATGTAAAGCACTGGTACTCAGCTGAATCCAGTTAGAATGGAAGCTGTCCCGGACTTGGTTGGGAAAAGACTAGGCAGATTGATTAAAATTGTCACACAAAAGGTCACTGACCTTGCCTTGTATGATGAAAATAATTAAGAATGTTAAGTTACATAAATAAAAAAAAAAACAGAATACTCCCCTCAACCATGATGGAATCTATCAATGGACAGATCAAGTTGTTCGCTTAGCTGCTTCGGTCATTCTGTGCTGTATAAAGTTTTGGCCACAATGGTGTAGGACAGCATCCATGCCACTAGTCAGTAGCTTCTTCTGTCGTTTCAATAGAGTTCAGATCGTTCACGTAAAAATATTCCAGTTATTTTCGCCTATGTCTGGGCATCGCTTACTCTTGGAAATTATCATAGGAAAATCTTTTGCCATACCCTCGGCGCTGGCGATGTTGTACAAAATTCTTCGGATGGCTTTCATAGCATGGGCAGAAGGCGATAGTGGGAGCTGAGCCCAATTCTGATGTCACGTCGAAGTACCTATGAATCGTAGAATCGCCATCTTTAACCCCAATGTTTAGAGGCAATTCCTTTATTCTTGACTGGAGCGGGTTACTTCAATAACACACAACACTGGATTGAAACTCAAGAGTGTTTATTTGATTTAGTTACAGGCACTTTGAGTTTTCAAATGAACTTGAAGCTAAAACCACATCGTGTGGCTTGCTAGATTGCAAAGCCCTTGTCGATCGCTGGAGGAGATCTAGCAAGAAACTCCAGGACACTCTTTTTAAATGTTTTTATAGATTACACAATCACTTTATGACAATTAATTAGGTGTTCAAACATCTATTCGATTACATTTATTAATCAGTTCTTATTTTTCACACATAGTCCGCGCAATGCGCGTTCTAAGTGGGCGGAACTTCCATATTGTTTTTGTTTAGACACTAATTACTTGGATAGTTGAGTAAAGTTAGCAAACAATACTAAAATGCTGATCAGTTAATTATTTTAACATTAAACAACCTCAATACTCACAAATACAAAGTGGTTTGTAGTTTATTATTGAAATAGTCATCTAATAACAAAACTATTCAAGTTTCCGGTGATCTAACAATCTTACTAATTAGAAAGTTTCTCATTATTACATAGCTGTGTAAAATAGTCTTATGACTTCTTAGTATTTAATCATTTACTCAAATTTGTTTAGTTCTCGTATTAAATTATTAAATCTGGTGATTGGTCATAGAAATTATAACATCCGCCATTGTTTGACAACTTAATAAGAATAACATAATGAAACACATTTACTTCGTCAAATGTGCAATAGTTAAAATGAGAACAAATCCAAAAGTCCTACAATAAGTGTTCCTGTTTAATTTAAACATCTCGTATTAATTAAACATTGAAATTAGCATATGAATTATGAATCAACACTGATTCCACAGTGAGCCAATAGATGGCGCTGAACTCAAAACCCAACTTAAATAGACATAGACACTTAAAACGATTAGTTAGGATAATAAATTAGCAAATTCACGCCTACGCGGCGACATATACATCTTCCAGAAAATATTTAGAGATTTTTTAGATTTTATAAAGTATTTTATAGGGTACAGATACGGCATCTGTTGAGTGAAGACCGAACCATACCTCTAGAATTTTTGTCCATACAAACTAAGAATGTACTAAGTGAAAAGACCGTGGTGACAATGGTCACCCGCTTCTTAACTTATCAAACCGCATTTCAAAATGGCTGGTACTTCTTCGTACAGTCACCAACATTTATCGATTTATAAAGATGTTACCGCCTTCTAAACATATAACCCCAGATGATCTTAATTTCGCTGAATCAAAGGTTTTACTCGCGTTACAATATTCTTATTTTTCTGACGAAATCAAAAATCTAAAGTCTAATAAAAGTTGTTCTCGTGCTATTCAGAAGCTTATGCCGTTTCTCGACGCTAATGGTTTAATACGAGTCGGTGGGCGGTTACGCAATTCCGATCTCAGCTATGACCAACAGCACCCAATACTGTTGCCTCGTAAACATCATATAGTTGGAATGATTATCTCTCATTATCATCGTCAGAACTGTCATACTGGACCGCTCACTCTGATGTCCATTTTACGCCAAAGGTATTGGATACTGTCGTGCCGAAATATAGTTCGTCGTGTTATACATAACTGTTATTTTTGCTTTAGAGCAAAACCTAATCAAGTATTCCCATTAATGGGTGACTTACCCGCTTGAAGAGTGAATGAAGCCAAGGCATTCACTCATACCGCTGTGGACTACGCTGGTCTAATAAATATTGTCCCGTATCGCAAACGCGGTGTTCGCTCTATTAAATCGTATCTTTGTATTTTTGTTTGTCTGGTCGTACGCGCAGTTCACGTAGAACTCGTAACTGACCTGAGCACTTGCTCATTTCTGTCCGCATTCAAACGCTTCTTATCACGTAGCGGCGCTGTGTCTGTCCTATACTCGGACAACGCTACAAATTTTATAGGTGCAAAAAATGCGCTATCTGATATTTATACGCTGATTAATTCTACAGATCACATAGAATCTTTTAGAAATGAATTAACCGCTAATAAAATTACATGGAAATTTAATCCTCCGCGTAGCCCTCACTTTGGGGGTCACTATGAAATCTATGTTAAAGCCTTTAAAACGCATCTTCATAGGGTCGTTGGTTCGCAAAACATACGAGGAACTGACAACTGTGCTCACGCAGATAGAGTGTGTAATCAACTCACGGCCGCTAACCCTACTAAGTGAAGATCCATCGGAACCTACCGCTTTAACTCCATCACATTTTTTAATGTCAACACCACTTAAACATTTACCTGCTAGTGAGACATCTAATGAAGCGCCAAGCTTACTAAAACGTTATGCTTTACTAGATCAAATGGTACAATCGTTCGCAAAACGATGTAAATTAGAGTATCTGCATTTGCTTCAATCTCGTAAGAAATGGAATACGTTTTCTAATCCTATTACTATAGGTTCTATTGTTGTTATTGTCACTGACAATGTGTCTCCGCTTTCATGGCCTCTCGGCGTCGTTACTGCCACCTATCCTGGTAAGGACGGCGTTGTAAGAGTCGCTTCAGTCAGGACGACGACGGGTGTTTATAAGAGACCCGTTGTCCGCCTCTGTACTCTACCTTCTCAATAACTTATTATGCCCCTGAATTCCTTCTTTGTTTTCCACCGCTTTTCTCTTCCTTTTAGTTTTAAATTTTATGAAAACCGAAGGTTTTCAAGCCGGGGGCATGTTCGCGCCACTTGTAGGTGCGAATATTGTTTAGTAACCCACATTTCTCTTAATATTTTATCTATAAATGATAAATGATAAATGATTTTATTTCTGTAAGTTGGTTTGTACAAACACTTTTACATGTCGATCATATTTTTTAAAACTAGATGAGGTCGGAGTTTCCTATCTGACTACTCTGAGAAGAAAGGCCGAAACAAACTCAGAGGTCACAGTCTCTTTTAAAGTCTTGACAAAATCTTGGTTATATCATGTGAAGACCATGTAGACAGATGTCTGAAATGGTCTTTTGAGGAAAGAACCAGCCAGATTGAGTGGACCTGTCCAGTCAGTGCACGCATTTGTCAATAACCGAGCAGCTCAACTCAGAATTTACGGAGCTCAAAGATTCGACGAACAATACCAAAGAAAGGACATTCGGGTAGGCCGCATAAACTACTCAAACTGCCAGACCATGAGTAAAAACTAACTAAGTTATAATAAAAAACAAAAATCCACATAGTCTTCACATTCACAATAATAAAAATAAAATAATATAATACTTTAAAAAGTAAATATTCTTGTCATTGCAAGAAAACAAAAAAAATATTAAAATTAAAAACAAAATTCACGGTGCAAAATATAAAAAATCAAAATTAATTGGAGCAGCTCAATCCCAAGCCTTTTTGTCCTCAACGTAATCTTTAATAGTATAAAACGCTTTCTGACACAACTTACGTTTAATGAATGATTTGAATTTATTAAGACATAGATCTTGTACGTGGCTTGGAAGCTTATTATAAAAGCGTACACATTGACATCTAAACGAGCCACCTATCTTCTTGAGCCTTGTTGTAGGTACTACAAATTTGTGTTTGTTCCTAGTATTTATGTTATGGATATCACTGTATTTTTTAAACAATTTTATATTTTTATGAGCATATAAAAGATTTTCATAAATACATTGACATCTAAACGAGCCACCTATCTTCTTGAGCCTTGTTGTAGGTACTACAAATTTGTGTTTGTTCCTAGTATTTATGTTATGGATATCACTGTATTTTTTAAACAATTTTATATTTTTATGAGCATATAAAAGATTTTCATAAATATACTGGGAGGGCACAGTCATTACATTAATCTCCTTAAATTTCTCTCTGAGAGAGTGCCTCGGGCTTAATTTATATATTGATCGAACAGCTCTTTTCTGCAAAACAAAGATATTCTGGATGTCGGCGGCATTTCCCCACAACAGAATACCGTACGACATTACACTATGAAAATAGCTAAAGTATACTAAACGGGCTGTCTCTATGTCAGTTAAATTACGAATGTTTCTAACAGCATATGCTGCGGAGCTTAGCTTCTTTGACAATTTATCTATATGTGGGCCCCACTGAAGCTTAGCATCCAAAGTTAAGCCTAAAAATACTGTGCTATTCTCAGGATTCAATACTTCGCCCTTTATCAACGCATCAGTTTTCACCTGCTTAACGTGAGGTAGGGTAAACTTAATGCATTTGGTTTTTTTTTCATTAATGAGTAAATTGTTAACATTGAACCAGTGAACTACTTTTGAGATCGCGCTATTTACTTCGTCAGTAAATAGCGCGAAATAATCTACCCATTCTTGTCAATTTTCGCTGCATTAAATAGTCTACGTTCGGCCCTCGTCGAGGGTAGCCTCACTGCTCGTGATAGTCAACCGTCTGGCTAGTCACCCTAATTCCTCAACCGCTGTGAGATCCCACCGCTTTATCACCGCTTTATAAAACCGCATCGTCTGCGATCGACTATCGTCGCCGTCGGATTCGTGGTGATCACCTCTGATCATCACCTTGAGCCAGCATCACGTGGCTCACCGTTCTACTGCACCGCATACAGTCCACTCTCGCGTCATCAAATTGTGCCAGTACCCAGGGAACTTCAAATCAAGACGTCCAGTGGAACAGAGAAGGAGCGCTGCCAGGATTAACCAGAACGAGCACGAGGAAACCCGCCTCTGAGGTTAGTCGTAGCTTTGTTTAATGCAGCATCTCTCTCAGCATACCGACCCGTCCATTTTCCCTAGGTCTAGGCTATCTACTTCTTGAACCTAGCGCACCGCTCGTGCCTTGGCGTGCTCAGTGCTATTACTGCGCTGCCGCGCCGACACATTTATTTCTGGTCTCTTCGAGCCGGATATTAGTTCTGGTTCCTAATCCTACACCTAGTCACTTTGACCTAGGCATATCTAAATATCCCGCTTCACTCTAATATTAAGTTGTATTGCCTATTTTATATCGTACACTTGTACGTCTGCTTATCCTATAAGTGTATACTTACGCTTTGTAATATTAAGTACCATTCTATTCCATTTCTTATGAGATAACTACGTAGTTAAATAACTTTACTAGAAAAATCGCTCGTGCCTTGGCGTGCTCAGTGCTATTACTGCGCTGCCGCGCCGACACACAAATTATAAAATATTTCCTGCAGTGCACCTCCCCCTAACACTAGTAGCGTAGCTCTCTTTTTAGCTGCAATCGGTATATCAGCGGCTTCAAAATATATTCGAAAGGATCGTTTCCTTTTTTTTCATCTCAAACCGACCGATGTACAGTCGCCCTCGATATACAATTTTTCAGGTGGCGGTAGCTGGTTTGCCATGATTGATCGTGTTTAGGTGAACTGAAAAAATATCTAATTTAATGGACGTCTGAAGAACATACATCCAATTTAATGATTGTCCGAAGATCATACATCCAATTTAATGGTTGTCCGAAGATCATATATCCATTTTAATGACGTCCGAAGACCGTACATCCAATTAAATGGTTATCCGAAGATCATACATCCAATTTAATGGACGTCCGAAGATCATATATGAGTTAGAGTATATTACATGAAACAATTCAGTCAAAACCGCTTACGACACATCGTTTGTACAAAATACTTAAAGCCACCACATTTATCTAACATTTCCGGCGAATTATAAATTTTACAAATACCAACTTTGTTTTTAACATTCTTCGTTACCCAGCAACATAACATTTGCTCAGTACAATGGTCAACGGCTAGTTGGCTATTAAGATCGCATAAGTAAACAAAGTGTCGAGTTCAGGGTCTATTGTAATCTCCAGTACCATTCCTAGTAATATCAATAACATTATGTGTAGGCGAATTTTTTCTTAAAAACATGACCGGTTGTATGTCTATTAGTTTTTTCGACTAAATATGAACAGTTCCTTCAGTGTAGTTATAAACGATTTTGACTGTATGTGTGTATTAGATAAATGTTTAGTTTACTACACTATAATGTCTAAAAATCAAATCACTAATAATTAATAAATGGGTAGATGTTCAAACTTTTATCTGAATATGTATACAAGTGTAGGTCACCAAAATTCCTGTTTTATTAATTTAAATATGGTTAAAGATAAGTAGGGTAAGCAATGGTTTTGTTTACGTTATTTATTCTAACACCCATCGGAAGCATTTTCGACTTTACGATTTGAGTGAAATAGAATAGATGACACATTGGTATTATTTTTCGTAAACACATTCCAAAATGAAAGAGAAAAGAATCTAAAAGAAAATAAAGATCTAAAAGATTTTATTTACTATTGAGTTCATCTAGTACGTAGAATATAAAATGACATGGTAGGTACTTAATAACTCGAGTGGGTTGTACTATCAACTTGACACTTTTTTAATTGTCACTTTCCTTTCCTTTTAAAGAAATAAATGTATTTTTTTTACTGACCTTTATCCTCGTCGCCACTTGCAGTGACCACTATAACAACACTTACTAGCTATTGATGTATGCGTATAACACTGGCTCACCGCTACAGCCAGCTCCGAGCGCAGGCGCACGTCCAACCTGTCCAGCGTCTAATGCCAGTTGATAGTTTGACAGCTACCCCGCTCTACTGGTGTACATGAGACAATGTATTATATATATTGCATAGATACAAACACTACAAACAGCATCAATAATAAACCATCATGAGTATCGCAATAGATTATAAAACTCACTAGGTAAAATTATTTTTGGGATAGCCTTGGGTTGGTCCAAACCAAGTCTCATGTAAGAAGTTAATTTACCATCAACAGGCAGCTTTTAAATCAATTTGCCAAAAGAAGCAACTAGACCTACTCTGTCTAAGCTATGCTAGCTCAGTGATATCCATAATATAAATACTAGGAACAAACACAAATTTGTAATACCTACAACAAGGCTCAAGAAAATAGGTGGCTCGTTTAGATGTCAATGTGTACGCTTTTATAATATGCTTCCAAGCCACGTACAAAATCTAAGTCTTAATAAATTTAAATCATTTATTAAACGTAAGTTGTGCCAAAAAGCGTTTTATAAAATTAAAGATTACGTTGAGGATAAAACGGCTTGGGAGTGAGCTGCTCCAATTAATTTAGTTTTTTTATTTAAATATTTTGCACCATGAATTTTGTTATTTTTTAAATATTTTTTTATTTTTTATTTGTTTTCTTGCAATGACAAGAATATTTACTTTTTAAAGTATAATTTTATTTTATTTTAATTATTGTGAATGTGAAGACTATGTGGATCATTATTTTGTTTTTTAATTTATCTCAGTTTTTAATCATGGTCTGGCAGTTTGAGTAGTTTATGCGGCCTAACTGAATGTACTTTCTTTGGTATTGTTCGTCGAATCGTTGAGCTCCTTAAATTCTGAGTTGAGCTGCTCGGTTATTGACAAATGCGTGCACTGACTGGACAGGTCCACTTAATCTGGCTGGTTCTTTCCTCAAAAGACCATTTCAGACATCAGTCTACATGGTCTTCACATGATCGAACCAAGATTTTGTCAGGACTTTAAAAGAGACTGTGACCTCTGAGTTTGTTTCGGCCTTTCTTCTCAGAGTAGTCAGATAAGAAACGCCGCCCTCATCCAGTTTAAAAAAAAAATATGTTAGACATGTAAAAGCGTTTGTACAAACCAACTTACAGAAATAAAATCATTTATCATTTATGTTACAGTGTCAAGGTATGGTAAGCAGCTAGTGACTATCATTCGGCATGAGTTTTATAATCCCTACCGTATCTATCTCATAGTCTTAAAACTCAATCAGTCTTATTACAAAAAACTCAATAAACCTTGGTTTAAACCTGGCCTATCAAGTCCAGGCTTATCTGCAAAACCATGGTCTAAATTTGTCCGTATTACAAAACTTTAAAAAACCCTGGTCTTCTTAGTACCGTCATTTGAACCATTGTCAATATGTCAACCACAGATTATTACAAATATCATTCGTTCACCATAATATCATTCAATTGCAACGTTCCGTATCCCAGAAAAGAAAACGTTTTGATAATACGATAAGGATTAAATGATGTTTAGGAGTGTTAAAAATATTGATACTTTATTATTTTGCATGTATAAACATAAGTCATTTATCGAACGCAGTTTTGTTTTGGTTTAAGCAGATTACTTATATTCGTATTAATTACTAATAATACATCTACGAACGTGTAACGAAACGTAACATTCTCGCGCGTTACATGAAACCATAACAATAAACAAAACCATCGCTCGTTGAACAAAGTTCATTAGGCTTTGGATTTTTAAGTTCTCCAAGTCTCTATTATAATAATTGCCTCTTTGTTAATAATGTGTTAATATATTAAGTGTTGTGATGGACCAACAAAAAAAAACATCTGAGAATTGGAGTACCTAGGATAAAAGAAATATCCTCAATATAAATTAAATCCACCATGTTAATATCCATTTTCGGGTAAAAACAACAACACAATGAAAAAGATTCTATAACCTAAAAGAAAAACTTTGACAGATACGACTTAGACCACCGTTAAACTAGGGGCCGCCGAGGTTTAGCGTTAGACCATGATATGGTCCATGGTTTATCGCTAAACCAGTATTTGTAATATCATTTTTATTTAAACCGTGGTTTATAGAGATTTAAACCTGTGTTTTTAGTTAAACCGCTTTTTGTAATAAGACTGAATAAATACTTTCAGTAAAATAGCAATCCGTTTGTTTTACGAACCAAGTAAAAACTTCGGCTAACGTAAACAATTACTTAGTTCAGTTTTTACGAGTCTGCAACAATGGCTCTTTGAGCCATTTTGGTCATGTTACAAAGGCCCGGACGTATTATTTGGAACTCATGTTGCTTATCTGGTGTTATGAAAGTTAAGAGCTTAAGCCACCATAATAATCAAGCTCTGTAAAACTTTGTTTAGATTTGGCATTGAGTTCTCAGTTGTTCAACAATTATAAACAACGAACATTTGTTATTTTCATTACCAATCATGATAACTGTAAAATATGCACATTTATCAATATTAATAGTTGACTCGCCAACGCACTACCGCACAGGCCGACAGTCTGATAACAACTTTACTACGTGGCGTCTCGCAAGCAGTCAAAGTTACCGACATATGCTTAACCGGGCTTCCCTGTGGAGACTAATCTCTTAGCCTCCGGCCAGGCTTCATGCTCGGCCCACCACTCGGACCGGTATTTATAACCGAGCGGCATATGCGCACGAGGCAACACTACAATACTGTTATCGGCTTGTAGCGCGATCTGTTGGATGTCATCATAATTATTAATAAGATTTTTTGCAAATTCATATTTTTATTAATAATTAATTAGCAGCTCTGGCATAACAAAATGACAGCACAATAATATTTTAAAATCATTTAACTGGTTTAATTTAGTGTTTCTTTTTATTTCTTTCTCTTCTTCTTCTATTCCATTTTCTGATTCCCATCTCGGGCCTACTGATGAAGGTTGCCCCTTACCATCAAATTTCTATAACGTTAGTTGAGAACTCATTAGTTAACCAATAAATTAATTCACGAATCGTCTCGCACGCAAGCCAGACGACTGTGAGCCTCCCAAAGAAGCTGGCCTATGTACAGGCTCCAGCACCGTAGACCACACACGTACGCTGCGGCAGGCTATACAGAGGACCGAAGAGTACAACCTGACTTTCCACTCAGCGTTTGTGGACCACGTGAAAGTCCTCGACTTGATCGAGACTTGGGATGGGCTCCAACGGCGCCAAATCGACCAACGGTACATCGAGATACCGAAGCGCCTGCAAAAAAATGCCACTACGCTAGTCCCACCTTGCGACCTGGCCCCGGAACCCATCCCTCCGCAGTGAGGTGCGGGACAGGGAGACGCCACACCGCCGAAACCGTCCACCGCTGCACTGGAGAACGCCTTCAAGGCTCCGGACCCGAGAGGGCCAGCATTGACATCAACGGCGAGCACTTTACTCACCTTCGGTTCGCCGATGATATAGCTGTCATGGCTGAGACCATGGAGAACCCCAGTACTACTTTTTTTTTGGTAACTGTCAATTTAATGAACAGTAGGTATCATCATCATCAGCCTTATAAAGTTCTCACTGCTGGGACACAGGCATACTCTCTGTGAGAGGTAATGGGCCTATCGTGTATATGTGTATGGGGAATATCGAGAAAACCAGTGTCCAGACTAGTCTCATCTTGGTGACATTGTTGACCTTTCTGTCCTTCCGAATACGTGTCAGCTTACTTATCGCAGCTTTGGCCATTTGAGTCCTTCGTTTGATCTCTCTTTCGGTTCCTCCCCAGTCAGGAAATGGCGATCCGAGGTATATAAACTCGCTGACAAATTCTAGGTCCGCGAGTATTTTCGTTTTAGAGAGTTGACCGGATCTGTCCATGATAATGACTTTTGTCTTCGACTTATTGATCCAATCAATCCACTTTCTCTATTTTCTACGAAACAGATCAGCTAGCTCCTTTTCTGAAGCCAGGTATATTCTACTGCTATTACTGTCATTCTCTGATGACTGTCAATTTAATGACCAGTAGGTATATTCTACTGCTATTACTATCATTCTCTGATGACTGTCAATTTAATGACCAGTAGGTATAATCTACTGCTATTACTGTCATTCTCTGATGACTGTCAATTTAATGACCAGCAGCTATATTCTACTGCCTGTCAATTTAATGACCAGTAGGTATATTCTACTGCATGTCAATTTAATGACCAGTAGCTATAATCTACTGCCTGTCAATTTAATGACCAGTTGGTATATTCTACTCCTTGTCGATTAAATGACCAGTAGGTATACTCTACTACAATTGTGTGCTCTTTGATTTATTATTTTTGCAATCGCTTTGCCCTGAAACAACTGTCTATCAAGACCCAGACATCCGACAGGGCTAAACGCAAAATCGCGCACCTACGGACTACTTGTGTTGCCTCAAGATATACCGATTTACGGCTACGACTACGCTTAACCACTGGTACGGTTGAACACACACTAAGGCCGAAAGACTAAATTACTGGACCTACTACTACAGCCTTGCTCATCAATCATCATTATATAAATCAACATTGACTGAAACATGATTACGTGACCCACCATCATCTTCCTAAACCTATCGTGTGTATACTTCTAAGTTCTAAGTGTACCTATTTAAAGCATTCAGTGTATAACGATCACCGATAGCGAAAGGTTCCTCTAAGCCTTAGTATTAATTGATCAGACACCGTATCAGCTTAGATCATATACAACGCTCATGGCACGACTGCTGCAGCAGCTAGTGACACTCGTGCCAGCCATATCGTCATTACTTCAAGTGATACGACCAACACACATCACTTCCAATAGAGGCTACGACTTCTAGGTTATTACAAAACCAATACAACGATAGTCTCCTATAAGACCCGTGTCCCCCTACACCACCAGCTGCCCATAGCCCCCTGAACAACTCACAAGTGAATTGCAGGTACGACTACAAGTGCCTCGGTATTTGCTCTCCTGCTCGGTGGAGGAACTCTCCTCACTGTTTTCTACGTTTAACTCGTAAGGAGCACTACTTAGAAGCATTCTTTGTATGCGATCGTGAGGGTACTTATTCGTTCTATTACTATTTAAGGATTTCAAAAGATAGCGATCGCGGTATCTACTACTATCAAAATGTTACTTTAAAAGCAAACAAGTGAATTAAGATCTGAATGTAAAAATCGATCAATCGAGATCGTTGTAAATCGTCCGCGACATAAGATCTGTTCTGAATACATGTAATTGACCAATGGTCAGTATTGGTTAAAGCAGCTACAATACTAACTCGCTCTGACACTAAAAATGACAGTTGTGCAGTCCGTCACAAGGGATATCTCATCCTTACTGAACAAAATGTTGAAACTATTACCGTCAGTAAGAAATTTATTACGTAATGGCTTTGTACTAGGTATGTCTCAATTACCTAGTGTTAGTGCTAGGTATAACCACTACTAATTCAATGATCAACACAATTAACTCAAAACTTATCATTTCATTTGGAATTATATTTTTTTCTTGAATCAACCTCTGAAAGAATCCAAACAAATTAAATGTTGTTCCTTCACCACCAGTAGGTATCTTGGTCGCGTTCTTCATTACTGAAGTTCGTGTCCTTGAAAGGCCCTCATGGCTTTATGCACGATGTTCTACCACTTCAATTGGTTCACAGCTTCTCTTAGGGCGGTTGTAATAGAGACTCCAGTGAGGGCGGTTACCTGGTCTGACCAGCGGTTAGGTGACCGGCGGCGAGGTCTTTTTTCATCCACCTTGTAGCGTTGTGAGGATCTCAACTGAAAATAGTCGAATGATACTAAATATCAAAATTAGTAAGTTAATACGGTTATTAGCCACATCTCTAAAAACACGGAACAACTCTAACTTTCCGGAACGCTGTCGTTCGGTCATTTCGATTCCGGTGGCTAAGCTGAAAACTATCTTTCGATCCTCACGACTCTGTGAAAATAGTCGAATGATACTAAATATCAAAATTAGTAAGTTAATACGGTTATTAGCCAAATCTCTAAAACCACGGAACAACTCGTAACTTTCCGGAAAGCTGTTGTTCGGTCATTTCGATTCCGGTGGTTTAGCTGAAAACTATCTTTCGATCCTCACGACTCTGTGCCCCGATTTAGGGTGAGTTTCACATTAGTTTAATGATTGTACCTGATTCTCTGTGCCGGACGACCAATATCGATTCCATCACCTGTTTAATATCAGTTTTAGCTCTGTCATGATGGACGCGTGGCTAAGGGTCGACCGGGACAAAGGAATTAGCAATGAGTATGCTTTTCTACTGCATTGGGTTGTGTCTCCGTGTTATATTGTAAGTGATCACGTTTACTTATGTTAATAAATGCTAGCGTGTTCATTCTTAACCTAATTTTGCATCTATCAATGCGCTTGCTATGTTTGCAAGTTTCTTACCTGTAAACCGCTGCAATGTGCTGAGCTTTCACCTACAATGTTTCCCACACCATTCCTTGGCCTAAACTGGGGAAGAAGTTGGTACATCGTATGCGGCTTGCTGCTAATTGCACCGCATCTAACATGCGCACCCTATGGTGCTTTCAGGGCTCTTCGTACGGGCTGAGGGCTTGACCTTTTTTCCACTGCTGCACGCTGCTAACTACCTGCACGCTGCCAGGGTCTTGCCCTGCTTACCTGCGGCTTACCGCCGTGCGAGCCTACGCACGCTGCCGGTTTTTGCCCTGCTTACCTGCGGCTTACCGCCGTGCGAGCCTACGCACGCTGCCCGGTTTTTGCCCTGCCTACCTGCGGCCTGCCGTCGCGCGAGGCGGTGCCCGCGCAGCCTACCCTGCGCACCCCTAGCTGCGTTCCGGTGACCTATCGCTGAGCCGGTGCTGACTGGTCCCCGCGTCTACCACGTGCTGCCAAGACCTATCGCTGAGCCTGTGCTGACTGGTCGCCGCGTCTACCACGTGCTGCCAAGGGACGGTACCCCACTTATATTTTAACCGCGTGTAGTTATTTGTACAGTACTGAGTGGCGCTTTAAACCCACGACCTAGCTGTAGGATAGTATCTAAATTATATGAATTAACTTGTCAAGCTGTTTTCTTTAACTTCCTTCTAACTACCAGTTAGCGGCCTGCGCAGCTTACCTAGCGCAGGACCTAGCCGTTACAATGTCCTGTAGCTTCTACACAGTTTTAATTCGTTACAAAGACAATTACTATCACTATATGGTACTAAGTACTACTCTAGACTTAAAAGGAAACACTGAGCAGTTCCTAGGCCAATATGTTGTCACGGCCATGTCTGAACGATCACTGTCGCTCTACATGAACCATATAACACTATAGTCATAGTACCAAAAGGTACTTGTGTATCATTTTAAATAAACAAAGCATGACAAGAACCGACATATATGTATTTCTCATTAAAGTCCTCCACCCTAATAATAATAGGTAATGGGCGATAAAAATCATTACACTTTCAGTAAGTTAAATAGTCAGGACAATTACAATGCCTGGAGTTTTTCTATGCAAATGTTACACACAGATTGTGATTTGTGGGATTGTGTACAAGACGAACCGGAGAACTTGCATGATGAGAAAGCTAGAAAAAGAAATGCCAAAGCAAGATCTAAGATATGTTTAATTTCCAATGAAAATATCTATCTACTAATTCAAAATGCAAGGAGACTTGGAAAGCTCTTCAACGGGCCTAAGCTGACAGTGGGCTTACACGCAGACTTACCTTACTGCGTAAGCTCTTTGATTTAAAACTAAAGAAATTCTCAAATATTGTAGATTACTGTAGTGATGTTCAGTCTACAAAGCAAGCATTAGAAAATATTCAAGCTGGATTAAAAGATTAAATTTGTTGGAATAATTATGCTACATGACGGATGATTATGACCCTAGTAATGGCGATCTTCGGGAGCAGTTATTATTAAAGATGATTTAAACATAAGCTCTAACTGTCAAACTCGTTATTTTTAAAGATGATTTAAACATAAGCTCTAACTGTCAAACTCCTATTTTGATAGGTAGTGTTAACAATATACATATATGGCACGTCGAAGTACCTATGAATTATAGGACCACCGTCATCAACTTCAGTCCCTAGAGACAATTCCTTCATTCTTGATAAAACCAGGTGAACTTCAATAACACACATCACTGGATTGAAACTCGAAAGTATTTATTTGACTTAGTTACAGGCACTTTGAGTTTTCAGATGAACTTGAAGCTAAAAACACATACTGTGGCTTGCTGGGTCGCAAAACCCTCGTCGATCACTAGAGAAGACACCAGTAAGAAACTCTAGAATACTCTTTTAAATCTTTTTTAATAGTTTACACAATCACTTTATGACAATTAGCGTTACATGTTTAATTAATTAAACATTTATTATTTTACACACACAGTACACAGTAGGTACGCGCGATGCGCGTTCTAAATGTGCGTCCACACTGCGTGCCTAACGCGGTTGCGATGACGGGCGCGAAGTATCAAACATGAAACGCGCCTTTGCGTCCATATTGTAGTGTCTAAGGCTGAAGCCTAGTGCGACGGGACTGAGCGAGATAGCATGCGTAGTTTTCAAATGTACCTGTCCGCGCGTTCTGGCCGCACTACGGGCCTAGTCAGCGAGCGAACCAATGCGCGGGTCGCGGGGATAACAAACCAGTTCGGACTTGTCGCTCGGCGTATGCTCATCTGTATTTTGTTTGTCGTAAAATGGCGATAAATACTGAATTGTTTATAAGTGCGATTCAATCAAAACCACCTATATGGCAAAGCAAACATCCATACCACAGTAATCGCACAATAACAAGAAAGTTATGGAGCGATATAAAAGAACAATTTCCTGGAAGTGAAGGTAAGTGTAACATAATTTATTACATTCTTTGATATTGTCCCCAGAAAATGTTGTGAATTTTATACGAACATTTTTTTGCTTTTCGTGATGGATTATTATTGACTCCGCGGTTTCTGTGACGATTTTCATATTTAGTTTTAGCAGGTTTAGTTAGCACACGTTGGACATCCAGATCGAGATCGCCGTTTAAATCCATTATAACATTGTGCAGTATACATGCAGCTTTTATTATAGACAAGGCATTTTTTTTGTTTGTTTCGATAGGTTTAAGTAGTATTCTCCATTTACATGTTAAAATGCCAAATGCGCATTCGATTGTTTTGTCTGGCGGATATTAAAACATTTTCTTTCATTATTAAGTACTCGCTCGGGATAAGGACGCATTAAATAATGTTTTATCTACACTCATAACGTAATTTTCCAATTATGAATTCAAAAAGTATTGCATAAATACGTACTTTATATTCGTGGAAAAGTTAAATTAAAAAAAAAAATACCATTACAGTGCAACATTTACCTTCGATTTTCAAACAACTGCAATAAATCGTGCTTGTTAGTGATCCTACGTTTTCTACTACTTATTCTGTCTCTATCCGTGAGAACCTGTAATTGGCTCTATGTCTCATATACAATTGTTATCCATCTGTTATAGCTGTTGGTTCTCCTAGTATTAAATAAATAAATAAATAAAATAACTTTTAATTTTTATAGCACACTTTTACTTTTTAATTTATTGGCGCTTATGAGCTAGTGTCACTGTCTATGGATGCGCGCGCTGCGCTGTCATGGTGCAATGAGAATCTAAATTGCCCGCCATACTGCATATTTTTTTCCGTTCCCACTTTTATTTTATTTCAACTGTATGAGTGAAGATATAACTGCCGTTGCATACACTGTTATATAAAAATATAACAGTGTATGCAACGGTGTATGTATGCATATAATTCGGTATTTTAACACTCGCGTGTTAATATTCGCGTGTTAATTCGGCTCCGCCTCATGTGATAAACCCACGCTCGTGTTTGATTAACCCATATTATATGACCGCATTATGTCTATGAAGCTTAAAGCGTCACCTGTAAACTTAAATCTAATACAGGCATATGCCCCCACCAGTGAAGCTCTACCCCTCGTTCTGGAGAGTTTTTACCAAGATTTACAGGCAATAATTGCCAAAATCCCTAATAGAGAGTTACTTATAAAAATGAGTGATTTCAACTCAAAAATTGGCGCAAACTCTGCCCAGTACAGCAAATGTGTGGGAAACTTCGGACTTGGGATACGCAACGAAAGAGGTGAAAGATTCATGCAGTTCGCAGACGAGAACAACATGGTAGTGGTGAACAGTCTATTCCAACACCATCCTCGTAGACTGTTCACCTGGACGTCACCTGGAGGTAGAACCAAAAACCAGATCGACTACATACTGATAAGATCACGTTGGCGCACCTCTATCCTCAATGCCCACACGCTTTCTGGGGCCGATTGTGGTTCCGATCACGAACTCGTTATCGCAAAGATGAGGTTGAAGCTCAAAGCTGCCCGATCCTCCAAGAAGACAAGACGGATTGAAGTAGCAGATAACGAGAAATTCACGAGATCCATTTAGCGGAGTTGGAAAGATTGGACAGATATGAACCACAACGAAGCTACATCAGACACGCTATGGAATAAGGCTAAACATCTCATCCAAAATGCAGTGACGGAATCTAGTCCAAGATCAGAAACGCGCAAACGTCAACATTGGATGACGGACAGTACCCTTGCTCTTATAGACGAGAGACGCCTTAAGAAAGCCGCAGGAGCAGACATAAGAGAGCTGAATCAGCTGTCTGCTAACATCCAAGCCTGCTGCAGGCGAGACCACAATTCCCACCTTCATAGCATTTGTGACGAACTTGAAAAACATGCTGTGAAGCACGAGTCTAGAGATCTTTACCACAAAATTCGTCTTATTACTAAATCTCTACCTACTAAAACCTGGGCTATCGACAACAATGAAGTGGTAACAGAGATCAAATCTCTGAAACGTGGAGGAGCTACTGCCAGTCATTGTTCCTGGACCCGCAGTCGCGACAATCGATAAGCACAGAACCAGGACCAGAGAATTTGGAACCAGACATTCTTCTGTCCGAAGTAAGAGCTGCCATAAAAAACCTGAAAAGCAAAAAAGCAACTGATAGAGATGCAATTCCTATAGAGACAATCAAAGCCTTAGGAGAACGTGGCGAACAGATGTTTCATCTTATCTACAATAGGGTATGGCAGACCCGAGTTTGGCCTTCGGAGTGGACACACACCATATTCACACCCCTGCACAAGAAAGGCTCGACGAAGAAATGTAACAATTACCGCCTCATTGCTCTGATATCACACGCTAGCAAAATATTGCTGCATATTCTCAACGAGCGCCTGAAGGCCTACCTCTCTAAGGAGATCGCTCCGGAACAGGCCGGTTTTGTGAAGGGGAAAGGCACTCGGGAACAAATTCTCATTTTACGCCAGATCATAGAGAAGTCAAGAGAATTTAATAAGACCATATTCATTTACTTTGTTGATTTCTCCAAAGCATTCGACTCGGTGAGATGGCCGGTGTTGTGGAAGACCCTGTTAGATATGGGCACACCAAAACATCTCGTACACCTTTTAAGAAGGCTCTATGAAGAGGGCACAGCTTCAGTGCGCACAGATGATGTCCTATCAGGTGACTTCCATCCTAGTGCCGGTGTACGCCAGGAGTGCATAATATCACCACTCTTATTCAACGTGTACACAGAGCTAATAATGCGCATCACTTTGGAAGACTGGATAGACGGTGTAACAATTGGTGGATGCAGGATTGCGAACTTGCGTTACGCGGATGACACCACTTTGTTTGCATCCAGTTCGCTACACTTGGAAGAGCTTCTGTCAAGGATGGAACGAGTTAGCCATGAGTTTGGCCTTAAGATAAATCGCAGCAAAACCAAGGTGATGATTGTTGACCGTGTCAGAAATAATTCGCCTAAAGTGACTCAAATCGCGAAATGCAACGTGGTCCAATCTTATATTTATCTTGGGGCTCAGATTTCAAACAGTGGCGGATGCATCGATGAGGTCAAACGACGTATGGGCATCACGAGGAGGGCGATGGACAAGATGCGGAAAATATGGAGAAACAGGAATATAACAAAAGCCACGAAGACCAGGCTCGTGAGAACACTTAAATTCCCCATATTTCTATACGCGGCTGAAACGTGGTCTTTGCGAGATGTGGAAAGACAGAAAATAGACGCTCTGGAAATGTGGTGCTGGAGACGAATGCTTGGGGTTTCGTGGACCGGACTCGGTATTAAGCAGCGTCTGTTCTCAACAGTACAATCTCGCAACCTTACATTCTTCGGACACGTATCTCGATCTCGGCGTGGAAGGCACTAGACCGCGCGGAAGGTCACCTACGCGTTGGACTGACCAGATCAAGTCTGCCGTAGGAGGTTCACTGAATGAGTGCAGCAGGATGACCTCTAATAGGCAGCGGTGGCGAAACGTCGTGAAGCGCATCACTGCCTTCTAATATTACTACTACATAGCGATCACGACCGCTCTGTCAAGAGTGTAACGGATAAGAAGAACATTATATGACCATTGTATAAACTTCTATTAACGGATAAGCTTCATCACCCACTAGGACGTAGGGTGCAATGACGTCAGAATTTGTTAGTCTATTTGGCATAGGATTTTTTCTTTTTATATAAGCTTATACAGTGTTGATGCAATAAAAGTACCACCATCACTTTGCTTTCCTCGACCGCCTCTTTCGACTGCTACAAATTTCCTTTTTGCGTCAGCCACAGCTTGCATGACAATGCTATTTCTTTTTTTACAGCACCAATGTGCCGAACCAGATTTAGGTAGTTTTTTTATTTCGCACAATGTTTCCAATCAATTGCTCCGATGCAATGTGGGCAATTCCAGGTCGCTTCAAAGTCTTCTGCAATAGCTTTCAGGCGTTGTTCTGTGGGTATCTAATAGAAATTAATAATAGGCTCATGATTCAGTAGACACGTTTATTAAGTATAGAATAGGATATGATCTAGATTTCTAGATTGTTAACATTTGTTAACATTTTATCTCGTTTTACTTTTTAATCTTTTGTTTATTTATTATATAATCATTTTTTGTTTTAGTTTCTTACGACTTATTATCGGGCCTGCGTTGTCCCCCCATCTAAGTACTGCTGTAACATGGAAATATTGTAAGACCAAACAATTTTTAAAAAGAGTAACCATGGAGTTTCTTGTCGGTTCTTCTCCATAGGAATCGACCAACCCGAACCGTGCACATTTTGTCGACGTTTTATAAGTGCCCATGTAGGCCTATGTGAAATAAAAATTATTGATTTTGATTCTTTGATTTTGATAGTTTCAATTAAAACAATCTTTGCTCACTAGACGACATGCATTGCGGTTTTTTTTGTAACAGTCGGATGTCAGTATTGCCATAGACTATATGCAATGCCACATTGCCACATTTGACAAACAATAACATAAATCGATAACATCTAAATTCTAATCAAAACAAATTACATAAATCTATTATTCAACAATACAAACTAAGTAAGTTGCAAAAATAGTTGTGCCTGTACAATGCATGTATCTGCTGAGAAATCCAGTTGCATAAGCTATGTCTGGCCTGCTTATTGTTGCCAAATACATGACTGATCCAACGAGTTCTCTGTATGGAACATTAGTTAATATTTCTTCCTTTTCTTGTATGTTGAAACCTGTTTCCATGGGTGCACTTATGCCTTTTCTTCCTTTTCTTGTATGTTGAAACCTGTTTCCATGGGTGCACTTATGCCTTTGCAGTCTTGCATATTAAATTTTAATGAAATTTTCTCTATTATTTGTGTTTGTTTTATTTTCATTCCTTCTTTAGCCGGGCCGGACGGACTGCACAACATTTGGATTAAATGGTTCCAAAGATCGCACGCTCGTTTGGCAACTGAGTTCCAGTCTGCCTTAGAATCAGGATCGCTGCCTCAGTTCCTAACGACAGGAATAACCCACCTGCTCCACAAATCAGGTAGTACTGCGGTGCCTAAAAATTATAGACCGATAGCGGAGTCTAAAAATTATAGTCCGATAACATGTTTACTGACGGTCTATAAAGTTATTACTTCCATTTTGTGAGCTAAAATTAATCAACATATTGATACGAATTCGTTTTGATATGTCTGCTTTTCAGAATGGATGTAGGAACGGGTTCCGCGGTACTAAGGAGTTGTGTCTTATAGACATCGCCATTAGCCAGCAGGCTCGCCGTTCCCGAAGGGATCTGGTGACATGCTGGATAGACTACAAGAAGGCCTATAACTCAGTGCCACATTCATGGCTCATGAGGGCGCTGTAGTTGTAAAAATTGATGCAACTCTGCACACCTTCCTGATGTCGTGTATGGGGCAGTGGAGGACGGTCCTTCGCTATCCAGGATGTCGACAGATTCAAGAGGACAGCGAACCTAAAAGGATCGAGCGTGGAATATTTCAGGGCGATAGTCTGAGTCCACTGTGGTTTTGTTTAGCCCTGAACCCTCTTAGTACACAGCTGGAGGGTTGGGGCTTCGGCTATCAGTTGAGAAGAATCATGCGTAAAAATTTACTCAATTATTTATTTAATGCACTGAAGGAAGCGGATGTTGTCCTTAGAGGTTATATATAATCATTCAGAATAATTATGAAAATATTAGAAGATTAACATTCAAAATAAAAGATGAACTATATTTTAGTATTAAGTCAAGCTGGTAACACTACCCTACTTATAAATTATCGTAATTAATCTGGCTCCAGATGAAGTATTAGGTGTGAAACTGGTGCACAGAACTTACCTAAAGGCAAATAAAATTTTAGGTTAAGTAGGTATACTAAAATTGGGCGTATTCCCTGTAAGCAAACCAAAACATTATATACACAGGTTCTTTTGGTAGGTCATCTTAGGAGCGGAGTTCCTTTTCAGTAAAAGCACGCCTCGTCTACTGCAGGCTCAGAACCGAGGTTATAATATATAGGTATGGTGCTTTTTGAGTGGCACCGTCCGATCTTCAATCTGCATGCTTCACGATCAAGTTGTGGTCTCCAAAAGTTAGGGGTGTTGAAAGCAACCTACCTACCTACCTAGTTGTAATATGGTTCTACGCATTAGTGTTCCTGTTGATAGGGCTTTTAAAAATTTAGCTTTTACTATTATCGGAATCCATTTTGAAATCACACGAGCCAAGCGAAGCGCAAGGGTATACTACCTACTTTTTCTCGAAGCACTTCGTCGTTTTTAAACCCTCATAACTTGGGTTTGGATTATACCAGGAGAATAAAATTCTCGGGATATGATGTCAATAGTGGATTTATTAAACATATAAAGTTTCATTTGCGTAGCTCTTATACTCTAGATTTGATTGATATCTAAAAATACCCGGTTTCGTCATTGACTCACTCACTCGAAGATTACTATTATATTGATTATCATCAAAATTCTTAAGGTTGTTTCTGAAGTCCTAGAAAGCTGAAATTTGGTATTTAAGCTAGTACTCGTATTAGTATACAAACAACAACGACTACGATTGGCGCTATTTTGAATACTGTATGTAGTACGAACACAAAGTTTAGTGTTACTTAATAATAAATCGAATGAAAATGCATTCAAGTGATGAAGAAGATGTGTTAAAACCCGATTTTATAAAAGAGACGGCGGCCGCTATAGTTGAAACCTTGATACCCAACAAATCACGGCTGGTTTACATCACAGCCATCGAAGAGTTTTGCAAATGGAAAAATGAAAATCAAGCGTCTGGCAGATTTTCAGTCTGTTTTCTAACTTATTTTAATCAGCTGTCGAAGAAAAAGAAGTCATTATGGAGTATGTATTCTATGCTACGGTGTACTATAATACAAGTCATAACCTTGACATAAAAACATACTCGAAGTTGCAAGCCTACTTAAAAGGATATCAGAAGGCTACAAAACCCGTAAAAAGCCCTGGCTTTAACCGCTCAAAATGTTGAACGCTTTTTGAATGAAGCGCCAGACTCGCAAATTCTGGCAGTAAAAGTACCTAAGTAATCTTCAACATACGTATTAATACAAACAGTTAAATAGAACTATTTAATTGTAAACCTATCAAGATCAATTTTGTAAAAGATTTTCTATTTTTGTTTACAGGTTACGTTGATTCTGGGCATAAGTGGCCTGTCATTTAAATGAGCTTGTTAAACTGATAGTGGAAGATGGCAAACGATCTCAAACACCGCTTTACTGGTTACTTTAAGGGCGACGAAAACGAAAATCTACCGAACCTTTGTAATCCGTGATGATTACATGAAAATCGCCAAAGAATATCAAAGTCTTCGTCCTCCGAATGCAAACAACAAAAGATTATTTTTGTTCTATTCTAAAATAAATGAAACCCAATTAAAACAAAAAAACCAGACAAGAATAAATAAAATTGGGTGTCATAACAAAAAAAACTGCATCATTTTTGGAGCTACCAAAGCCCGAGATGTATACAGGACATTATTTCCGAAGGATCTCTGCAACGTTAGCGAACACCGGTGCGACCATATGACGGAATTAAAGCGACATGGCGGATCGAATTCTAATATCGTGGCTGAAGGTTATATCGAAGATTCTATCAAAAATAAATCGAAACGCAGCCTTCATATAGCAAGGAGCATAAACCTGAAGAATCCTGAAGACCCATGGACTGTACGCGTTTCAACGTCCAAAGATGGTTCAGAGTTTCCTCCAGCAGAGAGTTCTGACTATCGACAAGAAATAAATATCGCTTTACAAGTTGGCCTTTTTACAAATATTGAAAATGAAATAAATAAAAAATATGTCTAACAAGGTTTCTACGATTTCTCGTTCCGGCCCCCGGTACGCCTTTCAAAGGTCCGGGAACCCTTGGGGGTTCCGAGAATCTCAAAAATAAAATAAGAAATTACTCTTAATTTTAGTAATTGTTCCAATTTTAATATGCATTTCAATTAATTTATACTTTATTTTTTAACCGTCTTCGTCCGTCCGTCGTCTTCTTATCAATTCGGCTGTATTTTTTTTTGTACCTCAGAACCTGTTACTGGGTGAACGGATTTTAATTATTCTTTTTTTCTTTGAAAGCTGGTGCTATATGGTCCCATTTAATTTTCATCAAGATATGATGAAGAACTTCGGAGATATACATAAGAACTCTTCAATAAATGACGGCAAATCATTCGGGATAGCTGCAATCGCATTTCTTTACGTTTACACCATTTCATTACATAACACTGTAAACCGTTCACCTTGGTATACTCTTATTCCATGTCCCTGAATTTAGCGCCGTATCCCAGTAGTTCCATTCTCTAGTTCCATTATGGGACTACTGGGATTTTTTTCTCCCAGTAGTTCTATGGAACTAGAATACTTTTTCACCTTATCCCATTAGTTCCATTAAGTACAGTTGAATGGTAATTAAATATAGTAAGAACAATAATCTTACCTATTAACCTTCGTGCAATAAGTGAACTGGCCTATATTACGTGCATTTGGCAGATTTCCGATTTATAAGGAAAATAGACATTTATTGTCAATAATTTATTTGCCGTCCATGCTATACCTATTATTTTCCTTTGTTACTTTTGCTTGCTGGTCGTAAATAATGGAAAACAGCGAGATATTTTTTATAAAACGCGGACGAGGTAGAGTGCTTCTTTACCGTGGAACAGAATATTACAAGCACACCACCTACAAATGGTACAAATGGTGGTGGCAATAGTATATGGAGATGTAGTTTATATATAAAACACAACATTGCACTGGCACAGTAACTGAGAAATAGAAATAATAATAAATAGAGTAGTAGAAATTGAGTTAATACCTGAATCCGAGAAACTAAAGTTAAAAAGGTTTAAACTATACATGGAACGGTTTTGATTGCGTGACGCTGAATTTATTAACCTATGGTGTGCTTTCGGCGAAAGACACAGGACAACAAATTTTGTAGAGACATGGCACGGCGGATTAAATAAGTCATTTAAGAAAACTGTAATAACTCTATATAAATTATTGCAAGTTTTATCAAATGACGCTAATTATTATACAGTACATACAAAGAAAATACAAAATAATTTAAATCCTGACACCAGAAGAGATTCTAATTATGTTGTGAAGGACATGCTTTTACAAAGTTCGCAAATGAAACTTCTCAGTCGAGAAATTACTGTACCACATTTCTTGGAGAAGAATCGTCCGCAGTTCTCATAAGTAGAGGTAGAAAATTAAAAATTAAAACTAATTTAGGTTTATGTTAATAATACTAAGAAAATAAAAGCATTGTAAGTAGCTTTTTTGTTAATAATACTAAGAAAATGAAAAATAAAAGCATTCTAAGTAACGTTTTTGTACTAATATACTCAGATCTGTTAATATATTGCGGTCAATTCCCTTGTGATTTAACTGTACCGGAACTTATGAGACTAATTTTATCTTGCATGAACAGAATGCCAGTTCCATGGAACTACTGGGAGAAAAAATCCCTATATAGGCCCATAATGGAACTAGAGAATGGAACTACTGGGATACGGCGGCTATTTCGCGATTTAACTGTACCGGAACTTATGAGACTAATTTTATCTTTCATAAACAGAATGCCAGTTCCATGGAACTACTGGGAGAAAAAAATCCCAGTAGTCCCATAATGGAACTAGATAATGGAACTACTGGGATACGGCGGAATTTAGTGGATAGCAGACAAAATAAAATTTCAGATGAGGATATCTCCAAGCGAAATTGAGTTCTTCAAGTTTACCAAATTGGAAATTGTTTGTCAATGATTTACCTACAGGTACTTTATTTTTACTTTAAAACAATTATTTTTTTCTTAATTTTTTTTTTATTAAAAATTAAATATTGGGAAACTCTCACCGTATTCCCATCGTTTCATAAATCTAAAACTTTCAAATTTAGTTTACTTTTGGATTCTGAAAAGGTGATTTCAGTTAGTTTTTTTCATTTTGGCTTAGGACATTCTGGGACGTATATCTGCAAATAAAATTATTTATTATTAAAAAAAAAGTCCTCTTTCTGTCTTAAAAAAATCTAAAGATGATTTTTATTTGATTTTAAATTTGTTAGTCAGATATTAAATATCCTTAATTTTTGCAATGCAATATTAAAAGAGGAATGTCGAAAAAAATGCGTGGGTTAACAGGATCTGGAAAGGGCACTTCGAATGCGTACTACCTGATTGATCATTTATTTGACAGAGAGTTTTTGAAAGGTTGTTCATGGACAGGATCGTCAATGGACAGTGACACAGTAAAAAATTGTTTCAAAGCTTTCCAAAAAGCGATTAATTTTTTCTTTGATGTTGTTTAAAATGCTCGCCAATGCTGTGAGAGCAATAAGAGGACATCTGCTTCAAGACAAAGGATAAGGAAAAAGATAAAGAAAGATACCAACAGCCAGGTCCAGCAAATTATGCACTTCCAGCACCTAAATCCTCATCGCCACCCTTAATTTTCATCAAGATCTGATGAAGAACTTCGGAGATATACATAAGAACTCTTCAATATATGTCGGCAAATATAAATTATCCAAGCATATATAAATTATTTGATATTTAATTGTCAGACAAATCCATTTAATAAACCTATCCAATGAGTGTACGTGTGATTTGTTTTTATTCACAATGGATAATGAGAATTGGTGAAAACCAAAAAGTTTAATTGTAAAGTTTAATTTACAACGGTTATAGATACAATAAGCACTTGTATAACAAAGACTTATAGAAAAAAATAGTATTTACAGGAAAAAAGTAACGTGTCTGTAACATTAAATAACACTAAGAAATATGTCGGTATTACACGCATGATTAGATAAAAAATGTTTTACATAAACAAGTAATCTCTGAAAAGAGCAGTTTTTAAGGATTTTGGTTCAGCTCAAAAACTGTTGGAAAGATGGTATTGGGCAAAAAAATTGTCTGCGACTGGCAACACCGAAAATTATGAATGTTCGCAATATAATTAAGCAGAAAAAATATAAAAATCCTAAAATCATATTATGCCGACGGGACTTTTTATGCAGCTCCAAGTCCATTCTATCAATTATACGTATTACACGTTGATCTGAATTCAAACCTATCTACGACGAATATTATTCCAGTAGTTGTTCTGCTCCCCATGCAACAAAACGCAAGGAGCATATGAGCGTTTTTACTGTAGGTATCAATGGGGAATTCAAATAAAAAATATTTTAAGTGACTACGAGCTAGCGTAGTTGAATGCAATTAAAACAATTTTCCCAAATGCACAAGTAACCGGCTGCTACTGGCATTTTAATGTCGCTGTGTGGAAGCAGTCTTAAAATCTCGAATTACTGCATTCCTTTTTTGCACACCTTTTTTTTGGTAGAAAGAATTCTTGTTAAAATAAAATTAGTTACCTAGTTCATCGCTGGTTTAAACTGTATTTCATCCCTTTTTATGACGCTTCATTGTTCTCACCTCGTCGCTACACTGTGGAACCACTTAGGAACTACACTCTGGGGTAATAATTTCGCTCTAAACACATTCATTTCACTTAAATTACTTTATCTACATGTGGCAGACGCTGGTATAATAAAACCACATAAATAAGGATGATATAGTGGACTGTATTAAATTGAAGCACAAGGTACATTAATAAAATATATAAGTACGTGTTACACTGGCAGGGTGCGAATGATGACTGATATAGGATTGTTCACATGAACGGAATGAATGAATTATTATGTATGCTTCATACATAAATTGGCAACGCCGACTAAGAAACCTAAGTCTACTTTTGAATACAAACCAAAATTTAACATAATATTAAACAAACAGGAAACTGTGTCCTTTTTACAGGTATATGCATAAACTGTTTAAGCTACTATTACTATTATTTATTATATTTTAATACAAACAAAAGAAGTTATTAGCTTGAACTTTAAATTAAATAAATCATAAACTGGCTAACTACTTACAAAATTGTTACCTATGTAACTAATTTACACTGAGATTAGTGATTAAAAACCTATTGTATACCTACATACATTAATATTACCTTAATTTAAATATGCTATATGCATTGTAACCTTATAAGTATGTGTCTATTACAAAATAGATGTTTACATAAATTACATTTTACCTTCAATCTATTGAGCATGTTATATATCTGTTTACATCATGTTTATGTTCAGCTATAATTATTTATCTATTACTTTCTATAACAGAAGTTAACACAATATTATAGGTAACTTACAGTATAAAGTATAAACTATGTATTTAGCCTAGTTAACAATAGCTTGCTATTATGGTCTTACTTATTTTATTTTTTATTATTAATGTAAACAAAATAGTTTTGACTTTAATAATCTATGGATGGGTACATATTAAGATTTTTAAATTAATCCTTTTACTTCTAGGTACATACCCATGCTTAATGTTATAAATTAGATTAGTTTTAATAAATAAAACTAAAATTAAATGAATGTGTCCACATGACAAGTTCTGTAGCCACACAGAGGCAAATTAGTAAGTATAATCTATTCATAAATAGGAAGTACACAAACTTTCATCACACTAGTACGCATGATTTTACCACTATTTGTTCTTACAGATAATGCCCTGACCTTGCCATCTGATCCGGGGAAAGTTTGTTCTACTCTGGCCACTGGCCATGTTAATGGAGGGGTGTTATCAACTCTCAGTAGCACCAAGACCCCTTTTTCAATCGGAACACTGTGTTGTGCCACTTTGGCCTATTTTGTAACTGAGTCAAATATTCCTTTGACCAAGTTTTCCAAAAGGATTGAGCCATGTAGGTACATTGCTGCCAGAATGACAAACGGTTTGTGGGCACATTTGTCACATCTGGTTCAGGGAATGATGTTATAGAAGCACCTGTCAAGAAATGGGCAGGAGTTAAATAAGACATGTCGTTTGGGTCAATACTTGGCAAAGAAAGTAAAGGTCTAGAGTTCAATAAACCCTCCATTTGAATTATTACAGTATTCAACTCTTCATATGTTAGTATCTGTTTGCCTACCACTCTTTTTAAGTGATATTTAGCACTCTTAATTCCTGCTTCCCATAGGCCTCCAAATACTGGTGAATAAAACGGAATAAAACTGAATTCAATACCAAGATCTGAAGTGAAGTTTATAATTTTGTCCTGATGTACCTGATTAAAGTGTAATAAGTATAACTCATGTAACTGATTATTGGCACCTTTGAAGGTAGTTCCATTGTCACAATAAATAATGGAAGGTTTATTGCGACGAAAAATAAATCTTTTTAATGCCTGTAAAAAACATTCAGTTGTTAGACTTGATACTAACTCAATATGAATGGCCTTTGTTGTGAAACAAACAAATAATGCCATGTATGCCTTTAAAATTAGTGGCTTTCTAACACGGTGTAATTTTATTGAAAATGGACCGCCATAATCAATGCCTACCTTTTCAAAAGGTCTGCTGGGGTTCACCCTGTCTGAAGGCAGAGATCCCATAATTTGCTCTGATGCCTTGGCTCTCAGTTTGAAACAAACTAAACATTTGTGAATTACCCCTTTGACTTCTCTAAGTCCATTAATTAGGTAAAACCTTTGACATAAACTGGCTAGGGTTAACTTTTTGCCAGCATGTAATAAACATTTGTGTTCATTACAAATTATTAAACGTGTAATAAATGATTTTTTAGGTAATATGATAGGATATTTCTGATCATAATGATTTTTTAGGTAATATGATAGGATATTTCTGATCATAAGGTATGTTAGCATTGTGTAACCTACCTCCTACTCTGAGGATACCTATTCCATCTAGAAATGGATTTAAGGCCTTTAAATTGGATTTAATTGGTTTTTTGGACATGAGACAAGTCATTTCTTTATTAAAATGTAGTTTTTGATCTTGTCTAATTATTGTTTTGAGTGCAAATTGAAGTTCTTTTATTTTCAAATGTCCAGATACCCTATTTTCTTTCTTTATTTTGCAATTATTAAAGAACCTGTAGATATAGGCAATAATTCTTTTCAATTTGTTAATATCTGAATAATATGAATACAAACTGAAATCTTTATTTGGCTCAGAAGTCAATGTAATATTACAAAGCTTAAGTTCTGGAATTTCCATAAGAATTTTGATATTTGTAGATTCATGTGTGTAATTTTTATCATGTAAAAATTGTGGTCCATGCCACCATAACTCTTTGTTTTTAAGTAAGTGAGGTTCTATACCCCTAGACAAACAGTCTGCAGGATTCTCAACTGTATTTACATATGTCCATGAGGCATTTTGTGTGAGATCACAGATAGTTTTAACTCTGTTTGCAACATATACTGACAATTTTGTGGGCTCTGTGTTGAGCCATGCAAGAACAATTTGAGAATCTACATATAAATGTACCTGAATGGTAAAATTGTTTTTAATTAGTTGATCATACAACTTTTTAGACAGTTTTGCTAGTATCAAAGCGCTATTTAACTCTAATCTTGGTATGGTTAATGATTTCATGGGATTTACCCTTGACTTTGCACATAACAAGTCAACATTTACTTGTCCATTGCTGTCAATGGTTCTTAAATAAACACAACAACCATAAGCCTTCTGAGAGGCATCTGCAAAACCTATTAGTTCAATACATTTTGAGTGTCAATATTTCTTTTTACTTGAATACAACCTGTTTTTGATAAATTCTCAACAAAACTTCTAATTTTTTTGTTTAAGTTATGTGGCATTGGTGAGTCCCATGAAACCTTTTCTAACCATGTTTGTTGCATGATTATTTTTGCAAGTACAATAATTGGACCTACTAGACCCAATGGGTCAAAGAGTTTGCTAATGAAACTTAACGTCTGACGCTTGGTGTAGACATCTAACAACTCTGTTTGGGGACAGGAAATGTTCAATATGTCCGTTTGAGTGTTATATTTGATACCCAAGGTCTTCACATATTGATCATCACTTTTGCATAAATCAATTTCATTTGAAATCTGTAAAGCACTAGGAATGTCACCTAATATATGCTCACTGTTTGAACTCCATTTATGAAGTTTAAAACCACCAAGGTTTAAAATGGCAATTAATTGGTTTTTCATATCAAGTAATTTTTGTAAATCGTTGCTACCGGTACAAATGTCATCCACATAACAATGATTCAATAATATGTGTGCACCTTCAGGGTAAATGTGTGCAAATCTGAAAGCTAACTCATTTAAACATCTTGTGGCTAAAAATGTTGAGCTTTTAAGTCCATAGGTGACTGTTTGCAATTGTACACATTGTATTTCCTTTTGTGGTGCATCTCTCCACAATATATTTTGAAGAGCACAGTGTGTTTGCTTGAGGTTAACTTCTCTAAACATTTTTTGAATGTCAGTAAATAAGACATATTTATGTAATCTGAACAAAATTAGTATATTAAATAACTCATTTTGGATGTATGGCCCGTTGAGCAACATGTCATTTAAAGAAAAACCAAAATTTGTAGCCATTGAGCCATAAAAAACGACTCTTAATTTTGTAGTACTGCTATTTTCGTTTAATACTGGATGGTGTGGCAGAAAATATACCTGACCAGTTTTCAAATCATAAGTTTGGATATCAATGTAGTTAGCATGGCCCATTGAAATGTCAATGAACTCTTTATAACCTCTAAAAAGTGTAGCATCTTTGTGAAGTCTTTTTTCTAAATTGTTAAAACGTTGTAAAGCTCTTATGAATGAATCTCCCATGTTTAATTTATCTAAATTTTGTTTCAAAGGCAAGTCAACTTGAAATTTATTGTCTTTCAATATTACAGACTCAGAAAAGATTTTTTCAGCAAGAGCTGCTTCAGAATCTGACTCAGTGAAAACTTCTGTCACTTGCTCACACTTCCAAAACTGCTCTAAAGTCCTTTCTATTCTTTCAATGCTATCACATTCACTTTTATGTAAAATGTGTGTGGTACGCTTACTTACCGGAGAGTAACTTCTAGTCTTCACACTTCCAGCCACTATTTACCCAAAGTGGGTGTTATGTAAATACAAACCTTTAGGGATAATAGGTAGTTGTTCACGCAATAATATTTTAAAGAAAACATCACAACCTAATAAGATACTTATTTTTCCAGTTTTGTAAAATTTAGTGTCAGCTAACTTGACATAAGACGGAATTTTTAAATTATCTGTATCTATCTCACACTGAGGTAAATCACTAGTGATGTTTGGCACAACACAGCATGCTATTTGAGTGTTGTAAGTGTTAAGAGTAGAAGATATGTTAAAAATAGCAGTATGAGGAACTGTGTTGGATTGACCACATATTCCTTTAATGTAGGTATAGTTATTGACTATCCTGCAATCAATTTTTTTTGTTAGGTCTGATAACCCAAAGGAAACCTGACTACCCGAGTCACAAAGAGCCCTAACTTGAAATTGTTGACCTAACTTGTCAGTTATGTTTACCTTTATAGTAGGCAATAAAACATCATCGCACTTATTCATAGATAGTGATACTTGCTTTAACTCCTGTCCAGACTCATTTTGATGCAATAAACTATTATGGGTTTGTTTGCAAATTGAACATTTAAATGTAAATTTACACTTTGATAGGTGTTTGTTTAAGCATAGGGTACACAACTCATTTGTTTTTACACAGTTGAAACGATCAGATAGCGAGGCAAGTTTAAATTTTTCACATTTATATAGTTGGTGATAATTAGACTTACAAAATTTGCATACTTGTGTCTTTTTATTTACCTCTATCGTGGCTACCAAACCTGTCCTGCGGCCACTGTTCAGTACACCATTTGCGGATGTTTGGCTGTCTGCCACTGTTTCAAGTGCTGCAGCCCGTTGTTCTAGAAATTTAAGAAGTGAGTTTAAGTCAGGCTCAGCATCAGATTTCATTTCTAGGTGAAAGGACCTTAAAGAGTGCATGTCAAGCTTGCGTTGCAAAATGCATACAATGATTGCGTCCCAATGTTGAACAAGTATATTCATGTTTTTTAAGGCAGCTAAATGCTGTCTGGTTTGAGAAATGATTTCTCTTAAAGCTAAAGCAGTGCATTTAGAAATAGGTTTTAGGTCCAATATAGAATTAACATGGTAATTAATGACTTTATTTTTGTTATCATAACGCTCGCTGAGCAATTGCAGTGCGGTTGCATAATTATGTGCAGTAAGCGATAAATGTTTGATTAATTCGGCGGCTTCGCCACTTAAATAGGTTTTTAAATAATAGAATTTATCACATTGTGATAGTTTAGTGTTTTTATCGATGACACTTTTAAATAGGCTAATGAAATCGTGGAAATCACCTACCTCACCGCCAAACTTGGGGATATTTATTGGTGGAAGACGTTTCATAACGTCTTTGCCTTCCTCATCATGCTTCGCTCCGGGCTCCGGAGATTTACTAGGGCTAGATTTTGAATCGATGGCATCTTCGAATGCGGCTAAGGCACTTAAATATATAGATTCATAGTGACCAAAGTCTTCATCGTTTTTATCATCTAGAACAGTTATATCAATGTTAAATGAGCTATATTCTGAAAAGGCGGTGACCAACCTGTCCTTCTTAACAATAAGAACCCTTATAGGGGATTTGTCGATGTCCTCGGACTCAACGAACTTACATAATGTTGTTATAGTTCCTTTTGTCTGGCCCCTGGCCAGCGTCAGGCGTTTTCAATTATTTGCCATGATGGCAAATGAGTTTGTGAAGCTACACAAATATAATAACTTGCAATAATAGCAATTTTGCGCATATATAGATGCCAATTAAACATGCAGAATACAATAATTGCACAATGCTGTATAATAGATAGTGAGACGTGTTTCACTTGATAGAAAGAAAGTCACAAAATGGCGGATGGCGTCGGACTTCGGTGATGAAAAAACTCGGTGGACAACGCCCGGAAGCTTTAGAGCTTGCTGGAAGTTTCTGGAACTCGGATCGCCGACCAACCGGTGGCCGTGTTGATCGCGCCTCTCGTTCGCACGCGTACGCGCTTCTCGCTCGTCCGCGTGGCGCGTAGGCACTGTGTTGCACGTTGCTGCCTGCGTCCTCCGCGCACTCGACGCGAAAGTTGAGACACACGATGAATGACAACGCGGTAATGTTGACCGCTTGTCCACGCCGTGAAGGTGAAATTTGAGTCACACGCACAAAACTACAATACTGCCGCGAACACTATTTCCTTCGAAGGACCATTTTTATGTGGCAGACGCTGGTATAATAAAACCACATAAATAAGGATGATATAGTGGACTGTATTAAATTGAAGCACAAGGTACATTAATAAAATATATAAGTACGTGTTACACTGGCAGGGTGCGAATGATGACTGATATAGGATTGTTCACATGAACGGAATGAATGAATTATAATGTATGCTTCATACACTACACCCATGCTATAAATCCTCTATAAAAGTTCTTGAAACAGTTAGCTTATTGCCAACATTAAAACAGCCAGTGTCATAGTAACCATAATATCATCCAAACGGGTGTTATAATGTTGTACTAAATTTCATAATGCAACTCCTTTTTTACTCATCGAACAGCCACATTCTCATGTAGCATGTTGGGTAACTCGCCTAATAAAAATGAGAACGAGGGAGGCCCTCATTTGAGGCGAGGTGTTTGAATCGATCTAGCTATTGCTATTGGATGGCGCCTCACCACTTCACGAGTAGTCACGAGTACTCACGAGTCATAGTTACGAAGCACCGAGCGCGAGCGAGCGAGACAAAAAATCATGCTAAACGCGCGATGAGGGAGTGAGCGAAATGCAATTTTGTGCAACAAAACGACTGCGTAGGTGATGTTATTGTAAGGAGGTAAGGTTCATAGTTATCAATAAACATTAAACAATAAAAATTCAACGGAATTTCGAATTGCTTGTATTTTTATTTATTTTTTTAGTTGCTTCGTGACCTTGATCGTGCATTGTTGACATTATTACGCTTTTGAACTTTTGTTTGCATTTTTGTAATAGTTATCGTAATTGTTACTAATTTATTTCCTAGTATATCTATTATTATTGGTGGTGGTATTCAAACTGTTGGTGGTATTTATTGAAGTGGTGGTGGTAATTTATTTGCTATAAAGATGGCCCCAACTGTGAAAAGATAGATTTTGGGGGCTGAGTCACCCGCGTCCGTAGGTGAGTACCCCTTTTGTTACCCTACACGTGGTCCCCGGGTGGTGCTAATCAGGTGACACTTACTGGTGGTAGGTTTCGGCCGAAGGCTTGCGACCACCCACCGAGCAAAGACGTACCGCCAAGCGGCCTAGCCGTGTTCCGGTACGATGCTTGGTGTAGCCACAAGAGGAGTTGGGTCGAGGTAGTTGTTCCACTGCAGGCAGACCAGCCTGACTCGCGTTGTTATAGGCCTATCGGGAGTCTAGTCGCGGAGGGTAGCGGGATCCGAGGCACGGTGCGCCGCTGGCCGACCGCAGGTAGTTGGGGGCCCAAGTAGTGTGCCAGCCACACACGAAAGGCTGCCCCGCCAACTGTCGAAAAATCCCGGGATGCGCCATCGTGCTGGTTGGCGACCAGACGAGAGTGCCCGATGGACATTCCCGGGGGGGCTCGGGCGTCCCCGCAGTCTCCAGACTAGTCCCCCAACGATGGCGTCCTGTCTGCGTGTGTCTGAAGGTTGCCAGCGCAGCAGATCTCACTTCCTTCTCCTCACCTTCCTTCACTAACAGCAATAATGCCAAGGAACAAAAAGAGAAAAGCTGAACAGCGGCAGCACTCACTCTCACATAAGGTGCACCTCAGCAACATCCGAGGTCTGCACTCGAACCTTGTCGCAGTCCATCACCACCTTGAGACTGAGAAACCAGCACTTTTGTTCCTTACGGAGACGCAGATCGGATGTCCGTCGGACGTGGCGTACCTTTCTTACCCAGGATTTACCCTGGAGCACAAATTCAAGCCACGTGCGGGTGTATGCATGTACGCCCGTGACGACATCTGCTATCGGCGTCTCGGTGACCTTGAAGACTCTAACAACTCAGTGCTATGGGCCCTGGTGGACACAGGTCTGGATAAGATCATCTATGCTTGTGTCTACCGATCGCATAGCGGTGATCTGGAGACAACCAGGCTCACACAGTACATGAGTGAGGCGGCAGATGTGGCTCAGCTACGGTACCCCTCCGCCCAACTAGTGTTACTGGGGGACTTTAATGCCCACCACCAGGAGTGGCTCTTCCCATACCAGTGCACTGACCATGCTGGACGAGAGATACGAAATCTTTCGATTGCGCTTAATCTCACCCAGCTGGTGCAGGGGGCTACGAGGGTGCCGGATGTTGATTCGCATACGGCCAATTGCTTGGACCTTCTGCTGACAACAGATCCAGACCGATACTCAGTGTCGATATCATCACCTTTGGGTAGTTCCGACCACTGTCTGGTGAAGTCTGTATCCGTCTACTCACCGCCCGATCCTAGCCCGAGAGGCACCCGGCGGGTTTGGCGGTACAGGTCAGCAGATTGGGATGGGATGCGATCTTTCTTCGCATGCTATCCTTGGCGGCCCACTTGCTTCTCTTCGGAAGATCCATCGTCATGCGCTGACGCCGTCACTGATGTGTTGCGGCAGGGGATGGAGTACTACATTCCATTCTCTGACGTAGCGCTGTCCGGTGTTGAACGACCATGGTTTGGTGCCGAGTGCAACCGCGCAAATGCAGTTAAACACAAGGCTTACCTGGCATGGGTCGACGCTCGTGTGCACAAAGCCAGTGACGTTACTCAGAAGAAGAGAGCCTTCAATAGGGCTGCCAAGTTCTGCAAAAAGACGATGCGAAGGGCACGTTTTGACCATATTAGCAGAATCGGGAACAAACTAGCTTCATACCCTGCTGGTAGCAAAGCGTTTTGGTCCCTGGCTAAGTCGGTTGAATCAAACTTCTGTCGCCCCTCACTACCACCACTGCTGAGACCCGATGGGTCACTGGCCCACTCCGCCGAGGACAAGGCAAACTTGTTTGCCTCCCTTTTTGCGGAATCTTCACGTCTGAACTCTGATGGCGCGCGGCCCCCTCCGTCTCCTGTTGGATGTGGGACGAGTATGTCGGATATTCGCATCCATCAGAGAGAAGTCTTTAGGGTGTTGCGTAACCTTGACGTGAACAAAGCTAGTGGCCCCGATGGGATACCGGCAATTGTACTAAAAACTTGTGCGCCTGAATTGTCTCCAATCCTGACACGCCTATATCGCCTTTCGATAGTGACTGGAAAGGTGCCGAAGGCTTGGAAGCAAGCTAACGTTCAGCCCGTGCCCAAAAAGGGTAGTCGGGCTGACCCGGCCAACTACAGACCCATCTCGGTAACGTCCATCCTCTGTAAGAGTATGGAACGTGTGCTGAACAATAAGCTCCTGGCATACCTAGAAGACAACGATATCCTCAGTGACCGCCAATACGGCTTCCGCCGAAATCGGTCAACTGGGGATCTTCTAGCGTATGCCATTCACATCTGGAGTGAGGCCATCGAGAGGCATGGGGAAGCGCTTGCTGTCTCCCTTGACATCTCGAAGGCTTTCGACAGGGTCTGGCATGAGAGCCTTATTGGTAAGCTTCCTTCCTTCGGTCTGCCTAGTGGTCTGTGTGATTGGATTGCTGACTTCCTGAGGGATCGGTCAATCCGAGTGGTTATCGATGGCTGCTCGTCCGGTCAGTTAGGTATTAACGCCGGAGTCCCTCAGGGGTCGGTGCTCTCGGCTACACTGTTTTTGCTGCACATAAATGACCTGCTAAAACCCGGAATCTTTGGGTACGCAGACGACAGCACGGTTGCTGAGAGATACTTGTCCGGCGCACGGGCTACTGGGCCTGAGATCCGGTCTCTCCGGGAGGCCATGGTTGGGCGCTTGAACCTGTCTTTGGAGGCTGTCTCCGAATGGGGCGATGCCAATCTAGTCAGTTTCAATGCTGCTAAGACCCAGGCGTGTCTTTTTTCCGCAAAAAAGAGCTTATTCCGCCCGGCTCCATCTTTCCGTGGTGTAACCGTGCCGATAACGGACCATCTCGACCTTCTTGGTGTTACGTTAACATCGACCCTCAATTTTGGTCCTTTCATTGAGGCAAAGGCTCAGTTGGCTGCAAAAAAGTTGGGGATCCTTGCAAAGGTGAGACGGTACTTCACGCCTGAACAGCTGCTCAAATTGTATAAAGCGCAAGTTCGGTCATGCATGGAGTACTGCTCTCACCTCTGGGACGGATCTGCCAAATATCAACTTGATGCACTTGAGTCGATTGACAAACGGGCCAAGAGGCTTATCGGTAACGATGCACTGGTCGCCTCAAAGCTCCAGAGCCTTGAACATCGACGCCGGGTGGCCAGTCTGTCGGTTTTTTATCGGTTACATTTCGGGAAGTGTGCGATGGAACTGCACAATTTGATTCCACCTAGCCCTTTCCATCACCGGACAACAAGACGTACGGCAATGCGCCACCGGTACATGGTGGACATCCCACCCATACGTACAAAGCGTTTTGCGAATACTTTCATTGTACGCACAGCTAAGGAGTGGAATTCTCTGCCGGAGTCTTTGTTTCCTGATAGCTACAACCTTGGGGTCTTTAAGTCAAGAGTGAATAGGTTACTTCTAGGCAAGCGTGCTTCACCGTCGACCACATCATCACTTACCATCAGGCGAGATAGTGGTCAAACGCGAGCCTATAGATAAATAAAAAAAAAAAAAAAAAGATCAAGAGCCTGGGAGTTCTTCACGGATTTAGGAGAACATAAGGCGAAGTGTACAATTTGTATGAAAATTTTATCCTATAGAGGCGCGGGACCTTACAACCTAACAAGACATTTAAAATCATTTCACCCATTAGTGGTAGCTGGTATACAAGAACAGGAACAAATTTTGAATGGAAACGGAACCGTTGCGGTGGTTCCAGCTACATTAGTTTCCCCGATGCCTTCTACGTCTCAGTCTGAAACTACGTCATCGACTATAGCCTGCCCTGAAACAACACAAACTACAAACTGTGCTCCAAGTCACCTTTTTCGTTCGACCGGCCAAAATAATAACCGCATAAATCAATATTTCTCAAAACCACTCACATTAAAAAAAACCGAACTCATCAATAAATTACTACCAAATGATCGTTAAAAATTATTTGCCTTTTACTATAGTAGAAAGCGATTCATTTAAGGCTTTTGTGCGAGAGCTATCTCCTTCACACTTGGTTCCAACTAAAAAAACTTTGTCAAATGCATTATTGCAAAAATATTACAATTTTGTTAAAGAAGACGTTGTAAAAGCTCTCACGCAAGCTGAATATATAGCCCTAACAACAGATGCCTGGACTTCTGCGTCTCATCAGCAATATGTTGCAATTACAGCTCATTTTGTGCAAACTAACGACACCTCGACAGAAACAATATCTTACATGCTTGAATGTATCCCGGATACACACCGCCATACGGCTCAAAATTTTGCCAATTTAATAAAAAAGTTTTGCGACGATTGGGGTATTGCAGAGAAAATAGTTGCTGTTACCACAGATAATGCAGCAAATATTCAAGCAGCGATTTCCTTACTAAAATGGAAGCAAGTACCTTGTTTCGCACACACGTTAAACCTGATTATACAGAACAGCTTAACGGAGATCAAAGAGGTGCATACCAAAATAAAAACAATTGTTGAGCTGTTTCGCAGAAGTGTCTTGGCCAGTGAACACCTAAACGCAACTCAAAAACAATTAGGTGAAAAAGAGCTAAAAATCAAACAAGACGTTATACAAGATGGAACTCGACATTTGATATATTCGAGAGAATTCTTGAAATAAAAAGAAGTATAATTACAACAATTGCTACTGATTACCCTGGCACACCAAATTTAACACCTGATGACATTAAAACAATAACAAAAAGTTGTGAAATTTTGCGACATTTTAAATCGGTTACAGAGATTATGAGTGCTGAACGACATGTGACCGTATCACAAATAATTGTTTTGGCAAATTTGTTAAAAAATAAATGTGAGTCATTTATTTTACAGGACGACGTTCCACAGGTCGTAAAAGATATGGCCACACGAATATGTAGTGAAATATACAGTCGTTTCAGGAATGTGGAAGATAACAAGCTTTTTGCTGTGAGCACGTTATTAGACCCAAGGTTTAAAACTTATAGTTTCCCGGATGAAAAAGAAAAGGTGCATTGATAATGCGAAGAAATATTTGGCCAATGTAGCGGCTAAAAGCGCTCTACCCAGTCATACAAATGACGAAATGGACATCGACACAACAGCTGTTCAGTCTACCAATACTGGAATAAACAGTATTTGGGATGACTTCGATGAGAAAGTTATTGGTGCGATAAAGAAGCAAAACCCTACTGCAGCCGCTATTATAGAAATAGACAAATATTTTTCTGAGCCCCTCATAAGCCGAAAGAATAACGATCCACTGGTATGGTGGACCACAAAAAAATATACATATCCACGACTTTACGATATAGTGAAAAGACAATTTTGTATTCCAGCAACCTCAACTCCGTCGGAAAGAGTCTTTTCAAAAGCTGGACATGTAATTACCGACAGGCGTAATCGCCTAGATGGTAAAAAAGTGCGCATGATTTTGTTCTTAAATGCTAATATGTAAATATTTTGTATTCTTCAAATAAATCGATTTTAAAATTTATAAGTATCAATTTTTTTTTCATCATTCATTAATCTGACATACAGTTCGGCTAACTTAACGTCTGCCACCATTCGTGAATCGATCTGTACCTACTTACAGTTCACTTGAATCATTCCGCTTTATTTCATTCACAAGTCGAGTCGCCCCGTGTTCCCGATTGCGTCAAAACCGATATTATCGCGAATCCAACCAAAGCGCAATGTCTCAAATATTACTCGGTTAGCCCTTATATTCTGTGACTGTTAAATTTGGTTGGGTTCGCGATAAAATCGCTTTTGACGCAATTCGGAACGCACGCAGGTTTGATCGGACTCGATCGTGAAACTTCGCTCCCTCTTCTCTCTCAGATCTGTGGCTCCCTCACTCATCAATGCCACTCAGCCACTCGGGGCACTCGTCGCTCGCCTCGCGAGTTTTCGGACGAAACATTACACGAGTGAGCTAGTCGCATTACTAGAATACTCTGTAAACCTCGTGAGGAATTATATGAGGTGGTTCAAATTTGAGAAACGAGTAACTCTTTCAACTCGTCGAGGCGAGTTATTCGTTTGAGGTACCTCACGAGTGAGGGACTCATCACTATTCTCATGGCATCTTTATGAATTTCAAAAAAAGAACATTGTCATGCACGCGCGTTTCACTACCACAGCGCCGTAATTTAAAAAAAACTTGTTCGAATTTTTGAATTGACGTCGTATTCCGCCATTTTTGTTCAACAATAGTATTGAAAAAAAATATTGTTGTTTACAAAAATGAGTGATACAAGCTTTGATAACACACCACCAGATATTTCTAATGCAGCAAAGGACATTTCTAACCAATTATTATCAGAAAAGTCGAGAAAACATTATGAAAAGACGTAACAAAATTTCATGAATTGGAAAATATCAAAGAGTAGTACATAATTTTCTGAAGATGTGCTATTAGTATATTTTCAAGAATTATACTCATGTGATACTATTCACATGAGTGTTTTAATATCTAATTATAACAGTTGCATACAAGACTTTATCTACACCCATGATATGAATCCTCTATAAAGGTTCTGAAACCATAGGGAGGGTATTAATACTATAGGGATGAAGATTTGAATTTTTCTGACAATTCTTGAAAATATACTATTTTCTCTTTATAATTGTTTCAAACTGCTTTGCTGTGCAGAGTTGAACTTTGTTTTGTAGACTTAGTAGGGAACCAGGAATACCACAATGAAACAAGTATTTTTAGATTGAAGCTGCTGAGAAACGTGTTGACGCTAGGACGGTGTGTTGTAGAATGACGACGGTGTTGACTCAGTGGGAGTCGCTCCACCCCCGTAAGGGGGTGGGGCGAGCGGTGCCGGAACGTCGTTCCCAGCCCGCGGGTGCAGCACCGGGGCTCATCACTATGGGCCCGTCGTTAGATTGTCCTCTGGACCTAGCTTGCGCGCGCGTTGAAAATTTTTTTAAAATGTAGTGTAAAAGATATCAACGCGCGCTATGTTTGGCTTGTTGTATGTGACTGTAAGTTCGCCTCGACGGCCGTTCTGAACGGTGCGTCGATTTTTCACGGCCTCCTGGCGGTCCACCCCAGCCGGGTGAGACCCAGAGCGTACCCTGGGAGGCCCAGCTAAGGTGACCAGCGGCAGGAGCACCGACTTTGGGCGAACCTACAGTTTATTAATGTAAGCGACTAGCTACTACTAGCGCCGTTTGTGTATGTGGGAGCGGCAATGACCTGTATTACACCGCTCATGATAACCGATAGCGCGCGTCGACCGCAGCGCTATTCGGTGCATGTGTACTAGCGAATGTAAAGTTATGTATGTCTGTTTACGACGTAAAGCTTGCCTATATTAACTTAGAACAAACTTCACGCCGTGTATGTCGTGTGAGGTGGGCAGTGTTATTGTATGAGTAAATCGCGTGTAGAGTGATGCGATTTACTCAAGCGTCAATCCGGGTGGTGGATGGGGTCGCAATGTCAAGTAGCAAATCTCTGGGGAGGCGCTTTCTGTCGGGCGGGCGCGCGTGCCATGGCGCCAGGTGTTTCACATGGGGCCAGGCAGAAGCGTCGGCCCGCGCGAACATTGCTTTCGCTAAGCGCCCCACGAACTCGTCCAGGCTCTCAATCCCGGTGTCGCGCTGGATGATGTCGTTCCTCACACAGCGAGGGGCGCCTACTACGCTGCGCAGTGATAGATGCTGCTGCGCGCGGAGTCTCTTCTTGTTGGTCTCGCTGGTGAGGGCGAACCAAGCTGGGGCGGCATAGGTGATAATTGGGCGGATGTAGGTTTTATAAATTCCCAGCTTGGTCCGGGCGGGGAGGCGGGATGAGAGAACTGGCTTGAGGAGGTTTCGTGCTACTCTGCACTTATTTGCTACCTCTGTGACATGCGGCCCCATCGTGAGCCGACGGTCGATGGTGACGCCCAGGTACTTGGCCTGGGGGGACCAGTCGACGTCGACTCCTTGCAGCTTCAGTGGTGGCGGGAGGGGGATGAGGCCTGTAACTAGTGCCTGCGTCTTACTCACATTCACCGATAGCCGCCATTTGGCTAGCCACTCGGGAAGTTGGTCGAGGGCGCGCTGCATCTTTCGCGCTGCATGCTTCGCGTTGATAGACGTAGTAATGTATGCAGCGTCGTCCGCATACAGCGCTAGCGTTGCTTCTGGTGTCGTTGGTATGTCGTCGGTGTAACATGAGTAAGACGCAGGTGATAAACAACTTCCCTGCGGCACACCCGCCTTTATCGGGCGGGGGGCGGAAAGTGCTCCCTCGACCGGACGACGGTGTGCGGGGGCGGCGCTCTTTTATAGTTTTTCGCGCGTTGCCACGTCTTGTGAGTTGTGTAGTGATTGTTTATAGAATGTATGCAGCATTTATTGAATAATCATTAGTTTTCAGGTAAAATAAAGGGCCTTATCACTACAGAATACAAAGGAATCTTATAGGTTAAAATTAGACAACAAAAGGGGCTTAACACTATAGATTACAAAGGAATTTTATAGGTCAAACAATGGGCAATAATCAGGTAACAAAGAGCTTAACATTATTGAATACAAAGGAATCTTATAAGCTAACAACAAAAGATAAAATAAAGCAAAAAAGGTTTCACATAATGAGATACAAAAGAATATTATAGCTAAACATTACGGACTTAACTTAAGCTGTTATTAACAATAATATTAGTATATGTGGTATAGCGTGAGAGCGCGATAGAAATATACATGCCGCTCTCCCCTTTAGTTACGATCGTTGTGACACGTAGTTGTGCAATTAAATACACTTTTAATTAAACAGTGTTTTATTTGCAAGATATTATAGTGTCGACAAGGAAGAAGAACTTGGCGTGCGGGAATAACAAGAAGGTTGAGCAAAACAACAACAATCATAAACGATAATCGGGCAAATCTTAAAACCAAGCGTGGCATCGGTGTGAAGTGAGTAACGAATCATCTACGTCCGCCATATTGCAGTTGCGGCTGTCTTCATCGATATTTTTTTTGTTTCACAAGAACAGTGAATGTCGTCGGATTCGGTCTCAGATGCTAATTCTGAATCCGATCCCAGCACCAAGGGCCAACAGAACAGTGAACAGGAAAAAAAATCAACAATTAAAGTCGGGTAACCGTAGTTACATTCATAAGTGTACGAAAAATGAATGAATTAAAATACATATAGACGAAAACTTGCCATTTCCGGCAAATAATACAGTGGACGAATTGAGAAGGAATCTAAGCGAATTCTATAAGAATTGAGTTATTGAACAGGAGTTTAAGAGGACCATGACTTAGTACGGAGAATTACAACCTTTCGATGGTGATAAATGGGAAGTTTGCTAAAAACATTTGGATTTTTTTATAACCCTAAATGACATTAAGGAATTAAAAAAGGTCTCACTATGAGCCACCAAATTAACATCCAAAGTTTTCGAAACCTTAACACATTTGTGTGCACCCATTAACTCGAGCAAACTTACCTATGATGTGTCTAAAAATTAAACAAAAGTATGTGAAACCAGTTTCCACTGTGTTGTAAAGAGCCAATTTTAGACAAAGGAATCAACAGCTCAACGAAAACATAGAAGATGAACTAAAAAAGTTAGCAAGAAAATGCGATTTCAAGTATGTAAGCAAAATAAATATAGTAAAGTAGTAGTGTATAGTTTAAATATACATATTTATTATATTATCATATTTTGTATGTTATTATTATTGACTACATTTTGTACTGACTCTGATTGTATGTTGAATTATTGATAACATTTTGCATTGGCTTGAATTTTTTTATATATGAAACTGACATTAATTTATTCAATTTATAATTGCCAATTTAATTTTAATTAATAACTATAACTAATATTTTCATTTTGTTCGCCGAGTGAGGCAAAACATGTTGGTCCGGTAAAATTATGTTGCCATCTGACATTAATTTATTCAATTTATAATTGCCAATTTAATTTTAATTAATAACTATAACTAATATTTTCATTTTGTTCGCCGAGTGAGGCAAAACATGTTGGTCCGGTAAAATTATGTTGCCATCTATATGTGCATATTCATGCTACACATGTTTAAACAAATAAATTTATCTTTATCTCTTTAAGTTTCCTTTCTAAGATGATGATGATTATTCCCGATGCGATCCTACGTTACAATACTGCGGAAGTGCGCTATACGGAGAGGTTAAGCACAATTCTGCCTTTAGTACCAGCAAGTTTTATACCAGAAGCATGACGTTACATTGTGGATAATGCACCAGATAATCATGCAATGAGACGTTTTCAACGATATTGTAAAAACCAATGGTATTCGAAAATGTCAACACATGTATTGGGCTGTTCAGGACAAAAACACCAAATCCTCTCGAAAGGTCGCACTAGCGGCGCAATATCAGGTTACCAAAACATCCCAGTTTGTATTGATCTGTACATCAATTAAAAAGAAGGTCAGCACTGGAGTTCCCGATTCAGAGAAAGTTAGTTCAAAAAGTACAAAGGAAGCAGAAGACTGAAATATATTTATTTTGACATTTTTTTTTTTGAATACTTGAAGAAATTAAAAAGACCATATAGTACCAGCAAGTTTTATACCAGAAGCATGGCGTTACATTGTGGATAATGCACCAGATAATCATGCAATGAGACTGTGCACGACGCACTGTAATATAGATTAAATTTAATACTGAATTGTTTCGTACGTGTAATTTTATTACTGTTTAACTTTAGTTTTTAGCTTTAGGGTATCTTTGTTGCTTTTTTATAGTTGTAAGTTTTTTTATACTAAGACGCTCGCATGTGCAAGCTCTTCAATAACGACGCAAAAGGGCTGAGCCAATAGTGAGCCTGGACGCGAGTTTGCCGGTCCTCTGGCAAGCTAGGCGTGCACTTATGCATCGTTGTTGCGTCCTCTTTTTTGTGTATTTTTGTGATCGTTATAAATACTATGACGCACAGATGTCAGACCCCTGTTCTCTTTGTGCATTGCCTGAGGCAAGTTTACTCATTTACTGTATAATTGTGAATTCCGTGTGATTGATTATAAGCCATACTTAAATCTATTAAGAGTTTTTACTACATCTCGAATCCTTACGCACCTGTGAACGTCTCGCACTACAGCGAAACCAGCTCCCTATAAATGAGCTCTCTGACTGTCAAGAACAGAGACGTTTTCAACGATATTGTAAAAACCTATGGTATTCGAAAATGTCAACACCTGTATTGGGCTGTTCAGGACAAAAACACCAAATCCTCTCGAAAGGTGGCACTAGCGGCGCAATATCAGGTTACCAAAACATCCCAGTTTGTATTGATCTGTACATCAATTAAAAAGAAGGTCAGCACTGGAGTTCCCGATTCAGAGAAAGTTAGTTCAAAAAATAAAGGAAGCAGAAGACTGAAATATATTTATTTTGACAATGTATTTGTACAATACTTGAAGAAATTAAAAAGACCAGTTGGCTTTGCCCAATTTTTTGCATAAAATTATTTTCTTGTAATTTGTAAAATAAGAGATTTTTTATTACGAGTATAATAATATTATAACTTCATTCTTGTAAGTCTTTATTACCATTCGTTATTTGATTTGCTCACTAAAATATAAACGTATTTTTGATTAATTTACAGTTTACATGTTTTGTTTCCTCCTACATCATATAATAAATCATGGCTTGTGTTTAAAGGCCTACCTTCTGGTATAGAATGTCGACTTTATAGTTGTTTATTACTACAACTCTATCGAAACGTGACCCTGTATTACACGTTTTGGCGCATTAAAAAGGGATCCTGAAAAAGAATAACACATGGCCATGAGTGGCTTTAATATCTTTCTAGGACGAAAAAACAAAATAACGATCGTGAACAATTACAAAATAAATAAAACACAAAATAAATTATAACTCTGCAGGGGTTGACCTTAAGAAACTCCCGTAGAACATTTTTTTTGCAGCTGATGGCCCCCATCTAACCCCTAGTTGCATTTGTGGCACGACTTTTTGGCTACCCTGTATATAGTGCCGTAACAATTTTATATTGATTAAATGAGGTTTGAGGGCTCTTTATACACAGTCATAACTTTTCTGGTTCGCTTTCCTATGTCGGGTTTTCCTCCCTGACGCTATAACTCCAGAACGCACGAACCGATTTCCACGGTTTTGCATTCGTTGGAAAGGTCTCGGGCTCCGTGAGGTTTATAGCAAAGAAAATTCAGGAAAAATTTCAACAGAAAAGCGGGAAAATCTTTTTTCACATACAGCGCCATCCCTGATACATAGCATGTACTGCAAACCAATATTTTAAGTAGATGGCGCCGGTGCGTGATACATTCTTTGACAGCTACTCATTGTTCTCTGCTCAGTTAATTTCATGTGACAAACCGGTATAGTGTTCACTGTGAAATTGTGAAAAAAATGTAAAAAAATAAGTTCTATCAAGTCTAACATTTCAATTGGCAACCATCAAATCAATCACGTGTATTGTGCAAATTTTTATTCAATTTCAACAGCAGCCATTTGTCTTTAAGGTGGTAAGTTGAACTGTGTAAATTATGTGGATCGTGCATTTGAGATTAAATTCACCACTCTGTCCATAGTCCAAAATGCCTAGAGGACGACGTGCGAACATCGGCCGCCGCACAAGACATGCAAGCCAGCAACAAGTGTATTCACAGAACTTAAGCGAAGAAAGACAAAATATAATAAGAGAAAATGCCCGATTGAGACAACGCGTGAGCACACGAAGATCATTGGCGTCATACAATAGCTTGGCATTCCAATATGATCCCACTGCGAACTACAGAGATGATGAAAATTTAGATATTGGACCAATGACGACTATATGCCGATATTGCAATGCGTTAAAGTTCAAAAGAGAAACGGCCGGATTGTGCTGCGCAAGTGGAAAAGTCAAACTGGATCCATTACTTACACCACCACAGCCACTGAAACCATTGTTCGATGGAAGTGATCCCGATTCCAGCCATTTTCTTCTGCACATCCTTGAATACAATAACTGCTTTCGCATGACTTCCTTTGGAGCTAATATTATTCGAGAAGGCGGCTTCATGCCGACTTGCAAGGTAAAAGAAACAACATACATAACCAATCACTCACACCAACACAATGAATTGCAACACATAACAACTACATATACACCACACACTACACCATCACACGATCAGAAGTTACACCGTATTCTTCAATAAATGATTGTTTGCAATTACAGATACAAGGACAAATATATCATTTGCATGGTTCAATGGGGCCAACACCAGATGAACCGCATCAATTTCTGCAAATATATTTCATTTCGTCGATGGTGGATCAGCTGAATGTGCGGTGCAATATACAGGGAACACAACAGTTAAAGAGACGAATTATTGAACAGTTGCAAGCATTTTTTCACGCTAATAATGCTGTGGTTAATATGTTCAAAACAGCATTGGAACGAATGCCATCGGATACGCACAAATTTGTCATAAAAGCGGATTGTACCCCTACAGGTGAACATGTGCGAAGATTCAATGCACCCACCGTTAATGATGTTGCTGCAATTATTGTTGGCGATCCAACTAAATCGCGAGACATTGTCGTTCAGCGAAGAAGCAATATCATGCATCGTGTAAACGAGACACATCGTTTGTACGATGCGTTACAATATCCAATCATTTATTGGCAAGGGCAAGACGGATACGACATCACGTTGAAGATGGTCGATCCAATTACAGGTACAATATTCACACACTAATTATTGCTATTATTGGTTTCTATTAACAATTCATTTAATTTTGCATTTTCAGGCGTATCAACGAATAAAAATCTAAGCGCAATGAATTACTATGCGTATCGTTTGATGATTCGTACACATGAGGAGAATGTCATTCTGAAGTGCCGTCGGCTATTCCAGCAATTCGCTGTCGACATGTATGTCAAAGTCGAGACCGAACGTTTAGCGTTCATCCGATTCAATCAGGTAAAGCTACGATCTGAGGACTATATACACTTGTGTGATGCTATTCATTCAGATGGTGATGTTCAGAATATTGGACGTCTGACGATTCTCCCATCATCTTATATCGGAAGCCCACGCCACATGCACGAATACGCTCAAGACGCTATGACGTACGTGCGAAATTGTGGAACTCCGGATTTATTTATTACGTTCACATGCAATCCGAAGTGAACGGAAATTGAACGTGAGTTGGAACCGGGCCAAAAACCGCAAGATCGCCATGACATAATCGCCAGATTATTTCAGCAAAAACTCAAGGTTATGATGGATGTGCTTACTAAGTATCGAGTTTTTGGTGACACACGTTGTTATATGTACTCGGTGGAATGGCAGAAGCGTGGACTACCGCATGCTCATATCCTAATTTGGTTGCTGAACAAATTACATTCGAATGAAGTAGCTGAAATGCCTGATCCAGTCACTGATCCCCATCTACACGACATTGTGACGACACAGATGGTGCATGGACCGTGCGGTGCATTAAATCCATTATCGCCTTGCAAGGCTGATGGAAAGTGCACAAAACGATATCCGCGACCGTTAGTTAAGATAATGGTCAAACTATCAAAGTTAAAGTTCAAAATCAAGAGATTGAGATCGGAAATGAATTCATTGTACCATATTGCCCGCTGCTATCACGAATTTTCGAAACACATGCAAACGTTGAGAGTTGTCATTCGGCCAAATCAATCAAATATTTGTGCAAGTACGTCACAAAAGGCAGCGACATGGCTGTGTTTGGTATTGCGTCGAAAAATGCGAATGAAGAAATCAGCAACTTCCAAATGGGCAGATACGTCAGTACTAATGAAGCATTGTGGCGATTATTGTCGTTTCAAATTCATGAAAGATATCCCACAGTTGTACGTTTAGCAGTGCATTTGGAAAATGGCCAAAGAGTTTACTTCACTGAGGCTAATGCGGCACAACGAGCTGAGAGACCACCATCGACAACATTGACTAGCTTCTTTGCAATGTGTGAAGCAGATCCATTCGCAGCGACGCTGATGTACGTTGAAATGCCCAAGTATTACACTTGGAATCAATCAACAAAGACATTCCAACGTCGCAAACAAGGAACCCCAGTTCCAGATTGGCCACAGGTGTTTTCCACTGATGCACTAGGTCGCATGTATACTGTTCATCGTAGAAATGATGAATGTTTTTATTTGCGACTGCTGTTGGTAAATGTACGTGGACCAAAATCATTTGCGCATTTGAAAACTGTGAATGGCCACCAATGCCAAACATATCGAGAAGCATGTCAACTATTGGGTTTGCTGGAGAACGATTCTCATTGGGATTTGCGGATTCAGTTGTTTCATCAAATGCGTACCAAATACGAACGCTGTTCGCAATTATCATCACCACATGTTTTCCCTCACAACCAATTCAGTTATGGAAAAAATACAAAGACGACATATGTGAAGATATCTTGCATCGCTTGCGCATTCAAACGAATAATCCTGACATCCAAATAACCGATGAAATCTACAATGAAGGATTGATTCTGATTGAGGATCAATGCTTGACTATTGCAAACAAGCCTACTGATTGAAGTAAGAATGATTGCTCCAAATCGATCGATGCACGATGCATTCAACCAAGAATTAAATCGAGAGCTGCAATACAATGTTGATACATTGCAGGAATTCGTTCGAAATAATGTGCAGTTGCTGAATGAACAGCAAAAACAAGTATACGAAACATTAATGCAAGCGGTGGACAATAATACTGGTGGTCTATTCTTCCTGGACGCACCTGGAGGAACAGGGAAAACATTTGTCATTTCATTGATTTTGGCCACTATTCGATCAAGATGTGACATAGCTTTGGCGTTAGCATAATCTGGAATTGCGGCGACTCTTCTAGATGGCGGTCGTACTGGACATTCTGCGCTTAAGTTGCCAGTCGATTTAAACACAATTGATACTCCAACATGCAATATTTCCCGATCCAGTGCAATGGGAAAATTGTTGATGCAATGCTCGCTCATTGTTTGGGATGAGTGCACAATGGCACATAAGAAATCACTTGAAGCACTTAACTTCACACTGAAGGATCTTCGGCGAAATAACAACATCTTTGGCGGCTTGATGATGTTGTTGGCAGGCGATTTCAGGCAGACGTTGCCAGTAATTCCCCGTGGAACGCCTGCAGATGAATTGAATGCTTGCCTGAAGGCATCACCTTTATGGAATAACGTAAACACATTATCGCTTACCACTAATATGAGAGTTTAACTTCAAAATGATCAAAGTTGTACGGGACGGACGTGATCGTCCAAAGCCGACAGGCAATCAGGAGGTTGTAAGGCTCCTGCTTGAACGCGTTGACGCCCCTTGCACCTATTGTTCAGTTGTCATCTGGTAACTATGGACCCTGGAGTTACTGGAAGGCTGCCAAGTGTGTTGAGGTGAAAACGTGATGTCCGGATTAAATAAAAAACTATTTGTTCATGGCCAGAAGCGACGTCTCTTCATGGCCCTCGCTACACAATGATGCGTGGAAACGACTTTAGGTGAAATAATGGCTACAATATGATCATGTGCCGGCGCACTATTGATCACATAAACTCGACCGCAACGAGGACCACGATATTCCGTGCGCAAAACTTTTTATTTTCAAAAAATATAAGCTATAATTCTTAGCTTGAAACTGACAGAAACTACCCTTCCACTCGATTCTGGTGAAACTTGCACCTATGGACCTTGATCCAGGTCCCTAGCCCCTACCATCAAGGAGTTCTCAAAGGAGAACATCAAAGAAAGGGAATTCCCGCCAGTTTAAAGCTTTACAACCGAGTTTCTCCTAAAACTAGACACCTTCGCTCTAGGGTACCAGCGAGGGACTTGGAGCCCTCCTACTGGGCCGTCGACACACATAAGTGTCACGGTTATATTAACAACCGCATAGGCGCACAGCCAGCTTACATAGGTGCTATATATTTATAGGGCCTAGACAGAAGTCTAGGTCACCTAGAAGCGCTAAATGGCTTGTATCAAACTTTCTTAACACTTACTTGAGCAAAATGTATACATATTTACCTTTTCAGAGTGAAACTGCATTAAAACTGGCCATGTACTGCTATTATGTATAATTTCTCAGTCATGGTATCCAGCTATCCTATCTAGAACACCATGGTGTTTCCTAACAAAACAATTATGTGTAAGGAAATAATCTGATTGGTAGGTGAATATAATACCTATAGCACTACTTCGTACCCTGCCAAAATCGGGGGGTCTAAAATAAGTAAACAAAATATTTTTATTTCCTTAAAACTATACATTTATCATATATCTAAGATACCTTATGCATAATACTGATACATAAACGCCATATGCGCACTATAAACTATGTAAAAGCCCCTAAAACATGAGTTTAAAGTTATTAAATTCCACACTTACGTGGTTTTAGTATAAATATCAAGCGCCGCCATCTTATGGGTCATTGTGAACTAATCCGCTGTGGCGGATGGTTGTGTCATGGAGTATGAATTATTGTTTCTTTTCGTAATAACACAATCAGTATGTATAATAATGCTTTTAATTTAATGATATTAGATTATAACCCTATTACATACTGATAGACACATAAAATATAATTTAAGTGTCTCAAAAACATGAACGAAAATTAGTTGTAGGCTTTACTATAAAAGGCTTTTTCGCCTACCGACATCGCTTAGTATGCGATGGCGCGCTGGGGTGAGCAGACGTGTGTCTATTAATACTATTTACTATTTACATGGAGTCATCTAAAATGACTGGTGACGTTCCCGTCGCGAACAAAAGTGCTGCACAATTTCCCAAACAATTGTTAGCTGTTGTAAATGGAAAAGTCCCAGTTGATGCGACATCTGGATTAATTACTCTTACCAACGACTTTTGCCGATTTGTAGACTAAATTAGCTCTTATTGAAAATGTTTTCCCAAACATTAGTGAGAATTATCAGAATTATGCTTGGTGAAGTCAACGAGCAATTCTTGCCGCAAATAATAATTATGTACACGCACTGAATTTCACCATTCAATCAAAAATTGCTGGCGATTTGGTTACATACAAATCCGTTGATTCCATAACAAATCCCGATGATGTAGTAAATTATCCAACGGAGTTTTTGAACTCTCTGGAGTTACCAGGATTTCCACCACATAACTTGCAACTCAAAGTTGGTACAGTTATTATGATATTGCGTAATTTGAATCCACCGCGACTTTGCAACGGTACTCGAGTTTCGGTAAAAAGACTTATGCCGAATTTGATTGAGGCAACCATTACTAACGGAAAGTACGCAGGTGAAAATGTATGTATTCCTCGAATACCAATGATTCCGACTGATCTTCCGTTTGACTTCAAACGATTGCAATTTCCAGTTCGCCTTGCGTTCGCAATGACAATTAACAAGTCGCAAGGCCAATCGCTTAGTGTTTGCGGGATAAATTTAGAAAATCATTGTTTTTCACATGGGCAGTTATACGTTGCGTGTTCACGAGTTGGGAAACCATCCGCTTTGTTTGTGTTAACGTCAGACCAAAAAACAAAAAATGTGGTTTACCAAAGAGCACTTCAATGAAACGGATAATTTGCGGACACGTATAACGCTTCGATTCAGTATTTACTTTGGATTCACTTTCATTTACTTAGAGAAGTTCAACTAAATAACACTTCATTTTTGTAATCGAAATGAATTCATTACTGTTGTGAAATGAAATAAAATTTTTCCTTTTTAAATATAAAACAAAAAAAAAAAAAACTTCTTTTAATCACCAAACGAAATGTTACATAAAACGAAGCCTTCTGGTGGCGAAACGGAGTTCGCCGGGTTTGCTAGTCCCTACATATATGTTGCATCATATGCGGCACAGTCTTATTAAAATAGTCGTGTCGTAATAATTTAAAATCTCTTTTAAAATATCCATTGAGAACCTGCACAACCCATCGACGACTATTTGCTTGATCTACGGACAGTTTATGTTCGCCTTAGAGATTCTGGCATGTAATTGCAGCATTCTAACATGCTAATAGAGTCTCTGAAAACCCTAGCTAAAATAAAGATATCATTAGCTTTGAGATACAATCCGAGAGGAGAATTCTCATTTCTAAATAGAGATGATGACTAGATGGACAAAAACGATTTAAGTAGATTTCTATACTTATGCAGTTAGTAAGTATCCTTTTGAAAGATGTTACTTGAACTTTTGTTAATATATATGTAATTGCGGCTATCCATAATTGCCATCACAAATCAAAATGGCTTGGTTATTATTATCAATTTCTCATATTATACAGAGCTACAGGTTAAGTCGACATCATCATTCCTGACTGATTTCACTATGAACCTTAACCGTTATCAAGATATTGGACATTGAAGTACAACTACCTTGACAAATCAAACATATTAGCAAATGAACAAAAGGGATTTCGTAAGCAGAAGACAATTAATATGGCTATACATAACTTGCTTCTCCCCATTTTGTCAAATGTAGATAAGAGAAATCCTGTATGTGCTATCTATATGGATATAACTAAGGCTTTTGATTATTTGGATTATCCTATACTAATACATAAACTTGAAAGATATGGTATCAGGGAAAATATCCTTGATCTCATTCGATCTTACTTAACGGACAGAAAGCAATTATTAGAAATCACACAAATATCCTCAATTACCAGTAACGAGAAAAATATCGTTCCGAAAGCGAGGTAATTAAATACGGCGTTCTTCAGGGTAGCGTGCTAGGTATCCCCCCTTTTTTGCTCTATGTAAATGACCTTCCGAGGCAAATAAACCACCCCATGGTACTATTCGCCGATGATAGCACCGTAATTATAAAGTGTGATGATCCCAATACTTATGAAAATGAAATAAATATGACATTAAATAGAATTATATCATGGTTTGACAGTAATTATCTAATTACAAACTTGGAAAAAAAGACTAAAATCATGCATTTTTATCAAAGGATCCCAAATAAAATCCTTGACATTAGCTACTTAGGGACAATAAGAGAACCAACTACTGCTACTAAATTTCTTGGTATTAATATAGACAATAATTTGACTTGGAGAACCCAGACAGACGAAATATGTAAAAAGCTTAATAAATTTGCCTATGCTCTCTATAAACTATCAAAAATAGTGAGCCTAGAATCCGTACTAACAGCCTATCACGGCTATGTTGCATCAACACTCAGATATGGCGTAATTTACTGGGGCAATTCAGTAGATAGATAACTCATATTTAGAGCCCAAACAAGATGTGTCAGAGCTATGTGTGGCCTTAAAAGCACAGACAGTTGTCAACCTTTCTTTATACATCTAAACATTCTTACCTTGCCATCGCTTTACATATACGAAACAAATCTGTTTGTCAAATCTAACATTGATTATACAAAATAGCTACTAAAAGTAACTACAGAAAATTACGCGATAAAAATAAGTCAGAACTTGAAGTGACTTAAGAAAAAACTGTACTAATGAATAAAAGTACCTTTTGTGTGGCCAAAAAAAATATTCAACAAACTACCTGAAAAATAAAAACGAAAAAAAAAATTTATCGAGTCAAAAAGTCACCAGGTGAATGATATTTCAACTATTCTTCCAGATACTTTGTTTACTCAGAAAACTTATTACACATTAATTGCATTTTACGCAGGAAATTACTAGTATTTATATTTTTGCTTGAATTAAATACACTCAATACTATCCCGACGTAATTATCGGTATAAGGTAGTTACGATGTTTTTTACACGGGAACCGTTAACATATCAATGTCAATAAGTGGTACTTAAGTATTTTACATGGGAAAACTTGACGAACCGTTATTCCTAATTGGTACTTAAGTAACTTTACGTAAAAAAAATAAAGTAATCTTCTATCAGTAACTGCCAATGACGGTGTTTTACTTTGGAACTCAGTGTTTTACGTTACCTAATTATTATTTTTTAGCACTATCTAGAGATTCAAGTGACGATGAAATATTACAAGATATTCTCAACCGAAGAACTGAAGTTACTATAGAAGCATTAGAGTCAACAGAGTCAAAATCGAATGCCCCACCGTTCGATAAAATACCTGTCGTAACATTCGTAACTTCAATTCCAGCTTTTCTTTTGATTACCACAACAGAGGAAAGAGTCCACGATATCAAAACATACACAGAATTATCAAACGTTATAAACAAAGAAAATACTTATAATACGATTGAACTTGCAGCTCAGATTAACGCAATAAGTATTCATGGACCTGATACAGTACGTGAAAATCAGACTCCTGTTGCAACTGCCCTTATTTCTAAAAGCACTAATTGCCTCAATCTGGACACTGTAGAAATATTAGAATCAGAATATATTATATCCAAACCACAATCTGTATCCACTCAATCACTACACAATATATCTATGGCCGAAGAAAATAGTAACAATGTCAAAGATAGTAATTATGCAGAATTAACCACCAATAAAGCAACATCTCCATCATATATGACACTATCTCCATCCACAAGTATTTGAGACGTCGTGCTTAGATCTTCACATGATTCAGAGAATAACACTGCAGAAGAGCTGGACTCACTCCCAATTATTGAGAAAAATCTTTGGATACCAGTACCACTTTGGCATCTCTTCTATATCGACAATAATGCACAATATCGAAGCAGAAAATTTAAGTTTCTCTAACGTTAACACCCCAACTTCATCTTTGTGTGTAAACTCATCTGTCGATGATGAAACCCATGCACCATCCCACTGTGGTAGTATTACCACAGATACAACAGATACGAGTAACACAGAAAGAAGACAAACAAAAATAAAAAGGAATGTTAAGAAGAAAACTGAAAAGAAGTAATGGATAGATTGTCTGAGAAAGTGATTAAAAAATCATGGCTTGAGTTACATCAGTCGAGGAGGAAAAGAAATATCTGTAAACGTAACGTGATTTCTAGACAATATCACGGTTTCTTTAACTCTCCTGTATCTGGTGACGTAATCACTTCAGAGTGATTGGCTCAGATGAAGAGGATTAGCTTCTAAAACTAAGAGTTCATATGCTTATGGTGATATTTTGTTTGTTAATAAATTTCATAATATTATTTTTAGATCTATGTTGTCGGTTTTTAAGACTGACTTGTTTAAACATTCTAATTGATTCGAAGTGATTAGAGGTTTATTTATTAGTTTTTATGTTATAGTTTTGTGTTGATGCTCAAGGTCCTAGAATTAATATTTCTGTTTCTCACTAACGATTAAGATGTGAAGATTAAGTTTAAATAAAATATATGTTTTTTTTTGTTGATAAACATTTTTTTACTCATATCACGATAATTATTGATAAGCACAAAGTATATTAACTTTTGATGTTTATAAGATTTATCTTGTTGTTGTTTAGTAGGTTCATCAAAGTATTATCTATCAGTGATATTAATCTAAACATACGAGTAATTATTTATATTCTTGTGTACGAATAGTTTTCATGTTCATATTTTTATAAAATAAGTATATAACTTGTCTTGTTTTGACTGATTATTGTTACTGCAGCTGTGAATTGCATTATTTTAATCAATGGGGTTGTGACTGCATAATATTATTAAAACAATTTACTTAAAAGTACATATGTATATTACTGCAAATACTTGATTTAATACATAGTTTACTCAAATTAAAGGAAATTATTATAATGAATATAAAAAGTTTGCTTGTTTGTAATAAAACTTTTGGTAAATGTTTTAATTATTTGTGCTGAATAATAGAAAATAAAAATGGATACAGAAAATATTAAATTATGAATGATTATCATTGACGTTCCTGCCTTGATAGACACCCTTGATAACAGTGGCTAATACCCATCTGTAGAACCTCGAATATCCTGCATACTGTTGCCCATGTATAATTTTTTATATGGCAGTTAGGAATTTAAACAAACGTAACTCTTCGACGTAATAAGGAATAAGTACCACTAACGTTGGAGAGTTTCCGTCGTAGAAGTAGGTAAGTGATAAATGACATACTTAACATGATCTTTTTAATATTTTCTTTGCATTTCGCATAATATACCGTATTTAAAATTATAATACCAAATTTCATCACTATGTGATACCAAATATGAAATACACACGTTTGAAACTTCACAGCGTTCTCTCTCAAAATTTTACATATTCAGTTAAGTTACTATACGTAGGGACCGTCGATATATTCAATAGTTTAAAAAAAAATTGGTAACAATGTAGATGAATAGTCTGTATTAAACGAGTATCACCGTACAAAAAACGTAGAGGAGAGTTGGAATTCCAAATACAATAAAGAGTTCAAAAAACCATATGTTACCCTAAATAAATTGATAGCAGTGATATCGATAAAAATACCGATTCTTTAGACTAACCGCCAACGTCCTAAGAACACTGTAAAAATACCATTTTATTTCAAAATTAATAATGGCATTTCTTTGATTATTTTTTGGAAAAAAATGCGTTGAAATATATCCTGATGATTATATATTTGTCGGAAACACGAGGGCTTCCTTCCATATACCCTCGTACTTGTGGGCTTATCGTGGGTTATGCATGCACAAAGCAGGTAACTAATGCCGTTTCAGTGATAGTCCTTGATCCAACAACGAAGCAGTGGATTCGGCCACCAATCGTTTCGCTTTCTTTCAACAAAACCACACTTTGTCAAGTTTATACACGCCACTTTAGAATTCCTCCAAACTCATTTTCAAAACCCAAAACGCGTGTCCGCGCGTTTTCTTTTTAACTCCAGAACCACAATGGCGGGAGAAAACCACTCAGAGCGGCAAGTATGGCACTCGCCGCTTTATTATTGGCTCAAGCACACATCCGGCAAAACCACCGCTTTGAACATCCAATCGAATTCAAGTATTTTGACATAAGGGAAATGAAGTGTTGTCAGTCGAATAAAATCTAATTGAAATTTGAATCAGAAGCTAAATGTTGCCAATTAAATAAAACTGAATTAATAACTTTACAAGCGATATTTCTTAGTTCCCAACTATTAATCATTTACCTTCCTCCGATACGGCCATCTTGACATTCAAACAGTCCCACGTTTGATGTAGAGCGATGAACAACATCGTTACTCAATTGTGATGAAAAACAAAAACCAAGAAAACAAAAAAAAATAAGTACCTAATAGGTTAAGTTCGGCCGCTCCTGACCAAATAAAAAAAAATTAAGTGGTCGTGACATCTTCCACGTGAAACCTTCAATCAACACCTTATATTACCAGCCTACAACAAAAATCAAGTACTTCTTTAATCATGAAAACATAATTCTCATAGCTTTCACACTGTTCATTTGTTTTCTCCATGTAAATCTAGGTCTCCACACCGTACACAAACATCGTCGTACTCTCGATACATGTTCATTTGTTTTCTCCATGTAAATCTAGGTCTCCACACCGTACACCGTACACAACCATCGTCGAACTCTCGAAACAGACACCTCACCGTTTAGACAACCATATTAACACTAATACATTCTAAACGGTTACCGAAGCACCAGAGGTACCAGGTTCCCAACAGACGTCAAATCGGTCTCGAAGCACTTAGTGTGCCAGAAACCACCCAAACGCCCAACACAACATACCATGCCACATACACCAAACAACGGGTCACCGAGGCCCCAGAGGGACCAGGCTCCCCCAGACACACAACAGGTTACCAAAGCCCCAGAGAGACTAGGCTCCCCCTAGACAACAGGTCACCAAAGCCCCAGAGGGACCAGGCTCCCCCAGACAACCGGTCCTCTCGAAGCAACAAGACTGCCAGATACCCATGCTACATACATTAAACAACAGGTCACCGAAGCCCCAGAGGGACTAGGCTCCCCCCCATACATATCCAGCAATGTTTCTTGGTCCCACAGCAATTGCTGTGCCTCCTGATGGTCAACCCTGTGACCATCCTGCAACCATAGTCATCCTGACCAGGCCTCGTAACCTATCTCGGTTACAGCAGTCATCTTTTGACCACTCACCAGCCTACCTTAGGCTACAGCAGTCATCTCTGACCACTCACCAGCCCATTTTAGGCTACAGCAGTCATCTCTGACCACTCACCAGCCCATTTTAGGCTACAGCAGTCATCTCTGACCACTCACCAGCCTATCTTAGGCTACAGCAGTCACCGCAGTGACTACTCTTCACCGCACAGTCAGTCCTTTGACTATGCACACGACCTCACCATTGCTAGATTGATTTGAATCAGTCTTCACCATAGTACATTCAGTTACGTCAATGGGTACTTGATCTTTCAGATTTTCTCTAACTCATCATGAACCAAACAAAGCCTTTAATTCAACACCACCATTTAATTCATAATTGCCACCATTCAGAATTCCAATTCACTTCCAAACAGCACCTTTAAACCAAAATGAAATTTGTTATTTCAATCTTCACTCTCAGTATCAATCTTTATTCTGAATACCACGGCAACCTCACATTCAGGATTTCATACACAGCCAAAAGCATACTCAAGAACTCTATTCTATGTTCATGATTTCATACCAAACTCTCAGTACGATAGGTATAATAACTACCAACACCAAACATTACCAACTTTGCAAACTAAAAATTAAATCATGCACCGCACATCACCAACTTTACATCTGTGTTAACATTATCTTATCCAACATGAATGAAATACAAAAAATAACTTTGTGCTGGTCATTATGAACATACCTAGACTATTCAACTATTCAACAAGTTAGCACAGCCATTACTGACAGTATACTTTAAATTCCAAACTTATTATTCAAGTTAGGTAGGTACTAGACTTCCTACATGACACCACACAATTCACAAATACAAACCTTTATTTTAAAGAGATGCTACAATTATTAAAATTTTTGAACAATGTTCAAGATTACCGAGGCCAAGCATCGTTGAACAACACAGAACAAGGAAACCATTCTTAGTTTCCTCCAAAAAAAACAAAAACCCATGTACCAAGTACATCAAATAGAACCCAAGTATCTCATCCGTGGTCTACAATTCACAATAACATAGCAAATACATTTGCTACACAGAATGCACTTTCAACTTAAACGCCGAATAAACTCTTGACTCCGTCATCTCTCTGACCCACGAAACCGTTCTATGTGAATTAAAATGTTGTCAATTGAACATCCATCTCATCATTAGCCACGACTTGGAACAGTTATTGGCTCTCGAGCATCTCATAATACCTGAAAACGTCTTCTCGACACCATCTAAATGTCTAGTTGCACTTGTCATTCACCGTAGTCAATTTAAATCATTTTTATTTGTAGTTATCATTAGAATGACATGTTATCAGTTGGTTAGTTCCCTACAATGCGATATATAACAACTACAGACATTAACTTTACCTTTATTCAACCGTTGGTAGTAACTAAACTAAACGCCAACTGTCTAGGCTATAACGTAACTCCTCGTGATGTTTGCAGGTTGTAAGATTGCAAATCGAGTCGAACAACAAACTATTTCACTAAACTTTAACACCGGTTTGAAAATAATCTTGATTACATAGCTCTTAACTGAAAGTTATTGCATGTCTTTGCAACAATGCAAAAGTTAAAAGTCTAATCCACACAGTGACTCACACCTTGTAACGATTTATTAATAATCTAGTCTTTATCTAGTAACTTTTATGTTAAAAATCATATCAAAGTTATTTGTTTTGTATCATCAAACTTTTTCGAATGTTGACACTTACTTTGTCACTGTCTTTATGTCTTATAGAGATGAGCAAGGGATGACGTTCTGTTATCGATTAATCGACGAATCGATTTTAAGGACAAAAAATAAATAAACGTTTTTTCCATCGATATCCAGTACTGAATCGATCCAGCGAATCAATATTTCACCCTAGAAAATCGAAATAAGATTTTTCTGTTTTTATATGAACCAAAATATCATTTAAAAATAATTGAATGTATATCACAAACATAAGTGAACTCAACGTAAACAAAATAAATATTGTTCCCTTATACCTGATACTTTAATTTGGTTGTAAAAACAACCCCAATCGGTCAAAGATGCTAAAGATCGACTATTATTACGATTTTTCTTTTTGCGTTCCGTAACTGGATTCAAACTTGTATTGAAAATACCAACGCGAACAGTTAGAAAGTATGTTGTTTCCAAGGAATAGCATATTCACAAATTCCCTTGGAGATCAAATCAACAACAAACTCAGTGGTAGTAATATTTACGGTAAATCTGAAGTGACACCTATTAATAAAAAATGTATTACTAAAATTCCTAGTGTTCAAACATATAAAAAAAACGGATTGCTAATATCTTAACTTCTCGATTGTCAGTAAACTAACAACCTATTTATTAATCTGTGTGTATGCCTGTGACAGCACTAGTTGTCATAAAACCGTATACCGTGTTCTGAATGTTCTAACAACTTAATAACGTAATGAAATCTCATTTCTTTGAGTTTCGTCCCAATGTTCCAATGCTCCGAGTGCATTAGAAAGATAAAATTGCGAAAATCGTTTCGTTGCTTATTTTGTTGTTGAATAAAAACAATTAAATACTTGAAACAAAATATTTCAAAGCTCAAACACAACAAAGATTTAAATAGATGGCGTGATATGCACAGACTTCTCGTTCTGTCTATGTAAAAATAATTTGTTATTTTTTTTTCAATTGATCATACAAAAAAATTCTTGCACCTATTCAATAAGTTATTTCAAGCAGCATATTACGGTTAATGGGGTCCCGAATCTAATTTCGATGATTATTGAAAGAAACATACAGTATCAACACCATTACATAGATAGCGCTGTGTTTTTTTTTTTCTTTTTATGTAACTTACATGACACATTTCCATGAAACAAAATAATGCAATAGTTATAAATTGCAATGAATGCAAGAATTAATTGTAAAACTTAGGTAAATCCAAACCCAATACATACTTCGGCTGCCACAAAAATGCACAGCTGCACAGATTGTTTAATGCAGATCAATCAAAGTAACATACCTTAAGCCTGTGCTCCCGGATGGGTCAGGCAGCAGTGCCGACCATGCACACATGCACAAGTCCAGACTCCTAGATGCTACCAGAAAATATTAAATAGATTGATCACCGCAGTGGCATGTATAACACCACTAAATTTCCTCTTTCATAGCGCTGTAGGCTGCGGGTTTTGAAATGGAACCTGAGCTCCGCACTTGTATCACCACACACAGCTGGTCACAACGGGTCTTGTGGTATCCACAGCAGCCATGTTGAAGGGCTCAGACGTCCATGCTATTTGTTGCATATTGTACGAATGCCTGAAAAATTCATGTCTATGAGCAAGTTTTCACACAAGCGTAATGTTTTGTTGAATCAAGTTGTAGCTTAAGGATGTTTGCTCTCTTGCACTGTATTCACACAAGTCGTCTTATTCTCATGCGAGTTCCGCTGACAGTATGAAACTGGCTTAGTTTCTTTTAGCATCATAACGAAAATAGAAATTTTAAATTTTAGCCGCTTTATACCAAGAAAAACAATAGGTATTGTGGCTAAACTTCACAAGGCATTAGATAGGTACTAATTATTTTCAGAATACTCAAGTTTATACTTCCCTGTAGTACATCTGTACACCACAGTTGTTTGCCCAGTAGGTATCTAGTCAGAATTGGGCATCGATGTCATCATTAACATTATCTGCAACCCGACTTCGCATATTGTCTAGGATAGGCCACACTATACGGTTGAATTCGGGCAACATAATATTCCTGTCTCCGGTCTCCAGTAGCCGACGAGTTGCGAAACGTCTCTCTATGTAGGTAGGTACTTCCATGCAAATTTTTGCGCATCAAAGAGAGCGCGCCAGCCATTACTCGTCACATTTTGATCCATCATCGCCTTGTGCTTGCATTGGTTCATACTTCTGATGTCGGAAACACGAGGGCTTCCTTCCATATACCCTCGTACTTGTGGGCTTATCGTGGGTTACGTGGGTTATACCAACGACACCCTAGTGGTGTCGTTGGTAACAAATGATTAACTTGACATTCCCCATGATATACCATTAATTGTTTAGTATTGTGAAATAAAACCAATTTTCTGTGTTCGTTAAACTACTACACATCTCCGTGAATCTGCGCAAATGGTTTCGGACAACTATGGAATGTGCCATCCATAAAATATTCCCTTATGTGAGGAATCAACGTTTTAAATACCTATTCAAAGATACCCCCTTGACATAGTTCGACGATATATATTTTTTTCATTTTACAGTATGGCTTCTGGTGGTAGCTGTGGTGAACTTTGATTACTGTCAGTCTAGTGACACTCGCACTCGAATCACGCGTTTGGTCTCTAGAACGCCACAAATGTATGTAATACATAGACTGATAAACACATTACCCTCCTTTGGCTGTCGGGTAAAAAGTGACTTTTCTACATGAATTGATAGTTAAACAAAAGGAAAAAAAATATACATAAAAGTAAATGAAACAGGTGAGGAGGTTCAATTATAACAATATAATAACAGGTCCTTTACCTGTTACATTCAAGCAATATAATACGGCAAACAATTTTATAAACAATTCAACTTTTATGGAGTATATCCCACCATTGCAGTACCTAATGCTTTAAATTTAACCATTCGGCAAAAATATGTAATGGCAAGCAACTATGTTCGATCTGCTCATGGAAGCATTTGTATAAAGTTTGTGATAAGCCAAACGAGATCTGCTGCATCAATTGTTAATAGCAAAAGCAAAAATATGTACAGTAAAGATTTAAAAAATTACTTAAATGAAATCTAAAATTACTTATGCAATTGTTGCCTTGATTAAGACATCTCAAACTACTAAATTTCCTCCACTGCCGTTGCCAAAACACCCACTTCAAAATGTAAAAAAAACTATACATAGCAAGCCTGTTTCCCAGCCTGCCAGCAATGATGTCTTACCTCCAGTAGACACTAAATCTCAAATAATGTCCAACAATGATGTACTAATTGCTCTGGTACAGACATTGGTTGCATTGGGCAATAAGGCTGACCCTACACCCAATCACTACACTAACAATTAAAGATAAAAATCTATACACAGCAAGCCTGTTTCCCAGCCTGCCAGCAATGATGTCTTAACTCCAGTAGACACTAAATCTCAAATAATGTCCAACAATGATGTACTAATGGCTCTAATACAGACATTGGTTGCATTGGGCAATGAGGCTGACTCTACACCCAATCACTACACTAACAATTAAAGATAATTATGTTACTTAAAAACCTCCCAAATAATTGATTACTTAAATCCTCCTAAAACATCTCGATTACGTATTGCGCAGTCAAAGATCTAATAGTGAAAAACCCTTGAATTTCCTCCACTGCCAGTCTAATGTAAAAGGCACAGATAAAAAGTGACATTCAGTGTATCCAGCTAATTCAAAAATGTATTTTAACCTTGTTGTGTCAATATCTTTTTCAGGTGGAGACTAAGAATATTTGTTAAGGATCTTTTCATACCTGAATTCTGCCAAGCTGATTCCAAATCTGTTGTCAGTTATTTTCTCTAGCAGGTCTAGTTTTTTGAAATATTAACATATTACATTGATAGCTCAGATCAAGTAAAAAAAGGTAGATAGCGCACGGCCTATAGTTTAGGTGAAGCCACAAAACTCCGCCGATTCGTGTAAACACACGCGCTCACGCACACACAAGCAACAAAACTACGCTGATTTTTGTTAGTATCTCACGGAGCGTCGTACAATAACTTTGCCAAATTAAATGCCGTCCTGTGTTGTCAAGTGGTGCAAAAACAACACCATAGTAAACAAAAAGTCTTTAGGAGTATCGTTTCATACGTAAGTACACACAGAACTATTTGTTTTTTGGTTTTCCAACACAATTTTGAGGTTATTCGGAACAGATAATGTTATTTCCCCGTAATTGACATATTGGGAGAGTGTTGCCAGTAATTCTTATTTCTAATTGCCTTAAATGTGGGTAAGTAAATTGTAGGCAAAGTAAAAAAAAAATATTAAGTAGAGAGTTGACCTAATTAATGTTTATTTTCTATTTAAATCACATGATTTTATGTATGTTACATAAACCAAAGTCAAGGTAAATATTTAGTTCTTAACTAATTTATTTTTGTTTAAATTCATAAGTACCTCCTATTTTAACTAACTTAGCTTAACCACTGGGAACTGTGTTCCGTTAGAAGATGTAGCCATTTTAAATTGTACATCTACCGCTGTTACAACTATAAATTCAACCTCGACCTCTTATAGGCATGAAGAGCAGGAATGCCCAATAGAACAAGAATTAGCTTCACTAGAGTTTCTCCGTAAAATACAGGAAGACACGGCAGAACTTGCAAGCACCCTGCATGTTGCAGAGTTCGATGATTAAAAAAAAAAAAAAATTGGTTATATCGCTGGTAGTACTGTACACTACATTTCGAAAATATTAAAATGTGAAAAGTGTCTGAACAGCTTACTATCTAAAGAAAAACATGATTTCCACAAATTAATCATAGCGAGAAATAAAGGTGGATTGTGTTTTCCCTCCCAAGATGTTTTCGATATATGCTCAACTTGCGAAATCATAATAAGAAAACTCTCAATGGAAAACATAAATTTGGTGAGAGAAAGCCAGCACACTTATATATTATTATATAGTCACGCAAATTTTAGGTTCTTTTACAGGTAACAATAGAACTTTTAATCACTTGGAAAATGACCACGACTATGCTGGCCATGGGCATAAAGTTAATTTAATACGATTAGTAATAGAAAAATATTTAAATTGACAATGACAATGACACTGGGTTCTAAGCGCCAAAAATTTAAAAAACTCATACAGCATAAAGGACTTTAGACTTCAGGACTCGTTCATGGTACGTATACGTTTGTACAAAAAATATGATTATGTTAAAAATACACAAAAAGTACAACCTATTTCAGACATGCAGTCAGTGGCATTTTTCTTAAATTCAACAAAAACCTTAAAGTAGATGCCTCCGACTGCACAACAGAAATTGGTCACCTTGTTTCAATATTTTTTAAAGTTCACTAAGTTTGTTAGTATTCTGATGCTCTATTTTGTACTTACACTTTTTATTTTATCTGAGAAAGTATATCTTAAATTCCATGGAATGGTTGTTTTTGTAATAAAAATGTATTTAGTTGTAATAAATATGTTCCACATAACCTTTGTTTTATTTTTATGTAAAAAAAACGAGTTCTGAGCTGCTCGATGTTCTTACACACGAACGACACATGTCAACGACAGGGGCGACTGTACGCGTTTATTAAAAACAAACAAACAGACACATTTCCTCTCATATTTGCATATAAAGTACTTAAAATTATGAAATTAATATTTAATCCCATTTAAATAACTTGAGGGAGTTTTTTTTAAAAAGTGACAACACTCCAGTGACTCACACATAGTTGAAAAAGTGGTTACATTTTTCTGTTCTACGTGCGTCATCTACCTTTTTTTACTTGATCTGAGATTGATAGCGAAAAATATTAGATTTATACAAAAAAAGTGTTTCTCTAACATCACTTGCTTGAAAAAAACTATCTTTTATAAGATTTTCTTGCATGAATCGAAACTCCATCCTTGTTTTGAATGCTCCAGCAGTAATCAGCCATCATATTTTCATTCCAACGACCCTGGTATCGCTCTTCCATCGTGCGAATTTCGTGATGAAAGCGTTTTCCATGTTCTTCGCTTAAATCACCTGAATTTTCTGGGAAGCGGTCTAAATGGCTGAAGAGGAAGTGCATCTTGATGCTCATGTTAAACCCTAGTCTTTGAAAGTGCAACATGAGATGCTCAATGTGTTGAATGTAGTCTGGAGGCTTTTTATTTCCTAAGAAATTTTACACAACCCAAATAAATTCAATCCATGCAAATTTATTTTTATCAGTCATACAGTCTGTAAAATTTTGACGCTTTATTAGTTCCCTGATTTGAGGACAGTCGGTTTGGACGTACTCGGGAAAGAAAAGTCACTACCCTCATCATCACTGGCTTCTGAAAGAACTTGTAGTGTTACATTAGAAGTACTAGGTTGCGTATCAGCCACAAGTTCTTCGCTGGTATTTATAATTGGTCTAATAGCTGATTTTAAATTCGGGTTCCATTTGGAATGATTTTTGCGGTTTATTCCGGTAATATTCACAACACAAAAATAACAGTCATCGTGTCGGTTCACGCCAAATCATAAGACTTTCGAACTTCAAAGCAGGTCTTTTTTACTAGCCCATAAACGCAATAATGTTATGCAACTACTACTACATTCAAAATTTGGAATCCATGGCTTAATAACACTTAGGGCTCTTTCAATTTATGCGTTTCGTATCGGACCGCTGCAGTGCCGAAGCGGTGCGTTTGTCGTACGGCGCACGGCCGGTCGTTTGTTTTCATACAAAATGCACGGTGCGGCAACAGTGCGGCGTCCGTACCGCGAACGCTCGACAGCAGGACGGCAACGTCGCAAGCCCCACGTGTTCAGTTCAGTGCGTTCATAGTGCGGTGACTAGACGTGAGGCAAATTTATAAACGCTACTTTATAATTTATAAAATGGATGATTTAAATGTGGAAGATTTTATAAATGAAATTGAAATACGTCCTGCTATATGGAACTCCAAAAGTGACAAACACAGTAATCGGACGGAAACAAAAAATGCTTGGGAAGGTATTTGTAAAAAAATTATAGAGGATTTCAAAAATAAAACTACTGCTGAAAAAAACTCAGCAGGTAACTTTTATTATTATACGTGGGACACTCAGAAAGTTTTGCGAAACTAAAAAAAATTGTTCTATACGTACATATATTTTTATTAAATCTTTTCAAAGTACTTTCCACCAGCCTCTATACAAAGATTCATGCGCCTAAACCAGTTTTCAAAACACTTTTTCCAGTCCGCCGCAGACACCTCGTTTACAGCCTGCTCGAACGCAGCCAGCGCATCTTCCGGCGACGAAAATTGTATCCCTTTGAGCTGATTTTTTATTTTTGGGAATAAAAAGAAGTCACACGGTGCTAGATCAGGGCTGTAAGGAGGGCGACCCAGGAGTTTGACTGGCGTGCTGTCCAGGAAGTCCCTCGTTTTGAGTGCGGTGTGCGCAGGTGCATTGTCGTGGTGGAGCAGTAGCCCGCGGAGCCCTGTGTTTGGTCGCTTGTTGCTTATAACAGAGAAAACTTCTGGCAAACATTTGGTAGTATACCATTCGGCATTAATGCTTCTTTGATCCCGTAAGGGAATTGATACCAAGTGGCCAGTCAAATTAAAAAAGCTAGCGATCAAAATCTTACCCCCGCTTCTAGATCGCTTCACTTTGGTAGGCGTTGGCTCATTTTGAAACACCCAAACAGTCGACTGGCGCTTGGTTTCTGGGTCGTATTGATAAATCCAGGACTCATCACCTGTAACGATGTCGTAAACACGCCGAGACGAGCCTGCTTCAAATTTGTTAAGCATATCACGGCACCATTCCACCCGGGCCTGCTTCTGAGCATCGGTGAGGTTGTGCGGCACCCAGCGTGATACTATCCTCCTCACGCGAAGATGGCTGTGTAGAATCTCGTGAACGCTTCCCGATCCAATCTTCAATATATGTTGAATCTCCTGATATGTAATTCGCCTATTGTCTTGGATTAAATTTTTCACTGCTAGCACGTTTTCTTCGGTAACAGCCGTCAAAGGGCGACCGCTTCTTTCGTCATCCCCCAAAGTTGGTCGACCGCGCTTGAATTCGTTATACCAACGATACACGGTTGCCTTGGAAGGGCCTTCATCCATGAATGCCATTTGAAGTCTATCGTACGATTCATCCGGTTTCAGGCGACACTTGAAATCGTATAAAATCATAGCTCTAAAATGTTCCCGGCGCAGATCCATATTTCAGTGAGACACAATACTTTGAATTAACTCGCAAAAAATGTGGAGGGAAATTTTGAAATTGGAACTTACTTATTTTTACTTATAAATAATCATATTTTCGAAAAACATTATAACTGGCCAGTCTCCCATATATAAAAACTTTTTTTCGCAATACTTTCTGAGGGGCCTGGTATATTGTTATTTTGCCATGATAATTGTCCTTCGTTAACAAAGTATTCTGCAAATTTAACACGAACTGATGTTGCTGTCAAATTTTGTTCATTTTGAACCACCTGATCTGTTCCCCTGTCTTGAATTAATAGATTACTATTGGACATTTCGCCACAGTCACGTGATAAGAAATTATGTAAAACACAGATAGATTGAACAATATCTGTCGCGAACGATACATCTACATTTATTGGTCGATGTAATATTCGCCATTTATTAGTCATAATTCCGAACGTACACTCTATGTATCTTCGAGCACGTGATAAGCGGTAGTTAATTTTTTTTTTTGTTTATTCAAATAATTGCCACTATAGGGGCGTTGTATGAAATGACTGATGCCAAATGCTTCATCACCGACAAAAACAAACGGCAGTGGTAAACCATTTTCTGTTATTGGCGTAGAACTTGGTATATTTGAACTGTTGTCTTGAAGTTTCTTGAAGAAGTCACTGTCTTTAAATATTTGTGAATCTGATGCTTTGCCATATGAACCAACATCGATGAAAATGAATTTGTAATTTTAATCACAAATGGCCAATAATACAATAGAGAAAAACTTTTTATAGTTGTAATAAAGAGAACCGCTTTTAGGTGGCTTAATTATTCTTACATGTTTCCCATCTATAGCGCCCAAACAATTAGGGAAATTTGCAATAGTTGCAAAACCCTGTGCGATTTTTAACCAATCTTCTTTTTTCAGTTCAGGTAAACAAATTTCTCGTAGGGTTTTGTAAATCTGTTGACACGTATCTTTCACAATGCCAGAAATAGTTGAGATTCCATGTTGATAAGAATGATGCAATTCAGTCATACTGCAACCAGCGGATAAATACCTGCAATAATATTAATATTAGTTTTTATTTCAGCAATGGTACTTCAAAAGAAATGGAGACATATAAGAGATGCATATTCAAGAGACTTGAAAAAGCAGCGAGAATCAAAAAGTGGATCCGAAGCAAAAAGACAACGAAAATATGTTTATTTTGATCGACTGCAATTTTTGTCGGAACTGTATGAAATAAAACCAGATTCAAAAGAAAAAATTAACAAATTTGAACGATTCTACTGCGTCAACATCGAAAAATAAAACCAAGAGTTCATCTGCCGACGATAACAATGAAACTAACACGCTTTTAAAAATACTTGCAGAAAGACTACAGAATAAAAAAATGCAAAAGAAGATGATTCCGAAGATGGGGATAGATATTTTTTATTGTCTTTATTAAACGACTTCAAGGGGATCCCGGAAAGTCGTAAAATGGATGCCAAATACGACATAATAGGAATAATCCGAAAATACGCGACGCCACAACCGTATACTCGTGATTAGATTCGGAATTTTATGAACAACAACGCGGCTACTATACGAATCCATCTCCAGGATCTCAAACACAAACATCTCAGCTTGAGTCTACAGCAGAGGAAATTGCAGCAGTCTCATCCGTATCTAATTTGAGTGAAGATTCGGAAAGTTCCATATATCTTTTACGATCAATAGACAGTTCGGAGCGACACCTGCTGTTCAACGGCAGAGGACGGCTCGCTCGCGACGATCGGGAGAAAAATCCTGCGATAGGCCGCAACGCACAGCCCGTCGGCCCGGGCCCGACCAGTGTGTATTACAAAACCGGGACCGTTCATACATGTATACAAAAATTTCTCTCAAAACTATAACAAGTAAGATATGTATAATTAAAAGTTATAAATAGGTTAGGTTAGGTTAAGACGGGCTGGTGTCCGCAACTCCACGTCCAAGCGCGTATTTTGCGTACGTATTTCTTACGTATTTCTTCATTGTTAACCATATTCATCGAGCCTTATTGAAGAAGCCCAGCCTGCCTCCTGTCTTCATTGCCAAAACAGGTACAGAACCCTAAAAATTGCATATGCACACTCTGGCAAAATTAGCGGAACAAGTAAAAATGGTCGTAAAACCTTTTTTTTTCACTTTTGCATGGTAGTTTTTAATTTCTTTTAAAATAAAATAAATTATTACTTATTGATAAAACAGTGGAACTTGCTAAGTTAGCACTTCAAAAAGCAGAAGAAGATGCTTCTGATGCTGAATATATGGATGACAGAGACTCGAATGACGAGTACGTGCGTTCCTGGCTCGAAGAGGCGCCAGAACCCACGCCTTTGAGGGAGGACGACGTCGTCGAAGGGGACAGCGTAAATAGGAATCGAGATAGGCCCCCAGCTGCGGACGTCCACGCTGTAGCGGACTCCCGGACACGTTCAGAACATCCAACACAAGCAAAGACTAACATAGAACCGTCAAGGACAGAGCCGTCCAGAACGGAGCCGCCAAGGCAAATAGAAGCGAAAGACTCACTCCGTCCCTTTCTAACGGAGCTGACAACCGCTATAGCGTCGCTAGCCGACAGGAAAGTCAAAACATGGATGCCTAACCCTTGGGCGTCGAAGGTTATCATGACTCTACCGAATTTCGGTGGAGCTCATACAGAATGGCTGTCTTTTCGAGCCATTTACGAGGCAACTCATGCCTACTTCAGCGACGTCGAAAACACGGCAAGACTCAGAAGGAGCTTGCGTGGTCGCGCACTGGAGACAGTGAGCTCAGAACTCACCGGGAACGCGAAACCGGATGAAATCATGAGAGAATTGGAGCTGCAATGTGGCCGTCCTGACTCAATCGCCCAGGCCGAAACGGACCGTTTTAGAGGGCTGCCACGCTGCAGCGAATCGCCTAAGGACATCTGTACCTTTGCAAGTCGGGTCAGAAGCGGAGTCGTTACTCTACGCACACTCAAGAAGGGTCACTATTTGATCAATGCTGAGTTGATGCGATTGCTAACTGAAAAGCTACCCAATTCTCCACGTGTACAACGGTATAGAACGTACACTGAAAAGTACCCGTCACTGCCAGACCTGTCACTCTTCAGCGACTTTATTACAGAGCAAGCTCACTTCTGCAGTGCATTCGCCCCGCCTGAGAACATCAAAGAGACGGACTCTCTGGCATCGTGATGATCATGAAAACGCGTCATGCAACGGACGCACATAGCTACCGACAAGCCGGTAAACCAATGTCGAATTTGCGACAAAGGTCACTACGCGTCTGACTGCTCAAAGTTCAGAGACGCAGCAAGCGACAAGAAATGGGAGCTAGCCAAGAAACATAGCTTGTGCTATAGCTGCCTTAGATATCGTCGTGATAGTCACGCCTGTAACAAGAAGCAGTGTGGCCTCAAGAGGTGTACAGCCACGCACCATCGACTTCTTCATTTCAATAATAAGCCTCAGACGGACAGGACAAGGAAGCCTGCTGTTCTACACACACACACACTGTCTATCGCACACTCCCCGAGTAACCGATAAAAAACCGACAGGCTGGCAACTCGGCGTCGATGTTCGAGGCTCTGGCTCTAGCTCACCACGTAATCTCACCACAACACCTTTATATCTCTGGAATCCCTAATAACTATTTCGAGGTTTGGGATTGCATTTCGACTATTTTTTTTGGAATTGAAACCAAGTCGACACTACCAGCTATCTACATACGCAGAGCGGGACCCTCGACCACCCGTGTTTCTCCAATTATATGGGTTTAGAATTTGTGCTCCTAAGATGAAGGAGTGAAGCTCACTTGAAGCATAAATACTGCCAGCGCAGCTCTTCTATGTTTACGAAAGTAAAGGAACGAAACTTATGCAGTTATTTAGAGTCCTGGACCCCCGTCACATTTTTCTATACATACAATAAAATTGTAACTCGGCTATGTCTGTGTTTTGAAGTTATTTAAGAAAAAAATTTTGTGTCCGTTTCGACTGCTCGACTGCTTGAGTTTCTTCACGCCGCCGGATACTAGATTCTGAATTGACTAGATTCTCGGTTCCCATCTGCCCCCTTTGAGCTTGCCGCCGGGTTGGTGGCTGGCACTAACTTGTGGTGTTTACCACCCCGGTGGCCAATGGCACTTATTTAACGTAAGGTTCGTTAACTTTACCGTCTAAGGTGTACCTATATTTTATCTGTATCAAAATAAGACTGCACAAGCGCCACCTACCGTTGAATTTATGTCTATATTCAAATTGAAATAAACGTTACTTTTCCTGAGCATCATCCACGAGTTTCAATAGGTTATGAACCCAGATCCCAATATTAATTTAAATGAGTTCAGTATTTTTATAGAGCACAGATACAATGGCAGGAAATTACTCAATGAACGTCCCGAAGCTCAAGGGCAGAGATAATTACGACGTTTGGGCTTTCGCCGTGGAAAATTTCCTCATCCTGGAAGGCATCGACATCACGAAAAGTGAAGCGCTAAGTGAGCACGACGACAGGAAAGCTAAAGCGAAGATGGTGATGACCATTGATCCATCTTTGTTTGTGCACATCAAAAACGAAACCAAAGTATATAGTTTGTGGGCAAAATTAAAATCATTGTTCGACGATTCCGGATTTACCCGCCGCATCAGTCTACTGAGAACATTAATCTCAATACGTCTAAACAATTGCGAATCAATGACAGCTTACGTGACACAGGTAGTGGACACAGCTCAAAAGCTAAAAGGAACAGGCTTTGAAATTAATGATGAATGGGTCGGATCGCTGTTGTTAGCAGGATTGCCAGACAAGTTCGCGCCAATGATCATGGCGATCGAACATTCTGGGATGAACATGAGTGCAGATACTATTAAAACCAAATTATTGGATATGAGTGGAGATCGCGAAGTTACGAAGTCCGAGGGTGCATTTTTTGCTAAAGGATCATACCAAAATCAGAATAATAATCAACGTTATACGAACAAAGAAAAAGCAAATGGCGGGAAACGAACGCAAATGTCAAACTCAAATGTCAACCATAGCAGTGACAAACCGGTAAAAACAATAAAATGTTATAAGTGCAAGCGTAGTGGATAGTACAAAAATCAATGTCGGTATGCCGATACGCAAAAAGAAAAACAACAAAACGCATTTAGTGCAATGTTTCTTACTGGCGAGTTCAGTGACTTAGACTGGTATGTGGATTCGGGCGCGAGCATTCACATGATTTCAGAGTCGAACAAGAATATGTTGACTAATATTTCCTACGAAACAGAAACTCGAGATATAGTTGTGGCGAATAAAGAAAGCGTGCCGGTTTTATGCTCAGGAGATCTTCAGATCAACAATGTCAACAATGTTTTGTGCATACATAACCTATCAACTAACCTTCTATCCGTTAGTAAAATGATATCCAGTGGCAATAATATTCAAGCAAAATGTATGTCACATTTTTTAAACATAATGAGAAATGAAGCTGTTGAGGGCTTATCTTTCCAAGAAAAGGCAGAAATCGACAGAAGCAATTGCACAGTTTGTTGTGAGGGAAAACAGACAAAACTACCGTTTCCCAGAAGCTTGTCGAGGAGCACTAGAGTATTGAATTTAGTTCATGCAGATCTTTGTGGGCCTATGGAAAACAAGTCACTCGGTATGGCCAGATACTTTTTACTGTTTGTGGATGACTATAGCAGGATGGCTTTTGTATATTTTCTCAAGACCAAAGATGAAACTTTCACCTATTTCAAGAAGTTTCTACTAAGATAAAGATCTTAAGGACGGACAATGGTGGTGAATTTTGCTCAGCAGTCATGGAGAACTACTTGAAACAGTGTGGTATTGTACACCAGAAGGCAAACCCATACACACCACAGCAAAATGGGCTTTCTGAGAGGTACAACCGGTCTATAGTAGGAAAAGCCAGATGTCTTTTATTTGCTGCACAATTAGAAAATAAATTGTGGGCAGAGGCAGTCCATACTGCAGTTTATTTGAAGAACAGATCTCCAGCTGCAGGTCTTCATCAGCATACTCCATTTGAGCTATGGATGGGTACTAAACCTAATGTCAGCCACATACGTGTCTTTGGCAGTTTAATTATGACACATGTTGTGGTATTTATTCCACGTCTACTTACGTTTCATAACACTCCACAAACCATCTTCATATCTTTTAATATTGTATCAATTTTTGTAACTCTCTTATAAGTATTCTTTGATATTCTTATTACCTGTAAAGCATATTTTTAGTTATTTCTGATTGATTTGTATTCTTTAACTTAATTTCTATTGCTTATTTACAAAATTATGGAATTTTTTATACTATGACATTTTCATCTGACATGACATCTGTCTGACTATTTTATTTTCTTAAAGCCATAGACATACCATAGGTACCATGGACTACCTAGACCTTTCCTTAAGCTAGTTGTACATTATTGTAAGGTCAGCGCACACTGACCCGCCTTTGTAAAGCCGTTTTTATTCATTCTGGTCTCATTGAGATTGAATTTGAAATTTAGAAAGGATGGAGAACGAGTGAAAAACGGGCTTCAGCCTTTTAGTCTAGAGTCTGGTCTGAACGCCAAGAGTCTGTTATACGTATACGAAGTGTATTTTCTATTCTGAAACTCTGGAAAACTGCGAATTACTAGCTTATGTAAATGTATTACTTTCCGGAGTGCAATAAATAAATATATTGTGTGAGATTTCCTATAAAGAGGATTATTTCTAGGAGCCTTACCCTCAAAAATCATCTCTTGACGTCAAAGGCCTCGCTGTTTGACTTATTGAGTCATAGCTGTTCTCCACGCTCCTTGCTGCCAACCCTACAACCTACCTGCCTGATTGCCTGCCTTGACCATCAACCCGTGGTCCTGCTCACCTATCTATCAGCCCGATTGCCTGCTTGACCGTCGTGGTGCCTGATCATCCACCTACATCGAGCATTTCACGTCTTCCTGCCCGACCTGCTCCTGGTTAGCTGTCCACGACGTGCGAAGCCGGTCCATAGTTTTATACTATTTATCCTTTTTATTAATTTTAATTTTTAATTATTTATTTTTATTAACGTGGCTTACGTATAGCTCCCCAGCGCTATACGTAACGCTACAGTTTGGCGCCCAAATTTTTAAATATTGGGCGCAACGTCATTGTTTGTGCGCCCAAAATATTCTAACCCACACCCACACACTACTTACCTACTTACTACACTTTTTTTTAACTTGGGCTCGACTTTTCATCATTTTCTCAAAATTCTAAAACATACTTGCACAAGTACATAAGCTAACTTTTGGTTTCTCATTCAGGCCCTCATATCATCATCATATTTTGCTAGCACTTTTACTACTTCAATTAACTAAATCTATTAGGCAACTTCTTTTTCCCTCTTTATGTTTTCTCTTTGTTTTATTTTTCCTCTAGAGCGGTCTGCACAACTCAGAAAGCCTTATGTGCAAAGAGCGGTCCCGTAACTCTTTAAAAATAAGCCAAATGCGTGGAGTCTTGTAAATATGTATATTGGCGACAAGCAACAAACCTTTTTTACATACTTATGTTTCCATTTTATTTTATTCTTTTTTTCTTTTACAAAGAAAAAGTGTTCTGTCAGTTGTGTGAAAAAGTAACGTCATTAAAAACATTCTGTGATCAATAAAAACGTGTTTCCATCTACAAGCCCTTCCTCGTCTTCAACATTGGTGTCAGAAGTAAACGGCTACTTTGGAAATGCCCACCACAAGATCGCAGACGAAGATCGCCATCGCGGAGACTGGTACAGCAGGTATCGATCCAACAGGTGCTCCTCAGGAGGGCGGTGCCTCCACTGACGGCGCCATCGCGCCGGCCCCGCCCTGCACTAACCCTAATGATACCTTACCACCCGCCAGCAGGACCTCGTCAAGCATCGTGCCTCAGAGCGCACGTTCAGGCCGCTCTACCAGCACATTAAAAGCACAACTCCTAACCGCCAGGGCAGAGCACGCTCGCCATCTTGCAAATGCCCAAACGGAGCGTGAACATGCCCAAGCGGAGCGTGAAATTGCCGTCGCGGAGTTGGAATTGCAGGCAAAATTAGCCACTATCCAGGCTGACTCATAACATGGAGGATCCCGCTATTCGGGGAACTCCCTCGGCGCCCGATCTCAACGAGTCGAAGACTGGTTAGCCCATGCGTTCGTAGATAATAAAGCGCATTCATCTGTTGACAGAAGAGCAAGCGAGGACCATGTCCCGACGTGTCCACTCCCTGCCTCTGCCTCGACGCGACCTACCATCACCTGTGCACCTCCGCGCCAGGCTCCTGCTCATCCGCCCACGTATCCGGCCCCCGCCGGCACATCAACGCACCCCTGTGTCTGTACGCTCCCCGCGGGCGCGTACTCTTCAGTTGAGCCGGCTGAACACACATCACATGCACTAGGTTTAGGCACACATGCTAAAGATAACAATTGTTGCTACAAAAATAAAAATCATAGCCCAGATCTAGGTACATCATTTAATCGGCTGGTCGACGCAATTACAGGCACAGGGAAGAAGACAACAAAGGTTTGTGATATCACGAAGTTTGATGGTAACGTCTCGGATTGGTCATTCAAGAAATCATACGAACAATCCAAGGCGTACTTTTCTCCTAGTGACAACATCACACGACTTGGCGCGGCGCTGCATGGTGTGGCCAGAGAGGCAGTTTCCATCAGACTGATTGCAACTGACGACCCGGAGCAGATTGTCGAAGCGCTAGAGACCAGGTTCGCTCAGCCGGAAGTCATCGTACTACACCAGATCTCCGTGGTAAAAGCACTTCATAAATTAAGTATGTCCGAGTCTGCGCGAGAGCTGAACATTTTTGCTTGTCGCATCCGCAATTGCGTCGAAATCATCCGTTTGCTGAATCTGCCCGAGCACCTCGCTTCACCGGACCTCCTTAACATCATCATAGGCAAGTTGTCGCCACTCCTCAGATCTAAATGGAGAGACTTTGCATCGCCAAGGGTTGGTTCTGGCAAATTTAAACTTGAAATTTTAGCCGATTTCCTCGAAACTGAGGCAAAATTACAAATTAAATTCGATGTCATAGTGCCAGAGCCGACACTTGTCAAGAGTCAAAGTCAACCCGTGAAAACTTCCAGAGATAAAACTTACACAATTGCGACAACGTCTAACACGACAAAGGAAAGTTACATATGCCAGTACTGTCATGATGGTAAACATGAGGTTAGCGATTGTGAAGGTTTTAAAACTCTGTCTCTGGACGATCGTTGGCAATGGGTGATGGAGAACAAGGTCTGCCGTAGATGTCTAAGAAAGGGCTCGCACCAATACCGCCATTGCAAGAAGTGCGAGATCGCAGGCTGCCCGGTTGAGAAGCGGCATCACACCCTCTTGCATAGAGCCCAACCTGTAACGACAGCCCATGTTGACGTACATTCAGACGCGGTAATCACCGACCCCAAGGTGCCGAAGCAAAGTACCACGATGGACGAGCAGCGATCGGTCACCGTAGCCCACAACTCTGCTCATCTAAACTCATCCTGCCTTAAGCCACTACTAAAGGTTATAGCAGTCACTATTTCTGGACCTCTCGGAAGCGTTAACACGCATGCCTTACTTGACGATGGGAGTTCCGTAACTCTGTTGGACCAATCTGTGGCGGACTCGGTGGGAGCTAAGGGCCCTACGTGTAGGTTGAATTTTGACTGCATTGGCGGTCTGAGTACACAGGCCGACGTAAGTTATGTTGACATCAATGTAAAGGGTCGACATGGTGCGGACTGTTTTGAGATCAGAGCGCGTTCCATTCCCAAACTGGGCATCAACAGGCAGTCCGCACGTTTAGACGACGTCACCAGGTATGATTATCTATCCGATTTAGTGGACGTCGTATGTTATGATGATGCAAAGCCCATGTTGTTGATAGGTGCGGACAATTGGCACGTGTCACTTCCTTCTGCGATCCGCCGCGGCACTCGTGAACAACCCGTTGCCGCTCGCACTGCGCTAGGGTGGGTCCTCTTCGGATATATTTCTGGAAGATCAGACACTACCACATCCGTTAACCATATCTCCCTCGCTGTCGACGACGATTCATCGCTGGACAACTTAATCAAGGAATACTTTCGACTAGACTCTATAGGGATAACGAAGATAGACCATCGTAGTGCTAGCGAACAACGTGCTTTAAATATTCTAGAAGAGACAACCAAGCACCTAGATTCTGGCAGGTACGAAGCCGGTCTATTGTGGCGCGATAATATCACTAACGTCCCTAAAAGCCGCGACCTAGCCTTATCTAGGTTTACTAACCTTGAACGCAAGATGGCTAAGGATGGTGCGAATGCCGAAGCCTACAAGCAAAATATTCAAGGTATAATTAGCAAAGGATACGCTGAATTATTTTCGGGTCCACCATCCGGCCAGGTCCCGTGGTATCTTCCACACTTTGGAGTTGTCCACCCACACAAAAAGAAGCTGCGAGTTGTCCATGATGCAGCGGCGAAGTGCGCAGGTGTCAGCCTCAATTCGCTTCTGCTAACTGGACCCGATTTACTCCAGCCACTTCTTAGCATCGCCCTGAGGTTTAGGGAAGGCTCTGTTGCCCTGACGGGAGATATTAGGGAGATGTGCCCGCCAATTAAAGTTAGACCCGAGGATAGAGACTCCCAACGTTTTTTATGGAGAGATAGTCCTGATATGCCGCTTCAGGAATTCCGAATGTCCTCCATGATATTCGGCGCAGCATCCAGCCCGTGTACCGCGCTATGGGTGAAAAACAAAAACGCGAGTCAATTTCAATCACGATACCCCGATGCCGTGCGGTCTATCATCGAGGATCATTATATGGATGACTTTTTAGGGAGTTTTGACAGCATTAGCGAGGCGGCACAACGAGCCTTTGAAGTATGGTCCATACATAAAGCGGCCTGCTTCGAGATGCGTTCTTGGGTTTCGAACTGTAAGGAAGCCCTAGCGTTAATCCCTCCCGACTTATGTGCGACAGACGCCATAGCCGAGGTGAGCTTAGGCCCGATGTTCCCCTCACAAATTCGTGTACTAGGTCTTACGTGGAACGTTAGCGAGGACAAGCTTCATTTCGTCAAGACTCTTCCAAAGGTCCCTTCTAAGTAGGTACACAAAACGTTCAGTCTTGTCCCTGTTGAGGTCTATTTATGATCCCTCAGGTTTCTTAACTCCTATTATTATGAAAGGCCGCGTACTATTCCAGAAAACCTGGAAGTTGGGCATTGACTGGGATGAGACTCTGTCGGCTAACTTGATCGAAGCTTGGAAAAGTTGGCTGCTCGAAATTCAAAATTTAAACAACAGTTCCATTCCCCGATGCTACTTTCGCGGCCCCGGGCGCTTTAAGGATGCCCAACTTCATGTTTTTGCCGACGCCAGTGAACGCACGTACGCTTGTGTTGCCTACTGGCGCTTCACGGGCGACGACGACAAAGTAAGTTTATCCCTGATAGGAGGAAAGGGTAGGCTGGCCCCCCTAAAACCTGTTTCAATCCCAAGATTGGAGCTCCAGGCCGCCCTGATCGCTTCACGTTTCAGCGCCTATGTGATTGAAGCGCACAGACGAAAACCCAATCAAGTTTATTTTTGGACAGACTCGCTAACCGTTCTGAAGTGGCTCCGTAGCGACGCCTGCACATTTAAGGCCTTTGTCTCATTCCGGGTGGGAGAGATAGCTGAGACAACGAACATTCAGAGTTGGAAATACGTACCCACGGCTTTAAACGTGGCGGACGACGCTACGCGAGACATTCACAATTTTACTACGTCATCCTCCTACTCCTTTCACCTTCTTAATTAGAAACTCAAGCGGCGAGCCTGAAATTAATGTCTTCGACGACGCAGACTTAATCCGACGTGCTAACTGGCGAAAGGCGCAGAGGCTGGCAGACCACTTCTGGCAGCGTTTCGTACGAGAGTACCTGCCCACGCTCACACCTAGAAGACGGTTGCAGGAGGTTCGTCCATTAACCGTGGGTGATCTAGTTTTCATTGCGGACGGCACGCTGCCCAGGAACCAGTGGCCTCGAGGACGAATCGCGGCAGTGTACCCGGGGAAGGACGGGGTAGTTAGAGTGGTGGATGTTGCAACGAAAGGGAGCGTGCTGCGTAGACCCACTCGCAAAGTGGTGTTGCTGGTCGCCGGTCAATAAATTGGTGTTTACTCCGTCAGGGGCCATGTTGGCGACAAGCAACAAACCTTTTTTACATACTTATGTTTCCTTTTTATTTTATTCTTTTTTTGTTTCACAAAGAAAAAGTGTTCTGTCAGTTGTGTGAAAAAGTAACGTCATTAAAAACATTCTGTGATCAATAAAAACGTGTTTCCATCTACAAGCCCTTCCTCGTCTTCAACAATGTATTATTCTTAAACCTTTGAATTCCCTTGACAACACTTGAATCTTATTCTTAAAGAATGAGGTTTTATTTTAGAGCGGTTTGCATAACTCGGAAAGCCTTATATGAAAAGAGCGGTCCCGTAACTCTTTAAAAATAAGCCAAATGCGTGAAGTCTTCTTTAATATTTTCTTCCCTCTTGTAATATATCCTTCCCTTCCAAACTAGAGTTCCCTCCCAAACGAGTCCCCTCTCAAACTAGTTCCCTCTCAAACTAGTTCCCTCTCAAACTTAAGGTCCCTCCTAGACTTGAGAGATCCCTCTCAAACTTAAAGTCTCTCCTAGACTTGAGAGTTCCCTCTTATAGACTTGAGTCTTCCTCCTCTTTGAGTTCTTCTTGTTTAAATAAATAGTTTCTTAAAGGGTTTTCAAACAGGTGCGGGTAACGACACCTATTAAAAATAAATAAGCCTTCGTTATATCTTAATAAATATTTCCTTGTGGAGTATACGTCATTGAATGTAAACTAAATCCCCTAACGTGTGATTGAATGAGAGTGCTTGACGAAAGTATGAAAGATGTTGTGTAATAGAGCAAGGATTATATTTAAACCTCAAAATTTTATTCTAGTTGAAAATTTTTCTGGGGTCATCGGGGAAATGTGGTATTTATTCCACGTCTACTTACGTTTCATAACACTCCACAAACCATCTTCATATCTTTTGATATTGTATCAATTTTTGTAACTCTCTTATAAGTATTCTTTGATATTCTTATTACCTGTAAATCATTTTTTAAGTTATTTCTGATTGATTTGTATTATTTAACTTAATTTCTATTGCTTACAAAATATTTGAGAAATACATTTATAACGAACTAAATATGGCCATATATGACTTTATATATAATGTTATTCAGAATGTCGACAAACGCATACCTGTATGTGGCATATTTTGTGACATGACACAGGCCTTTGACCACGTAGATTATGATATTCTCTTAAGAAAACTTGAAGCGTACGGTATTAGAGGCAATTTACTTAGTCTTCTTGAGTCTTACCTTAAAGACCGAAAACAAATAACCGAAATTTTTCAAATTAATCCAGTAAGCAAGCGCGAAGAGATATATCGATCCTCACAGCGTGAAGTTATGTTTGGAGTACCGCAGGGGAGCGTGTTGGGTCCTTTTGAGTTCATACTGTACATAAATGATTTACCTGAATATGTTGAACAACCAATAACACTATTTGCGGATGATAGTACTGTGACAATCCCATGTAAAAGTGAGGAGACGTATGAAACGGACATTAATAATTGTTTAAAAAATGTTGTTAATTGGTTAGAGGAAAATAATTTAAAAATTAACTAGAAAAAAAAAAAGTTGTACATTTTAGTCAACGGATTCCTAGAATTAGCTCTAATATACACTACAACAATGAAGCAGTAGAAGAAGTAGAAAATACAAAATTTCTGGGACTAGTAATAGATAAAAACCTAAATTTGAAAGCACATACTGAAACTGTATGTTAGAAAATTAGTAAGTCCGCATACGCTCTATATTCACTATCCCCAATAGTATATATAGATGCACTTCTGACTGCTTATCATGGCATAGTAGAATCCCAATTACGTTACGGTTTAATATTCTGGGGAAATTCAACCGAAAGAGAAACAGTTTTTAAAGCCCAGAAAAGATGTCTAAGGGCGATGTTTAAGCTTAAATCCACTGACAGTTGCATGCCATACTTTTCAACCGAAAGAGAAACAGTTTTTAAAGCCCAGAAAAGATGTCTAAGGGCGATGTTTAAGCTTAAATCCACTGACAGTTGCATGCCATACTTTAAACAGCACAAAATATTAACACTACCTAGTCTGTACATAATGGAAGTAGCTGTCTTTGTGAAATCGAACCCAAATCGTTTTGAGCGTCTGGCTGACGTAATTCCACGTAATAGACGCGACAATAGCCTACTATGTTCCCATCCCGCCAAAACGGCAATAATGCAAAAGAGTGTTTATTGCATGGCTTCGGTCATATATAATAAATTAACTAAACAATGGAAAGGATTGTCGTTTTCATTTTTCAAAAACAGGCTCCGAAGCTTTTTAGCGCATAAAGCTACTACTATATACTGTAAGCGAATTCCTCACTGATAAAGAACTTTGAACAAGCATTGTATATGTCGCCGCGTAGGCGTGAATTTGCTAATTTATTATCCTAACTAATCGTTTTAAGTGTCTATGTCTATTTAAGTTGGGTTTTGAGTTCAGCGCCATCTATTGGCTCACTGTGGAATCAGTATTGATTCATAATTCATATGCTAATTTCAATGTTTAATTAATACGAGATGTTTAAATTAAACAGGAACACTTATTGTAGGACTTTTGGATTTGTTCTCATTTTAACTATTGCACATTTGACGAAGTAAATGTGTTTCATTATGTTATTCTTATTAAGTTGTCAAACAATGGCGGATGTTATAATTTCTATGACCAATAACCAGATTTAATAATTTAATACGAGAACTAAACAAATTTGAGTAAATGATTAAATACTAAGAAGTCATAAGACTATTTTACACAGCTATGTAATAATGAGAAACTTTCTAATTAGTAATATAGTTAGATCACCGGAAACTTGAATAGTTTTGTTATTAGATGACTATTTCAATAATAAACTACAAACCACTTTGTATTTGTGAGTATTGAGGTTGTTTAATGTTAAAATAATTAACTGATCAGCATTTTAGTATTGTTTGCTAACTTTACTCAACTATCCAAGTAATTAGTGTCTAAACAAAAACAATATGGAAGTTCCGCCCACTTAGAACGCGCGTCGCGCGGACTATGTGTGAAAAATAAGAACTGATTAATAAATGTAATCGAATAGATGTTTGAAAACCTAATTAATTGTCATAAAGTGATTGTGTAATCTATAAAAACATTTAAAAAGAGTGTCCTGGAGTTTCTTGCTAGATCTCCTCCAGCGATCGACAAGGGCTTTGCGATCTAGCAAGCCACGCGATGTGGTTTTAGCTTCAAGTTCATTTGAAAACTCAAAGTGCCTGTAACTAAATCAAATAAACACTCTTGAGTTTCAATCCAGTGTTGTGTGTTATTGAAGTAACCCGCTCCAGTCAAGAATAAAGGAATTGCCTCTAGACATTAAAGATGGCGATTCTACGATTCATAGGTACTTCGACGTGACATCAGAATTGGGCTCAGCTCCCACTATCGCCTTCTGCCCATGCTATGAAAGCCATCCGAAGAATTTTGTACAACATCGCCAGCGCCGAGGGTATGGCAAAAGATTTTCCTATGATAATTTCCAAGAGTAAGCGATGCCCAGACATAGGCGAAAATAACTGGAATATTTTTACGTGAACGATCTGAACTCTATTGAAACGACAGAAGAAGCTACTGACTAGTGGCATGGATGCTGTCCTACACCATTGTGGCCAAAACTTTATACAGCACAGAATGACCGAAGCAGCTAAGCGAACAACTTGATCTGTCCATTGATAGATTCCATCATGGTTGAGGGGAGTATTCTGTTTTTTTTATTTATGTAACTTAACATTCTTAATTATTTTCATCATACAAGGCAAGGTCAGTGACCTTTTGTGTGACAATTTTAATCAATCTGCCTAGTCTTTTCCCAACCAAGTCCGGGACAGCTTCCATTCTAACTGGATTCAGCTGAGTACCAGTGCTTTACATGGAGCAACCAAAACCCAGTAACTGGGTAACACAATACCCCTTACTGACTGAGTGGTCCCTGCTGTTGTTTGTGTGGCAATTTGTGGAATTAAAATGAATGAAACGGCTTAAATTACTCCATAAAATAAGACAGCTGACTAGGAACTCAATGTTATTGTTTAAATATGGTTCTTTTGTCTTAAGAATTGCAATGGCTCAGTTATTTGAGAAATTTTATTTTATTTGAGGAGTATGTAAGGATCGTAGCAAGTGGCAATCTGTGGTTGCTGCCTATCCCCATGGGGACAAGGTGTGAGTGTATGAATGTTAAACAATTCAAAGTACCTACGTTGAGTTTTGTACCGGACAAAAAGTAACAACTTATTTTTATAGCATTCATTACATTTAGGTAGCTAAAACAAAAGTTTAGTAGGTAAATAAGTTAAGTAAGTTACAGAATGTATGTGCAACAGAAGTAGTAAACATTTGGCAGAAAGTGCCATGACATATTCATGTTGACGCACTAATTGGCATTTTTGCAATTTATTGTTTTTACCCGACTACCAAACGGGGTTTATTATTGAATAATGTGGAACCCGTTGCATGTCATACTTTTTTTAAAGTAAAGTAAGATAAGAAAATGTATTAACACATTCCTTAAACATGAAAAGCACAACAAATAAAAATAAAATTATAGTGTGCTCAAGAAAATACTTACAACGATTTGCATTTAAGTAGCTGGGGTGAGAATAATTGTTTGGTTACAAGACTAAACAATATTTAAAATATTATCTAGAGGTTTTTGTAGAGTGAGTATGCATCTAATATAAATGTATTTGTATGAATGGGTGAAAGGGTTGTGATACACCTGGGTGAGTCATTACAAACTTTATAATCAGGGTAAGTATCAGCAGAGCTTCAGTTCATGCATAATCATAATATAATAATAAATAGTCATAAGCTGATAGCCACCTGGTAACTTTTAATTTACAAGTAGGTACGCTTAGTATGTGTGAGTAACCTATTATGTATGGACCTTGTGATTTTTGGTAAATTAATGGTCCTGTGTATGTAAGACATATTTGAGTGAATCTAATGTGATTACTGTGTTCCATCTTATCTGTCTACATGATCTGGTAGATTTGTTTTGGCTATGGGGTTCTTGACAGTGATAGCGCTATAAGTTAAATCTAATTAAAAAATTGTCTGACCCTACATTCTTGGTTCAGACTGTCAGTTGGATACTGATGGGGCCTTTTATAAGCTCTAAGATTTATGCTTGTTCAAGTTAAGTTTGTTATAATAAAGTTTATTTAATCATTCAATATTTGAGAACCTTCCTAATGAATTAAATCTCACAATGGGTTTAGTTGAATTTTACTTGTTATGGTACATGGGTGTAAATAGATTAGTAATTTCTGACAGATTTCAAAGCTTGTTATTGGATGCACTTGCACAGAATAAAAACAATCAAAAGACAGGTTTGTTTTTTGATAATTTGTCACTTTTAGCATTCAATAACTTTCTTTTCTTTTTGCAACTTTTTACCTAGCTTGTATTCAAACTTGTTCACACATAAATGTTTTGTAATGAAATAGGTTTGTAATAGGTGTGTAAATAGGTTGTTGCGTGTGTGGTATGCAAACATGCATCATTAAAAGTAGTTTTCAACATGTTTTAACATTAATCTTTAGCTAGTGCAAACACCGTCATAAGTAATGCAGCAATCTTCATAGTTATTCATTTCAGTGTCATCAGATTCTAGTTAACTTTGAATTACTCACTTACTATTTCAAAACAATAACATAATTTAATTGTTATCAGTACTAACTCCTACTTATTTAAATATTAATAGGATCATCTTTTCTTTTATTATTATTTATCTGTATACCTTCTCACATTCCAGATTCCTGTGTCATATCAAAAATCAAAATGGTTACCTACATAGTCAAGTATTATCAAGGATGTGGAAACAAAACTAAAAATACCTGGTTTGCAAGTGACCGTGTCGCCGGGTCAGGACCTTAGAAGCTACCAACATACATACAAGCCACCAAATAGAGGTCAGCTGAAAAATGACTTCCAGCCCAACATAACTAAAGTAAAAGGTGAGAAGTTTTCAAACTATCTTCTACTCACCTCGCTAACTGATACGGTGTTGTTGTATCAGAAGGCTCAACACAATAGCCATGTCGAATAACTACATGACGCTTGTGCATGATACTACCATGCAACAAAGTACTTTTAAATTATTATTCCTGGGTTCAATTCCTAGGTTGGGCAAAATTTGTTTATGGGGTTTTTCCAATAGGGATTCCTCTGTAGCAGCCCAGAGTTTTGAAATTGGTGAACCCCCATGCTTCAAAAAGCATGTTGAGCCATTGGCCTTGTGCACCATAGTACCTCCTTATGCAGATGGCTCAACAGTCAGGAGGACTACTGTTATTATTATGTTTTTGTAACTCGTTTCAGTTTATGCTATTCTATTGTCATATTTAGTCAATTATAAAAATGAATAATAAAACAAGCTCTAATTATTGAGATGTCCAATAACCTATAGCTCTGGAGGCACTTAATAAAATAATAGGTTATATCAACACCAAACTATCAGCATCCATGGAGATGGATTTGAGGTAATAATGAGAACACAATAAACTATCTTATTATGCTGTGGAAGCAACTAAGATTGATAACACAACAAACTATCCTATTGGTATGCTGTGGAATCAAGTAATAATGATAACACAACTATCTTGTTGGTATGCTGTGGAAGCAACTAATAATGATAACACAATAAACTATACTGTTGGTATGCTGTGGAAGCAACTAATAATGATAACACAATAAGCTGTCTGTTAGTAATCCGTGGAGGAAACTAATAGTGATAATACAACACACAATCTATTGGTTTGCTGTGGAAGCAACTAATAAAGATTTAATATCCATTGGTTAGGCGTGGAGGCCGCTAATGAACAATCTCTCATGTTATCCTGCTGGGTCCACGGTGTACAAGACCACCCAGAGCCTGGTTCCTTATATCCTGTCAAATCAAAGACTTCGTGCCTGTCACGGAGCAATGATCCTAAACTCCTTAACCTTTAATCCTGTCAAATCAAAGACTTTGTGTCTATCACAGAGCGGTGTTCCTGATCCTATCCTTAAATCCTGTCAAATCAAAGACTTTGTGTCTATCACAGAGCATTACCGTCCCGTGAGAATGAAACTAAACAAAAAACAGCTGATCACAATACTCCTACACTACCTACACTATACTTACCAAATACAAGGCTGCTATGTAAGCCTTCTTATAAGTAGGTATGTGCTCATTAATGCATCAAATATTTTCATTTGAGATAAACTTAATAGTTACCTAATTTCATAAGTATTCAGTGATAAATTGATAACTTAAACTGACTATTACCTATTACAAATCAATGAATATTGTAAGATAATACAAACAATAACATTCTGCAAACAAGATTCAAATTGGACTAAATAAGCTAGCAACTGATTATTCCATGTCAAAAATCTGAAATAGAAATTGTATGCCTTCATTGACATGACATGTAGCAGTTAGTTGTCTCCTAACAACATTGGTCTTTACCATATAGCAAGTAGAATACCTAAAGCATATAGCTGTGGGTGTAAAAATACATTCAATATTTCCAAAATAAGGCATACTCAGCTTAGATTTATTACAAGCTGTCAATGATAAATAAAATCAGTTGTTATCAGATTCTAAACTTAATTAATACTGTAGGATGATAAACAACAATAATCTGCCGACAAATATTTCTCCGCTATTACAGATAACAACCAAGAAACACAGAGACTGAGGACACCGCAAGGCCCAGAGCACGAGCCTCCGATCACAATGGCCGTGTCGCCGCGTAGGCGTGAATTTGCTAATTTATTATCCTAACTAATCGTTTTAAGTGTCTATGTCTATTTAAGTTGGGTTTTGAGTTCAGCGCCATCTATTGGCTCACTGTGGAATCAGTATTGATTCATAATTCATATGCTAATTTCAATGTTTAATTAATACGAGATGTTTAAATTAAACAGGAACACTTATTGTAGGACTTTTGGATTTGTTCTCATTTTAACTATTGCACATTTGACGAAGTAAATGTGTTTCATTATGTTATTCTTATTAAGTTGTCAAACAATGGCGGATGTTATAATTTCTATGACCAATAACCAGATTTAATAATTTAATACGAGAACTAAACAAATTTGAGTAAATGATTAAATACTAAGAAGTCATAAGACTATTTTACACAGCTATGTAATAATGAGAAACTTTCTAATTAGTAATATAGTTAGATCACCGGAAACTTGAATAGTTTTGTTATTAGATGACTATTTCAATAATAAACTACAAACCACTTTGTATTTGTGAGTATTGAGGTTGTTTAATGTTAAAATAATTAACTGATCAGCATTTTAGTATTGTTTGCTAACTTTACTCAACTATCCAAGTAATTAGTGTCTAAACAAAAACAATATGGAAGTTCCGCCCACTTAGAACGCGCGTCGCGCGGACTATGTGTGAAAAATAAGAACTGATTAATAAATGTAATCGAATAGATGTTTGAAAACCTAATTAATTGTCATAAAGTGATTGTGTAATCTATAAAAACATTTAAAAAGAGTGTCCTGGAGTTTCTTGCTAGATCTCCTCCAGCGATCGACAAGGGCTTTGCGATCTAGCAAGCCACGCGATGTGGTTTTAGCTTCAAGTTCATTTGAAAACTCAAAGTGCCTGTAACTAAATCAAATAAACACTCTTGAGTTTCAATCCAGTGTTGTGTGTTATTGAAGTAACCCGCTCCAGTCAAGAATAAAGGAATTGCCTCTAGACATTAAAGATGGCGATTCTACGATTCATAGGTACTTCGACGTGACATATATGTCGCCGCGTAGGCGTGAATTTGCTGATTTATTATCCTAACTAATCGTTTTAAGTGTCTATGTCTATTTAAGTTGGGTTTTGAGTTCAGCGCCATCTATTGGCTCACTGTGGAATCAGTATTGATTCATAATTCATATGCTAATTTCAATGTTTAATTAATACGAGATGTTTAAATTAAACAGGAACACTTATTGTAGGACTTTTGGATTTGTTCTCATTTTAACTATTGCACATTTGACGAAGTAAATGTGTTTCATTATGTTATTCTTATTAAGTTGTCAAACAATGGCGGATGTTATAATTTCTATGACCAATAACCAGATTTAATAATTTAATACGAGAACTAAACAAATTTGAGTAAATGATTAAATACTAAGAAGTCATAAGACTATTTTACACAGCTATGTAATAATGAGAAACTTTCTAATTAGTAAGATTGTTAGATCACCGGAAACTTGAATAGTTTTGTTATTAGATGACTATTTCAATAATAAACTACAAACCACTTTGTATTTGTGAGTATTGAGGTTGTTTAATGTTAAAATAATTAACTGATCAGCATTTTAGTATTGTTTGCTAACTTTACTCAACTATCCAAGTAATTAGTGTCTAAACAAAAACAATATGGAAGTTCCGCCCACTTAGAACGCGCGTCGCGCGGACTATGTGTGAAAAATAAGAACTGATTAATAAATGTAATCGAATAGATGTTTGAAAACCTAATTAATTGTCATAAAGTGATTGTGTAATCTATAAAAACATTTAAAAAGAGTGTCCTGGAGTTTCTTGCTAGATCTCCTCCAGCGATCGACAAGGGCTTAGCGATCTAGCAAGCCACGCGATGTGGTTTTAGCTTCAAGTTCATTTGAAAACTCAAAGTGCCTGTAACTAAATCAAATAAACACTCTTGAGTTTCAATCCAGTGTTGTGTGTTATTGAAGTAACCCGCTCCAGTCAAGAATAAAGGAATTGCCTCTAGACATTGGAATTAAAGATGGCGATTCTACGATTCATAGGTACTTCGACGTGACATCAGAATTGGGCTCAGCTCCCACTATCGCCTTCTGCCCATGCTATGAAAGCCATCCGAAGAATTTTGTACAACATCGCCAGCGCCGAGGGTATGGCAAAAGATTTTCCTATGATAATTTCCAAGAGTAAGCGATGCCCAGACATAGGCGAAAATAACTGGAATATTTTTACGTGAACGATCTGAACTCTATTGAAACGACAGAAGAAGCTACTGACTAGTGGCATGGATGCTGTCCTACACCATTGTGGCCAAAACTTTATACAGCACAGAATGACCGAAGCAGCTAAGCGAACAACTTGATCTGTCCATTGATAGATTCCATCATGGTTGAGGGGAGTATTCTGTTTTTTTTATTTATGTAACTTAACATTCTTAATTATTTTCATCATACAAGGCAAGGTCAGTGACCTTTTGTGTGACAATTTTAATCAATCTGCCTAGTCTTTTCCCAACCAAGTCCGGGACAGCTTCCATTCTAACTGGATTCAGCTGAGTACCAGTGCTTTACATGGAGCAACCAAAACCCAGTAACTGGGTAACACAATACCCCTTACTGACTGAGTGGTCCCTGCTGTTGTTTGTGTGGCAATTTGTGGAATTAAAATGAATGAAACGGCTTAAATTACTCCATAAAATAAGACAGCTGACTAGGAACTCAATGTTATTGTTTAAATATGGTTCTTTTGTCTTAAGAATTGCAATGGCTCAGTTATTTGAGAAATTTTATTTTATTTGAGGAGTATGTAAGGATCGTAGCAAGTGGCAATCTGTGGTTGCTGCCTATCCCCATGGGGACAAGGTGTGAGTGTATGAATGTTAAACAATTCAAAGTACCTACGTTGAGTTTTGTACCGGACAAAAAGTAACAACTTATTTTTATAGCATTCATTACATTTAGGTAGCTAAAACAAAAGTTTAGTAGGTAAATAAGTTAAGTAAGTTACAGAATGTATGTGCAACAGAAGTAGTAAACATTTGGCAGAAAGTGCCATGACATATTCATGTTGACGCACTAATTGGCATTTTTGCAATTTATTGTTTTTACCCGACTACCAAACGGGGTTTATTATTGAATAATGTGGAACCCGTTGCATGTCATACTTTTTTTAAAGTAAAGTAAGATAAGAAAATGTATTAACACATTCCTTAAACATGAAAAGCACAACAAATAAAAATAAAATTATAGTGTGCTCAAGAAAATACTTACAACGATTTGCATTTAAGTAGCTGGGGTGAGAATAATTGTTTGGTTACAAGACTAAACAATATTTAAAATATTATCTAGAGGTTTTTGTAGAGTGAGTATGCATCTAATATAAATGTATTTGTATGAATGGGTGAAAGGGTTGTGATACACCTGGGTGAGTCATTACAAACTTTATAATCAGGGTAAGTATCAGCAGAGCTTCAGTTCATGCATAATCATAATATAATAATAAATAGTCATAAGCTGATAGCCACCTGGTAACTTTTAATTTACAAGTAGGTACGCTTAGTATGTGTGAGTAACCTATTATGTATGGACCTTGTGATTTTTGGTAAATTAATGGTCCTGTGTATGTAAGACATATTTGAGTGAATCTAATGTGATTACTGTGTTCCATCTTATCTGTCTACATGATCTGGTAGATTTGTTTTGGCTATGGGGTTCTTGACAGTGATAGCGCTATAAGTTAAATCTAATTAAAAAATTGTCTGACCCTACATTCTTGGTTCAGACTGTCAGTTGGATACTGATGGGGCCTTTTATAAGCTCTAAGATTTATGCTTGTTCAAGTTAAGTTTGTTATAATAAAGTTTATTTAATCATTCAATATTTGAGAACCTTCCTAATGAATTAAATCTCACAATGGGTTTAGTTGAATTTTACTTGTTATGGTACATGGGTGTAAATAGATTAGTAATTTCTGACAGATTTCAAAGCTTGTTATTGGATGCACTTGCACAGAATAAAAACAATCAAAAGACAGGTTTGTTTTTTGATAATTTGTCACTTTTAGCATTCAATAACTTTCTTTTCTTTTTGCAACTTTTTACCTAGCTTGTATTCAAACTTGTTCACACATAAATGTTTTGTAATGAAATAGGTTTGTAATAGGTGTGTAAATAGGTTGTTGCGTGTGTGGTATGCAAACATGCATCATTAAAAGTAGTTTTCAACATGTTTTAACATTAATCTTTAGCTAGTGCAAACACCGTCATAAGTAATGCAGCAATCTTCATAGTTATTCATTTCAGTGTCATCAGATTCTAGTTAACTTTGAATTACTCACTTACTATTTCAAAACAATAACATAATTTAATTGTTATCAGTACTAACTCCTACTTATTTAAATATTAATAGGATCATCTTTTCTTTTATTATTATTTATCTGTATACCTTCTCACATTCCAGATTCCTGTGTCATATCAAAAATCAAAATGGTTACCTACATAGTCAAGTATTATCAAGGATGTGGAAACAAAACTAAAAATACCTGGTTTGCAAGTGACCGTGTCGCCGGGTCAGGACCTTAGAAGCTACCAACATACATACAAGCCACCAAATAGAGGTCAGCTGAAAAATGACTTCCAGCCCAACATAACTAAAGTAAAAGGTGAGAAGTTTTCAAACTATCTTCTACTCACCTCGCTAACTGATACGGTGTTGTTGTATCAGAAGGCTCAACACAATAGCCATGTCGAATAACTACATGACGCTTGTGCATGATACTACCATGCAACAAAGTACTTTTAAATTATTATTCCTGGGTTCAATTCCTAGGTTGGGCAAAATTTGTTTATGGGGTTTTTCCAATAGGGATTCCTCTGTAGCAGCCCAGAGTTTTGAAATTGGTGAACCCCCATGCTTCAAAAAGCATGTTGAGCCATTGGCCTTGTGCACCATAGTACCTCCTTATGCAGATGGCTCAACAGTCAGGAGGACTACTGTTATTATTATGTTTTTGTAACTCGTTTCAGTTTATGCTATTCTATTGTCATATTTAGTCAATTATAAAAATGAATAATAAAACAAGCTCTAATTATTGAGATGTCCAATAACCTATAGCTCTGGAGGCACTTAATAAAATAATAGGTTATATCAACACCAAACTATCAGCATCCATGGAGATGGATTTGAGGTAATAATGAGAACACAATAAACTATCTTATTATGCTGTGGAAGCAACTAAGATTGATAACACAACAAACTATCCTATTGGTATGCTGTGGAATCAAGTAATAATGATAACACAACTATCTTGTTGGTATGCTGTGGAAGCAACTAATAATGATAACACAATAAACTATACTGTTGGTATGCTGTGGAAGCAACTAATAATGATAACACAATAAGCTGTCTGTTAGTAATCCGTGGAGGAAACTAATAGTGATAATACAACACACAATCTATTGGTTTGCTGTGGAAGCAACTAATAAAGATTTAATATCCATTGGTTAGGCGTGGAGGCCGCTAATGAACAATCTCTCATGTTATCCTGCTGGGTCCACGGTGTACAAGACCACCCAGAGCCTGGTTCCTTATATCCTGTCAAATCAAAGACTTCGTGCCTGTCACGGAGCAATGATCCTAAACTCCTTAACCTTTAATCCTGTCAAATCAAAGACTTTGTGTCTATCACAGAGCGGTGTTCCTGATCCTATCCTTAAATCCTGTCAAATCAAAGACTTTGTGTCTATCACAGAGCATTACCGTCCCGTGAGAATGAAACTAAACAAAAAACAGCTGATCACAATACTCCTACACTACCTACACTATACTTACCAAATACAAGGCTGCTATGTAAGCCTTCTTATAAGTAGGTATGTGCTCATTAATGCATCAAATATTTTCATTTGAGATAAACTTAATAGTTACCTAATTTCATAAGTATTCAGTGATAAATTGATAACTTAAACTGACTATTACCTATTACAAATCAATGAATATTGTAAGATAATACAAACAATAACATTCTGCAAACAAGATTCAAATTGGACTAAATAAGCTAGCAACTGATTATTCCATGTCAAAAATCTGAAATAGAAATTGTATGCCTTCATTGACATGACATGTAGCAGTTAGTTGTTTCCTAACAACATTGGTCTTTACCATATAGCAAGTAGAATACCTAAAGCATATAGCTGTGGGTGTAAAAATACATTCAATATTTCCAAAATAAGGCATACTCAGCTTAGATTTATTACAAGCTGTCAATGATAAATAAAATCAGTTGTTATCAGATTCTAAACTTAATTAATACTGTAGGATGATAAACAACAATAATCTGCCGACAAATATTTCTCCGCTATTACAGATAACAACCAAGAAACACAGAGACTGAGGACACCGGAAGGCCCAGAGCACGAGCCTCCGATCACAATGGCCGTGTCGCCGCGTAGGCGTGAATTTGCTGATTTATTATCCTAACTAATCGTTTTAAGTGTCTATGTCTATTTAAGTTGGGTTTTGAGTTCAGCGCCATCTATTGGCTCACTGTGGAATCAGTATTGATTCATAATTCATATGCTAATTTCAATGTTTAATTAATACGAGATGTTTAAATTAAACAGGAACACTTATTGTAGGACTTTTGGATTTGTTCTCATTTTAACTATTGCACATTTGACGAAGTAAATGTGTTTCATTATGTTTATTTATTTATTTATTATTTATATATGCTTTATTGTAGGTACACCAAGTTTAAACACAGAAAAAGGAAACTTATGTTATTCTTATTAAGTTGTCAAACAATGGCGGATGTTATAATTTCTATGACCAATAACCAGATTTAATAATTTAATACGAGAACTAAACAAATTTGAGTAAATGATTAAATACTAAGAAGTCATAAGACTATTTTACACAGCTATGTAATAATGAGAAACTTTCTAATTAGTAAGATTGTTAGATCACCGGAAACTTGAATAGTTTTGTTATTAGATGACTATTTCAATAATAAACTACAAACCACTTTGTATTTGTGAGTATTGAGGTTGTTTAATGTTAAAATAATTAACTGATCAGCATTTTAGTATTGTTTGCTAACTTTACTCAACTATCCAAGTAATTAGTGTCTAAACAAAAACAATATGGAAGTTCCGCCCACTTAGAACGCGCGTCGCGCGGACTATGTGTGAAAAATAAGAACTGATTAATAAATGTAATCGAATAGATGTTTGAAAACCTAATTAATTGTCATAAAGTGATTGTGTAATCTATAAAAACATTTAAAAAGAGTGTCCTGGAGTTTCTTGCTAGATCTCCTCCAGCGATCGACAAGGGCTTAGCGATCTAGCAAGCCACGCGATGTGGTTTTAGCTTCAAGTTCATTTGAAAACTCAAAGTGCCTGTAACTAAATCAAATAAACACTCTTGAGTTTCAATCCAGTGTTGTGTGTTATTGAAGTAACCCGCTCCAGTCAAGAATAAAGGAATTGCCTCTAGACATTGGAATTAAAGATGGCGATTCTACGATTCATAGGTACTTCGACGTGACATATATAATAATGAATTGTGTCTATAATATTAATTGTAATATTTGTTTATTTTGACATTCTAATTTATTTGTGACATTTTTATTTTATTTTTGGATTTATTTGACATTATAGTTCTTGGGACATACACTGGATTTATTTGACATTCTAATATTGTTGTGACATAATGCTTAATTTGACATACTAATTGATTATTTTGACATTCTTAAGCTAATTGATTATTATGACATTCTTAAGCTAATTGTTTGTGACTTATTTGATTAATTTGGTATTCTATTTATTTTTATTTTTGTGGTATATTTGATGATATAATGGTTTGCAACCTTTATTTGGTTGGATTAATATGACATTACATCTGTTTGCAACCTATTTTAAACAAATATACAATTTGCTACAGTGATTTAATTATTCTTTAAGTGATAATTTTACTGCAACTATGCTCCACCAATGCCTGTAATTATGTACTCAATATTCTACACAATGTTATTTGTTTGGGAATAAATAAATTAAATGAGATGTATAATTGTAATCAACATAAATTGTGTTGCGGGTGACCTAGTTATAATAAGTTGTGATTTAAAACTATTCAGTGTGTCTGTTAATTGCTTTTATTTATATTTTTAGTGTCAAATTATAACTTTTGCATGCCTCTTGGTAAAATATAACCGAACCTACTTTTTATCTATTTATCACCATGTACTGTACCCATACGTGGGACACTCAGAAAGTTTTGCGAAACTAAAAAAAATTGTTCTATACGTACATATATTTTTATTAAATCTTTTCAAAGTACTTTCCACCAGCCTCTATACAAAGATTCATGCGCCTAAACCAGTTTTCAAAACACTTTTTCCAGTCCGCCGCAGACACCTCGTTTACAGCCTGCTCGAACGCAGCCAGCGCATCTTCCGGCGACGAAAATTGTATCCCTTTGAGCTGATTTTTTATTTTTGGGAATAAAAAGAAGTCACACGGTGCTAGATCAGGGCTGTAAGGAGGGTGACCCAGGAGTTTGACTGGCGTGCTGTCCAGGAAGTCCCTCGTTTTGAGTGCGGTGTGCGCAGGTGCATTGTCGTGGTGGAGCAGTAGCCCGCGGAGCCCTGTGTTTGGTCGCTTGTTGCTTATAACAGAGAAAACTTCTGGCAAACATTTGGTAGTATACCATTCGGCATTAATGCTTCTTTGATCCCGTAAGGGAATTGATACCAAGTGGCCAGTCAAATTAAAAAAGCTAGCGAACAAAATCTTACCCCCGCTTCTAGATCGCTTCACTTTGGTAGGCGTTGGCTCATTTTGAAACACCCAAACAGTCGACTGGCGCTTGGTTTCTGGGTCGTATTGATAAATCCAGGACTCATCACCTGAAACGATGTCGTAAACACGCCGAGACGAGCCTGCTTCAAATTTGTTAAGCATATCACGGCACCATTCCACCCGGGCCTGCTTCTGAGCATCGGTGAGGTTGTGCGGCACCCAGCGTGATACTATCCTCCTCACGCGAAGATGGCTGTGTAGAATCTCGTGAACGCTTCCCGATCCAATCTTCAATATGTGTTGAATCTCCTGATATGTAATTCGCCTATTGTCTTGGATTAAATTTTTCACTGCTAGCACGTTTTCTTCGGTAACAGCCGTCAAAGGGCGACCGCTTCTTTCGTCATCCCCCAAAGTTGGTCGACCGCGCTTGAATTCGTTATACCAACGATACACGGTTGCCTTGGAAGGGCCTTCATCCATGAATGCCATTTGAAGTCTATCGTACGATTCATCTGGTTTCAGGCGACACTTGAAATCGTATAAAATCATAGCTCTAAAATGTTCCCGGCGCAGATCCATATTTCAGTGAGACACAATACTTTGAATTAACTCGCAAAAAATGTGGAGGGAAATTTTGAAATTGGAACTTACTTATTTTTACTTATAAATAATCATATTTTCGAAAAACATTATAACTGGCCAGTCTCCCATATATAAAAACTTTTTTTCGCAATACTTTCTGAGGGGCCTGGTATTTGCAAAATAAAGAATTACTTACTTACTTTCTCAAGTCCACCAACTCAAAACCATATTCTGTCAACACCAACACAGTCCACTGTAGGAAAAATACAGTTCAATGAGGCAATAGGTGATTTATTACATATCGGTGCGGTATCCCTATGTGAACCGTGTGGAAACCAGCCTGCTCCTTGCGTAGAAGAGGATCCACGGCCTTCGACAATCCGTCCAGGATGATCTTGCAATAAACCTTAGAGGGAATCGGGAGCAATTTTATACCTCTCCAGTTATCGCACTGGCTAAGATCACCTTTCTTAGGAACAGTTATACGAAGAACTTTGTTCCATTCGTCTGGTAGTTCTTCGGCGATCCAGATCTTTTCAATGAGCGGCGTCAGGACGTCGACTGCGGTGGGTGAGTCGGCTTGAAGAATTTCTGCAGTTATCAGGTCGAGTCCTGGTGCTTTGCCTGTCTTCAAAAAGCGGATTGCCTCCGCAACTTCAGAGGCTTTCGGTGGTTCCGTGTTAATGTTGAGAAGCTGGGAGGGTGGAGAACTGACTTGCAGCGCGTCAGGCGCCGATGTAGCTGACAGACGGAAGACCTCTTCAAAGTGTTCACGCCAGCGAAGTAGCTGCCCTTCTGGCGTCACAATGAGCTGACCATCTTTGGACTTAAGCGGCTTCTTCCTCGGCTTGCTGTTACCTGCCAAGGTTTCTTCTTCCACCACATAACTCATTGTTTTGGCTTACCCAAGATTGAACTATTCGCAAGCCGCATCAACAAAGCCTATATCTCATGGCATAGGGACCCAGATGCAGTAGCAATCGACGCCTTCATAGTATCCTGAGCAAAAACGCATTTCTATGCTTTTCCCCCTTTCTCGATAATTTTGAAAGTTCTCAGGAAAATAATCGCCGAAAAATCTAAAGGTATTGTAGTTGTTCCGTCATGGCCCACCCAGCCGTTGTATCCAGTCTTTCATGCCCTTACAGTCTCTAAAGTTTTATCCTTTCCACCTGACAAACGAGCTTTAATCGCTTTCCAGCTCCAGTCGGATACACCAGACGATTTCACTGGAGGCTACTGTCTTATCCGGGGGGCACTATCCAGAAGAAGCGTACCACCATCTTCACTGGAAATAATGATGGCGTCATTATCGACCAACTCCTTCAAGCAATCCGACACTTGCCTGAGAAAATGGTGGAATTACTGTATAAATACCCCACCTATGTGTTTATTGCGTCTTTTCCTACTGTCATAAATTTTTTGACCCAACAATATCATCAGGGTGCGCAATTTGGTACCCTCACTTCTTGTAGGTCAGCTCTCGCAATTATATTAGGATAAAATAAATCCAAATATGACAGATATAGAGATTCTTCATAGGCGTGTTTCGTCTTCGGCCATCTTTACCAAAGTATAGCTACACATGGGACACGAATTGCGTACTTGAACACCTTAGTCAATCCCAGATATCATCAAAACTTCTAAAGCAGGTTCTAAACAATCAATGCTTTACATTCCATTCTTTAATCAAAAACCTGCAATTTGTCCAAATGACACATTGCTCTGCTATACAAATAAATCGACGAACAATACAATAACAACACAATAGAACGATTTTGAACAATGATTGTACATCCTTGGCCCATTCGATTATCAATAACCAAAAACACATATCTTTATATATCTATATTTATACGAAATTATTAACATTACTATTTCGTAACTGTGACGATTATTATAAAAAAAATTACTATGTAAAATTAAAAGAAGGAGGTTTATATACATACTCACTTTGTTGGAAAATAAACATTCGTTTACTTTTTTCATCTAAAAGGTTGTATCATGGAAGATATTTCCCTCACATACTCTCAAATTCTACATGTAACTATTAATCTTGAGGACGAGGCGTGAAGTATAATTGATGATTAAACGAACTTACCTGTAAGTGAAGTTCTATCATAATTATACTAAACCGCCCGCCCGCCCTATCCATCCCGTTACTAATCTCTTAGGAAATACATCAATGATTTATGGATCTTACTCTAAACTAAATGAAGAACCAGCGTAATAGCGGTCACCGAGTAAAAAAAAAAATAGTTCATAGGAATATTCTCAACAAGTGCTGAAGTGGCGACATCTATGCGATACTACATGTACTACTAATATCTTCGCACGAGGCGTTTCGTATAATTATGATAGAACTTCACTTACAGGTAAGTTCGTTTAATCTTAATCTTCCTTGACATTCGTCAGCTCACTCAACTCTGTCTCGAGCGCAGCTCGTCCTCGGTACTCTCGGCCGTAAATTATAGGCTGGTCCGTCAGATGGTGGCTTCCGTGGCATTCTGGTTGTATCAGTAGATGAACTCGGCACCTGCTCGTCAGCCTCAAACCACACTTCAGGCGCTACCGGTCTCTCCGCCTCAACCTCAGCCTCTACAGTTGGTAGTGATAGTATCTCCACCTCAAGCTCAGTCCCAGACTGATCACGAACATCCGCATCTTCAACGTTATCTCCGTCATCACTAGTCGGAAAGAAGATCTCCACGGGCCGTTTACTCTTGACACCTGGAAAAATTGTTTCGTTAAAAACAACATCACGACTACGAAAAACTATATTTTTCGCCGACTCGTAGAGCCTATATCCATTACCGTCATAGCCAAGAAATATACAACGCTTGCTTTTTGGTTCAAGCTTATTCCGCTTCACTTTATCAACGTGAGCATAAGCTTCGCAGCCAAACACACGTAGGTGTTTCAAGCTAACCTTCTTACCTGTCCAGGCTTCCTCAGGAGTTTGCCCTGAGAGCCTTTTCGAAGGTGACACATTTATTAAATGTGCAGCAGTACAGACAGCTTCTGCCCAAAACTTGTGGTCTAGGTTCGAAGTATACAAGAGGCACCTTACTTTTTCTAGAAGAGTCCTGTTTAGCCTTTCCGCACAGCCGTTCTTTTGAGGACTATAAGGCACAGTTACCTGATGGACTATCCCCTTACCTTTCAAAAAACCTTCAAGGTCTCTGTTCACATACACTGAGTATGTGAACAGAGACCTTGAAGGTTTTTTGAAAACCCATTGTCCGACCTCAAAACTTTAACTTTGTCACCAGTCTGAGTTTCGACTAGCTTAATAAAGTTTTTCGTGTATTCACTCACCTCGCTCTTACGCTTCAGGAAATACACGAACACCTTCCTCGAATGATCATCCAAGAATGCCAGGATATACCTCTTGCCTCCAAGCGAATTCACCGGCAACGGACCACACAAATCGGTATGGATTAAATCCAACCGCTTTGCAGCCACAGACTTCTCAGGATTGCTGAGAAAAGGAAACCGAGCTTGCTTTCCCTTTAAACAAACTTCACAGGCAACGTCTTTACAAGGGTCATCCTGAAAACTAATATCATTAGCAAGTCCCTGCCTCAAAAGCTTCATATTGTTGGCGCTTAAATGGCCAAGTCTTTGATGCCAAGTTGCAGTGCTAATAGTAAGATTCGCCCGTAGACTGCAGGTCTGAAGTCTGTAAGCCCCTCCAACGTCATTTGCCTTAATCAAAACATCGCCCAGCTTAGAAATTGTACAACCAGTAGTATCAAAATTAACAATACAACCATTCTTAATCAATTGCGAAACAGATATGAGATTTACAGACAGCTTAGGTATATACAACACATCAGTTAACGTCGCGCTATCCGATAACTTAACAGTACCTATACCTGTACACCGCAGTTTATCTCCACTAGCAATGGTGACGTGACCATCTCGCGATTTGAAGTCTGTCATCAAATCACGCCTGCCAGTCATGTTATTTGTAGCCCCCGAGTCTATGTACCACGAAGATTCCGAGTCAGTTCCAGTACTATATGCTGATAAGACACAGTTTCCTGAAGAATCCTTCGCGTTCCGGCAGTCTTTCTTCAGATGTCCTTTCTGTCTGCACTTCCAGCACCACGGTTCTCTCTTTCTAGCGGAATTATCCTTCGCTTTTGACTCATCCTTGTGCTGCTGCGCTTTTCTCGTCCAGGAGTCACTCGTACTAGCGCCTTTTCTTGTAGAATACAAGCACTCACTCGAATCTCCACGACTAGTCCAACGTTGATCCTGTAGCAGTTTCGATTTGACTAGATCAGCAGTAATGACAGCTCCCGAATGCTCTAGTGCCATGATCATGGGCTCGTACTCTGTCGGTAAACCTTTGAGCATCAACGCACCAAGAAACTCGTCATCAACAGGTTTGTTCATATTCGCCAATTGCTGCGCTAATGACAATACTTCATTGACGTAAGCTTCCATGCTAGAATAGTTCTCCAGTTTGACAGCGCACAAGTTCTGAAGAGTTCTCACTCTTGAACCGAGTCTTTTATCATCATATGCACGTTCCAGTGCATTCCATGCGTCTTTCGCCGTATCCGCTGACATCAAATGTGAAAAACATGACTTTTCAACGCTCAAGCAAATTTTAGATTTTGCAATTTCGTCACGTCGATTTTTCATTTCGGACGTTGTTTTGTCATCCTTACCGTAACCGCTTATACAGATCCATAAATTGTCGTGAATCAATGCATTTTTCATAACAAATTTCCACTCGACGTAATTTTCACGTCCGCGTAATTTTTCATGTGAAAAACTATGATTTTTCGTTTCCGACATATTTACAATAACGTTGCACTATTTTTGCTGAACCATAACCTGATATAAATCATATTTAAACACATATTTGGTGTAAAATATAAGCAGAATTTATTAAGCACAAGACATGACATAAAAAACAATTTTTGACAAGTAACAGAACACAATGTCAGTCATTTCAATAAATTGGAGTCGGCCAGGATTAGCAATAAGGTTTTAACCCTCCAACAGTGAGTCAATTCAAAGACGAGTATGATTAAAAAAATACCCGTCATTTCAAATCATCAAGTAAATTTTATACCGAAATAGATATACAATTGCTGGAATGAAAAAATCTAAAATCAAAACCTGAATGCCCGTCACTCGGAGGGAAGAGCAGGTAGGCCGGACAAATGCAAAAATGTGGAAGAATTCCAAGTACGAGAAGGATATAAGGACTTTCTTTTAGCAAAATATTTATATAACGGCAACCGAGTTGTAGTGTTTTGTATTGAAGAAGCTAAAAATATATTGTGTGAGATTCATGATTTCTTATGTGATGGTCATTTGAAAGCTGCACACAGCCATTCACTCAACTCTACTTATAAGATACATGGAGACTTCAGAAGTACTGAAAATAGTACTAACATAATGCCGCTGATTTATGCATACATGACTCACCATGACGAGGAATCTTATACTTTTTTTTTAATTTAATCAAAATTCAAGATCCTGGATGGCAAACTACAAAGTTTTCAATTGCTTTTGAGTAAGCTGTGCTATGAGTGCCATAAATTCATCACTTCCGCCAGCTACACTTAAAGGATGTCACGCACACTTTAGCTTTATGGAACAAGGGCCGTTTGAAACTTACAACATCTGTAGACATATTCAAATTTCGAGGCGTAGACATTGACTGCCGTACTTTAATTACTGTCCGAGACAGAAATAAGTAAAGGATGGTTCTACATAACGCGCAGGGATACTACGGATCCCAATATTTGTTTGGCTAAAAGATGATTTCAGGTAATAGGTGCGGTTTCGGGGAAAGGCATCGAACGCCAAACCCTGTTGAAGGGTGGCATCACAAACTAAATTCAGCGAAAAATACCCAAATATAATGCACGCTTTAAGCGTTAATCCAAAAGATGCATGATTTATTTGTGAAAAATAAATGCAAATAAATAAAAACAAAGAAAAGTCCAAGAAACGAATAAAAAAGTATTAAAGTAAAAGTAGAAACCCAAATGAAACTTGTAAACGGCCAAATATCTGTGGGCCAATTTCTAGAAATTAATATTGTTGTTGTTGCTGTGAAAATATTTTGTCGGTTAATTACCAATTTCAATAAATCTAAGCAATCAAAGCTTTAATAATTAATAGGATGATTGTTTAATATTTTAGTGAAACATATAGTAAAAGTTAATTAAAAAAATATGACTTTATCAATTTCCTACCATGTAATTTAGGAATTTATTTATATTAGTCTCAATCCAAGCATTATCTGCGAAAAAAAAATCCGTAAATGTATTAAGCTTTCCTTTACTGGTCTCTAGATAAAATAATTTGAATTGATAACCAGTGGGATTTTGAACAAAAGTTATGACATTGCCCCTCAGCGGTGACTATAGGTAATGTTTACAAATCCGTGCCCCTAGTGGTGGACAACGAGAATAAATTAAAATCCGTGTCGCTGTCCTGTGCTGTGTTTATTTATTTATTAAAACTTCATGCAACATAAAAATAAATAGGCGGACTTAATGCCTGAGGCATTCTCTACCAGTCAACCAAGGGCGGTGAAGAGATAGGAGTGTAAGTATAAGGACGTCAGAGGAGGTATCGACCAGAAGTCTACCACGCTAGTTGAATGTCTTCGTAGATTATTAGTCTTCTCAGACATTATAGGTTTCCGCACAATATTTTACTTCTCCATTGGAGCGAATTCAAATTTTAGTAAGGAGAATTTAAATTTAGTTTTCGTTTACTGGTTTTTTTTTCAGTTACATGTTCCACCACCTTAAACTATTATTGGCAACTTGTTGTTCCTATCGATAAAACTTTCACAAAGCTACAGCGGTTAGCCGCTATGGTGATAAGCCGCTATTTCAACAGCGTCAGGCAGCTGGACGAACAAATGAACCGCCTAGGCGGCCGTTTCAGTAACTCCTTGTAAACTGATATACAAACTGCCACATACTTTTACTGCTTATTAGTTTAATCTCAGTTTATTTTGCAAAATTATTTTAGGTGAGCTATAAGTTTTCTAAAACCATGGAGAGAACTGGAACAAGCAGCGAAGTGTCGGACGTGACTAGTAAAAAAGGAGGTAAAGTGGTACCGTAGAATGTGGCAACTTGACCAATTCCTTGGCATCTTTACAATACAATAGGTATTTGACTGGTCCAGATTGGTTACGGGTAGCGAGGGACAGAGTCAAGTGGAGAACCTTGGAGGAGGCCTTTGTCGAAAGACAAGCTGGTGCGAGGGAAAATAACCAGATGCCGAGGAAAATAAATAAATAGTTATAAATACAGTGTAAATAGGTTATCCCATTAAAAAAAAAAAAGTATAGTATATTGTAAATAATAGGTTAAGTAACTAGCAATAAAGGCTTATTTTTATTTAGGTATTTGACTTAAGTTCGGTTATTTGAAAAGGATGTCTATAATATATCATGGTTTTGGTGGTAATATTTTTTTAACAGTAAAGAGTATGTCGCCGCGTAGGCGTGCATTTGCTAATTTATTATCCTAATTAATCATTTTAAGTGTCAATATCTATATAAGTTGGGTTTTGAGTTCAGCGCCATCTATTGGCTCACTGTGGAATCAGGTATTAATCTGTTCGAATGATCATTGTTATGCTAATTTTAATGTTTTATTAATACGAGATGTTTAAATAAAACAGGAACCCTTATTGTATGACTTTTGGATGTGTTCCCATTTTAACTATTGCAAATTTGACGAAGTAAATGTGTTTGATTATGTTATTCTTATTAAGCTGTCAAACAATGGCGGATGTTATAATTTCTATGACCAATAACCAGATTTAATAATTTAATACGAGAACTAAACAAATTTGAGTAAATGATCAAATACTAAAAAGTCATAAGACTATTTTACACAACTATGTGGTATTGAGAAACTTTCTAATTAGTAAGATTTGCAGATCACCGAAAACTTGAATAGTTTTGTTATTAGATGACTATTTCAATAATAAACTACAAACAACTTTGTATTTGTGAGTATTGGGGTTGTTTAATGTTAAAATAATTAACTGATCAGCATTTTAGTATTGTTTGCTAGCTTTACTCAACTATCCAAGTAATTAGTGTCTAAACAAAAACAATATGGCAGTCCCGCCCCCTTAGAACGCGCATCGCGCGGACTGTGTGTAAAAAATAATACTGATGAATAAATGTAATTGAATAGTTGTTTGAAAACCTAATAAACATGTAACGTTAATTGTCATAAAACATTTAAAAAGAGTATCCTGGAGTTTCTGGCTAGATCTTCTCCAGCGACCGACGAAGGAATTGGGCTCAGCTCCCACTATCGCCTTCTGCCCATGCTATGAAAGCCATCCGAAGAATTTCGTACAACATTGCCAGCGCCGAGGACATGGCAAAATATTTTCCTATGATAATTTCCAAGAGTAAGCGATGCCCAGACATAGGCAAAGATAACTGAAATATTTTTACGTGAACGATCTGATTAGAAAAATCATGGCGGCCGCAAGTGCCAATGGAAACGAAAATTGAAGATTATTGCAATAAAATATTTTTATTTCGTGACGACGCACAGAACTATTGAAACGACAGAAGAAGCTACTGACTAGTGGCAGGATGCTGTCCTACACCATTGTGACCAAAACTTTATACAGCACAGAATGATCGAAGCAGCTAAACGAACAACATGATCTGTCCATTGATAGATTCCATCATGGTTGAGGGGAGTATTCTGTTTTATTTATTTATGTAACTTAACATTCTTAATTATTTTCATCATACAAGGCAAGGTTAGTGACCTTTTGTGTGACAATTTTAATTTTAATCTGCCTAGTCTTTTCCCAACCAAGTCCGAGACGGCTTCCATTCTAACTGGATTGAGCTGAGTATCAGTGTTTTACATGGAGCAACCAAAAACCAGTAACTGGGTAACACCATACCCCTTGGCAAGACTGGTGCCTGCTGTTGTTTGTGTGGCAATTTGTGGAAGTAAAATGGATGAAAACAGCCTAAATTACTCCATAAAATAAGACAGCTGACTAGGAACTCAATGTTATTGTTTAAATATGGTCTTAAGAATTGCAATGGCTCAGTTATTTGAGAAACTTTATTTTATTTGAGGAGTATATAAGGATCGTAGCAAGTTGCAATCTGTGGTTGCTGCCTATCCCCATGGGGACAAGGTGTGAGTGTATGAATGTTAAACAATTCAAAGTACCTACGTTGAGTTTTGTACCGGACAAAAAGTAACAACTTATTTTTATAGCATTCATTACATTTAGGTAGCTAAAACAAAAGTTTAGTAGGTAGATAAGTTAAGTAAGTTACATAATGTATGTGCAACAGAAGTAGTAAACATTTGGCAGAAAGTGCCATGACATATTCATGTTGACGCTGTAATGCAATTTATTGTTTTTACCCGACTGCCAAACGGGGTTTATTATTGAATAATGTGAAACCCGTTGCATGTCATACTTTTTTTAAAGTAAAGTAAGATAAGAAAATGTACTAACACATTCCTTAAACATGAAAAGCACAACAAATAAAATTAAAATTATAGTGTGCTCAAGAAAATACTTACAACGATTTGCATTTAATTAGCTCTAGACCCCACACTAGGATACCCTGTGTCATGATCTAGTTTTCTTGTCTTTAATGTCATAGTTTACATGCACTTAGTGGTGAGAAAAATAGTTTGGTTACAAGACTAAACAATATTTAAAATATTATCAAGAGGTTTTTGTAGAGTGTAGTATGCATCTAATATAAATGTATTTGTATGAATGGTTGAAAGGGTTGTGATACACCTGGTTGAGTCATTACGGACTTTATAATCAGGGTAGGTATCAGCAGAGCTTCAGTTCGTGCATAATCATAATATAATAATAAATAGTCATAAGCTGATAGCCACCTGGTAACTTTTAATTTACAAGTACGTTTAGTATGTGTGAGTAACCTATTATGTATGGACCTTGTTACATTTGGTAAATTAATAGTCCTGTGTATGTAAGACATATTTGAGTAAATCTAATGTGATTACTGTGTTTCATCTTATCTGTCCGCATGATCTGGTAGATTTGTTTTGGCTATGGGGTTCTTGACAGTGATAGCGCTATAAGTTAAATCTAATTAAAAAATTGTCTGACCCTACATTCTTGGTACAGACTGTCAATTAGATACTGATAGGGCCTTTTATAAGCTCTAATATTTATACGTTCAAGTTAAGTTTGTTATAATAAAGTTTATTTAATCATTCAATATTTGAGAACCTTCCTAATGAATTAAATCTCACAATGGGTTTAGTTGAATTTTAGTCGTTATGGTACATGGGTGTAAATAGATTAGTTATTTCTGACAGATTTCAAAGCTTGTTATTGGGTGCACTTGCACAGAATAAAAACAATCAAAAGACAGGTTTGTTTTTTGATAATTTGTCACTTTTAGCATTCAATAACTTTCTTTTCTTTTTGCAACTTTTTACCTAGCTTGTATTCAAACTTATTCACACATAAATGTTTTGTAATGAAATAGGTTTGTAATAGGTGTGTAAATAGGTTGTTGTGTGTGTGGTATGCAAACATGCATCATTAAAAGTAGTTTTCAACATGTTTTAACATTAATCTTTAGCTAGTGCAAACACCGTCATAAGTAATGCAGCAATCTTCATAGTTATTCATTTCAGTGTCATCCGATTCTAGTTAACTTTGAATTACTTATTTACTATTTCAAAACAACAAAATATTAATAGGATCATCTTTTCTTTTATTATTATTTATCTGTATACCTTCTCACATTCCAGATGCCTGGTAATTGTCATATCAAAAATCTTAATGGTTTAGATTACCTACATAGCCAAGTATTATCAAGGATATGAAAACAAACTAAAAATACCTGGTTTGCAAGTGACCGTGTCGCCGGGTCAGGACCTTAGAAGCTACCAACATACATACATGCCACCAAATAGAGGTCAGCTGAAAAAATGACTTCCAGCCCAACATAACTAAAGTAAAAGGTGAGAAGTTTTCAAACTATCTTCTACTCACCTCGCTAACTGATACGGTGTTGTTGTATCAGAAAGCTCAACACAATAGCCATGTGGAATAACTACATGATGCTCGTGCATGGTACTACAATGCAACAAAGTACTTTTAAATTATTATGCCTGGGTTCAATTCCTAGGTCGGGCAAAATGTGTTTATGGGGTTTTTCCATTAGGGATTCCTCTGTAGCAGCCCAGAGTTTTGAAATTGGTGAACCCCCATGCTTCAAAAAGCATGTTGAGCCATTGGCCTTGTGCACTATAGTACCTCCTTATGCAGATGGCTCAACAGTCAGGAGGACTACTGTTATTATTATGTTTTTGTAACTCGTTTCAGTTTATGCTATTCTATTGTCATATTTAGTCAATTATAAAAATGAATAATAAAACAAGCTCTAATTATTGAGATGTCCAATAACCTATAGCTCTGGAGGCACTTAATAAAATAATGGTTATATCAACACCAAACTATCAGCATCCATGGAGATGGATTTGATGTAATAATGAGAACACAATAAACTATCTTATTATGCTGTGGAAGCAACTAAGATTGATAACACAACAAACTATCCTATTGGTATGCTGTGGAATCAAGTAATAATGATAACACAATAAACTATCTTGTTGGTATGATGTGGAAGCAACTAATAATAATAACACAATAAACTATCCTGTTGGTATGCTGTGGAAGCAACTAATAATGATAACACAATAAGCTGTCTGTTAGTAATCCGTTGAGGAAACTAATAGTGATAATACAACAAACAATCTATTGGTTTGCTGTGGAAGCAACTAATAAAGATTTAATATCCATTTCTTAGGCGTGGAGGCCGCTAATGAACTATCTCTCATGTTATCCTGCTGGGTCCACGGTGTACAAGACCACCCAGAGCCTGGTTCCTTATATCCTGTCAAATCAAAGACTTCGTGCCTGTCACGGAGCAATGATCCTAAACTCTTTAACCTTTAATCCTGTCAAATCAAAGACTTTGTGTCTATCACAAAGCGGTGTTCGAAATCCTATCCTTAAATCCTGTCAAATCAAAGACTTTGTGTCTATCACAGAGCATTACCGCCCCGTGAGAATGAAACTAAACAAAAAACAGCTAATCACAATACTCCTACACTACCTACACTATACTTACCAAATACAAGGCTGCTATGTAAGCCTTCTTATAAGTACGTATGTGCTCATTAATGCATCAAATATTTTCATTTGAGATAAACTTAATAGTTACCTAATTTCATAAGAATTCAGTGATAAATTGATAACTTCAACTGACTATTACCTATTACAAATCAATGAATATTGTAAGATAATACAAACAATAACATTCTGCAAACAAGATTCAAATTGGACTAAATAAGCTAGCAACTGATTATTCCATGTCAAAAATCTGAAATTGAAATTGTATGCCTTCATTGACATGACATGTAGCAGTTAGTTGTTTCCTAACAACATTGGTCTTTACCATATAGCAAGTAGAATACCTAAAGCATATAGCTGTGGGTGTACAAATACATTCAATATTTCAAAAATAAGGCATACTCAGCTTAGATTTATTACAAGCTGTCAATGATAAATAAAATCAGTTGTTATCAGATCCTAAACTTAATTAATACTGTAGGATGATAAACAACAATAATCTGCCGACAAATATTTCTCCGCTATTACAGATAACAATCAAGAAACACAGAGACTGAGGACACCGGAAGGCTCAGAGCGCGAGCCTCGGAACACAATGGCCGTGTCGCCGCGTAGGCGTGCATTTGCTAATTTATTATCCTAATTAATCATTTTAAGTGTCAATGTCTATTTAAGTTGGGTTTTGAGTTCAGCGCCATCTATTGGCTCACTGTGGAATCAGGTATTAATCTGTTCGAATGATCATTGTGATGCTAATTTTAATGTTTAATTAATACGAGATGTTTAAATAAAACAGGAACACTTATTGTAGGACTTTTGGATTTGTTCCCATTTTAACTATTGCACATTTGACGAAGTAAATGTGTTTGATTATGTTATTCTTATTAAGTTGTCAAACAATGGCGGATGTTATAATTTCTATGACCAATAACCAGATTTAATAATTTAATACGAGAACTAAACAAATTTGAGTAAATGATTAAATACTAAAAAGTCATAAGACTATTTTACACAACTATGTGATAATGAGAAACTTTCTAATTAGTAAAGCACCGTTTAAACGGCGCGCAAACACGCGAGCCGAGCCTGGCTCCGCTCGTGGTTCGCCGCGCCACGCGCTATGTAAACAACTGCGCTCGGCGCGGCTCGGCAAAGTTCGCACGATCCATCACTTGTCGGTTTTTTCGACACAGATCAAAGGCGCGCGCGCCATCTGCGGCTCGGCTTGTGTTAATACGCGCCGTCTAAACAGATAACACAGAGCGCGCGACGAAGGAAGACCTATTTTGTTTTTTTAGCGAAGTTTTTAATTGGGGATTGATTTTGTACGAGATGGAGTGGAGCAACGAGAAGATTCAACTCTTCATTGAATTGTACGAAGAGGAACCGGCCATATGGAACCCAAAAGACCCAGGTCACAAAAGCCGCAACAATGTGCACGATGCTTGGACAAAAATAAAAACTAAGTTCTGTGAGGGGACCGGGGAAAGTATATCAGTGGAAGAATTAAAGAAAAAGAAGGAAAATTTAATGGCCACTTACAGAAAATTAAATACGAAAGTGAAGTCAAGTTCAACAAGCGGGAGTGGTACGGATGACATGTTTAAACCTAATTGGCCATTTTACGAACAAATGGCCAAGTTCCTGCATGGTGTATACAAACCAACAACAACGAAGAGTTCAGAGGTGAGGAACTATCTTTTTAATCTTTATTTAATTTAACTATTAAAACATGAGTAAATATCAAGACCAATTTAATATTCATTTTGCCAGCTTACTGCGCCATTTGTTGTGAAATATTCAGCAAATTTATCTCGTACAGTTTTAGCCGCTAATGTTGCTCTTCTAGGTATTCTCCTAATCGGTACTAGTGATGTGATTCCGTTTTGATCACTTCGCCACAAACCAGGTTGAACCTCACCGTTAATTTCGGTATCGAAAGTTCCATGCGGCGTATAATTCTGTTTTGAATTGTTACTCCTCCTCAAAAAGTTATGTAGCAAAACACATGTCATAACTATAACTGACACTTTTTCTGGTGCCAGTAAAATTGGAGACCTAAGTATTCGAAATACAGCAGACATTATTCCAAACACATTTTCGACGATTCTGCGGGCGCGTGATAGACGGTAGTTGAATACTCTCTCCTTTGTCCCTTTATCATGAATCCCGGGGTACGGTTTCATCATGTTTTCCGTCAATGCAAATGCACTATCTGCTACTATCACGTAGGGCAGAGGATCATTTTTAAGTGGGAGAGGTTTATCCGGCGGGAAATTTAGTGCACGTTCTTCAATTTTTTGGTACATGCTGGAGTTTCGGTAGACTCCACCATCACTTATTCTACCTTGGCACCCTATGTCTACATATGTAAAGTTATAGTTTGCATCTACTAATGCTAATAGCACCACACTAAATGTTCCGTGGTAATTGAAATATTCTGTACCGCTGTGCGTGGGGCACTGAATTAATATATGTTTTCCATCAAGCGCACCAATGCAATGTAGAAAATTCCACCTTTTGTCAAATTGCGCTTCTATTTTTAACCATTCTTCTGCAGTTCGAGGCAACTGTAACAAATTTTGAAATATTTTATTAATGTCAAATTCACTTTTTCAGGACACCGTTGATCCTGACGTTGAATTAAACGAAGAGGAAGTAGTTATTCGCGAAGGTAACGAAGATAATGTAGTTGATCGAGAAAATGAATCTTCTACTAATACAGACAGTGAATCCAGTTATTTTCAAAAAGCCGACTAATGCAAGCAATAAAAAGGAAGTAAACAGAAAGCGGAAAATTGAACATCAAATGGAACAAGCGTACGATATCCTTAAAAAAATAAGTACAGAGCCAGAACCGGTTGAAGACGAATGCACTTTATACACAAAATTATTATGTGCAAAGTTAAAATCCATGGACGTATTGACTCGTGATATCGCCATGCACGAGATTGATAATGTAATGTTTCGCCTAAAACAACAGCAAGCGTTTCCACGATTTCAGAGTCCACCTAATCAACCATATGCAGGACTTCACTTGCCTCAAAATCCATTAGCTCCTAGTTATTATCAAAACATGCAATCGTCAGTGGGTTATCAAACGTCATCTTATCAGCCATCGCCACAGTCCCATTCTCAACACAAAACAAACTTTCAACCATCTCCACAGTCTCATTCTCAACGGCGAGCAAACTTTCAGCCATCTCCACAGTCTCATTCTCAACAATCTGCGTACTTCCAGCCGTCACCACAGTCACATTCTCAAGAATCAGCAGATTTCCAGCCGTCTCCACAGTCACATTCTCAAGGATCTGCATACTTCCAGCCATCTCCCCAGTCAAATTCTCAAGAATCTGCAGACTTCCAGCCATCTCCCCAGTCACATTCTCAAGAATCTGCAGACTTCCAGCCGTCTCCACAACCACATATTCAAGTCTCTGCAGACTTCCAGCCATCTCCACACTCAATTTCGCAACAATCGTCTGATATGGAAGAGTATTCTCATTCTCAACCATTTCCTGGGTTTGAGTCTCTTTCTAAAGAGCAATCAATTGATCAATTGTATGTATTGTGTGTGTACATGTATTGTTTCTAAAATATTTGAAAAATCTGAATAAATTATAAACGCTCACCTTGACTTCTTCTCCCAATTCTTGAATCAAAGCCTGGCAAACTTCCATTATGCATGTAGCTATTGTAGATTTTGAAAACTTGAATAGGTAGGCCAAGCTGCTAAATTTATCACCCGTCGCAAGAAACCTGAGAGTTACAGCCAGTCTTTCTTGAATCGGAATACATTTTCTCATGTTAGTGTCTTGTTTTGCGATGAATGGTCCGATTTTGTTGAGCAGATATTCGAAATCAGCTGCGGACATCCGACAAAAATTTTCGAAATATCCAGAGGGTTCTCGAGTTAGATCATATAGCAGATCTGTAGCATTGTACCTAAAATATTGAAAATAATATTATATTGTACCTAAGATTATTATTATAAAAAGAAAGAATTAATCTGTCTCATTCTTGAATAAATGATTGAAAAATAATTATTATGTTCTTTATTCATTTCAAGACTAAAAGGCTAGGTTTGTTTACAATACGTTTATATGTAGGTAACTAGGTATGAGGTATGGAAGTGAGACTTTCTACCGCTATCAGGATCCTGGTCATATATGTAAACTAGCTGTTGCCCGCGACTTCGTCTGCGAAGCATTAGTAATTCGAATAGCTTATTTTTTATATCGCAGCATAATATTGTGGGTTTTCCATACAAACTTCTACCTCTCTTTCCACCTCCTTAAGTAAGATTTCCGGGATAAAAACTATGCTATGTCCTGCCCAGCGTCTCAAAATATCTCCGAACCTAATTGCATCTAAATCGGTTCAACGGTTTAAGCGTGAAAAGGTGGACAGAGAGACAGACAGAGTCACTTTCACATTTATAATATTAACTCCGCCCGCGACTTCGTTCGTGTGATGGCAACCAAAAATAAGCTGCTATTAAACCTGAGATAAACGGTCCAGTTCGGTACTTCCAAATCGATGTAGAGGTCCCCATCCTAGTGCCATTTGATTCTTCAAAGAAACTTTAACACCCCTAATTCGTCTTCTGGGGGTAAATCCGAAAAACTAATGATGCCATCCTTTATTATTTTGCCAAAGGAATAAAATTTTTATACAAATAAATGTCACCCTTTTAACCCTTTAAAAAGTTGAAATTCCAAAAACCCCTCCTAAGTGCTCCCCAACGTCATGAAAAGAAGCTATGTGCAGTAAAAGTAATCAAACATCTTTACCACCCCGAAGTCGTATTTTAAGGGTAGTTTCGAAAAACTAATTATTGAAAACCTTTATTGTTTGTTAAGGTTGGTATTTATGTCAAGTTTCATGTTTATTGACCCAAGAAATCAGATTCTTCAAAAAAAATTACATCCCCTAAATCGTCTTTTGGGGGTAGTTTCAAAAAATAATAATAGCAACCTTGATTATTCATTTAGGATGGTATTTATGTCAAATTTATTGTTTATTCACCCAAGAAAACAGATTCTTCAAAAAAATTAACATCCCCTTAGTCGTCTTTTGGGGGTAGTTTCAAAAAATAATAAGAGCGACCTTTATTATTCATTTAGGTTAGTATTTGTGGCAAGTTTCAAGTTTATTGACCCAAGAAATCAGATTTTTCAAATACTGTTTTTTTTTTTTTTTTTTTTTTTTCTTTCAAACTAACGTTGCCCCACACTAGGAATTTCTTCCTGTATCGTGGGTGCGTTTACAAACATATAAACTCACATACACAACACCCAGAGCCGGAACAACTATCTGTAGGTCATACAAATATTTGTTCCGTGCGGGAATCGAACCCGCGACACGCAGCGCAGCAGTCAATCGCTCAACCACTGCGCCAACCGTGCGCCCTCACTGTAATACCTCCTAAATCGTCTTTTGGGGGTAGTTGCAATAAACTAATAATGACAACCTTTATTGTTTATTTAGGATGGTATTTATGTCAAGTTTCATGTTTATTCACCCAAGAAATAAGATTCTTCAAAACAATTAACATACCCTAAATCGTCTTTTGGGGGTAGTTTCAAAAAATAATAACAGCAACCTTTTTTATTCATTTAGGTTAGTATTTGTGGCAAGTTTATTGACCCAAGAAACCAGATTTTTCAAAAACACTGTAATACCTCCTTAATCGTATTTTGGGGTAGTTGCAAAAAACTAATAATGACAACCTTTATTGTTTATTTAGGATGGTATTTATGCCAAATTTCAAGTTTATTCACCCAAGAAATCAGATTCTTCAATAAAACTAACATCCCCTAAATCTTCTTTTGGGGGTAGTTTCAAAAAATAATAATAGCGACCTTTATTATTCATTTAGGTTAGTATTTGTGGCAAGTTTCAAGTTTATTGACCCAAGAAATCAGATTTTTCAAAAACACTGTAATACCTCCTAAATCGTATTTTGGGGTAGTAGCAAAAAACTAATAATGACAAACTTTATTGTTTATTTCAGATGGTATTTATGTCAAGTTTCATGTTTATTCACCCAAGAAATCAGATTCTTCAAAAAAATAACATCCCCTAAATCATCTTTTGGGGGTAGTTTCGAAAAACTAACAATGAAAGTCTTTATTGTTTATTTATCAATCAATCAATCAATCAATCAATATCTTTATTGTGGATCATAGGTAGGTACATAATACAGGTCTTAAATAATTAAATTGTGATCAGCTATGTCCCGCCCATCGGGCATACAATAGTTACATAGCAATTAAATTAAATTTACATTATTGTTACAGAAAATTAAAATTACACATAAAATTTAAAAAAGGTGAATCAAAACTGAACTAATATAGGTACACATCAGTAGGCCACCGAACGCATCATGACTGAGGGGGACTGTATTGGAGCAGTGATTTGTCTGATAAGAAATCTTTTATAGAGTAGTAGCACTTGTTTACTAACAGATCATGGTGATTCTTTTTAAATTTTTTCACTTCCGTAATTATTCTAATGGACCCCGGAATATTATTATAGATACTTGACGCTGTACAAAAGACACTTTCATGCATTAGATGAGTCCTGCTAGCTACTGTGCGCAATTTGTCCTTACGTCGTATACGCGTGTAATAATTAAACATGTCAATATTATTTTTAACAAATACTGCGACCTCAAATATATAGACACATGGCAGTGTCAATAACTTCGTCTTTGTAAAAAACGGCTTACAGGAGTCAGTTTCAAATAAGTTAAATATGGCCCTGATGCAACGTTTTTGAGCAATGAATGCACGCTCCTTGTCTGTACTGTTTCCCCAGAATATTACACCGTATCTGAGGATAGAGCTAACGTAACCGTGGTAAGCTGTTAGTAAAGTAGTCTGATTTGCTATTTTCCCCAATCTGCGAAGCGCATATGAAAACTGTCCAATCAATATGTAATTTCCAATTAAGTTTGTTGTCAATATGTAACCCTAGAAATTTTGTTACTTCAGATTCTTCAATGTCATTGTCCAGGTAATGGATTTTTAAAGTACCCGTACGTCGAGTTCGGATTCTAAAATTCATCATTTTTGTTTTGTCAATGTTAATCATTAAATTATTAATTTTTAGCCAGTCTATAATTAATGAAATTGTTTGGTTAATGTCAGATTCTAGATCAATTGTATTATAATTAACAAATAAAACAGTGCTATCATCAGCAAATTGTGTAATGTCGTGATTTGTTACCGAAGGCATGTCATTTATATAAACAAGGAAGAATAAAGGACCCACGATAGTCCCTTGAGGAATGCCGAATTTAGCAGTTCCAGATTCAGAAACATATATTTCTTCTGTTTTAGTAATATGATTTAACCTCCTTACTTCTGTGAATTGTTGTCTGTTGTTAAGGTATGATTCTATAAGTTTGTACACATTACCTCTCACACCATATGCATACATCTTTCTTAAGAGGATCTTGTGGTCGACCCGGTCGAAAGCCTTTGACATGTCCATGTATAGCGCGACAGCCGGCAGCCCTTTGTCCAAGTTAGTCATTACCTTATGTAAAAAGTTATATATTGCCACATTTATGGATTTGTTTTTCCTGAAACCATATTGACTGGACGTTAGAATGTTGTGTGTTTCAAAGAAAGTATACAAACAGTTAAACATCACCTTTTCAAAAATTTTGGCAAAAATAGGTATCAATGCTATGGGCCTATAGTTACTCATGTTAGTTTTGTCTCCTTTTTTAAATACTGGCTTTATAATAGATATTTTTAGTTTGTCTGGGAAGGTGCCTTCTTCTATGCATAAATTAATGATGAAGCTTAGTGGTTCAGATATAATATGAGCTACATCTTTAACAATATTTGTCATAATGCTATCATAGCCGGCACTGGTTTTATTTTTTAGAGCAATTATTATTTTATTAATGTCATCAGGGATAGTCGGTGTCATAAAAATTGAATTAGAATTATATGTCAGTTTATTGAAAGATTTTTGGGGTACACTAGTATTATTGTCATTGATGTTAAGAAAAAATTTATTAAATGAATTCGCAATGTCTTGAGGATTATTTATGATTTCATCATTTGTAATTAATTGATTTACGCCTTCATTAGGATATTTAGATTTGATCTCATTTATTACTTTCCAAGTAGCTTTGTTCTTATTTGTGGCAGACTTAATAAAGTAGTCGTTTTGAGATTTTTTTGTCAGTCTGATTACAGTTTTATACCTCTTAGCATATGATTTGAAAGCTGTTTTGGTGACTTGATTTGGATTATTCCTATATTGCCACAATAGTTGGCATTTACGTTTGCTGCATAATTTTAAGCCACGTGAGATCCATTTCGGTCTAGACTTGTTATGTATCCTGACTTTATGTAGAGGGAAACAGAGATTATACAACATAATAAAATTATCATAGAATTTGTTGTAGGCACTATTCGCATCCGTGCAACTATAAAGGTCGCTATTGGTTAGTTGTTTTAAATATTTTATAAATATTGCTCTATTGTCTTGAGAGTAATCCCGTTTTAATATATACCAATATTTTATGGTGCAGGTATTTTTCACCGGAACCTTTATGATTTGCGCATTATGGTCTGATAGCGCTAATTCCTTGATAGTGCCTTTGCAAGCTCTTATGTTATGGGCTATGTTGTCTATGCACGTTTTACTAGCAAATCTTGTTACTTCCTTGAATTTTAGTTTCAAATTGTACCTAGTTAATAGTTCTACAAATTCACTGGAAAGTTTAGTACGTTTCAAAGTATCTATATTAAAGTCGCCGCATATTACAATCTTTTTCCCGTTTGAACATAATTTATTTAATATTTTATTCAAAGTCATGAAAAAGCTGTCTATAGCGCCAGCGGTGTTGTTTGGCGGCCTATAAATGCATAGAACAATTATTTGATGTTCCGATAGCTCGATTGCAGAGCATTCTATTGTGTTGCTGATTGAAAGTTGTGTGATATCATGAAGAATTCTATATTTCATGTTATTTTTAATTAATATACAGGAGCCTCCGTGTCTACTAAGTCTCATGTAATGAGACGCAAGTTTATAATTTGGAATTGTGAGATACACTTCGTCACCGTCTGTCATGTTGTGTTCAGTGATACATAGTATGTCAACAGGATAGTCCTGGGCAGCCAACTCGTTAATACAAACAGAAATCATATCAGATTTATTGAGCAATCCATTAGTATTTTGATGAAGGATAGTGACAAATCTATAAACGAAATAAATTATTTAAGTTAGAGTTTTCGGTTTTGTTACATTTCGATTCACCCTGTTCACTACTTGATTCAATTATACAGTCTGTGTTAATTCTATCTATTAATTTTTGGTCAGAATCTAAGTTAACTTGCACGTATTTACTTTCAAAAGACTTTATATTTTTAATTTGACACATTTGTTCGTAATGCAATGCTTTGAAATGGTAATGAATACACAATATTTCTTTTAATAGTGCCCTTGAAAGATTTAGTACATAATTGCGTCTACTTGGTGGAAATTCAGGGTAACTCATGTCCATGAACAATACATTTTTATATTTCTTACAGATAAACCGTAGTAAATAGTTAATTTTTGATTCATTTAGGAACCTGTTACTGGGTACTTCACTTATAATCACATTTGTATTTGCAGTTGCCGATAACCAGCGATGTAGATTTATATCAATTTCATAAGGGTTTTTGTCGCAGCATCCGCCCAATATAATCACATAGTCACTTTTTGTTAATGTGCTGATTTCACTCTTCGAGCATTCCAAGATCTCACTCAGCACAGCACCTGGTTTTAGATAGGAAAACACGTCGTAATCGGATCCAAGCAGGTTTTGTAGTTTGTTGCGTAGACCCCGTCCTTGTCCATCACCTAGGATAATTACTCTGTATTTGTTGTTTTGAGAATCAACTGGTGGGCTTTCTGTACATATAGAATGGTGTGTTTTCCTACACATTTGATTTCCAACGTAACAATGTTGGCTTTCTGATTGAATATCAGTATTGCATTCCAATTTATCCTGTTGGGTTGTACGTGAGCTGAGACTACTTATGCAGGTAACTTTAGGTAGTCGAAGAGGAGAATGACGGGGAGTGTTTACTCTCATGCTTAGTATTCGTCTCGAGATAGGAGATGAGTTACTTTTGCGCTGCGGGGTAGTACAGGTTATCCTTTTCAGTAGTTCTATTTGCCGTTGTTGTTCCTGTGTAATCTGTTTTAGCTTAATATTTTCACAGTTAAGATTTTCAATTTCATTGTCTGCGCTCTTCAATTTTTCTTTAATTTCATTTATTTCCCGCCTCAGGTCCTCGGAATATGAATGATCGTAATTTTGCGTATCACTTTGTATACTCATTACAGTAGAATCGAACATGGTAGAGTTCAATAGATCTTGGCTAGTTGAGGACGATAAGTTCATTTGTGATTGTGATCTTATCAATTTATTGCGTACAGTTATGTTATCCATCTTGCCTGTCAATTTTCCGTTCTGATGATATTGTGATTATTTTACTCACGAAGCGTGGCGTAAGCTAAGTCTGCTATGAACGCGTGGCGTAAGCTAAGTCTGCTATGAACGCGTAGCGTAAGCTCAAGATGTTGATCAAGCGCCTAGTGTATGTGTAAGCGTTAAGCATGTGTGCGTAGAAGCGGCCGATCTGCGGGTTGCCCTAGGTCAGGGACGCAAGTCATTGCTAATCTTTTCTAATAGTTATTCAATGATTACTCACTGTACCGGTGGCGATCAGGCGCGTTATATATATCACTCTTTAGTCCGTTTCACAAGCTTTACAATAATAAACAGCACAGCTGAATTGAGAAACTTTTAACCACTTTTTTAACAAATATTAAGTAGACAAAACAAATACGTTGCTAACTCTTTGAATCTCAACTACCCACTCTTTATCTTATCTATCTCTTTATTCTCATTTAGATTAGTATTTATGTCAAGTTTCAAGTTTATTAACTGGAGTAATAAGATTCTTCAAAAAAACTTTAACACCCCTAAATCGTCTTTTGGGGGTAGTTTCAAAAAATAATAATAGCAACCTTTATTATTCATGTAGGTTAGTATTTTTGGCAAGTTTCAAGTTTATTGACCCAAGAAATCAGATTTTCCATACAAATTTCAACAACCCCTAAATCATTATTTGGGGGTACTTTGGAAAAACTAATAATGTCAATCTTTATCATTTACTTAGAACACTATTTGTGCTAAGTCTCAAGAATTTAGGTCGAAGGAATAAGATTTTTCATACAAACTTTCAACCCCCTTTTAACCCCCTTAGGGGTGAAATTTCCAATAATCCTTTCTTAGTGCACACTTACGTCACTTGAGGAACCTTTCTGCCAAATTTCATGCTTCTAGGCTTAGCAGTTTTGGCTGTGCGTTGATTGATCAGTCAGTCAGTCAGTCAGTCAGTCAGTCACCTTTCGCTTTTATAGATATAGATATACTGGTCATATAGTACTTGTACGGGACGGACGTGATCGTCCAAGACCGACAGGCAATCAGGAGGTTGTAAGGCTCCTGCTTGAACGCGTTGACGCCCCTTGCACCTATTGTTCAGTTGTCATCTGGTAACTATGGACCTTGGAGACACTTGAAGGCTGCCAAGTAGGTTGAGGTGAAAAACGTGATGTCCAGGTTAAATAAAACTATTTGTTCATGGCCAGAAGCGATGTTCCTTCATGGTCCTCAATGCGCAATGATGCGTGGAAATACTTTAAGTGAAATAATGGCTACGAAATGTTCACGCGCCTGCGCACTATTAAAGAAGCGAACTCGACTGCGACGAGGACCACAACATTCCGACCGCAAAAACTTTTATTTTCAAAATAATATACGCTAAGACTCGTAGCTTGAAACTGACAGGAACTACCCTTCCACTGGACCGATTCTGGTGAAACTTGTACTTTTGGATAGGTCTCGAGGAGACCTTCCCTCCGGTCTTTGATCCAGGTCCCTAGCCCCTACCATCAGGGAGTTCTCGTAAGGAGAACGTCGAAGAAAGGGAATTCCCGCCAGTTTGAAGCTTTACAATCGAGTTTCTCCTAAAACTAGACATGTTAGCTCTAGGGTACCAGCGAGGGACTTGGAGCCCTCCCACTGGGCCGTTGACACACATAAGTGTTACAGTTATATTCAAAACATTCAGGCGTACAGCCGCGAAATGGTGCGAGAAGTTAGCGTATGCCCCTGATCTTGGCACATAAACTCGATTCCTACTCAGACCGCTGGGTGGATTTTTAAGTTACATTCACACCCGGGTAGCCCTCGTGATGGGCTATCCCAAGGTAGAAGTCCGGTAGCTACATGTCCAACCCCCGATGAGTTATCGTTTGTTACAAGTTTGTTTACATAGCAAATCCATGTAACCTCGCACCATATCAGGTCGCTTAACTCCTCAACCACCAGAGCTAAGCTCCTTCCGGAAAAGTGGTTGGGTAGCTGGAAAACTAGGCTGTCTGACGGCGGTACCCTGATGGGTGTACCACCAGCCTTTCCGCAGCTTAAGGTGCCGGGAAGCGGCCGAATACTAAATTTTACGTCGTCTCACATCTCTAATGTGTCTGTGTGCGTTACATACCCCTATATACTAGCTCTGTGTCATGACTGAGTGTAGGCGCCTGCCTGAGGGTCCACGAAGGTAATGCTTCAGAAAGCATATCTATAGCTGACCAGGCACCAAATGTCCCTGGACGCAGTGACACATCGGCAGCCGCATAGAAACGTCCATGCCGGCATACACAGACACATCCTCTCAAGTAAGTGACGCCTATGTACTAGAATTACATAGGTGCTGTCTATTTATAGGGCCTAGACAAAATTCTAGGTCACCTAGAAGCGCTAAAATGGCTTGTATCGAATTTTCCAAACACTTACTCGAGTAAAATGTATGTATATTTCCCTTTTTAGAGTAAAAATGCATTAAGACTGGCCATGTACTGCTATTATGTATAATTTCTCAGTCATGGCATCCAGCCATCCTATCTAGAACACCTAGATGGTGTTTCCTAACAAAACAATTATGTGTAAGGAAGCAATCTGATTGGTTGGTGAATAGAATACCTATAGCACCACCTGATACCCTGCTCAAAACGGGGGGTCTAAAATAAGTAAACAAAATATTTTTATTTCCTTAAACCTATACATTTATCATATAACTAAGGTACCTTATGTATAATTCTAACACATAAGCGCTATATTCACACTATAAACTATGTAAAAGCCCCCAAAACATGAGTTTAAAGTTATCAAAATTCTACAAAAACTGGTTTTAGTATAAATATAAGGTGCCGCCCTCTTACAGGTCATTGTGAACTAAACGCTCGTTGATGATGGCTGTGTTTTACGGAGTTAAATACTTGTTTCTTTCCGTAATAACACAATCAGTATGCATATTAAAGCTTCTAATTTATTGTTATTAGACTATATAATTCTATTACCTACTGATAGACACATAAAATATAATTTTAGTGTCTCAAAAACATGGGCAAAAATTAGTTACGAGCTTTACTATAAAAGGTTTTTTCACCTACCGACATCGCTTAGTATGCGATTGCGCTCTGGGGTGAGCAGACGTGTGTCTGTCAATACTATTTATTTTTTACATATGACTACCTATGTAAATGGTGACGTATCGTCGCGAACAGTACTAATTAGAGATGCAACGAATAGTTGTTTGGCCGGATACCGGATATTCGGCCTGACCATCGGCCAAATATTCGGTATCCGGCCTCCGAATATTCGGCTGCCAAATTTTATCAACAATACCAGGCCCCTCAGAAAGTATTGCGAAAAAAAGTTTTTATATATGGGAGACTGGCCAGTTATAATGTTTTTCGAAAATATGATTATTTATAAGTAAAAATAAGTAAGTTCCAATTTCAAAATTTCCCTCCACATTTTTTGCGAGTTAATTCAAAGTATTGTGTCTCACTGAAATATGGATCTGCGCCGGGAACATTTTAGAGCTATGATTTTATACGATTTCAAGTGTCGCCTGAAACCGGATGAATCGTACGATAGACTTCAAATGGCATTCATGGATGAAGGCCCTTCCAAGGCAACCGTGTATCGTTGGTATAACGAATTCAAGCGCGGTCGACCAACTTTGGGGGATGACGAAAGAAGCGGTCGCCCTTTGACGGCTGTTACCGAAGAAAACGTGCTAGCAGTGAAAAATTTAATCCAAGACAATAGGCGAATTACATATCAGGAGATTCAACACATATTGAAGATTGGATCGGGAAGCGTTCACGAGATTCTACACAGCCATCTTCGCGTGAGGAGGATAGTATCACGCTGGGTGCCGCACAACCTCACCGATGCTCAGAAGCAGGCCCGGGTGGAATGGTGCCGTGATATGCTTAACAAATTTGAAGCAGGCTCGTCTCGGCGTGTTTACGACATCGTTGCAGGTGATGAGTCCTGGATTTATCAATACGACCCAGAAACCAAGCGCCAGTCGACTGTTTGGGTGTTTCAAAATGAGCCAACGCCTACCAAAGTGAAGCGATCTAGAAGCGGGGGTAAGATTTTGATCGCTAGCTTTTTTAATTTGACTGGCCACTTGGTATCAATTCCCTTACGGGATCAAAGAAGCATTAATGCCGAATGGTATACTACCAAATGTTTGCCAGAAGTTTTCTCTGTTATAAGCAACAAGCGACCAAACACAGGGCTCCGCGGGCTACTGCTCCACCACGACAATGCACCTGCGCACACCGCACTCAAAACGAGGGACTTCCTGGACAGCACGCCAGTCAAACTCCTGGGTCACCCTCCTTACAGCCCTGATCTAGCACCGTGTGACTTCTTTTTATTCCCAAAAATAAAAAATCAGCTCAAAGGGATACAATTTTCGTCGCCGGAAGATGCGCTGGCTGCGTTCGAGCAGGCTGTAAACGAGGTGTATGCGGCGGACTGGAAAAAGTGTTTTGAAAACTGGTTTAGGCGCATGAATCTTTGTATAGAGGCTGGTGGAAAGTACTTTGAAAAGATTTAATAAAAATATATGTACGTATAGAACAATTTTTTTTAGTTTCGCAAAACTTTCTGAGTGTCCCACGTACCTATATTTTGAGTTGAACATAAACATGGCTCGCATCGTGCAGATTGTGATCTGTTTCGTTTAGGCAACAAAGATACTGTTAGATTCGGACATCAGATATAATAAATATATACTGATTTTATATAAAAATATAAACTTACGTTTTGCGACTCTTATACAATGACACCATCCACCACCGTCTTTTTCGTCTTTCTTTTGCTTTCAAATATTCACCACAGAGCAAAATAATAGCAGCTGCTGCAGCAAGGCGTTTTCTTTTATCCATATTGAAGAACGAACAAGCGGACAGCTCGGTTCAACAGCGCGATGTGTAGCGGCGTTGCCACGGACGGCTCGGCTGGCGTAGGATCGTGCTACCCCGCGTCGTTTAAACGAGCAAGCTTGCGTCCGTATTTAGCCGAGCCGCATCTCCACGGACGGCTCGGCTCGCGTAGGATCGGGCTAGCCCGCGTCGTTTAAAACCACCTTTAGATTTGCAGATCACCGGAAACTTGAATAGTTTTGTTATTAGATGACTACAACTTTGTATTTGTGAGTATTGGGGTTGTTTAATGTTAAAATAATTAACTGATCAGCATTTTAGTATTGTTTGCTAGCTTTACTCAACTATCCAAGTAATTAGTGTCTAAACAAAAACAATATGGCAGTCCCGCCCACTTAGAACGCGCATCGCGCGGACTGTGTGTAAAAAATAATACTGATGAATAAATGTAATTGAATAGATGTTTGAAAACCTAATAAACATGTAACGTTAATTGTCATAAAGTGATTGTGTAATCTATAAAAACATTTAAAAAGAGTATCCTGGAGTTTCTGGCTAGATCTTCTCCAGCGACCGACGAAGGCTTTGTGATCTAGCAAGCTACACGATGTGGTTTTAGCTTCAAGTTCTAAACATTATTGGTAACACACAACGGTATATTGCAAATAAAGAAAATGATAATCTGGACAGAGAAAATAATAATATGAATAATGAAAGGAAATAAAAAAAAAAGAAAAGTGAATTAGGCTGGAATAAAGGACACATAATTTTAACCAGATTTTATTCTTTTAGAATATAAATATTACATCAGTACTATCCGAAACATCACTACAAACGCAAAATTATACGCCAAGCATATGAAATTGGCGTTTTTTAATACTAAAAAGCTACTGAGAAATTAATCTTTTGGTACCTCATGTAGGATTATTTCAAATCGGGAATCCGCTTCTATGATAACAGATTTCAGCCTTTTTTATTTTGTTTCGGACATCATGCTATTTAGTCGCGGTACACCAAGAGCTGAGCAGTGGTGGCCCAGTGGTATCAGAGCAGTGGTGGCCCAGTGGTATCAGAGCAGTGGTGGCCCAGTGGTATCAGCCGCGACTTACAAGTTGTAGGTCGTGGGTTCGAGCCCAGGCAGGCGCTTTACTTTGTGTAAATTATTTCTTCACCACTGCTCTCAAAACGGTGAAGGGAAACATCGTGAGGAAACCGGCATGGCCTAGAACCAAAAAATTCGAAGACATGTGACATTCACCAACCCGCACTGGGCCCGCGTGGTGGATTACGGCCCATTCCCTCTCACCGAGAGGAGGCCTGTGTCCCAGCAGTGGGAACATTAATAGGCTGTTGATGTGATGATGTGATGTGACACCAAGAGCTTAGGTCAAACTGAATGAGTTTGGGTTAATAAAATGGATGAATTGTAATTGGCATTAAAATATACGAAATCTTAGGCTACTGATTGGCCCTTAAGAACTCCTAGTAGGTAAAATAGCCCCTTCCCTGCAATAGACAATACCATTTCCGTTTAGAGGCTTAGACACTAAGCACAGAATGGCCGAAACTGTAGTAAAAAAATAAATTAAAAAACGTTTCGATTTTAGAAAAAGACTTTGGTCACTCAATAAACCAAAATATCTGGAAGCCTATCAAATAATAAACTATAAAAAAAAAAACTATTTTTTTTTTCATATAGGCCTACATGGGCACTTATAAATCGTCGACAAAAGGTGCACGGTTCGGGTTGGTCGTTTCCTATGGAGAAGAACCGGCAAGAAACTCCATGGTTACTCTTTTAAAAAAATGGTATGGTTTTACAATATTTCCTTGTTACAGCATTAGTACTTAGATATGTGGGGACAACGTAGGCCCGACAATAATAAGTCGTAACGAAAAAAAAAAAAAAATTAGCGAAGTATCATCAGCAAATAGATTTATATCCGATAATTTGGCCATCATAAAAGGGAGATCATTAATGTAAACAAGAAAAAGGAAAGGGCCGAGAATTGAACCTTGGGGCACGCCCATCTTGACTAGAGACCCGGAGGACGTCACCCCATTAACATTCACTTTTTGCTGTCTGTTTGATAAATATGAAAGCACAAGATCAGCAGCTTGTCCTCGAATTCCGTAGTGGTGTAATTTACAGATCAGTGTGTTGTGGTCGACGCAGTCGAACGCTTTTGAAAGATCACAGAAAATGCCAATGGCATCCTGGGACTTCTCCCAAGATTCCAAAATGTGACTGATGAGTCTTACTCCCGCGTCCGTTGTCGACCTACCTTTCGTGAAACCAAACTGCTGACTATGCAGGATACCATTTGAATTGAAGTGAGACAAAATCTGAGATACGTAAGAATTAAAGAATTAAAAAGCAAGAATAAATAATAATGAAAAAGGGTTAAAACTGTTCATAAAATTATTTAGAATTGCAATGTTTAACTTCTGGATAAAATATTGAATGTTTTGTATGAATTTGTTGTTAAATAAAATTTTGTCAAAACAAGTCCAAGACGGGGTTCTGAATCTTATTTTATTTATTTATGTACACACAAAACACTTAACAGAGAAAAGAAATAATACAGATAGAAGAGCACAAAGGAACTGCTTATTTCAATAGAAATTTCTGCCAGCAGACCTGCGACAGGAAAGTTGGATGATATACGAAGACACAGTGTGAAGAAGGCAATAAGGAAACTTAAAATAGACTAACAACTATATAACTTAACTTATTTTGTATAAATAACTCTTGAGTTAGCAAAATGGATGTGTAAATAGGACTTGGTCATGGCTATGGTTTGAGGTGGTTGATTACATACAATTTTAGTCAAGACAAGTCAAAGATGGGCCTCTGAATATTAATGGTCAAGCCACGATCTGCTCTCTCTGAGTTTGACAATTTCACCAGAACAAGCAATAATGTTGCCTCTGAATCTGGTCTAAAAGGTTTTTGTATATTTTAATTTGTTTTATGATTTTCAGTGATACGCTGGGCCTAGTAAGACCCGCTCGTCGGAATGGCCGTGATAGCGCTGGTAAATGAATGAGGAATGGTGATGAAGTAGCACAGATGAAATCAAACGTCAAAAAGGCAAATGACATAACTGAAACACGAATTAAGTATTGTTAGTGTAAAGATTTGTTTTTATGTTAGTAATATTTAAAAAAACAAAAATTGAAGGAAGACCTTTTCAATAATATAATTGGTAGCTAATTCCGTTTAAAATATTTGTAAAAAGTGTTATTAATTACTAATCAAATATTGTACACAATTACTGTTTTTTTAGGAATTGGAATGAAATAACGATCCGAAGTTGACAAAAGTAATCTAATCAAATTATTAAAACACAAACACAAAATCAAATTTAACAAACGAATCTAGTATTAATGTTACAAAATCAAGAGAACAGAATCAAAGGGAACAGTTAGATAAGTGCGCGCCGCCGGAAGCGGGCATGAGCCCTTGGCCACGGTACGCGTTGGCTTATATAGGCTCGATCACATGCTCCAGGCTTTCTGGAGGGGTGTGTCCCAACAATTGGAAACATTAAATGGCTGATGATGATGATAAAAGCGACAGTGTGTATATGTTTGTAAGTTTTATTCGAACTAATTAAACTTGGTATGTTGACATCTGACTGGACACCTGGTTTAACACAAGCTACTTTTTACCCAGATATTTATGCGATTTCTGCAGGCTCACTGAGTTTTTTTTTTTTTCAGGAAAACACAGCGTCGTAGTGGGAACTCTCTTGAATCTTCTGCTAATAGTAGTGAAATAATAGCTGATACAGATGAAGAATTCAAAAAGATTCCGCTAGAGGGCGCGGTGATGTGAACATTGTTTGTGTAAACGCTCGTCGATTTTTAAGTTTCAAAAGTGTAATAACGACAAAAATAGGACAAAATTTTGTTAAAACAGTGCCGAATAGTGAAAACCCCAACTAGAAGTGTTATCAACTAAATAACTCCATAAACTAAGTGAAAATTAACAAAAATAAAGTGAGGTGAAGTTGTGAATGACAATGACATTTTGAAGAAACACTAGCCGGTTGTGCTCTAATAAAAATCGTGTGAACAATATTTCAACTGTATTATAAACATATAAATAAACTTTGTGTTTGAAATAGCACAAAAAGTAAAAATATTGAAAAAGCTACGTACAATACCAAATTGTTCAATTGTACACAATCATACATGGCTCTAAAATCGATGAATAACTCAACGGGTGGCGACATCTAGCGAACAAACTAAACAGTAAGGAATAGTGACATCTGCCTCCGCTTAGCGGAACTACTTCCAAAGCATACTTACACAAAGATCACCAGTGCACATAGTTCGGCACCCTACTTTTAGAGGGCACCACTGAGCTTTAGTATACAGTGCGGCGTTAAGTAACAGAGGGTGCCACCATGTCGGAAATAGAAAAACTTTTTAGAGAACTAAGATTAGATATCAAACGAGATACGGAAAAATCACTGCTGAATCTAGAGAAAAGTATCACGAGCAAGATAAATGATAAGATAGACCAACATATTATCTTATTACAAGGGGAACTCGAACAAATTAAGGAAACTAACTCCCAACATGACAAAAGAATTAGTGCCATAGAAAAACACATTAGGCAAAGAAATGTCATATTCTTCGGGGTAGAAGAAGGCGAAAAGTCTTATCAGGAGCTGGAAGAAACCTTGTTACAAACCATCAAAGACGAGCTAAAGCTGGAATGCGACAGAAAAGAATTGGAGATGTTTCGCAGAATGGGTAAATACCTAAAAAACAAAGTGAGACCTATCGTCATAACTTTCACAACGTATGGCCGGAAGATCACAATTTTAAAAAACAAGAAATATGTACAAACAAAACCTATTTACATGAAAGAAGATTTCCCACCTCAAATTCTAGAAACAAAGAGAAGGAAGCCGGAAAAATAGCCTACCTGCGATACGACAAACTAATAGTTCGAGAACCATCCATAAAAGATAGCAGCAAAACAGAAGAGGAAAAGACAAACAAAGCCGAAACAGAGAAAATTAGGAAAAAGCGAGAGTTAGAAATAACCAAACCAGACAGTAGATTTAAACAAAAATCCCAAACAACAGCAAGCAATAAAAAAGAATAAAGTTCAATCTTATAAAACGGAAAAAAATCAGAGCTCTATGGAAAATTTCTTCATTAAACAAAACGTCAGTCCAACGAAAAAACCTAGGGATGGGGAAATTCTCTGCTCTTCTAATGATTCAGAGGAATAGCAATTAAGACTGGCACTCCAGAAAAATAAAAACACCGCACCCTCTAAAATAAAAAACAAACCTAACATATTAAAGACAAACACGAAACCTACAAATCCTCCCCCAGAACGGCTCGTCACCGCGGGGGTTGTAGACGACCACCCTCCAAACCTAAAAAAAAAAATACTAGATATCTACATTCAATCTCAGATCATTAGCAAATGAAGCAAGAGTAGTTGAATTGGAATATGCGATATCGCAAATTAATTGGGACATTATCGATATAGCTGAAGTGAGAAGACAGGGTTATAAAATTGAAGACAGGGGAAGATATCGTCTTTACTACTATGGAGAAACAAAAGGAGAGAAAGGGGTTGGCTTCCTAGTAAAAAAACAATACAATACAGATGTACAAGATTTCATAGTAATATCCGAGAGGGCTGCTGTATTAGAAGTAGTTATACATGGTAAGAAATTCTCTATAATCCAAGCATATGCACCTACTAAAAGAGCCTCTAAAGAAGAAATAGAAAACTTCTACACTGATCTTGATAAAGCTATGGATAAATGCACAAGAAATATTATATTTTTGGGAGACATGAACGCAAAAATAGGACACCCCAAAGAAAATGAAGAATTAGTAATGGGAAGGTATGGCTACGGGAAAAGGAACGATAGAGGAGAAATGTTCATAACATTCTGTCTTCAATACAACTTAAAAATTTCAAATACTATTTTCAAAAAACCTAAAAAGCTTCGGTGGACCTGGAGTACACCTGATGTTAAATCGAAGAACGAGATTGACTTTATAGCCACAAAACAAAACATAAATGTCATGAACAAACTGAAACACCCTAGTAATCATAGAATGGTCAGAATCACTTTAAACATTGCAGAAAACAAAAGCTCCCGAGCTTATTACCGAGGCAAAGCATATGCAGATGATAAAACTGGAAATGAAGACCTACCACACTTGTCTGACTGCGAGAACGATAGCGTGCACCAATTCAACAAGAAAACAGAGACCTTTCTACAAAAGGCTACAAAAAACGAACAAAAAATTTGATAATGAAATTATTACTGAAGAAATTGAAACTCTGAAAAAGGAAAAACTCATATTAAAAAACAAGAAAAACAAAACTAGGCAAGAAAAGAAAAGTCTGAGTAAATTATACAGAACAATACATAAAAAAATAAAACAAAACATTAAAAAGGAGACTCGATACAATTAACAAATTCATAGAAGAAACAGGCGGAATAAAAAAGGTTTTATAAAAAGTTAGAAACTACCAAAAATGTCATGACACAACTCCAAAATGCTTCAGGAACCACCGTTACACTAATGACAATAGCTACACAGTTCTACAAGAACCTCTACACATGTGCAAATAAAAGCCAAGAGACAACAATGCTCAAAAATGTATATACTCCAGCCCAGGAAACAGTACCACCATTTTTAGAAAGTGAGATAGAGATATCTATAATGAAATTAAAAGCAGGAAAGAGTCCAGGACCTGACGGAGTGACAAATGAAATGATAAAAGTTGGGCAAGAGAAACTAATAAAACCACTCACTCAGCTTTTTAACCGTATTTTAATAACAAAAGAACTACCAGAAACATGGACATGCTCGGAAATAGTTTTACTATATAAAAAGGGAGACCCCAAACTGATATCCAATTACAGACCCATCAGCCTTATATCCTGCCTGTATAAAGTATTTGCATCAACCCTACTAAGACGTGTAACAACGAAGATTGACGAGAACCAGCCTGTAGAGCAAGCGGGATTCATGAAAAATTTCTCTACCAATGACCACATACACACACTGAAAGTAATAATCGAACGGTTTATGGAATATGACCTCCCCTTATACGTTGCTTTTATAGACTACTCGAAAGCTTTCAATTAAATTTCATATGACTCTATATGGCGGGCTTTAAACCAGCAAGGACTAGACCACGACTACATGGAACTTATAAAAGCAATTTACTCGAAAAGCACAACAAGAGTACGCCTAGACTCAAGAGGACCAACATTTCGAGTCGAGAGGGGCGTAAAGCAAGGCGATCCGCTTTCACCAAAGCTTTTCATTGCAGTCCTGGAATCCATATTCCGAAACCTTGATTGGAGTAATATGGGAATCAAAATCAATGGCAAGTACCTCTCACACCTCAGGTTTGCGGATGACATAGTACTGCTATCGGAAGAGCCGTGCAAACTGAACTACATGATAGTCTCTTGGTCATCACAGCGAGACCGTTGGGCTACAAATCAACTGGGACAAAACGAAAGTAATGACTAATCGTGAAGAAATACCTATATCCGTACAGTCTCAACCTATACAATATGTCGCAGAATACATTTACCTTGGACATCTAATTTCAATAAAATCCTGTACAGAAAAAGAAATCGACCGCAGAGTGAAGAATACGTGGAACAAATACTGGGCTATGAAGGAAATTTTCAAAGGTCCCATACCCACAAAAATAAAAACGAAAGCGATGAACATTTGCCTAACACCGGTTCTTAGCTACGCATGCCAGACCTGTTCTCTCAAGAAAACACTCTTAAATAAAATAAGAAGCTGTCAAAGAGGAATAGAACGGAGTTACATGAACATCAAAATGAAAGACAGAGTCAAAAGTTCACTAATAAGGAAGAAAACAAAGGCTAGAGATGCGGTTAAACAGGTCCTGGCACTTAAATGGAAATGGTCAGGCCACATTCAGAGAGCTACGGATGAAAGATGGTCACAAATAATCACAAATTGGTACCCCATATACAAGAAAAGAAAAAAGGGTAGACCATTTAAAAGATGGAGTGACGACATCATCCAAATAGCCGGAAACGTATGGCCCAGGCGGGCAAAGGATAGAGCCACCTGGAACGGTTTGGAGGAGGCTTTCACCGCAAAAGGCGGCCCTTACACCTAACAATACTAACCTAACTTAAGTACAAAACTAACATTACTATCAAATAAATGAATAAGTATATATAATATCACAACGCATGTAAGGGACAAAATAAAGCTTATAAATAAATAAATAAACAGATGAAGAAAGTTATTGTGAAAAAACGAACACATTTTCTAATATAATTCGACAACAAAGCAAAGTAAATATTAAACAAAATGAAAAAGTTTCTAAAAAGCAGCTGAAAAGATTATTACAATCCGCTAAGTTTGGTGAAAATTCTGTAGTTCCCACTAATAATAGTATAATATTATTACCACCACCGCTTGCAATATGTCAAAACCGAAAATCACAACAATTTAACACTCAGGCTACTCCTATTGACGAGGTATTTACCGCTGACGTTATCCAGTACATATCTCCGGGTGATGTTGTCTTTGCGCCTGAACCTGAAATAAAGAAGATCACTCAGACTACTCCTATTGACGAGGAACTTACCGCTGACGTTATCCAGGACATTTCTCCGGGTGATGTTGTCTTTGCGCCTGAACCTGAAATAAAAAAGATCACTCAGACTACTGCTATTGACAAGGAACTTACCGCTGACGTTAACCAGGACATGCCTCCGGGTGATGTTGTCTTTGCGCCGGAGCTTGAAATAAAGAAGATCACTCAGACTACTCCTATTGACGAGGAACTTATCGCTGACGTTATCCAGCACATGCCTCCGGGTGATATTGTTATTGTGCCTGAACCTGAAATAAAGAAGATCGCTCAGACTACTCCTTCTGACATTATAAATGAGCCACTAGCGCATCATTCCCGTGACATAACTTGTACTGAAATAGTAACAGACAACGATGACCAAACTACATCATTTCAACAACCTCAGGTGTACACTTCTTTGAAAACAGTGGTCTTTGAGCACGAATCTGAGGATATAGAAGAGAATAAGGGTTCTCCTTCGCTTATTAATTTATTTGATACATCTTTTTTTGATCCAATAACTGACACCAGTGATCATGATATGAATTCTGAACACCCTAAACTTAGTAAGAAGTTTCCTAATAAGATATTAAAATCCTACGTTGATTATCTTTCTGAGAATGAAGACTTTTCAGCAGGTAGTTCCGATCTTTGGAGCATGAATGAGTCCGAAAGTTCAATTAATAGTGAGAATAAAAAGAAAAAGTGTACGAAAAAGAAACAAAAAACATTTAAAGAAAACTTAATTACAATCAAAACCAAAAAGGAAAACAAAAGTAAGCTAAGGAAACAACAAAAAAATTCTGGTCAACAAAAAAATATGAAACAAGATCAGGAAATATAAAAGAAGAGAAGTCAATGAAAAGAAACCCATGCTTCCCTAATGTATGTGCTAGAAAATGTTACGAAGTATCAGAGGATAGAAGAATGAGCCTATTTAATTATTTCTGGACTTTAGATGTTCAACGTCGAAAAGACTGGATCGTAAGATTTGCACAACCGATTCCAATCAAAAAAAAAAACTAAATGTGTAGAAAGCAGAAGAAGCCAATCATTTGATTATGTTATAAACGAAGGTGAAGGATCTAGACCAGTTTGTCAAAAATAACTAATATTACCCAAAAGTTTATTTTATATACAGTAAAAAATGCACACGAAAATATGCCAAGCGTAGAAAAGAGAACATGTCATGCAGAGAAGTATAGTGATGAAGATAAAGCATTGGCAAAAGCTTTTATCGAAAGCCTTCCGGCCGTTCCTTCGCATTATTGTCGTAAAAATAGTTCATGTTTATATTTACCTCAGGAATTTAAAAGTGCTACAAATGTATTTAGGATTTATCTCAAACACTGCCAAAACAATTCTAAATTACACCTAAGTGAAAAAGTTTTTACCAAAATATTTAATGATGATTACAATATTCGATTTCATACTCCCAAAAAAGAGAAATGTGTCACATGTACAAAAGCTGAAAATACTGAATTATTATCAGAAATAATAAAATATAAAATCAAGGACATGGCTGTTCATCTCGAGGCCAGCTACCAAAGATTTAAAATCCATCAGAAATTAACTTCCAACGATACGCTCACCATTAGCTTCGACCTGCAAAAAGTGCTGAATACTCCTGATGGAGAGAGTATGTTGTTATATTACTCCAGAAAATACGCCGTTTATAACTGTACATTCTATCACAAAGTACGTAAGCGGCGGCGCGCCGCAGACAGAGGGGCCACTCTCACTTTGACATTTCGGTTTTACAGGGAATATTGGGCAATATTGGACCGAGCTCAGTCGCGGCTGTCATGATTGCTTTGTGCAGGCGTTTGTCACGTCATTCATACATTAAGTACTGTACGAGGTTGGTTGCATTGGATGGGTTACCTTTATTATTTGTTACAGACCGAATTTACTTTTTTGTTTTTAATTCTTTCTTCCAAATATTTTTAAGTTATAAAGGTCATTAATCTTTCAAGATGACAAATTAGAAATTCATTATCTAGAATTATAATAAATTATTTTTAGCCCATAAATGAAATTGGGCACTTGTCATAATAATAAGGTTCAAGTCATACAGCTTACAAATATGTTACCTCCGACTGCACAGCATAATTTTCTTCTTGTTTAAGATCATCTTTGGTTTTTTGATTTTATTAGGTACGTGTTTTTTCACATATATATTTTTGTCGAGCTTGGAGCTTTTTACAATTTATTTTTTAAGTGGGATCATTATTACACTATTACTACGTCTTTTTACTCACCAATATTCATCGTATGTGCCGTAATAATAAATTTTTCGTGATATGAAATGGATATTTGATGCCCTCTATGTATTTATGTGTGTAACTTGGGCAACCTACTCTTTTTTTTAATTCGGCATCAATAAAGTAGCAACCCTAGTGAATCTGTCAAGTTTAGCTGTCAATTTTCTAAACGGCGGGAGTGGCCCTTCTGTATACTTACTATTTTGTGATTCTATGAAAGTCAAACCAACAAAGGACACTGTTATAATTGGGGAGAAAGCGATGGAAAAAGGGGTGGCATTGAAATTGCTACTTGTATTTATAAATTCCTACTAGAAATTGATAAACGTCCTGTAAAAAATGTTATACTTTATTGCGACTCTTGCCCTGGACAGAACAAAAATAAGATAGTTCTCACAGCCCTACACTACTTTATACAGAATGCCAAAAACGTTGAAGTGGTCCAAATAAATTACTTATTACCTGGGCACACCTATATGCCCGTCGATTCAATGCATGCAGTCATTGAACGCGAGGTTAGACGAATTATTGTTTGGAGTCCGAGTCAATGGCCGACGTACATGGAATCTGCAAGAAAACGTCCTGAACCATATATAATTAATGTTTTGGAGTATGCAGATTTTCTCAACTGGGACAGCTTGGTGTCTGTAAATTTACCAATATTTCACAAAGGCAAATACAGTTAAAAGCAATGCGCATTGTCACTTTCAAGAAAAAAAACGCTAAAAGTATAGAAGTAAAATATTCAATGAAAGAAAACGAAGACGCTCAAGTAGTAACATTATATGATGAATAAAAAGGAAGAGGATCAAAAGCAAAAGGCAAAGGAAAAAAAACAAAACCAAGATCTAACAGGTGCCAACAAAGTAGAAGATGATACTTCTAGCATTGGTTTACCAAGGCTTTATGACAAACCTAACCCTATACCAGTCGCCAAGTATAACGATTTAAAGCTACCTTTATGTACTAACGGCACTATACCAAAGCGATTTCATAAGGAGTATATAGATCTACCGTCTTTGGGAACTGTTAAAGACAGTCTTCCTGAAACTGACGAGGAAGACGATATCGACACAAATGATCTCTAAGATTTTACTGTTTAAGGTCCAGTTTTTTGATAACTTAACCAATGATTTCAAATTTCGGTAAAACGAGTTTATTCTTCAATTAATTCATTCATTTATTCTCCAACTTATTTGAACATTTGTCAGGCTTACAAATTAAGAAAATGTGTTTTACCGAAACCATTGGTTTACTACAGATAAAAAAACTAGGCCTAAGTTTTATTACAATAATTTTAAAAGACTGAAGTTACTTGTCATTTAATTAATAATATAGAATGTCAATTATTTGAGTTTTGAGCTATGGTGGGCAAAATTTGTTATTATTTTGGTTATTTTAAGTTTATTATTAATTTAAGGACTGTTCTGATGTTTGAGATTCATTTATAATTATTTAAAAAAAGTCGTTAGTAGATTAGTTTACTAGCTGATTATTTTAAAAATAAACAGTCAAACCTTGATCTCTAAGACTTTACTGTTTAATTTTCATTCACAATTGAAGAAAAGACTGAAGTTACTTTACATTTTATTATTTTTTTAGCAGTCGGGTGTTTGCTATATTTGAGACTTTTTAGTTTTATTAATGAACGAGTTCTACAAAATAAGCTTTTTATTTGGAAATAAAAATAGTTCCTATTAGAATAACATTTTTGTTACTTTTCTTTACTAAATATACTACATATACTAATATTACTAAATATACTACATATTTGAATAATAAATAAAAAATAATTATATATATATTACTACCTATTGTAGGTATTTCTATTTAGAACTTTATTTTTTTGTTCCTTTTACCCCCTTTTACCCTCTGATTTAATTGACTTGTATTACCCATTAATGATCATGATTAATCGTTTACGACACATCTGACTTTATCATAACCAATTTTTCGTGGCTGTTAAGTACTACAGTTATTTTTTTTTGGGCTGTAAAGGACTGCCATTTTTGTCAATAATTAAGTTTGGTTTATTTAGTTAATTTATATGGATAGAACACAAAAAATAGTTAGGGTTTCTTTTGACACCATGAATATAGTACTTTGTTTGAAAAAGATATTGGACAAAAACAATTTTTTGTTTTTGTTTTATGGCTCTACTGAAAACTCGTGTTTTGTCCTTTACGACAATTAAATTTCCGGTATCGATGTGTTTTACGTACTATATTATGTACTTATATCCGAATCCTAATTATGGAGACGCATAAAATCGTCGTATGGAATGAATATTTGTAACACTGTAACATACACATACATACATGATAAAAAAGCGAAGGGTCGGGGGGTCGCGAAATATTTTTTCATACCAGGGTGGTCGCATCATGAAAAAGGTTGAAAACACTGGTCTACAGCATCCATTGAGAAGCTGGTTTCTAAGGATTTATTCCTTAGAAACCAGCTTACACCGCAGACCACCCCAAGTTCTATTAATCCATCCAAAGCTTGTCTGGTAGGCTGTCAACCTTTAATCTCATTTGCCCCCTTCGAGCTTGCCACCGGGGTGGTGGCTAGCACTTACTGGTGGCGTTTACCACTCCGGTGGTCAATGGCACTTATTTAGTGTCATCAGCCCCTTTTCATAATTATTTACAGTAAGGTGGTCGATTCTCAATAACTTACGTAGGTACTGGACATTATCTATAGAAATTGATATTAAACATCACTAGTAATTTAATACAAAATAAGTAAAACAATGGCAAATATAGGGCATTATAATTTAAAATACTAAATAATTATTCAAACTATTTTTGCCTTTGACGTGCATTTCGGCTTCGAAATTTGGCAAGACAAATATTTTTTCCAAAAAAAGATCCTCCTCGAACAAAACAGGTGCTAAAAACAAACGAAATATTTGGTGACGCAATATTGAATTATAACTGCCCTCCATTCGTAGATTTTTTGACTATACACACTGAATTAGGCAGTACTTCTAGTACAACTAAAACAAAACCAATAATTTACGCTTTACTAAGGCTGAGGCTACATTAGGCCGCGACGCGACCTGCGACACATGAGCGATTAAAACAAGTAAATGAATGCTCACGTATATGGCTACACCGTACATCAAATATTACTAGCGATCTTTGATTTCTTTATGCGATAGGAACAACATTACTGAAATCACGGCATCGGCTACATCAATATGAGCGAAATTGAAGCGAATTTATTAGAAAATTTCTCACTTGCACGACTAGTTCAATAGTGCTGCTAAATATGCGTGTGGCTACATTATGCGTATAGTAAACCGCGATGGATGATTTGATCGCATTCTAAGAAAACGACCGATTCATTGTTATGATAGCGGCTACATTACAACTGTACTTCAGAGCGTAAAAAACAAATGCTCGTCAGTTATATTAAATGGCTACATTATTTGAGCGAATTTAAATGAATGAGCGATTAATTTTGCGAGAAGTTTAAAGTTACTGTTTTAGTGGGTCCGCTGTCAAGTGGCTACATAATCACGCTACGGACATCGGACTAGGTGCGGGAGACGGGGGCAATACTAGTGCACTTGGCGCTCGCTCATGACAGTGCGACACGTAGTTTGTTTTGATCGCTCATCTAGAGAGGTTTGTCTATGAATCTACGATGGACGTTGAGTTGTTTGTATCCGAAATTCAAGCACGTCCTGCAATATGGATGGCTAAACATGGAGCACACAAAAATTCTATTCATTTCAAATCTAAAATTGATTTCTTCCTGTGGCAAACTTTGGCTGTATGGGAATGTGAACATCACAATTTTTTTTAATCTAAGATTGCACAATGATCTATAATGTTGGAGTAATTCTCCTTTATTCACATTACCCCTATTACCAATGAATATTAATAATGTAGTTTCCTGGTTAAAATTACATTTTATAACTTTTTTCATTATGTCAAATAACGAACAACCAGGCATACAGTAGTTCATTATTGAGTGTCCTGGGTATTCAAGGTAGGTCAACAAGTTTGTCAATATTTTCATGAAATCCTTACTAAAAACTGAAGATGGACCGAATTTATTCCGGAATTTATCGTCCAACCAAACAAAAAATTCAATATCCGCAGGGCAGTGCAATATTCTTCGTTCTTGTCTGTTAATTTGTCGTCATCCATAGAGATGAGTTCCGCCGTGAGATCAAGTTAATATTTTTCAATCGCATCACAAGTCTGCTTGCTAAGCGGATCTTGCAGTAGGCAAATCATCGTCGTGTTGACAAAGACTTTCTATGACAAAGACAAACTTTAATCTTATCCATGATGACTTCTTTTGCGGTTCTAATATCTTCACACTCTTTTAAAAACATAATGCAGCAGACATAAAATTATTTGTTGTGTGGATCTACATCATTAAAACATTTTAGGTTGTGTTGTAGAGGGGACATCTGAAGTCTATTTTATAGCCAAGCGGATCTTGCAGTAGGCAAATCATCGTCGTGTTGACAAAGACAATCTTTAATCATATCCAAGATGACTTCTTTTGCGGTTCTAAAAACTTCACACTCTTTTAAAAACTTAATGCAGCGGACATAAAATTATTTGATGTGTGGATGGGTAATGGCACCAGTGAATGAACACTTAAGCAATTTGCGAACTTTAAAAAATATTTACTGTGGGTTATCACTAATGAAAGCGGCCGAAATTTGTTTTACAGTGTTAAGAATATATTCAAAAATTATTTTTAGGTACGTTTTACAACATAACATTCACAGTTTTATTATAATAAGCAGTAAATCGGAAAATACCCCAAAACTCTAGTGAATGAACGGCGTTTTCTAGTAAATGAATGAAATGAAACCAGTGAATGAACAAAATTCTTCGTTTATTAATTACACTATTACAGTCATAATATTGCAATAAATGCGGTGAAAAATCAACATTTCTTTAAAAATCTTCAATGTCTTAATAGAAAAAATAAAAATAAAATCTTCTCAAAACAAAACCTCTAAATCTTACCTTAATTCTACAAACATTCATAGACCTCTCAGGCAAGTGCTCCAGTGAATGAACACCCCCCAGTGAATGAACAAAACGCAGTTTTAACCAAAAAATAAGAAATCTGAACGTTTCTACCATGTGTAGTATTTTTTTTCATAATTACAACTCTATTTCCCATTTAAGTGATCACATTCACGTTTAATGTCATAATTCATTTCAAAATGGCGAGTGCTTAAAGTTTAAGTCGATAGTGAAATTTTTATTTGTTCGGGCTAGAGTTTAGGACTGAGGTAAGTGGAATCTTTTTTGATTTGACGTTGTAATGTAAATAACGGTATTTTTGATGGGTTATTTGTTTATTATCGTAGGATAGTAGTTTAATATTGTGTTTCAAATCCATTTATTTGCAATTTTTGTCAGTTATATTAAATTATTAAGTGTCCCAGCATTGCATCAAAAAATCGTTTAAATTCCAGTGAATGAACGGGTGTTCATTCACTGGGTAATCGTAAAAATCACGTTTTGGTTTAAAAACATAACTTACGCTAATGCTATAAGGTTCATGTTTTGGGAGCTATTTCTTAAATAGATTTCCGATCTTTTGGCCAGTATTGGGACAGGTATGTTCATTTACTGCTTCATAAAATCCAGTGAATGAACACTTCATATTTTAAGACAGATTTCTCAAGAAATTTGGTATTTTGTTCTATGTAATTTTGCAGCAGATGGGAGGGATGTTCCTCCATTTGTCATATATCCTTACAAACGAATGCCTGCGGCTGTGATACAAAATTTTCCAGATACCTGGTTTATGGGGCGATCAGACAGTGGATGGATGGTGTCCAACACTTTTTTTTCATACATACAAATGTTTTACGATTGGCTGGTTCAGAATGAAATACAATTACCGGTTTTACTTTTTCTTGATGGCCACAAATCTCATATAAACCAGGAAATGTTTACGTTTTGTCAGGAAAAGCGAATATTAATATTCTGCTTATATCCGAATGCCACGCACATATTACAGCCCTGTGATGTCGGCATTTTTGGCCCCATAAAAAAGTGTTGGCAGAAAATCGTGCGCAAAAATAAACAAATTTCTACAGCATCCATAACAAAAAATAATTTCGCAATAAAATTTAAAGAAGCCTACACCAGTGGATTAAAAGTTGAAACCATAAAGCATGCTTTTAGGGCATGTGGCCTATATCCTTTAAATGTAGACGGAGTTGACTATTCAAAATGCATTAGCACTCGAAGAGAGGAAATTAATGGGCAAATTGCTCTTAATCGTGATAACCGAATTCTAGAGGAGAGAAAGGACGATATGAGGAGCACTATTAAAATAATTGAAACAGAAGTAGGTCTATAATAATTTTTTGTTTGGTTGGACGATAAATTCCGGAATAAATTCGGTCCATCTTCAGTTTTTAGTAAGGATTTCATGAAAATATTGACAAACTTGTTGACCTACCTTGAATACCCAGGACACTCAATAATGAACTACTGTATGCCTGGTTGTTCGTTATTTGACATAATGAAAAAAGTTATAAAATGTAATTTTAACCAGGAAACTACATTATTAATATTCATTGGTAATAGGGGTAATGTGAATAAAGGAGAATTACTCCAACATTATAGATCATTGTGCAATCTTAGATTAAAAAAATTGTGATGTTCACATTCCCATACAGCCAAAGTTTGCCACAGGAAGAAATCAATTTTAGATTTGAAATGAATAGGACATTACATAATATAACATATAGTAATAATTTATTCCATTTAATTGAAACTAACAATTATGTTGGTAATAACTTTTATTTGACAAAAGATAGATTTTTCATGGATAGGTACTTTCTTTCAAAGTATTGTAAACGACAGATAGCTGTGTCGCTATCATATTATTTTTCTATTACAGCCAAGAATTTGGCTAAACAACTTGCTTCTATTGAGCAATGCCAAGAAGTGTTTTTTAATTCAGCCAATAATTTGGTATCAGAAATTGATATTGATAGTAATTTAAATTACAAATTTGGACAATAGGGACAACCTCTTGCAAAACTGTACATAACGAAAATTGCAAAAAAGAATCAAATAAAAGTTTAAAATCAGTAAATAGTATTAACCTGGTGCATCAAAATATTCAAGGATTTTTGAACAAAGATTTAGAAGTAGATTTATTTATGAATTTTAATAGCATTGATATTCTTTGTTTAACAGAACATTGGCCTAAAACTAAAAGCCACCAGTTTTTGTTGGCTCTTTGATTTTAGTAAGTAACCAGCTTAAATATAAGGACCGTAAGGATATTGTGAGCCTATCTGTTGAGCGGACAGTTGAAATAGCTTGTATGGAATTGGAGCAGTTTATTGTATTAAGTGTATACAGACCCCCTTCAGGATTGTATGACTGCTTTGAAAAGGTAATGGATGAAGTGTTACACAAGATTAAAAAACAAGAAGAAAAAAAGAAAAAAAAAGATTAAAATAACTTGTGGTGATTTTATTGTAATTTATTAGAAAACTCAGGTTCTTGTAGTAAAATAATAAGTCTGTTTCAGTCCTACAATCTTGTAAACCTATTTTTGGAGTCCACAAGAATAACCCCTACTAGTGCCACATCCTTAGATAATATTTATACTAATGTTATACCTGTCCACAAATAAATTATAAATTTACTAGATTCTGATCATTGTTGGCAGAGGATTACTATACAAAACCTAAACAACAAAGTGGCTAAAAAGGATATCACTGTTAACCCCAAAACTGCAAATCGTTTGGCAGCTTTTAAGGCTAAACTCATTAATAAATTACCAATTTTGTCAATTCATGCTGATCCTAATCATCTATATGATGATTTTTTTAGTATATACTGTAAACAATTTAATTCGACCTTTATTCCCAAGAATATCTCCGTTAATAGTAACGCATCATTCGGTGATTGGGCGACCATTGATATTCATAAAAGTAGAAAACGGCTTTATGAGCTGTACAGTGAAAGGCCTTATGTAAACACTGATGAATTTAATTTATATGTTAGAAATTATTCAAAATGATTTAAAAAAGTTTGGAGTTTGGCCAAGTCGCATTATTTGAGTTCGAAGATTAAAAACAGTAGTAATGTTATTAAAACGACTTGGAATATTATTAATAGTGAAACGGGAAGATCTGGTAACCGAAATACTGACTACAGCCTGTCTATTAATGACAACATCATAAAATCAGACTCACAAGTCGCAGTGGCCTTTGAAAATTTATTTTCGGATATTCCCATTTCAACTACTAAATCCCTAAACTCATCACCTTCTGTTGCTGAGTCTTTGCTAAAAGAAAATGTTAATGTCTGCAATACGGAATTTCTTTTTGAACATATTACTTGTAGAGACATAATTAAAACCTCTCACACTTTAAATGTTAAAAGTCTATTATTGATGTTGTCGCACCTAGTTTAGCTATTATCTTTAATAATTGTATCGACTGTGGGGAGTTTCCTGACCTAATGAAGAATAGTAAAATAATACCTTTGTTTAAATCAGGTAGTACATCAGACCCTACAAATTATAGACCTATTTCAGTACTACCTACTTTTAGTAAAATATTTGAGAAATTAATTTTAGAGCAATTGCAACGATTTTTTAATAAGCATAAATTATTACATAGCAAACAGTTCGGTTTTACAAGGGGTCGTTCAACTACTGATGCCGGTGTTGACCTTTAGGACATATTTATAATGCATGGGAAGATAAGTGCGATGCCCTGGGAATCTTTTGTGATTCGTCCAAGGCATTTGATTGTGTTCTTCATGAAACGCTAATCAGGAAACTCCGCCACTACGGGATCCGGAACAGCGCTCTGGATCTTCTTACTTGAGTAATAGGATTCCGACTGTTGACGTTAATGGAAAAAGATCACCCGGATCTATAGAAAAAATGGGAGTCCCGCAGGGCTCAATTCTTGGTCCTTTATTGTTTCTTATTTATATTAATGACTTGCCTTACCTCATAAAGGATAACCATGATATAGTGTTGTTTGCAGATGATACTTCACTTTTGTTTAAACTTAAACGGCAGCAGCTGGTCACTGACGAAGTAAATAGCGCGATCTCAAAAGTAGTTCACTGGTTCAATGTTTACAATTTACTCCTTAATAATAAAAAAAACCAAATGCATTAAGTTTACCCTACGTCACGTTAGGCAGGTGAAAACTGATGTGTTGATAAAGGGCGAAGAATTGAATCCTGAGAATAGCACAGTTAGGCTTAACTTTGGATGCTAAGCTTCAGTGGGGCCCTCATATAGATTAGTTGTCAAAGAAGCTAAGCTCCGCAGCATATGCTGTTAGAAAAATTCGTAATTTAACTGACATAGAGACAGCCCGTTTAGTATACTTTAGCTATTTTCATAGTGTAATGTCGTACGGTATTCTGTTGTGGGGAAATGCCGCCGACATCCAGAATATCTTTGTTTTGCAGAAAAGAGCTGTTCGATCAATATATAAATTAAGCCCGAGGCACTCTCTCAGAGAGAAATTTAAGGAGATTAATGTAATGACTGTGCCCTCTCAGTATATTTATGAAAATCTTTTATATGCTCATAAAAATATAAAATTGTTTAAAAAAAAACAGTGATATCCATAACATAAATACTAGGAACAAACACAAATTTGTAGTACGTACAACAAGGCTCAAGAAGATAGGTGGCTTGTTTAGATGTCAATGTGTACGCTTTTATAATAAGCTTCCAAGCCACGTACAAGATCTAAGTCTTAATAAATTCAAATCATTCATTAAACGTAAGTTGTGCCAGAAAGCTTTTTATACTATTAAAGATTACGTTGAAAGGCTTGGGATTGAGCTGCTCCAATTAATTTAGTTTTTTTATATTTTGCACCGTGAATTTTGTTTTAAATTTTGTTTTTCTTTTGTTTTCTTGCAATGACAAGAATATTTACTTTTTAAAGAATTATGTTATTTTATTTTTATTATTGTGAATGTGAAGACTATGTGGTTTTTTTATTTTATCTTAGTTAGGTTTTAATCATGGTCTGGCAGTTTTAGTAGTTTATGCGGCCTACCCGAATGTCCTTTCTTTGGTATTGTTCGTCGAATCGTTGAGCTCCTTAAATTCTGAGTTGAGCTGCTCGGTTATTGACAAATGCGTGCACTGACTGGACAGGTCCACTCAATCTGGCTGGTTCTTTCCTCAAAAGACCATTTCAGACATCTGTCTACATGGTCTTCACATGATCTAACCAAGATTTTGTCAGGACTTTAAAAGAGACTGTGACCTCTGAGTATGTTTCGGCCTTTCTTCTCAGAGTAGTCAGATAGGAAACACCGACCTCATCTAGTTTTAAAAAATATGATCGACATGTAAAAGTGTTTGTACAAACCAACTTACAGAAATAAAATCATTTATCATATAAAAAATTGGGATGACGCAGCTGATCAAGCATTTATAGGATGGCTATAACCATATGACGTGATGAGTCCAGGTAGATCAAACCAGTAGAAGTCCAGGTAGAGCAGCAGTCGCACAAACGCGTCAAAGCGCAACAAGACGGAAAAAAATGTTGCTAATTCAACTGAAAATGGCGTCAAATAGTTACCAGTCGGAGAAATGTGATGATTATCATTTTTTTATGAGTCTCCTGCCACAAATGAGAAATTTTGGTGTTTTACAAAAGTTACGCATTCAAAATAAAATTGCCCAAATCATAATAGACGAGGCAGAAAGGATGCCATTTTCTCAACTGAGATACGAGGAAAATTATGGAGGATATTCTACTGGCAACTACTAATTATTAATTTGATTATTACATTTTTTTACTAACCTACTTGTTTGATTACTACTTATCTACATATAAATACAAAACTTTTAATAAAATCGTTTTATTCTTACCTCAGAGTTATGAGCAATTTATCCTCAGGTCTAATAATTTTCTAAAGTTCGCATCTTCTTTGGTGATTTTAGGTGATATTTTACTAAGCATGTAGTCAAATGTTGACACGGGCATTCGAGTGTACTCAAAGAGTTTTGTAGGGTATAGGGCTCGTATACAAAACTGCGATGCGACGTCGCATCGCAAAAATCTGCGAGCTCCCTCTACGCATCGCAAGAACTTGCGAATTTTGATTCGCATCGCGCATTACTGCGATGTTTCGTCACACTTGTTGGCGCCATTTTAGTTCGATCTGGGACTGCGCGTGGGCAAGACGTGTACTTTAAGGCGCCGATTCCCTTGAGTAGCTGATTTTATAATGAGAATCACGTCTAAACGGCTAGACGTATTTTTTTGGAAAAATATATGTTATTTTAGACCATTTTCTTAAAAATTTCATCTGAGCAAATTTTGAGTTTTATTCGTATAACATAGTGTAATTAATTTGTAAAGTTATGCCTAAATCGGACAAAAACACGACAATCACACCAAAACCGCTGGGCGTATTTTAATGAAATCGACACCATATCAAAGACAATTTAATTATCTACATTTTGATCTGAAGCTTTTTTTTAAAGTCATAGAATAATAAGGGAAGTACAAAAAACTACTAAATTTTGGGTCGCGCGGGTGTGAAACGAGTGCGCGTTTTGTTCCCTCAAGGTCGTTGGCGTTAGTCGTCGTCTTAATGTAAAAAAATGACTGAGTACGACGTTGATTTTTAATATCACTGATTGAGGAGCGCCCTGTTCTTTGGGACACTAGTAATGAAGATTATAAAAACAAATTCATCAAACAAGATGCTTGGAAGGACGTATGTAAAATTTTATTTCCAAATTTCGAGGAAAAAGAAAACAATGAAAAAACAAAACTTGGTAAGTAGACAAATACATTTATTAAGTATAACTTCTTTTTACTTTTTACTAAAACTACCTACAAATCAAACATTTATTCATATAAGCACAACAAATATTCTTTAAATTGTTTCCAATGTTTAGGCGTCGACAGCGAGTTACCTTTTTTGTTTTGCGATGTGATCCTTTTGTACCTGTTGTATTGACTTATTATCAAGAAAGCGAGCAACAATGTAAGCCGCATCGTATATTCTTATTCTTTTTTGTAGTTGCCAGCTTAATGCTCCAACTTCACTAGTAAAGTAATCTGAATTCAACAGGGGTGTCTAATCCATCACGGTTAATTACAAAGTTATGTAGTATGCAACAAGCCTTGACAATACATAATAGACAATAGACATTTCTATTGCAAAATTATATGAGACGTTAATGGACCGGTGAAATATTCGCCACTTATTGGCCAGTATGCCGAAACTACAGTCGACATATCTTCTTGCCCTACTCAAACGGTAGATGAATACTCTTTGTTTAACAGACAAATGCTTGCCAGAATAAGGGCGCATGACATTATTCGAAATAGAAAAGGCTTCGTCTCCAACAAAAACAAATGGAACCGGTTCTTGAAAACCCGGTTACGGCCTCGATTGTAGCCCTCGTAATTAAAAAAAGTGATCCACTGTTTGAGGGACTACGAATACGAATATGTTTCCCATCAACGGCTCCAATACAGTTAGGGAAGTTGGCTTTCTTGTCAAAGTTCGCAGCAATTCCTTCAAACAGCTGTTGCGTTTTTTTTGGTATGTTTTCATTTAAACAATATTTCCATATTGCACTACAAACGTTTCTTGTATTAGAACGTGAAATATAAACAGGGCAAATTTAACATTTAGAGACATCTAGGCATTATAAATATAATTAAAAACCTATATTATGCAAATAAATTATTTGACTTTAATTATTGTTATTGTTGGAATAAATAATTGTTCGGTTGCCGCAACCTTTGCCGCAACCGTCACCGACCTACACGCCGGTATCCAGTTTCCGCCTATCGCCGCCGCTGCGAGTGCTTACCCCAACACCACCACTACCAGTATCTCCACCACCACCATCCCCGCCACAACTTGTGTTCCCCGTGGCCCCTCTATCTCCATCTGATGCGACACAACATCGCGCAATAGGTAGAAACATGTTATTTGTTTCTTGTATTAGAAGGCAAATATTGTGGTATTTATTCAAGATCTACTTACGTTTCATAACACTCCACAATCCATCTTCACATCTTTTGATATCGCATCAATTTGTGTAACTCATTTTATATATATTCTTTGTATTATTACATCTGGAAAGCATATTTAGTTATCTCTGACTGTTTTAAATATCTAAACTTAAATCATATTCGTAAATTATAATTCTTAATATTTTTCAACTGTGACATTTTCATCTGACATGACACCTGTCTGTCTATTTTATTTTCTTAAAGCCATAGACATACCATAGGTACCATGGACTACCTAGACCTTTCCTTAAGCTAGTTGTACATTATTGTAAGGTCAGTGCAGAGTGAACCGCCTTTGTAAAGCCGTTTTTTTTCGTTCTGGTCTTATTGAGATTTGAATTTGAAATTGAGAAGAGTTGGCAGATCGAATGAAAAACGGGCTTCAGCTTTTTTCAGTGGAGAGTCTGGTCTGAACGCCGAAAGACTTTTTCCTACTGAGGATTACTAAGTGTATTTTCTAATCGGCAAATTATCTAAAACTCTAATAATCAGCCATTATATTATTACCTCAATGTATTCAGTACGTGAATGTGGTTAAAATCTTTAGAAAATCTATCAATAAATAACTTCTGGACTATGTGTACTTTTACTGCTATATAAATCAAGATGTGCCACTTTGGCACGAGGTGCACGTATGTACTGCGGCAGACAGGACGTCAGATGTACTGCGGCTGACAGGACCTCAGCGGCGCGGCGCGGCTTCGGTGCGCTCGCAGCACGCGCTGGTGCGCTCGCAGCATGCGCTGGTGCGCTCACAGCATGCGCTGGTGCGCTCACAGCATGCGCTGGTGTGCTCGCAACACGCGCTGGTGCGCTCTGAATACAAGCGCGCCACGGCATCCCACCAGCCGTCCCATCACACCGTGCCACGTCTTCCTGCCCGACCTGCTCCTGGATAGCTGCCGACGTCGTCTGAATCCGGCCTATTTTTATATTTCTATATCCGGCTGACAGGACCTCAGCGGCGCGGCGCGGCGTTGGTGCGCTTGCAGCACGCGCTGGTGCGCTCGCAGCACGCGCTGGTGCGCTCGCAGCATGCGCTGGTGTGCTCGCCACACGCGCTGGTGCGCTCTGAATACAAGCGCGCCACGGCATCCCACCAGCCGTCCCATCACACCGTGCCACGTGTTCCTGCCCGACCTGCTCCTGGATAGCTGCCGACGTCGTCTAAAGCCGGCCTATTTTTATATTTCTATATCCTTTTTATTAATTTTAGTTTATAATTTTCTTGATTTTATTAACGTTGCTTACGAATAGCTCCACTGAGCTATACGTAACGTTACAATATAAACAGTGCAAATTTAACATTAAGAGACATCTAGGCATTATAAATATAATTAAAAACCTATATCCTATGGATACCAAGCTATAGTTTTAAACAAATTTCCAAATTTTGTCAACTAGCCAATTATTGTTTATGACCGTTACCTGTGCGTTTCAAGCTTAGTAATTAAAAAAGCATTAGAAATTCTTATTTAGAACACTATGTACTTATTCCAAACCTATGAATTGAGAACTTATTTGAATTGAAGATATACATATGTATTTTGAATTTATGTATTTTTACTTCATGAATTCCAGTCATATGTATTTTGAATATATATCATACGACTGGAATTTATGTTATGTATCTTAACTGTCTGATACGTTTTCACGGCCAGCCCGCAATTCTAAATCAATTTAGAAGATTTATTCTTAATTTTTAATTCTATTTAGAAGTACTTAGTTACTTGGGTATTTTTAAGTCTTCATGTGATACGCCGACTTATTTACTTATTTTAACAAATATTTTAGGTAAGATTTTTCGATTGTCGTACTTGACTTTTCTAATGGATTTTATTTCTCTTTAGGATTACCTACTGAAGATGTATGAAGTATAATCACAATATCAATGATGGATTTAATTACCATAATAAATATTTTGGAAGGCAACGAAATAGGTGACATTAATGCTGAACTAAACGATGGGAGTATACATGCACCACCACCAGAATATATCCAACACGAAAACTTAGAAAAAGATGATTCTAGCGAATCTTACGAATTATTAAACCTCGATCAACAAAATACCGCTAGTGTAGATATAATTAAAAAACCCGAATGTAACACATCAACCCCTCAAAATGAAGATAATCAAGAACCCGGCTGCAGCACATGGGGTAATTTTAACACAGAAGAAAGACCTCAAGACGGCAGTAGCCAAACGAATCAAGAACCCGGCTGCAGCACATGGGGTAATTTTAACACAGAACAAAGACCTCAAGACGGCAGTAGCCAAGAGAATCAAGAACTTGGATGCAGTTCATTGAGGAATACTGATAATAATTTAATTTTCGTCGAAAGTCAAAAAGGTGGTAAAATTTTATTGAAAGATGGCTACCGGTACCGCATTAATAGAAAAAATAAATGTGGCTCCTCAATTTGGTACTGCACAAAAAAAAATTGTAAAGCTTCCTTAACTTTAGATGAAAAGGAAGCAAACATTCTAAAGACTGGAGCAACAGATCATGTTTGTTTGCCAGATTACAAAAAAGAATAATTTGAAAAAAAGTTTAATCAATGTAAAAAGAACGTACGGACAGACTTGAAACCCATACCCACTATGTATGCAATGTCCATGGCGAGTTTAAAAGATAATAATGATTACGTTGACCAAGTTCGTAGCTTCCAAAGTGTGAAAAATGCACTCTACCGTTCAAGAAATAATTTTTAAATGTTAGTAAGACTACATTCCAGAAATTAGAGGATGTCAAAATTTCACCAGTGATCGCAAAAGATTTTCTGGTTGTAGAAAGTGGTGAGGTAAATAAAATTTTGATATTTATGTTAAATGATTGCAAAAATGCATTGCAGTCCATGAATCTGTTCTTTGTTGATGGAACATTCTTTTCAATTGCCCGACCATTCTATCAATTATATACCATACATGCCGACATTGGTAGTACCGCAGACAAAACCGTAATAGTGCCGATCATTTTTGTGCTGTTACCTGATAAATGCCAATCGACCTATGTGCATATGTTTGAAATGATAAAAGATAACATTCCAGAATTTCAACCAAAAAAATTAAAATCGATTTTGAGATTGCAGCAATAAACGCTATTAAAGAAGTTTTTCCATTAGTTGATATAAGCGGATGTTTTTTCCACTTCCATAAGGCGTTGTGGAAAAAAGGAAAACAGACCGGAATAGTAAATGTTTTCGGCCACCACACCACCAGCGCATCTGCCCAAAAATGTCATCCCAGAAGCATGGGTGTTATTATTAGAAAGTGCACCTGAAGGCAATGAAGCTAAATCATTTAATGAATACGTAACATCGCAGTGGATTAACAAAAATATTGATTTGTTTTGTTGTTATAACGAACGCCACAGGACCACAAACCCAGTAGAGGGATGGCATAACAGGCTAAATAAAAAGCTTAGTAAAAGACCTCCGCTATATACTCTCTTTAGCACACTTAGAGATGAGGCTAAAGAAGCTAGGTTTAAGATAGAGCAGGCAAATGTCTACAACGACAACAATCAGAAACTAAGAAAAAAAAATGCTTGGCTATTGATATACGTATAAATTAAAATAGTTGAAGATTTTACAACTAACAAAATTGATTTAATGATTTGTCTAAACGCTTATCAACTGTAAGATTTGATAAGTGATTATCTTTTAATTATTTAAAATATACATGTTACCTAGGTTGATACAACGATATAGCGTCAATCAATAACGCTAATTTAAAAGAATTATTTACTTATTATAAAGCTATATCTTTTTTTACATTTTCACTAATAGTGGTGATTATACTGTGATTTATTTAGATTAAGAAAGTTACTTTTATAAGAAGAATTATTTTTTACTGTAAAACTATGCTGTTTAACATTTGCAACAATAGTGATGATTATACTGTGATTTATTTAGATTAAGAAAGTTATTTTTTAGAAAAAATATTTATATACGTGATGATTATACTGTATATGTTTAGATTAAGAAAGATTAGATATATACATCTTGAAGGGCATGTTGCGTCCTACAAGGCGTTATTTACCGATGATGCTGCGTCCGACTGACTTTGTGCGTCCGAAATACGGACGCAAGATTGACCGACCCTCATTTTTAGCCCAAGGGTCCCTTATGATCGTTAGAATGCAAGGGCGAAAAATTGGAATGGACGTAATTTCATCACTTCAATGTCTTTTAGCGTATAATATAGTTCCGCCATCGTCCGACTGAAATTTGGAGGGCGCTAGTGTTCAGCGTATAATTTACCACGTATACTTTGAGTTCAGTTCACCGATCTTATCGTGTCCATTGAATATCGTACTTGATTTGTAAAGTTTTTATCATGTTTTCGTGACAACAATCTTGCGTCTTTTAAATATCCTTAAACGGGCACTAGGTACGGTGTCTGAGGGGCCTATTCGGGGTTCACGAGAGACGAATGGCGCGGGGCGCGGGGCGGGGCGGTCTTCAGCGCGCTCGCGTGCCGAAGTTTGTAAACAAACAGACATGTGCCGGCCGTGATGTAAGCTTGTCACCAAAGTGAATTATTTGCAAGTGCGTTAAAAGTGGTTATTTATTTGGTCTATTATTATAGTTAGTGATTATAATAATATATGAATCACAATGAAAAGAAGTGCAAGGATTCTTAAATTGGCAAACCGTAAGTACTTACTTTTTACTACTTAAATGAAAATTATAACACGATTTATCTTATTATAATACCCATAACATCTAGCTAGTAAGTATCTACTTACATTTTAACATGTTGTCTGTTTATAATATTATGATGAGCTTAGTTTGCGTTAAATTGTCTGTGAGTGAACGTGTGTAGTCTGCAAAAATGGTTGTTGTGATTGATGTGGATACTTTTTTTAAAAGAAATGATTTTATGCATTTTTATAAAGCTAAACTGCTATGGCCTTGGGATTCAACGCATTTCATTTTGCAAAATTGGTGCATACATTGTGATACGAGTATTAATATTACTAATTCAGTAGTTGAACACTTTGTACGACCCATGAATTTCGATGACTTTAAAAGGCTTTATAACTCTTCTTTCATGTGGTGTAAATTTTTCGAATATGCCATTTATGATCATTTTCCAGAAGACGAATGTTTTTGTAATAACCAGTAATAATCAAAAGTAAGTAGGTACATGCTTCTATATTACTTACCTACGTATTTGATTCTTATATCGTAATATCATCCTACTTCGTACTAATACCTATTATAAACGCGAAAGTTTGTATGCACTCACGGCTGTTATCCCAGAAGGGATAGCCAGAGGCTTTTTTGCGACTTCACACAGTTCTTAGGACAAGTGCGTTAGCCAATGCGCCTCGGAAGTTTATGTATGATGTTTGTGAGTATGGATGGATGGATGGATGCTTGTTACTCTTTCACGCAAAACGGCTGAACGGATTTGGATGAAATTTGGTATGGAGTTACATTACATCAGACAACGTCATTACAGTTAGGTATATAAAATCTATTTAACCCCTGACGCAAAAAGAGAGGTGTTATAAGTTTGACGTGTTTGTGTGTGTATGCGTGAGTGCGTGCGTGCGTGCGTACCTGAGTGTCTCTTACTTTTTATAGGTTTTCTTGTTTTTGTTTGCTTTTGGGTCGAGGGTATTTACATTTTTTATTGTTTTATAATAATACAAATATATCTGATTTGTTTTCAGAGAGACAGGAAGAAAAAGAAAACCAACCAGAAACCTTACATGAGGTACGTAAGTTTTAACTTAGATAAAACACGTCTTACGTACACAAATTTTTTTATACGTACTTACCTGTCCAACTCCGGACTTACCTGTTCACACCAGCCTGTGCCTCTGAGTTTACCTGTTTATATATACTTACCTGTCCGACTCCGGACTTACCTGTCCACACCAGCCTGTGCCTCTGAACTTACCTGTCCAAATCCGGACTTACCTGTTCACACCAGCCTGTGCCTCTGAGCTTACCTGTTTATACATACTTACCTGTCCAACTCCGGACTTACCTGTTCACACCAGCCTGTGCCTCTGAGCTTACCTGTTTATACATACTTACCAATCCGTCTCTGATTTACCTATGCAGACGTACTTACCTATCCAATTCTGAATTTACCTGTTCACATCAGCTTGTGTTGGTTCGAGTTTTTTCCAGCTGAATACCTAATAGCTACTGATGTCTATTCATTAACTTTACATTAGTCGTTCTTAAAAAAAGAAAAAAGTACCTATGATGTCTCGTTCATCTTCAATTTCTTCTTTTAGTGTTGTTAATCATGTATTTTATTGTATATTTCTTTGTTTACAGGAATTATCTAATTCAAAATCTGGTTCAATATCTGACTTTTCTGCGACATGTTCTAATTACACTCCACCGAGACACGAAGTAAGTTTAACTAAAATTCTTCATTAATTCATTAATAATAATATGCTAACGGCTGTTATCCCAAAAGCTTTAGCACTCTAAGCCGAAGCAGTCCTTAAGCCATGTCAAAAACCTTCTAGGTGGCTTAAAAATATCTGCGAGCGCCAATTCAGGATTGAGATCGGGGATAGGTAATTTTGATGTTCAACAAGGCATAGACAACACTAATATCACTAATCAAGTTGTTACCTTCATATTAACAAAGCAACAATAGTAAAGTGCAACAAAATATAATAAGCTTTTTTTTGTTGCAGACCAGTTCTGAGGATTCTTTTCGCAATGAATTTGGAACTTCGAATAATTTAACGCCATTAGAATGTGTTTCGAACTTCGATTCATCGGCCAAGGAGCCTATTAATCTTAATTATAGCGAAATTAGTCACATAAGCGGTTCACCATGTAGTGTATTTGTAGAAAGGAAACTTCTTCAACCTTATAAAGCAGATGAATTCGTACCAAATCAAGGAATACCTCTCGATGTTAATAATTCCTTGTCTAATGTATCTTTCAAACCACCTAATAACATAAGTGTAAGTGAAGTTAGTTGTAAAAGCAGTTCTCCTTGCAATGTAATTGTAAGTAGGGAATTTCCACAGCCTTACAATGAAACAGAACCAAATGTCGATTATTTACGATATTAATAGTGAATCTCAAATAGAAGATAATTCTAATGAAACAACAATTGTCCAAAGGCAAAAACCCAAAAGTTCAAAGGTTCGAGATAAAGATTATTGCTTTTATTGTGTGTCATTTGTTTTAAATTTTGCTCGTCATTTACTCCGACACCATATTTATGAAACTGAAGTCCAAAAAATTGTGTCAAAACCTAAAAAAAGTCTTGATAGAAAACAATTAATTGCAGCTCTACGTAAAAAAGGAAACTACCTTGTAAAATCAAAAGAGGTCATTAAACCGATGCGAAAATTTAAATTTACTGATTATTTGCCATGTACAGAGTGTCTGGGATTCTATTCTAAAAAACTACTGTGGAAACATAAAAAGAAATGTAGTGGTAAATCAGGAAGTATAAACATTCAATCTGAGGCTCAAAATCTACTGATACGTCATCTTAAAATCGACGAAAAACTTAAGGAAACTGTATTTCCCCGAATGCGGGCAGACAAAATATCACTTATTGCAAAAAAAGATAACCTTATATGTGCTTTCGGATCTCAATATTTGAAAACTCACCGAGAAAAACATTTTGTTAACGTAGTGTCTAGAAAAATGAGAGAGCTTGCAAAATTATTGCTCGAATTAAAAAAGATTGATCCATCCATTAATGACTTCTTTTCTGCCTTAAGACCAATTCATTATGATATCATTGTACAAGCAACCAAAATACTGGGCAATTATGACATAGAAAATGATAGGTATGAGACACCTACGTTCGCAATGAATCTGTCCACCACCTTGAAACAATGCTGCAATATTGCAATAATGTGTGCATTAAAAAAGCAAGGGCTTTACACGGAAGTAGATACTGGCAAAATAGAAGCCGACTTAAAAACTTTGATTCAACTCATTGAATCAAATTGGAAATATGATGTGTCTACACCAGCTGCAACAGATTTAAGCAAGAAAAAGTGGAATAAGATAACTATTGTGCCTTTAGCAAATGATTTAAAAATTCTTAAAGAATACCTAAATAAAAAGTCCTTGGATGCTGCTATAAAAATTAAAGAAGGCTTACAAACTACTGAAACATATACACAACTTTTAGAGTCTGTGTATTGTAGGGTTTTATTACTAAATAGGCGCAGGCCTGGAGAACTTCAAAGAATTACAGTGCACGATTATTTAGAAAGCGACAATAATGATAATAATAAGTATGAAGAGTTTGATCGTGCGCTTACTGCCTCAGAAAGGATTCTGGTAAAGAAATTTAAACGTGTTGTCATTAGAGGTAAACGCGGCCGCGGAGTTCCAGTTCTGTTTAATGAAGAAGTTCAAGATGATATTAAATTATTATTATCGATTAGGCATATTTTTTTTGCTTCGACACTAAATCAATTTTTGTTTGGTAATCCCGGTTATAACAATACAATTTATGGCTAAAAAGTTTTGGAAAAGCATGCCAAATTATCAGGGGCGAAACAGCCTAAAGAAATATCCTCTACAAGGCTAAGAAAACATTTAGCCACCTTATCACAAATTTTTAGCATGTCTGAAAATGATATGGAGCAGCTGGCTACATTCATGGGCCATACTAATGAAGTACATAAAAAGTCTTACAGGTTGCCAGATGACGTATATATACCAAACTGCTAAGATATCAAAGCTTCTCATTCTTATGGAAGATGGAAAAGCAGACGCTTACAAACGAAAATCTCTCGAAGAGATTGATTTAGATTTGAATGAGGAGCTAATTGAAGAGCCCATGAACAACAACGAAATTATAGACTATGATCCTGAACCTGAACCTACTTTAGATGCTAATTCTGATTACGTACAAACATATTGTAATTTAAATGACTTACCTCAGGCTGGACCATCTGGTATGCAAAATGATTCTCAACAACTTATTAATGAACCCGTGTCTCAATTAGGTAACGAAAACAAAATACGAAAAGGAAAAAAAGGACGTTGGTACCTTGGACAAAGGAACAAAAGGACGTAGTTACAAAATACTTTAAATTTCACATAAAAAATCACCAACCGCCTAAAAGAAATGAATGTGAGAAACTAAAAGAACAACATGTAGATTTACTTAAGAATAAAGACTGGCTAAAAATAAAGGTATTCGTCCAAAACACCAGCCTGTGCCCCTGAGCTTACCTGTTTATACATACTTACCTGTCCAACTCCGAACTTACCTGTCCAAACCAGCCTGTGCCTCTGAGCTTACCTGTTTATACATACTTACCTGTCCAACTCCGGACTTACCTGTCCTCACCAGCCTGTGCCTCTGAGCTTACCTGTTTATACATACAAACTTACCTGTCACTCGTCAAAAATGATTATATTGCTTTTTAAGATTTTGTAGACCACCAAAGTGAAAATACCTACGCTATACACAGGTATTGTCACTTTTGTATGCTAACTATTAATTATTTATTATCTGTGCCTGGAGTCATTATAAGCCCTTATATAGGTGGAAGCCTCTTGGCTGATAAGCTGGATACAATAATTCAAAAACAGTATTCGGAACCAATCTGAATTCAATAGTAGATGGATGTCATTTAGTTATTATAATCATTATGATATATGCAGAGCATTATACGGAATTGATCATTCGGATGGAGGCGGGAATGTGCATGCAGTGTTTAGTAGGTATACGCAGGTATTCAGTGTGCAAGAAAGATTTAAGAGTGAACGGACGCACAAATTCAGCTAGAAATATTTAATTTGAATATCACCATTTAACGTTTAAATGAAATTTGACGTCGACTACTGGTATGATACTGATTAAAACATCTTACATACGCATTGAAAACATTAAAAATCTCACTACATTCAGTCAATGGACGCCGCAGGGTGGTAGTTTGTAAAGACGCAAGAAGTCCTTCGCGATTTATATATATATATATATGTCACGTCGAAGTACCTATGAATCGTAGAATCGCCATCTTTAACCCCAATGTCTAGAGGCAATTCCTTTATTCTTGACTGGAGCGGGTTACTTCAATAACACACAACACTGGATTGAAACTCAAGAGTGTTTATTTGATTTAGTTACAGGCACTTTGAGTTTTCAAATGAACTTGAAGCTAAAACCACATCGTGTGGCTTGCTAGATCGCAAAGCCCTTGTCGATCGCTGGAGGAGATCTAGCAAGAAACTCCAGGACACTCTTTTTAAATGTTTTTATAGATTACACAATCACTTTATGACAATTAATTAGGTTTTCAAACATCTATTCGATTACATTTATTAATCAGTTCTTATTTTTCACACATAGTCCGCGCGATGCGCGTTCTAAGTGGGCGGAACTTCCATATTGTTTTTGTTTAGACACTAATTACTTGGATAGTTGAGTAAAGTTAGCAAACAATACTAAAATGCTGATCAGTTAATTATTTTAACATTAAACAACCTCAATACTCACAAATACAAAGTGGTTTGTAGTTTATTATTGAAATAGTCATCTAATAACAAAACTATTCAAGTTTCCGGTGATCTAACAATCTTACTAATTAGAAAGTTTCTCATTATTACATAGCTGTGTAAAATAGTCTTATGACTTCTTAGTATTTAATCATTTACTCAAATTTGTTTAGTTCTCGTATTAAATTATTAAATCTGGTTATTGGTCATAGAAATTATAACATCCGCCATTGTTTGACAACTTAATAAGAATAACATAATGAAACACATTTACTTCGTCAAATGTGCAATAGTTAAAATGAGAACAAATCCAAAAGTCCTACAATAAGTGTTCCTGTTTAATTTAAACATCTCGTATTAATTAAACATTGAAATTAGCATATGAATTATGAATCAATACTGATTCCACAGTGAGCCAATAGATGGCGCTGAACTCAAAACCCAACTTAAATAGACATAGACACTTAAAACGATTAGTTAGGATAATAAATTAGCAAATTCACGCCTACGCGGCGACACGGCCATTGTGATCGGAGGCTCGTGCTCTGGGCCTTCCGGTGTCCTCAGTCTCTGTGTTTCTTGGTTGTTATCTGTAATAGCGGAGAAATATTTGTCGGCAGATTATTGTTGTTTATCATCCTACAGTATTAATTAAGTTTAGAATCTGATAACAACTGATTTTATTTATCATTGACAGCTTGTAATAAATCTAAGCTGAGTATGCCTTATTTTGGAAATATTGAATGTATTTTTACACCCACAGCTATATGCTTTAGGTATTCTACTTGCTATATGGTAAAGACCAATGTTGTTAGGAAACAACTAACTGCTACATGTCATGTCAATGAAGGCATACAATTTCTATTTCAGATTTTTGACATGGAATAATCAGGTGCTAGCTTATTTAGTCCAATTTGAATCTTGTTTGCAGAATGTTATTGTTTGTATTATCTTACAATATTCATTGATTTGTAATAGGTAATAGTCAGTTTAAGTTATCAATTTATCACTGAATACTTATGAAATTAGGTAACTATTAAGTTTATCTCAAATGAAAATATTTGATGCATTAATGAGCACATACCTACTTATAAGAAGGCTTACATAGCAGCCTTGTATTTGGTAAGTATAGTGTAGGTAGTGTAGGAGTATTGTGATCAGCTGTTTTTTGTTTAGTTTCATTCTCACGGGACGGTAATGCTCTGTGATAGACACAAAGTCTTTGATTTGACAGGATTTAAGGATTGGATCAGGAACACCGCTCTGTGATAGACACAAAGTCTTTGATTTGACAGGATTAAAGGTTAAGGAGTTTAGGATCATTGCTCCGTGACAGGCACGAAGTCTTTGATTTGACAGGATATAAGGAACCAGGCTCTGGGTGGTCTTGTACACCGTGGACCCAGCAGGATAACATGAGAGATTGTTCATTAGCGGCCTCCACGCCTAACCAATGGATATTAAATCTTTATTAGTTGCTTCCACAGCAAACCAATAGATTGTGTGTTGTATTATCACTATTAGTTTCCTCCACGGATTACTAACAGACAGCTTATTGTGTTATCATTATTAGTTGCTTCCACAGCATACCAACAGTATAGTTTATTGTGTTACCATTATTAGTTGCTTCCACAGCATACCAACAAGATAGTTGTGTTATCATTATTACTTGATTCCACAGCATACCAATAGGATAGTTTGTTGTGTTATCAATCTTAGTTGCTTCCACAGCATAATAAGATAGTTTATTGTGTTCTCATTATTACCTCAAATCCATCTCCATGGATGCTGATAGTTTGGTGTTGATATAACCTATTATTTTATTAAGTGCCTCCAGAGCTATAGGTTATTGGACTTTGAATAGCATAAACTGAAACGAGTTACAAAAACATAATAATAACAGTAGTCCTCCTGACTGTTGAGCCATCTGCATAAGGAGGTACTATGGTGCACAAGGCCAATGGCTCAACATGCTTTTTGAAGCATGGGGGTTCACCAATTTCAAAACTCTGGGCTGCTACAGAGGAATCCCTATTGGAAAAAACCCATAAACAAATTTTGCCCAACCTAGGAATTGAACCCAGGAATAATAATTTAAAAGTACTTTGTTGCATGGTAGTATCATGCACAAGCGTCATGTAGTTATTCGACATGGCTATTGTGTTGAGCCTTCTGATACAACAACACCGTATCAGTTAGCGAGGTGAGTAGAAGATAGTTTGAAAACTTCTCACCTTTTACTTTAGTTATGTTGGGCTGGAAGTAATTTTTCAGCTGACCTCTATTTGGTGGCTTGTATGTATGTTGGTAGCTTCTAAGGTCCTGACCCGGCGACACGGTCACTTGCAAACCAGGTATTTTTAGTTTTGTTTCCACATCCTTGATAATACTTGACTATGTAGGTAACCATTTTGATTTTTGATATGACACAGGAATCTGGAATGTGAGAAGGTATACAGATAAATAATAATAAAAGAAAAGATGATCCTATTAATATTTAAATAAGTAGGAGTTAGTACTGATAACAATTAAATTATGTTATTGTTTTGAAATAGTAAGTGAGTAATTCAAAGTTAACTAGAATCTGATGACACTGAAATGAATAACTATGAAGATTGCTGCATTACTTATGACGGTGTTTGCACTAGCTAAAGATTAATGTTAAAACATGTTGAAAACTACTTTTAATGATGCATGTTTGCATACCACACACGCAACAACCTATTTACACACCTATTACAAACCTATTTCATTACAAAACATTTATGTGTGAACAAGTTTGAATACAGGCTAGGTAAAAAGTTGCAAAAAGAAAAGAAAGTTATTGAATGCTAAAAGTGACAAATTATCAAAAAACAAACCTGTCTTTTGATTGTTTTTATTCTGTGCAAGTGCATCCAATAACAAGCTTTGAAATCTGTCAGAAATTACTAATCTATTTACACCCATGTACCATAACAAGTAAAATTCAACTAAACCCATTGTGAGATTTAATTCATTAGGAAGGTTCTCAAATATTGAATGATTAAATAAACTTTATTATAACAAACTTAACTTGAACAAGCATAAATCTTAGAGCTTATAAAAGGCCCCATCAGTATCCAACTGACAGTCTGAACCAAGAATGTAGGGTCAGACAATTTTTTAATTAGATTTAACTTATAGCGCTATCACTGTCAAGAACCCCATAGCCAATACAAATCTACCAGATCATGTAGACAGATAAGATGGAACACAGTAATCACATTAGATTCACTCAAATATGTCTTACATACACAGGACCATTAATTTACCAAAAATCACAAGGTCCATACATAATAGGTTACTCACACATACTAAGCGTACCTACTTGTAAATTAAAAGTTACCAGGTGGCTATCAGCTTATGACTATTTATTATTATATTATGATTATGCATGAACTGAAGCTCTGCTGATACTTACCCTGATTATAAAGTTTGTAATGACTCACCCAGGTGTATCACAACCCTTTCACCCATTCATACAAATACATTTATATTAGATGCATACTCACTCTACAAAAACCTCTAGATAATATTTTAAATATTGTTTAGTCTTGTAACCACACAATTATTCTCACCCCAGCTACTTAAATGCAAATCGTTGTAAGTATTTTCTTGAGCACACTATAATTTTATTTTTATTTGTTGTGCTTTTCATGTTTAAGGAATGTGTTAATACATTTTCTTATCTTACTTTACTTTAAAAAAAGTATGACATGCAACGGGTTCCACATTATTCAATAATAAACCCCGTTTGGTAGTCGGGTAAAAACAATAAATTGCAAAAATGCCAATTAGTGCGTCAACATGAATATGTCATGGCACTTTCTGCCAAATGTTTACTACTTCTGTTGCACATACATTCTGTAACTTACTTAACTTATTTACCTGCTAAACTTTTGTTTTAGCTACCTAAATGTAATGAATGCTATAAAAATAAGTTGTTACTTTTTGTCCGGTACAAAACTCAACGTAGGTACTTTGAATTGTTTAACATTCATACACTCACACCTTGTCCCCATGGGGATAGGCAGCAACCACAGATTGCCACTTGCTACGATCCTTACATACTCCTCAAATAAAATAAAATTTCTCAAATAACTGAGCCATTGCAATTCTTAAGACAAAAGAACCATATTTAAACAATAACATTGAGTTCCTAGTCAGCTGTCTTATTTTATGGAGTAATTTAAGCCGTTTCATTCATTTTAATTCCACAAATTGCCACACAAACAACAGCAGGGACCACTCAGTCAGTAAGGGGTATTGTGTTACCCAGTTACTGGGTTTTGGTTGCTCCATGTAAAGCACTGGTACTCAGCTGAATCCAGTTAGAATGGAAGCTGTCCCGGACTTGGTTGGGAAAAGACTAGGCAGATTGATTAAAATTGTCACACAAAAGGTCACTGACCTTGCCTTGTATGATGAAAATAATTAAGAATGTTAAGTTACATAAATAAAAAAAACAGAATACTCCCCTCAACCATGATGGAATCTATCAATGGACAGATCAAGTTGTTCGCTTAGCTGCTTCGGTCATTCTGTGCTGTATAAAGTTTTGGCCACAATGGTGTAGGACAGCATCCATGCCACTAGTCAGTAGCTTCTTCTGTCGTTTCAATAGAGTTCAGATCGTTCACGTAAAAATATTCCAGTTATTTTCGCCTATGTCTGGGCATCGCTTACTCTTGGAAATTATCATAGGAAAATCTTTTGCCATACCCTCGGCGCTGGCGATGTTGTACAAAATTCTTCGGATGGCTTTCATAGCATGAGCAGAAGACGATAGTGGGAGCTGAGCCCAATTCTGATGTCACGTCGAAGTACCTATGAATCGTAGAATCGCCATCTTTAACCCTAATGTCTAGAGGCAATTCCTTTATTCTTGACTGGAGCGGGTTACTTCAATAACACACAACACTGGATTGAAACTCAAGAGTGTTTATTTGATTTAGTTACAGGCACTTTGAGTTTTCAAATGAACTTGAAGCTAAAACCACATCGTGTGGCTTGCTAGATCGCAAAGCCCTTGTCGATCGCTGGAGGAGATCTAGCAAGAAACTCCAGGACACTCTTTTTAAATGTTTTTATAGATTACACAATCACTTTATGACAATTAATTAGGTTTTCAAACATCTATTCGATTACATTTATTAATCAGTTCTTATTTTTCACACATAGTCCGCGCGATGCGCGTTCTAAGTGGGCGGAACTTCCATATTGTTTTTGTTTAGACACTAATTACTTGGATAGTTGAGTAAAGTTAGCAAACAATACTAAAATGCTGATCAGTTAATTATTTTAACATTAAACAACCTCAATACTCACAAATACAAAGTGGTTTGTAGTTTATTATTGAAATAGTCATCTAATAACAAAACTATTCAAGTTTCCGGTGATCTAACAATCTTACTAATTAGAAAGTTTCTCATTATTACATAGCTGTGTAAAATAGTCTTATGACTTCTTAGTATTTAATCATTTACTCAAATTTGTTTAGTTCTCGTATTAAATTATTAAATCTGGTTATTGGTCATAGAAATTATAACATCCGCCATTGTTTGACAACTTAATAAGAATAACATAATGAAACACATTTACTTCGTCAAATGTGCAATAGTTAAAATGAGAACAAATCCAAAAGTCCTACAATAAGTGTTCCTGTTTAATTTAAACATCTCGTATTAATTAAACATTAAAATTAGCATATGAATTATGAATCAATACTGATTCCACAGTGAGCCAATAGATGGCGCTGAACTCAAAACCCAACTTAAATAGACATAGACACATAAAACGATTAATTACGTCATATATATGTCGCCGCGTAGGCGTGAATTTGCTAATTTATTATCCTAACTAATCGTTTTAAGTGTCTATGTCTATTTAAGTTGGGTTTTGAGTTCAGCGCCATCTATTGGCTCACTGTGGAATCAGTATTGATTCATAATTCATATGCTAATTTCAATGTTTAATTAATACGAGATGTTTAAATTAAACAGGAACACTTATTGTAGGACTTTTGGATTTGTTCTCATTTTAACTATTGCACATTTGACGAAGTAAATGTGTTTCATTATGTTATTCTTATTAAGTTGTCAAACAATGGCGGATGTTATAATTTCTATGACCAATAACCAGATTTAATAATTTAATACGAGAACTAAACAAATTTGAGTAAATGATTAAATACTAAGAAGTCATAAGACTATTTTACACAGCTATGTAATAATGAGAAACTTTCTAATTAGTAAGATTGTTAGATCACCGGAAACTTGAATAGTTTTGTTATTGGATGACTATTTCAATAATAAACTACAAACCACTTTGTATTTGTGAGTATTGAGGTTGTTTAATGTTAAAATAATTAACTGATCAGCATTTTAGTATTGTTTGCTAACTTTACTCAACTATCCAAGTAATTAGTGTCTAAACAAAAACTATGGAAGTCCCGCCCATAGTAGAGTACGTGCATGGCGCGTACGGTGCATGGTGTGTGTAAAAAATAATAACTGTAAAACTGTTTAATAAATCTGCTAATTGAATAGATGTTTGAAAACCTAATAAACATTGCCTGTAACTAAATCAAATAAACACTCTTGAGTTTCAATCCAGTGTTGTGTGTTATTGAAGTAACCCGCTCCAGTCAAGAATAAAGGAATTGCCTCTAGACATTGGGGTTAAAGATGGCGGTTCTACGATACATAGGTACTTCGACGTGACATCAGAATTGGGCTCAGCTCCCACTATCGCCTTCTGCCCATGCTATGAAAGCCATCCGAAGAATTTTGTACAACATCGCCAGCGCCGAGGGTATGGCAAAAGATTTTCCTATGATAATTTCCAAGAGTAAGCGATGCCCAGACATAGGCGAAAATAACTGGAATATTTTTACGTGAACGATCTGAACTCTATTGAAACGACAGAAATAGCTACTGACTAGTGGCATGGATGCTGTCCTACACCATTGTGGCCAAAACTTTATACAGCACAGAATGACAGAAGCAGCTAAACGAACAACTTGATCTGTCCATTGATAGATTCCATCATGGTTGAGGGGAGTATTCTGTTTTTTTTATTTATGTAACTTAACATTCTTAATTATTTTCATCATACAAGGCAAGGTCAGTGACCTTTTGTGTGACAATTTTAATCAATCTGCCTAGTCTTTTCCCAACCAAGTCCGGGACAGCTTCCATTCTAACTGGATTCAGCTGAGTACCAGTGTTTTACATGGAGCAACCAAAACCCAGTAACTGGGTAACACAATACCCCTTACTGACTGAGTGGTCCCTGCTGTTGTTTGTGTGGCAATTTGTGGAATTAAAATGAATGAAATGGCTTAAATTACTCCATAAAATAAGACAGCTGACTAGGAACTCAATGTTATTGTTTAAATATGGTTCTTTTGTCTTAAGAATTGCAATGGCTCAGTTATTTGAGAAACTTTATTTTATTTGAGGAGTATGTAAGGATCGTAGCAAGTGGCAATCTGTGGTTGCTGCCTATCCCCATGGGGACAAGGTGTGAGTGTATGAATGTTAAACAATTCAAAGTACCTACGTTGAGTTTTGTACCGGACAAAAAGTAACAACTTATTTTTATAGCATTCATTACATTTAGGTAGCTAAAACAAAAGTTTAGTAGGTAAATAAGTTAAGTAAGTTACAGAATGTATGTGCAACAGTAAACATTTGGCAGAAAGTGCCATGACATATTCATGTTGATGCACTAATTGGCATTTTTGCAATTTATTGTTTTTACCCGACTACCAAACGGGGTTTATTATTGAATAATGTGGAACCCGTTGCATGTCATACTTTTTTAAAAGTAAAGTAAGATAAGAAAATGTATTAACACATTCCTTAAACATGAAAAGCACAACAAATAAAAAATAAAATTATAGTGTGCTCAAGAAAATACTTACAACGATTTGCATTTAAGTAGCTGGGGTGAGAATAATTGTTTGGTTACAAGACTAAACAATATTTAAAATATTATCTAGAGGTTTTTGTAGAGTGAGTATGCATCTAATATAAATGTATTTGTATGAATGGATGAAAGGGTTGTGATACACCTGGGTGAGTCATTACAAACTTTATAATCAGGATAAGTATCAGCAGAGCTTCAGTTCATGCATAATCATAATATAATAATAAATAGTCATAAGCTGATAGCCACCTGGTAACTTTTAATTTACAAGTAGGTACGCTTAGTATGTGTGAGTAACCTATTATGTATGGACCTTGTGATTTTTGGTAAATTAATGGTCCTGTGTATGTAAGACATATTTGAGTGAATGTAATGTGATTACTGTGTTCCATCTTATCTGTCTACATGATCTGGTAGATTTGTTTTGGCTATGGGGTTCTTGACAGTGATAGCGCTATAAGTTAAATCTAATTAAAAAATTGTCTGACCCTACATTCTTGGTTCAGACTGTCAGTTGGATACTGATGGGGCCTTTTATAAGCTCTAAGATTTATGCTTGTTCAAGTTAAGTTCGTTATAATAAAGTTTATTTAATCATTCAATATTTGAGAACCTTCCTAATGAATTAAATCTCACAATGGGTTTAGTTGAATTTTACTTGTTATGGTACATGGGTGTAAATAGATTAGTAATTTCTGACAGATTTCAAAGCTTGTTATTGGATGCACTTGCACAGAATAAAAACAATCAAAAGACAGGTTTGTTTTTGATAATTTGTCACTTTTAGCATTTAATAACTTTCTTTTCTTTTTGCAACTTTTTACCTAGCTTGTATTCAAACTTGTTCACACATAAATGTTTTGTAATAGGTGTGTAAATAGGTTGTTGTGTGTGTGGTATGCAAACATGCATCATTAAAAGTAGTTTTCAACATGTTTTAACATTAATCTTTAGCTAGTGCAAACACCGTCATAAGTAATGCAGCAATCTTCATAGTTATTCATTTCAGTGTCATCAGATTCTAGTTAACTTTGAATTACTCACTTACTATTTCAAAACAATAACATAATTTAATTGTTATCAGTACTAACTCCTACTTATTTAAATATTAATAGGATCATCTTTTCTTTTATTATTATTTATCTGTATACCTTCTCACATTCCAGATTCCTGTGTCATATCAAAAATCAAAATGGTTACCTACATAGTCAAGTATTATCAAGGATGTGGAAACAAAACTAAAAATACCTGGTTTGCAAGTGACCGTGTCGCCGGGTCAGGACCTTAGAAGCTACCAACATACATACAAACCACCAAATAGAGGTCAGCTGAAAAATGACTTCCAGCCCAACATAACTAAAGTAAAAGGTGAGAAGTTTTCAAACTATCTTCTACTCACCTCGCTAACTGATACGGTGTTGTTGTATCAGAAGGCTCAACACAATAGCCATGTCGAATAACTACATGACGCTTGTGCATGATACTACCATGCAACAAAGTACTTTTAAATTATTATTCCTGGGTTCAATTCCTAGGTTGGGCAAAATTTGTTTATGGGGTTTTTCCAATAGGGATTCCTCTGTAGCAGCCCAGAGTTTTGAAATTGGTGAACCCCCATGCTTCAAAAAGCATGTTGAGCCATTGGCCTTGTGCACCATAGTACCTCCTTATGCAGATGGCTCAACAGTCAGGAGGACTACTGTTATTATTATGTTTTTGTAACTCGTTTCAGTTTATGCTATTCTATTGTCATATTTAGTCAATTATAAAAATGAATAATAAAACAAGCTCTAATTATTGAGATGTCCAATAACCTATAGCTCTGGAGGCACTTAATAAAATAATGGGTTATATCAACACCAAACTATCAGCATCCATGGAGATGGATTTGAGGTAATAATGAGAACACAATAAACTATCTTATTATGCTGTGGAAGCAACTAAGATTGATAACACAACAAACTATCCTATTGGTATGCTGTGGAATCAAGTAATAATGATAACACAACTATCTTGTTGGTATGCTGTGGAAGCAACTAATAATGATAACACAATAAACTATACTGTTGGTATGCTGTGGAAGCAAGCAACTAATAATGATAACACAATAAGCTGTCTGTTAGTAATCCGTGGAGGAAACTAATAGTGATAATACAACACACAATCTATTGGTTTGCTGTGGAAGCAACTAATAAAGATTTAATATCCATTGGTTAGGCGTGGAGGCCGCTAATGAACAATCTCTCATGTTATCCTGCTGGGTCCACGGTGTACAAGACCACCCAGAGCCTGGTTCCTTATATCCTGTCAAATCAAAGACTTCGTGCCTGTCACGGAGCAATGATCCTAAACTCCTTAACCTTTAATCCTGTCAAATCAAAGACTTTGTGTCTATCACAGAGCGGTGTTCCTGATCCAATCCTTAAATCCTGTCAAATCAAAGACTTTGTGTCTATCACAGAGCATTACCGTCCCGTGAGAATGAAACTAAACAAAAAACAGCTGATCACAATACTCCTACACTACCTACACTATACTTACCAAATACAAGGCTGCTATGTAAGCCTTCTTATAAGTAGGTATGTGCTCATTAATGCATCAAATATTTTCATTTGAGATAAACTTAATAGTTACCTAATTTCATAAGTATTCAGTGATAAATTGATAACTTAAACTGACTATTACCTATTACAAATCAATGAATATTGTAAGATAATACAAACAATAACATTCTGCAAACAAGATTCAAATTGGACTAAATAAGCTAGCAACTGATTATTCCATGTCAAAAATCTGAAATAGAAATTGTATGCCTTCATTGACATGACATGTAGCAGTTAGTTGTTTCCTAACAACATTGGTCTTTACCATATAGCAAGTAGAATACCTAAAGCATATAGCTGTGGGTGTAAAAATACATTCAATATTTCCAAAATAAGGCATACTCAGCTTAGATTTATTACAAGCTGTCAATGATAAATAAAATCAGTTGTTATCAGATTCTAAACTTAATTAATACTGTAGGATGATAAACAACAATAATCTGCCGACAAATATTTCTCCGCTATTACAGATAACAACCAAGAAACACAGAGACTGAGGACACCGGAAGGCCCAGAGCGCGAGCCTCCGATCACAATGACCGTGACGCCGCGTAGTCGTGAATTTGCTAATTTATTATCCTAATTAATCGTTTTATGTGTCTATGTCTATTTAAGTTGGGTTTTGAGTTCAGCGCCATCTATTGGCTCACTGTGGAATCAGTATTGATTCATAATTCATATGCTAATTTTAATGTTTAATTAATACGAGATGTTTAAATTAAACAGGAACACTTATTGTAGGACTTTTGGATTTGTTCTCATTTTAACTATTGCACATTTGACGAAGCAAATGTGTTTCATTATGTTATTCTTATTAAGTTGTCAAACAATGGCGGATGTTATAATTTCTATGACCAATAACCAGATTTAATAATTTAATACGAGAACTAAACAAATTTGAGTAAATGATTAAATACTAAGAAGTCATAAGACTATTTTACACAGCTATGTAATAATGAGAAACTTTCTAATTAGTAAGATTGTTAGATCACCGGAAACTTGAATAGTTTTGTTATTGGATGACTATTTCAATAATAAACTACAAACCACTTTGTATTTGTGAGTATTGAGGTTGTTTAATGTTAAAATAATTAACTGATCAGCATTTTAGTATTGTTTGCTAACTTTACTCAACTATCCAAGTAATTAGTGTCTAAACAAAAACTATGGAAGTCCCGCCCATAGTAGAGTACGTGCATGGCGCGTACGGTGCATGGTGTGTGTAAAAAATAATAACTGTAAAACTGTTTAATAAATCTGCTAATTGAATAGATGTTTGAAAACCTAATAAACATTGCCTGTAACTAAATCAAATAAACACTCTTGAGTTTCAATCCAGTGTTGTGTGTTATTGAAGTAACCCGCTCCAGTCAAGAATAAAGGAATTGCCTCTAGACATTGGGGTTAAAGATGGCGGTTCTACGATACATAGGTACTTCGACGTGACATATATATATGAAAATAAGTAATAGAACAAATAATAAAACAATGTTTTTATGCCATTGGCTTTTAATTTACATCCCTGACTGTACCTGTTCACCAAACTCGACATAAAGGTAATAGAAAGCGTAAAATATCAATACTTTGGAGAACAATAGATTTCCAGGCTCGACATAACGGGACTCGACATAAAGGGAATAAATCGCCAGGAGAATATATGCGCAGATGGCGAGCCTCAATTAATGTAGTAGTCCGAATACCCAACCAATTATAACTCAAGGAAAGAATCTCGTCTGACCTAAGATCCTACAACCACTCTTATACCACCATCATGGCCGGTCCCCTATAAAAATGGGATAATTTAGCTAAGACCCATAAACATCTGGGACAAGCGAGCTCCCTCAGCTCCTGGGTGTGGAAAGATGACTACATCACCAATGACTTCAACCTGCTAAAGGCCCCCGACACCGACATAACCAGTAGAATTGTCATGCTGAAGGCCTTTTACATGTCTTACTACGGAGAAATATCCCCATCCTCTAATATGGGGAGCTTGTTTGTTCACATAGTGGCCACAACTCCCCATATATCAGAAGGAAACTCAGATGACCTCATAAAGTTTTCACCCAGCGGGACAAGAAAACTCACCATCTACACCCCTCCTGCGAATCTCGATGATGTCTTCAAGAGATTTTTGGCCTCTGCCCAAGTGCCTGCAGAACAGTATGAGGGACAGCAGGAACAAGTTGATGCTCCAAAAGAGCCTGTTCAGGCAGGTCTCGTGGATGAACAACAAAAGCCTCAGCCTGATCCAACCGTCTCCCATGGTCCTATTCTCGGCATAAAGAGAATCACCCGCGAGGACATCATCAATTTTCGGGAAGCTGTTGTTGAGGCTTTCAAACAGATAGTTGGTGCCAATGATTCGATTGCGACTATGCCTGCCTACCGTAGTCCACCAAACCGCTTTCTTCCTGATCTTGTTCCTAATGAGGCGCATCACCAAACGATCTGAGGATCTACTTGATGCCTTATCAAGATCAAACATTCACAAGCATTACACTGACATGGTTCAAAACCCATTTGGCATGACCCTTCCTGCCCCATCCGCCATGTTCAACAAAGTCCTGGACCAGGTTCTGTCTGTACAAAACCAGGCAAGTAGAGAACTCTATACAATTGCCTTGTGGCTTTTACAGACTAATACCAAAAGTCATAAGGATGCACCTGTGGGTCTCCTAGAACAAACCGAGCTGGGTCTAGAGGCTATTCTGATGGCCACCTGCATGATGCATGTTGCAGGTGCAGGACTACCCTTAATTACCCTATTTGTCACTGTAAAGAATTGTTTAACAAGAGTGAAAGGGCAACTCTAGAATGGCTGGCATATCCTGAACTGTTGGCAGGAATTGAAACCCTTATCGATCTAAGGTCCTCTCAATGTGAGTTGATGGAAAGATCTGTGGAATTGAAACTATTCCCTTATTGTAGGTTGATCCACCAGAATTACCATTCAGATCTGGGGTTCAAAGGAAATGAAAAACTTTGTTACCTGATGGCTTGCCTAATCGACCTGCATTCTCCTCCAGCTTTGGGAACAGGAGGGGCCAGAAATGCATTCTGGACCCAAACAATGAATCTGAGACTGAAGAACCAAATTCAGGAAGCAGCAGAGCAGATATACACAGGCAATTCAGACTTCAAGCTGACCGCCAAGTACCCTGGACAGGTGAGTTACGGAACAACCACATCTTCAGGGAAAACCTGGAACAAACCCCATGTTCCCACTGAGACTGAGAAGGAAGACTCAGACACCGATGACTTCCAGCCCGTTTCACTGGTCCCCCACCACAGGCGCTGATTAGAGCCTCCAATCCCAACCAAAACGGCCCCACCCCTTCCCTGATTAAGAACTTGCCAGAGAGATTCCTACCAACCCGACTGTTTTTTACCCTTGATTGAGTTCTTATCACGCCGTGGTATTTTAGCTTTAGGCACCGTTAAGAGAACCATATACCTAACTGCAAAATCCCAGTAAGAAATCAGTTGAAAAAGCAACCTAGAGGCACAACAGTCGATCAGGTCGCAAGCTATAACCCTATCTCATATCCCTGGTGGCCTGGAGAGATAATAAAATTGTGCACCTAGTATCTAACTTAGCTGGCAAAAATCCCACATCTGTCGTGCGTAGATTCGACAAGTCTCAAAAGACATACATCGATGTGGAACGGCCCTTTTTGGCGCAGAATACAATCGACACATGGGAGGTGTAGATCTAATGGACAGCGTAATGGGTCATTATAAAATTAGACTACGAAGCAAACGTTGGTTTATGCGACTCTAACCATTATCTTGATATGACCATGTGTAATTCTTGGCTGCTATATAGAAGAATTCATGCTGACACAGCAAACATTGACAAGGTGCTCACTTCTGCTGATTTCCGACTAGAAATTGCTGAGACTTGTAACGTAACGTTAGTCTCAGTCGAGCTAACGTTAGCAACGTTAAAAAAATTAGAGAAATTCATAATTATAAACTAAAACATTAAAAAAAAGGATGATAAGTATAAAAACTATGGACCAGCTTCGTGCGACGTGGGCAGCTAACCAGGCAGAAAGACGGGCTGGAGGATGTGGTATGCTCGAGGTAGTAGCCAGATGAGCAGGCAATCGGGCAGGTATGAAGTTGTGGGGACAGCAGGACGGATAGGGATGCACACGGATAGATGGTCAAGGCAGGCAATCGGGCAGGTAAGTTGTTGAGTAGACGGTTACGCAGGCAGCAAGGAGTGTCGGTCGAGTAATCAGGGCTGTGGCGTTACACGCCGTAGATACGGAGGTATACGAGGCAGGAAACAGACAAATGAAACTCAGTATATCACACACAATATATTCTATTGGAGCACTGCAGATAGTAATAACTCTTACATAAGCTGGTAATTCACAGTATTTTGAGAGTTTTCAGATTAAAAAATACACTCGTACAATATATTATAGTACTGAGAAGTCAACCGACTTCCGACGTTCAGTCCAGATTCAAAAATAAAACTGACGCCCGTATTTAGCTCGTTCTGCCATCCCTTCTAAATTTCAAATTCAATCTCTCAATAAGACCAGAACGAATAAAAACGGCATTTCAAAGGCGAGTCAGTCTGCGCTGCCCTTACAATAATGTACAACTAGCTTAAGGAAAGGTCTAGGTAGTTCATGGTACCTAAGGTAAGTTCAGACCGACACGATAAAACAGACACGGGGAAGGTTGACAGACCTGGGAGCTCTATCACACTCCAGGCTGAAGTCGATGCAGTACGATTGGAAAAGCGCGGCAAAATCCCAGCCCGCGAGAAGGAAGTAGGCAACCGAAAGCGCAGTACGCGCAAAGGCAACAGCCAGCGCGATCGGACGCTGAAGGGAAGGTACGCGACCAGCCGCAAGTACGTGCGGGGGAAACCCAGTGCGAAAAGATTTGCATTTTGGAAAAGAACACGCAAAATCTGAAAGCTTCTACAAAATGTATAAACCCCTCGCAGTTGAAACAAATTAATTCATGCGAAAAAATATGCACGTAGCGCCCTTTTAGCATGTGCCTCGTGCAAAGTTACGTAACATTTGTTTGAATTGTGACAGTAGCAGTGTTTAACTCATCGGCTTGTTCTACATCAGGTGATCTTTCAGCGGTACTGCCTACATATGCGTCATCTTCGATCTCTTGCTTTACATTCTTTAATAAGGGTAGCGTATCTAGTGGTGGCGGATTAGGCGGTAGTGGCGGCAGAATAGGTGGCAGTGGCACTCTCGAGGGGGGGGGTAGCGGGGGGCTGGGTCGACTCAACGCGAATGTATACGTACATCCATGGTGGGGCGACCCGGACTGCCAGGCACTTCTTGTCATGCAACCAAGCGGGACTGGCCGATGGCGACTCCGCTCGCATCTTATAAAGATCCCGGACAATAGAAGTTCCCGAAAGCCAAGGCCAAGGGTAACCCAGAAACCACTCTCCTATGAGCCTATCACCCAAACTATCCATCCTTTTCCCATCCGTACACATCACGTCGATCCCAAAATCCCGAGGTCAACTCCCAGGCCTAGGGTGACCCCCAAAGAAACCCACACCCCAATCCAACAAATTCCTTCTCTCCTTTCTCCTATAAGCCCGACGGTCCCAGAGGAAAGGTAACCTCGTTTCCAAAAAAAGCCCACCCCCCTCACATTATGAACAATGCAGAAAGAGAATACTGATATAGGTGGGTCCCGGCCAAACCGGGAAATCCCACGCGCCAATACCCAGTACACGAGGTATGCCCCCCGCGAACCTCTGGCAACAGAGCGTCGTGCGGAGCAGCTCCACTTACGTAGAAAGTGACTCAGACCGACACGATAAAACAGACACGGGAAAGGTTGACAGACCTGGCAGCTCTATCACTGTCCAGGCTGAAGTCGATGAAGTACGCCTGGAAAAGCGCGGAAAAATCCCAGCCCGAGACCGAAAGCGCAGTACGCGTGAAGGCAACAGCCAGCGCGATCGGACGCTGAAGGAAAGGTACGCGACCAGCCACGTGTAGGCAAGGGGCAACCCAGCGTGGAAAGGGGCCGGACCAGCGACCAGCCACAAGTACGTGCGGGGAAAACCCAGTGCGAATAGCGACCGGACGCGGACTAAGCGACCGAGGGAAGGTACGCGAAGGTGCAACCCAACGCGAAGAGCCTCCGTAAGCGAGAGCATCTGCCGGCACCGCCGCCCGACCCCAAGACACTGACAAATCCGACAATCAGACTCGACCTAGACGCACCAGGGGCATGTATACATTCGCTTCAATAGTGAATGCCAACCCACAAGTTATTTCGGTTAGTTAACAAAATAAAAATGTTTGGAAAACACATTGAGTTCATGGCAGTAGTTGTGCTAGTGTATGAGGTCGTAAATACCGTCTTCTAAAAAAATATTCCTTTTCAAATACAGTCGCATGTACGAATTTGCACTTTGGAAAAGAACTCTAAAAGTTTCTACAAAATGTATAAACCCCTCGCAGTTGTGACAAATTAATTCATGCGAAAAAATTGGGTCGACCCAACGTGAATGTATACGTACATCCGTGGTGGGGCGGACCCGGACTGCCAGGCACTTCTTCTCATGCAACCGAGCGGGACTGGCCGAAGACGACCCAGCTCGCTGTTGGTAGTCCGGCGGCATCTGATAAAGATCCCGGACAAGAAAATAAATACCGTGTTCTAAAATAATATTATTTTTCAAATACAGTTGCATGTACGAATTTGCACTTTGGAAAAGAACACGCAGAAATCTAAAAGTTTCTACAAAATGAATAAGCCCCTCGCAGATGTGACAAATTAATTCATGCGAATATATATATATACACACATCAACACGGTCCAGGGATATTTCATACTCAATTAAATAACTCGAAAAGTACTGGCCGCATTGGAATCTTTTATACACCGATTTGTTTGTAATTTATCTCAGACTAATTCCAAATTCAAATTTTTAAAAATTCTTTTGTTTCGGTGGCATAAAAATGTCTTGATGTGTAGGAGAGGGAATTTTCATTTGTGCGAAATTTAGAAAACAATACGAATTACGTTTAGTTACAGTTTTTTTTCATTTTTAAACGAAAGATAAAGTTAAAATTGAGGTATTGTAGCCATGCAACGCCAACATTTGACGAGGGCGGAGATGTTACGAGCTGTGGGAATGCTGGAAGCTGGGTCTGTTCAGCGTAATGTTGCTGAGGCCATAGGGACCCACCAAAATGTAACTTCAAGATTGTGGACACGCTATCGTGCCACCAGGTGAAGTAGCGGAGAGGAACCGGGGGCCAAGTCGCATCACTACCCCCAGACATGACCGATTTTTGCAAATTACTGCGCGAGCTCAACCAAATGCAACGGCGATTCAATTGGTCCAAAGGCTGCGAGTGGAACACCAAGTGCTTGTGAGTGACCAAACTGTAAGAAGGCGACTGCATGAAAGCAATCTAGGCTCTCGTAGACCACTCCGGGTCCCACCTTTACGGAGAGGAAATCGTGGACGACGATTAGAATGGGTTCGGAACTACGTGGATTGGGGCCGTGAGCAATGGTCCAATGTGCAGTTCACGGATGAATCCAGGTTCGGCTTCCATCCAGATTCACGAAGGACGCGTTTTTGGCGAGTTCCTGGACGATGGTTCAGAACCCCCAGGAAGTTCACCCATACCAAGGAGGAACAATTATGGTTTGGACAGGATTTTTTCATGGAGGACGGACGGATCTCGTTTGGGTGCGGGGCAATATGACGGCAGAACGATACGTCCAACAGGTGCTGGGGCCCGTAATCTTGCCCCACAGAACACAAATGGGGCAAGATTTCCTGCTCATGCACGACAGTGCCCGGGCACACACGGCGAGAACGGTAGCAGCTTGGTTACATACACACAATGTTAGGGCCTTAGACTGGCCTGCTCAATCGCCAGATCTAAATCCCAATGAGCATGCGCGGGATATGCTGCAAGGAAGAGCTCTAAAGGAAGTTCCAGAAAATCTGGCTACAAAAGATCAACTTTTTGCGCACCTCAGAAGGACATGGGACAATATTCCGCAGCAAGACATTGACAACCTTGTTCTGAGCACGCCGAATCGTTGCCGATGTGTTATGAACATCATGGGCGCTTTCTCAGACTACTAACTTCAAGTTTATAAACACAAATTAAATGATTTTTCTATTTTTTTCAGTTTTTACTCATAAATTAAAAGTTAATTCATATACGGTTTCCGTCTATGCTTCATTTTTTTCCATAAAATCCTGAAATTTTAATCGAAGTACCTTAACCATTATTAAAAAATGTTAGAATATTAAATAACGTATCTTTTAAATATATACATGTCATATAAATAATTAACACATATTCGCTTTTTTTAAAATATCCCTAGACCGTGTAGATGTGTTCATATATATATATATATATATAATATAAAAATCTCAATAAGACCAGAACGAATAAAAACGGCATTTCAAAGGCAGGTCAGTCTGCGCTGCCTTTACAATAATGTACAACTGGCTTAAGGGAAGGTCTAAATAGTTAATGGTACCTATGGTAAGTACAGACCGACACGAGGAAGGTTGACAGACCTGGGAGCTCTATCACACTCCAGGCTGACTGAGCGGGACTGGCCGATGGTGACTCCGCTCTCATCTTATATAGATCCCGGACAATAGAAGTTCCCGAAAGCCAAGGCCAAGGGTAACCCAGAAACCACTCTCCTATGAGCCTATCACTCAAACAATCCATCCTTTCCCCATCCGTACACATCACGTTGATCCCAAAATCCCAAGGTCAACCCCCAGGCCTAGGATAACCCCCAAAGAAACCCACACCCCAATCTAACAAATTCGTTCTCTCCTTTCTCCTATAAGACCGACGGTCCCAGAGGAAGGGTAACCTCGTTTCCAAAAAAAGCCCACCCCCTCACATTATGAACAATGCAGAAAGACAATACTGATGCCCGGGTGGGTCCCGGCCAAGCCGGGAAATCCCACACCGCTTCGGCGGTCAGCTCCCATCGTAGTATGGGGGCAGCATCAAACTGCATCAGAGATGTACTGATGCCGCGCTTTTCTGCGCGGCTGGCTGCTGACTTAGCGCCCAAACCACTGGCTACGACAAATGTGCCCACAAACCCGACCCTTGCTGGGACCAACGCGCCCTTACACCCGACTCTAGCTGCAACCCACGCGCCAATACCCACTACACGGGGCATGCCGCCCGTGAACCTCTAGCAACAGAGCGTCGTGCGGAGCAGCCTCACTTACGTAGAAAGTGACCGACACGATAAAACAGACACGGCGAAGGTTGACAGACCTGGCAGCTCTATCACTGTCCAGGCTGAAGCCGATGAAGTACGCCTGGAAAAGCGCGGAAAAAACCCAGCCTGAGACAAGGAAGTGAAGAGATCGAAAGCGCAGTACGCGTGAAGGCAACAGCCAGCGCGATCGGTCGCTGAAGGGAAGGTACGCGACCAGCCACGAGTAGGCGCAGGGGCAACCCAGCGTGGAAAGGGGCCGGACCAGCGACCAGCCACAAGTACGTGCGGGGAAAACCCAGTGCGCAAAGCGACCGGACGTCGGAAAATCTTCTTTTTCAAATACAGTTGCATGTACGAATTTGCACTTTGGAAAAGAACTCTAAAAGTTTCTACAAAATGTATAAACCCCTCGCAGTTGTGACAAATTAATTCATGCGAAAAAATATACACGTAGCGCCCTTTTTGCATGTGCCTCGTGCAAAGTTATGTAACATCTGTTTGAATTGTGACAGTAGCAGCGTTTAACTCATCGGCTTCTTCTAAATCAGGTGATCTTTCAGCGGTACTGCCTACATATGCGTCATCTTCGATCTCTTGCTTTACATTCATTAATAAGGATGGCGTATCTAGTGGTTGCGGATTAGGCGGTAGAGGCGGCAGATTAGGTGGCAGTTGCGATCTCAGGGTGGGGGAGGGGAGCTGGGTCGACCCAACGCGTATGTATACGTACATCCGTGGTGGGGCGACCCGGACTGCCAGATACTTCTATGCAACCGAGCGGGACTGGCCGATGGCGACTCCAGTCGCTGTTGGTAGTCCGGCGGCAGTCGGGACATATGATAAAGATCCCGGACAAGAGAAGTTCCCGAAAGACAAATCCCAGGACTAGGGTGACCCCTAAAGAAACCCACACCCCTATCCATCAAATTCCGTCCCTCCTTTCTCCAATAATCCCGTCGGTCCCAGAGGAAGGGCAACCTCGATTCCAAAAAAGGGACAGTCTCGTGATAACACCTTATTACACATTATACTACTTGTTTACGATAAACTTGTAACTCGTCATCGACGTCTATATCCCACTGTAAGATTATTATTTTTTTGCGATATGGTGTTTTATGTTCATCAAGATACGATTGAAAATTAACTATCGAACGAGAATCTTACCTTGCCGTAACACAGTTTTTACTAGCGCGGAAGGTAAAGAACTTTATTTATGTATACCGTCAATGAACATTTATCATTCGTTTAAGTTTTTTAATAAGCAAGTGTTTTTTACATAGTTGCGATGTAATTTTGTTATACTTTAGTCGTTATCTAAGTTTTGATTATACTGTGTATAGTGCAAGTGTACCTTATAAACTTAGTGAGTGTACATTACAAACTTAGGAACTATGTAAGTACTTTAATTATAACCACGTTTTAATGTTTACTACTGGTGTACTGTATCTAAGATGGACTAATAAATTCTATTCTATTCTATTCTATTCTATTCTAACACCGACGCAGACCGAGCCTCTAGACACACAAACATTGACACAGAATGGAACCTAAACCCGGTGCGCTTTCAAGAAATTGTCAATAAGTTTGGTCAACCAGACATGTTCTTGTTCGCATCCAGACTCAATAAAAATGCAATAAATATATTGCTTGGAATCGTCAAAGTCAAATATATTTATTCAATTAGGCCAAAAGTGCCGTTTACTTTTGAACGTCACGTCAACGTAAGATACACAACGATCAAGCCACAGGCATCCTAGTTGTTTCATACTGGCCAAGTTAACCATGGTTCCCCATACTCTTGTCACTAGTAGATTCAGATATTATTTACTTCAAACCTATTAAAGACCTTCTATTGTCACCTTCCAGAGATCAACACCCGTTATGGCACATTCTTACCCTGGCGTGCGCAATATTGTCAGGCAAGCGTTTTAAATGACGAACATCCCAGATGATTCAATTGCCGTAATGTAAAATTCCTTATTTAAAAAATTCTTAATCAGTACAATGTAGCATTAAAATTGTGGTTTACATTTTAGTCAAAGGAATGAGATTGATTATTATAATAGTTCTGTTTTAAATATCTTCAAGTTCCTAACCGAACAATTAAAAAAAAGAGGGGCAAGTTACGGTACTCTTAATTCATTTTGAACTGCCCTATCACTAATTATTAGTAAAAACACTTGCAATGATAATTGTATCGCAAGATCCCTTAAAGTTTACCAAAATACCATGCGAAAATTATCTAGCTTGTCATTACCCTAACGAAAATTTATCGATGAAGATTTTAACGAAAAAAGTGGTAACTCTTCTTGCTTTTTCGACAGGACAACGTGTGCAGACGTTGTCACTCATTAATCATAGTGTTATTAGAATCCAAGAATCTTGCATTACAATATCAGTTAAAGATATTATTAAAAGTTCTGCACCGAATAGGTGCAACCCAAGACTCATTGTTCCATTTTTTGCAGAACGTGTTGTTATTTGTCCAGCAAAAGCTCTGTCTTCTTATGTGGAAAAAACGGCTCGATTCAGAAACTCGCCTGATACAAACAAGCTTTTCTTAACTATGGAAAAATCTATTCATAACGCTACTCCCCAGAGTATCAGCCGATGGATAAAGCAGACGCTACACAGTAGCGGTGTGGATGTGTTAACGTTTACGGCGCATAGCACGCGCCATGCCTCCACCTCTGAAGCAAACAGAGCTGGTATGTCCATCGACGTAATTAAGAAAACAGCTGGTTGGTCTGGAAAATCCCTATGAATCCTGAAGAAGACAGATCTTTTGCTGAAGCTGTGTTCAATGGAAGTGATTTTAATTGATTAAAATGCAGTTGATTTTGTGAAGTCTGGAAAGCACCAAAGGATAATTTATATCATTTTGATAAAATATTCTAGTTGTATTTTGAACACAGTATGTGCAAAGTCATACTTTCCCATTCTGCAACATTTTCTAATCATCTACATTGATGGTTAAATCTCGAGGATGTAACATCGAAGTATAATTTATGGTTAATTGAACTTAAGCACCAAAGGATAATTTATATGATGCAGTATGTTGGAGGACGGACTACATTGATGGTTCAATCTCTTCGGATGTAACATCTCATATAATTTTGGTTGAAATTCACTTACAGGTAAGTTCAATTAACCATAAAGAATACATAAAAATGAGTTATTTGAATTGATACAATATCAAAAGATATGAAGATGGTTTGTATAGAGTTGTGAAACGTAAGTAGATGTGGAATAAATACCACAGACTTTAGTCAAATATACGATCCTTTCACGTTTCGTAACATTTAATATGTTTTAACACAATGATGCAAATCTGCATCACCATTTTTTTTTTTTTATAAATTCCTTTTCTTACATTTTTTTTTAATTTTTTCCATCATTATACAGCTAGTCTGAATCTTTTGTCAATAATTGTAGTGTAGGTACTAGGAGGGATCAAAAAGTAGTGAGAACGAAATACTCCTTGGTAAGAAAAACAAATACTAGCAGGCATAGCTCAGATACACATTCGTAATATTAATAAAGAAAAAATCTTCGATTTTCATAAGTTTTTTCCGAATTTAGTCATTTGTTTGCTTCGTGTCGGAACGTGTTCTCGAAAATGGAGAAAAACGAAGTGCAAGCCGTTATTAAATACCTCTGTTTAAAATTCATTGCGATTAGGAGAGTCTGCTCCGCCGTATTCCACTGTCGCAAGGTGGGCTTCTCAAGAAGAGTTATCATCCGATACTTAATTCAATAAATGGGCATTTCATATGGAAATATTCAATCACTATTTAAACAATCTTTGAATATGACAAAAGTCTCCGCAAGATGGGTGTCGAAAATGTTACCCAGTCAGAAACAAAATCGACTTGACATTTCGAAGATACTGTTGGACAAGTTTCAAGAAGATTCTGATAACTTTTTGTCTCGTTTCGTAACAATGGACGAAACATGGGTCCATCATTTTGATCCCGAGACAAAACAGCAATCTTCGCAATGGAAACGGCCATCATCACCGACCCCGAAGAAATTTCGTTTTATTCCAGAAATCCCCACCGACATATCCCCACCAGTGGGGATCGTTACTTTTTTTTCCAGAAATCCCCACTGGTTATATAAACTCAGCCTTGTGGAGATTTTCGGAAAAATAAGTAACAATCCCCACCAGGTGTTGTTTCTAAATTATTAAACAAAAAATGCGATAAACAATTTAATTATTTCAGAATTAATTATAAAATTATTTGCACAGTAAATATTGCAAAACTTCAGTCACCGGAAATCTGGTTTATCATAAATGCAATATGCATCCAGAGATAAACAATATACACCACTAAAAAGAAGTCGAATAGATTTTAATGCATAGTTCTACTGGTTTTTTTTATTGCTGGTAACAGACGCGTGTAGGGTAGTTAGACAAAATATTTGTTACTTCAGGGTACTTAAATAAAATATATATTGTGGGTACTGTATAAACCTCATCGTAGGTATACAACCTTCTCGGTTTACCAGAGTAAATAAGGGCGGGGATTGAATCTGATGAAATCTAAAATTTTGAAGAGGAAAATTGAACTTGCTGCAGTACTACCACTTTTACCGGAAAATCTAATAATGGAAGGCTGGTTCTATGTTGCCCGCCAACACCCAGAAAATCAAAACAGTGACCGTTTTCGCCGGTATATGTTAAGCCAATGGATAAAAGAAAATTTCATAAAAGTATTATGTGTTTACGGAGAGAGGCACAGAACCACTTTTTGGAAGGCTGGCATAATAAATAAGCTTAATGCAGCTATATCGAAGAAAAACCAAGTTTACTGAAACTCCTACATTTTTTGCATAAAGACGCATTGTTTTATGAAAAAAGTGCTTACGAAAGTCACCGTCGGAACCTGCGATCACAATCGCTATTTACGTTATCCTATATTGTTAAAATAACTACTACTAAATAATTTTGGTTAGAATCTAATTAATAGTTGTAAATATGTTTGATTTTCGTTTCAATGCAAGCAATTTATAATGAAAGTTGATTATAATAATTTAATAATTTTTGTTTAATAATTTAAAAACAACACGTGGTGGGGAAAGGTATATTTTTTCCAAAAATCCCCACTAGGCAGAGTTTATTTAGCTAGTGGGGATTTCTGGAAAAAAAAATAACAATCCCCACTGGTGGGGATTTGTCGGTGGGGATTTCTGGAATAAACCGAAATTTCGTGTCGTGGCATCGGCTGACAAGGTTATGGCCTCAATATTTTGGGGCTCAGAAGGAATATTGTTGATTGATTACCTGGAGCGTGGAACCATTATTATAGGCCAATATTATGCAGCTTTAATTCCCAAGTTGAGGAATGCCATCAAAGAGAAAAGGAGAGGGAATCTTCGAAGGGTCATGCTGTTTCATCACGACAACGCACCCGCGCACAGGTCGGCAGTTGCGATGGCTGCCATTCTGCAAGCTGGCTTCGAATCGGGTGACCACCCCCCTTATTTACCAGATCTGGCGGCTAGCGATTTTGATCTGTTCCCCAATTTGACAAAATACTTAAGGGGAAACAGGTACGAAGACGATAGCGAGGTGATGGATGCCGTGGAGAGCTTTTTGCAGGACCAAGACAAAACTTTTTTTGTGAAAGGGATTAAAGCCTTGGAAAAGCGCTGGACTCGGTGTGTAGAGAGACTCGGAAACTATGTAGAAAAATAAATGATTAAGTTATCAATAGTCATTATATTCTATCTCATTCGCACTAAGTTTTGATCCCTCCTCGTAGATATAAATAAATCTCGCTACAAGCAGATAACAGTATATTCATTGTTGCCTCGTGCGCATACGCCGCTCGGTTATAAATACCGGTCCGGTCGTTATCGGACTGTCGGCCTGTGCGGTGGTGCGTAGGCGAGTCAACTATTAATATTGTTAAATGTGCATATTTTACATTGGCGACGAGGAGAAAACCGTAGAGTGAAATAAAGTTGATTTTCTTAAAAAACAAAAACCTATCTCAAAGAAACATGAAGACTGACTCTCCTTGAGAGTTTTTTGCACATCTGAATCAATTCGGAAACTTTTCAAGAAGAGCGGCTACCAGAACCTACCTAAATCACTAAATACAATAAAGAAAAATTAGTAGTTAACAAAAGTGAAGAGTTGAAGAGCGATCTAAAGAAAGAGCTAGAATATTTAAAGCGCAAAGGGCAAACGTTTTCAGTGTCCCTGGATGAGTGGACTTCTGCTCGTAATCGCCGTTACATGAATGTGATTCTGCATAGCCCACAATTGCCAAATAAATGTTTTAGAAACCTTAGTTTGATAAGAATAACTGGTCGTGCAACAGCAGCAGAACACTATCACCATTTTGGAAAAAATCTGGTACAGTATGACATTAATACTACACAAGATATAGTTATAGCGTGCGGTGTAACTGACGGAGCAAGTGTCATATGCTCTATGGGGCACATACTGCCTTGTTATCATCAGCAATGCCTCGCACATGGAATCCAGTACGCTGTGGTGAATGTAATTTATAAAAAAACTATACTGAAATCAGTTAGTTTGGCCAATGAAAGCTGACCACGAAATAATCTTAAACTTTCAGGGTGACGATTATTTAGGACTGTCAAAATTGACACATTAGACGTTTCATACTCAAGGCATCTTGCGATTACGTGTATCTTATTTTCGTTGGTTCTGTTTAAAATAATGCCGAAACCAATCAAAAGTTCGACGAGGAAGCTTCTATTTACTGATTGACAAATATACGAGGGCTGCACTAAAAGTATCGGGCATGGAATATTTCCACTGTTTCTGTCATATTAAAACCTTTTTAATTGAAAACTCCTTGGTTTTCAATTAAAAAGTTTTTAAAAATCGAATACCATTTATTTATTTAAAAAAAGATTCTCGGTCTTGTCACAAGGTTTTGTCAAACTTGTTTAGTCGTTGAGATAATGGAATTCACTTGAGAAAATTCAAGAGCGATGATTTTTTATGACTTTCGAAGTGGTTTAACACAAAAACAGTGTGTTGACCGGATGATTTCTGCATTTGGTGATGAAGCCCTATCCAAAACCACAATTTATCGCTGGTTTGCTGAATTTCAACGTGGACGTGTCAAGCTCAGTGATGATCCCCGTCAAGGTCGTCCAAAAACTGCAGTCACCCCAGAAAACGTTGATGCTGTGCGTAAGCTGATTTAGGAAGATCGACATGTGACATACCGCGAAATTCAGGCAACTTTAGACATTGGCATGAGTCAAATACAAATAATCTTGCATGAACAATTAGGTGTAAAAAAATTGTTTTCCGGATGGATACCGCATTCGCTCTGTGAAGAGCAAAAAGCGGCTCGCGTTACTTGGTGCGTCAGAACTCTCGAAAGATACCACGCAGGATCCTCAAATGCTGTATACAACATCGTATCAGGTGACGAATCCTGGATATACGCGTACGAACCCGAAACACAAAACCAGTCACGAGTTTGGGTGTTCGAAAATGAGTTAAAGCCAACAAAAATTGTTCGTTCACGGAGTGTTGCAAAAAAAATGATGGCCACGTTTGTCTCCAAAACCGGCCATATTAGGACTATTCCTCTTGAGGGACAAAGAACGGTTAATGCAGAATGGTATGCTAGCATTTTTTTGCCACAGGTCGTTTCTGAACTCCGTAAAGAGAACTGCAACCGACGCATCATCCTCCATCACGACAATGCGAGTTCTCACACCGCGCACAGAACAAAAGAGTTTTTAGAGCAAGAAAACATAGAATTATTAGACAAATATGTCATATGTATGTGTATATGTCAAATTTCGCGGAGAATACTTCGAAAAGCAATAAATACATTTTTAAATAGTCATGTTGTGTCACTTCCTTGATTCTCGAAATTTTCAGTGCCGCCCTCGTAAAGACGTAAAAGTGATGTGAATCAGAAATCTGCAGAGAAAATACGACAACTGGATTCAATCATTTCGTCATTGATAGTCCAATTCCGCGTAACTAACATTGTTAAATACTGCGTATGTATAAAAAAAGCAAAAATGAGATTTCGTGGTTTTAGGTAACTGATAGTGATTGGCGTCGACCCGTATGACCATTTATAGAATCGACCAATAGGAAGACGAGTAGGTATATCAATAATAACAATGCTGCGGATCTTTTGACGAACAAGTAACAACACGAAAGCCGCGTTATCCGCGCCAATTAGTATTTAGGCAGATTTAGACAGATCCAGTGACTGACACCGAAATCGAGATAAGCCAGTGCTGACCCGAAAAAAAACCCGTGTAAATTGATTTCAAGTCAATCCAGTGGCGGGAAGTCAGCGCTGGCTTTTAAATTAGCACACGGATATTTAGAAGCCAGTCGGCGCCCCCCGTAACCCGCGCCAGTGACAAAAACCCCGTGTAAACACTTGGTCAGTAACTGGCGCCGCTTTGTGGGGTGACGTTGCGTCTGGCTAGTGAGAGAAAATGAACCGTAAACTAACGGAAGACGAAACCACGAAATTGGTGCAATTATATGGGGAAAACGACCGCTTATGGGATATAAAATCCCCAAATTACCGTAATAAAGATATGCGTGCAACTGCTTTGCAAAATATTGCGCCACAAATGCAAATCAAAGGACTTACCCCAAGTATCCAGTACCCACAATGAAGTCAAAAATAAAATAAAAAGTATAAGGAGCACATATTATTTAGAGACAGACAAGATATAGAGCTTGATACCAATGACAACAATATGTCAAAAATCTGCGGTGACATTCTCAGAGCCATTTTATACTCGCCCGGATCTTCAAATGCTTTAGCAACAATGCAGAGCCACCAGTTTCGTTTCTGTCTTTAACACACGCTGTATTTAACAATGTTAGTTACGCGGAATTGGACTATCAACGACGAATTCACTTTTAGGTTAGTTTTTGAATTCCTATTATAACATATTGATACTTTAACCCTCTTACTAATAAACACGGAATAAAGTTATACCAGGTATAACAAAGGTATACCCATACATTTTCATAGGTTTATACCTGGTATAACTTTATTCTGCGTTTATTTTGTAAGAGGGTAAGACTATATATAAAAAATATCGCACAATCCTCCACGGTGTATCTACTTTTCAGGAAGTACTAACAACGAGGAGACAAAACTTAAGAATTTTGAAAACAGTAAAGAAATTAAAAACGCCCGAAAAAAATTAATTGTCGACTTGTGAAACAAATTAATTAGAAAATATATCTTCTATGACGGGTAGGTACCTGTTCTTATTAATTCAGAAATTATAGGTAACAGTATCGGTAACATGGTAACAGTATCGCGTCTGACTTTCAAAACATTAAAAATGAACGGGCTTTACTAACAGAAAAATATGATATTGCGGCATGGAGACACAGATTCTTGAGAACAATAAATCAAACGGGTTATTAACCTTGATGAGACATATGTAAATAAGAACTATATATTTTTTAAATAGTGGCAAGGACCTTCAACAAGTGGTGTCAAAACTAATATATCGTCAGAAAAAGACATATCATTGTGCATGCAGGATCGGAGGAAGGGTTTGAGCCAGGTGCATTATTGGTATTCAGCACAAAATCCAAATCAGCTGACTACCATGATGATATGAATGCTAACCAATTTTATGAAATGGTTTGAAGAAATGATGACACTTAATCTCACTAAACCTAGTGTAATTGTGATGGACAATGCAAGTTATCATGTGAAACAATTGAACAAACACCCTACTATGTCTGATTCTAAAGCTTATCTCCGAATATGGCTTCAGGGGAATAATATCGGGTGTCCCAAAAAGGACGCAAGATTTCAATTTGCCGCCAGTTTTGTATTTAGTGCTGGCAACCCTGAAAAAAAAAACATTTGACAGCTGAATGTTTAGGATTTGTAAAAATGGCGGGTTATACGAAAGATCAACGCGTTTTTATTATTGAACAATATTTGAAAAGTAATGAAAGTTTGGCGGGTACGGTTCGAAAATTCCGTGCAAAATATGGTCGGAATATTGGCTTGAGTTCATCAACTGTGAAGAGACTGGTTGCAAAATTCAGGGAGAGTGGATCAATTAATGATGTTCATTCCACTGGTCGTCCAAAAACAAGCCGTTCAAATGGCAATATTGAATCTGTGCGTCAGAATGTCCGTGAACATCCAGGAACATCCATTAGGCATCGTGGACAAGAATTGCAAATTTCAAGAAGCTCTCTCCAGCGTATTCTCACTAAAGATCTGCATCTCCATGCTTACAAAGTTCAAATAACACAAGAACTGAAGCCCCGTGATCATGGACAGCGAAGAGAGTTCGTTGAATGGATTATCGACCGCCAAAACAGGGATGCAGATTTTTCAAACAAAATCATCTTTAGCGACGAAGCACATTTTCATCTCGATGGCTTTGTTAATCGTCAGAATTGCCGCATTTGGGGCTCAGAGAACCCACATGTGATTGTTCAAAAACAAATGCATCCACAACGTGTCACTGTTTGGTGCGGGTTTTGGGCTGAAGGCATTATTGGACCATATTTTTTTCAAAATGAGGCCGGTCAAGCGGTTACTGTTAATGGGGCTCGATATCGCAACATGATAACAAGGTTTTTTTTAGCCGAATTAGAGGATATCGATGTGGAAGCAATGTGGTTTCAACAAGACGGGGCCACTTGCCACACAGCCGGAGAAACGATGCAATTACTGCATGAAACTTTTCCTAGTCGTGTGATCTCTCGATTCGGTGATCAGAATTGGCCCCCTAGATCTTGCGATTTAACGCCTTTAGATTTCTTTTTATGGGGTTATTTAAAGTCTAAAGTCTATGCCAATAAGCCTACAACTATTCACGCTTTAAAACAGGAAATTCGACGCTGCATCGGGGAAATTCAGCCGCATCTATGCAAAATGGTCATAGAAAACTTTGACAAAAGAGTGCGTATGTGCCAGCAAAGCCTAGGAGGACATTTGCCTGACGTGTTATTCCACAAATAACCCTATTTTATGTACTTCAAGATTTTATATACAAATATATTATAACGAAAAAATAAAAGTGCTTTTCTTCAATTTCAAATCTTGCGTCCTTTTTGGGACACCCTGTATTTATTTTGAAGAATATCATACCAAAGCTGAATTAATGTTTGGTGAAAGATAATAAACCTGCAGCTGCTGTTTACGAAGCAGAAGAACTTCTAAAAAAATATAGTCATACTCACGAAATTTTCTTGCTGCCACCGTATCATTGCGACTCTTCAATGCTATTGAGCTTGTATGGAGTCAAACAAAGAGAAAAGTAGCAAGCAAAAATATAGGAATACCTGGGTCCGAAATGCAAAATTTTATAAAATAATGTATTCTACCCATAACTGCTAATGACTGGAAGAAGTACACTGATCATGTTTTAAATGTTGAACATCAGTACAAATTAAGGGACCGTGTTCTTGAAAACGAACTTGAACGATTCATAATACATGTTGGGACAGTAGCAGTAGCAGCGAAGAAAGCAATGAAACTGATTCAATATTGTCAGGTGTAGAAATCTTGGAATCCGATTCGACTATTACTCATAACCCCTATGTATTGTGTTGATTTTTTTGTGTCATCACATCAGTGTCTGCATTTCATTATATAAACTTATAGTAATAATATTTTCTTTAATTCAACCTTTTCTATATAATGCCGTGCAGAAAAGTTGGAACTGTGAACTTCAATGTGCGCAGAAGTGAAAAATGCCATATGCCAAGGGTCATAACCCTATTATATGTTATGTTTTTATATGTTTAAACTGGTAACCATTAATAACCTTATTATGGTCTTAGTATATAAATCTGACATACTGATGTAAATATCGCATAAGATAGAATAAACGGTCAACTGTCCAGGTTGGCCGGCCGCCGGGGCGCGTATTTCCATTTCCGTGTTTATTAGGAGGCAGTACTGTCTTGAAACACGCACGGGTTTGTCGCGCTAACTGCCTTTACAAAATCGTGTTCAATCCAAGGCACGTATCCTCCAATCGCGCACGGGTTTGCAACGCCAACTGTTCTTCCAAACACGTGTTCAAGGCGATGCATGGAACTTAGGCGGCGTATTTCCATTTCCGTGTTTATTAGGAGGCAGTACTGTCTTGAAACTCGCACGGGTTTGTCGCGCTAACTGCCTTTACAAAATCGTGTTCAATCCAAGGCACGTATCCTCCAATCGCGCACGGGTTTGCAACGCCAACTGTTCTTCCAAACACGTGTTCAAGGCGATGCATGGAACTTACCCATGAAGTTCGCGCGTAAACAACTTCGCTCGCGTCTCGTCACTTCGCCAGTCGCATTAACATTCGTTTGTTTTTCCACTGTGCAGCGTTTGAAATAAGTGTGCTTTTAAATAATTAAATATTAGATTATGGAACTATTAAAAGATAAATTGGTAATATTGTGAACAATAAACAAACAAACTTTATCTTGTGATCGTGATAAATAAATACAAAGCAAACTTTAGTTACACTATTAGAACATTTTGAGGTTATGTTTATAGAGTGTGCTTTCGATTAATATGGAACTATTGAAGAATATACTTAGTGGTATTGTGGACAATTTTGAAGTCGTAAAATATGATGGAGACAATGATAATTACCAATGTAAAATTCGATGCTCTTTATCTTGTGAAGGTGATTATGACAAAAAGTGTGGTTATTTCATTGAAAAGTTTTCGGAGGCAACGCAAACAAATTGGATTATGTTGAGACGATATTCTCAGCAGATACGATATGATTTCAGAAAAGTATTTATTTGTCATCTTTCGGAAAGAAACAAAACCAAAGATAAAAAGAAAGGTGTGACTAGAAACTATAATTGTAGAGCAAATATTGGGATAAAATTTTTAAAAGTAACAAAGAGTACGATAAAAAATTCGCAACTAATGAAACGGGGACTGAATGTTCTAATAGAGATAAACTATAATCATTCCGACCGAGTCAATGTCGCCCAAGCATTGAGCCTACTGCGTTGTTCCGAAGACACGATAAAACAATTTGAATCGTATTTTGAAGGTGGGATGACAGCTGCAGCAGCAAAATTGTATCATGAAATAGCTATCATTGAAGGATGTGAGAAGAATGCTTACATTACTTTATCTAATGCACAAAAAAATCCATGCGACCGCCAAGTTATTCATCTGTATGAACAATGGCGTCGCCGAACCTACGGAACGCGAGACATCGGTGATATAATTGAAGTTTTAAAACGTAAGAAGATTGAGTTGTCTAAAATAAATGTAGAGATATATTTAAAGGAAGAACCAACTGTGTGTGTTGTAATAACGCCTATTATGCAAAGAGTGTTCATGGCTGGTTTGGCTGATGAAATGGTGTTTATGGATACAAGTGGATCTTGTGATCAAACAAATGCCTGTGTTACATTTATCTTTGCTGCAACGAAAATTGGTGCTTTACCTATTGTTGTCATTTTGCACACGAGTCAATCTCAGGAAAATTATACACATTCATTTCAATGTGCAAAAGATTATTTAGAGGAGACTTGCCAGAAGGTTTTTCAACCAAAAATCGTAATGACTGATGATAGCAGCGCAGAAAGGAATGCCTTACGCACAGTATTTCCAAACAGCAGATTACTTCTTTGCATATTTCTTGTAAATCAAGCTCTTTGGCGTTGGTTGTGGCAAAGTGAACATGAAGTTATTAAAGAAGATCGGCAATCAGTTATGAAAAAATTCCGTACTGTAATGTATGCCAATACAATGCAAGAAGCCGAAATTAGAATGTATGATTTATCAAATGAGGAGAAAGTTAAGAAAAATAAAAAGCTTGAAAAACATTTAACAAGTTTATGGAGTCGGCGTGAGGAGTGGTGTTTAGCATATCGCTCTGGTATTCTAACACGAGGGAATAACACAAACAATGACTGTGAATCCTCAATAAGAATTTTTAAAGACGTAGTATTGCAGCGCTGTAAAGTGTTCAATATGTGCGCGTTAGTTGACTTTATCGCAAATACCTTTGAATCATACCACAAGAAAAGGTTGATTCAGTTTGCCAATGGGCGGGCAAGAAATCTTACGTTAGCGTATGAAAAATTTTGCCAAGCAAGTAGCAGTATTAAGGATATTGTACACATGGATGACAATACCTACTTCGTGAAAGAGAAGACTGATCTGTATGTTGTTGACTGTGAAATGGCAACATGTGACTGTCCATATGGTGCTGGGGGGCGATTTTGTAAACATCTCTGCGCTGTAGAAAGAAAACATGGGACTGAACTTACCACATCGCTACATTTGAATGACTGTGATCGTCAACAGTTTGCAAAATTCGCTCTGGGTGATCAGTTTTCGCCGTCATTCTTTGAAAATATTACGGGTGAATCAAGCACAAATAATGAAGACAGCCAAACTGACTCTATTACACCAGATGATGTTATACCAGACACTTTTGAACTTCCAATAAATCGAGCGGAAAACAATGTAACTATCAACAATGAAAACTTTGACAATGCTGTTCGTAATATTAAAGCTCAGTGGCAAAGAATCACTGAAATCTTGGAAAAAGACTCCAATGCTGCATATACAAACATTCTTACAAAGTTTGGATCTGATTTGTCGAAGCTACAAACTCCATCGAGTATTATATCATTTATAGTTGAAAAAAATGTCCGACGAAAATCTCGAAAAATTCATGTACAACCAACATCGATCAGTCGCCGCAAAGAAAGAGGTCTACCATGCAGTGGAAGGATTCAATCAGGACGACCAGCCAAGTCAGAAACTGTGAAAAGAAAACGTGTTCATAATATTGCATCTAATATTGATGATAATGAGCCTCCTGCCAAAAAACATTGATTATATAAAATTACTACATTATATTTGTTTATGTACCTAGGTATAATTTTGGTCTTAATAAAAAGTTAAAGATTTTGTTTGAGTTTTCTTGCCCATTCATTAAACACAAAAATGCCTTCGAACACACACGGATTTGTGGCGCTTAATCAAGGCGCATACTCCTTGCAAACCCGTGCGCGATTGGAGGACGCGTACCCTGAATTGAACACGTGTTTAGAAGAACAGTTGGCGTTGCAAACCCGTGCGCGATTGGAGGATACGTGCCTTGGATTGAACACGATTTTGTAAAGGCAGTTAGCGCGACAAACCCGTGCGTGTTTCAAGACAGTACTGCCTCCTAATAAACACGGAAATGGAAATACGCCGCCGGGGCGCTGTCGGATGACGTTCCCGGGGGCCATTTTTTGCGATCGCCCGGTCTCAGTAAAACGCCGATTTCTCGGTACTTTTGTATGGGGACCATGTATAAATGTTATGTTGTTAGAATTGTGATAAAATAAGCTATCTGATTTCATAGGGATTTACCCAGTTTTACCTTGTAATATATTTGATATATTATATATATTATATTATACTATCGTCTATTAAAGTACCGATTTAAACCCTGATCCTTTGAGAATATCCTTTCCCGTGACGTATTTCGGTCAAAACTTGTACTGACAGGTATTTTTCCGATTCGGTCGGGTGGACAGATAACGCACAGGATGCTTTTTTCCAATTCGGTCGGGTGGACAGACCAGGGGAAATAGTAGATATGAACTCCGTTTAGGCAGTGTATAGTCACAGTCGCGTTCGGTTCCGTTCCACGGCGATAGATACATTACCATCTATATCCGTGGAAAGGAACGGAACGGAACGCGATCGATGTACAAAAAATAATCAGTATAGAACGTCGGCACGGTTTCTTTGTATGGGATGAGACACCACTGGTATAGTCACGGTTATAAGCACTGGTTTTTTTTTTAAATTCCTGCCTTTTTCCTTGGACAGCTTTCGTTGGTCAGACTCTAACTAAGTCTAAGATAGAGATGAAAATCCACTGGACACGGAGAGTGATACAGATAATGAAGGAGGTGGCTTAACAGTACACAGAGTAAATAATAGGGCAACCACACAAACTCTGCTGTTTTATGAAGACTTGGTGAACAAACTTCGCAAGGTTGCAAAATTATTAAAAAAAAACCGGCCAAATGCGAGTCAGATTCACGCACCGAGGGTTCCGTACAAACCTCAGCTTAAATGTATTGCTTGCTTGCTTATAATACATTGTATTGCAAAATTGGCGTCTTGTCGTGGCTAGTACGACAAAACGCCAATTTTTTAATCTCAAATATCTGCTCTTTGGTTTGGAATTCCAATTTTAAATTTATATAGCTATTTACTCATGCTTTTGTGTTTTGAAAACCGTAATTCATTTGTTTTTTCCTCTTTTGGTTTTTTCTTTGCACCAGTCAGTTTAAAAAATGGAAAAAATAATGAAGGGATTTTAAATAGTTTTTTTTTTACCTGTGTTTAAAAGTGGTTCCTGTACAATAATCGGAAACGCTCATCGCAATGGCTGAACCCTGGCGAACCAGACAAATCCTACCCCAAGCGAAAATTTACTCAAAAAAAAATTACTTGTGAGCGTTTGGTGGACTAGTGCCGGTGTCGTTCACTACAGCTAACTTAAATCTGGCCAGACGATTACGGCGGATGTATATTGTCAGCAACTGCAAACCATGATGGAAAAGCTAGCTGCTAAACAGCCGAGGCTGGTCAATTGCTCTAGGCCACTGCTGCTTCAGGACAACGTGGTCTAGCCACACACTGCACAACAGACGGCTACCAAATTAGCGGAGCTTCAATTGGAATGTCTAAGACATCCACCGTACTCTCCGGACCTTGCAATTAAAAAGAAACATTAGTTTTACTAACACTGAAATAACTTAGTTAAACGAGCTTTGCACTAGTCTAAATAAATTAAAAGACACTGTTGTAGAGGCAATTTGCGAGGAAGAGGCGAAATTATTAACCTGTGAAGGAGCCCTACAGTTCATGGTATCCAAGCTAGGTAACTCAAAATTATTAAGATGTTTTTCTTTTAAATTATAATACAATATTTGTTATGAACAAGATTAATAAGTTAAGTAGATAAATATCTAAAAATACTCTATTGCTGCTAAAGTATAATTACTTTATAGCAAATAAATGATGTATTATGAAATTTTCACGACATAACATAACCACTTAAAACCCCGATTCCAGATTTCACAATATTTAGAATAATATTAGAATATTACCGCACTGTGGATTTAGGCCCATTCCCTCTCTCACAGAGAGGAGAGGAGGCTTGTGTCCCAGCAGTGGGAACAATAAAAGGCAGATAATGATTACCAGCAAAAATATTCAAATATCTAAATTTGTCGAATATTTGCAAAGCCTCAGTGACATTTTTCTTTGGATTTTCTGTTTTTTTCTGCTTTCTATACAAACAAACAATTCAACACAACAAAATGAGCTTAAAAAAGACGAGTGAGCCATTAGAACATAGTATATTTTATTTTTTTTGTTCAGACTAAGTTCACACCGATTTCCATCAATTACACATGAAATAATAATATAGGTACATAATATCATATAAATAAAATAATATCAAACCAAAATAAACTTGGAACATCAGACCAAGACGAGTGAGCCATTAGAACATAGTATATTTTATTTGTTTTGTTCAGACTAAGTTCACACCGATTTCCATCAATTACACATGAAATAATAACATATAAACACATAAAATCATGAAATAATAACACATACATAATATCATATAAATAAAATAATATCAAACCAAAATAAACTTGGAACATCAGACCTGCAATATATTATAGGTTTTCGGACATTTTGAGACATCAACTTTTACTCAACAGAATGTGTTTTATCAAGACGGCGAGACATGATGACCGTGATATTTTTCAGGCTTCAGACATTTTAGGACATGAACTTTTACTCAACAGAATGAGTTTTATCAAGACGGAGAGACATGATGCCCGTGACATTTTTTAGGCTTTCAGACATTTTAGGACATCAACTTTTACTCAACAGAATGAGTTTTATCAAGACAGCGAGAAATGAGGCCCGTGATATTTTTTAGCCTTCAGACATTTTAGGACATGAAGAGAATGAATTTTATCAAGACAGCGAGACATGACGCCCGTGATATTTTTGATTTCATAGATTTAGCGTCATAAATATCACTACATCAATCCCCTCTGAGTACTGCAGATCGACAGCAGGTGAGTCATCCATAAATCTAGTGAAGCATGCCGGGGCCAGTGGGATGGTTGTTTGTGTCGGAACCAGAACCCGCATAATTCACAGTAAGTCAGAACTGGTTGCGGTGGTTTCTCCAATCCGCGGGTGTTGCATCTGGTTCAGGCAACTGGCCGACACTTGTTTTCCATTTTTGTTTTCTTTACTCCTCCCTTGTGTTTTCATAGCCAGGGTCATATGTTTTCCAGTGAACTTTTTTTGTTTCAATTGGCCATATTGTCTGGATATTGATCAAGCACAGTCAAAGCTTTCAATGTTACCTGTGAACAATAGAAAGCAAAAATAAGTAATATGCAGCAAAATAAAACAAATAAAACTACAATGAAGGGGGAACAAATCTTAAAAACACTGTTACTATTTTGTTCATTTCAGCAATGGCTGTTGCAATCAATTTGCAAAACAACTGTCCCCTAAGACAGGTTATCTTCTGACACCATCACAAAGAAAACAAACAATGATAATCTACTAGGGACTGGATAATCCAATAATAATATTATAATAAAAGAGGGTATTCATTTAACCTCTTGTATGCCGGAACTCAGATCTAAGCGAGACACAATGGCTTTTTCATTGTGTCTCGAATGCTGACATACAAGCGGTTAAAGCCCCAAAGAATCTAGTTAATTAATACCAGAGGAACAAAAATTTTTCATAGCAAAGAACTTTATAATCCCGCAGGGCATCCTTAAGTACATAACAATCCTGGTATGTAAATAAACATGATATGCTGTTCACTGGAGAACACATCACTTGAAAATGGCAGGCCTTTCGTGGTTAATTTTAACAGTTATTTTTTTTTTGAAAAACAAACAAATTTGGCTGCAAATATGGGTGATAGAATTGAAGTGCCATTTTAATGGAACTTTTGTATTAGCTCTGCACAGGACAATGTCTGTCCTGTCTGCTAATCTAGTTTAATATTATAAAGCTGAAGAGTTTGTTTGTTGTTTGTTTGAACGCGCTATTCTCAGGATTACTGGTTTGAATTGAAAAATTATTTTGAGACCTACCGTTGCGTGCGCTGCGTAAACGGTTTAAGTCAAGGGTGAATAGGTTACTTCTAGGCAAGCGTGTTCACCACATCACCGCTTACCATCAGGTGAGATATTTGTCAAGCGCGAGCCCATCTAAAATAAAAAAAAAATGATGTTCAACAATCATGCATGTAGGGTAGGTAGGGTAAATGTATAGTTAGCCATTTGACGGGAGCGAATCCGCGTGGGACAGCTAGTTTATGATATCAAGCGATTCGGCACAGCTAGAACTACACAAAAACACCTAGTAACAAGGAATGGCACCAAACTTTTACTTATTTTTTATTTTACAGAAGTTGTTTTATGGGTGGCATGCCAGTGCCAGCGCAGCAATAATATAGCTTTCGATCAGTGCAAACATAATATTGGTTTAGATAATTAAATTAACTTACATTTTGTGTAGAGGCTAGTATGAGTAAACCGTCGATTTTTCTCAGCGCCGTGTAAGCGTCGTATCGAACACAACACAGCAAGATGGCTACTGCCTGCCAGTACAAACTAATAATTCACTGTTGCATTGTTAAGTAAGAAGAAAGAAGAGAAACAAAGAAAACCGGACGAAAACAAGAAAAATCACGAAGGGCGGATGATAATAGATAATACCAAAGAAAGATTACTATTAAATAATACTAATCTCAATCAATGTCAACCCATTATGTATATGTGTCAAGTTGTCAACCTGTCAACCCAACGACAAAAGATTATTTTTGTCAAACGCTAACAGAGATGAGCAACTCGAGTTACTAACTCGAGTTGCACCTAACTCGAGTTGACTCGAGTGGTATTCTTCCGAACTCGAGTTGCTATCACTAAGATCTAAAATAAAATATGTCATAGAACAACCAAATACACACATGTCAAACAAAAAAAATATTATTTCTTAAATGTTTTTCACAACAATATCAGTATTTTTAAAGTTTGTACCAATAAAAAGGTAAAACTAAAACCAAAACCAATATTCAAATGCATTTCGAAAGCCAGGATTTCGAGATGAACTATTATGATTACAAATTAAAGAGTGCTACAAAAGTAACAATTTTGCGTTGTAAGGTGGTATTTTAAAATTAGTCTGATTATAACCGTTTGACGTGTGTTTGTTTACAAAAAGTTTTACTCCCAGCAAATAGGGCGTAAGTTTACTAATCTTATTTTTTTCCTTAGCCTGTACTGTCCCACTCATGGGCAAAGGCCTACCCATTCTTTCAATTTCCCTCGGTTTTGTGCCCATCTCGCCAATTCTCGAGGAACTTATCCAATTTATCTCTCAAATACATATTATATAAAAAAGTAGATTTCAACAAAAAAAAAACGTTATTCTTACTTAGTTTCGTTCTGCTTATTCGAGTTGCGTAACTCGAGTTCAACTCGAGTTATGTAAACAACTCGGGTTAACTCGAGTCGTGTTTATCCCGAGTTGGCCCATCACTAAACGCTAATATCATGGCAGGTTTGACAAACTCTCGGTCGTGTTTGAGTTTTTTGTGATTTCGCGGGATTAAATGTTTATTGAGACAAGGAATTGGGTTATTTATAGTTAGTAAGTGTCAGTGCGATGGTGGGTTGAAGTGTTCTAGGCTGTAAAAGCCAAAGTGTAAAGCTGGAAACAAATTATCGGACGCGGTTTACGGACGCGACTGACAGCCGCGGCTTATAGAGTATAGTCCTCGCCAAACTTCTTGGCCGCCCTGAAGTTGGTTTACCGCATGCGCGAGGCGCGAAACGGTGCTGTTTTTTTATGAGATTTATTACTGCGCAGCCATTGTAGCCAACTTCAGGGCGGCCAAGAAGTTTGGCGAGAACTATATCTAGGTAATGAATGTACATTACATTGTGCAAACTATCGGATGTAAGTCGTGGACGTGACCTTGGGCGTTCGGACGTCTGATAGAGATCTGGCAGCAGCGTCCCATACGACTGTGCACACCTCCGTCAGCCCAGCTTTATTGTTATTGTTGTTTCATGTGTGGCCACGACATGGCTCCATCTATAGGTACTTTATCTAAGGTAAAGACGGAACCACACTTACGTGGCGTGGCGTGTCGTGGCGCCTTCTGACGCAGATTGGCTACAAGTCACGTTGCGTTATGACATAGGCTGGAACGGAGTCGTTTGATTGGTGGATTCTGCGCCACGCCACGTAAGTGTGGTTCCGACTTTATAACACTTGTCCCTCATCATGTCAATATTTTTTTACCAGCCTGGTTTCTACTCGTAGTCCGTTTAGCCGCGTCTTCACTTAAATGTAAATATACACTTCAAACAACTGGGTATTTCACTTCTGTGCTTCAACCAGTGCTGCCAACTTAGCGCTTTCAGCAGCAGATCTAGCGCTTTTTTTTGTTCAATAGCGCAATAAACTTTTGACTTTCTTTTAAAAATAAGTAACTGCGCAAACTGTCAACTTCCAAACGACGTGTTGAGGAAAATTTCATCCACTGATAAATATAAATTGAAGTCCAAAACTGATCAAGACCAACCATATAATTCGGCGGCAGAAGCAATTGTAGTTGAATCAGACGATGATGAATTAATCTATTATATAAAAATGAATCGCAAAATGTGTTGGTAAGCGCATAACTCAACAACGCCTGGAACAATTTGGACAATTCTTTTTTTTAAATGTTCGTTGAAGTTCAAAGATGGTTTTTACGGGGAGAAAAATTCTAATAATTGCCGGGAAAAAATTTAAACAGCCCTTTTCTTTTTCCAATACAAAAGTTTTCTAACTAAAACGTAGAGTAAATTTGAGCTTTATTGCTATTGTATAAGCTATTTTTGCTTGGTGTAGGGTAGGGTAGGGTAGCGTAGCGTAGGGTAGTGTAGGGTAGGGTAGTATAGGGTAGGGTAGTGTAGCGTAGGGTAGGGAAGGTAGTGTTGTGTAGGGTAGTGTAGGGTAGTGTAGGGTAGTGTAGGGTAGTGTAGGGTAGTGTAGGGTAGTGTAGGGTAATGTAGGGTAGTGTAGGGTAGTGTAGGGTAGTGTAGGGTAGTGTAGGGTAGTGTCGGGTAGTGTAGGGTAGGGTAGTGTAGGGTAGTGTAGGGTAGTGTAGGGTAGTGTAGGGTAGTGTAGGGTAGTGTAGGGTAGTGATGGGTAGTGTAGGGTAGTGTAGGGTAGTGTAGGGTAGTGTGGTAGTGTAGGGTAGTGTAGGGTAGTGTACGGTAGTGTACGGTAGTGTACGGTAGTGTAGGGTAGTGGAGGGTAGTGTATGGTCGGGTACGGTAGGGTAGTGTAGGGTAGGTAGTGTAAGGTAGGGTAGGTAGGGTAGATAAATGTTTGGTGTTTTTATGGTAAAACAAAGTTTGCCGGGTCAGCTAGTCTATAATATAAAAACCGGCCAAGTGCGAGTCGGACTCGCGCACGAAGGGTTCCGTACTTGGTAAATTGCGGTTTACGATTTATGACGTATTAAAAAAAAAGTACTTACTAGATCTCGTTCAAACCAATTTTCGCTGGTAGTTTACATGGTAATGTACATCATATATTTTTTTTAGTTTTATCATTCTCTTATTTTAGAAGTTACAGGGGGGGGGACACACATTTTACCACTTTGGCAGAGTCTCTCGCGCAAACTATTCAGTTTAGAAAAAAATTATATTAGAAACCTCAATATCATTTTTGAAGACCTATCCATAGATACCCCACACGTATGGGTCTGATGAAAAAAAATATTTTTAGTTTTAGTTTCAAGTATGGGAACTCCCAAAATTTATTGTTTTATTTTTATTTTTGTGTGAAAATCTAAATGCGGTTCACAGAATACATTTACTTACCAAGTTTCAACAGCATAGTTCTTATAGTTTCGGAATAAAGTGGCTGTGACATACGGACGGACAGACAGACAGACAGACAGACAGACATGACGAATCTATAAGGGTTCCGTTTTTTGCCATTTGGCTACGGAACCCTAAAAATGAATCGCAAAATGTGTTGGTAAGCGCATAACTCAACAACGCCTGGACCAATTTGGCCAATTTTTTTTTTTAAATGTTCGTTGAAGTTCAAAGATGGTTTTTACGGGGAGAAAAATTCTAATAATTGCCGGGAAAAAAATAAAAACAGCCCTTTTCTTTTTCCAATACAAAAGTTTTCTAACTAAATCGTAGAGTAAATTTGAGCTTTATTGCTATTGTATAAGTTATTTTTGCTTGGTGTAGGGTAGGGTAGTGTAGGGTAGGGTAGTGTAGGGTTGGGTAGTGTAGGATAGGGTAGGGTAGTGTAGGGTAGGGTAGTGTAGGGTAGGGTAGTGTGGGGTGCGGGTCAGGTAACCTCCACGTTGGCCTAGTTGGTTGCTGGTCTCTTTCGGATACGTCCGGGGAGAAGAGCAACCCGTTGGGCTGGTGCACCCTGGGCACCGTCAATAACTTCCCATTCGTGGGTTCTTGTTGGCGATGGCGAATATCTGACGGGGGGGTAGGGGGGGGGACTCGTCGCTCTGGGTGTTCCTCTGAATAGCAGAGGACACTCCAGATGCGGCGAAGGGGTAGGCTGGGTAGGTAGGTTGGGGTGGGTGGGGTAGGTTAGGTTTGGTAGGTAAGCGGTGGGGCTCACTTCCTTGCCTCTGGGCGGGCCGCCTTCCCCTGCGGGAGGGAACGCCCGGGGCACCCCAGCTCTGCACCCTGCACTGCCCGGCTCTGCAGTGACCGGCTCTGCCCGCTCTGCACCTGGCTTTGCACTCGGTACTCGTGCGGTTTGAGTTCCCCGAGTGCACTGACCAGCTCTGCACCCTGCTTTGCCCGGCTCTGCATCCGGGCTTTGCCCGCTCTGCACCTGGCTCTGCAGCCCGGAATCTCTCCTGCGGGTGGGGGTGGCCGCGGTTCGGGGGCGGGAGGTGGGCCCAAGAGGAGGGTGTGACTTGTCGTTGCCGACCCTCTTTTGACGTGGGATGGTCGGCAGGGACAAGTCAATGGTTGGAGGAGGCGGCGGAGTGTCGTTCTCGACGCTTCGCCGCACACGCGGAGGGCGGCATCTGGCCTTCGCGGATTCTGGCCAGATGCCGCATAGGAGGGGACCGTTAGGTCCAGTGCGGTGGAGGGTACGGCGCGGCACACCGTCTAGGTGTGCCCAGCGGGGGCGTAGCTGCGCCGTGCCCTGAGGTGTTTGGCAGGTCCTCTCGCTTCCCGGTGTGGTAAATCCATGCTGGGGAGCGGGGAGGCCTGGGCGGCGGTTGCCTCCTTTTGCGAGGACGCCATGTCGCAAAAGGAGGCAGCGGTGGGGGTGGGAGAGGGCGGTTGTACGATCGCCTGCGCCCACCCCCTGGTGGTGATTAGCGGGCGGCAGGTGCGGGGGCGCCTGTCGTCTGCATCGCACAATCGCCACCCTCGTCGGGCGGGAATGGCCGATCACTCACGGTCATTCCCGGGCCCCTCCACTGAGGGAGGGGCGTGCGGGGCCCGCCATTGTGGTGGGCATTCGTCGGCGGAGGACTGGGCGTAAAGGCTGTGCCGGTTTCCCAGTCCTCCTCCATAAAGACGATGCGGGAGTGCGCTGGTTTATTTTAGTGGGTATACCGGGCTTGCTCGGGGAGTCCCACATAGCCCGTCCATTCCCCCGATGGGCGGGTATGCGTAATGCATTTTTTTCCAGCGTTATCAAAAAAAAAAAAAAAAGGGTAGGGTAGTGTAGGGTAGGGTAGTGTAGGGTAGGGTAGTGTAGGGTAGGGTAGTGTAGCATAGGGTAGGGAAGGTAGTGTAGTGTAGGGTAGTGTAGGGTAGTGTAGGGTAGTGTAGGGTAGTGTAGTGTAGGGTAGTGTAGGGTAGTGTAGGGTAGTGTAGGGTAGTGTAGTGTAGGGTAGTGTAGGGTAGTGTAGGGTAGTGTAGGGTGGTGTAGGGTAGTGTAGGGTAGTGTAGGGTAGTGTAGGATAGTATAGGGTAGTGTAGGGTAGGGTAGTGTAGGGTCAGGTAGGGTAGGGTAGTGTAGGGTAGGTAATGTAAGGTAGGGTAGGTAGGGTAGATAAATGTTTGGTGTTTTTATGGTAAAACAAAGTTTGCCGGGTCAGCTAGTTTATTCATAAAATAATTACATTAACACGTTATTATAGGTCTACCAGAATCTCATGGCATTTTTTTTTTTTTTAATTGTGATTTTCATATGGCAATGTCAATTGTCACCTGTCAAATCAAAGTACTTGATGTGTCAACCGCTGCTGAAATTTTTTGATATTATCTTGAAAATTTGTTATTTTTGTGAATATGTCGAAAAACCCACTTCGATCTCAAGCGAGACATATTGTTTTCAATGTGTATCATAAAATAAGGGAAGAAGAAGGCGTAAATCAAACTCAATCTTTGATTTTAAAGTGCGTCGTAGAGTGGACTGACTTGTTTTGATACTTTTAGTTTATTTTATATTTTTCTTACTTAATTTTTATTTCTTTCCATTACTATTATATGTAGGTAGTATAAATCGTAGGTCAGGGCACATCGAATGATGGCCAGAACGAAATGGCAACAGTAACGTAACTGTTACAAATTCTTCGACAATATATTGATTTCAACGGAGATTGAGAATCTTTGACGTAAGAAAAATATTAAGTAATAAACTGCGCCCTGCAGTGGGACGTTTATAGACGGGAGTTTTTGGCGGGATATTGTCGAGTGAAGTTCAGTGGCTGTTAATATTATTTGCAAATTGATTCCTAGTGGATATTGTGATATATTATTGGTGTAGTTTTGTGTCTCAACTGTCTACGCAACTGGACAATTAATAAAATCATTGACAGAAGCGATCTCGGGATAGTGGAGCGGAGTATTTTATTGTAGTATTGACTGCCTCTGCAAAGCTTACTGGGAAGACTGATTCGATATAATTTGCTGCCAAATACTCCAAAAAACATTAGAATCTGTTACATCCGCATTCTAATGCATACTAAAGAATAAATATAAGATCCAAAACTCTTTCCAAAGACGTGGCTAAAAGGTCCTAGCAACCAGGCCATAAAACTTACATAAAAAAAGTATATATAGACTGATAATTATCAATGACTATAAGTAACATTATTAATTTATTATTTATTTTTTACAGACTTTAAACATAAAGAGATTGGTTTTGAATATGTTAAATGCCAATGAAAAAGAACCATTTTGATGGAGAGAGATGACATAAAACTACAAAGATACAAGTTTTTGAAATGCCAATGCAGTTCATGGAATCGTATTCTAGTTTTCTAGTTCTGAATGAGGTTTTAAGTTATTAGTATGATTTAAATGCTAAATAATAAATTAGTACATAAATTAATATTCTATTGATTTATTTTTCCTATGTTAAGAACACAATGTATAACAACATTATTCATACACATACCTATAATACTCACAGTGGATCTTTGTGTCTCTGAATTGGTTGCAAGACCCCGCGCAGTAGCTATTTTTGTGTCAATGTTGAAGGTGAAGATAGCATTGTATAACTGTCTCTTTCACTCGCTTATGTATGTCACATAGTCCTATCTCGCTTACTCTATGCAGTATAATATAATATAACTTTATTGATACAGTTAACCTTTGTTACAATAGTACTTAGCGATTAGATTACAAGTTCAGATAAATAAAGGTAGCTTAAATGATGGAAACCCTGCCTCCTAAACTAGGGGAAACCTGTGACTTAGGAGTCAGTGTTCTACTGTTACTTCGAATGTCCCAATAAACCTTTCTGTGTGTGCTGTTTATGAAGAAGAACCTAATTACATAATGGGGGTAATAACAATTATTAACAAAAATCTTTCAAGGTGAGATAAGGTTAGTATATGTATGTTAGTATACTCGATGACAAACTGTTTCTTACGCAATGGTAGGTAGGACCAAGTTCAAAGACACAAAAATCCGCTGTGACTACTATAATATAGGTACTGTCGTCCCTCCTATAGTATGTATGTGAAATACTGTATGCTTGTTTCACATAATGTACGGATGACATGAGGGTACTTAAATACACATTTATCATGAGAGTGAAAAGATGAGTCAACCAATTTTATTTTACTCCTATTACTCCTTATATGCACATACTTACAAGGTGAGGTCTAGCCTCTCTCGTGTGGCTGTGCCACTCCTTTGTCGCCCGTGTTACTACCAATCTTACTATAATAGTAGTAATACTGGTAATTTGATTCCCTTTCTTACTACTGCAGTAGTAAGTTGTTACAAGGGTAATTATAATTTCCCCTTGTTACTACCAATGATAATAATAAAGAATATGGCGAGATGATGCAAGAAGGCCTATATGATTCGATACCACATATATAACATAGGAGTGCCGGTGTTGTATAAAATTGGTGAGACTCTGCGCATCTTCCTGATGTCATGTCTGGGGCAGTGAAGGACGGTCCTTCTCTATCCAGGATGTCGACAGATTCAGGAAAACAGCGAATCTATAAGAATCGAGCGTGGCATATTTCAGGGCGACAGTCTGAGTCCTCTGTGGTTTCGCTTAGCCCTGAACCCTCTTGAGTACACTGCTGAATGGTTTGGGCTGGGCTATCGTTTGAGAAGAGGGTCAGGTCATATCACACCTCCTTTACATGGATGACCTGAAGTTCTTTGCCCCCAACAACTTGCAACTGATGAAGCTTCTAAAGGTAACAGAAAACTTCAGTGACGCCATCAGGACGGAATTTGGTGTGGACAAATGTGCATTCATGCATGTAAAGCGAGGGGTGATTATGGTATCCCTTTCCTAAACCGAAACTTACAAGTATTTGGGTATGTCGGAAGCACTAGGCATCAATGCTACTGACGTCAAACAGTCGTCGCTTCTTTGGTCGCTTGAAAAAAGTACTAAATATTATTTTATCACACGGGAACAAGGTGCGCGCCTTTAACGGCTGGGTCATGCCGGTCTTGATGTTCTCTCTCAGACAGAACTTGACGCCCTGGATAGGAAAGTCCGCACATTGATTAGGTACAGCAAAAAAAATACGATTTACTAGACCTTCCAAACCTATAGCTCAATATATTTTTCTCCATATTTAACAGTAGTCCTGCACCAACCGGTAATTGGTGAGAGACAAAATGGCGGGTGTACCATAGCGAATTAAATTATACCAATTACCAAAGAAATGTGCCTAAAATATACTTTATTGTACCTAGATCTGAAAAATCTGTACCTCCTTCAGAATGAAATTAAGGTACACCCGCCAGCCATATTGACATCAAGATGTCGGGTGTTCCGTAATATTTTATTATTTAACCATTAAAACTATGAAGGAAAAGGGAATCAGTAATAGCGTAACAGGGGACAGAACGGTATGGAAGAAGAAAACATGTTGCGCCGACCCCAAGTAACATGGGATAAGGGCAGGAAGATGATGACTCATAAAATATAATTACACCAAAAAAATGTACCTAAAAAGTACCTCAAGTAAAAAAAACACACTTAATCAGTTGGACAGTTCCTGAGAAATTACGGGGATATTCATCGGATGGTGTCACATATATAGACATATCTAACAAGACCCCTGCGAGTTGGCTTCGGCCCCTAGCACGCCTTTCAAAGATCCGGGATCCCAGAGTACCGAAATTGTTAAACAAATATAAAATAGTATTAATAATTGTAGTTTTTGTGGCGAATAAACACTTTTTTTTCTTTTTTCTTTAATTGGTAGTAACAAGGAGAAATCGTAATTACCCTTGTAACAACTTACTAGGGTAGAGTGGTAGCCAATGAACCGCGTGTACCGTATGAACCATACTACCTACAGGCAATACGTGATATTGCTAGCTCGTGCAAAAAACGTATAACGACTTGCTTGCCTTGCCATGCAGTTTGATCTAGTCGCCGGCAACCAGACGCCACAAACGCATATGTGCGCCTGGTCCTTGTGTTTTGTTTATCAAAAAGGACGAAAAAATCGTTAGTTTATTTTTGTAATTACTTTATTATTTTAACTCTTATTAAACTATGAGTGAATTGTATGTGTAATGTGGGTCCTTGCGCTTGTATGAGACTACTTTTTGGAATTACTTCTCAACAGTTATCGTGTAAAACATTACCTGAAATTTCCTAAGAGGGGATGGGTACGCAGTGAGTCACTTAGATTGGGTGAGCAATGAACCACGGTTCATTGTGTACTACATCTAATTGCTTTACCTTATGCTATTATGTAGGTATGGATTTTTCACATAGAAACAGGTGGGGAGTATTATTCCAGTCAACCTCTGATTGTTGATGTGAGTATCATTAAGTACTACTTCTTTATTTCAGCATGGGCCGAAACACATTAGGGCAAACCCGTAAAAAGGTTTATCACACAGCAGCAGCTATTCAAATAGGAATAGACAAACATTTGTCGGGGCTGATGAAGCAGCCAATTTCCCTATCCAACACTGCGAAGATACATGAAAAAATACCGCAAAAATCCGTCATGGAGCCCGTAATGCGGCAATTTGATCGAACAAACTTTAATGATGGACAAGAAGACTGCATCAAGAAGTTTTTATTTGATTGAGCACATACATTCTATGACCTAACTTCTAAAGACTGTCGCAGAATTACCTACCAAATGGCAGTTATTAATAAAATTTAAAAGCCGCCATCGTGGAAAGTCCATGACATGGCAGGCCGAGATTGGATGAGGGGATTTAGGCCAAGACAATCTGAATTGTCATTGAAAAAACTGGAGGCTTGTAGTATGGCAAAAGCTACAGCATTTAATCAAATGAACGTGGAAACAATTTACGACAAACTGAAAGAAGTTTTAAGTCGCTTTCCATTTTTTGCTAGAAGTCGAATACATAATCTTGACGAAACCTCTACCACAACTGTGCAACGACCCCATAAAGTTCTGGCAGCTAAAGGACGCAGTGTCTGTAACCAAGATTCCACGATCCCCACATGTGACTACATGTGGGGAACGTGGAATCTTGGTTACAACTTGCTGTATTGTAAATGCGATTGGCCAGGCATTACCACCAGCTATGATGTTTCCAAGAAAACTATAAGGCACACATGACGTATGGGGCACCCCCAGGGACACTTGGGTTAGCCGCACCTAGCGGTTGGATGATCACAGTATCATTTGTTAATTAAAATCAACTTAAAACAAACAATAATCGGTTTATCTATTACTTTGATTCATTGTGTACCACCTGGTTCATTTAGTCCCACCCCCCCGGTTCATCGTGTACCCTTGCTGGTACACTATGAACCATTTACCTTGTTTTAAAAAAACCTGTATTAATCAGGCAATAGGAAATATTTTCCAAAATTTTGAATGCAATATGGTAGCGTATTAAATTACCTACGTGGTGAGATAAAAATATTTTCTTTGACTGCAATAACCACTGAGCTAGAGCTCTTCAAATTTTTGGTGGTTCATTGGCTACCACTCTACCCTACTGTAGTAGTAAGAAAGGGAATAAAATTACCAGTATTACTACTGGTAGTAAGATTGGTAGTAACACGGGCGACAAAGGGTGCCACTCACATGCATTAGCTGGTTTTACCAAGTGTCTTGCCATACTCTTGTTACCTCTTCGTGCTTGCACTCCCACGTACTCTATAGAGGGCTCTAATAACTGTTATTTGACTGCATTTTACTTATGGCTATACACCTCTTTTACCTAGCTGGGTATCGGTCGACTTGCTCCGGTCTAAACAGGGTATATCCCTGGTGACTCTGATCGTGTTTGTATATTAGTCACTTAGCCGGACAGGGGGCCTTTGGCCCCCCGGAGGCCTCCAGCATCCCCATAGCCTCGCCACGGTTGCTCCAGCTCAGTCGACCGTGCCAGTGTGTTTCCGGATCACACTACCATTATATGGGAGCTCCAGGCTTCCCTGTCCAATGTCCTTGACTACCAAGTGTGCTGTGCACTGCAAGATTGGACTACCAATAAAAGAAAGAATTACATGCTACAACAATTGTCTCATCTTTCCACTTATCATGCACTTATAGGTCGACATAAAGATATTGCAAAGTAAATACTCACCTGGGGTCTTCTTGGACCTCCTAGAAGCTAGTAGCTCCTACCTTGTCTTACAACAACCCTTTTGCCAACTTTTCATACTTGTCTTCATGGCAGCCACATTTTTTCCCGCCATGCTTCTAGCACAGTCCCAACATAAAGTTAGTCAAAGCCAAGAGTGGTGTTACCACAATATAAAATATAGATTGACATTACTAATGTTGATACATACCGATTGGTTAATGGCGAATCGCGCAATGCTGCGCGACACTCCCACAAGCAAAAAGAGTGTTATTGCAGTAGTGATAGAAGGTGACGCATCCATTCCAGTATTTTCTCTCTGGCCCGAATAGCTGCGTCCTTTCTTCCTCTGGTCCCTGGTTGCATACACTCAGGGTCACTAGAAGTTTCCTCTGATCTTGATGTCTCCTTATTCATCATAGATTCTTGCACTGGCAATACTTCACTGTCTTGTGGTGTCTACCTCATTTTCATTGTTCTCAAATTCTGGATTAGTTGGTAATGGTGGTTGCATGTTATCCACTCGACTTGGGCCATCATCCAGGTCCAGGTACTCGATTTGTGCATCTAGAAGTGGTGCTGTCACTTCCTCTTCAGTTTGTCCGGACTGTGCAGAGTTGTCTGGCTCAGTTTCTAGCGAATAGAGATGACCTACGGACCGAGTCAATATAGAGTCTCCAACTTTGACCTTAGCGATTCTATGTTTACCATCTGCACCCTTTATCAGATCCGCTATCTGCCCGACTTTCCACAACTCACGGTTTTTTTAAATCTGACCTTATTTGTACAATGTCTCCTAATTTTGGTACACAATCAGATACAACTCTTGGCTGTTTAGGAGAGTTATTGTACCTCTCTCGCAGACTAGTCAGATACTGTGACATGAATATCTTCTTGAATTCCTCAAGAATTGTCAGTCCTCTTTTCCAGCTCTCTATCAAATTGGTCTTTAGTTTGGAGCCGTCCACCGGATAAAGATTGTTTGTTGCTGGGGTCAAGGTTAGGCATTTTCCTAAGCTTAGGAAATCAGCTGGTCTCAATATGTGGATCACTTCAGTTCCAACTTTTGTAAGCGGTCTTGAGTTGACAACAGCTTCTACTTCTTTGAGCACTGTTAATAGTTTGCTGTCTCCAAGTAGGTGCTTTTCGAGAGTGCGTTTCAGGGAATGCTTCACTACACCTATCAGCCGTTCATAATATCCGCCATACCACGGAGCGAGCTGAGGTATGAATCTCCATTCGATTCCTCTCTCAATACAGTAAGGTTTACTGACCACCTCAGATGTAAGTTTGAAACACGTAGCATTATCAGAATACATCCGCTTTGGTGTATTTCTAGTGGCAGCGAATCGTCGAAGTGCCAGGAGACATTCTTCTGCCGTCAAGTCGTTTACTATTTCTAAGTGAATAGCGCGCACAGCAAGACATGTAAACAGGACTACCCATCTCTTTTCCTTTCCATTTGGTGTGTTCACATTAGTGGTCCAAAATAATATACGCCACAGTATGTGTAAGGCGTGCTGTAGTTGACTCTTTCATTGGGTAGGTCAGGCACTGCTGGCAAGCGATATGGGCCACCTCCATGTTTAATACACTGCTGACATCTTGAAATCACTCGTTCTACCTGACGTTTTCCTTGTGGTATCCAATACTTTTCTCTAATGAGGCTAAGTGTATGGGTAGCACCAACATGGTAATTTCCTTCATGAGTATCCTTGATAATCTTATTTGTAAATTTGCAATCTCGAGGCAATAATATGGGATGTTTCATGTCGTAGTCCCATGTGGTGTTTACCATTCGTCCTTGGCATCTCAGGACTCCATCCACATCTAGAAATAGACCGAGGTTTCTAGTCAGGTGTGTCCTCTTTCCTGCAATCTCATCAGCAAAATGGTGTTTTTGCAGTTCCTTTATTTTTGCGATAGTATCAACTGACTTTGATGGAGGTAGACTTTGTTGTATTGGCTCAATTTCCATGATATCGCCATTCCAATTCTCATTCACTGGGTTATCGTATGTATCGTGAATTTCCATTTGTTGGTTTGCATCTATCAGCTGTTTCCCTGGACCATCATCTGCTTCTGGAGTCTTTTTGTAATTACTTTGGTCCAGACCCTCCCCGACAGAAAGGACTGTCATGTGGTTCATGTAATATCTATCTGCTGGCCACATTGATTCATCCTCTTTAAGGAATGTGGGACCGTTGAACCAAAGTTCTTTAGACTGACTCCATCTGTCTGGTCTTGTTGCAACATCAGATGGGTTTATCTTTAGTACAGTAAACTGTCCCGGACAATGAGAGATTAGGAAGAGGTGTCGACCGTCGCGGTGGAGTCCGTGGTAGCGAGTGGTTCCCCGTGCCGTGCTGCGTTGATGTCGCGCCGCTCACCCACACATCGACGTCGCGTGCGCCGCGCGCGAGTGTGCCAAGTACAGAGGGCGCGCGCTGGCCGCGAGTGTTGGGTTCAAATCCCAACATGCTGCCCGGGTTGAAGCGATGGCTTCAAAAGTCTGGAAGGGGACATATATTATTGAAGGCTCTTCGTATGGTGCCTCTCTTTGTCTTTACCTCAGCGACTCTGGTGATTCCGTCGCCGCCAGGGTAGACATTCACGACCCTTCTCAAGGACCAGATCCGGCATCAGAAGAATTGATTCGACAGGTCCAACTACTCAGTGATGACAACATGATGGACAAAAATCTCCTTTCAACTCAATACCAAACATTCATCAGAGTTGCTTGCTTATATGGATTGGGTGGTCTTTAAACCTATGGTTGTAAATGCTTGCAAGACGGGTTACAATCCGTTCTATGTGTGTCTTAACAGCACATGTACCGTTATTCAGTTACAGCATTCCAGGGCCTTCACAAATAATATAGCCCATTTAGGGCAACTAATTGACCAATTCAAAATCCAGACCAATCATGCGACCAAACTAATGGAGATGGACAGGACATTTCAAGAGGACCTCACCCGTCAACTTAACTCTTTCACCACCAGCGTTGCTGGACTCTCAGAGAAGCTTGATAATAAGACCCTCGAACTCTCAAGACCAACCACCAAATTTATGACCCCTGCCGCCACTCCAACCGCAGACTCCGCAAGTTCTCCCCAAACAAACCTACCAGGAAAGATAGAGTTGATCCCTCATACCGTGTTCAAGTCCGCTCTTCTGACAGTCTTAATTAATGAACACAACGATATCAGCATCCGCCCAAATTCCCAACGAGCAAAGCCACTATGCGAAATAGCATCCCTGAGGATTAACAAGGAGGTAATGATAACCATACTCAATCAAGACCTGAATCTAATCCTGGCCAAGCTCACCACCAATCCTGAATTCACTGCCAAGTTTAATGTTATAGAGGACAAAAAAGCCAGGAGCACCATGCTGTAGGAGACATTTATGCCCATCCCCAGAAAATTAGACCAATAGATACGATCCTCACATCCAGGAGAATCATGAGTCAACCGGGACAATGGGTTACAACATGGGTTACAATCCGTTCTATGTGTGTCTTAACAGCACATGTACCGTTATTAATTTACAGCATTCCAGGGCCTTCACAAATAATATAGCCCATTTAGGGCAACTAATTGACCAATTCAAAATCCAGACCAATCATGCGACCAAACTAATGGAGATGGACAGGACATTTCAAGAGGACCTCACCCGTCAACTTAACTCTTTCACCACCAGCGTTGCTGGACTCTCAGAGAAGCTTGATAATAAGACCCTCGAACTCTCAAGACCAACCACCAAATTTATGACCCCTGCCGCCACTCCAACCGCAGACTCCGCAAGTTCTCCCCAAACAAACCTACCAGGAAAGATAGAGTTGATCCCTCATACCGTGTTCAAGTCCGCTCTTCTGACAGTCTCAATTAATGAACACAACGATATCAGCATCCGCCCATTCCCAACGAGCAAAGCCACTATGCGAAATAGCATCCCTGAGGATTAATAAGGAGGTAATGATAACCATACTCAATCAAGACCTGAATCTAATCCTGGCCAAGCTCACCACCAATCCTGAATTCACTGCCATGTTTAATGTTATAGAGGGCAAAAAAGCCAGGAGCACCATGCTGAAGGAGACATTTATGCCCATCCCCAGAAAATTAGACCAATGGATACGATCCTCACATCCAGGAGAATCATGAGTCCACCGGGACAATCACCCCAACCCAACCCCTGCGGATCCTCCAACCCCACCTCCAACCAACAATCAAAACATATTCAAAAAAGATATTAAAAAAAAAAAAAAAATACAATACAATTGATCGATCACACGATCCAATCTCTTCCTCGAATGCCCCCTCGTCGAACCCCTCACAACTTTTTTGTATCCTTTATATAACTTTTGTTTTTTGCACCCTCTGAAAGCTTACTTGTAACATTGTTAAATACACTTCAGAGTGGTATCTTTCCTCTAGAAATCTGGTTGCTGTGTCTAGTTTCGTAGTCCCGATTATGGGGATATGGGTGCACAGGAGGTTCTCGTTTCATTCCGTAAGACAACACCTAATATGGCAACCAAAATCCCGATTGTAGAGATACCAGGAGAAGATGTCTATTACTCTGGTGGTTATGATGCAGATACTGACCTACCCCTACAACAGATGGGATGCGACACTATCACATGTTGCCCCCGTGCGGAGTATCTCAGGACGGCGGAGATGTTCCAACTAGCCACTGATCCGGCTCGAAGGACCAATGTTAGCTCGTGGATGAAGAGATGAGTGGACTGTATCAAGAGGCGGTTGGTTTTAAAGCCGTTATATTATTTAAAGTACAGTAAACTGTCCCGGACAAACAATGAGAGATTAGGAAGAGGTGTCGACCGTCGCGGTGGAGTCCGTGGTAGCGAGTGGTTCCCCGTGCCGTGCTGCGTTGATGTCGCGCCGCTCACCCACACATCGACGTCGCGTGCGCCGCGCGCGAGTGTGCCAAGTACAGACGGCGCACGCTGGCCGCGAGTGTTGGGTTCAAATCCCAACATAATTTAAAGATAATATATTCAGCTCCAGATTGGCATCAGAAAAATTGTATAACATTATCCCTTTCATACGGATTTAAGAAAATTTTCAGTGTTATTATAGGCATTAAGAAGGGTGTGTTACGTCACTTAGAAAAGTGTTACATCGAATAACACCTCACCGTAAGTTTACTAATACGAAACACTCCACAATGAATGCACGCTACCACGAAAAACTTAAGACCGTAGCTATGCGATCTCGCATAAAACTAGGAAAAAAAATTATCAAAAAAATCCTGGGGTCCAGCCTTTGAAAAAAACTTGTTTTTCTTTATGTGCACAAATGTGGTCATCCGGCGATAATTATAGTTACGATTAATGTTTAGGGGATTTTTCTAGAGTAATATACTGCTCTTTTTTATTAGTAACTAGCTGTTGCCCGTGACTTCGTCTGCGAAGCATTAGTAATTCGAATAGCTTATTTTTTATATCGCGGCATAATATTGTAGCTTTTCCATACAAACTTCTACCCCTCTTTCCACCCCCTTATGATATGATTGCCGGGATAAAAACTATCCTATGTCCTGCCCAGGGTCTCAAAATATCTCCGAACCAAATTGCATCTAAATCGGTTCAGCGGTTTAAGCGTGAAAAGGTAGACAGAGAGACAGACAGAGTTACTTTTAATTTATAATATTAACTCCGCCCGCGACTTCGTTCGTGTGATGGTAACCAAAAATAAGCTGTTAATAAACCAAATAAAAATGTGGTTGCGTAAAGTTCTACGGTTTATAGGTTTGGGACAATTCGTTATTTGACATAAAGAATAATACATTTTAGGTTATCGGTACAAAGTAAAATCCGCCCCTTAAATCTTAATATACCCTTTTGCTCTTTTAATTTTTTTGTTTATGTTAGTTAGATTGCTCAGTTAGATGCCTCATAAAAACTAACATCACTTAATCCTATCAGGGGTGAGGTAGTTTTAAAAAACGTATTACGTAAATTTTGATTATTTACTTTATCTCCGCCGAATGAGATTGTTCATACAATCAAATTGCCCCCTTTTCACCCCCTTAAAGGTTGATAGTTCAGTGGCGACTGCGAACCGGAAAACGCAAATTAGTAAGTCCGACTAGGTCAAAGCTGCGGGAGTCCGATGGATGTGAAACGCACGGGACTGATCAGTGTGGCGGCGCTTGGGGAAGGCCTATGTTTAGCTGTGAAGGTTTTTTGGCTGAAATAATGATGAAGGTGAAAGGTTGATTTTTCCGAAAATTCCTTCTTCGTGCTCCCCTGGATCCCTACATCAAAAACGAAACCTTGTCCAGTATGATTCTTAACAAACTTTAACACCCACTTAATCCTATTTTGGGGATACTTTAGAAAAAATATAATGACAACCTTTTATTGTTTACTTAGATTGGTATTTATGTCAACTATCAAGTTTATTAACCCAAGACATAAAATTCTTTATTTTTTTAATTTTCTTTCTTTTTTTCTTTATCACCTGTTAAATCGTCTTTTGGGGATAGTTTTGAAAACTATTAATAACAACTTTTATTGCTTACTTAGTTTGGTATTTATGTCAATTATCAAGTTTATTAACCCAAGTAATAAGATTATTCAAAAAAACTTTAACACCCCCTTAATGTTTTTTTGGAGGTAGTTTCGTAAAACTAATAATAACAACCTTTATTATTTATTCAAGTTAGTATTTGTACAATGTTTCAAGTTTCACATCACATCATCAGCCTATTAATGTTCCCACTGCTGGGACACAGGCCTCCTCTCTGTGAGAGGGTTTCAAGTTTAGTAACCCATTAAATAAAATTCTTCGATACAAACTTCAACACCCCCTAAATCGACTACTGGGGGTAGTTTCTAAAAACAAATAATGTAAACCTTTATCATTTATTTAGGTACTATTTGTGTCAAGTTTCAAGAATATTAGCCGAAGGAATTAGATTTTTCATACAAATTTTGTTACCCTTTTTCTCCCCTTAGGGAAAGTGTAAAATATGTACATTTATCAATATTAATAGTTGACTCGCCAACGCACTACCGCACAGGCCGACAGTCTGATAACAACTGATCGCCCCACCACTCGGACCGGTATTTATAACCGAGCGGCATATGCGCACGAGGTAACACTACAATACTGTTATCGGCTTGTAGCGCGATCTATTGATATCTACATACACTACATTCCCTTCCTTGTTTTAACCAGTTGTATGTCACCAGAATTATAAATAAGATTTTTAGCAAATTCTTATTTGTATTAATAATTAATTGGCATCTCTGGCATAACAAAATGACAGCACAATAATATTTAAAAAATCATTAACTGATTTAATTTATTGTTACCTTTTAACCTTTCTCTTCCTCTTCTATTCTATTTTCTGATTCCCATCTCGGCCTACTGATGAAGGTTACCCCTCACCATCAAATTACTCTAACGTTAGTTGAGAAATCATGTTATTAATTAGTTACCTGGAACCAATAAATTAATATACGAAATAGTCTCGCGCACAGGCCCGACGACTTCGAGCCTCCCGAAGAAGCTGGCCTCCGAACAGACTCCAGCACCGTAGACCACACACGTACGCTGCGGCAGGCTAAGGACCGAAGAGTACAACCTGCTTTTCCACTCAGCTTTCCACGCAGCATTTGTGGACCACATGAAAGTCCTCGACTTGATCGAGACATGGGCTGCACTGCAATCCCTCCAACGGCGCCAAATTGACCACCGGTACATCGAGGTACCAAAGCGCCTGCACAAAAACGCCACTACGCTAGTTCCACCTTGCGACCTGGCTTCGAAACCCATCCCTCCGCAGCGAGGTGTAGAACAGGGAGACGCCACACCTCCGAAACCGTCCACCGCTGCACTGCAGGACGCCTTCAAGGCTCCGGACCGGAGAGGGCCAGGCATCGACGTCAACGGCGAGCACATCACTCACCTTCGGTTCACCGATGATATAGCTGTCATGGCTGATACCATGGAGGACCCCAGTACATATAAGTACCACTGCTGCTGACTTAACATGTCGGTTTCCTCCCGATGTTTTTCCTTCACCACCAGTAGGGATCTCTTTTTGGTCGCGTTCTTCATTACTGAAGGTCGCGTCCCTGAAAGGCCCTCAGGGCTTAATGCACGATGTTCTACCACTTCAATTGGTTCTCATTGCAGCTTCTCTTAGGGCGGTTGTAACAGAGAGTCCAGTGAGGGCGGTTACCTGGTCTGACCAGCCCTTCCGGACCGTAATGTTGAATTTGCAAAACGTTGAACTGTAAATTCCAAAAAGTTGAATTTGCAAAATGTTGAAAACTAAATTCCAAAATGTTGAATTTGAACGATAAATTAGAACTGTAAATTCCAAAATGTCGAGTAGTTATCGATGGCTGCTCGTCGGACCAATTTCATATCAATGCCGGGGTCTCTCAGCAACATTATTTTTGCTACACATTAACGATCTGCTAAATAAACCTATCTAATCTTTGGGTATGCAGACGACAGCACTATTGCTGAGAGATACTTGCCCAATGCACTGGCTACCGAGCTGCAGATCCAGTCACTCGGTGAGGCCATGGTTGAGCGTTTGAACCTGTTCTTGCAGGCAGTCTTTGAATGGGGCGATGCCAATCTGGCTAGGTTTAACGCTGCTAAAACTAAATTTTTTCGCTAAAAAGAGCCAATTTCACCCGGCTCAACTTACCGATATGTGACCGTGCCAATAACGGACCATCTTGAGCTTCTTGGCGTGTTGACATCGACTCTCAATTGTGACGCATACATTGACATAAAAGCTCAGCTGGCTGCCAAAAAGTTGGGGATCCTTGCAAAGGTGAGAAGGTACTTTAAGCCGGCACAGCTGCTCAATTTGTATCAAGCGCAAGTTCGATCATGCATGGAGTACTGTTGTCATCTCTGGGACTGATCTGTCAAATACCAGTTTTAGGTTTTTTTTTATTTTTTATGATGGGTTTGCTCTTGACTCTAGTCTAGGTCAGAGGTGACAGAGACAGAGTCTACGATGGAGTGAGCTTACCCAGAAGAATCATGTTCACTCTAACTTTGAAGAGATTCGGGTTGAATGCGTTCGGAAAAACAGACGCAAGTAGTGAGTTCCATTCATTCGCTGTGCGCATTGTGAAGGATGTTTGGTGGAATGGCAACAAGGTAAGGATGGTAACTTGCAGTGCGTCTAGATCTCCGATGGTAGAAGGGGGCTGGTGGGATGAGGTCGTGGAGTTCTTGAGCACACTCACCGAAGTACAGTCTGTAGAAGTACCGACGGTGTACCGACAAGCAGGCAAGCTAGAGTCTAGACTCGATTAAAAATTTGGTTGGCCCTCGCCAAGAGGCTAATCAGCAATGAAATGAGGCACTGGAGGGTGACCATAAGCATAAGCTCTTAGAGCAAGGTTATTTTGAGTGTGATTAAGGGACAGATGTATGTGACTTGTACACATCTGTACCTTTTTTTACAGTCGAATTATGATAATTTTGTCACTTCAGGGTTAGGGCACTGGTCATGACAAAGCTCCAGAACCTTGAACATTGCCGCCGAGTTGCCAGCTGGTCGGTTTTTTATCGCTTACATTTTCAGGAGCGTGCGATGGTATTTCATGATCTAATTCCAACTAGCTCATATCATCATCAGACTACCAGACGTACGGCGATGCGCCATCGGTACATGGTGGACAGCCCACCAATACGCACACAACGTTTTGAGAACACTTTTATTATGCGTACAGCTAAGGAGCGGAATTCCCTGCCGGAGTCTGTGTTTCCCGACAGCTACAGTCTTGGGGTCTTTAAGTCAAGAGTGAATAGATTGTTTCTAGGCAAGCGTGATTCACCGTCGACCACCATCAGTTGAGATAGTGGTCAAACGCGAGCCTATAGAGACAAAAGAAAAAAAATTGCGAAATGTTACTACGCAGAACTAGTGGAAATAAATTTTTTTCCGTTCCCACTTTCAGGTTTGGCCACTTTTCCCCCCCCATCTTGCGTGTTGATGTTGGCTGCCAGCCCACCGATCAACCTTGTTGTGGGAAAGGGTAACAAAATGACGTAGTTTCGTCATTCAAAATCTACCTGACCTTATAATTCAATTCGGATTCATGGTCCCGGCATTAAATATTATATGATCTCAACATTGTAGTATTATTTAAATTCATCCTTTATGGGAATTCAACATTTTGGCAATTCACCATTTTGGAAATTCAACATTTTGTGAATTCAACATTATACAAACTCAACATTTTGCAAATTCAACATTTTGGGATTAACAGTTCAACATTTTCCAAAATCAACATTTTGGGATTCAACCTTTTGAGAATTCAACATTTTGGGAATTCAACATTTTGCAAATTCAACATTACGGTCCGGAAGGTGACCAGCGGTTAGGTGACCGGCCGCGAGGTTTTTTCCATCCGCCTTTCCACCAACTTCTCTAGATTGTCTGGTTCTCGACGGGCAAATGTGACCAAAGTGGCTAGCAGCATACCGCAGCAGCGCTGGTGTAGTAGGTAGCAGAGCGTGGTGAGTCTGTCTTTTATGCCTAGTTGATCAAGGATAGATTTGTTCGTTCTCTTGGCGGTGCATGGTATTCGGAGCATTCTTCGCCACCACGACATCTCAAATCTTTTTCCGTTCTATTGCCCGAATCGTCCACGACTCCGATCCGAAAAGGGATATCGAGAAACCAGTGTCCAGACTTGTCTCATCTTACCACATTGTTGAGCTTTCTGTCCTGCCAAATATGTGTCAGCTTACTTTCGCCGCTTTGGCCATTTGAGTCCTTCTCCTGATCTCTCTTTCGGTTCCTCCCCGGTCAGAAAGTAGCGATCCAAAGTATATAAACTCGCTGATAAATTCTAGGTCCGCGAGTTCTTTCGTTCTAGAGAGTTGACCGGATATGTCCGTGAGCATGACTTTTGTCTTCGACTTATTAATCCAACCAGTTCACTCTCATATTCTTCTTTGTGAAATAGATCAGCTAGCTCCTTTTCTGAAGCCAGTAGGTTCTTGAAGGATGGATATATTAGTGCGAAACTCAGTCCACGACACTCCAAGCATTTTCTCCAGCACCACATTTCCAGAGCGTCTTTTCATTTCCTCTCAGTTTATTTCAGCATCCAGGTCTCGACTGCGTATAGAAATATGGGAAACAAAACTGCCCGTATGAGCTGGGTTTTCGTGGCTTTGGTGATATTGTGATTCTAGGATGATTCATGATTCTATTCCTACGACTTCTAGGTTATTACAAAACCAATACAACGATAGTCTCCTTTGAGACCAGCTGCCTATAGCCCCCTCAACAACTCACAAGTGAATTGCAGGTACGACTACAGACAAGTGCGTAAAGTGCGACCTAATAGCCACGGTATGTGCTCTCCAGCGCGGTGGAGGAACTCTCCTCACTGTTTTCTACGTTTAACTCGTTAGGAGCACTACTTAGAGGGGCATCCTTTGTATGAGATCGTGAGCGTACTTATTCGTTCTATTACTATTTAAAGATTTCAAAAGATAGCGATCGTGGGATCTACTACTATCATAATGTTACTTTGAAAGTAAACAAGTGAATTACTATCTGAAGATGAAAATCGATCGATCGAGATCGTTGTAAATCGTCCCGCGACATAAGATCTGTTCTGAATACATGTAATTGACCAATGGTCAGTATTGGTTAAAGCAGCTATAATACTAACTCGCTCTGGCACTTAAAATGCCAGTTGTGCAGTCCTTCACAAGGGATATCTCATCCTTACTGAACAAAATGTTGAAACTATTACCGGCAGTAAGAAATTTATTACGAACTTGCTTTGTACTAGGCATGTCTCAATTACCTAGCCTTAGTGCTAGGTATAACCACTACCAATTCAATTATCAATACAATTAACTCAAAACTTATCATTATTATTTTTTATTTTTTATTTGTTTATTCAATGATATTTTAATACAGAGGTGTTACATAGTTCTAAACTCGCCAAACTTTTACGTTTGATGGCGAGAGGCGCTCTTTTACATCACAAATGCACCACTTACATACCTACTACTTATATATTAATAGTATACTGTTATGGTTAATTCTTACGTACCTATTTAGTTCAGTTTGCTATCCTGTATAATGTTTTTTTAATTTTGTCTTAAGTGATCCTTTACTAATTTTTACATTTTCTCTTAATAAATCTATTTTGTTAAACACTTTAGGTACCAAATACTTAGATGTTCTCTTACCGTAATAATTTCTTATCTGTGGTTGAACCAGTTTGTTCTCTCTAGCCCTACGTGTGTTGTACTTGTTTTAACATTTACTTTATAATTATCACTATAATAATATTCCAGACCTATCAAATTTTCATTTGGAATTATCATTTTTTCTTGAATGAAGTACGGCATTGTTACTGTATTACTCAAAAATTATCAGCCAAGGCTAGCTAATAGCCACCAGTGATACCCTTGAACAACACTTAAACTTGACCGGTGATTAAGCCAACATTGATTATGACATGACATGGCCCATACTGTGTACAAAACCAGACAACACACACAAAACCAAACACTTGTCCTGAGCCATAACAAAATGAAAACGACTTACCAGATTGGCATAACATCCCACATTGTTTCTGCCATGTAGACGCGAAGCTGAAGGGCTTACTTCTACTGCATTCAGTTTTGGTGGGACCAAAACAATACGACGCCGATGGTGAAGGGCTTGTAGCGCGATCTATTGATATCTACATACACTACAGGAAGAATTTAGGAAAATCCTTTCTTATCGGATGCCTACGTCATACAAAAAACATACTCTCCAAGTTCCAGGTCTCTACGATCAGCGATTTAGGCTGTGCGTTGATCCGTCAGTCAGTCATTCAGGACAAAGCATTTTATGGAGCAGAAGACTGGTTGGGTTTTTGAGACGCATAATTTCGGGTGGACCAAAAATTACTTTAGTATGAAAACGAATGCTGCGTAAATTACGCGATTACTTAGTTTGGTATTTATGTCAAGTTTCAAGTTTATTAACTGAAGTAATAAGATTCTTCAAAAAAACTTTAACACCCCTAAATTGTCTTATGGGGGTAGTTTCCAAAAATAATAATTGCAACCTTTATTATTCATTTAGGTTATTATTTGTGGTAAGTTTCAAGTTTATTGACCCAAGAAATCAGATTTTTTCATACAAACTTCAACACCTCTTAAATCATTATTTGGGGATAGTTTCGAAAAATTAATGATGTCAATCTTTATCATTTACTTAGAATAATATTTGTGCTAAGTTTCAAGAATTTCGCCCGAAGGAATTAGATTTTTCACACAAATTTTCAACCCCCCTTTTTACCCCCTTAGGGGTGGAATTTCCGAAAATCCTTTCTTAGTGCACACTTACGTCACTTAAGGAACCTTTCTGCCAAATTTCATGCTTCTACGCTTAGCAGTTTTGGCTGTGCGTTGATTGATCAGTCAGTCAGTCACCTTTCGCTTTTATAGATATAGATAGATAGATAACCAGTAAAGTAAATACAAATTTTATTGGATCTGCCTTTGGCACTGGTATTATATAAATCTAAGTTCAAAAATTTATAGGTTAACAATAATGACTAGAAATAGTAAAGCCTCCTGGTCTTCGAGTAATAATTACGGGTGGCGTCGGGCTACTACCACTTGGACGGCCTATTTTAGCGACTCCAATCTGTTTATTTCGCAAAGAGTCGTTTGGTATTCCCGGAAAGCCCGAACAACTGCAAGATCCGATGCATGGAATATCATGCGTAGAGGCCATTTTTTTGATTTTATGAATGTCCTGTAATACTCATGACTTGATCAAGCAAGTCACATCCTCCCATCGTATGATTGTGTTTCATTTTTATTTCTGGTCATTCAACTTCAACAAATCGCCTATCCTTTTTACACAATCTTCTACTAAATCCATTTCCCAAATACCAATAAAATTGGAAGCTAGGTGGGTATTTTTTTTATCCAACCACTTGACTGCTGTAACATCGCCATTAGGACTACTTATTTCTTGAGCAAAGCACCTCGGTTTCTTATTGGTTGGTTAGCTTCGGTTTTGGGGTCAATAGCTATTTGGTGTACACCAGTCTGATGGTCTTCCAGTTCTTTGTTACTCCTCCTGATTTTCGCCTTTGATGTCAGTTTTCCAAAAATATCTTCATTTGGAGAAGCTGCACCTGGTTGACTCTCAAATACTCCATCAGAATTGTCAGGAACTTTGTGTATAGGAGCTGGTGGGACAAACATGTTGTCGAGAGAAATATTATCCGTTTCATCTTCATCAGATTCTAGGGGGAAGATTTTGGCTAACTGCATTTACACCGAATCGAACAGACCGCGATTCTCGAGCAAAACTACCTCCATTCTCATCGTCGATGTTGAGTTTTTATTTTTTCTAGGCATTGTTTGTGGTATTTAGAAGAATAAGGTCTGTCATTGTGTGAAATTTTTACTAGAATATGTCATTAGATGTATTGCAAAATGATTTTAAATAAATAACGAATTTTATTGAAGATTATGTGCCTTGTTATTTGTTCGGGCGAAGTCCAAACACAGAAAATTGATTAGGTTTTTATATTTACTAAGTTTAGGTACAGTTTACAGGTTTTAGGTTTCTAGATAATATTGGTCGTTCACACTGGCGGTTGGTGGCCGATTAACGGCGCGCGCGCCGGCGCGCGCCGGTCTGCTGTGACGACGGCGATCCCCTCTCCGTGTGGTGGCACCCCCGCGCCCGGAACTGGTTTGCGGCGCAAACATCCTCCAGGGCGTTGAAGGAATCTTCTGAATCCCTCTTCTTCTTCAGTAGGTAATTTACTTTGCAGTAGTTGTCATAGGCTGGTTGGTTGACATTGGCAGAAGACAAAGCTTGTTTACCGCTCGTCTGATGGTTCCCTTGGAGACATAGACGTCCGCCACTCTGGAAATGCCGTCTTGTCCTGGATACAGTTTGGAAACTCGCCCCATTCTCCATTGTAGCGGCATGAGGTTGTCCTCTTTTACGACGACCAGGTCGCCTACTTGCAGGGGCGGGCAGTTCTGCTTCCATTTGCCTCGCTGTTGGAGCTCGGCCATGTACTCTCGGCGCCATCGCTCCCAGAATTGCTGCCTGATTTGTTCGATGCGTTGGTACCTGTGTGGATTCTTGGTATTAATAGGCGGTGATGGAAGCGATATCAATGGTCGACCAATCAGGAAGTGCCCGGAGTGAGAGGATTTAAGTCCATAGGATGGGATGAAAGTGGGATAAGTGGACGAGAATTGAGTATGGCTTCTATTTGTGAGAAAAGTGTAGCCAACTCCTCAAAGGTCAGATAGGCATTGCCAGCTGCGCGTTTTAAAAGATTCTTTGAGGAACGGACTCCGCTCTCCCAAATACCTCCGAAGTGGGGTGAATAGGCCGGATTAAAAATGAATTGTATGCCTTCATTCGCTGCGAAGTCTGACACTGACTCAACTCAACTCATTGTTTGCACCCACAAAATTTTTGCCATTGTCGCAATAGATAATGTTAGGCTTGCCTCGACGTGAGATGAACCTGCGTAGACACATAATGAATGCCGCGGTTGAAAGGTCACTGACTACCTCAAGATGCAAGGCTTTGACGGCTAGACAAACAAAAATGCATAAATAGGCCTTTGTGACACGGTTTCCTTTGCCCTTTTTGGAACAGATCATAAAAGGACCCGCAAAATCGATCCCGCAGGCATTGAAGGGAAAATTCTCAGTAACTCTAACATCCGGTAAATTACCCATTATAGGCTGTATTGTTTTGCTTCTCATACGAGTACAGATAGTACACTGTTTACTGATAGCACGAACCAAGTTTCTGCCTCCTAAAGGCCAGAAACTCTCACGAAAAGTGGAAAGGAGGAGCTGGGGACCCGCATGAAATAGTTTGTTATGTTCATATTGTAGCATTATCTTAGTAAGATGATGCTTCGCATCAAGTATGATAGGGTGTTTCTTATTGTAGTCGAAAGCAGATTGTTCCAACCTACCTCCTACCCTAACTAGACCGTTGTCATCAACAAACGGATTTAAAGATAACAGTCGGCTTTTGTTGTGAAGTGGTTTAACTTGTTTGAGATTGGCTATGTCAGCTGGGAAAGATGCTAACTGACTGAACTTAAGTAATAGCCTCAGTGAGGATTCTAGTTCGTCTGTTGTTAAGGGACCGCTATGCTTGTCTGTGTGTGGTGTGATGTTATTGATAAAACGTAGAACATATGCATATGTTCTTTTTAATTTCAGATAATTAGAGTGATTTTCGAAAGCGACTACAGTCTGTTTAATAGAGGTTTCATCAACCGTCAAATAAACTTTTATTTCAGCTTCCGGTAAGTCCTGAGGGCTGAGATGAGGTTGGGTAGGCCAATCCAAAGTACCTTTCTTTAAGAAGGAAGGACCCTCCCACCACAACAAGCATGAACGAAGAAGTTGTGGCTGAACTCCCCTTGACCCTAAATCGGCTGGATTTAAATTGGTAGGAATATGCTTCCATTGAAAACCCTTAGTAAGCACATTAATTTTATTTACTCTATTCCGGACAAAGATTGGTAGTGTTTTGCATTTTGATTTTAGCCAGCATAGCACTACTGTCGAATCGGTCCATAAGAACGTATCTCTAACACTGCACGGTATTGATTCTAAAACCTTTGAGCATAGCTGACTACCAAGCAACGCCGCACACAGCTCTAAGCGCGGAATGGTCAGGCTTTTAATGGGTGCTACTCTCGTTTTGGCACAAAGCAACGTAACATTAATGCTGTTATCTGCATTGGGAGATCGAACGTAACAACAAGCAGCATAAGCGCTTTGAGACGCGTCGACAAATATATGTAAGTCAACGGGCTTCGCGGAGCAGTCACTTAACACATGACGAGGTAAGGATAATTGTGAGATATGGTGCAAATTGTTTATAAAATTGAACCATTGCTTTACATACGGTTGTGGAACTGGATCATCCCAGTCCAATTTTGCATTCCATAAGCTTTGCATGAGGATTTTTGCTAGGATGATACAGCACGACACCAAACATAAAGGATCGAACAGTTTGCATGTAGTAGAATTGATTATCCTTTTGGTGACGTTTGGATTAACCTCAATGATGCTAGGGAATTCAAGACTGTCTTCTTTAGGTGCCCATTTCAAACCTAACACATTAGCTTCAGTACTAAACTCAAGTGGCGCTTGGTTAATTTTAGAATCAAAGGGGCTATTTGAAGCATCAAATATTTGGGGGCAGTTCGTCTTGAACTTTCTCAACGGAAACCCTGCTGAGGCTAAGACTTTGGTTACATTTGTGTAAATATGTTTTAATTCTTGCTCAGTGAAACTACCGGTGTTTAGATCGTCAATATAAAAATGAGATCTGATAGTATTGGCCACAATTGGATCTTGACATTCAAGTGCCAGCTGGATAAGACACCTAGTACTTAAAAACGGGGCAGATGCCATGCCATAAGTGACTGTATTTAATTGTTTTATTTTTATAGGTTCATGAGCATGTTCTCGCCACAATATAAGTTGTAGATGGCGCTGCGATTCGTTTAAAATGATCTGCCGATACATTTTCTCAATATCTCCAATCAGCACAAACGGGTAAACACGAAAGCGAATAAGAATAGAAAACAAATCACTTTGTATTACTGGGCCTACAGCTTGAATGTCATTTAATGATTTTAATGTGCTAGTTTTAGCGGACGCATCGAAAACCACTCTCAATTTAGTAGTTTCATGATTTTCTCGAACTACGCCGTGATGGGGTAAATAACAGCCAAATGGTGGTCTGTAAATTTCTCTTAAGTGACCTAAGTCTTCATATTCCCTCAAAAATTCTGAATATTGTTGTTTTAAAGTAGGATTTTTATCTAATTTCTTTTCTAGCGATAAAAACCGTTTCATAGCCATTGGAAATGAACTGCCTAGAGTTTCCTCAGCAGACTCTTTAAGTGGCAACATGACTGAAAATCGACCATCAGGTAAGCGATGGGTATTGGTTACAAAATGCGATTCACAAAATTGTTCATCTATTGAAGAAATACTATTTTCTGAGGGTAGCTCCTCTACCTCCCAAAATTTTTGTATAGAATTATGGATGTCTTGAAGTGACGATTGGGTTTGCACAAAATTGCATTGTATGTTGTGTGTGCTATGACCTGTTGGACCAGCTACTAGCCATCCAAATACGCTTTCTAGCAAGATAGGGTTATTTGAACCTAGTGCAATTTTGTTAGACGATACAATGTCGAAAAAATGATCAGCGCCAAGCAAAATATCTATCTCTGAAGGTTTGTAAAACGTTGGATCAGCTAAAGTTACATTATCGGGTAGGCCCAATGATATTCAAATAAACAGATACGTTATACACTCACAAAACAATTGAAAAAAGTGTTCCGCGCAGCAGCGGCAGCACACATACACACTTTTCATTCATCTGACATTTCACTACAATGTCGAAAGGGATGGCATGATAAAACAAACAAGAAAAAAAAAGACAGCTAGTCTTTGTCACTTGCGTGTGAATGTAAACAAACATTATTCTGACAACCAATGTTTTTTTCTTTTTGTAACCTCCAAATATCAGAAAATTAGGAAAAAAAAAATAAATAAATTAGTAAATTGCAGTGTATTGCGTATTTTCATATGGTATGAGATCCCTTCTGTTTTATGTAATTTGGTATTATAATTGGTACACTTTCTAAATACACACGATGGCATTTTTTTAATTTTGTTTTTGTTTCAACAAAGCGTATCGCTCTTCGCCATGCGTGACATAAACTAAAGACTAAATCATACAATTGTCTACTATTCGAGTCTTCACAATGCGCGCGCTTATAACATATCTGTTTATTTGAATATCATTGGGTAGGCCCAATTTCTTAACATCAATTACAACATTAGGTAAGTTGCCAGTCACCTTCGGAATAACAAAACAATTGATATTTTTTGAGAATGAGCTAGTGCGTGATTTGATGTTCACCTGACACCGCTCTGTTATAGGACAAGCCACTCCGTTGATGCCTGATACGTTTAATATATCTATACATTCAGTTGAAAGGCCTAACTTCTCTTTTAGGTTCCTCGTGATGAATGACGACTGGCTGCCAGTATCAAGCAACGCGCGAGCAAGGTAAGTAGTTTCATTTTGTTTATTAATAACTTCGACCTATGCCGTACACAGGAGGACTTCTCCGGAGGAGACCGCAGCTAAGCTAACAGGTAGACTAGAAGACTCGCAATACTCGGTAAGTACTTTATTTGTGTCTCCTTTGTGTAATAATGTGTTATGTTTTTTTTACAGGAACGACAAGACCCCTTTAAACTGGGCGTTGAAATGTCCGGTTCGCAAACAATTTGTACACAACTTGTGTTTTGAAGCCTCGCCTAATCTATCCTCAACACTCAACGCTTTAAACTTGTTGCATTGGTGCACGAGATGAGGCTGATCACAAATGGGACAGGTTCTGTAATGCTGCGAGTCCTTATCATTAGTGAAGGTAGCAAAAGATTTAGTGGTCCTGCTTTCTTTGTTATTATTATTACCTTGGGTAGACTTGTTTTCTAAATTGCGACAGCTAGCAGTTTCTAAAACATTAGCCCTATTTTCTATGAATCCTCTAAAATCATCTAAAGTGGGTAGGTTAGACAATCTGCCTTTGTATTCTTCCCACTTGTTGCTAGTCCTAGGATCTAGCTTTGCTGAGACCAAGAATATCACCAGCGGGTCCCAATTCTCGGTAGAAACGTCCAACGTATTTAAAGCATTTATGTTATTAGACACCTGATCAATTAAATACCGCAAAGCCTTGAAAGATTCTTTTTGTATAGTATTACAGTTAACCAATGCGTTCAAGTGATTATTGATCAGAATGTTTTTATTGTTGTATCGATTGCACAATGTATCCCAAGCAAGCTCATAATTCCTCGCGACAAATTCCAACGATCTAATTACGACACTGGCACCCGATTGTAAAGAATTTCGTAAATAGTGAAATTTATTGATGGGCGCAATCGATTCGTTGTCATGGATAAGGGTTTTATACGTCTCCCTAAATTCAAGCCATTTTGCATAACTACCATCAAAAGTGGGTAGATTAATAATTGGAAGTCGTATTGAATCATTATTATGACCATGACAACAGCCCGAGGTTGCTCCACTAGAGGCGTGACTTTCTTTATTTTTAGTTGAAAGTAAATCGACCAACTCTTGAGCAAAAGCTATTTGTGTGAAAAACTCAGTTTCAGTAATATCCCGTTCTGAAATCTGTTCATCCAAATTATCAGAGTATTCTTCAATGTCTGCTTGTACGCGATCAAAGTTAGACATTAATTCTTTTAATTGATTTAGTCTTAAAGAAATTTCTTTCATCTCCAAGTTCGATACCCTGGTAGTATCAGAAATTTTATATTTTTCCATAAAATTTTTTAAAACTGTTAGCCGACTTCGAAAACCCGCACCTTTTTTAATTAGCGATTTTAAATAATCTTTTACATCGGGTTTACCGGTCGAATCTATTTTTAATAGTGGAAGCGGACTTTTACCTTTCGTGGTCGATTCCCTTTCAGCCATTTTAGTAAATGAGTGGGGCAAAATAAATAATAAACACAAATAAATTAACAAACAATCCAACCGACAGTAGTTCAAACCACACAGCTGCTGCCGAGCCCGTCAACCGGGAGCAGCGCACGAGAAAACGGCGCCGCGCGGTGGTTGAGTGCAGGCCGAGGCGCCGAGCGCGCCAACACACCGCCTGCGCTTGAGGGACTCACGCGCGAGAGCGCGGAGGCGGCGCCGACACGGCGCGGGCACCGGGCACCACCCGCCCGAGCACGGACGTAGGGTCACAGGGCCGGCAGGGTCGATAGAAGTTCGTAGAATTTTCTCAAATTGCATGAGAAATAAGTTGGTTATTTACAAATTTTTATATTTTTAACGGGGTAGGTGAATTTATTTAAATTTAACAAAGGAATTTTCCAAAAAAAAAACTAATTTTACAAATTGGGTTAATTATCCACACAATTTTTGATAATAAATGTATAGCGACAGAGATAGTAGGAAAACAGTATATAGAAAGATAGATAAAGCTAGATGCAAACTAGGTTCAGCTAAATAATAGGCGTTGAAAAGTACTAAAGTTACGTAATTAAGTAGGTACTTTCAACAAAAATGTTTTTCGCAAAATAGGCTGCAAAATTAATGGAAAATGGAGTGCGAACGTGAATCGACCGGCCTGTATTGATAGTTAATAATTTCTACTGGAAACTATTACGATAGCTGTCTATTAAGGTTGAACTAGTCAACGGCACGAACTATTAGGGGGCGGAGTTAAAATATTTTCTGTCTCATCCGACATCACGCACGAAAGAGATAGACGCTGTGATGAGCAGTAAGAAGCTATTTCGCATACGTATACACACTCATAACGCTGTGTGACGCATACATGCGCAATTTCATTGAAGAGCGCCGACAGCGGTGTGTGTGCGGTGTCATCGCCGCCGCCCGGTGGCGCGAATGCAATTCATGTTATGACAACATAAACTCATACAAATAGATGTTAGAACTTAGGATTCTCACTGTGTGTAACGTAATTAGAAGGCACTCAATTTACTTGTTACTATGCACCTATACTTACCCGCGACTATGCCAACTTGACAATAAAATCTTTTGCGAAGATGTAAATTTACTTATGTATTGTTATTATCAACAAGTAATTTTATTGATTTGTCTTCTAAATTATTTTTGGCGGCGCGACGACGACCGCGCAGCGGGAGCAACTTGCCACTTGCGCGCTTATTGAACCTTATGCCCTTAGTTATAAGAATGAAGATTGTTCAAGCGCCAAGTCGGTAGATTTTACGTCGGCAGAGCGGGGCGCCAGGGCTTTGCTGACTGTAGGTATCGTACCAGCGCGTGCGGAAAGCTAGGCTCTATACGCACGGGTGTAGGTCATGTTTTTATATTTTATTGCAGGTGGTGCAAAAATTACAATGTATGTTAAATAGGTATTTACTTACCTTAGCCACAGATTACTAAATAGTTACTTCGTAACCTTAGCTAGTTAGCTATAACCTATAGGCGACACCCCATAAGTAGGAGGTATTCATACCAGCCAGAGTCAGGATAATTGCTTTTTCGTCAGCGCCAATTTGATGTGAGACTTGTTTTCTAGGTACTTAGGTTCATCAAATAAAAAATAAAGTTATTTTGTAAATTGTTTATTGATTGTTTGTTTACACACAAGTACAATAGTTTTGTTAGTTACAACAGGTTGGAAATATTCTCTTTGTTATCACAATACAAAGAAATATTCTCTTTGTTCTTAGAGGTGTGCTCCAAATGATTCAAAGAAATAAAACTTACACATTTTTCTCCCTTTTACTTTCCACTTCTTTGTGCGAGCGACACTTGCCCATAGGCTGGTATTTTTGCCCATACGCTTATCCTTATTTGGCACTGTAACACAAAAGATTATTCTGTATGTTAGTTTTATATAGTTCTTATTATTCTGTAAGAAATCAAACCTAATAAATATACTATAATACCTAAGATAGCAAAATTAGGTACTTACTACTATCAACTCTCAACTTTTTTGCTGCTTTACCTAACTGGTTCGATTCGATAGCTATGACGTCACATTATGGCGCGAAGGCCGTCCTATTCTTAGTTGAAACGCATAGTAGTAGGCATCTAGGTAGGTATTAGGTACTATGTCATGTCATAAAGTAACCAGTAGCTTCGGGTGGTCGAGCCGAGCTTGTGAGTGTCGGCGCGCATAGTAGGTAAAAAAATTGCTTCCTTTTGTTTTTGTCCGCCGCTGACGCCGAGCCGATATAACAGATAGGTATCTACATAATTATGATCTTTCGATTTATGTAGGCACGACTATTGAAAATCGTAAAACTACTCTAATTGGCATCTTATAACCTAAATACCTATATAATTCTATGTAAGTGAACAAATATGTACCTACAACAGAACTCTTCAATAAACAGCGGCAAATCTCTCGGGATTGCTGCAACCGTAGTACCTATACAAAGAAAAGAAAGAAAAATATTTATTTGTGACCCGCACAGGAGACGAGCCGGTACGCTCCAAAGGGGTACGCATATATACAGTTCACCCTGGTTGGTACACTTTCATTGCACCAGTTATGTTAGTTTTATGTTATTCAGGTAATCTAATCAAGCATGAATTTGAGCATTATAGGCTCAGATTTTCTCTTATCTGAGACTATAGGTATGAAATTGCTCTTTATGTACCAGAACTAAAATTATAAAAATAAAAAACGAAGAAACAAAAACAAGAACACAGATTTCCGAAATTGAAGTTTGTACCTAGTGTTTTTATTTGGAAGTCGGTAGTATTTATTTGTAAAAAAGATTAACTAAATAAAGATGAAGATAGGTATACCTAAACTCCATTTGCGATAACAATAGACATTTAAATTAACCCATTTTACAGCCCGTTCAACCGATTTTGACTTCTATTGCGTTTGTGATACGACAAATGGTAGGTACCTGTAGTAAATAATTGGTTTTGGTAACAGGTTTATGCTTTTTATGTCATCCTTATGTTTACGGGATAAAACTCAAAATCGGTTGAACGGACTGTAAAAAGATTTGGAAACATGTGTAATGTTATTTCAAATAATGGAGTATAGTAGTTTATAATTCTAAAATTTTATAAATGCGCGTGAAACATTACAATTACAAGTCTGTGTTTAGGTATAAAAGTCATGTCAAGCGCCCTCATGAATTGTACAAACTCAATTCGATAAAAGATTCAACTTACCCATTGTTACTTGAATTGCTGAAAATATCTTCAATTCACTTCACTGACGCAACAAGTTCAAATTCAAACGCTATGTAAATCACTATGAAATCAGAATCCTAAGTCCAAACCCAGGGTCAGTAAAATTTGGGATCAACACAAAACATAAAGGAATATCAGAATCCAAAGTTCAAGCCAGAGAGGTCAATGTTACAAAATATTATACGAATTCGTTATCGCCGATATCACAATATCAGTTACCTTTATACACAGCACGCGCGTAATTACGGTGACGTATGCAGCAGCCTATAGTAGAGGCCCTGCGGGGCATAAGGGTGCGGGCGCCGGGCGGCAGCTAAACTAGTGAGCGTGTGTGTGTGTAGGTGTCTACGCGCCGCACGCGCCACCCCTCCGCCCCACTGACCAGGGAGGAAATTTGTAGCGAGATGCATGATGATTTAGAACGAAAACGAGCGCGCAAAATTTTATAAACAGACCTTTGGGAGTCTAGATATCATGCAAAAACGACTAAATGTATCTGTTCAAAATAAAATTATTTGCATTGTTGAACTACTAATCTATCCCTGTATGGAGCCCGTTTTTTAATTTTCTGTCTTCTTATGGTATTTATTTGCGCCCAAAGATGCGGTAAAATTAGTGCCGAAATATGGAACTTTCGACGCTCATAACTTTTAAATGCTTTTTTATTTTAGTTTTTTGTTTCCATACAGGACTAGATAATGATGAGACAAATTGATATCATTTTTTATTTTGAACGTACATCGTCAAACAGTGGAGTAATCTCTAGACTACGTTTGTATGGAAGAATTTTGGACTAGTGTACCCTTAAGCGTGAATTACCGTTTACATAAGGAACAATAGGAAGATACGCGGCAAGCTAGATACCTTCTGACACTTTGATCGGTTAGCATTCACTTAGCACAGCAAATAGAAGTTGGAAAATAGTAAGTAGGTATATGGAAATATTGGAAGGAATAAAGGAACGGGCTTACTCCCTTTTGGTGTTGACCTCTGATGCTCTGCAAGCCCTCGAAGTCGTGTCACGGTCGCCACTTATGTTCGGGCGAAGTCCAAACACAGAAAATTGATTAGGTATTTTTATATTTACTAAGTTTAGGTACAGTTTACTGGTTTTAGGTTTCTAGATAATATTGGTCGTTCACACTGGCAGTTGGTGGCCGATTACCGGCGCGCGCGCCGGCGCGCGCCGGTAATCGGCCTGCTGTGACAACGGCGATCCCCTCTCCGTGTGGTGGCACCCCCGCGCCCGGAACTGGTTTGCGGCGCAAACATTATTGAAAGCCAAACTTTAAGATGGTAGCAGAGCGTAAAAGCTTGTAATTTGGAGAAGATACTGGGTAGCGATCCACGTACGTACACAAATTATATACGTTATATTTGAGTATAACGAACAAAAATGGCGAGCGCTGCGGTGTCGTCATTACCGTGTCTAACTGACGAAAAAAACTTTAGCACGTGAAAATTCCGAGTGAAATTAATTTTAGAAGAAAGACAAGTAGTATATGTTTTGACACCAAAAGATATCGAGAAACCACAATGGAAGAAAGACGACGCGAAAGCAAGGTCGATTATCGCACAAAGCCTATCGGACAAATATGTAGAATTGGTAAAGGATGAGGAAACTGCCGCGGATATGATAAAGCTACTTGAAAGTATATTTGAAAGAAAGAGTGTATACAATCGTTTCCACCTTAAGCGAAAATTTATATCCATGAAATGTGAAGAGCCGTTACAGTCATATTTAATTAAATTTAGCTCTATTATCAGTCAACTGCAGGCTATAGATGTAAAAGTGGAAGATGAAGACCAGATTTGCTATCTGTTATCCTCACTACCTAAAGAGTATGATCACATGATCATCACTTCGATTGAAACAATGGCTGCGGAGAAAAAGTTGACCATCGATTTTGTTAAGGCAAGGTTGTTAGATGCTGAAACTAAGATAATAGAAGGAACACAGTACAGCGAATAGAATGCGTTCAATATTTCCTGCTATAGATGTGGAAAGAATGGCCATAAGTCATACGAGTGTCAAATAAACAGTAGTTATGCAAAGGACAGAGGAACATCAAAGGCAAGAGGCCAAGGACGAGTTTATAGTCAGATTCGGCGAGGACGTGGGCGCAGACTTCGTGGAAGAGGTTTTTAAAGACGAGGATTTCAGGGACAATGATCAACATCAATGATGACGGATGTTGAAATTGGATTTATTGCAAGTGATAATGTTTTAAGTGTAAGGATTGAAAAGGACAAAGACTTTGATATTTATTTTATAGTGGATTCTGGCTGTGCTCAACATATTGTAAGTAATAAGTTTGAAAAATACATGACTAATGTAATAATATTGTCATCTTTTCGTCATGGGTGCCATTTTCATGGTTTTTGGGGTCGCTTATATCGAATATGGGGTCAAAACCAAAATACAAGATGGCGCCGACGAAAATTTGGCCGCTTTTCGACATGGGTGTCATTTTCATGGTTTTTGGGGTCGCTTATATCGAATATGGGGTCAAAACCAAAATACAAGATGGCACTGACGAAAATTTGGCAACTTTTTTTTATTTTTTATAACCTATAAGCCCGCGCTTGACATGGGTGTAATTTTCATGGTTTTCGGGTAGTATTTAATTAGCTGCTGCTCATTATGTAATGCTCCAAAAAATTTAGATAATGCAAAAATAAAACATTTTCCATGTAATGCAAAATGTTCAAGACATTTTTAGGGTTCCGTAGCCAAATGGCAAAAAACGGAACCCTTATAGATTCGTCATGTCTGTCTGTCTGTCTGTCTGTCTATCTGTCCGTCCGTATGTCACAGCCACTTTTTTCCGAAACTATAAGAACTATGCTTTTGAAACTTGGTAAGTAGATGTATTCTGTGAACCGCATTAAGATTTTCGCATTAAAAAATAGAAAAAAAACATACAATTTTGGGGGTCCCCATACTTGAAACTGAAACTAAAAATATTTTTTTTCATCAAACCCATACGTGTGGGGTATCTGTGGATAGGTCTTCAAAAATGATATTGAGGTTTCTAATATCATTTTTTTCTAAACTGAATAGTTTGCGCGAGAGACAGTTCCAAAGTGGTAAAATGTGTCCCCCCCCCCTTGTAACTTCTAAAATAAGAGAATGATAAAACTAAAAAAAATATATGATGTACATTACCATATAAACTACCACCGAAAAATGGATTGAACGAGATCTAGTAAGTAGTTTTTTTTTAATACGTCATAAATCCTAAACCGCAATTTACCAAGCACGGAACCCTTCGTGCGCGAGTCCGACTCGCACTTGGCCGGTTTTTTAATCCTTGGGACCGGAAATTATTAATTTATAGGTATCTACTTATTTCACATAGCATTTTTTTTAAATACCTACAACAAAGTCAAAACTAATTTTCTTTTCGGAAGTCGGTGTCGGTACTTATTGTTTTTCGTTTTTCGACACAGGAAAGTTATTACTTTTATTTTTTTGTTTTTGTAGGGACCTCATATTGGGTATACTAAATACATCTGTTAACCCTCTAAAACCCTACAGGCGTGATATTATATTATGGTATGGTGAAAAGAAAACATAAACTTACGATCACAGTATTCCATTGTCTATCTCTGAAGATCTTTATCAGATTTTTTCCCTGAAAACACATACATTTATCGACGAAAACCCGATCCGTATCGGATAAGTAGTTTTTAAGAAAATCGCGGATACATACGGGTCGAATAGATATAGCACCTCACCTCCCTTTTTTGAAGTCGGTTGAAAATAATAACCTACTTTTTACAACGACGCGGCGACGGTTTGTAGCAGTCACCAAATGCATTTTCAAAGTGTCGACTAACCTTCCTGAATCTAATTGTTGGGTATTTGTAAGAAAATGTTTTGTTGTGCATACCGTCATGTCTCTAATAAAGGAGTTAGCAAACCACCGCTTGTCTATTACTAAATTAAGTTTTTAGCGTATTTTCGTCATGCCGTTTGGTAAAATTGATAGTTTTGACCTTTCTTCGCGAAAATGGAAAGTTTATGTGAATCGTGTTAAGCAATATATTGCTTTTAACGAAATCAAAGAATCGTTGCACGTGGCCACCTTGATAACGGTTGTCGGCGGAGAGACTTACGATTTAATGAGTGACCTGTGTGCACCGATAAGTCCGGAAAACAAAACCTTCAGCTCGTCCTCGGAGCTCGTCGACATCGTGCAGCAGCATTTAGAACCCAGGCGATCCGACATTGCCGAGAGGCATATTTTTCGCCTACGACGTCAAAAACCGGGCGAAGAATTAAGCATTTATTTACAAAGCTTGAAGCATCGTGCTAGCACTTGTAATTTCGGAGAGAAACTGGAAGAGAACCTCCGGGATCAGTTTGTGTCGGGTCTTACAAGTGACGACATGCGGAGTCGTCTGTTCGCGGAGAAAGATTTGGAGTACGGGCGAGCGGTGGACTTAGCGCTGGCCCTGGAGGCGGCGGAGCGCATGGAGCGCCATGCGGTGACCAGCAGTACGGGCGCGGGCGCGGCGGGCGCGGGCGCAGGCGCCACTTCGGGCGCAGCCACGACCAGCGCGCTATCCGCCGTGCATCGGGTGGGCGCAACGGCTCCCACCTCAGCTAGGACTTCTCAATCGGGTTAAAATTTCCATTATGGGCCGTCGATTTTTGGCGCGGGGAGGGTGGGGGGGAGAGGGGGGGAGCTTTGGTTACCCCCCTGTGCCATCCCCACCACTCGGAGCCCCATGGTTATGGAGATATCCATGGTCAAAGTTTTCAGGTTAGAATAATTTTCTTTGTAAATATCCATCTGTCTGCAGGGTCTAAAGTAACCTAACATGAAGGAGATGACGGGAGCCGAGTTCGCTCGCTTTGCTCGCTCACTTCAGCTCCCGTCATCTCCTTCGAACCTAACCTATCCGTGTCGGGGTGCCCTAAGCTCCCGAGCTCGCTTCGCTCGCTCTTGGAATAATTCACATTTTTTTTATTTTTTTTTATCTCACTTATTATATTTTAAGTATAAAATATATCTAATATCTCCATAACCATGGGTTTCCGTGGGATGGGGATGGTACAGTGGGGTAGTCCCCCTACACCCTTTCCTTCCCTCCCTGCCCCTTAAACAATGAACATTTTCGGAAATTTTTACACTAACCTGAGAACTTTAACCATGGATATCTCCATAACCATAGGGCTCCGAGTGGTGGGGATGGTACAGGGGGGTAGCCAAACCTCCCCTCCTTCACCCCTTACCATCCCCGCGGCAAAAATCAACGGCCCATAATGGAAATTTTATCCCTCAATCGTGTTGCAGATGTGGTCGGCAACATTCACCCGATAAGTGTCGCTTTAGGCGTTTTAATTGTGATGAGTGTGGTGCGAGGGGTCACCTCAAGGTAATGTGTAGAGGAGCTCGCGGAGCAGGTAGTCGTTCGGTGACTACGGTAAAAAAGAATCAGTTTTATATTGATGCTAACTCTGAAACTGAGGACAGTGATTTTTACAACATTTACGTGAACGGTAAGGACGATGAACCATACGTTCTGAAGCTCATTATTGACGAAATTCCTATTGTTTTTGAAGTGGATACAGATAGCAAAATATCTGTCAGTAGTGAGAGCGATTTCAATAAATACTTTAATTCTTATAAGGTAATGGAATGTGACTTAAAGTTAAAAACATATACGGGCGCGCGAATTGTACCGATCGATTTTATTACGGTATCTGCGCGTTATGATAGTTTTAATAACAGTGAAGCGGGGTCGGGTGAGACGCGGGAGGCGCACGGTCTACGTCTGTATGTTATTCGATCTGACGGCGGCCCTCCGCTTATCGGGCGCGCGTGGTTACGTTGTTTACAACTTAAAATCATAATTATTAACATGGATCATCTTTATAGTTATAACTCAGGTAATGAAACCGTTCGTATAATTGCCAGTTTAAAGAAAGAGTTCTCTGATGTTTTTGCTAGTGGGTTAGGAACTTGTGTTCGTCAATTTTCTTTGAAACTCAAAGATAAAGAACCAATATTTTATAAAGCCCGTACATTACCATTTGCGTTGCGAGGTCCAGTGGAAAAAGAACTAGAACGTTTAGTTAGAGAAGGTACTATCGTTAAAGTTAATAATTCTGAGTACGGTACGTCTATTGTACCCATAGTTAAAAAGTGTGGGGGCATTAGGATCTGTGGTGATTATAAAATTACTGTAAACACTAAGTTGATACGTGAGCCATACCCTTTACCCCGTATCGAAGAGTTGTATTGTGCGTTAAGGGGGGCCCAGATATATTCAAAAATAGATTTAGCTCATGCTTATGAACAATTTATTTTGACACCAGATTCTCGGTCTTGTACTACAATTAGTACACACATCGGGTGAGCCATACCCTTTACCCCGTATCGAAGAGTTGTATTGTGCGTTAAGGGGGGGCCCAGATATTTTCAAAAATAGATTTAGCTCATGCTTATGAAAAATTTATTTTGACACCAGATTCTCGCTCTTGTACTACAATTAGTACACACATCGGTACATTGCAATACATACGGTCTCCTTACGGGTTAAGTTGTATACCGGAAAAATTCCAAAAAACAATGGAAGAGCTTCTCCGGGGGGTGCCCATGACGGCAGTATATTTTGATGATATTTGCGTAGGGGGCTTTTCAAAAGAAAATAATATTCATAATTTAAGAGAAGTTTTACGACGGCTAAAGGCTGTAGGTCTTCGGATTAAATAAGAAAAATGTGATTTTTTTAAATCGGAAGTTTGTTACTTAGGGCACGTTATAGACAAACGTGGATTGCACCCAGACACAAAAAAGGTTAAAGCCATATCAGACGCTCCACGTCCCAAGGATGTACACCAATTAAAGGCTTTTTAGGGCTAGTTAATTATTATGGAAAATTTATACGGAATTTAAGTTCAGTTTTACACCCATTGTATCAACTGTTGAAACATAAAGTCTCATGGGTTTGGAGCAATGATTGTGAACGGTCTTTCAATAAAATAAAATGTGTATTAAGTGGCGATCAGTTTTTGGCTCATTATGATTCATCTTTGCCTGTGGTCCTCAGTGTGGACAGTAGTGCTTATGGTATAGGTGCTGTGTTAGCGCACAGATATAGTGATGGTTCTGAGAGACCGATTTGTTGTACATCGCGCACTCTTAACAATGCAGAGAGGTCATATAGTCAGTTGGACAAAGAAGCGTTAGCGATATTTTTTGGGGTTATTAAAAATCACCTGTATTTATTTGGTAGGCGATTTATTATCCGTACGGACCATAAACCGTTGTCGTATATATTTGGCGATAAGATTGGTATTCCACAAACCGCAGCTAGTCGTTTGCAGCGGTATGCGGCGCGGCTAGCAGCATATGACTTCTCCGTGGAGTGGGTGAGCTCCGCACGCAATGCACCCGCTGACTGTTTGTCTCGTCTGCCATTATCCCGCGAGGTTGATGCTACCACTACGGCGGATACATCAATTTCGTATTTATTTTTTGTTGAGAGTGAATTTCACATTAATCATAAGGACATAGCGAGTGCTACTAATTGCGATCCGGTTTTGCGTGTAATTTATCAATATATATTATTTGGTTGGCCGGATAGTACAGATGTCGAGCAGGAAAAAGCATATTTTCATCGGAAAAATCATTTGTTTTTAGAGCATGGTTGTATAGTGTACAATTATCGTGTAGTGATTCCACCGAAGTTCAGGGAATATATTTTGAGGGAACTACACGAGGGCCATCTTGGGGTCGTAAAGATGAAGTCCATCGCACGTAACTATGTATATTGGCCGTGTTTAGATGCCGACATAGAACTATTGTGCAGAAGTTGTACAGCGTGCCGTCAGCAGCGGGATGCACCCCCGCACGCGCCTCTCACCCCTTGGGAGTTCCCTTCGCGACCGTGGCAACGTTTGCACCTTGATTTCGGTGAATATAATTGTAAACATTATTTAATTATCGTAGATTCCCATAGTAAGTGGATAGAAGTTTTTCAAATGAATAGTACGGCTGCAAAATTCGTCATTACTAAGTTGCGTGAGTTGTTTGCTCGTTTTGGGTTACCTCTCCAAGTAGTTTCGGACAATGGCCCGCCATTTACTTCATATGAAATTCAGAATTATTTCAAGAAAAACGGAATCATTCATAATCTAACTAGTCCATATAGACCTCAAGGTAACGGGGCGGCAGAAAACGCCCTTAAGACAGTTAAAAACTGTATTAAAAAAAAGTTAAATCAAAAAATCAAAAAACCCGACTGCTTCAAAAGCGAACTAAAAAGACGTAAACAAGGAAAAAATCATGCTGTGCAGTCGGAGGATACATATTCGCGGGCTGGCTGGCTGGCAAAATCTGGTGTATCCTCCGCCTGCACAGCATGATTTTTTACGTCTTTTTAGTTCGCTTTTGAAGCAGTCGGGTTTTTTGATTTTTTGATTTAACTTTTTTTATTTATAAGTTTTTAGTTAAGTTTTTTTCGAATTAGATACATTTAAACATATAAATGTTGCATATTTTTGAAATCACCTCTTAAAACCCTTTATTTTGATACCCCACACAATGGGTTTGGAAGAAAAAAAAAAATTGGGACCCCACAATATGGCGCCCAAAAACCGCCATTTTTCTATTGTCCAATTTTAACGTAGCCTATGACACTCGCAGGGTTAAGACGAATCGATTGACGTATGAATCATCAAAATCGGCCAACGCGTTTGGTCTCTGGAACGCCACATAGGAACAAACATACATACATACATATATACATACATACATACATACATACATAGACTGATAAACACATTACCCTCCTTCGGCAGTCGGGTAAAAAGGCACACTATGAGGGAGTGGATGTGGAGATAGCTATTCATAAAATGTTATTTCTGTATAGGAATTGTGAGCATGCGACAACAGGTGTGGCTCCGTCAGTTGCTATGTTAGGCCGAAAGGTCCGTGGTCGATTAGATGCTTTGCGACCAAATACAGAGGAACGCGTTCGAGCGAAGCAATTAGAACAAGTCACACGATCAGGTGGTAAACTTCGTCCTGTTGAAATAGGCGATAATGTCTACGTCAGAGATTACACCAAAAATAGGGATAAGTGGGTCGAAGGACAGGTCAAAGGGCAGGTGGGGCCGTCATCTTATACAGTCAGCACTAAAAGTAATATGGTGAGAAGGCATATCGATCAAATAATAATTCCAAAAAGTAGTAGCAACCGGTTTTCACTATCTTGCACCTCAGATGGTAATGAACAAATGAATACAGAGGATTCTGTTACAAATGACATTGTATCGACCCCCGTTACGACTGGTGCTCAGGGCTCCGATCTGCCAGCGAATAAAGTTGTGGCTGATGGTGTTAGTTCACCAAGCGACATTGTGGCTTTATCTGACAATCCACCTTCAGTGTCAGAACCCAATGTTGCTCCTCCTAAAACCCTGCGTCCCCGTCGTACCAGGGCCCATTATTAAAATCAGATTTAATCATTCAGATGATTATGTTAGGAATAAGTAATTCTGTTATTACGTAAAGGAAAGGTTAAACTGTTATCATGTTAGACAAGTTTATTATTGTGTCTTTTATTATTAAGATATTTAAGTAAGGAGGTGTTGGGTATTTGTAAGAAAATGTTTTGTTGTGCATACCGTCATGTCTCTAATAAAGGAGTTAGCAAACCACCGCTTGTCTATTATTACGCAATACTTAACTATAATAATATCAAGGATCAATATTATTTCAGTGATGTATATGTCGCCGCGTAGGCGTGAATTTGCTAATTTATTATCCTATTTAATCATTTTAAGTGTCAATGTCTATTTAAGTTGGGTTTTGAGTTCAGCGCCATGTATTGGCTCATTGTGGAATCAGTTATTAATCTGTTTGAATGAAGATCATTTGTTATGCTAATTTCAATGTTTACATTGAAATTAGCAATTAACTAAACTGTTTACATTTAAATTAACTATATAATTATATACGAGATGTTTTAATAAAACGGGAACACTTATTGTAGGACTTTTAGATTTGATAACGAAGTAAATGTGTTTGATTATGTTATTCTTATCACGCAAAGTTGACAACAATGGCGGATGTTATAATTTTTATGACCAATAACCAGATTTAATAATTAAATACGAGAACTAAACAAATTTGAGTAAATGATTAAATACTAAAAAGTCATATGACTATTTTACACAGCTATGTAATAATGAGAAACCTTCTGATTAGTAACATTGTCAGATCACCGGAAACTTGGGTAATTTTGTTATTAGATGACTATTTCAATAATAATCTACAAACAACTTTGTATTTGTGAGTATTGGGGTTGTTTAATGTTAAAATAATTAACTGAGCAGCATTTAAGTATTGTTTGCTAGCTTTATTCAACTATCCAAGTAATTAGTGTCTAAACAAAAAACAATATATTATGAAGGTTCCGCTCACTTAGAAGGCGCTTCGCGCTTACTGTGTGTGAAAAATAATAACTGATTAATAAATCTAATTGAATAGATGTTTGAAAACCTAATAAACATGTAACGTTAATTGTCATAAAGTGATTGTGTACTCTATAAAAAGATTTAAAACAGTATCCTGGAGTTTCTTGCTAGATCTTCTCCAGCGATCGACGAGGGCTTTGCGATCTAGCGAGCCACACGATGTGGTTTTAGCTTCAAGTTCATTTGAAAACTCAAAGTGCCTGTAACTAAGTCAAATAAATACTCTGAGTTTCAATCCAGTGTTGTGTGTTATTGAAGTTCACCCGCTCCAGACAAGAATAAAGGAATTGCCTCTAGGCATTGGGGTTAATGATGGTGGTCCTATGAGTCATAGGTACTTCGACGTGACATATAAAATCGAGCGCTCAGTAGTTTCAATGAGTGCGTGCGTACGCGTAATGTTGCTGTGTGCGACTAGATACCTAAATTTGAGTTTGTCGCAAATGTAACAGCGTCCTTAATACCTGAACAAAAATCACCGTAAGTTTTAAGGGGGTTGTCATTTGAAATTTCATAGTAAGAAAATATGTTTTCAGCCTCTTAACGAAATTTTAACCAATCTGCTTTATTATAGGAAAACATTTCTATGTTATTATTTATGTAATAGTGTGCTGCTGTGATGGCTAATTCAATAATAGTAGGATAATGGTAACTTCCTAAAGGGTCATCATGTACTTTCCACTTGCATAGGTGTGCGTTTCGACGGCGCGCGGCCACGGCATTTTTTTTTAAAAAAAAGCTATGCCAAGATTATGTAAAAATTTGTAAAAGATGATTCCCAAAACCATACATTTGTAAAAGTTATGGTTAAAAAGTTTTAAGGGTTTGAACGTGGCCGCGCCATTGAAACGCGGCGAACCGCGCGGCTACGGAGATCTTTAAAATGTAACGCCAGCCACAGCCATCGCGTACCCAGCCCTGCCAGCCAATCACAGCGTGCCACCAGCCAACCCAAGCCAAAGCCAAGCCAATGCCTATTCTCCTAGCCTTCCCAAAAAAAGTCCCTGCCAACGATTCTATAAATAGCGGTGGGCGCCCCTGAGTCGGGGACTAACCCATACGCGTTATTAGCGAAGAGACGTTATTTTGTAAACCGATAGACATAATTGTTGTGAGTGTTTGAGTGAGCTAATGTAAATAGACTTTTATAATAAAACGACAATAGTGTGTGTAAAACGGCTTTGATTATTCCCTTCTGTTTCATTCAGAAGTGGGATAACGCGAGAAAATGAAACGCAGTTACGCTGAGAACGATCAGTCATCCCGACGACGCCTAGTCCGCCCACCTGGATGGAACGACGAAGAAAACGACTGTACTTCGTCGAGCGAAGAAGATCGTAATGTTTCACCACGACCAGCAAGAATTTTTTTAATGAAGTTACTCAAGAGCGAAGTGCAGAAAGCTGTTAGTGAGCTGAATGCGCACACAATTACAACAAAGACGAAGGAACATCGCGCAGCGTCCCTTATACACGAATTCGACCCGGACAATGAAGAATGCATTTCAGTAACGGCGTGGTTAAAAAAAATTGACCAACTCGGCGAGATCCACGGTTGGTGTGAAACCACAAAAGCATTTCACTTGCAAGACAGACTGACTGGACAAGCCAGGAAATGGTACAACCGACTCGAAGAATACGACTATACATGAGAAGAATGAAAGCAACTACTGAAGCGCGCTTTTCCTAGAAATCGCGATTACGGGAATATGTTGGAGGAAATGATGAATCGAAGGAAATTACCCACCGAAACCATGACAAAATATTATCACGATAAAATCGCGATGTGTTTTCGATGCAAACTGTCAGACAACGCGACTATTTCTTGCATCATTCGTGGCCTGCCGACATCACTTCAAGCAAATGCTAGAGCGTATCAATGCGACCGCCCGGAGGAATTATACGAAGGATTTTTATGCAGTTTTGACGACTATCAACCGCCGTCCGTTACTACACGTGCGCCACTTAAGGACAGCGCGCCGAGCATTCGACCGTTTGAAAGAAAAATTGCGTCGATCAACCCAGATATGGCTCTCTGTCCGCGCTGTAAAAAAACAGGTCACATCTTACGCAATTGTTTACAACCAGACACGCGGACATGGTTTAAATGCGGAAAGCAAGGTCATATTGCTACACGCTGCAACCACACAACGATAGCCATGACTGATGACAAAGTAAAATAAAAAACTTTTACAGAATTTCAACCAGTTTTATGAGAAAGTGAGCAAAATCAATGGCACATACGTCAAATCCTACATTGATACTGGAAATCAAATCAACGTACTCTCCATACACGTATCAAAATTGCTGAACCTCGAGGTGACCCCCACTAACATCATGCTCAAGGGATTTTCCGGCGACCACTTTAACAGTTGCGGAGAAGTCTCATTCCATTTAGAAGTCGAGGGTGTGTCCATTCATTGCAAAGCTCACTTGACCGACGTGGACATGGGGACCATCAATCTCATCATCGACCAACCGATCGTAAACAGTGAGGGCATGTCGCTAATTGTCAACAATGGCACGGCTACCCTTGTACAAGACTCCGATTTCACAAAGAAGATAGACATGATAGAGGAACGCACCCGATTCCAAGTGATCACTGCTTTCAAAGAATGCCTACAGCCAGGAACTTCTATCGTCGAGATCAATGTACTTGGTAACAAATCAAACAATGATGTTTTTACAACTCCGCAAAATTTCGAGCTACAAGGCATCGCTTATTCAATTCCTGCCACTCTCCTACGCAGTACTACGGGATACCTCAAGGTCGTCAACACCGGCTGCCAGAACGTCACCTGGGACGAGGGACATGTGCTGACCAGAGCTGACAGCTGCGCTGCCTCACCGCCGACTAATGTTCAGGTTAGTAAACGAGCCAATTATGCCTTTCAACCAACGACTACAGCCAAAGCCAATGTTCATTCCAGCCAGCCTATATCATCGGTGCTGTATACTAGTTTAGCCGAAATTACTGTTATTGGTGGAGTAAAAGTAAATGAAATCAATACGGGGCCACTAAATAAGGAAGAACGTGACAGTTTATTAAGCTTATTGTCTGATTACAATGATTGTTTCGCGAGTACCACCAAAGAACTAGGATGTGCAAAATCTTTGGAAATGAAAATTAAATTAACGAATGAACAGCCAGTATACCGTCGACCCTACCGTCTATCACATAGTGAGCAGGAGATAGTTAAATCTAAAATTTTTGAATTGTTAGATGCAGGCATTATCCGAGAATCAGAGTCATGTTTCGCATCCCCAATAATACTCGTAAAGAAAAAGAACGGCGAGTATTGGCTCTGCGTCGATTACCAAGCACTTAACGCCATCACTGTTAAGGACAGGTACCCGTTGCCTAACATACACGATCAAGTTTCAAAGTTAGCCGGCAAGTTCACGAGCCTCGATTTAGCACAAGGTTACCACCAGGTCAAGATTTGTTTAGAGGATATTCATAAAACCGCTTTTATTACACCTCAGGGTCACTTTGAATATACCCGCGTTCCCTTTGGTCTTGCCAATGCACCATCAGTTTTTATGCGGCTAATGAACAAAATAGTGCACTCTTTGGGAAATCTTTCTCTATCTGAGGGAAATATAGCTAGAAGTCAAGCTACTCAAGCCAGTAATAATATTGACAGTGACAGTTCAAAAACCGAAACCACCGAGTTGCCGAGCGAGTGTGAAGTGCTGGCATTTTTAGACGATTTATTATTGCCTTCAACAAACGTACATTCAGGCTTAGTAATTTTAGAAAAGGTTCTCCGTAAATTCAGGTCTGAAAATTTAAAACTAAACATGAGTAAATGCTCATTTTTACAAGACAAAATAACTTATTTAGGACACGAAATATCATCTAACGGTATTCAACCGGGTGAGTCCAAGTTGACAGCAGTATCGAAGTTTCCCATCCCTAGTAACGTCCATGAGATACGTCAATTTCTTGGTTTGTGTAGTTATTTCCGGAAATTTATTAAGAATTTCGCAGTAATAGCTCGCCCATTATCAGATCTAACTAAGAAACACTCAGTTTGGACCTGGGGCAGCGACCAGTCCAAGAGTTTTGAATAATTAAAAAAGTGTTTATGTTCGAAACCCATATTAGCTCTATACAATCCAGACTTGCCGATTGAGATTCACACAGATGCCTGCAAATTAGATATTGCAGGTATATTATTACAACTACAAATACGTGGGACACTCAGAAAGTTTTGCGAAACTAAAAAAAATTGTTCTATACGTACATATATTTTTATTAAATCTTTTCAAAGTACTTTCCACCAGCCTCTATACAAAGATTCATGCGCCTAAACCAGTTTTCAAAACACTTTTTCCAGTCCGCCGCAGACACCTCGTTTACAGCCTGCTCGAACGCAGCCAGCGCATCTTCCGGCGACGAAAATTGTATCCCTTTGAGCTGATTTTTTATTTTTGGGAATAAAAAGAAGTCACACGGTGCTAGATCAGGGCTGTAAGGAGGGTGACCCAGGAGTTTGACTGGCGTGCTGTCCAGGAAGTCCCTCGTTTTGAGTGCGGTGTGCGCAGGTGCATTGTCGTGGTGGAGCAGTAGCCCGCGGAGCCCTGTGTTTGGTCGCTTGTTGCTTATAACAGAGAAAACTTCTGGCAAACATTTGGTAGTATACCATTCGGCATTAATGCTTCTTTGATCCCGTAAGGGAATTGATACCAAGTGGCCAGTCAAATTAAAAAAGCTAGCGATCAAAATCTTACCCCCGCTTCTAGATCGCTTCACTTTGGTAGGCGTTGGCTCATTTTGAAACACCCAAACAGTCGACTGGCGCTTGGTTTCTGGGTCGTATTGATAAATCCAGGACTCATCACCTGTAACGATGTCGTAAACACGCCGAGACGAGCCTGCTTCAAATTTGTTAAGCATATCACGGCACCATTCCACCCGGGCCTGCTTCTGAGCATCGGTGAGGTTGTGCGGCACCCAGCGTGATACTATCCTCCTCACGCGAAGATGGCTGTGTAGAATCTCGTGAACGCTTCCCGATCCAATCTTCAATATGTGTTGAATCTCCTGATATGTAATTCGCCTATTGTCTTGGATTAAATTTTTCACTGCTAGCACGTTTTCTTCGGTAACAGCCGTCAAAGGGCGACCGCTTCTTTCGTCATCCCCCAAAGTTGGTCGACCGCGCTTGAATTCGTTATACCAACGATACACGGTTGCCTTGGAAGGGCCTTCATCCATGAATGCCATTTGAAGTCTATCGTACGATTCATCCGGTTTCAGGCGACACTTGAAATCGTATAAAATCATAGCTCTAAAATGTTCCCGGCGCAGATCCATATTTCAGTGAGACACAATACTTTGAATTAACTCGCAAAAAATGTGGAGGGAAATTTTGAAATTGGAACTTACTTATTTTTACTTATAAATAATCATATTTTCGAAAAACATTATAACTGGCCAGTCTCCCATATATAAAAACTTTTTTTCGCAATACTTTCTGAGGGGCCTGGTAGATAACACATTGCGGCCAGTCATGTACTTTAGCAGAGTCACTAGCAAGGAAGAGAGTATGTATCACAGCTACGAGCTGGAAACACTCGCAGTTGTCGAATCGTTACGACGATTTAGGGTATACGTAGTAGGGAAACACATAAAAGTTGTGACTGATTGCACTGCTGTTCGGGCTACCTTAACGAAACGCGATATCATACCACGTATCGCTAGGTGGTGGATGACAATTCAAGACTATGATATGAGCATAACACGTAGACGCTTTAAGCAGGAATCCAGTCGATACCATGAATATCAATCGGCTTGAAGTAAGTGATTGGTTTTATACTGTACAGTGCCAAGATGAGAAACTGAAGTACATCATCAACCACAGTATCCGTCGATGGTTTACAGGAGACGCGTCGGATAGCTGACTTGTTTGCCAGTAAATTTAAAACAGATTCAATGCATGCGGATTGCCAGCTCGGCGCTGAGACTGTCGCTACTGAGACTCTGCCACCTTTTACGCTGGAAGATGTTATCTCTGCTGTAAGGAATATGAAGCGTGGTAAGTCACCGGGACACGACGGTCTCAGTGTTGAGCACCTTATCTGGGGTAGTGGCAAAGTGTTTCACCATTTGAGTGTGTTTTTTAACCTATGTGTGAGGCACGCCTACTTGCCGGAATCATTAATGAAGACTGTGGTAGTACCTGTCGTCAAAAATAGGACAGGCGATTTGAGTACATCAGGCAACTACCGACCAATCTCGCTTGGTACTGTTATAGGTAAAGTGCTGGAACGTCTCATACAGCCCGAACTGCAGCGGAATAGTAAAATTGACGATGCTCAGTTTGGTTTCCGACCCGGTCTCTCAACAGACTCTGCAATTATAAGCCTAAAGAGTACAATATCATACTACACCCGCAGAAGAACTTCAGTGTACGCTTGCTTTTTAGACCTGAGTAAAGCTTTTGACCTGGTGAATTATGGAATCCTCTGGGACAAACTATATAAGTCTCAAGTACCTCATCAAGTTGTAAATCTGTTGAGATACTGGTACGAGGGCCAAACCAATCAAGTGAAATGGGGTGACACTCTATCTAGTAGCTATAGGCTAGACTGTGGTGTTCGCCAAGGGGGGCTGACTTCCCCGGACATTTTTAACCTGTATGTGAATGATCTGATCGCGGAACTCAGAGGAACCAGAGTCGGCTGTCATTTAGGCAATGTCTGTATGAATAGCTTGAGCTACGCTGATGACATGGTTCTTCTGAGTCCCTCGATCAAAGGGTTGAGAAGATTGTTGTCGGTCTGTGAGCGTTATGCTAATGCTCATGGACTGAAATATAACGTTCTAAAAACTGAAACCATGGTTTTCAAGTCTGGTGTTGGTCCGGAGAACATCCCCAGCCTTTATTTGAACGGGGCGACAATAAAGGTCGTAAAGCAGTTCAAATATTTAGGACACATATTGACGGACAGACTCCAAGATGACTGCGATATAGAACAAGAGCGGAGGGCCCTCTCAGTGAGGAGTAACATGCTCGCACGCAGGTTTGTGAGGTGCACCAATGATGTCAAGAACACTCTTTTCAAAGCTTATTGCCTGTCGATGTACACTTGCCAACTTTGGTGCAACTTCACAAAAAAGATGTACAGTACATTGTAGCCTCCACCCGTTCTTTTCCCACCTAGCAATTGGCAACTGAATAAAAGACGGGCGTGTACTTTAGAAAATAACATTTAATTTACCATCTAAACCAGTTTTAGCCGGAGGCACACAAAAATTTGTATGGTCGTGGGTTACGGTCGTCTGTTGTCACTTCTGCAGGGATAGGTACTCCCCTGTAGTTGCAGGTGGCCGGAGATGGAAGTTAGCCGATGATCCGTGACGTGCTGTACGGTGATATCACTTACACGGCGAGGATGACCGACGCGCTCAGCACACCAGTGGCGTAGCGACGAGTGGGTCTTCGTGACTGCGGCACACAATGACGGGCACGCAGTATTTGGTGGAGAAATGTTGATGCGCGAAAAGTAACGATGACGTAGAACGTTGACGTAGAACCTGAAAACCACCATTCCAGCTCATCAGATCTCGGCCAAAAACTTCCGTGCTGGGGTACCACCGACGACAACAAGAAGAAAGCACCCATTTAAATGTAGTAGTATTGACGTGGTGGCACTGGCCAGAACGGAGTTTACATTTCAAGCAAGCTTGAGCAAAAAGAAAAAAATAGCAATACAAAATAATCCTTAGGATTCCGTAAAAAAGTAACGAATTTATATTTTTTTAAATTATTAAAACACTTGAAGGTAGAAGGTAAAAGAAAATTAGGTAGCATGATGCAGCATACAATATCTGAAGCTATTCCTAAATGGTGCTTATTAATATGATAAAAAAACTACTACAACTGCACCGTAACGAGAAATATAGGGGTAGGCACATAAAACAATGATTAGCAAAAAATGAAAATGGCAATGATTATGCTGTTCGAAATTTGTGTGCTATTCAAAACTTACCCTAATTCGGGATTTCCACGCACAACTTTTACATTAAATTGTTCTACACTCGAGAAATAAATATCTAGTTTTAATTATAACGCTCGCGTCTGCTAGAGCGCTCGACATTACGTAAAGCGATACGTGTGCCCGCACATCAGCCTAGGAGCGACTGATGGCGAGCACTGCGCGATACGTGTGCTCACACACCAGCCTAGGAACGACTGCCGGCGAGCACTCCAGGCGGTCGTGTGGAACCTTTCTTTATCATTTGTTCTATGCGAATAATCGTCCCCCCGCACCTCTGGTACCCGGCGCTTTCCAAGTCGCAAACAAACAAAGAACGAAGCATTAATTCACTGTAACGTTCCGTTACAACATTAATAGTTCAGTACAATAATGCTTACCGAACTCTTATGAAACTACCGAGACACTGCAGTGCTTCCAGCATGTTTGCAGAAGCGAGGGTCCCGGATTTCTACGCAATCATGAGGTCGAGAATTGCATCTTTTTAGCAAAGTTTGAGACGTTCCAGTAATAGTATTTTGAAGGCTGTCTCGTGCAACCTAGATAGTCCAATATTTAAAAACTGGATTTCTGTGCACCTGAACGAGAACAAAAAATGTCGTTAGCCTATATAGTTTTGTAAGACTATGGGTACTGTAAGGGGGTAGACAGGGTGAGCTATTTAAATGAAACTCAGGAATCACTGTTCTACTTATATTTCAGCAGCAAGGTGCCTGCCCTCAGGCACCTTCTATCGAACTAATACATCAAAGCTCAGAGGAGCCTTTATACATAGACTATACACTTAAATACAGAGACCTTTATATACCCGGAAAAAGTCTAACGAAAACATCTTCATTTATTTTATATTCGAAATTCAGTTCCCTTTCAAGACGTTATTTGTTGCCAGTCTTAATATAGGCAAGTAGGTTGCCTTCTCAAATGGTAAGTCCTTACAGTACCTATACATACCTTCATATGTGTAAATTTTAATGTGGTTTTAATTTATTTATTTTTTATCTTGTAATGCTATTTTTGTATATGGGTGTTTTGCCTGAAATAAACGATTTTTATTATTATTAAAATTTGTTATTGCTGAACCTACCCGTACGGTCAACTCTGTAGAAACGATTAGAGTCCTCAAAAAGATATTTAGTTTATTTGGGTACCCCAATAGGGTTGTAATTGATCATGGAAAAGCTTTCACTAATAGGTATTTTAATCAGTTTTCCAGTGATAAGCTGTTTAAACACATCTTAACGGCCATTGCATGTCCACGAGCTAATGGTCAGGTAGAACGCACAAACCGTACTATACTAGATGCACTACGTACTATTGATCCTAGTGAGGCAGCAAATAATTGGGCCAATTGCTTACCTGATGTCCTATGGGGAATTAATAACACCTCTAATGAGAGCACAACATACAAACCCTATGATTTGATGTTTGCCAATACATCTAGATCACGCTGTGATGTCTCTACCAATGACATCAACCATGACTCAGTGGTGGTTAGACGCGAGAATGCCAGTGCAAAATTAAAGAAAGCCAGTGATAAAATGAAGCACCACTTTGACAAAAAGCGAAAACCTAGCCATATCTATAAAAAGGGGGACTTGGTCCTGTGGCGGCAAGCACCCACTAGTAGTGTAGCTAAAGTTAATACCAAACTCGATGATATTTAATAACCAAAGTAGTAGGCAACGATAGGTACCGAATCCGGAGTATCAAAGGTCTAAGAGGGTATTAAGCCTTTGTAGGTCTTGTCTCAGCTGACTCGATAAGACCCTATAGAAGTACGGCCCCCTTATCTGACAGTGCCAGCAGTTCTGATGAACAACTTGAGACAGAAGATCTAATTGATCTACTAGAGAGCTAAGGACTTCTCCCATTGCGGGAGCAATTGTTTCAGGACGGCCGAATGTAACGCCAGCCACAGCCATCGCGTGCCCAGCCCTGCCAGCCAATCACAGCCTGCCACCAGCCAACCCAAGCCAAAACCAAGCCAAAGCCTATTCTCCTAGCCTTCCCAAAAAAAGTCCCTGCCAACGATTCTATAAATAGCGGTGGGCGTCCCTGAGTCGGGGACTAACCCATACGCGTTATTAGCGAACAGACGTTATTTTGTAAACCGATAGACATAATTGTTGTGAGTGTTTGAGTGAGCTAATGTAAAGACTTTTATAATAAAACGACAATAGTGTGTGTAAAACGGCTTTGATTATTCCCTTCTGTTTCAAAAACTAAGCGTTGCAGAGACCTGAAATATGAGTACATAACAGAATGAATTTGTAAAAATATCTCCTAAAATATAAACCAAGGCTTTTTTTTGTGTATTTTTGCATAATTTGACAAATTCAAATCTAGGTTTTACAAAAAACTTCAGACCTCTGCGATGCTTTTTCAGCGAGATATCGGATATCACACCTTGCATAGGGGTGCGATACTGGTACTGACTACAGATATATCAATAGCTGAAGGAGTAAAAAGTGGGCTACTAATTGTTGTTGGACTGCCATCGTTTAAGACGCAAAGATCAAATTCTTCTAATATTTCAAATATATCTTTGCCCCTTGATTTTGTTGCATTACAACCAAACGTTATATGGTGAGGATTTAAATCACCGGCAATTAAACACGGGGTAGGCATATTCCTTATCAATTTTGTTAATTTATCCTTTCTAATTCTATTTCCTATATTTTCATTTTCAGGTGGACAGTAAAGACACAGGACTGTAAGCGGACTTAAGTCGGTGTCTACTGACACAGCCACATAATGAATGTCTTGATAAAAATATGTCTTAATATTTTTTTATTTTTTTAATATGATTGTATATTTAAGGAAAATATTCGTAATGTTATGTGTTACACCAATGTCAACCCCATTTCATGTCCAGGCTATCACTTACCATCCCAGGTTGCCTGGAAGAGATCGCGGTCAGCGATAAGGCCGCCCGTTGTATGTATTTTAGTTTTAAGTTTCCTTTTCTGTGTTTAAACTTGGTGTACCTACAATAAAGCATATATAAATAAATAAATAATTTCATATTATTTTAATTAAAATACCAACACCTCCATGTTCATTGGCAGCATTTTTGCTAATGAAATTATAACCTGGAATTTCGAACAATCTGGAAGTTTTTTTAAGCCAAGTTTCACTAACTAAGCAAATATCTATATTATTTTCCATTAAAAACTTTTTCAGCGATGGTTTTTACTTTTTATGCTTTGGATATTATGTAGAGCTATCCTGAGATTTCCCATAACATTTTGCAATTCTTTAAAAAAGCTTCTTTTGTGGCAAACAGTGGTAGCTGACTTGGAATTCCCTAGAGAGATTAATGTTTTTACTATTATATTAATTAAATTCTCATCATTGATTATATATTTTAATTTGCTCATAGGATGACTATTTTGAGCAGGTGTGTTCACTCTAGCTGGACGCGGACGCGGTATATTATAATTATGGCATTCTGAATACTTATGGGAGACTTCCTAGTTATAGAGGCAGATGACTGTTGATAGTGACTGTTGGTGTTGAATGACTCAAACCTGGAAAATTAGAATTATTTATTTTTGCTATATTTCCATATGATCTTTTGTTGACAATCTTGTTTTGTTTAAAAGGGCAATCCTTAGATGTAGCTTAATGTGCTCACCCACAGTTTATGCATTTTAAATGAGCATCTTCCTTACATTCTTTATAATTATGAGATCCAGCACACCGTGAACAGACCTGCTTACTACGGTCTACGGCAGGCTTCCGCTACATGTTTGAATTTCATGCAACGATAGCACTGCAAAACTAATGGAATATATTCAGATAGTTTATATCTCCAATTACCAAGGTATATATATGTATTGTGGCAGAGAGGTCCCTACAAATGTTACCGAGATAGTAGTAATAGCTTGTCATTACTGCTATTGATGGGTATGTACCTTATGACACCAATGCGTTCGACTGATATTGCTGGTACGTAAGCTTTAAAGTAATTTTCAGTTAGACATTTGTTGTTCAAAAAATCGTTTGCAGCAGAAGCTGTTTTGAAAACGAGTATAATCTTATGCTGATTTATTCGTCGCTGTTCATGAATGCCCTTTACGTTTTTATTTTTTTTGGAAAAAGATAAGGGGTTTTTGTTTCCAATCTTTTCTTCTTTGGAGACGCCTTCAACATACATACTGGAAACTCAGTTCCAGTGCTGTGGTCAGGATAATTTCGAGTATATCCCGGTTATTCGTCGCTGTTCATGAATGCCCTTTACGTTTTTAAAATTTTTGGAAAAAGATAAGGGGTTTTTGTATCCAATCTTTTCTTCTTTGGAGACGCCTTCAACATACACTGGAAACTCAGTTCCAGTGCTGTGGTCAGGATAATTTCGAGTATATCCCGGTTTCGTAAAATTTGAATACTTCTCACCTAATGGGAGATCCACATCTTCACTTCCGCAGTTTTCTTTTCCTTTTGGTTTTCGTGTTTGATGAAATAAACTCCCGATTCTCTTCTTCCCCTCCTGAATCCATTTGGCCAAATAAGTGGCTTTTTAATAGCGTTCAATGAAAATATTATCATTAACTTAATTTTAGTTTTCAAAAGACGTGTTTTTCAGTTCCCGCCAAACCGTATACCCCCTCATGTCACTGTCAAACAGTGTTGCCATATAGTCAAATATTACATGAGACATTTCAAAAAGTTAAAAGACATGGCCAGATTCTGCCCTACGAATCAATTCAGAATACGTAATGTACAGCAGTTAATAATATGTGAAAACTACTTGTAAAATAAATTAAAATTAATGGCATCAATTACATTACTCTAGAACAGGCGACAAAAAAAACAAAAAAATATGTATGTTAATTGTTTTTGTGCGGTTTCTGTGGAATGCATTTGCGTTTGGATACACGAATAAGACAAACACTGTTTATGAAGTACGCCTGAAGGTCAGATTAAAAAATAAAACAACTACAACTGCATGAATCGTATTGCTAAGATAAATAACTCTAAAATAAAAGGTAAGGTTTTACGAATATCGCAGATACCATTTTTCAAGCTACCGCGGGTCACCATAATGCTGCATCGACAATATATTCCAGTGTGTATCCGAACGTCCTAGTCACTATGACGTTTCTACGCACGCGCACTGCACTCAGTCTAATCTGTGGTGCAGTCTTGCGTTGATCATATCACGTGTTCTTGTTTGTTATTCTGTTGGATATTTTAGCTTAACCCCACGCTATCGTTTATCGGCCTTTCGTTTACGCTTCTTCGTGAATATTAATGCTGTTCTTACTGGACTTGTTTGTTTACCATTTGAATTCGGACGCTCACGAGTCACGATTTCATGATGTCAAGATGTCTGAATTGTAGTGTGGCCACTACTCGAATGCGAAGGCATATTGTAACATCTTTAACACCGCAGTTACATAATACAGATAAAGACAGTTACTGTTACAGTTGTTAGTTACCGTTTCTTTTTAGTGTTTTGTTGCAAATCCAATTGATATTTTTTTTCTAAGTCGCTATGACATCGTATGATTTATTATAGTCATCATATCCCAGTAATATGAGTAAACGAAGAGCTCTTCCTCGCCATTGCGGCCTGCCCTAACACGATATTTAAAAGGACAGACTATTTCCTACTTACATCAATGTGATTACGTTATTGGTATTTTGATTTTTGACTGTTTCCTCACTAGCCGACTGTCGAAGCGTAATTCTATGAAAATGCTTGTAACACCGGCAGTGAGAGTGTTTCATACATTTCATATTTTCATAAATTCTGAAAGGCGCTCAATTAATCATCTGCTACTGTCATTTACAACGGTCATTGTCAACTGTCATTGTTAACTGTCACTGTCAACTATCACACGTGCCACTAACGACATCATTGCTATTCAAAATGATTAGGCATTTTTTTGTTTTCTTTTTAGAGTGTCTCTCGCTTCTTCTATTATCATAAAACCTAAATTATTGAAAAGCCATACCTCTAAGCTTTAATACGACGTACTCTATGTCAATATAAATGATGTTAGGGCACAGCTCTATACAAATTCTGGCCATGTCCTTTGCATGACAAAAGTTACATTTCCTTATTTTATGTGGAGAAAGACACTAATACGCTCTCTCATTCGCCGGAGTAAGCGGGATGGGCGAATTAGAAATACACGTGAGTAAGTGAATGAATATGCAATACGTCAATTTGTGTGTCACAAAATCAGGGCGTCTACTCCCTAAGCTCGAATTCCGTAGTTTCGACTTAGTTACGGGCGTTTCCAACTCCCTAACGCCCGAACGAAGAATGAATGACAACATAATTTGACAGTTGTACCTACTCCCCTATACGTTTTTATCCGTACGAAAAATTGAATTTGACACTTGTTTTAACGGATCGTTATATCAGATATTACGACATCAAAATAGTTATCGTGTGGTCGACGAAACTTATAATGCCCAACGATGGCTGCTTTTTTAATGCTCGCAGAAGATCTACAGGAAGAGCGGAGGCTATTAAAATTGGATCTTCAATTTGGTTACCTAGCAACTGCATACCTATTGATTGTCTCTCTTGTGTCAAGTAAAAAACTCGTGGTGTTTTATAAACTTTTATTGTAAAGTATTCTTCTTGTGTATTTGTGATTATACGTATTTCTTCACGCTCTGTTACTTTTATCTCCAAAAGGTTATCCAGTGTCCAGAAGTGTAAAATGGAGCTTTCAAAAATACAGATTGCAAAACTTGATGGCCACAATTGGGTCGCCTGGAAATACCGAATAGTTGCCTTACTAAAAGGCATAAACGGAATTTAGGAGATTGTGGAAGGTAAGGCACAAAAACCGGCGAAACCTGCGGAAGGCAGTGGTGATGCCGTAGTTGCAATTTACAATAAAACTTTACGAGATTTTGTTACATTGGAGAGCACAACCCTACTGCTGATAACAAACAATGTAATGGATGAAACACTAGGGAAAGTAATAAGGTTGTCCACTCCCAAGGAAGTATGGAATGAACTCCATAAGCTGTATGAGGGTCCTGATGAGGGCAGGCTCTACGACTTATGTTTGGACTTCTTCAAACTTAAAAGGGATCCGTCAGACAACATTTCGTCTCATGTCTCGAAACTGAAGAATTTGTGGCACAGTCTGAAGGAAGAACTGCTCAAAGGGGAGAACGTTGAAATGCCTGAAGTTCTCTTGATTTGTAAGATCCTGGATACGTTGCCGGAAACTTTTTTTTCGTTCAAGTCTAGTTGGCTATTGATGTCTAAGAAGGAAAGAACAGTAGACAATATTACGGCCTAACTGTGTGCAAATGAAAAAGCGCTGAATGCGAAGATGGCTGACACTGAATCGAGTGAAAGTGCGCTTTATGTGAAAACGAATAGAAAGGTTGCTAAAGGAAATGACCGAAGAGACCAGCAAAATAAAAAGAGGTACAAATGCTTTATTTGCAAAGAGTCTGGACATCCTAAGAAGGATTGCCCGAATAATGGCAAGAAAGAGAAGGAAAATAAAGCTCACAGTTCCAACATGTTACTGACGATGGATTCAACAGATTCTGGGACTAACCTTGATTGTAATCATTGGTACATAGACAATAATAATAAATACTAAAAAATCTTTATTTATCTCCACAAATTACATAACAACGTGAGTATAAATTACAGTCAGACACAGAAATATAGGCAAAGTGTGTAATTTGTGGGAGATCTGGAGTCTAAACTAAGCCTAGGCCTGTATTTTAGAACTCCAGGCCCCCCATTAAATTATGTTGCTCAGACTGTCGGACGTCGTGAGTAAGCAGATATGTGAGTGGATGAATGTGATTAAATGTGAATTTGGTAACCTATTGTTTTATTGAGACACTACTCCTAAAGCTGATATCATTAGCTGGTTAGGTATGAAGATTAGGAGTATGGTGCCTTCAAGTCAACATGGGGCTATTGACAACACTCTAGAGAATCTAAGATCTGCCATACCACCCGGCATTTCTAGATCAGTTCAGCAACCAGAAAGAAGAGACTCTGCAACCCAACCTGGAGATCCTAGAAAGAATCCTGATCTCATTACTGAGTTGAAAGCACTGAAGAAGTGGCAGGATCAGGCTCTAGCTCACCAATCTCCAGAGAGTGTCTCTCCTTCCATCTCCATCTCAGACAGTCAGACGAGTACAACTTCATCAAAACAGGATTAATATTTTACTTATGTTGTAGTAAGTAAATTATTAATTCTGCACAAAGAAATACACCGGTCTTTGTGTAAGTTGCCACTCGACCCGTGTTTGCCCGATCAATGTTTGCTATAAGCTATCTCTCCCAATTTAATGACTGTCACGGAGAAGAACATTTCAAGTGTGCAAAAAGAGTGCTGCGTTACTTAAAGGGAACCAAAAACAATGAGTATGCTAAAAGACATAAAAGATAATCCCAAAGGGAAAGCTTGTCATCTCATAAAGGCTTTATATGGACTCAAACAGGCAGGGAGGCAATGGTACAAGAAACTCGACACAGAGTTAAAGAACATTGGCTTCAAAGCATCGGAAGCTGATCCATGTCTATACTTACTAGAGAAAAGAGGAGTTAAAGTCATAATAATTATCTATGTCGACGATTTGTTGATTGCCTATTCGTGTCCTAGAAAACTCCAAGAAATAAAAGACCTGTTTAATACGAAATTTGAGTTAAAAGACTTAGGAAAATCTAAACGGCTAATAGGGATAGATGTTACCTATAAAGGAGATGAAATCAAACTGATTCAGGAGAAGTTCATAGAAGACACTCTTTAAAAATTCAAAATGGAAGATTGCAAGGCTACATCTACACCCATAGAACCAGGTCTTAAACTAGAAAAGGGAGGAAAAGAAGAAAGGAATAATCTGCCCTACAAAAATTTGATTGGCACACTCATGTATATCGGTGCGGCTATGAATGGTAGCATCTTGACTGATGCTGCCAGGACCAAAGCATTAGTCAAAGCCGGGATAATTGCTCTTGATGAGAAGACAAGTAGGGTGACTCTAGCAGAGACTGTAGTCCCCTTAGTGGACCGTCTGACCAAGATTAAGATGGTACAGATGCATAGCCTAAGCAACGCACTGGCCCAGTTAAACTAACAAACCCGGTCTTGAATAAAGAGATGCCAGTCCCAAGTCCGGGGTTTCCACCGTCACTCATCATTTCAAAACTTCATCCTCATTCATTGATCCGGACCTTCACATCACCACCACTAAGAATAGAAGCAATGCCCTCAGATCTGACAATATCCATCAGTGATGTTTCGATCTCGTCGATTCCTCCTCCGCCACCTCCTTTACCACCAGAACCTTTGTATGAAGTGAATCTGTCTGCGCTTAGTCACATATCTACACAGCCTATAGCTGATATCATTAGCTGGTTAGGTATGAAGATTAGGAGTATGGTGCCTTCAAGTCAACATGGGGCTATTGACAACACTCTAGAGAATCTAAGATCTGCCATACCACCCGGCATTTCTAGATCAGTTCAGCAACCAGAAAGAAGAGACTCTGCAACCCAACCTGGAGATCCTAGAAAGAATCCTGATCTCATTACTGAGTTGAAAGCACTGAAGAAGTGGCAGGATCAGGCTCTAGCTCACCAATCTCCAGAGAGTGTCTCTCCTTCCATCTCCATCTCAGACAGTCAGACGAGTACAACTTCATCAAAACAGGATTAATATTTTACTTATGTTGTAGTAAGTAAATTATTAATTCTGCACAAAGAAATACACCGGTCTTTGTGTAAGTGGCCACTCGACCCGTGTTTGCCCGATCAATGTTTGCTATAAGCTATCTCTCCCAATTTAATGACTGTCACGGAGAAGAACATTTCAAGTGTGCAAAAAGAGTGCTGCGTTACTTAAAGGGAACCAAAAACAATGAGTATGCTAAAAGACATAAAAGATAATCCCAAAGGGAAAGCTTGTCATCTCATAAAGGCTTTATATGGACTCAAACAGGCAGGGAGGCAATGGTACAAGAAACTCGACACAGAGTTAAAGAACATTGGCTTCAAAGCATCGGAAGCTGATCCATGTCTATACTTACTAGAGAAAAGAGGAGTTAAAGTCATAATAATTATCTATGTCGACGATTTGTTGATTGCCTATTCGTGTCCTAGAAAACTCCAAGAAATAAAAGACCTGTTTAATACGAAATTTGAGTTAAAAGACTTAGGAAAACCTAAACGGCTAATAGGGATAGATGTTACCTATAAAGGAGATGAAATCAAACTGATTCAGGAGAAGTTCATAGAAGACACTCTTTAAAAATTCAAAATGGAAGATTGCAAGGCTACATCTACACCCATAGAACCAGGTCTTAAACTAGAAAAGGGAGGAAAAGAAGAAAGGAATAATCTGCCCTACAAAAATTTTATTGGCACACTCATGTATATCGGTGCGGCTATGAATGGTAGCATCTTGACTGATGCTGCCAGGACCAAAGCATTAGTCAAAGCCGGGATAATTGCTCTTGATGAGAAGACAAGTAGGGTGACTCTAGCAGAGACTGTAGTCCCCTTAGTGGACCGTCTGACCAAGATTAAGATGGTAAAGATGCATAGCCTAAGCAACGCACTGGCCCAGTTAAACTAACAAACCCGGTCTTGAATAAAGAGATGCCAGTCCCAAGTCCGGGGTTTCCACCGGCACTCATCATTTCAAAACTTCATCCTCATTCATTGATCCGGACCTTCACATCACCACCACTAAGAATAGAAGCAATGCCCTCAGATCTGACAATATCCATCAGTGATGTTTCGATCTCGTCGATTCCTCCTCCGCCACCTCCTTTACCACCAGAACCTTTGTATGAAGTGAATCTGTCTGCGCTTAGTCACATATCTACACAGCCTATAGCTGATATCATTAGCTGGTTAGGTATGAAGATTAGGAGTATGGTGCCTTCAAGTCAACATGGGGCTATTGACAACACTCTAGAGAATCTAAGATCTGCCATACCACCCGGCATTTCTAGATCAGTTCAGCAACCAGAAAGAAGAGACTCTGCAACCCAACCTGGAGATCCTAGAAAGAATCCTGATCTCATTACTGAGTTGAAAGCACTGAAGAAGTGTCAGGATCAGGCTCTAGCTCACCAATCTCCAGAGAGTGTCTCTCCTTCCATCTCCATCTCAGACAGTCAGACGAGTACAACTTCATCAAAACAGGATTAATATTTTACTTATGTTGTAGTAAGTAAATTATTAATTCTGCACAAAGAAATACACCGGTCTTTGTGTAAGTGGCCACTCGACCCGTGTTTGCCCGATCAATGTTTGCTATAAGCTATCTCTCCCAATTTAATGACTGTCACGGAGAAGAACATTTCAAGTGTGCAAAAAGAGTGCTGCGTTACTTAAAGGGAACCAAAAACAATGAGTATGCTAAAAGACATAAAAGATAATCCCAAAGGGAAAGCTTGTCATCTCATAAAGGCTTTATATGGACTCAAACAGGCAGGGAGGCAATGGTACAAGAAACTCGACACAGAGTTAAAGAACATTGGCTTCAAAGCATCGGAAGCTGATCCATGTCTATACTTACTAGAGAAAAGAGGAGTTAAAGTCATAATAATTATCTATGTCGACGATTTGTTGATTGCCTATTCGTGTCCTAGAAAACTCCAAGAAATAAAAGACCTGTTTTATACGATATTTGAGTTAAAAGACTTAGGAAAACCTAATCGGCTAATAGGGATAGATGTTACCTATAAAGGAGATGAAATCAAACTGATTCAGGAGAAGTTCATAGAAGACACTCTTTAAAAATTCAAAATGGAAGATTGCAAGGCTACATCTACACCCATAGAACCAGGTCTTAAACTAGAAAAGGGAGGAAAAGAAGAAAGGAATAATCTGCCCTACAAAAATTTGATTGGCACACTCATGTATATCGGTGCGGCTATGAATGGTAGCATCTTGACTGATGCTGCCAGGACCAAAGCATTAGTCAAAGCCGGGATAATTGCTCTTGATGAGAAGACAAGTAGGGTGACTCTAGCAGAGACTGTAGTCCCCTTAGTGGACCGTCTGACCAAGATTAAGATGGTACAGATGCATAGCCTAAGCAACGCACTGGCCCAGTTAAACTAACAAACCCGGTCTTGAATAAAGAGATGCCAGTCCCAAGTCCGGGGTTTCCACCGGCACTCATCATTTCAAAACTTCATCCTCATTCATTGATCCGGACCTTCACATCACCACCACTAAGAATAGAAGCAATGCCCTCAGATCTGACAATATCCATCAGTGATGTTTCGATCTCGTCGATTCCTCCTCCGCCACCTCCTTTACCACCAGAACCTTTGTATGAAGTGAATCTGTCTGCGCTTAGTCACATATCTACACAGCCTATAGCTGATATCATTAGCTGGTTAGGTATGAAGATTAGGAGTATGGTGCCTTCAAGTCAACATGGGGCTATTGACAACACTCTAGAGAATCTAAGATCTGCCATACCACCCGGCATTTCTAGATCAGTTCAGCAACCAGAAAGAAGAGACTCTGCAACCCAACCTGGAGATCCTAGAAAGAATCCTTATCTCATTACTGAGTTGAAAGCACTGAAGAAGTGGCAGGATCAGGCTCTAGCTCACCAATCTCCAGAGAGTGTCTCTCCTTCCATCTCCATCTCAGACAGTCAGACGAGTACAACTTCATCAAAACAGGATTAATATTTTACTTATGTTGTAGTAAGTAAATTATTAATTCTGCACAAAGAAATACACCGGTCTTTGTGTAAGTGGCCACTCGACCCGTGTTTGCCCGATCAATGTTTGCTATAAGCTATCTCTCCCAATTTAATGACTGTCACGGAGAAGAACATTTCAAGTGTGCAAAAAGAGTGCTGCGTTACTTAAAGGGAACCAAAAACAATGAGTATGCTAAAAGACATAAAAGATAATCCCAAAGGGAAAGCTTGTCATCTCATAAAGGCTTTATATGGACTCAAACAGGCAGGGAGGCAATGGTACAAGAAACTCGACACAGAGTTAAAGAACATTGGCTTCAAAGCATCGGAAGCTGATCCATGTCTATACTTACTAGAGAAAAGAGGAGTTGAAGTCATAATAATTATCTATGTCGACGATTTGTTGATTGCCTATTCGTGTCCTAGAAAACTCCAAGAAATAAAAGACCTGTTTAATACGAAATTTGAGTTAAAAGACTTAGGAAAACCTAAACGGCTAATAGGGATAGATGTTACCTATAAAGGAGATGAAATCAAACTGATTCAGGAGAAGTTCATAGAAGACACTCTTTAAAAATTCAAAATGGAAGATTGCAAGGCTACATCTACACCCATAGAACCAGGTCTTAAACTAGAAAAGGGAGGAAAAGAAGAAAGGAATAATCTGCCCTACAAAAATTTGATTGGCACACTCATGTATATCGGTGCGGCTATGAATGGTAGCATCTTGACTGATGCTGCCAGGACCAAAGCATTAGTCAAAGCCGGGATAATTGCTCTTGATGAGAAGACAAGTAGGGTGACTCTAGCAGAGACTGTAGTCCCCTTAGTGGACCGTCTGACCAAGATTAAGATGGTAAAGATGCATAGCCTAAGCAACGCACTGGCCCAGTTAAACTAACAAACCCGGTCTTGAATAAAGAGATGCCAGTCCCAAGTCCGGGGTTTCCACCGGCACTCATCATTTCAAAACTTCATCCTCATTCATTGATCCGGACCTTCACATCACCACCACTAAGAATAGAAGCAATGCCCTCAGATCTGACAATATCCATCAGTGATGTTTCGATCTCGTCGATTCCTCCTCCGCCACCTCCTTTACCACCAGAACCTTTGTATGAAGTGAATCTGTCTGCGCTTAGTCACATATCTACACAGCCTATAGCTGTGTAGGGACGCTATAGCGTCAGTTTGTACGTAGGTACCTATCTAGTATGTAAGATGATACTACATAATGTAAGGCGCACAAGTGACGTGGCCACTCGTACGCGATCATTCCTGTGTGTAGACGTGTCAACTAAATAAAGTGAATACATGTGAATTTGGTAACCTATTGTTTTATTGAGACACTACTCCTAAAGTGGTGACCCCGACAAGAAAAAGTGAACTTTGCGCGTGAGTGTAATACCGTCAAAGACTATAAATATGGCAACAACACCAGTTCCGGTAGCCGAGTTGGCCGCGATCTCTCTTACCTCAAAAATACCGGATTTTTGGACAGACCAACCGAGGGTCTGGTTTATCAGAGCCGAAGCAACGTTGGCTCCACAAAAACTACCAGATGAAGCAAGATTTGACTTAGTGGTCTCAAAGTTAAGCAAAGATGTAGTCGAACAAATAACGGATATTTTGATGGAGCCGCCAGCTGTAAAGAAATACGACGCACTGAAGACTCGCTTATTAACTATATACGAAGAGTGCAAAAATAGACAGTTACAAAAGCTAATAAGTGAAATGGAACTGGGCGACCAGAAGCCGTCACAGCTCCTACGACGTATGCGGGAGCTAGCCAAAGACAAAATACCAGATGATACACTGCTGATTTTATGGCAAGGTATCTTGCCGGCCACGATACGGGCAGTTTTGGCAGTGTCTGACACCAAATCTTTGGACAGCTTAGCAACAATAGCGGACAACATCTATGAAACTACGCGGACTACAAACGGCGTAAACGAAGTTTCGCAGCAGCCACAGCAGCAGCCCTCGACTTCAAAGGATACGGAGCTAATAATGGCCGAAATAGCGAAACTGAGTTTCAAGGTCGCAGAAATGGAAAGATCAAGACCAAGATACCAAAGACGCTGGAATAGCGATAATTATAAGGGTTCACGTTCTGCTTCTCGGAATCGCAGCCGTGATCCCTCCACGCAAAGACGGACGCCTGAGAGCCCAGATTGGCTTTGCTACTATCATTTTCGTTTTCGCACCAGGGCAAAGAAGTGCGAAGAACCTTGTGCGTGGAAAACTAAACCGGAAAACTAAGTAAGGCGCAGACAACGGCGGAGCTCTGCGCCATCTCACCGAGTCACCGCCTCAGGATCATGGACAATAACAGTGGACTATATTTCTTAGTGGATACAGGAGCAAATGTGTCAGTGCTACCGGTCGTAAAAAAACCTAGTACTCGCGAGTGCAGTGAATACAAATTATTTGCAGCCAACGGGACGGAGATTAAAACTTATGGGGTAAAATCATTAGTTTTAAATTTTAAGTTACGCAGGCCATATCGGTGGGATTTCGTTATTGCAGACGTAAAACAACCAATATTGGGTGCAGATTTTCTAAGCCATCATAAACTTCTGGTTGACGTCAGTGCACGAAAACTCATCGACCAGGTAACTGATTTAAATGTCATAGCATCAATAGTAAGCATGAGTGAACCTTCTGTACTTTCTGTAAGCATCGATCATCCTTATCATAACCTCTTACTGAAATATCCAAGCATAACTAAACCAATGTCATTCGTGGAAACGAAACCGAGCTCGGTACAACATAATATTGAAACAACCGGACCACCGGTATTTGCACGAGCACGGCCTCTAGCACCTGTCCGATACCAACGTGTCAAAGATGAATTCATCAAAATGCAAGAATTAGGTATCTGTCGCCCTTCAAAGAGTCCTTGGGCAAGCCCCTTACACGTAGTTGAGAAAAAGAATGGGGGCATAAGGCCATGTGGCGAAAACCGCCGACTTAATGCAATCACGAAGCCAGACAGATACCCAATTCCACGGTTACAAGATTTTACCAATAACATGGCCGGTAAAACTATTTTTTCAAAAATCGATATAAATAGGGCCTATCATTGCATTGAGACCGCGCCGGAGGACGTCGAGAAAACAGCGATAATCACGCCTTTCGGCCTATACGAGGTTCCTCGAATGACATTCGGATTGCGCAATGCCGCGCAGACCTTCCAGCGATTCATGGACTCTGTTTTCCACGGCCTAGATTTTGTTTTTAATTACATAGATGATGCACTGATCATGAGCGAGAATAAAACTCAGCACCTCGAACATTTAGGTATAATTTTTCAGCGGTTACATAAACACGGGATAACCATAAATTTAGAAAAATGTGCTTTCGGACAAACTAATTTAGAATTTTTAGGCTACCACGTGTCACCATGCGGTATTCGTCCGACAGAAGAAAAGGTCAAGGCCATCATAGACTACCCAAAACCGGAGACCGTTGAAGAGTTACGGCGTTTCACAGGTATGGTGAATTTTTATCGTGCACATTTGCCCAACGTAGCATCTTATCAGTCGGCATTCAACAAGTACCTCGGCAACACAAAAAAAAGGGATAAAAGTAAAATCCAATGGACCGAGGAAGCTAGTGAGGCCTTTGAACAATGTAAGAGAGGTCTTAAAACGGCCGCTACATTGTTCGACCCCAATCAACAAAACGGGTCAGCAGCCAGCTACAGTCCAATACGAATAGTGTAAAAGTACTTATAAAGTGTGCATCCTGTATACCAGTGATAGTGTGGCTTATAAATAAACAGTGAAGTAGTTGAACAGGTCGCCTGTGACATCAGAGTTCGTTATGTACTCCACTACTGCTGCTACGTAGTGGTCATCAAAGAGGATGATCTTTGCACAGAGAATCCATATAAATAAAAAGAGGCCAGTTTTTTCAGTAAATGTATTGTTTAAAATAACATGCGATATAATTAAATTATAATACAGATATAAAAATGCATCATGTGTTAGACGCGTAAGCAGTCTTGACCTGCCACGCTCAAACATTGTAAGATGATCCCATTGTTATTATACTTGAGACAATGAGTCAGTGTCATTGTCGTACCGTGTTATCGCCAACATTTCGTACCTATTTATGTTGTAAGAAATTATTTTGTAAAACATTTTTTTTCTTAAAAAGGGGAGGAATATTGTAGGGACGCTATAGCGTCAGTTTGTACGTAGGTACCTATCTAGTATGTAAGATGATACTACATAATGTAAGGCGCACAAGTGACGTGGCCACTCGTACGCGATCATTCCTGTGTGTAGACGTGTCAACTAAATAAAGTGAATACATGTGAATTTGGTAACCTATTGTTTTATTGAGACACTACTCCTAAAGCTGATATCATTAGCTGGTTAGGTATGAAGATTAGGAGTATGGTGCCTTCAAGTCAACATGGGGCTATTGACAACACTCTAGAGAATCTAAGATCTGCCATACCACCCGGCATTTCTAGATCAGTTCAGCAACCAGAAAGAAGAGACTCTGCAACCCAACCTGGAGATCCTAGAAAGAATCCTGATCTCATTACTGAGTTGAAAGCACTGAAGAAGTGGCAGGATCAGGCTCTAGCTCACCAATCTCCAGAGAGTGTCTCTCCTTCCATCTCCATCTCAGACAGTCAGACGAGTACAACTTCATCAAAACAGGATTAATATTTTACTTATGTTGTAGTAAGTAAATTATTAATTCTGCACAAAGAAATACACCGGTCTTTGTGTAAGTGGCCACTCGACCCGTGTTTGCCCGATCAATGTTTGCTATAAGCTATCTCTCCCAATTTAATGACTGTCACGGAGAAGAACATTTCAAGTGTGCAAAAAGAGTGCTGCGTTACTTAAAGGGAACCAAAAACAATGAGTATGCTAAAAGACATAAAAGATAATCCCAAAGGGAAAGCTTGTCATCTCATAAAGGCTTTATATGGACTCAAACAGGCAGGGAGGCAATGGTACAAGAAACTCGACACAGAGTTAAAGAACATTGGCTTCAAAGCATCGGAAGCTGATCCATGTCTATACTTACTAGAGAAAAGAGGAGTTAAAGTCATAATAATTATCTATGTCGACGATTTGTTGATTGCCTATTCGTGTCCTAGAAAACTCCAAGAAATAAAAGACCTGTTTAATACGAAATTTGAGTTAAAAGACTTAGGAAAACCTAAACGGCTAATAGGGATAGATGTTACCTATAAAGGAGATGAAATCAAACTGATTCAGGAGAAGTTCATAGAAGACACTCTTTAAAAATTCAAAATGGAAGATTGCAAGGCTACATCTACACCCATAGAACCAGGTCTTAAACTAGAAAAGGGAGGAAAAGAAGAAAGGAATAATCTGCCCTACAAAAATTTGATTGGCACACTCATGTATATCGGTGCGGCTATGAATGGTAGCATCTTGACTGATGCTGCCAGGACCAAAGCATTAGTCAAAGCCGGGATAATTGCTCTTGATGAGAAGACAAGTAGGGTGACTCTAGCAGAGACTGTAGTCCCCTTAGTGGACCGTCTGACCAAGATTAAGATGGTAAAGATGCATAGCCTAAGCAACGCACTGGCCCAGTTAAACTAACAAACCCGGTCTTGAATAAAGAGATGCCAGTCCCAAGTCCGGGGTTTCCACCGGCACTCATCATTTCAAAACTTCATCCTCATTCATTGATCCGGACCTTCACATCATCACCACTAAGAATAGAAGCAATGCCCTCAGATCTGACAATATCCATCAGTGATGTTTCGATCTCGTCGATTCCTCCTCCGCCACCTCCTTTACCACCAGAACCTTTGTATGAAGTGAATCTGTCTGCGCTTAGTCACATATCTACACAGCCTATAGCTGATATCATTAGCTGGTTAGGTATGAAGATTAGGAGTATGGTGCCTTCAAGTCAACATGGGGCTATTGACAACACTCTAGAGAATCTAAGATCTGCCATACCACCCGGCATTTCTAGATCAGTTCAGCAACCAGAAAGAAGAGACTCTGCAACCCAACCTGGAGATCCTAGAAAGAATCCTGATCTCATTACTGAGTTGAAAGCACTGAAGAAGTGGCAGGATCAGGCTCTAGCTCACCAATCTCCAGAGAGTGTCTCTCCTTCCATCTCCATCTCAGACAGTCAGACGAGTACAACTTCATCAAAACAGGATTAATATTTTACTTATGTTGTAGTAAGTAAATTATTAATTCTGCACAAAGAAATACACCGGTCTTTGTGTAAGTGGCCACTCGACCCGTGTTTGCCCCATCAATGTTTGCTATAAGCTATCTCTCCCAATTTAATGACTGTCACGGAGAAGAACATTTCAAGTGTGCAAAAAGAGTGCTGCGTTACTTAAAGGGAACCAAAAACAATGAGTATGCTAAAAGACATAAAAGATAATCCCAAAGGGAATGCTTGTCATCTCATAAAGGCTTTATATGGACTCAAACAGGCAGGGAGGCAATGGTACAAGAAACTCGACACAGAGTTAAAGAACATTGGCTTCAAAGCATCGGAAGCTGATCCATGTCTATACTTACTAGAGAAAAGAGGAGTTAAAGTCATAATAATTATCTATGTCGACGATTTGTTGATTGCCTATTCGTGTCCTAGAAAACTCCAAGAAATAAAAGACCTGTTTAATACGAAATTTGAGTTAAAAGACTTAGGAAAACCTAAACGGCTAATAGGGATAGATGTTACCTATAAAGGAGATGAAATCAAACTGATTCAGGAGAAGTTCATAGAAGACACTCTTTAAAAATTCAAAATGGAAGATTGCAAGGCTACATCTACACCCATAGAACCAGGTCTTAAACTAGAAAAGGGAGGAAAAGAAGAAAGGAATAATCTGCCCTACAAAAATTTGATTGGCACACTCATGTATATCGGTGCGGCTATGAATGGTAGCATCTTGACTGATGCTGCCAGGACCAAAGCATTAGTCAAAGCCGGGATAATTGCTCTTGATGAGAAGACAAGTAGGGTGACTCTAGCAGAGACTGTAGTCCCCTTAGTGGACCGTCTGACCAAGATTAAGATGGTACAGATGCATAGCCTAAGCAACGCACTGGCCCAGTTAAACTAACAAACCCGGTCTTGAATAAAGAGATGCCAGTCCCAAGTCCGGGGTTTCCACCGGCACTCATCATTTCAAAACTTCATCCTCATTCATTGATCCGGACCTTCACATCACCACCACTAAGAATAGAAGCAATGCCCTCAGATCTGACAATATCCATCAGTGATGTTTCGATCTCGTCGATTCCTCCTCCGCCACCTCCTTTACCACCAGAACCTTTGTATGAAGTGAATCTGTCTGCGCTTAGTCACATATCTACACAGCCTATAGCTGATATCATTAGCTGGTTAGGTATGAAGATTAGGAGTATGGTGCCTTCAAGTCAACATGGGGCTATTGACAACACTCTAGAGAATCTAAGATCTGCCATACCACCCGGCATTTCTAGATCAGTTCAGCAACCAGAAAGAAGAGACTCTGCAACCCAACCTGGAGATCCTAGAAAGAATCCTGATCTCATTACTGAGTTGAAAGCACTGAAGAAGTGGCAGGATCAGGCTCTAGCTCACCAATCTCCAGAGAGTGTCTCTCCTTCCATCTCCATCTCAGACAGTCAGACGAGTACAACTTCATCAAAACAGGATTAATATTTTACTTATGTTGTAGTAAGTAAATTATTAATTCTGCACAAAGAAATACACCGGTCTTTGTGTAAGTGGCCACTCGACCCGTGTTTGCCCGATCAATGTTTGCTATAAGCTATCTCTCCCAATTTAATGACTGTCACGGAGAAGAACATTTCAAGTGTGCAAAAAGAGTGCTGCGTTACTTAAAGGGAACCAAAAACAATGAGTATGCTAAAAGACATAAAAGATAATCCCAAAGGGAAAGCTTGTCATCTCATAAAGGCTTTATATGGACTCAAACAGGCAGGGAGGCAATGGTACAAGAAACTCGACACAGAGTTAAAGAACATTAGCTTCAAAGCATCGGAAGCTGATCCATGTCTATACTTACTAGAGAAAAGAGGAGTTAAAGTCATAATAATTATCTATGTCGACGATTTGTTGATTGCCTATTCGTGTCCTAGAAAACTCCAAGAAATAAAAGACCTGTTTAATACGAAATTTGAGTTAAAAGACTTAGGAAAACCTAAACGGCTAATAGGGATAGATGTTACCTATAAAGGAGATGAAATCAAACTGATTCAGGAGAAGTTCATAGAAGACACTCTTTAAAAATTCAAAATGGAAGATTGCAAGGCTACATCTACACCCATAGAACCAGGTCTTAAACTAGAAAAGGGAGGAAAAGAAGAAAGGAATAATCTGCCCTACAAAAATTTGATTGGCACACTCATGTATATCGGTGCGGCTATGAATGGTAGCATCTTGACTGATGCTGCCAGGACCAAAGCATTAGTCAAAGCCGGGATAATTGCTCTTGATGAGAAGACAAGTAGGGTGACTCTAGCAGAGACTGTAGTCCCCTTAGTGGACCGTCTGACCAAGATTAAGATGGTACAGATGCATAGCCTAAGCAACGCACTGGCCCAGTTAAACTAACAAACCCGGTCTTGAATAAAGAGATGCCAGTCCCAAGTCCGGGGTTTCCACCGGCACTCATCATTTCAAAACTTCATCCTCATTCATTGATCCGGACCTTCACATCACCACCACTAAGAATAGAAGCAATGCCCTCAGATCTGACAATATCCATCAGTGATGTTTCGATCTCGTCGATTCCTCCTCCGCCACCTCCTTTACCACCAGAACCTTTGTATGAAGTGAATCTGTCTGCGCTTAGTCACATATCTACACAGCCTATAGCTGATATCATTAGCTGGTTAGGTATGAAGATTAGGAGTATGGTGCCTTCAAGTCAACATGGGGCTATTGACAACACTCTAGAGAATCTAAGATCTGCCATACCACCCGGCATTTCTAGATCAGTTCAGCAACCAGAAAGAAGAGACTCTGCAACCCAACCTGGAGATCCTAGAAAGAATCCTTATCTCATTACTGAGTTGAAAGCACTGAAGAAGTGGCAGGATCAGGCTCTAGCTCACCAATCTCCAGAGAGTGTCTCTCCTTCCATCTCCATCTCAGACAGTCAGACGAGTACAACTTCATCAAAACAGGATTAATATTTTACTTATGTTGTAGTAAGTAAATTATTAATTCTGCACAAAGAAATACACCGGTCTTTGTGTAAGTGGCCACTCGACCCGTGTTTGCCCGATCAATGTTTGCTATAAGCTATCTCTCCCAATTTAATGACTGTCACGGAGAAGAACATTTCAAGTGTGCAAAAAGAGTGCTGCGTTACTTAAAGGGAACCAAAAACAATGAGTATGCTAAAAGACATAAAAGATAATCCCAAAGGGAAAGCTTGTCATCTCATAAAGGCTTTATATGGACTCAAACAGGCAGGGAGGCAATGGTACAAGAAACTCGACACAGAGTTAAAGAACATTGGCTTCAAAGCATCGGAAGCTGATCCATGTCTATACTTACTAGAGAAAAGAGGAGTTGAAGTCATAATAATTATCTATGTCGACGATTTGTTGATTGCCTATTCGTGTCCTAGAAAACTCCAAGAAATAAAAGACCTGTTTAATACGAAATTTGAGTTAAAAGACTTAGGAAAACCTAAACGGCTAATAGGGATAGATGTTACCTATAAAGGAGATGAAATCAAACTGATTCAGGAGAAGTTCATAGAAGACACTCTTTAAAAATTCAAAATGGAAGATTGCAAGGCTACATCTACACCCATAGAACCAGGTCTTAAACTAGAAAAGGGAGGAAAAGAAGAAAGGAATAATCTGCCCTACAAAAATTTGATTGGCACACTCATGTATATCGGTGCGGCTATGAATGGTAGCATCTTGACTGATGCTACCAGGACCAAAGCATTAGTCAAAGCCGGGATAATTGCTCTTGATGAGAAGACAAGTAGGGTGACTCTAGCAGAGACTGTAGTCCCCTTAGTGGACCGTCTGACCAAGATTAAGATGGTACAGATGCATAGCCTAAGCAACGCACTGGCCCAGTTAAACTAACAAACCCGGTCTTGAATAAAGAGATGCCAGTCCCAAGTCCGGGGTTTCCACCGGCACTCATCATTTCAAAACTTCATCCTCATTCATTGATCCGGACCTTCACATCACCACCACTAAGAATAGAAGCAATGCCCTCAGATCTGACAATATCCATCAGTGATGTTTCGATCTCGTCGATTCCTCCTCCGCCACCTCCTTTACCACCAGAACCTTTGTATGAAGTGAATCTGTCTGCGCTTAGTCACATATCTACACAGCCTATAGCTGATATCATTAGCTGGTTAGGTATGAAGATTAGGAGTATGGTGCCTTCAAGTCAACATGGGGCTATTGACAACACTCTAGAGAATCTAAGATCTGCCATACCACCCGGCATTTCTAGATCAGTTCAGCAACCAGAAAGAAGAGACTCTGCAACCCAACCTGGAGATCCTAGAAAGAATCCTGATCTCATTACTGAGTTGAAAGCACTGAAGAAGTGGCAGGATCAGGCTCTAGCTCACCAATCTCCAGAGAGTGTCTCTCCTTCCATCTCCATCTCAGAAAGTCAGACGAGTACAACTTCATCAAAACAGGATTAATATTTTACTTATGTTGTAGTAAGTAAATTATTAATTCTGCACAAAGAAATACACCGGTCTTTGTGTAAGTGGCCACTCGACCCGTGTTTGCCCGATCAATGTTTGCTATAAGCTATCTCTCCCAATTTAATGACTGTCACGGAGAAGAACATTTCAAGTGTGCAAAAAGAGTGCTGCGTTACTTAAAGGGAACCAAAAACAATGAGTATACTAAAAGACATAAAAGATAATCCCAAAGGGAAAGCTTGTCATCTCATAAAGGCTTTATATGGACTCAAACAGGCAGGGAGGCAATGGTACAAGAAACTCGACACAGAGTTAAAGAACATTGGCTTCAAAGCATCGGAAGCTGATCCATGTCTATACTTACTAGAGAAAAGAGGAGTTAAAGTCATAATAATTATCTATGTCGACGATTTGTTGATTGCCTATTCGTGTCCTAGAAAACTCCAAGAAATAAAAGACCTGTTTAATACGAAATTTGAGTTAAAAGACTTAGGAAAACCTAAACGGCTAATAGGGATAGATGTTACCTATAAAGGAGATGAAATCAAACTGATTCAGGAGAAGTTCATAGAAGACACTCTTTAAAAATTCAAAATGGAAGATTGCAAGGCTACATCTACACCCATAGAACCAGGTCTTAAACTAGAAAAGGGAGGAAAAGAAGAAAGGAATGATCTGCCCTACAAAAATTTGATTGGCACACTCATGTATATCGGTGCGGCTATGAATGGTAGCATCTTGACTGATGCTGCCAGGACCAAAGCATTAGTCAAAGCCGGGATAATTGCTCTTGATGAGAAGACAAGTAGGGTGACTCTAGCAGAGACTGTAGTCCCCTTAGTGGACCGTCTGACCAAGATTAAGATGGTAAAGATGCATAGCCTAAGCAACGCACTGGCCCAGTTAAACTAACAAACCCGGTCTTGAATAAAGAGATGCCAGTCCCAAGTCCGGGGTTTCCACCGGCACTCATCATTTCAAAACTTCATCCTCATTCATTGATCCGGACCTTCACATCACCACCACTAAGAATAGAAGCAATGCCCTCAGATCTGACAATATCCATCAGTGATGTTTCGATCTCGTCGATTCCTCCTCCGCCACCTCCTTTACCACCAGAACCTTTGTATGAAGTGAATCTGTCTGCGCTTAGTCACATATCTACACAGCCTATAGCTGATATCATTAGCTGGTTAGGTATGAAGATTAGGAGTATGGTGCCTTCAAGTCAACATGGGGCTATTGACAACACTCTAGAGAATCTAAGATCTGCCATACCACCCGGCATTTCTAGATCAGTTCAGCAACCAGAAAGAAGAGACTCTGCAACCCAACCTGGAGATCCTAGAAAGAATCCTGATCTCATTACTGAGTTGAAAGCACTGAAGAAGTGGCAGGATCAGGCTCTAGCTCACCAATCTCCAGAGAGTGTCTCTCCTTCCATCTCCATCTCAGACAGTCAGACGAGTACAACTTCATCAAAACAGGATTAATATTTTACTTATGTTGTAGTAAGTAAATTATTAATTCTGCACAAAGAAATACACCGGTCTTTGTGTGAGTGGCCACTCGACCCGTGTTTGCCCGATCAATGTTTGCTATAAGCTATCTCTCCCAATTTAATGACTGTCACGGAGAAGAACATTTCAAGTGTGCAAAAAGAGTGCTGCGTTACTTAAAGGGAACCAAAAACAATGAGTATGCTAAAAGACATAAAAGATAATCCCAAAGGGAAAGCTTGTCATCTCATAAAGGCTTTATATGGACTCAAACAGGCAGGGAGGCAATGGTACAAGAAACTCGACACAGAGTTAAAAAACATTGGCTTCAAAGCATCGGAAGCTGATCCATGTCTATACTTACTAGAGAAAAGAGGAGTTAAAGTCATAATAATTATCTATGTCGACGATTTGTTGATTGCCTATTCGTGTCCTAGAAAACTCCAAGAAATAAAAGACCTGTTTAATACGAAATTTGAGTTAAAAGACTTAGGAAAACCTAAACGGCTAATAGGGATAGATGTTACCTATAAAGGAGATGAAATCAAACTGATTCAGGAGAAGTTCATAGAAGACACTCTTTAAAAATTCAAAATGGAAGATTGCAAGGCTACATCTACACCCATAGAACCAGGTCTTAAACTAGAAAAGGGAGGAAAAGAAGAAAGGAATAATCTGCCCTACAAAAATTTGATTGGCACACTCATGTATATCGGTGCGGCTATGAATGGTAGCATCTTGACTGATGCTGCCAGGACCAAAGCATTAGTCAAAGCCGGGATAATTGCTCTTGATGAGAAGACAAGTAGGGTGACTCTAGCAGAGACTGTAGTCCCCTTAGTGGACCGTCTGACCAAGATTAAGATGGTACAGATGCATAGCCTAAGCAACGCACTGGCCCAGTTAAACTAACAAACCCGGTCTTGAATAAAGAGATGCCAGTCCCAAGTCCGGGGTTTCCACCGGCACTCATCATTTCAAAACTTCATCCTCATTCGTTGATCCGGACCTTCACATCACCACCACTAAGAATAGAAGCAATGCCCTCAGATCTGACAATATCCATCAGTGATGTTTCGATCTCGTCGATTCCTCCTCCGCCACCTCCTTTACCACCAGAACCTTTGTATGAAGTGAATCTGTCTGCGCTTAGTCACATATCTACACAGCCTATAGCTGATATCATTAGCTGGTTAGGTATGAAGATTAGGAGTATGGTGCCTTCAAGTCAACATGGGGCTATTGACAACACTCTAGAGAATCTAAGATCTGCCATACCACCCGGCATTTCTAGATCAGTTCAGCAACCAGAAAGAAGAGACTCTGCAACCCAAACTGGAGATCCTAGAAAGAATCCTGATCTCATTACTGAGTTGAAAGCACTGAAGAAGTGGCAGGATCAGGCTCTAGCTCACCAATCTCCAGAGAGTGTCTCTCCTTCCATCTCCATCTCAGACAGTCAGACGAGTACAACTTCATCAAAACAGGATTAATATTTTACTTATGTTGTAGTAAGTAAATTATTAATTCTGCACAAAGAAATACACCGGTCTTTGTGTAAGTGGCCACTCGACCCGTGTTTGCCCGATCAATGTTTGCTATAAGCTATCTCTCCCAATTTAATGACTGTCACGGAGAAGAACATTTCAAGTGTGCAAAAAGAGTGCTGCGTTACTTAAAGGGAACCAAAAACGTTGGTCTTATATTCAGAAAAACTCGCCAAAAATTACATGGCATGGCTGACGCAGATTGGGGCGCATGCAAGCTTGACCGGAAGTCTTTTTCAGGCTGTTGTTTTAAATATGCTGGAACGGCCATAAGATGTATGTCGAAGAAGCAAAAGTCTGTAGCGCTATCGACTGCCGAAGCGGGAAATGTCGCCTTGACTGAAGCTGCAAAAGATGCCATCCACCTGAAAAATCTATTCATAGATCTTGGGGCTAACTATGAAAGCATAGTCATATTAAACGACAACCAAGCCACCCTCAAGTTAAGCCAGAACACAATGGTCACTTCCAAGTCCAAACACATTGAGTAAAGACTAATGCACATCTGTATAAGAAGGTCTCGGACACCAGAAAAGGCCCAGTTAGAAGTCAATATAAAACCTTTTGAATGTCGGTAGCTTTAAAACAGCTCTATTAAATAAAAGTGTTATTTGTATGGCACCAATAATATTTAAAAAAATACCAGATCATATAAAAAATAATACAACACAACTCTTCAAAGAAAAGGTTAAAGATTTTTTACTGGAGAAATGTTATTATTCGGTGAGTGATTTTTTAAAAGACCGTCTTTGATCCTTGACATTTTGTTTATTAATTTGATTGTATACCGACTATTTTGTATTTGACTATGATGATTTTATTAATTGTATTTGACTGTTTTAATGAATTGATTTTATTTTGTTTTTTTTTTACTATTTGACTTAATTTATTTTATTATTTCTAAATGATATTTCATAATTACAATTTGACTTTCTTGATTTTTATTAATACTATTTTAAAATGTAATAGACTGTTTTCAATTTATTTTAATGTATAATTGAGTGACTTGTTTTTATTTTGTAATTTTTTAACTGTTTAAGTTTGTTTTATATTTTACTATGATTTTATTAATTGTTTTTTTTTACTTTCTTTTAATGATTTTATAAATGTTATTTTGACGGTTTTAACTCTAATTCACAAATTGACTGTTTCGAATGTATTTTGGACATTTTAACTGAATCTGACTACATTATATTTTTTTTTTCTCTCCACCTTATTTTATTAATTGGATAATTATGTTTGTTTTATTTGTTTAAAGTTTTTTAATGTATGGCTCAACTGTTCTAACAACCCAACATCTTATTTTGTATACCTTCATTCCAGCAAATAAATAATTTGATTTGATTTAGACACAACCTTGTAACCAGGATCATTCATCAGCAATTCGCTCTTTAATACAATCTTGGGGAATCGGAAGTGTCTTACTATAAGTATGTGCCCGACCCAGTTCTCGAAAATAGCAATGTCAATTTGTATTTGAATCGGTCTTTTATCACTGACAGGACTATTGTTGCCAATAAGCCTGACATAGTGGTGATATACCGACTAGAGCATCGCGCAATGATTGTTGATATAGCGGTCCCCCATGACGAAAACCTCTTGAAGGCTAAGAGATATTTAGAAAGCTAAACATCTTCTTCTGTCTCGCGAGGTTGTCGACATGTGGGATGTGAATACAGCAGTCATTGTGCCAATAGTCGTGACAGGAAATGGCATAATAGCCTAGAGCTTCGATAAACACCTGAGGGGGCTCTCGTTGGGCAGTTGGATAAATGAAACAGGAAATGATAATTCCTTCGTTCTAACACAGTATAAAGGTCACAGCTCATTAGAACCACCCAGCACCCACTCCGTACCGCCTCGCCTGATGCGTATTCTTTGTATGAGCTTGATCCAAAAAGCGGTAAACCTAGACACGGCGCATATCGTTAGGAGGTTCCTCTCTCAAGTGCCCTGACCACCGGTGTCTTGGACCCTGTTTCCGATACCAGTGGGCTACTATTTTTTATATTTTTAAATGTGTTTTCTGTATTATTTTATATACTCATACTTAAAATTTAACAAATACGCATATAAAATTAATAAATGGAATAATAATAATAATAATAACTCTTTATATTCAGGCAACTAAGGCCCATACATAAAATACACAAATTAAACCTACATGTAACCGTATCAGAGATCCTTCATTGAAGCCCTTATTTTCCGCCTTCCGTTCGTAGCGAGTCTTCATCCTCACTGACATCTGTTGACAGGTCTCTCTGATGTGCTCATGAACCTTTAATGCAGCTCTACTGAGAGTGTGTGGTCCTTCCACAGCCGCACCCACACAACTTGTGCATTTGCGACACCATTCCTTAACGTCCTTTCGACAATGGATCCAATAGAAGTATTCTCGGATCTTGATTAGAGTCCTCTTAACTCCCATGTGACTTTCTGAACTTCCATTGTGAAACTGTAAGACATCCGGACCTTAACTTTAGGTACGGCCATTTGTAGATAACACTGCTCACCACGAGTATTCGCCCATTTCCGGCACAGAACTCCATCCTGGATAATCAAAGGTTCCCACGGTGCCCAATAACTCTTGGTGATAGAACTCATTGCTGCAACATCACTCAACCGAGGCCTCGGAGCTTCTGATTTCTTCCATTTGAGGATCGGTTATAGGTCTCTGTCATCTTGCTGAGCACTCTGCAAGATTTCCTTCCACTCTTCGCAAAGGGCTAAGATCCGTCCTCAACATCCTTACAAATTTTGCGCACCTAGCCACTTGCCTGATACAGGGCTTACATTGATCGGAATACGACCTACGCGAGAGAGCATCTGCATTACCGTGTGGTGTGCTGTTCCCTACACATGATTGTGACTCACACACAATTTGTAAGATCGAGTTCCTTGGGGCTCTTTCGTCCCCAGCAACCAACCGCCACTTAGTCCTGGCGTCTACTGGTTTTCCTGCTGCTGGTGACTGACTTCCACAATGCGGACTCCTTCGCTTCGGGCAGCTCAACCGAATGTGACCTCTCTCTCCACAGCTATAGCACCGGGGTAAAGTCACAACAACCCTTATGCGGTGAGCTCGATCGTCCCATCGTACAGCTTCCATTTCCAAAGCGTAGGGTAGGGCGTTCTTAAGGTTCTTAAAATGGCCTAGCCTTACGGTAGACCTAACCTCCAAGTCGCGGATACCATCCGTGAATGCTTGTGCAAGATTCCCGTCAATCAGCACAGGTGAAGACTTGCAAGCCTTCCGGACCAGCTTTTCCACCTCCAGAGCCCAATGCTGAAGAGTTTCACCAACCCGTTGCGATCAGCCAAGTGCCTCTAACACAATCAAGGCCTGGTCACGAAGACCCAATGTTAGAGCAGTCAAGGCCTGTTCTTTGGTCCACCTATTTGATTTCATGACGGCCTCGAACTGTACCTTGTAGACAGACCATGACGAAGAGCCGTCGTATGGTGGCACCTTAAAACCACCCGGTGAGAACGCAACTCCACAGGTGCCACGGCCTCTTCTCCAGATTTGAGCCCACGAACAATCTTCTCCAATTCGGCGATGAGGATCTCCTGCTGCTGGACCTGGATCTTTACCCCCTTCATCTCCTTACCGATTGCAGAACGAAGGTCCTTGATTACCATGAACTGCTCCTCCTGACGGCGAGCCTGCTCCTCCTGACGACGAGCCTGCTCCTCCTGACAGCGAGCCTGTTCCTTCTTGTCGCGCTGCAGCTGCTCTTCCAGGCGACGAGCCTGCTCCTGACGGCGAGCCTGTTCCTCCTTATCGCGCTGCAGCTGCGACGAGCCTGTTCTTCCTGACGGAGAGCCTGCTCCACATGATGGCGGGCCTGTCACCGGCGATTGAACTGGTTCCGCTGCAGCCGCGGAGTCTCGTTGTCCACTTGATGACGGTGAGGGAGCGTCTCCAAAGCGCCTCCGATCTACGTCTTGCTGGTGCTGACTCCTGGTGCACAACCCCTCCGTTTTTCCTTCTGTAGAACCGGGATAATTTATACCGCAAATTATTTAAATAGCAGACTTCAATTAATCAAACTTTATTACAAAAACACTTTTGACACAATTCTATTACTTCGCACTATTTTCCTTTTCCGATCACTTTCTATCGCTTCTCATTTGAAACTGACCCACGACGAACCCGACCGGTCTTATAGCACGGAAGATGTTTCTAGAACATTCCATACTGTTCTAGATAATTAGAGAAACTTCCAGAACAATCGACTTTCGAACTCACTGTTCCCGAAGCGACTAGAAACTTCCAGAATATTCGGTTCGAACATTCTGGAAAATTCCATACGACACGAACTTTCGAGAAGATTAGTTCCGCTATTCAATACTAGATGGCGCCACTAGTTACTACTTAATCACTAGATGGCGTTGCCCTATCTTGTAACAATAATATGGGTCGGCGACGTATTGCGCTGAGTCGTGGCAGTGTTAACACGACATCCGTCGGCTAAAATTTGACGACACGGTTGGTATAGGGGTTGAGCGATCGGCTGCTGCGCTGCGTGTCGCGGGTTCGATTTTCGCACGGAACAAATATTTGTATGACCTACAGATAGTTGTTCCGGCTCTGGATGTAGTGTGTGATGTGAGTTAAATGTTTGTAAATGCACCCACGATACAGGAAGAAATTCCTAGTCTGGGGCAACGTTTTTCTAAAAGAATAAAAAAAATAAACTTCCTTCATGAAGGTCTCCAGATGATGTGTCGGAACCCGCACTACAAAAGATTAGAAATTTATCTTGTGACATGACTCCAACTGCTCGACTCTCAGGGAGAATTTGGTCTTGATCTTTATATACTCCACGACTTCTTCTATCTTCGTTTAGTGATGCAGTGACACGTGACACGTACGTAACTTTTTTGTTCGCGAGGTTAAAATGCATGCTATCTCATCCGATAACACGTGCGAAAGATATAGATGCTGTGATGAAGAAGAAAGAAGAAGGTATTTCGAGTACGAATTAGCACTTTTGCAAATTTGTATCGAAATGAATGATGATTTAGGACGAAAATGAGCACGCGAATTTTAATAAACAGACCTTTGGGAGTCTACATAGCATGATATTTTGCAACTTGTTAGAAACGGAAATTGACAGACACGGAGTTTGGCCAGACATGCAACACGACATACGCACGAGATACGCATTTCGTCTGATATTTGAAACCATCCACGCAGATCGCTATTAATAGACTACATCAAAGATGTGTACTACATCCACCAACAAATAGTATGAAATAATTATCAGTGTTTTTTAATAAGCAATATTCGATAAAAATAAACACAGCATATTAATTAAAACAGCAGAAGATAATTATTTTTATTTACTTTAACTTTTGATCAAATATAATCGTAAATAGGTGACATAATATAATCATTAAAAATAAAATAACAATATCAATTCTTTTTATGGGAAAATATTTTGAATATATTCAAGGAAATTCAGCGAACGCATCATCAATTTACTTGGGTTACAAAACCGCCTATATTTTTATTAATTACTGCCTATTATAAAATAATTATAATAGGCATACAAGTATTAGCACCCATTTTGACGAAACTTTTCAATAAAATATTAGACTCTCGAAAGATATGAATATCCAATAATCCAAGTGAATGGGCAAAATCTGATATAATTATACTTTATAAAAAAGGCGATCCATCTTATATCTCCAACTATCGTCCTATCAGCTTACAATCGTGCCTCTACAAATTATTTGCCTCATGCTTAGAACAACGCGTCTCTGCATTTACAGAAGAATATCAACCAGTCGAACAAGCAGGCTTCAGGAAATGTTTCTCAACTACAGACCACATATATACTCTGGAGCAAGTGATAGAGAAATTCGAAGAGTCACAATCGCCAAGTCCTCTGTTCATGCTATTGATGATAATATGCCCTTCACCGTTTGTTTCACAAACAGATGCATCCGAGCACACAATTGCTGCTACACTGACCCAAGATTCACCACCTGTGGCCTTCTTCTCAAGAACTTTAAATCACAGTTAACTCAATCGGCCGTTGAAAAAGAAGCGTATGCCATGGTAGAATCGCTAAAAAAGTGGATGCATTTCCTTATCGGGAAACATTTTATTCTTATAACGGATCAAATATGAGTTTCATATGCTCCATGAAAATTACGCCACTTAAATAAAAAATAAGAAAATCCAAAGGCTTTAGTTAGCGCCATATTATTATGACATAGTATACAAACCCGGGGAGGACAATAAAGCTGTGGATGCCCTTTTCGCGCATATGTGCTTGCACCACGAATACCCTATTTAAACTCCAATCTCTTCACGCATCACTTTGTCATCCAGGAGTGGCAAGAATGTACCACTGGCTAAAGAATAAGAATCTTCCCTATTCAATCGACGAAGTCAGAACGATGACGCGAGATTGCCGTCTGTGCGCTGAAGTCTAACCGAGGTATTTCAACTACCCAACTTTCTCGCTAAAACTTGTAGCGGCACCGACACTTTATTCTTTATTTTAGGGAAAGTATAGAAATCATTAGGGCTTAGGCTAAAACTCTTTTGTTCTGTGCGCGGTGTGAGAACTCGCATTATCGTGATGGAGGATGATGCGGCGGTTGCAGTTCTCTTTACGGAGTTCAGAAACGACCTGTGTTGGAGCATCACATATGCATGGGCGTCCGCGGGGCGCGGGGAGTCGGGGTCCGAACCCGCGACGCGACGGCCAGCTGCGCGCCCGCCGCTCCACTCAGCTCACAGACATCAGCCAACACGGGCATTTCTTTGTTTAAATTATAGTAATATACCTACCTATTTTAATACAGTCCACTCTTTTATTATAAAGCCCAATTGAGCCTATTCATTGGTCCTTCGAGCCGGATGTACCTTTTTTGAATTGTCTACCGTTTCAGCTATCGTATCTCTTCCACTAAGAAAGTCGTCGACGTAAAAATCGCGTCGTATAGCGCATTTGACACGACTGTCCTCAATGTCATCAGCCAGACTTACAAGACACTTAGTGGCTAAATAGGGTGCAGAAGCGGTACCATAGGTAACCGTATTTAAAGTGTAGGTTCTAAGAGGTTCTGAAGGTTCAAATCTGAAAATTATTTTTTGAAGAGGTCGTTGGACTGGATTTAACTCTATGGCTCTGTACATTTTTTCCACGTCACCTGAGACCACGTACTTATGCTGACGAAAACGTGTTAAAATGGAAAACAGATCGTCTTGAACTACGGGACCGACCATCTGAATGTCGTTAAGCGACGCCCCTGTACTGGTAGGAGCTGATGCGTCGAATACTACGCGTAGCTGTGTGGTGGTGCTAGAACTGCGAATAACTCCATGATGTGGAATGTAATAATTTTTCATGGAGTTTTCTGGTGAGGGAGTACAGTCTGAGTCTAACGTCATATGACCTAGGCGCTCATATTCTCTCATGAACTCATTGTATTTTTTATGAAATGATGGATCGCGTTTAAATCGCCGTTCAAGGGAAAGAAAACGATTTCTAGCATTGGTAAATGAATGACCTAATGTACTAGGATCCCCTCTTAAAGGCATTGATACTACGAATCCCCCACTATGATAACGAACGGTGGTTTGAGCAAAAGACTGCTCACACATTCTCTCTTCAAGCGAGAGTGAATGTTTTGAAGCAACGTTATCAAGCTCCCAAAATTGAGTTAGGTCGGGAGTGACGTTGGAATGATGGTAAAAATGATTAGCGGAAAAACATGATTGGTGCGAAATACTACCTGAAACTAACCATCCTAACTTGGTCTCGCATAATTTAGGTAGGTTTTTCCCTAAGTCTATCGTTTTGCTGCCTAAAACATTCCAAAAAACTTCAGCCCCTACCAGGATGTCTACGACCGACGGAACATTAAAGTTCGGATCTGCTAGTTTAACACCTGAAGGAATAGGGACGTGATTGATATGTATGAATGAAGACGGTAGAAATTTTGTGATTTCAGGCAAAATGTGACACTCGATATCTACAGTAAAGGCACAGCATAAAGACTCTATTGAGAGATGACAAGACTGTGTACTGGTGGATATGTGGTTATTAATACCCGTTACCTTGGTGCTCGTACCGTGTCGTAACAAACCCAGCTTCTCTGATAAACTCTGCGTTACAAAGTTCGCCGTACTGCCGTTATCCAGCAGCAGGCGCGCAGTGTGCTTCTTACCCGTCACGCCAGTCACGTTCGCCATAGCTGTGGACAGTAAAACATACGCAAAAGTAGCAAGCTGCATGGAATTGGCTGAAAGCACAACATTTGAAGAAAGAGAAGCAGAAGGCAGTGCAGAAGGCGTGATAGAAAGGCAATGGATTGGAAACAAGTTTGGGCTCGTTACTTTCCAAATGCAAAAGCGTATTGTGCTTGGGAGCAAAGTGGACATTTACTGTTTTTATTTATATTTTCAACTTTTTTATTTGTTGTTTGCTTAGAATCGGTTTTATTAGAATGGCTATTATTTAAGGCGATTATAGCATTCGTTTGAGAATAACTAATATTTGTCTCCACTGATTCTAACCAGTCCGCTTTTCTGCTTAAAAAAGAACAAAATTGTGTTAAAGTAGGATCATCTTTATAAGTATTGTTTTTATGCTCTTCGCGTCGCAAACAAATGCTAGCATACAATTCTGCATTAACCGCTCTTTGTCCCTCAAGAGGAATAGTCGCCACATGGCTGGTTTTGGAGACAAACGTGGCCACCATTTTTTTTGCAACACTCCGTGAACGAAAAAATTTTGTTGGCTTTAACTCATTTTCGAACACCCAAACTCGTGACTGGTTCTTTGTTTCGGGTTCGTACGCGTATATCCAGGATTCGTCACCTGATACGATGTTGTATACAGCATTTGAGGATCCTCCGTGGAATCTTTCGAGAGTTCTGATGCACCAAGTAACGCGAGCCGCTTTTTGCTCTTCACAGAGCGAATGCGGTATCCATCGGGAAAACAACTTTTGTACACCTAATTGTTCATGCAAGATTATTTGTATTTGACTCATGCCAATGTCTAAAGTTGCCTGAATTTCGCGGTATGTCACATGTCGATCTTCCTCAATCAGCTTACGCACAGCATCAACGTTTTCTTGGGTGACTGCAGTTTTTGGACGACCTTGACGGGGATCATCACTGAGCTTGACACGTCCACGTTGAAATTCAGCAAACCGGCGATAAATTGTGGTTTTGGATGGGGCTTCATCACCAAATGCAGAAATAATCAGGTCAACACACTGTTTTTGTGTTAAACCACTTCGAAGGTCATAATAAATCATCGCTCTTGAATTTTCTCGAGTTAGTTTCATTTTCTCAACGACTAAACAAGTTTGACAAAACCTTGTGACAAGACCGAGAATCTTTTTTTAAATAAATAAATGGTATTCGATTTTTAAAACCAAGGATTTAGTTTTCAATTAAAAAGATTTTAATATGACAGAAACAGTGGAAATATTCCATTCCCGATACTTTTAGTGCAGCCCTCGTAATAATATATATGTTCAGGTAGTAAAAATTTACACTAACAACGCGGTTAATACAACTCTAAAACTATGAGAACTCGGAAGTGGTCAGCCAACCTGACGTCAGAATGGCTGACCATTTTATTTCTTTGATATATTTCTTAACGCACAGGTAGCAAATATTTCACTATAGGTAGTAAATAGTAGCAAATAGGTATTAAACAATGCACATGATCAATGGACATAATCTCGTTTGGTCCAGTCATCCTGACGGTCACAAAACAATCGCTTGAAAGGTGATGTTCAATTGTTTTATCAATCAGTAAAAACCAACCCACAACGGTAAAATAGTACATTACTGCCGCGGTCTATAATGAGTACTTTGCTGGTCGCGCTGTTTATGGCCGACAGCGCAGCGTAGCTCAGCTCCAGGCCGACACAGCGCGGTCAGCGTGCAGCACTTGATGGACGAGCTGAGATAAAGGCCGAGAACGTAGGTCGAGGCCTTTACAGCGAGGACAGCAAGGGCTGCAATGATGGCCATACTGAAAGGCCTAGAGCGTAGCTAGGCTAGCTCGAGGCAATCATAGCGTGACCAACGAAGCAGTCATTGTGGGCCAAGGTTTGTATAGTGCTTTACTCAAAAATGCAAGTACCTAATCTTAATAAAACCTGCGTAATTTAAATAAAAGATATATTAATTAACTAGAATTTTAATTAAAATGACAATTATGAAATGTACAGTTACTAAAATTCAACTCCGAATTTCCCGGTTTGATATTACTAATAGTTTGCGATAATTCTAATGCGGTGTTTAGACTGCTGTATTATTGAAAAGAAAACATTTTCGGATAAAGATTTAGATTGCTTACTGATTTTCCACTGCACAAATTTTTCATATGCAAGCTTATATTTTTCCTTTGAATTTTTGCGGTATCAAATTTTCAACCACTAATTTAGCTTCATCTTTAATGTCTGGCGGTGTTAAACACATTGAATCGGAAGAATTTTCGCTTTGATAGCTCATTTTTAGCAAAAAAGTCACTAAATAAAAACAAAATTTTCGCTGAACCGCGCTTTTGTTACTTCTTTGTTTTTTTTTGAGCAATGGTAGTTGGAACTATACAGCCTAATATGGAATAAAATCTTTTTTTACCTATCTCTATAGATACAAACAGCTGTTTTAAATAAAATCTTTTTGGATTTGATTTTTTAAAACGTTGAAACGTCAAAATAGCGGCCGGCAAAACATTGCTGGCCGCTCTAAAAGGCCAGCAATGTTTTGCCGGCCGCTCCTTGAAACAGAACGGCAAGGTCGACTTTGCTCAAACAAGGTTGTCAAAATAATGACCACATTACATGCATTTTTTAGTAAAAAAGATTGGCGACATTTTTTTCTTGATCCGCTGATTTTGCCGGTGTGTGTATATACAGGTACTTATAGGCAAATATAATTTATTTTAAACTTGGTATAAACGATTTACTTTAAAAATGTGAACAAAACGGTACATATTCAATAAAAACCGGCCAAGTGCGAGTCTGACTCGCGCATAGAGGGTTCCGTATAAACAGCTATATTCACCAAAATAAATGAGCGCAAATTAGATCTATTTGCTTTTTCCTGGTTTCATATAATTCAGATATAGATAATTTTTCTCATCATCATCATCAGCCTATTAATGTTCTCACTGTTGGGACACAGGCCTCCTCTCTGTGAGATAGGGAACGGGTCTTAATCCACCACGCGGTTGGTCCAGTGCGGGTTGATGGATGTCAGATGTCTTCAAATGTTTGGTTCTAGGACATTCCGGCTTCCTCACGATGTTGTCCTTCACCGTTAATTATAAATTATAATAACCGATATTTTATTACAATTACAATAAACTGTAACTATGCTAGAACATTTATTTTGTATTATTATTTTGAGGCTTACCGTACATTAGACTACCTACAAAGTTGCGAGCAACTATGGTAGTTGACATATTAGTTATAGGTCTACCAGAATCTCATGGCAAATGTGGAAATAAAAATTTGTTGTGTGCAATACTGGGGAAATTGGATTCAATGATCTTGATACTGTTTAATTTTTATTTATGTATTTAGTATTAATGAACATGAGGTACCTATTTTATAGTAGTCACAGCGGATCTTTGTGTCTCTGAAGTACGCCCTGCCAATTAATGCGTAAGAACTAGTTTGTCATCGAGTATACTGCATAGAGTAAGCGAGATAGGATGATGCAACAAACATAAGCGAGTGAAAGAGACAGTTATACAATGCTATCTTCACCTTCAACATTTACACAAACTGCGCAGGGTCTTGCAACCAATTCTGAGACACAAAGATCCGCTGTGGGTGAGAATTATAGGTATGTGTATGAAGAATGTTGTTATACATCGGGTTCTTAACATAGGAAAAATAAATCAATTGAATATTAATTTAAGTACTATTTTATTATATATCATTTAAATCATACTAATAACTTAAAACCTCATTCAGAACTAGAAAACTAGAATACGATTCCATGAACTCCACTGGCATTTCAAAAACTTGTATCTTTGTAGTTTTATGTCATCTCTCTCGTCATCTCTCTCCATCAAAATGGTTATTTTTCATTGGCATTTAACATATTCAAAACCAATCTCTTTATGTATAAAGTCTGTAAACAATAATAAAATGTATCATGTTACTTATAGTCATTCATCATCATCAGTCTATATATACTTTTTTTATGTAATGTTTATGGCCTGGTTGCTAGGACCGAGAACGTAGGTCGAGGCCTTTACAGCGAGGACAGCAAGGGCTGCAATGATGGCCATGCTGAAAGGCCTAGAGCGTAGCTAGGCTAGCTCGAGGCAATCATAGCGTGACCAACGAAGCAGTCATTGTGGGCCAAGGTTTGTATAGTGCTTTACTCAAAAATGCAAGTACCTAATCTTAATAAAACCTGCGTAATTTAAATAAAAGATATATTAATTAACTAGAATTTTAATTAAAATGACAATTATGAAATGTACAGTTACTAAAATTCAACTCCGAATTTCCCGGTTTGATATTACTAATAGTTTGCGATAATTCTAATGCGGTGTTTAGACTGCTGTATTATTGAAAAGAAAACATTTTCGGATAAAGATTTAGATTGCTTACTGATTTTCCACTGCACAAATTTTTCATATGCAAGCTTATATTTTTCCTTTGAATTTTTGCGGTATCAAATTTTCAACCACTAATTTAGCTTCATCTTTAATGTCTGGCGGTGTTAAACACATTGAATCGGAATAATTTTCGCTTTGATAGCTCATTTTTAGCAAAAAAGTCACTAAATAAAAACAAAATTTTCGCTGAACCGCGCTTTTGTTACTTCTTTGTTTTTTTTTGAGCAATGGTAGTTGGAACTATACAGCCTAATATGGAATAAAATCTTTTTTTACCTATCTCTATAGATACAAACAGCTGTTTTAAATAAAATCTTTTTGGATTTGATTTTTTAAAACGTTGAAACGTCAAAATAGCGGCCGGCAAAACATTGCTGGCCGCTCTAAAAGGCCAGCAATGTTTTGCCGGCCGCTCCTTGAAACAGAACGGCAAGGTCGACTTTGCTCAAACAAGGTTGTCAAAATAATGACCACATTACATGCATTTTTTAGTAAAAAAGATTGGCGACATTTTTTTCTTGATCCGCTGATTTTGCCGGTGTGTGTATATACAGGTACTTATAGGCAAATATAATTTATTTTAAACTTGGTATAAACGATTTACTTTAAAAATGTGAACAAAACGGTACATATTCAATAAAAACCGGCCAAGTGCGAGTCTGACTCGCGCATAGAGGGTTCCGTATAAACAGCTATATTCACCAAAATAAATGAGCGCAAATTAGATCTATTTGCTTTTTCCTGGTTTCATATAATTCAGATATAGATAATTTTTCTCATCATCATCATCAGCCTATTAATGTTCTCACTGTTGGGACACAGGCCTCCTCTCTGTGAGATAGGGAACGGGTCTTAATCCACCACGCGGTTGGTCCAGTGCGGGTTGATGGATGTCAGATGTCTTCAAATGTTTGGTTCTAGGACATTCCGGCTTCCTCACGATGTTGTCCTTCACCGTTAATTATAAATTATAATAACCGATATTTTATTACAATTACAATAAACTGTAACTATGCTAGAACATTTATTTTGTATTATTATTTTGAGGCTTACCGTACATTAGACTACCTACAAAGTTGCGAGCAACTATGGTAGTTGACATATTAGTTATAGGTCTACCAGAATCTCATGGCAAATGTGGAAATAAAAATTTGTTGTGTGCAATACTGGGGAAATTGGATTCAATGATCTTGATACTGTTTAATTTTTATTTATGTATTTAGTATTAATGAACATGAGGTACCTATTTTATAGTAGTCACAGCGGATCTTTGTGTCTCTGAAGTACGCCCTGCCAATTAATGCGTAAGAACTAGTTTGTCATCGAGTATACTGCATAGAGTAAGCGAGATAGGATGATGCAACAAACATAAGCGAGTGAAAGAGACAGTTATACAATGCTATCTTCACCTTCAACATTTACACAAACTGCGCAGGGTCTTGCAACCAATTCTGAGACACAAAGATCCGCTGTGGGTGAGAATTATAGGTATGTGTATGAAGAATGTTGTTATACATCGGGTTCTTAACATAGGAAAAATAAATCAATTGAATATTAATTTAAGTACTATTTTATTATATATCATTTAAATCATACTAATAACTTAAAACCTCATTCAGAACTAGAAAACTAGAATACGATTCCATGAACTCCACTGGCATTTCAAAAACTTGTATCTTTGTAGTTTTATGTCATCTCTCTCCATCAAAATGGTTATTTTTCATTGGCATTTAACATATTCAAAACCAATCTCTTTATGTATAAAGTCTGTAAACAATAATAAAATGTATCATGTTACTTATAGTCATTCATCATCATCAGTCTATATATACTTTTTTTATGTAATGTTTATGGCCTGGTTGCTAGGACCGAGAACGTAGGTCGAGGCCTTTACAGCGAGGACAGCAAGGGCTGCAATGATGGCCATGCTGAAAGGCCTAGAGCGTAGCTAGGCTAGCTCGAGGCAATCATAGCGTGACCAACGAAGCAGTCATTGTGGGCCAAGGTTTGTATAGTGCTTTACTCAAAAATGCAAGTACCTAATCTTAATAAAACCTGCGTAATTTAAATAAAAGATATATTAATTAACTAGAATTTTAATTAAAATGACAATTATGAAATGTACAGTTACTAAAATTCAACTCCGAATTTCCCGGTTTGATACTACTAATAGTTTGCGATAATTCTAATGCGGTGTTTAGACTGCTGTATTATTGAAAAGAAAACATTTTCGGATAAAGATTTAGATTGCTTACTGATTTTCCACTGCACAAATTTTTCATATGCAAGCTTATATTTTTCCTTTGAATTTTTGCGGTATCAAATTTTCAACCACTAATTTAGCTTCATCTTTAATGTCTGGCGGTGTTAAACACATTGAATCGGAAGAATTTTCGCTTTGATAGCTCATTTTTAGCAAAAAAGTCACTAAATAAAAACAAAATTTTCGCTGAACCGCGCTTTTGTTACTTCTTTGTTTTTTTTTGAGCAATGGTAGTTGGAACTATACAGCCTAATATGGAATAAAATCTTTTTTTACCTATCTCTATAGATACAAACAGCTGTTTTAAATAAAATCTTTTTGGATTTGATTTTTTAAAACGTTGAAACGTCAAAATAGCGGCCGGCAAAACATTGCTGGCCGCTCTAAAAGGCCAGCAATGTTTTGCCGGCCGCTCCTTGAAACAGAACGGCAAGGTCGACTTTGCTCAAACAAGGTTGTCAAAATAATGACCACATTACATGCATTTTTTAGTAAAAAAGATTGGCGACATTTTTTTCTTGATCCGCTGATTTTGCCGGTGTGTGTATATACAGGTACTTATAGGCAAATATAATTTATTTTAAACTTGGTATAAACGATTTACTTTAAAAATGTGAACAAAACGGTACATATTCAATAAAAACCGGCCAAGTGCGAGTCTGACTCGCGCATAGAGGGTTCCGTATAAACAGCTATATTCACCAAAATAAATGAGCGCAAATTAGATCTATTTGCTTTTTCCTGGTTTCATATAATTCAGATATAGATAATTTTTCTCATCATCATCATCAGCCTATTAATGTTCTCACTGTTGGGACACAGGCCTCCTCTCTGTGAGATAGGGAACGGGTCTTAATCCACCACGCGGTTGGTCCAGTGCGGGTTGATGGATGTCAGATGTCTTCAAATGTTTGGTTCTAGGACATTCCGGCTTCCTCACGATGTTGTCCTTCACCGTTAATTATAAATTATAATAACCGATATTTTATTACAATTACAATAAACTGTAACTATGCTAGAACATTTATTTTGTATTATTATTTTGAGGCTTACCGTACATTAGACTACCTACAAAGTTGCGAGCAACTATGGTAGTTGACATATTAGTTATAGGTCTACCAGAATCTCATGGCAAATGTGGAAATAAAAATTTGTTGTGTGCAATACTGGGGAAATTGGATTCAATGATCTTGATACTGTTTAATTTTTATTTATGTATTTAGTATTAATGAACATGAGGTACCTATTTTATAGTAGTCACAGCGGATCTTTGTGTCTCTGAAGTACGCCCTGCCAATTAATGCGTAAGAACTAGTTTGTCATCGAGTATACTGCATAGAGTAAGCGAGATAGGATGATGCAACAAACATAAGCGAGTGAAAGAGACAGTTATACAATGCTATTTTCACCTTCAACATTTACACAAACTGCGCAGGGTCTTGCAACCAATTCTGAGACACAAAGATCCGCTGTGGGTGAGAATTATAGGTATGTGTATGAAGAATGTTGTTATACATCGGGTTCTTAACATAGGAAAAATAAATCAATTGAATATTAATTTAAGTACTATTTTATTATATATCATTTAAATCATACTAATAACTTAAAACCTCATTCAGAACTAGAAAACTAGAATACGATTCCATGAACTCCACTGGCATTTCAAAAACTTGTATCTTTGTAGTTTTATGTCATCTCTCTCCATCAAAATGGTTATTTTTCATTGGCATTTAACATATTCAAAACCAATCTCTTTATGTATAAAGTCTGTAAACAATAATAAAATGTATCATGTTACTTATAGTCATTCATCATCATCAGTCTATATATACTTTTTTTATGTAATGTTTATGGCCTGGTTGCTAGGACCTAGGCTGGTTGTTTGCCACGTCTTTGGAAAGAGTTTTGGATCTTATATTTATTCTTTAGTATGCATTAGAATGCGGATGTAACAGATTCTAATGTTTTTTGGAGTATTTGGTAGCAAATTGTATCGAGTCAGTCTTTCCAGTAAGCTTTGCAGAGGCAGTCAATACTACAATAAAATACTCCGCTCCACTATCCCGTGATCGCTTCTGTCAATGATTTTACAAAATGTCCAGTTGGGTAGACAGTTGAGTCACAAAACTACACCAATAATATATCACAATATCCACTAGGAATCAATTTGCAAATAATATTAACAGCCACTGTACTTCACTCGACAAAAACCCGCCAAAAACGCCCGTCTATATACACGTCCCACTGCAGGGCGCAGATTATTAATTAATATTTTTCTTACGTCAAAGATTCTCCATCTCCGTTAAAATCAATATCTTGTCGAAGAATTAGTAAAAGTTACATTACTGTTGCCATTTCTTCATTTTTGGTAATGAAAAGAAATAAAAATTAAGTAAGAAAATATACAATAAACTAAAAGTATCAAAACAAGTCAGTCCAACTTACCGGTCCACTGTACGACGAACTTTAAAATCAAAGATTGAGTTTGATTTACGCCTTCTTCTTCCCTTATTTTATGATACACATTGAAAACAATATGTCTCGCTTGAGATCGAAGTGGGTTTTTCGACATTTTCACAAAAATAACAAATTTTCAAGATAATATCAAAAAATTTCAGCAGCGGTTGACACATCAAGTACTTTGATTTGACAGGTGACAATTTACATTGCCATATGAAAATCAAAATTTAAAAAAAATAAAAAATGCCATGAGATTCTGGTAGACCTATACTTCTTCTGTTTTTACCAGCTAGGGGCCTTGCCTCTATGCTAGAACATTTATTTTGTATTATTATTTTCAGGCTGACCCTACATTAGACTACCTACAAAGTTGCGAGCAACTATGGTAGTTGACATATTAGTTACTTCTTCTGTTTTTACCAGCTAGGGGCCTTGCCTCTATGCTAGAACATTTATTTTGTATTATTATTTTCAGGCTTACCCTACATTTGACTACCTACAAAGTTGCGTGCAACTAGTTGACATATTAGTTACTTCTTCTGTCTTTACCAGCTAGGGGCCTTGCCTCTATGCTAGAAAATTTATTTTGTATTATTATTTTCAGGCTTACCCTACATTAGACTACCTACAAAGTTGCGAGCAACTATGGTAGTTGACATATTAGTTACTTCTTCTGTTTTTACCAGCTAGGGGCCTTGCCTCTAAGCTAGAACATTTATTTTGTATTATTATTTTCAGGCTGACCCTACATTAGACTACCTACAAAGTTGCGAGCAACTATGGTAGTTGACATAATAGTTACTTCTTCTGTTTTTACCAACTAGGGGCCTTGCCTATCACATGCCTATGTATGTGACATGATTGATCCTTTCATTGTAGCGCACACAGACTTAAGTTTAAAGAGAACACAAGTCCCTGCACACCCTGCATCTGTACGAAGGCTTACCGTACATTAGACTACCTACAAAGTTGCGAGCAACTGTGCTTGTGTTGACTTTGTAGGTAGTCTAAAATCGTTATGATGAATGATTTTCTACCGAATCGGGTATCTACCCGTACTATAGTTTGTATGAAAGAATGATGCTAGTAAAGATGAAGAATATTATTAGGCAGTTAGAAAAAAGCCGGTACCCTGACCAAAAAATCGGCATCCGATATGAGCATTTCTATTGGTAGATAAAAGGCGGTACCCTGACTAAAAAATCGGCATGCGATATGAGCATTCCTATTGGTCTAGCGGCACTGGTGGCGCATGAATTACAGTACTGATTACGCCCAGATTTTAGAATAAAATCTTTATAAAATCGAATTTTGGTCTTTTGAAAAAAATAATACTACGAAAATGTTCGTTATTAAATTGTCTATCCATTAGTGTTAGTACAAAAAATAATTAATGAACACGTTACGCGGAGATGCGTGCTATCAATAATTATTTCTCATTTTTATGTTTTTTTTGGAAGGAGATTAGTGAAATATATGCAAAATTAAAAAAAAAAACGAAATCTACCATTGCAGAATCAATGTTATGTAGAAATTTAATGTATTTTTATTAATTGATATTTATTTTTAAATAACGAGTAGATAGCACGAAAAACGGCTAGCGCGGCGTTTTGCTCAGGGTACCACCTTAAATTAAATTACATGGACATTAGAAATAACAGATTACATGAATCACAAGAATACTATGCATTGGGCGGTAGGTAATCGAATGAAGACTGTCGGTCGCCGGTCCGCGGCCCGGCTCGTCCGCCGGTCCGCGGCCCGGCTCGTCCGCCGGTGGAAGTACATGTTAGCGTGCGGTGATGCCACGGTAAAGTTAGATATCTTTACCGTGGGCCGTGGAGCTGCGGTCACTCAGTACGAACTATCGTATGATTTGCACGTTTGACCCAAGATTCATGAGCGCTAAAATGTAAGGTGCAGTACGAACTATCGTATGATTTGCACGTTTGACCCAAGATTCATGAGCGCTAAAATGTAAGGTGGTGGTCCAATGTTTTATTGTTCCGCCACAGATTTATTAGTTACTTCTTCTGTTTTTACCAGTAAGGGGATGGCATGATTGATTCTTTCATTGTAGCGCACACAGACATAAGTCTAACTAGATTCAGCAACTCCCTGCACTCCCAGCATCTGTACGAAAACCAAGCGTGGTACTTTTTCACACACAATTTAAAAAGTTAATGATGAAATATATTTTTCCAGTGTCGACCTCAATATGATTAGGCATTTTAATAGATTTTGATTGACGTCGTGTGCCGATAACGCTAATTGAAACTCAAAGTAAGAGCATTGCTCTTACATTTACTGACTTTTGTGACACGAGATGTACCATTTACATTCGCGTCATCTAGTTAGATTAATAACATTTAATTTGGGATTGTTAATTATCATTGTAATCGTTAAGTACTAACCATGGCTTAAAAGATTTTTGTATGATTCAACATTTACAAGTTGTTAGGTACGGAAATGGGGGTTGCAGAAATAATACTACTAGGTTACACAAGCTCGTATATTCGACTGCGCAGCAGCCGTTCGTAACAAGTATTTATATTATATGTCTAACTACTTTTTGTTTATTGAGGGTAGGTAGTACCCACATAACATTCCTCCACTTTATCCGAAGAACTTCTTATAGTCAATAGCAGTTCTATTTCGTTTCGACCGAATGTCTGGGTCGGGTTCGATAGAGGGAGCTGCTGGAAGCACTTCCTTTTCAGTAGAATCGTCGCCGTGAACAGGCGCTAATGCCGGCGCTGCAGACTCCACAGGTGCTTCATCAACAGTGACTTCGGATGGCTGCTGCCCGGAGCTAGTCGAGCTTGAGGGTATTATAAATGCGGGAACGACCTCTTCGCATGGCCTATCTTCCCTCCCTCTATATTTTAGCAACTGATTTGTGTGTCTTTTGATAGTTCCTGCTGATCCACTCAGTTTCACTAAATACCCTGTTTTTCCTATTTTTCTAATAATAGTGCCGCGTGACCAATATTGTTTTTGGTGATTATACAGTTTTACTAAAACTTGGTCACCCACACTGAACAAAAGTTTCCGCTTGCCACGATAATTGTTAATCTGCGAAAACTGTTTCTGTTTAACTACTGTGTCGAGTTCTGTGTCGGATGGCGTCGCGGTGGTCGGTGTCAGGAGGTCCAATCTACACCTTAAATTATGACCGAACAATACTTCAGCCGGAGATCTGTTTGTTGTCGAATGTTTAGAATTCCTGTATCTCAGTAAGAACTCAAATTTTTTAATATTTAAATCTTTTAAAGATGTACCTGTTAACAAGTAAGATTTTATTGCTTTTTTAATAATTTTAACGTAACTCTCTGCTTGTCCATTGCTAGCCGGATTATATGTAGGTGAAGTAAGATGAGTGATGTTGTTCCGAGTACAGAATTGTTTAAACTCATACGATACAAATGAAGTGCCGTTATCTGAGCAAATTGTATGAAATAAACCAAATCGTGACATTACTTCGCATAGTTTTTCAATTACCACTCGCGAAGTGAAACCCGATGAAACATCAAAACATTCCACCCATTTCGAATAAGCATCTACAATAATTAGAAATGTTTTGCCGCTAATAGGTCCCAAAAAGTCTATGTGCACACGGTGCCACGGCTGGGCTGGATAGGGCCACGGAGTTAGGGGTGAGCGCGGGGGCGCGGCGCGCTGCGACGCACACACGACGCACGCGCCTTTGTGATTTTCGATAGCCGCAGAAATACCCGGCCACCAAAATCTATTGCGTGCCTCTTCTTTCACTTTTGTGATTCCTAAGTGTCCTGAGTGAAGTTCGTTTAACACTTTATGTCGTAGACTTTTTGGAATTACCAATCTGTGACCTCTCATCAGACAACCATTTTCTAAAGATAATTCTAAACGATGGCTATAATAGTCCTTTATTAACTGTTCACTGATTTTACTCGGCCAACCATTTGTTAAATACATGATGACCGTTTTCATAACATTATCCATTTTTACCGCATCTTGGATGTCTTTCAGTGACAAAAATCTCTCACCTTCGTAAACAAAACGTACATAACTTGATTTATCTACTGGTGACTCATCACGCTCGCGCTCAGAGCGTGTGACGTTCGTTTTTAAATTGTCGGGTACTGATCGACTTAAGAAATCTGCACAATTATGAGCACTGCTTACATATTCTATTCTATAGTTGTAAGCAGATAGAAAAATAGCATAACGCTGTAACCGATTAGCCGATATCTCTGGTATGCCCTTGTCTGGATTAAAAATTGATACCAAAGGTTTATGGTCTGTTTTTAAAACGAATGGTTTGGTTCGACCATATAAATATTGGTGGAATTTCCTTATCCCGAATATAATTGCGGTTGCTTCTTTTTGGATTTGGCTGTAGTGTTTTTCCGCTGCATTAAGTGATCGAGAAACATAGGAAATAGGTTTTTCTACCCCACCTTCTACCTGTGATAACACGGCGCCTAAACCGCTCGGTGACGCGTCAACCGTAACTATTAGCAAAGCTTCTGGATTGAAGTGTGCTAAAGTGGTCTCAGAAACTAATGCCCGTTTTATGTTTGTTACTGCTTCTTCATGTCTCCTGGTCCATGACCAAGGCACATTTTTTTTTAGTAATTCATGCAGTGGACTTAAAATTGATGATGCGTTTTTAATAAAATTTCGGTAATAGTTGACCATACCTAGAAATGATTTTTTTTCTGAAGTATTGGTAGGTCCGGCTTTGCAAAATGGCTTTAACTTTCTCCGGTGATTTATGTAATCCATCACGGTCGATAACAAAACCTAAGTAGTTTACGGATTCCTGGAAGAAGGTGCATTTTTCTATATTTAACACTAGACCAGCTTCCTGTAACCTACGGAAGACTTCATTTAACCTACTCATCATCTGATCTTTGTCCTCCCCACATACTAAAATATCGTCAAGAAATAAAAGAGTACCGTTTAACCCTGATAGTAGCGCTTCCATGTTTCGCTGGAAAATGGCCGGCGCACTAGCTAGACCAAACACTAAGCGAGTATACTTATACAAGCCTTTATGTGTGTTTATGCACGTGAGCATTTGTGATTTCTCATTTAGACACAACTGATTGTATGCATGCGATAGGTCTAATTTACTGAAGTACTTGCCGCCATGTAGTTTTGTAAACAGCTCGTCATATCTAGGTAATGGATATTTATCGACAAGTAACTGTTTATTGATAGTCACGGAGTAGTCGGCACAGAGACGTATAGAACCATCCCGCTTTAATACTGGTACTACTGGACTGGCATACTCTGCGTATTTTACGGGTACTAACACACCTAAATCTTCCAGACGATCAAGTTCTTTTTCCACTTTTTCCCGAAGCGCAAAGGGTAAAGGCCTTGCCTTAAAAAAAATTGGTTGTGCGTCTGACTTTAAAGTTAAATCTACCTTCACGCCTTTAAAACAACCTAATTTATTTCCAAATAATAGCGGGTATTTGGAAGAACTACCTGATAAAAAATCGTTACAGTTATTTATGGAACATATTTGCAAGTTAAATCGTGTAAAAAAATCTCTGCCTAACAAGGGAGGCCCTCCATTCCGTACGACATATACTCCTATTGTAATTGATTTTTTGTTATACGTAAACAATAGTTTTATTTTACCTACAATATGTAACTTATCGCCGTTGTAACTATGCAAAATAACGTCACTTGTTTCTAACTTTATGGTTTTGAAGTGTTTAAGGTACGTTTGCTCAGAAATAACGGTAACTGAAGAACCCGTATCTATTTCAAAGATTAATTTGTTTCCATTGACACAAACAGATTCCCGCATCGGTTCGCCGCGAATGGAGCGAATGTTACAGCACACATGCTTACCGTCATCGCTAGCATCCTCACAGCACTCGACATAGTGTTGCTTAGTTACATTTTTGTTACACATTCGCTTAAGATGTCCTTGAACGCCGCACTTTTTGCATTTATACCGCACAAACCGACAAGACGATGCCTGATGGCCTGCATAGCCGCAGGCGGTGCACCCACTGCCACCGCTGCCGACGTGAGCGCGCTCGGCGCCAGATTCGGGGGTCGCTGCTACCTGCCTGCGCCACGGCGCGCTGCTCCTGCGCGCTGCGCCAGGCTGAGCATCCATCTTCATTACTTGAAGTGTACCCATGTCCGCTTGCCGCATCGTTTCTTGTGCCCCCATGCGAGCACTGCGTACGCCTTCTGCTATTTCCAAGGCTTTGCTCAGCGTTAATTCCGACATCGCCTTGGTAAATAGTTTTTCTCGTTCCGGTCCAGGTGCCATGCCCAGCACGAATCGGTCGCGAAGCTGTTCGTCTAGATTTTCCGCCACGAACCCGCAGTGTATTGAAAAACCACGTACTCGTGCCGCCCACTCTGGCAGACCTTCGCCGACATGTTGCGTGGCACTGTGGAACTTGTACCTCTCCGCAAATGTGCACTTCTTTAATTTGAAGTGACCATCCAACAAATACACTACTTCGTTATAGCCTAAGGTACCGACTTGCTTCGGTAAAGCTAGATCGCGAATCAACTTGTAGCTTGATTCCGAGAAGTTACTAAGTAGAATAGCTCGTCGTTTGCAACCAGCTTTATCTGCATCTACCCCGATTTCGTTTGCCAGAAACTTTCCTTGTAAAGCTGCCACTCTTGATGTTCGTGGCTGAACACTGTTAAGGTGCCGACCGAAACCGAAGCGGATACTTTTGCCATTTTATTTAAATTGAAATACGCGTGTCTCGTACTTTTCCTCGTCGCCAACTGTTAGGTACGGAAATGGGGGTTGCAGAAATAATACTACTAGGTTACACAAGCTCGTATATTCGACTGCGCAGCAGCCGTTCGTAACAAGTATTTATATTATATGTCTAACTACTTTTTGTTTATTGAGGGTAGGTAGTACCCACATAACACAAGTCTCTGAGGTAAATTCTAAGATTTACCTATTAACATTCGCTTCATCTAGTTAGATTAATAACATTTAATTTGGGATTGTTAATTCTCATTGTAATCGTTAAGTACTAACATGGCTTAAAAGATTTTTGTATAATTCAACATTTACAAGTCTCTGACAAGGTAAATTCTAAGATTTACCTATTTACATTCGCGTCATCTAGATAGATTAATAACATTTAATTTGGGATTGTTAATTATCATTGCAATCGTTAAGTACTAACACGGCTTAATAGATTTTTGTACGAATCAACATTTACAAGTCTCTGAGGTAAATTCTAAGATTTACCTATTTACATTCGCGTCATGTAGTTAGATTAATAACATTTAATTTGCATTGTAATCGTTAAGTACTAACATGGCTTAAAAGATTTTTGTGTGATTAAAAATTTACAAGTCTCTGAGGTAAATTCTAAGAAATACCTTGTGATTGCTGTTAAAAGCCCAAAGTTAGCGGTTATCATCGATCATTTCGGACATTTACCAATAAGACTTGGTCAATCTTAGATTTTACCGGTAAATCCTAGGTTTTACCGTAGTTCGGGCTTTTGCAGTAACATATTATTTATGGCGTATCGAAGGTCTTACACGGTTTTGCACTACATTTCGACACAGTGAAAATTAGAGGGCCGTGCGCGTGCGCATGTGCCTGCGCATCAAATATATTAAATTAGTTATATTATTATGGAAGTAAAAGGGATTTAATTTATGGGTACCTGTACATACCTACTCGTAGAAGGGGCGACGATCTACAAAGCCAACGATTACTAAAACTCCAAGTTCCATCGTATTAATCACAGAAGCAATAATTACTTTTAGTATAACTAATCTTCTATATAAAGGATGGGCAAAAATAGTAGATCAAACGAAACAGGGCGATATTTGGGGATATTAGGAGAAAAAAAGGGGGAAAAAATGGTACTTTATGACCTACTGCAAATAGCCCCAAATATCGCTCTGTTTTGTTTGATCCAGGATTTTTGGCCTAATCTGTACATAAAAGAAGAAACTAACTGATCGATCAATGCACAGCCAAAAGAAGCATGAAATTTGGCAGAAAGGGTTCTCAAGTGACGTAAATGCGTACTAAGGCTTTTTGGAAATTTTACCCCTAAGGGAGTAAATAAGGAGGTTGAAAGTTTGTATAAAAAATCGAATTCCTTCGGCTAATATCGTGAAATTGGCACAATTAGTAATCTAAGTTAATGATAAAGGTTGTCGTTATTAGTATTTGTAATCCTACGACGAAAGACGATTTATAGGGTGTTAGTTTTTTTTAGTTACCCCCAGATAGGGTTACAGGGTGTTAACATTTTTTTAAGGAATCTGCACCGTCGCTGTCCAACTAACATAAACGAAAAATAAAAAAGTGATGAAATGAGTAAATAACAAATTTGGTTAGTTAAAAACTAGACCTGAGGCTCGACGGGGCAAAAAGGCGTTATTATTTTTTTTTTTATTTCACTTTGTAGCCTAGGTAATCTAAAATGTATTATTTAGATTCGTCCCAAACCAGTAAACCCTAGATATCGGTAATCCATTTTTATTGATTTAACAATAGCGTATTTTTGGTCCCCTTCACTAAAACTGCACATAACAAAGTCATCTGTAGGATGAATAGAAGGCAAATACGAATCCACGCAAACGGATTCGCGGGCGGAGTGTTAGTTACAAATATACAAAGATTGTGATGTATATTTTCTGTATCCCGATGGAATATAATTAGTTGCATCTTTGGGCAACATGCACAGATGTTTCGTGTTCCAACGGGACACGTGTGTGAAAACGGGACTCTTTTACAAGGCTACGTTATTTGTCTATCTATATGTTACAGTAATAGGTAGCCCGTTGAAATGTTTGCAGTACTACACATGTTACTAGGTATTTTAAGCAATCTTATATAATATCCATTATAGTTTAGTGAGAGTCCGACTCAAATTCGAACAGTTCTTTGCACTACTTGATTATGGTATAAATCTTTACTACGTTGGAGCAATATTGCGCAAGCGCAATTGTGTTACAAAACTGTACAGCAAAAACAGTTTTAAAATATGCTCCTTGTCTGTCTGCGCTAATTCTAAGCTAAATGTTAGCCGTGTTTTTATTAATTATAATAGTATGTTGGCCTGTCCCTTAGTCTGCTGCCAATTTGCTTACAGCTTTACAATTATGTCAGCTGGAAAAACCATGGTTAAAGTATCAGATTTCGCTTATTGTGTCAATTAAACATGGCACAGGATGCAAGTTAGATGTATACTCGTATATGATATCTGTAAAATGTTTACTTTGCACACCGTTATCTATATCAAAACACGGGGACCTACTTAACTACCTTTCTGTATCTCTAGAATCTCTCAAAAAGGAGACACATAATTCAGCCACTAAAGAACAACTAAAAATCAAGTCAGCAACTTCGAGGCTCTGAGCGTCGAGCCTTATACCCTTCATAGCGCATGCGTCAGTTATCGACCTCATGGCACCCCGCTTCAGTCTGACCTGTAGTCCAGCGCCACAGTTCCCAAGATTTGTGATAAGTGATTGGTCGCCTTATTGACAACAATTTAATTATCCTCTGAAAGCTCCTTTATACTAACTAGTGAGTGTTTTTATTCAAGTTTTTGTGTGATTTACTAATGTGAATGGAAAACTTGTGTGATGTGCAGCTTTTAATGATAGCTTAAGTTTACATAGAAGATGTTTTCGTACCTACTTAAGTTCAAATTGAACTTATTGATGTCCTCAAAGTAATCGTCAGACGAAGTTCTGTAAGGTTTTATGTCTTATTCCAAGCCAGAAAACCCCAATAGGGGCGGCTCTGTTCGGGTTCATCCTCTGGTGAACAATTGCATGCGCTGCATTGACACCGGTTGAATGAGTAGACTGTACGCAATTGATATCTTAATACTAATGAAATATCAGTTTAGGATATACATAATATACTTTAATATGAGGTAATTAATTTAAATAGACATCGATTACTTTGCACTATTGGCATACTGAAGGCGTGGTCAGGATTAAATGCAAGATGACCGCCGCGGAATGCAATACGCGTGTGCAGTTCTACCGGATAACAGGGACTGGCTGGACGGTGGATTGATTTTCGAGAGACAAAAAGAGCAAAATGGCAAAATCCGTGGACACTAAGAAGCCAGTAGAAATCGATATTAAAATCGCATAGCCTGAGTTAGTTCTGGAGTTTTAGTATATTGTATGGGCCAGTTAGGGTAGCGTTTACCCAAATTTGCAACTAGGAAAAACGTGTGCTCACAGCGCACCACGCGAAAATCTTCGAAATTATGGTCCTTTTTTCACTGTTTGCTCTAAAAGTCATAAACTATGCGCTTTTCGACAAACCAATTGCCGTACGTTTTTAAAGCTTATTAAATTTGCAACAATTTATTTCAGTCGCAGCTGTATAAACCCTATAAGCTACAACAAAGACAACATGATTTTAGCCTTTTTGGTGTCGATTACTACTGGGCTATAATAGCGTCATTCATCGTGTATTTATGACTAGATGTATGAATGTTTGTGAAGCAAAAGAAGTTTGTAAGGATCGTAGCAGGTGGCGTTCTGTAGTTTTTGCCTACCCCATGGGAAAAAGCCGTGAGTTTATATATGTATGGATGTATAAATATACATTACAAATGAACAAAACTTTTTTTAGCTACTTCCCTGTCTTCCGAAACCGTGAAGATGGTCAACTTCGATTTCGAGACTGCTAATGCCACTGTAAGTGTTTACTTTTCTCTTTTATGTTGATTGAGAATGCAATATTTTCTTTTGCTTCGTTTACGAGGTAAAAGGAAAAAAAATACTTATTTGTGTATTGAAGGCAACATCGCGACCGACATTGTAAAGTAAAAAGACAATTTCATGCGACTGTAGCTACGCAAGTGTATTATTCATCTCTCTGAAAACAATCCGAAATTTCATAATTTGGTCTGTAGGATTGGGCTATGCGTTTGATAGTAAGACATTAGTATCTACTTAAACTTAGCGAAATAGGTATCTACTTCTTGGCGAAAGACATTTAGGTAAGCAAACCTACGCGAGCGGCGGGAGAACTGCGCGAAAGACAATTTCACGAATCCACTTGAATCTAGACATTCTTAATAGAAACTGTTTCAACTATGTCCTAGGTAAAACAGGTTCTAGAATTATTTCAACCTGGAATTATTTGGTTCAAATATACTACAAATGCTATTTTTGCGACCAATTAATAAAATTCGTGTACGATTTCTTGAATTATGAGCTTAAGACAGACGCCTGCCAAGAGCACCTGCGACGACTTTTTGCAACGATTCAGTCGAGCGTTTCGTCAACCAGCTGCACAGCATTGCGACGGACACATTCATAAACTTACATAGATGCGATCGCGCGACTATACAGAATAAGTGTTTATTTAGTTACTCATGAGTAATTAAATTTTTAAATTAGTAATATAAACATGAAAATATTACATTTTATCGTAGTTCCCCACATATTGTGTAGTTAGAAAGTAGGGAATAGATTTTAGGTTTATTCTTATAAAAAACGTTAATAATATTCTGTCAATTAATTATTAATAAAAAGCCAGTATAAATATAGTAACGATCGAGAGCGGCTTTCTCGGTGTCATTGATGCCGCATTGCAAATGTATCATATCATATCAGAGCCTTTTTTATTTTTTAACATAAAATCGTGTTTACGTGGCCGAAGGTATCTGTACCTTCAAACTTCGACCAGCGACAGCATCGCGACTGTATGACAGACATGAAACTATATATAGGCAATTACGTTATGATAATATTGTGTCTGCTGTTATTCAATTTTCATTTTTCCTTTTTCAGCAACTGATGAACGAGATTATTCGTATCACGCTCACCGAATACAATGCTTTGGGTGAGTATTTTAATTTATCTTATATATCGTTTTTATTTATTTTACCGAAAAAAATTGACCGACGTCTTTTTCGCTATGCATTATTTGACATATTTTTAGATCATCGAAGTAACATGTGTCATATGTATTATTTTACCGAACTATATTTCGCCGATTTACAAGATGACTTTTTGCTATTGGCCGAAGCCTCTTTTGAACTTTTTTCATTGGCCAAATAATTTATTTGCCATGTTTTCACCACACCGAAACAACATTTTACGGAATATTATTTGGTTACAATTATAAAGCCGGTTACTTGGTAGCATTTTCAATATTAAATTAAAATAGTGTCATGAAAAGTAAATATGTCGTGCTACAAAATGTTGTGACAGAAACGAATCGCTGCAAAACCGACTTCATGCAGTCTTGTCTGCCCTACCCCTCGAGTGTTATTTAAGCCCGCGTAGGCTCAGCGCCGAAGCCGTGACAGAAACGAAACTTGCTTGCATGTTGCATGCCTGCTTGCATACTGCATGCTTGAAGCAAGCATCCTTGTTTGCATGCTTCTTACTGGGGCCACTTAAAACCACTTTTGTTCATACTGTTTCATCAAGTGTCATTACATTTAAATAATTAATTAAACAAAATAGTAGGATAAACTAATCTGAAATTAGTTCCTGTTGCCTTAATCTATAACGCCAGTGTAATATTACATTACTTTTGAAAGCTCTTTCAAATATTTAATTTCACTCAATTCTTTTTTAATTTCCATAAGTTTTTGTTTCTTTAACGACGTTTTTTTTCTGGTGGAGTACCTACCGCTTATCATTGATTCAATATCAGACATATTTACTTTTGATTCCTTAATCAGCCCATTCAATAAATGATAAAAGCCAGACTTTTTTGCCAATAACTTGGTTTATGTGATGGTAGGTTCGTGGAATGCCCAATTCATTCACCACTTCACAACTCCAAAATTCGAGGCTGTATTTTACGGGCGCAGTGCAAGTGCCGCATATATAAATCTCGTCAAACCAATCAGCTAAGTCTTTAGCTTCACCTGAATAAGACAAACAGTATTAAAACCGACTTAGTTGTTCCGTTTACCTAAACTGTTTAGTTAAACTTAAGTTAGGTAAATTAAGTACCTAGGTAATGCACGGACAAATTTACCTTGCAGTTAATCCTTAAGAGGGGACTCTAGTGAGACTTTCTCCATACAAAAACATTTGCTGTTTTCTTCGTGGATAATGCCTCTGTAGCAATGATTTTTGCCCATAATATCTGGGTCTAATTAGTAAGTGTGCCCCTATCATTTCCTTTTTTCAAAAACATAATCACTAAAATAAATATGACAATCCAAAAACCCGAAAAAAATGCACGTTTTTACCGCCATGTTCAGACGGCTTTCAGACAAAATTGATAGGTTTTTAAGAAAAAAGAAAATGATAGAGGCATAGATATACTTTTCCTCTAAATTTAGATATAAGAATTTTTTAGATCAGACCAGTTTTCATGAAGAAAACAGCAGAATTCGAAACGTCTTTTAGTCAAAGTTTTTGTAGGTGAAATCAGCCTGAGCTGCAGTTGTCCCTTTCGCACTTTACGGGGTGAGGTTGGAGGTGACGCGACGGCAATAGTTTCTTCAAATACCTATTTTTCAAATTCCTGTTGACTAGAGTCCGCTCTTAAGTTTGTGGAAATATAGTACTATTTTAGAAAACTAAGGGCAAGTACACACTTGATATCAGTTTTAAATGGTATATCTTGGGCATATCTTGTCGCTAAGCCTCGTGCTTGGACTTGCCGATATAAAATTTGACCCAGATGAAATTGGCATCCATGTAGTATTATTATGTCATTAAAATTTGCTCGCAAACTGTATATAGCTGTTTTTTAGAAATCATTGGCGGAAACGTCATACCATTCTCCAAACCATAATCAATTAATAACTCAAATATGAGATCATATGACCTTTTATTTTTATTAGTACATAAGCTATACAGCAACGGATATGTTTTATTTTTGTTTGCGGTTACTGATATATTGCCGTGTATCGTATATAATTGCTGAAAAATAGATGGTGCAATTTTAAATGTTCTGTCTAGTAGCCAGAAATTATGCTGCTTTACGCAAAAAATCCATCACATACTTCGTGGACATTAGTATTATTCTTTTATTTTCATCGTAGCTTTTGTCTTTGATGATACAATTTTCGTCATTAATTTGAGTTTCGTTTTCGTCTATTTCGAAAAAAATGTTACTGGATTTCACCTTTTTTGGGACTTTGGACTTCGCTCGATAAAAAGTTTGTGTAAGAGCACTTTTCGACTGAAGATGGCCCAACAAAATTTGCGAACAAGTACTTTTATTATTTTGAATAATTGAACAGGGTTTTAGTCCAGTTTGTGATACATTTTTTATTTTTTGCCGGCAATCCGAAATTTATATCCTCAGAAGTTTTGAGGTGTTCATGGTTATGATTGGATAATTCTGGTGTGTTGTGCAGGTTGTGAAGTAGGTCATTAGCTTAAGTTATAGATGTCACTAAATATATTGCATTTATATATTTCCTGTTTTGATGTTCACAAATCCAATATTAACAGAAACATTTTATTTTGGATATAGCTGAAGCCACAATAGTATTATTTAAATTTTCCTCTTGTCGTTCATACTAGCAAATCGCTCACTCATAACTAATACTTTTATCGAAAAAATAGTAAATGATAAGTAATTGCAACGACCACGACGCACATCAACTATGTAATTAACAGCAAATGTTATTTATGATAATGGAATACCGATTGTCTACCTTCGCTTAGAATGGTGCCTGATAAAAAAGTAGCAGCAAAAATTAGAAATGAAATAGTGGACACAAACTTTCTACTTCTAGGCGTTTGGTGAAATGAAAATATGGTAATTCAAACAGTGGTATAATGAATGTTCGGAAATATAATACATCGCCTAAGTGTAACTTCGGTTAAAAGTTTATCGACGACAAATGAAACGTCGGAGTGGCGAAAAAAATCGAATTGATTATTATTGAGTTGACAGACATGAGTTCGACGAAGTAAAAAAAAACGAAACGATAATAGTTGAAAAGTTTTAGGTGAAATGAAACTCGGTCAAATGTTTCTCGAACTTATGATAGGTAACCCTTTATACACATTATCACTCATATCATCACGCCTGTATTCTCCGAAGAATTAGGCAGAGGTATAGGCCTATATTATATAGGTTTGTAGGTATGGATGATATTAACAAATATAAATTATTACATCATTACGGTTTCAGGCGACAAGATCGCTCACCCCGTCCCTGAGGAAGAAGAACAAGAAATGGTAGACGAAATGATGGAGAAGTACTTGGACAATGAACGTATCCTGGATGCGTACTTTGAAAAACTGAAGGAGTTGCTGAAGAAATCGCCGCCAGGCCGAAAGGAACTGGAAATAAAACAGCGCCAGATTGAGAACCTGATCAAGAAGAATGGTTTGGATCTGGAGTAAGCATTGGACGGAACTTCAAGAAGCGACGAACTACGAACAGACCTTTATTTTCAACAAACGTCCATCTTCGTTTCGTTTCCATCTTCTCTTGTAATAGAATACACTACCTACAGTAGTTTACTCAATTTCAAGACAGTAATATACAAGCTAATAATAATAAATTATGTTCAAGCATTTATATAAGACCTATAGGGATAAGTGGGAGGGGGGGGCGTTCAGATTATATTATTATTTGGCATCCAAAATTTCACTCATCACTGTCAATGGAAAGTTGGGTTCTTTTGAGTAACTCTTACGGGTTAATTTTGTTGAGAGGAAAACAAGGTTCTTATTGTTTTATATGAAAATCTTGATTAATCTTGAAAGCCACAATTAAACTACGAATATTTTATATTACAATTTGATGTAAATGTGAATGACTTATTCTTCTTCTTTTGAGTCTTTGTTGTGTTAATTAAGTATGAATAAAACAAGTCCATAGAACACGTTTGCTTAAGTAGAAGTGAGGGTATGTAAGACATCCCTACTAGATTTAAGAGGCGGCATAACTTACGCAGCTTTCTTTAGAAATTTAAGAGACATCAGAAAAAATATCTACGCGCATTCAACAAATATAGCAATGATTAGTTTTAAAACAAATGACTTTGCTCATAATGTTTAGAAAGTAGCAGGGATTTAAGTTAGCCAGGGTTAGACCCTGATTAGGATTAGCGGAACTTATTGTTTTTTAAATATTAAGTCTTTTCAACAATCTTACCTATTTTTTTGCAAGTGTATTATTAATATTAATGTTCGAAAGGCTCACGCAGCTCTAAAAGAGGCATTTATTACGAAGTACCCGAGTTTCAAATTAGAGAAATCTAATGGTATTTTGAAGGCCTTTTGTCTCTTAATGCTTTAATCAACTAGGTCACCAATATTTATCCATGTTTTTACTGTCATTGTTCTGTACAATGTTTATCATATTTAAAGGACTTTTGGATTAATAATCAAATTCATTTAAATTAATCTTAATAACTAGATTTTAGCCAGTTTTATCAATTACTTATAAAGTATACTAATATTGTGTAACTTAGTATTTATGTATGTTGGTAAAACCCGAACACGGGCGGTACTAAGCACAGGACCTGGTTAGCGGTGCATAATCCTAAGACCTAACATAACTCATTTTTATAACTTTTTATTTTTGATGTCAGGTAATGGACTGGACATGCTTTGAATATCTTCATGTCTTTTAAAGTGCAACAAAGAATGCAAAACTGTCGTGTTAGGCTTATCGCCCGCTTCCTAAAAGGGACTTCGCAGGGTCTATGACTGACGTCCTATAAAATGGACAGACTCTATTTTATAATTAAACATTAAAATCTTAAATAAACCTACGAAAAAAAATCTTAATAGATTTTTATAGTTAATAACTTAATTGTATTAAAAACTATCAATATTTTGACTGAGCATTTCTGGATTGACACCATTAACCTAAAATATACAATTTGCATTCATAAAGCCTGTTTTATCAACCATAGCAGTTGGTGCACAAAATCACATCACATAAATTATCTACTTCCATTACGTATCATAATTTATAAATGTATTAAAGTAAGATTTAGTCATACAACCTTATTGTCTAAAATGTATTGGATTTAATGACCGTGTATTTTACGGACTAATTGTAATTTTTAACTTAAATAAATTAGTGTAGTAAATGCCTTGTTTTTTAAAAACCTCATCTTAGGCTTTGCACGCACTGCGGTTTTTATTCGAACGATATGTTTCCGCACATTCTGCGACACATGGAATTGTATGAATCTGCACGCATTGCGGTACACAAAATCGTACGGAAAAAAATCCGCAAGAAATGCTTTATAAAATTTGCGCATATATTTTGAGAGAGAGACAAACATTACGTAGAATTTTATCCGCAGTGCGTGTTGTTATGATGCAGTTCGCGGAGAAAATTGGCGGGAATGAAACTGCCACGGCTAAAAACTGCAATGCGTGATAAGCCTTATTCTTTAGGAGCAGTGCGTCCAATATCTCTATCCAAGTGTTGTCGACACTGGCCAGCTACTCACATACTTTTATTACCTATACCTTGTCTATTGTTTACTGTCACTGTTCAAATAAAAATCTTGACTGCAACAATTTGGTGTAAGAAGTAAAAATTAAAAAAAAGAAATTCGTCATTTTAATTGTGAAGATATTATTTATAAAATGGTGAACACTATGAAAAATAAATATTCAAGTGCAGAAGAGCCGATGTCTGCAGTGCAAGATGCAGAAGCGTGCCGTCCACGGCGCCAGATGCTGTCGATTCAGTCCCCGCCACCCGGGATCCCAACCCATTCGCGGAGCCAACACCTTGCGGTAGCGCCACCAGCCATCCTGCATCACGTGCGGCATCCACCAGTACTTTACGTTCAATTAATACAATCAAGCTTGCTCTACAAACAGAGCACGCTCACAAAAATAGCCGCTATCGCCGCCAAAGCACAAATCGCTATCTCTAGGCTTGCGGCCCAAGAAAGACTCGCAGCAGACCTAGAACTAAGGCATAAGACAGCGATAATAGAGTCGGCCGCCAGCTCATCAGGTGGTAGCCACCGCCCGCGCCCTGGTGACAGCAATCCAAATTTAGACTAGGTCAGTGAACCGCTCGACCCAATAAACCTTGCATCGCGTCCCGCGGAGCCAACTGCCATTTCAGCGGTGAATTTTGCCGCCCAGCCAGACCCTGCAGGGTCTACCAAACAGCTCCTGCCGCCGCCACCGCCTGGTCTGTATACCGGCGACATCAACTTCCCGACCTGCCTGCGTCATCCGCAAGCCACTTCTGTCGGTTCTACCACACAGCTCCTACCGCCACCTCCGCCTGGCCTACACGTTGGTGAATTTACTTTCCCGAGCCGCCTGCGTCACCCGTAGGCCACCTCGCACAACGCCACCGTTGGCGTCGACGCCTTTGCAGCTACTGGTGGCCACTTCGCTGCGCCGTATCAGACACACACTGAGCTAGGCACACTATCAAACATGAATGTTAACAAAACTAAATGTTTTAGCAGCGATAATACACAAATTGCCGAGTTAGCGAAGGTCATTTCAGCCCTGGGAGCCTCACGCGGCAAAAAGGGTAAGTGACTTGGAGTTACCCATTTTTGACGGCCGTACCACAGATTGGCTTGTTTTCAAACGCGATTTGATCAAACTAAGGCGTCCTTCACGCCTGTTAAAAACTTGGCTAGGCTATCCAAAGCAGTCCGTGGGGCGGCACGCGAGGCTGTTTGCACCCTTCTCGCGAGCGCTGAGGCTCCGGAGGAGGTCCTACGGGCCTTGGAAAGTCGCTTCGCCCGTCCGGAGCTTATAGTTCTCGAGCAACTTGCCCTTCTTCGAGCGTTGCACAGTTACCTAGGGCGGAGTATTTTTTTTAATTTACCTGCTGTGATCGCAATTGCGTGGACACTATTCACTTCCTTCATCAGGGCGAATATTTAACGTCCCCGGAGATTGCTAACTCCATAATTGGCAAATTGTCGCCCTTATAGCGAGCACGATGGGTGGACTTTGCCTCCGCACACGTGCATACGACCACCAGGCTCGAATTTCTATGAGAATTTTTATTTTGCGAGGCAGACCTCCATACGATGTTCGGCCTCGTGGAGTTAAGCACGTCCAAGTTAGGTACCCAATATATCAAATCGCGCTTAAAAATATTATACAAAAATAATAAGCGTGTTTGGTGACAGACATAGAACTAACAATGTGCTGGAGGGCTGGCACTCAAAAATAAACAGATCAATTAATAAAAATACAAAGACCTTATTACGATTATTAAGAATACTTTCTGAAATTGATTTACTCGCACAACACAAGAAACCCCCGTAGTACCGTTTGCACCATTGATCTGCACCATCAATGGTGCAGAAGAGACTAATTAGTTTCGTTTGTCCCATTAATGGTGTAAATGAAACTGAATTAATAGTATGGTCTCATCTGCACCATTGAGATGACACTATATTATCAATGCGGTTTTAGTTATTTTCTCAAAGTATTTCCTCTCATTCAAAAAGTGTCCTAGACCATTCCAACAGTTGTATGTGATATTTTGCGACCTAGGAAGCACCGAGGATATAGTATATTTCATTACGAGTGCGGAAAGCCTGTCATTGCAAAGAGTTTCGACAAATGTCTACCCGAGCCGAGGCGCAGCCGAAGGTGAGGGTTGACAGTCGAAACAAGTTGCAATGACGGTTCCGCACGTGTACTGAACAACTATTTTTAATACAGTTGCGAAAAAATTAAGCAATTTAATAAAATTATAAAAACACAATAAACTCAACTAACTAATCATTTATTTCTTATAAAAGTTATAATTCACATATACATTGAAATTGGTACAGTTTTTTATACTAACTGGGGAAGTTTTAGGTTGCATATTTACTGTTTGAGACAAACTATTATTAATTTCGTATGATTGTTTATGTATATTTGTCAAAGATGTTATACAATAGCGTTTGCTAGTTGATGGAATTGGATCTGATGAATTATCATTATCAACGAAGGTAGATGGACGAACGTTCTCTTCAGTATTGTCATGTGAAGGAGACGGACTGGACTTTAAATTAATGGATTGTGTGATTTTTTTCACAGTTTCTAGTTTGTTGTTTAATGAATCAGCAATATAGCCTTCTGCAACTGTGTCTGATTTCCAACCTCCTAGTCGCTTTAAGGACGTCAAATTGGGTCCTGAATCTGCCAATAATGTAGCAGAGGTCCTCCTGAAGCTGTGCCCAGTATAATACTCAGCATCCGGCAGACCAAGAAACGTAGTTATTTCTTTTGGCATATTACCAAATTTGTTTATCCCGATTGCTTGAGCACTTCCCTTTTTGGTAATTTTGGAAAAAACGGTCGGTCTTTGCTTTTTGGGACCGCTGATTCATATATTTTTGCACTATTCTAAGAAAATCTCTTTCAACAACAAAGCTTCTCGGTATCTTATTTTTTGTATTCGGAATCTTGATAAGTAGCATTTTTCCATGAGCTTCAATATCTTTTAAAGTAATATTGGCTAACTCCTCTCTGCGGCAAGCTCCAACAACGCCAAAAATCAGCGCAACATACAAAAAAAGGGATTTGGTTAATATTTTTTTAAATAATATATTGACTGTATTTTGAGATTTCGTAAACTGAATACTAAAGAAAAATATAAGTATTTATTAATAAATTACCTTTGTGGCTAAATAACAATCATCGGGAGCTTCGTTCAAAAATCTTTCCCACTTCATTCGATTTTAATATTTTCGAATGAAGTGGGAAAGATTTTTGAACGAAGCTCCCGATGATTGTTATTTAGCCACAAAGGTAATTTATTAATAAATACTTTTTTAGTTGTAAAACCGTCTGATTGTCGTTTTAAGAAAGCATTTAGTTTTGGGTATTCACTTATATCCACGTTGTTCCGTATTTTCAGCATACTTTTTATCATCGGAAACCTCGACCATAACGTAGAAGGTTTTAATTTTGCTGAGAGTTCGGAGAAGTATGCCAACATAACATTTTCTGAAAAACTATTCGCTTTTTAGGGTTCCGTAGCCAAATGGCAAAAAACGGAACCCTTATAGATTCGTCATGTCTGTCTGTCTGTCTGTCTGTCCGTCCGTATGTCACAGTCACTTTATTCCGAAACTATAAGAACTATGCTGTTGAAACTTGGTAAGTAAATGTATTCTGTAAACCGCATTAAGATTTTCACACAAAAATAAAAATAAAACAATAAATCTTGGGGGATCCCATACTTGAAACTAAAACTAAAAAAAAAAAATTTCATCAGACCCATACGTGTGGGGTATCTATGAATAGGTCTTCAAAAATGATATTGAGGTTTCTAATATCATTTTTTTCTAAAGTGAATAGTTTGCGCGAGAGACTCTGCCAAAGTGGTAAAATGTGTCCCCCCCCCCCTGTAACTTCTAAAATAAGAGAATGATAAAACTAAAAAAAATATAATATGATGTACATTACTATGTAAACTACCAGCGAAAATTGGTTTGAACGAGATCTAGTAAGTAGTTTTTTTTTAATACGTCATAAATAGTAAACCGCAATTTACCAAGTACGGAACCCTTCGTGCGCGAGTCCGACTCGCACTTGGCCGGTTTTTCTCTTCTCTCCACGCAATAAATTCGTCGTATGTAGATATGTAGCGACTTTTTGACTTTTCCGGTAAAATGTTCTCCGAAGCATTTTGTGCAATTATACTGAGTTCCGGTGGTGTTAATTCAAATAAAATATCGTCGAAATTACTCATTTTGTGCAACAAACAACTAAACTCGCAAAGAACGTTTTTGGAAAATGGCGTCAACCGTAAAAAAATATAAGCAGAGATTTTTTTTTTTCGTTACCCATTCTGGGTAGGCAAAGGGAACTATGCCCATACAGCCAAGTCTTCAGTAGAATTTTTTTATTTGATATGAAATGAAAATGAAATTTAATGAGATGAAATGAAACCTAACCTTTACTAACTCATTGAATCAAATCATTAAATCTGATATTGAAACAAAATAGTAGCTTCTTTTTAGAAATATTTGCATGAATCATAAAAACTTTTTTTAGTTAAAACTTCGTGGTTGGTTTTTCTTTTTAATAGACATTATTTTGACAGTTGGGAAAGAGAACGCACGAGTTCGGAAAAGGTAAAGAAAAAGCTCGAGTGTGTAATAGCCCACATCCCGAACGCTATACGTCCCTGCAATACGCCACTTTTTGAGCAACTGTATTAAAAAAAACTTTGTAGTGCCGGTTGCTTAAGTACTTCTGGGAAACAAAAAAAAGGAAACATATATTCTAATGTTGGAAATGATTAAGTCGCAAATTCCAGAATGGAACCGTTCTAAATTTATATCGGATCACGAACGATTTTTTATTGGTGCCGTAAGAAGTGTCTTTCCTTTATCAAAGCATCATGGATGTTATTTCCATTTCCAAAACCAATTATGGTGGCAAGCAAAACGTCTTAATTTAAAGAAGTATAACAAAATTAATAAAATTGTATCTCTATGCACTGTCCTGCCTCTTCAGCCTGTATCAAGTATTGATGATGGATGGGATTATATAGTTTCGGAAAATAATGTTGTAGAAGGCGACGTTAATATGCAAATAAAAAAATTACGTAAAAAGATTTTGGATGCCCAAGAAGACACTGTGGTGTTGTTTCGGTGATCGGTATCGTACGAACAACGTCTGTGAGGGATGGAATGGGTATATTAATAACTGCTCCAAATGCAGACCTCCGATTGTAAACAAATGCTTATCTGTGCTTAAGCAGGATGCCGCTTTTAATGCTGTTAATGCATTAACAAAATACACATATAACAATAGGGCAAAACACGTCAAGAGACGTAATAAATATATTTTGCATGTACAAATGCAATTAATTAATGGCGACATTGATGTGCCGTTATTTTTAGAAAAGTTAAGGTAAACAAGTTGCATGTTTTTAATTTAATTTCATGCAACAATAAAATATAAGTGTTTGTGTGGCGTCATTATTTTATATTATTACATAAAGTAGCTGTGGCATTTATTTGTAAAACATATTATTGTTCTTGCTTTTTGGTTGTTTATTTATTAAAACTGGTTCCGCACACATACAAAATAAGGCGTATTATTGGTTTTTATTTTACCTATGACTAGGAAAGTATAGTGTAATAATTTTAGTTTATAGTACATTACTGCCGCGGTCTATAATGACTACTTTGCTGGTCGCGCTGATTATGGCCGACAGCGCAGCTCCAGGCCGACACAGCGCGGTCAGCGTGCAGCACTTGATGGACGAGCCGAGATAAAGGCCGAGACCGTAGGTCGAGGCCTTTATAGCGAGGACAGCAAGGGCTGCAATGATGGCCAAGCTGAAAGGCCTAGAGCATAGCTAGGCTAGCTCGAGGCAATCATAGCGTGACCAGCGAAGCAGTCATTGTGGGCCAAGGTTTGTATAGTGCTTTACTCAAAATTGCAAGTACCTAAAAATATATATAAAAATATATAATTAACTAAAATTTTAATTAAAATGACAATTATGAAAAATACAGTTACTAATATTCAACACCGACTTACCCGGTTTGATATTACTAAAAGTTTGCGATAATTCTAATGCGGTGTTTGACTGCTGTATTATTGAAAAGAAAATCTTTATCGGATAAAGATTTAGATTTCCTACTGATTTTCCACTGCACAAATTTTTCATATGCAAGCTTATATTTTTCCTTTGAGTTTCACGGTATCAAATTTTCAACAACTAATTTAGCTTCATGTTTGGCGGTGTTAAACACATTGAATCGGAAGAATTTTCGCTTTAAGAGCTCATTTTTAGCACAAAAGTCACTAGCGCGGTTCAGCGAAAATATTATTTTTATAAAATTTTCGCTGAACCGCGCTTTTGTTACTTGTTTTTTTTTTTGAGAAATGGTAGTTGGAACTATACAGCCTAATATGGAATAAAATCTTTTTGTACCTATACCAACAGCTGTGTTTTAAATAAAATCTTTTTGGATTTGATTTTTTAAAACGTTGAAACGTCAAAATAGCGGCCGGCAAAACATTGCCGGCCTGTTAGAGCGGCCAGCAAAGCTTTGCCGGCCGCTCCTTGAAACAGAACGGCAAGGTCGACTTTGCTCAAACAAGGTTGTCAAAATAATGACCACATTACATGCATTTTTGAGTAAATGTATTAATATTAATGGTGCAAACGAAACTAATTAGTCTCTTCTGCACCATTGACGGAGCAGGTCAAAGGTGCATACGGCAAAAGCATGGTGAAATAGTTGTATTAATATTAATGGTGCAAACGAAACTAATTAGTCTCTTCTGCACCATTGATGGTCAAAAGGTCAAAAGATCAATGGTGCAAACGGTACAAAAGAGACGAACTAAAAAGCATGCTGTGCAGCAACAAGAAAAATCATGCTGTGTAGCTGATCAAGAAATACTAAATAAATGATGACATTATTACGTTCATACAAATGCAATTAATTAATTCTGAAATAACAATCGGGCACGCCCTAGAAAGATTACGCTACAATTTTGTTTTATTTTATGTTCACATTTAATTTTAGGTATAGGTACTTACCTGGACAACCAAATAAAGATGTTGCCTTTAAATGGTATTTTTCATTTTGACAGCAGTTAGGCAATCGCCTAGCGTGCGTCACTGCTGAACATGCACCGGATCCGCGCGTGAAGCATTGCGTAAACTGCACGATTGCAGTTTTAGTGATTTAGCAATAAGTTAAGTTTATAGAGTAATTGTAAACTTAATTTTAGTCTTGTAGTTCTAATCCTAAAGTAAACATTGTATTTTAATTAAATAAATCTTTTTTTAATAATGATCTTGTTCGCTGAAACATAACTCAGCCCGCTAACATTTTGTAGGTATGAAGATTTATTAAAATATTTCTTTTTAATTTTGTTAAAGTTGAGCACTCCGAATTGAGCAGTAGGAAAAAGAGATAGTGCTAACTGCCTCGCTAAACAGTTTGAATCCCCACTGCTCAACTATTCTCAGTTGAGCAGTGGGGACAAAGGGCTTGTGAGCAAAATAGCTGTGACTCCTGAGAAGGTTCATCAAGCTGATTATGCAGAGCCATCAAAAAACTACCCAGTGTATGTATTAGTACCAACTGGTCATTGCAATATCTGAAAATAAGCCGAGAAGGCTATGAGGCATCCTCACAACCACTGCCTCACCTCTATTCCTGTTTTGAATGCAATAATAACAACTTATTCTTCGTCATATCGAAAGTTCCAAATGTGTTCTGACCAGAATTCAGCCACGTCGACAGCGTTAGCATTTGCCTCGCTAAAGTCGTTCAGGGTGTAGGTGTTGTGGCAAAGAGCACGACAGGAAGTGAGCCATCGTATAAGACGTAGCGCCGCAATCGCATTGATTCGAGTACTCTCCATTTGACTATGAAGTGCCTGCCGGCCTACCTGGCTTCGCGATCGGTTTAGTTTAGATTATTCCATATGGGCACAAATGCAAAATTGTACTACATATAAACGACTTATCCGAATCGATGTGGCTGGTAATACAATTACATAATGCCCATATTGCGATGTAGTCGGAATCTGTAATTATAGCGTCGATGATTTATAAATTTTAGATAAACCGTGGTTTGTCGCGCGCAACTCAACGCCATATTTCAAGAACTTGGCCACTGAAGCTGAGTGACGTGATGTGTTAACAACGTAATTCTTTGGTTGTTTACGTCACATCTACTGTCCTATCATTTTCGCTCTGCTTTGCGCATCTACGTACATCACCGCTTTGACTGGGTCTGGTCCATAAGATGGAAAACAGCCTTCTGTGATACTGAGAAGAATATGCCATTAGTAATTGTCAAGGTACAGATAGATCTGTCAATAATACAGGTGAATCTCATTACCTTTTATAAATCAACTACATATTGGCGGCAAGCCCCGCAACAGCAGCCTTCACCAGGTCATCGGTCCACCTTTATGGCATGCCTTCTAACGCTGTGTCTACTGGTATGCGGTAGCCACTCCAGAACTTTTCGGCGCCATGGACCATCCATTCTGCGAGCAATGTTGCCGCCCACTGCAACTTTAGTTTTGCAATTCTTCGGGCTATGTCAGTAATCTAAGTCCTCCTATAAATCGAATAATTAATAATAATTATAATCAACGCTTCTACATACTTCTTAGTTCAATATTGCAGTCTCAATACACTAAACACACAACTATTGCAAAAAATGCCGGAATGTTACGCTAGCGAGCAACAAAAAAACATAATTCAAAACAGAAACTAATTTCAACGAATGTCAGATATAATTTTAATCATGTTGTACGTTTAAGGTCGACAATGGCTAGACATGGTTTTATAATGCGCTAACATGGTGAACATGTGGGTATCGGTAAATGAGTTTTGTTGGAACACGATAAAATATTGGATTGGAACAATAACATTCCAATAAACAGATACGTTTTACACTCACAAAACAATCGAATAAAGTGTTCCGCGCAGCAGCGATAGCATACACACTTTTAATTCATCTGACATTTCACTACAAGTCAAAATGATGCAAAAGGGGTAGCATGTCAAAACCAACAAGAAAAAAAGAGACAGCTAGTGTTTGTCACTTGCGCGTGAATGTAAACAAATGCATTGGCATCAAAGACTAAGATTTTAACGAGACAGAAGGTACAAACCGCCTGTTTTCTATACAAACATTAGCATAACCTAATAAATAGTACTAAAGGTAGGTAGGTGAGAAATAAAACACGGTGTAAAAGGAAAAATATTTATCTTGTATTAAAAACAATTATACACCTTCAAAAAGATTCAAGTTGTTTCTTTTCTGTCTCTTAGAGAGTTTTTTTTATTTCAGGATTATTTTTATGAGCGGAATGAAGGCGAACTGTTGTGTATCTAACAATTATGGTTTTGATTAAATGTATACGATGATTAAAAGCAGGTGACTGTTGTTTCGAATGTTCAAAAAGTGGTTCAAATATATTGGTATTTAAAATAGTTTTTAAATTATTACATTTTAGTCTCTCAATTTCTTGAGTATTAACAAAATGGGTACCGTTTTTATATAAATAAGATTTTATAACCGTCTCAGATTTTAAGCATACTATAAACAAGTTTTTTGTTGCATAGCATAAACCTGCCATGTCCATGATTGTGACTAATTTGTGGAACCACAATTTTTCATTAGTATATAAAGCATCAACACAGATTTCACACCTAAAATTAATTTTTGGGGGCCGAGTCACCTACGTCCGTAGGAAGAAAGAAAGTGGTACACCCCTTTCTTTTTTGATTCCATGATTTAGAGAATTGAAAAAAAAAAAGTACAGTTCATACAGAAATGAAACCTATAATTTGTTTAATTGAGTCTAAACAATTTTCACTATTCAACATTTTAGAAAGAATATTAATATTATTTTCACAATTTTTGTCATCAGGTGTAGGGATATCTAAAATATCTTCAGTTTCGTCTAAATCTAAAGCACGAAGCCCCGATGATGAATTAATATTTTCGATCCCGGATGACGAGCATATAAGAAAATAATAGGCGTTTACCTGATAAAGAACTCTTCTTTGCCAAGATATCAAAGGTTTGATGCGTGAACCCCGGCAAACAAGAAGTATTTTATACCACTTGGCTAACACACGTGGATGTGGCAAAGCAGTATCAAACACACTTCTTGCATATTTGTAAGCAGCAGAAGAATAAAAATTAAGAGTAAGTGTAAATTTTCTGACAGCGGGGGGATACTTTACGCGATATGGCTTCTTTGATTTTTCTTTAAATATATTCTATTTATTTTATCTAGGACTTCGGTCTTTAAGTTAAGTTGTGAAAATTGTTCTTTTGAAATGTAATCTTAAATCTCTCAATATACGGAGGCAACTCGTTTCTGCAGTATTTTATTTTGTTGAGCAAGTACTTTATTTCTTTTCTGTAACTTCTTTTGTTAAGCAAAAAAAGTTACAGAAAAGAAATAAAGTTAGAAAGAAATAAGAATGTCAAATCACGTACGCTTTTTTTAAGTGCCGCTTTTTTAGGTGTTTCAAAAATTTCTTCCATGTCCGGTATGCTGACATTGTAGAGACTACGGAGAGTTCTGAATATTTATATGTATGTGTTCCTGCGAAATAAATCAAACAAAGTTTAGTACATGCGACGTTATATAAAGGGTAGCGAATTTAATTTAAATACAGCCCGACCAACTTATCTGTGAAACGGACGTTTTTGGAACTTACATTTTAAATGGGACATAAGATCGATTTTTGTTTATTTTTTGGTGAAATGGTGTCGAACACCGCCACTCATAATTCACAGTTAAGTTGGTATATCTGAATACTAAAAGTTGATGTCGATCGAATAATATTTATAGTTTTACTTAGAATGTAAGAACAATTTCAGCATGGGCAAACCGGCGGGTAGTCGCTACGGAATACACATTTTTTTAATGTTTAATTACCTCTATAACAGGAACTGCATTATTTTTGAGAAGTGTTCAACCTTTGTTCGAAGTATATCTATCCGTCGCCTTTAAGTGATTGCTACAAATTCTACTGCTTTTTGAAGGCATCCAATCTGATTCACTTCTTTGTTTACGAACAATTGCGATCCATTCCTGAAGTCCTCATTAGTTGGAAAAGAAAAACTATAAGTAGTTAGACTCGCTGTTGTCGAACAGTAAACAATATTCACGATTCTGAAAGGCTAGAAAAAAGGAAAACAGAACTGTGGGGTAACTATGACTTTAATGCCTATGATATTCGCATCTGTACTTTTAATCTATGTCCGGAGTGCACGCGTCCTTGTCGCCCTCACGGCAAAAAAGTATTTATGTAATGAAATAAATTGCATATTGTCACAGTAAAGTTGTTGGCCCTAGATATTTTTCTTCATGTTGCTGTTCTCCTCTTCATGTCGTATTTTGTGAGTCACCTCTCATGATTCTAGCTCCAAGAAGACATCAAAGATCCTTTGTGTTTAAACTATTTGTGTGCATATCCAATTCCGTTCAGCAGATTGCCATCGTACTCATAAGGCGATATCCCATAATGTTACACCCGCAAATTTAAGAAACAGCAAGGTAGCATTGGGTACCATATTTTGCAATTTTTTTATTAATGGTACCGTCTTGCGCGGCAGCAATGAAAAACAAAATGACGAAAGGAAATAATTCAAACACTTTTGTTCAGCAAAAAAACGCCGTTAAAATCAATGCAATTTCTGTGGCGGCCCTGTGTCTGACAGAAGACCACAGTGTTGGCCTGAATGACTCCCTGAGATATTTTCAAAGAACCTGTTAAAACAAAAACAACCTCTTAAAAAATGGGAAAAATCACAGGATTTTGTTTCTATTTTTTTAAGAGTGTTTGTTTTTGAAGTATTAATTATTCGTCTCGTTAAAATAAACGTTAGATTTCATGGAAGTTTTCTTGAAATCAGACGTTTCCACTTGAATTTGTTTTATGAAAATACATTCATGTTTTTGACAACCGTTTCTAATTGCCTAAGTAACACTTTCATTACAACACACAATTTAGGAAATCAATGTTTACCTTTCTTTATTACTGGTAGAAAAATATTGAGATTGCTATAAATACTTAGAAGTTTGTCGGAAACTACTTCAAATGCATATACCGAGACTATTAAGTGAGCTCTACACAAATTACAAATCTGTAAAGAACCGTAACAAAATAACATTTTTCAATGAACAAAGTAGTAAAGATTAACAACACATGATATATGTAGAACAATGTATTTGAATATCGGAGATCGAATTGTTTGACGAACAGACGGTACAGAAGCCATACACTTGGCCGAGAATTAATAAAAATGTACTTTTATACGTTACTGTTGATCTGCAGATTAACTGCAGCCATTGAAGTTCGAGGCTTATGGAATTTACTGGAGACTATTGTCGATATTTCAAATGACGCATATGTTCCAGTGGACTCGCGTCTGAACATCTCACAACTAGCACGAAAATATGGATATCCTCTAGAAGAACACATGGTGATAACGGCGGACGAATATATATTAAAATTTCATAGAATACCAAATCGACAAACAAGACAAAGGCCGATCGTGTTTCTAATGCATGGCATCGTGGAAAGTTCCGACACTTGGTTGTTAATGGGACCTGACAAAGCGCTCGGATACATGCTAGCGGACCAAGGGTTTGATGTTTGGATGGGCAACGCCCGAGGTAACAAATATGCTCAAACCCACAACTCTTTAAACACCTCCATGACAGAATACTGGGAGTTCTCGTGGGAAGAGATCGCGCTGTACGATCTGCCCGCCATGATCGACTACATCCTCGCAGAGACAGGATATGAGAGTCTATACTACGTAGGCCATTCACAAGGCACTACAGTCGGCTACGTTCTGTGCTCGATGAAGCCCGAATACAACGACAAAATCAAAATTATGTTTTCGCTTGCGCCGGAGGCCTGGATGGGCCACGTTAAAAGTCCGATAGTCAGAATGTTTTCACCCGCTTACAATATATTGGAAATTATACTGAAGGACTTTAACCCTTATTCAGCAGGGATAGACTTCTTTAATAAACTTTCAGCTTTTGTGTGTAGTGTTTTGTCGGGTTCATGTGATACTATTTTGTACTCGCTAACGGGATTTGAAACAAAAATAAATCAAACATTTTTATCGGTTATATTGGGACACTCGCCCACTGGCTCGTCCACAAAGCAGTTCGTACATTATGGACAGCTGGTCCAGTCACAACGGTTTTGTAGGTACGATTTTGGAGAACAAGAGAATGTGATACAATATGGACAAAAAACGCCGCCTGATTATGATTTAAGTTATGTGACAGCACCAGTGGTATTATTTTACAGCGCTCAAGACTGGTTATCGGACACTCAGGATGTAGAAATCCTAAACCAAAATCTTCCAAACGTGTATGAAGCTATATTCATAGAAAATTTTACTCATCTAGATTATGTTTACGCCTCAGATGCAGTTGAAGTAATTTATAGTAAAATTATCATAAAAATCAATGAATTTGAAGATAATAGCCGTTTAGATATAAAAGCAAGTGATTTGTAATTTTTTTCTGGACACAACGCTCCCGACAGAGATTTAGATATGGTATCAGATTTGTGGTGTTATTGACTAACTGCGATTTGTTAAATTAACAACATATTTTAATATGTCAAACGACTTGTTTTTATTTTCTGTTAACGACTTTACTTTTACTTATTTTCAGGCTGGTTATCGTTCATTACCTTGAATATTTCACCATTTATCAGCGACTTGATCAAAGGTCCATAGAAGGTCTTTTTTGATAGGCAGTAAAATACTGGTACTCACTGAGTCCGGTTTACTGGGAAAACCAATCTGCCCTTTACCTAATATTGCCGACCACCAGTCATCAATGTTAGTGTAGATGAAGTAATTTATAGTTAACGCTACAGTATCTACGAGTCCCATTGAGCTCCGAACTACGACTGTGGTGGGCGTGGGCGAGGGTGTACTAAGGAGTTACTAGCCATACATAAACCCAGCGTGTGCTGCCAGTTATAACCCATGGCGCTAAGACGAGGTCGCCCACAATTGACCTTATTAGGAAGCTTACAGTCACCCAAAGGGCAATGGGGAGGGCTATGCTCGGAGTATCCTTACGTGATCGAATCAGAAATGTAGAGATCGGCAAGAGAACCAGAGTTACCGACATAGCCCCAATAATTGCCAAACGTAAGTGGCAGTGAGCAAGGTACATTGCTCGCAGAACGGATGGCCAATGAGGCAGAAAAGTTCCTGCCCCATCTGCCAACCGTTTTGCGCTTCTTATAAACGCATGTTGTTTAAACCCCCACGGTTATAAGATTCAAATACTCCTTTGAATAATCGAGTTTAATAACGTTTTATTTTTGAAGTACTTCATTTCAAAATCAGATAGATTCATAGACACTTAATCAACTTTTAACACCTATGATAATGGAAAGTTTAGAAACGAACGAAAGAATACGGACATAACAGTTTAATGAAATAATATGATTGACGAACTATTTCACAATTTAATTTATTCCTTTTACCATACTGATTCTCATACCATATTAATTATTTATACTATATATGGACAAATATATTTGTAAAAAAAAGTAAATATATACATAATTAAACACTAAACAAAAGTAAACTATACGAAAAAAATAATACTAAACCTAACTACTTACACAATATACAAAAGAAAAGTACACTCAGGCGTCAAAGAATTCCTCCACATCGCTGTCATCCGGGAACGTGCCCAGAAGACTGGCAGCATTGCCACGTTGAATGGCAATGCTGATTCTTTGCGCAAAGAAAGAGCCAGCCCTCTGGTCATGCACAGTGTCGATCAGTCGGCGAGAGATCTCCTTAAAAAGGAGACGTGCACTCAGGCCCCATGACCCAAGCGTTTCGACCCCAAACGGCTCAAAACTGTAATTACCAATTAGGTTACAGTATTTGCGCCGCTTGAAGGCCTCAGCAGCCGCAGCAGCAGCGCCAGCACAGCCCGCCGAACTAGGAACATGAGATGGCGCAAGGGTGTCGACACAGGTTGCGTCCCACACCAGAGGCCTACCCACAATCCACGGCACCAATGTCATGCCATCTGGTCTCTTCCCATCGTCACGTACCAAGCCGCTAGGTTCTAATACAGCTGGTACGATGGCGGTGATAAGGGCCCGACGAATAATGTCATTGATGCTGGATGTGTATTGACGAGCCATATTACATTTCGTGAATTCGGTTTAAAGATATTTATTTTCTCAAAGAACGAATTACAGTTCACATAAAGAGAAACTTAACTAAATTAACAGTAGGTAGTAGTTAATATTACGACATTCATATATCGAAGGAACTTGACGTCATAGTAAAATTATTAAAATAAGGGTAGATTAACATAACAAACAAAGCAGTTTTAACAAAACTCACATATCCCTTCATCTGTTGTTAATAGGAAAACAATCGCAAAACAAAACAATTACTCTTACTCTAATATTATAAAGATTGAGATTTGATTGTTTGTTTGTTTGTAAATTTGTTTGTAATGGATAAACTCAAAAAGCATTTATTATTTATCTGATATTGAAAATTCTTTTACCAATTATTCACATACATACATTGCTACATTTTGTATCACGAAATCGTGTCCTGTGGGAAGGACCAGGGGAGCGATGCCAAGGGGAAAAGCTAGTCGTCTAATATAAAGTTCCGTAGACCTTTTTTAAAGGTTGGTAAACTAGTACACTCTCTGACAATTTTAGGTAATCTATTGTATAACCGAACACCCTCACATTGGATAGTTTTCATGCCGTATAAGGTTCTCACTGTTGCAGCTTCTAAGTCTTCTTGGTTTCGAGTATTGTATCTGTGAATCTTCTGTTTGAATGATATATTCGTGTGTATGTTGGTAGTTAAGATTTTTCGGATAGTCATGCATGTGTGATACGTATACAGTTGTTGTAGGTTTAATAATTTTGTTTTTTTGTATAGTAGTTCCGTAGGCGTATAATAATCGTAATTGAAGAGGACTTTAATTATTTTATTTTGTGTTCGTTGCAGGTGTTGTTGATTTGTTTTTGCAGCCTGTCCCCATACTTGGATTAGATATTCCAGATGTGGTTTGATTAGGGTGTTATAAAAAGTGTGTCTTAGCTTGTAGGGTACCCATTTTGCAATGTTACGTATTGCTCCGGTTAGTGGTAGTATTCGAGATCTCACGTAGTCAACGTGCGGTCTAAATGTCAATTTACTGTCCAGAATTAGGCCCAAGTATTTCTCATGCGTTGATTTTCGTAGAATTTTCTCTTACAAGCTTGCTTTAAAAGTATTTTTAACTGAATGTTACCTGCAGCTTCGCCCGCATTAATATGGATTTTGTCAATCAATTGCGGTTGTCGACAAACAGGGTGAGAAATATTCAATGTTGCAGTTTTAGTTTTAATCAAAATCGGCCCCTTGACTTCTTTGATTGTTTTGATTGATTCTTCATAGTGATGATTTGGCCATCCACGACCACTTGGAAAACTCAGCCTGTATATGTGTACAGGAAGCATTAACGTAAAAACAATGACCGAATCGTCGCTGAAGGGACGAACAACTATGGCTGGATCTTGATAACGACCGAACGACTTGATACGACCGAAAGACGCGAACATCAGCAAAACTAAGTTTAATTGGAAACTGGAGTCTTTTGAATTGAACTGATAGTTCAGTGGGGATTATTGGGATTCGACGTATGAACACGGTTTCCCCTTTTCTCATACCTATTAATGTATTGGCACCTTATTGTGTAATACGAAGCCTTATCCCATTACATAATCTAAATAAATATGCAGATCTTAATCATTTGTTACCAAAAACATGCCTGCAAAGTTTCAACCGAATCGGAAGCAAGTTTCACACAAATATCAGCTTTTCCCATTTCATCATCATCATCATATCAGCCGAAAGATATCCACTGCTGGACATAGGCCTTCCCCAAGCGTCGCCACATTGACCCAATTGCCATTTACCCCCTTCAAATTCGAATTACAAACATCCTTTCTTAACTAACGTTTAATATCTTATCCTAGCACCTGTCAAAATTCAGCTTCATGAAGAAAATTTGTACATCTTGTCTTTACAACCTCAACTCCCTTTTAAGGGTAATTAAAACAAACAAAACACTTTAATTATTTGTTACGGAAGTACTTACGCAAAGTTTGAAGCAAATCGATCCTCATAATGAGAAATTTAATACAAAACTAACCCCTTCCATTTCTACCCCTTTGAATTTTATGCACAAAGAAGTAGTTTTCAGGGTCTCAAACTCTCCATCCCAAATTAGAACTAAATCGGTTTATAATAAGAAGGAGTTGCATGATAAGAAGTTACATACAAAATCAACCCTCTCTCCATTTCTCCCCCTACGCGTTTTATGCAAAAAGAAGTAGCCTATGTCCTTCTCATGTTCTCAAACTATATAGATACCGAATTTCATCTAAATCGGTTCATAATCAAAATCAACAGATCTACAATGAGCAAGAGAGCACTAGCCGCCGCGAAAGCCTTGGATGAGAGGGGTGCAGGACCCAACATGATATCAAACTTCGAACTTCAGATTAAAGACGAAGAAGAATCTTTTGACCTGCCTGATACAACATCTAAGAATCCTGACTCACTAAAGATGGGTGGAGTTCTTGCTGCATTAAAAAGTAATTTAGACTGGTTTGATGATAAAGATCAATCTATGAGTCAGTTTGAAGAAAAAGGTGATGACAAAGATCCAGATCCCCTTGATGATAATGATGAAGAAGATGGGACACAAGAGGGACAGGCAGCAGAATCAAGTCTAGCTGGTGATACAAGGAAAATTGCGACAGCTCTGAATGATGCAGTCAGCTCAATGCTGATTTATCTCAATAATCAGATAATGTTAGCATCAAATAAAATAATTCAAGCTAACGACTAGCTTGCACACCTAGGTGTTTGCTATTCTGCTATCAGCTTCTACCTTCACAATCAATCAAACCTTCAAAATATACAATTTGTGTTTTTTTTCTTAGCGATTACTATTTGCACTCAAATTTGAATTTTAGATAATTTAATGGATTCCATAAAGCACTCAACGCCAAAAGCCAAAACCGCACTCTCAGACAAAATATGAGAATTACTCTAGATGTGTCAAAACTATGATGGTTCTAGTGTGAGAAAGAGACGGACCTATACAGGACGAAGAGCACTATCCCTTTTTATCAGCGGGATCATGAACGCGTTGACACGTTGGTACGGCCCCAGGAGCAGCTGCAGATCTGCACCCATACATCACATCATCATCAATACATATAATAAATCCGTAGAAAAGTCGTTTTTGTACTTCGAATAATTTCCAAAAAAATAGCCAGGGTGTTTAAGGAGCACCAACAGAACCCATTGCCAGCATTTTTTTGATATTTTGTCTGTTTATCTGTTTGTCTGTTTATTTGTGTCATCACGTAAAATGTATGAAACCAATGTAGATAAGTTTTATACATAAAAATTGTGCGTAAATTGAAGTATTACTTAGTTTTTATTTCATCGCAATTGGTTCACTCTATCAAAAATTTGATGAATTTAAAGTGTTCAAGAAAAAAAATATCGCAATATACGAAATTCAGATACTCGGACTGTTGAACTTCATATTAGATAGACGGCGTTGTGCATTTCGTGTCATTTTCTGAATGGCGATGTTAAGATTTCCAAGGAAGAATGACCATAGAAAAAAATGGTAGGTAGTTAGGGTTTCAAAAACCCGCCCGCCGTGCCCCCATGCGGGGACGCAGCAAACCAGGGGGGTTCGACTCTCTATGTCAAATCAACGATATACCTTCAAGGGCTATTTTCAAGTGTGGCTAGAGTAAGAATAATAATTCGAGACTAAAAAAATACGTTATTCAAACTTCTAATGTCAATAATGACGTTGACGGTCGTGAATTTTGGTTCGTAATTTTGCTGCCGCTATTGCCCGTCTGAATAGCCTACTCTTAAGGTTGCGAGTCCGAGTCCCAGCTAAAGATAGGTATTTTTAACCGACTTTCTTTGAGGAGTTTTTGAGGAGGTTCTATGTTCGACATTGTTTTTTTTATGTTCACCGATAACTCCGTCAATTGTGGACCGATTTTTTAAATATTTTTTTGTTTGAAAGAGTTTATTCCCAAATCAGTTCCATTTTAATATGGTGAAGATCTGATGTAGAACTTTGGAAATATACAATAGAACTCATCAATAAATGACGGCAAATCTCTCGCGATTGCTGCAATCGCATGTATGTTTATTGTTTATACCATTTCATAACATAACATCACGCCAGTACGCTCTAAAGGGGTACGCAGACGTGTACAGTTCTCCTCGGTACACCCTCATTTCACCAGTTATGTTCAAGTCTCATGATATATATAAAGGGTAATCTCTTCTGGCATTATAGGTATCTTACTAAAGAACTTGCCTATTAGGTACAACTAAAAGGAGAAAATTAAAAACTTAAAAAAAAATTACTACTGACTTCCAAATAAAACACTAGGAAGCGAAAAATAACTTTATTTACAATGCATGTCCTCGAAAAGTGCGGTTTTCCAAGCAGCCAAACTGTGCGGAAAGTGTCACTTTTTTTCACTAGTGCTTTTTACTTTCCTGTATTTTTTTAATTTTTAACTCCAACGTCAGCCGGACGCATAGAGATTTTATTATTTGAGAAAAGTTTAAAAAATTAGTTATGTACAGATTATCATTCATATAAAAGGTAGAGAGAATAAAACTAATACTTCATTTTAGGCGTTTTTAATTACTCTAGATTTAGATTTTTGTCAATAAATTAATTTTAAATATTAACTAAATATGTTTGGCAGAACGTATTTTTTGCTCGTGCCCTATTGCGTTACGATGTGACAGCTATTTACAAATGCGCAGTAGATATGCCCGAGGAACTATTAGTTAATCTGTGGTTATGCTGAACGCGCTTGAATAAGCCCGCCATTTTATTAATTTCATTTTATTAATTTATTTATTTCCTCGCACAATGCATAGTAAAATGTTGTATGATACACGTACGTAAGATGATTTCCGACTCGTGTCGATTTATCCACTCACTCGCTTCGCTCGCTCGTGAATAAAAATGCCTCTCATCGGAAATCACCTACCTTCCGCACTTGTAGCATAAATAACTATTTTGGAAGTCGGTGTCCATCACGAAAAAAAAATGGTACCTAACAAAGACACCGACTTCCATAAAGAAAGTTATTTTTGGCTTTGTAGCCTACCCTACCTTGGTTAGGCAGTTAACGGGAGCGAAGCCGCGGGCACAGCTAGTAATTATATAAAAATCGCTGTTTAGCGACTGATTAGCATGTTTAGAATAGAATAGAATTTTATTTTGCAAACATAGTTACACAGTTATTATGATATCAAAGCTCAGCCATATTTTACCATTCAGCATGCAAACATTTACATTATTAATTATTTTGTGGCAATAAAGTGTAACTTCCAAGTTGCAAAGGGCACCTGAATTATATTAAATCCATTCATCATCATCATCATCATCACATCATCAGCCTATTAATGTACCCACTGCTGGGTCACAGGCCTCCTCTCTGTGAGAGGGAATGGACCGTAATCCACCGCGCGGGCCCAGTGCGTGTTGGTGAATGTCACATGTCTTCGAATTTTTGGTTCTAGGACATGCCGGTTTCCTTCACCGTTTCTGAGAGCAGCGGTGATGAAATAATTTGCACAAAACATTTGCATTTGCAAATCCATTATCTACCAGGAAACTAAATCATTAAATAAAATAGAAAATATAGTTTTTTTTAAACAAGCTTTTTCGTATTCTTAGCAGCAAACCCTTTCATTTGATACCCATATCATGGCAGTGCACAAAAATTAACTAGTCCACCATCTTGGGCTGTCGTCAATGATGTCACTTAACTTACCATGCATTGTCATCCAAACTAAACGTGTATGAAAAATTTCATTTTAATCGGTGGAGGATAACTGCTTTAAAATTCAATTGCAAGACTTGACCCGAACACACTTACATACATACATACATTGCAAGTTAAATAAAAGCTTGTAAAAATTATTTGTTCGTTAAGTATGAGAAACACATTTGATTGCACTTACAACATTGCCTAAAAAAATTGTTCATGTTGGGTCGGCTTCCGCTGAACCGGATTCAGCTGAGTACCAGTGTTTTACATGGAGCTACTGCCTATCTGACCTCCACAACCCAGTAACTGGGTAACATGATACCCTTAGGCAAGACTAGTGTCAGATCAGGCTTCTGACTACCTGTACAGTCTGTCAAAGATATTAAGATTTTCAAATGACAGCCAGGTCCATCGGCCTAACGTGCTTTTTCAGGCACGGAGTATCTCGATAAGTCAAGATGGTCACCTATCCACGGATCGACCTCGACAAGAGTTGTTTAACCTTGAATATCGACCCGTACAGTTTTTATTATTTTGCCACGAGCTCCTCCTAACTAATCAAGTGTTGTATAATTAAACTAGCAAGTAATTAATTAATAATATCGAACTAATATCTAGTAATGACTAACTAATATCTAGTTGGAAGGTTATGGAGGAAGCCTTTGCCCAGCAGTGGGACAATACAGGCTAATAAAAAAAAACTTATAATTAACCAATCAAGTGTTCTATAATTTCGATCGAGGCATCAATGCTCAGTTACGTCGGGGCTCCGGGTATCGACAAGGTATATAAATAGATATCTACTTCTGTTATTGTATGTCATGTAAACAACCCCCGCTCGCTGAGTGGGTGCATATCAGTATATGTATATATGCAATCAATGTCGGCTTTTCGGGGATCGCACCGCTTCGGCACACTGCACAAATGCCCTTTATTACATGTACCTAACTACCATGTTATCTATACGTGTGCAAACAAATCGAACTTCCGCAGGGTGTAGAAACGAAAAACAAAAACTTTTTACAAAACAAATTAAACCGATTTCCATAAAAGACACTACAATTATTTTTCGCTTAGTAGTGTCTTTTTTGGAAGTCGGTTTATATTTTTTGTTAAAAAGTTATCGACTTTTTATTTTTGGTAGGTCTCAAATTACTATGAAAACCATGTACGGCCAAAGTACATCTCATATCAATTCCGTTAAGCCCAAACACGACTAGGAAACATTGTTTTTTTATTTAGGAGTTGTAACGTTACGTTTAGCACAGACAGCTAAACGTTAGCTACGTTACTAAAATTAAGAGTAATTATAAATTAAAACTAAGAAAAAGGATATAGAGAATACTAAGGGCCGGCTTCGCACGACGTGGGTTGCTTGACTTAGGCAGCTAACCAGGCAGCAGGACGGGCACCCGAGCTAACTATTCTGCTTTACATCTCGATTGTGAGGTAAGTAGAAAAAAAACCGGCATTACATGATTAAAACAATTAAAAAAAATTTTTTTTCAAGAACTAAATTGAGCCTTGCCGTTCGATATTTAAAATTGAAGACTATTATACCCACTCGAAGACAAGGCTGAATAGCAAAGCGACCTCTTTGGTCATTGGGCTGAATACATGATGTCTATTGTCAGTATGATGGTTAGATGTACGCGAACTTTTTGAAAGAAGAAAGTGTTTTTTTTTTATTACTTACCGCCCTAGGGTTTTCTAAATCTAAACAAAATCGGCTTGACATTTCGAAGATATTGTTGGACAAGTTTCAAAAAGATTCTGAAAACTTTTTGTCTCGTTTCGTAACAATGGACGAAACGTGGGTTCATCATTTTGATCCCGAGACAAAACAGCAATCTTCGCAACGGCCATCATCACCGACCCCGAAGAAGTTTCTTGTCGTGGCTGGCATCGGCTGGCAAGTTTATGGCCTCAATATTTTGGAACTCCGAAGGGATATTGTTGATTGATTACCTGGAGCGTGAAACCACTATTACAGGCCAATATTATGCAGCTTTAATTCCCAAGTTGAGGAATGCTATCAAAGAGAAAAGGAAAGGGAAACTTCGAAGGGGCGTGCTGTTTCATCACGACAACGCATCCGCGCACGGGTCGGCAGTTGCGATGACTGCCATTCAGCAAGCTGGCTTCAAATTGGTTGACCATCCCCCTTATTCACCAGATCAGGCGGCTAGCGATTTTTTCTGTTCCCCATATTGAAAATAAGAGGAAACAGGTACGAAGACGATAACGAGGTGATGGACGCCGTGGAGAGCTTTTTGCAGAACCCAGACAAAACTTTTTTTGTGAAAGGGATTGAAGCCTTGGAAAAGCGCTGGACTCGGTGTGTAGAGAGACTCGGAAACGGAGAGTCATTATATTCTATCTCATTCTCACTACTTTTTGACCCCTTCCCTCCACGTGTTTATTTATGGCCATATTTTTTTTTTATAAATATACTGAGAAGGCAAGTCATTACATTAATCTCCTTCAATTTCTCTCTGAGAGAGTGTCTCGGGCTTAATTTATAAATTGATCGAACAGCTCGTTTCTGAAAAATAAAGATAGTCTGGATGTTGGTGGCATTTCCCCGCAACAAAATATCGTACGACATTACACTATGAAAATATCTAAAGTATACTAAACAGGCTATATCTATGTCAGTTAAATTACGATTTTTTATAACAGCATATGCTGCAGAGCTTAGCCTTTTTGACAATTTATCTATATGTGGGCCCCACTGAAGCTTAGCATCCAAAGTTAAGCCTAAGAATACTGTGCTATTTTCAGGATTAAATTTTTCGCCCTTTATCAACACATCAGTTTTCATCTGCCTAACGTGGGGTAGGGTAAACTTAATGCATTTGGTTTTTTTTCATTAAGGTTGAACTAGTTGACGGCACGAACTATTTTGTGCGCGGGGTTAAAATGCATGCTATCTTATCCGAAAACACGTTCAAAAGAAATAGATGCTGTGATGAGGATTAAGAAGCTAGTTCGTGTACGAATTAGCACTTTTGCAAGTTTTTAACGAAATGGATGATGATTTAGGACGAAAACGAGCGCGCCATTTTTTATAAACAGACCTTTGGGAGTCTAGATATCATGAAAAAGCTACTAAATGTATATTTTCAAAATAAAATTATTTGCATTGTTGAATTACTTATCTATCCCTGTATGGAGGCCGTTTTGCAATTTTCCTTCTTCTTATGGTATTTATCTCCGCCCAAAGATGCGTTAATATTAGTGTTGAAATATGGAACTATCGACGCTCATAACTTTCAAATATATTAATTTTTTACATTTTTGTTTCCATACAGGACTAGATAATGATGAGACAAATTGATATATTTTTTGTTTTGAAAGTACATCGTCAAACAGTGGAGTAATATCTAGACTACGTTTGTATGGAAGAATTTTCAGCTAGTGTAACCTTAATAACTAAATTGTTAACATTGAACCAGTGGAAGAAGAAGTATGTAAGGATCGTAGCAGGTGGCGTTCTGTAGTTTCTGCCTACCCCCATGAGAAAAAGGCGTGAGTTTATGTATGTATGTATGTATGTATGTATGAACCAGTGGACTACTTTTGTGATCGCACTATTTACATTGTTAATAACCAGCTGCCGCTTAAGTTTAAACAGAAGTGAATTATCATCCGCAAACAACACTATATCTTGGTTATTCTTTGTGAGGGCAAGTCATTAATATAAATAAGAAACAAGAAGGGACCAAGAATTGAGCCCTGCGGGACTCCCATTGTTACTATAGATCCAGGAGATATTTTTCCATCAACGTCAAAGCTCTGAATCCTATTACTCAAGTATGAACTAAGAAGATCCAGAGCGCTGTACCGGATCCCGTCGTGGCGGTGCTTCCTGATTAGCGTTTCATGAAGAACACAATAAAATGCCTTAGACAAATCACAAAAGATTCCCAAGGCACTTAACTTCCCATGCATTATCAATATGTCCGAAAAGCTCAACATCAGTAGTTGAACGACCCCTTGTAAAACCGAAAATAGTATAGTATGAAACCACTAAATACAGTTTTGGTCATATAATTAGGAACGACTGATACCAAAGTCACTTTTGGATAAAAAAGTTACTTTTACTTTTGTATCAACTTAATGATAGAAACTTAGAACCACATAGAATAATAGCTTTATTAGTAGGTTTTAATAATTTATACTCATTAAGCAAAACAATTACACTTCTCTATAAAAACCTATTTATCGTAAATTGTATTCGTTAATTGTGTTATTTATTAAAACATCGTGAGGAAACCTGGACTTATATAGTTAATGTAAGTCTGAAATAGCCAAGTCAGAGGCCTGGGGTTTCCCAGAGGCGGCCTAATTAACTCTGACACCAGAGGTGGCCACACCTCACACGAAAAAGAAGAAGATCGTAAATTGACATTGATTTTCAAAAGTACTGGCCGCCGGACAAATAATTAAGAACGCAAATAAAAATGTTCGCAATTTTGAATTTCGAAAACGGATATCATATTTTTTTATTGCCCGCTTATTCTGTTTGCTTTCTCTTACGTTTTTCAGTCAAAAGTGCAAAATTATTTCAAAATCATAGGTAAAAAGGAAAGTTGTGATCCATCGACCCGAAAAACAATTATGGCACTGTCTGAACGTGATTGGTCGTATAAAAAGATTGCTGATCATTGAAAGTGCTCCAAAACTAAGGTTTCTAACGCTGTAAATCACGTAAAGAAATTGAACACTACCAATAATGTTCCTCGAAAACCTAAATCTAGAAAAACGACGCCGCGTGAAGATGCTTTAATTGTTCGCTCAGCGAAAGATGATTCATTTAAGGGTTCTGAAATTATAAGAAGGGAAGTTTTTGGCCATGGTGGAGTGTCTGCACGTACGGTACGAAGACGCTTAACGGATGCAAAGCTTTTTGGAAGAATCGCTCGGAAAGTACCACTTCTCAATAAGGTGCACCAAAAAGCAAGATTAAATTTCGCTAGAAAGTATGGCGCCTGGACAACAAATCAATGCAAAAATGTTTTATTTTCTGATGAAACGAAGATAGACTAGCTTCTGACGGTAAGTAGTATGTGCGTCGGTCGGCTAAGCGGGCATTGAATCCTAAGTTCACGAAAAAAGTAGTCAAGCATGGAGGCGGAAACATAAAAGTTTGGGGATGTTTCTCAGGGCATGGTGTTGGGCCGGTTAAAAAGATCGATGGTATATTAAACCAGTTTTAATACAGGCAAATATTGCAGGAGACTATGCTTCCTTACGCTGAGGAGTTTTTGTCTGTAATCTGAACATTTCAACATGATAACGACCCTAAACACACAGCTCATTCAGTGAAAAAAATGTTAGTAAAGACCAAGTCTCTGTGTTAGATTGGCCTGCAAACAGCCCAAATCTAAATTCGATTGAAAATCTTTGGAGAGAAGTAAAAACTATTGTGGCTGCTAAAAGGGCGAGCAATTTGAACGATTTGGATGCAGTCATTGTCGAATCTTGGAACACTATCTCTGTTGAAACGTGAAAAACTTAATTGATTATATACCCCGTCTCTGCAGAGCAGTTATTGTAAGCAAAGGTCATCCTACAAAATATTATTATGCAGTTTTGTAAGCAGTAGTGGAGCCTTTTTAATAAGTATTGTCTATATCATTAAATAAATTTTGAAACCGTTTTAAATGAAGCATTTTTTATTCGTTCCTAATTATCTGTCCACAGCTAGGAAGTTTTGAATTGGTAGTTCAAAATGGACCATAGTCAAATTACTAATTGACGTACAACTGTTTTGCATATCTTGTATGTGGTATTAAAGCCGATTAAAATAGCTGTCTATCTATGTTGTTTAAAGTTATCATCATTAAGTTGTTTCAAAAGTTACAACAACTTGTTTAACCAAAAGTGACTACAACATCAAACGTTCCTAATTGTATGGCCACCACTGTATATATACCATTATAGAGGTACGAACGTAGCTTTTATGATAAAGAAAATATGTATACACTTGTGGGTGAATCCAGTGGGTGCATGGGCCGCAGGGTTTTTTATGTTTTACAAGCTTATTTTTACTATAATTATGAAAGTTTACATATACATTTTATTTTTAGGATGAATCGAAGGTTGTGAAAAACGTGAGCATTCCAATAACTGTATGCCTGATGAAAACAAAAATACCGTATACTATTTAATTATTTCGAGTATAGATACTACGAGAACTTCAGAAGAAACAGAACCTGCCCTGTGGCCACTTTCAAAGATAAGGGTCTAAACCTTATTGAAACAATACCACGGTACGAAAGTTATAAATCGGTTGCTTATAGACGAATAAATAAAAAACAGGGAGTTAAAACCAAGATTATAGTCTCGGAACTGAAGTCGAAATTGGTAACGATCATAAAGATTTCCTCTGGCTGAATATCATCACGAACGTGGAATATGGGTTTTACTTTACCAATGACTAGGAAAGTATAGTGTATTATATTAATAGTGTTAACGAAACTAAATATATGGTGCAGGTCAAAGGTACATACGGCAAATGTGTGACGTCACGGACGCTTTACGGGGCACGTCGGCTGTTACTTACTCTGAGCATAATATACAACAAGTGCAAGTGCTACAAGTGCGGAAGGTAGGTGATTTCCGATGAGTGGCATTTTATTCACGAGCGAGCGAAGCTAGTGAGTGGATAAATCGACACAAGTCGGAAATCATCTTACGTACGTGTATCATACAACATTTTACTATGCATTGTGCGAGGAAATAAATAAATTAATAAAATGGCGGGCTTATTCAAGCGCGTTCAGCATATCCACAGATTAACTAATAGTTCCTCGGGCATATCTACTGCGCATGTGCGAATAGCTGTCACATCGTAACGCAATAAGGCACGAGCAAAATATACGTTCTGCCAAACATATTTAATGAATATTTAAAATTAATTTATTGATCAAAATGTAAATCTAGAGTAATTAAAAACGCCTAAAATAAAGTATAAGTTTTATTTTACCTTTTATATGAATGGTAATCAGTACATACCTAATTTTTAAAACTTTTCTCAAATAATAAAAACTATGCGTCGGGCTGACGTTGGAGTTAAAATTAAAAAAGTACAGGAAAGTAAAAAGCACTAGTGAAAAAAAGTGACACTTTCCGCACAGTTTGGCTGCTTGGAAAACCGCTCTTTTCGAGGACATGCATTGTAAAATAATAAACGCGATCTATTCAGTGAAAGGACTGTAACCACTATTACCTCTAAGTGTGACTTGTGTGCGGGTTTGTTTTCCAGGTGAAACTAAGTGTTTTCAAAGTGCAAATTCGAGATAAACTAAAAAGAAAAATACATTTTGGACGTTTTTTAAAATTAGTGAAGTCATTTTTCCCTTTTTTTTTTGGTGTGCTTTATACCCCCAAAAGGTGTAATTTTTGCCAAATTTGCGTTTCGATCGATATATCTTTGTGGAGCGAGCGCCATCTAGCGCCGCCGGAGGAACTAGTGTGGGGAACGTGCACGCCATCTGACTGCTCTCATCCGCACAAGTATGGAACATGGCAAAGTGCGCAACATGTGGAAAATTCCTGTCGACGAAAGGGGGCGCCACGTGTGGCAACATTACTTGCCATAATAAATTCCACCTCACTTGTTTGCCGGCTGGAACGCAGATAGGTAGCGACTGGCAGTGCCAGGACTGCAGAAATAGATCGAGTAGGGTGGATGATGATACACCCGTTAGAGGTCTGGGCAGTGGTACCCCTGCTATTCGAGCAGTTGCTGCACCAGATCTGGGTAGGAAGGCAACCCAGACTCAGGGAACCATTATCGGGCCTCCTGCAACGGCGCCTATAGTGATTTCTCGTGCTGAGAGTGAACAAGGAACCGATGGCGATCATTCTCCTGACACTCAGCTTACCTTGCGCGAGGAAATAAGGCTCTTCAGGTCCGAGCTGCGGGAAGTGAGGGATGAAATGCGCGAGTTTCGTCGTGAGATGGCTAGCCTGCACTCAACGGTGGGCATCTGCACCGAAAGAGTTGACAGCCTGGAGGCACGAATCGTGGCTCTGGAGAGCAGGAACAGTGTGGCTCTCCCTGACGCCAGGGTCAGTCAGCTCGACCGAAATGTGCGGGGCTTCAACTGGAGCTCAACGATCGTGAGCAGGATCTGCTAGGCTCCGACATTGAGGTGGCGAACGTCCCGGAGATCCCTGGTGAGAATGTGGTTCACACCGTGGGACTGTTAGCGGCCAAGCTTGGGGTGGCTCTGGAGGCGCGGGACATTGTGTTTGCACAGCGTGTGGGCCCGCGAGTCGATCGCGTGTTGCATGCGACTGCCGCGGGCGCAACGAGCCCAGCGGAAGCAGCGGCGGTGGCGGCGCGCGGGCGGCGTATCGTGGTGCGCCTGGCGCGCCGTACTCTTCGCGACGAGCTACTACAGGGCGCGCGTGTGCGGCGAGGAGCCACCACGGCGGACACCGGACTCTCCGCGCCCCCGCGGCGCTTCTTCGTGAACGAGAGGCTCACTCGTACGATCAAGCAATTGTTCTTTCGTGTACGTGAGGCTGGCAGTCGTCTCGGGTGGCGATACCTGTGGACTAAGAATGGCCGCATTTTGGCAAAGCAGGGTGATGGCAACATGGCAAGCCTACCCACTGGATTCGCAAGGAGGAGGACATTGGTCGTGTTTTTGGCCAGGAGATGTCTGCCGAGAGGGATAATTAGCTCTCTGGTCATTCGACAGTTTTATTTTGTAGGGTTGATTCTTAGGCTTACGGTTTTACTCTATGTGTTATGTGTACTTTTGCTTTTGTTTTTAAGTTTGCCCTGTGCGCGGTCAGCACTGTTCCTGTCTCAGTATGTAATGACTTCTTTCTGTGGCCCAGCTGCCCGAGCACTAACTATTTATTATTTACATTATATATATATAAAGCGTCGGCTAGTCACGTATACCTCAATAGTCGTCACAAAACATAATATTTTTCTTCATATGATATCTGTTAACATTGTTACTCTTTGTATCAACTTCCATCCGCTAATAATATGTAATAGTATAATTACTCTACACTCTACTATGCCAACTACACAACGGACTTCTTTATACATCTATACACCTAATATGTACACCTATTTTTATGAATTCATAAAATGATTAAGTCCAAATATTTCAAAGTTGGATTGTTTAATGCGGGTTCGCTAGGTTCACGCCATGACGAGTTTCTTGTGGCTATGGAAAACAGTGCGGTGGACATCATGGCTATTAATGAAACTTGGCTAAGGCGGGGAGAAGAGGGTCGTGCGCCGACGTTCCCGGGCTACCGCCTGCGGCACGTGCCGCGCCCGACCGCGGTGCGCGGCGGGCGCGGGGGAGGCGTGGGCTTCTATGTGCGGCGCGGAGTGCGCGCGCGCACCATGCCGCATCCGCCCGCGCCGCAGGTCGAGCAGATGTGGCTCCGGCTGAACATCAACTCGCATTCGGTTATCATCGGTACTGCTTACAGGCCCGCGCCGTGGCTTGATGTGAACTTCTTCCTTGATGCGATTACCGACTCCCTCTTCTCCTTTGCGGGCGCTGACAAAGTTGTTTTGTTGGGTGATTTCAACATTAACGTGTTAAACGTTTCGGAAAATAAAGTTAAGCTTCTGAGCAACTTTTTAACATGCTGCAAATTGAAGCAAATCGTTACTGAGCCAACACACGATACGGATCATAGCGAGACACTTATTGACGTCGTGTGTACTGACGCCCGTGTGCGGGAGGTCTCTGTATCTCACGTACCTGAGCTTGGTCAACATGCGGTTGTTTCGGTTGAGCTCAATTTCAGAGTGGAGAAGCTTTCCCCGCACTGGGTCACTTATAGGCCGCTCAGGGACATACTTATTGACCATTTCAACGAAGACCTGAATAAGATAGACTGGGAATACATTGTGAGATTGGATGATGTGAACTCCATAGTAGAAACTTTTAATGCATACATTTTGAATTTATTTGATTTGCATGCACCTATTAAACAAGTTTCAATTAAAGAAAGGTCTTCCCCATGGATCACTTCCACAGTCAAAGAAATGATGAAGTTGCGTGATAAGAGCCATTTAAAGGCTAAGTCTACTAAATCCTTATGTCATGTTAACTCTTACAAAGAACTCAAATATCTGGTTAGGGCTGCTATTGAAAGTGAGAAGAGTGCATACTTTAAAACATACATTAATGAAAATTTAAAACAACCAAAAAAGTTATGGAGTCATATCAAGTCATTGAAAGTGAGAAGAGTGCATACTTTAAAACATACATTAATGAAAATTTAAAACAACCAAAAAAGTTATGGAGTCATATCAAGTCAACTATTGCCACAGGTATCTCTAAGGGTACAGAGCGCAGTTTGCCGCATTTTTGTAACGATCCCGAAAAAATTAATGAACACTTTTTGGATGTTCCTGGTACTGGTAGGGTCTCTGCTTCTGACTTGGAGCACTTTGAGCACCACAGATTCGGCAGTGGACACTTCCAGCTTGAGCCGGTCCAGGAGGACTTGGTGCTGAAGCTGTTGCATAGTATTAAGTCCAATGCTCAGGGTTGTGACCGTATCTCCTTGGAGATGTTGATGATGACTCTTCCTCGAACCCTTGCAGCTATCACGGCCGTAACCGTTCCATCAACACCTCATCTTTCCCGGATCTGTGGCAATTGGCAATAGTTAGACCCATCCCTAAAGTATCTAATCCTACTAGTGTGAAAGATCTTCGCCCAATTAGTTTATTGCCATGCCTCTCCAAGATCCTGGAGAAGGTAGTCTCTAACCAGCTTCGGTCATACCTTGAGGAACACGGCATTTTGCCCATCGTTCAATCAGGTTTTCGCAAAGGACACAGCACGGCCACAGCCCTTCTTGATGTGGTTGGGAATATTCTGGAAGCTGTAAGGGCATGGGTACCCTGCTGGTCTTGCTAGATTTTTCGCGCACTTTTGACTCAATTAATACTTCGCTCCTCCTATCAAAGTTGTCTTATTATGGATGTCAGCCTGAGACAGTAAAGTGGTTTGAAAGTTACTTGACTCACCGTTCTCAGTTTGTCCAGGTGACGAGCGATAGTGATGGAGCCGTAAAATCTTCGGGTCCTAAGCGTGTGAATAGGGGTGTACCGCAGTGATCAATCCTTGGCCCGCTACTCTTCATTCTTTACAGTGCTGACATCATTAATTGCCTGCTCAACACCAAGTTCCATTTATATGGCACCGCACGGAACAAATATTTGTATGTCCTACAGATAGTTGTTCCGGCTCTGGGTGTTTGTGTACGTGAGTTTATATGTTTGTAAACGCACCCACGATACAGGAAGAAATTCCTAGTGTGGGGCAAGGTTTTAAAAAAAAAAAAAAAAATATGCTGATGATCTGCAGATGTATTTATCTTTTCATCCCCAGCAGGCTGCTGAAACTGTAAAAAGTTTGAATGAGGATCTTGATAGGATCTCGGCTTGGTCTATGAGAAACGCCTTAGTTTTGAACCCAGCTAAGTCTAAATTTATTTTAATGGGATCAAGAGATTTTTTAAATAGAATGGGTAATGAGAATTTGGACCTGAAGATCGACGGGTGTTCCATTGAAAGAGTCCGGGAAGCCCGTAATCTTGGGTTACTATTTGACGAGCACCTGCACTTTGAGACACACATCATGGAGGCTGTGCGCAACTGCTTTTACAGGCTTAAGCTTCTGTATCGTGTGCGTCCCTACATAAGTGTGGATATGCGCATTCTACTTTGTGAAACACTTGTTTTATCTAAGCTGAACTACGCTGACACTGTGTATGGGGCGTGCATTCTAGGTAGAAGTGAAAGGTTGGTTCAGCGGGTACAGAATGCTTGTGCGAGATTTTGTTTTACCATCCCTCCTAGATCTCACGTAACTCCTTTTTTAAATAAGGGTAACTTAATGAGAATGTCAGATCGTAGAAAGCTGCATCTGGCTACCCTGCTCTTTGGCACAATTCTCACAAAAAAACCAGACTATCTGTTCGGTAAATTGACCTGGTCGCGCGATGTAAATAAAGTCAAAACGAGAGCTTCTGCCTACCTGTTGTTGGCGTCACACAGAACTGCTGCATTCCGTGGAAGTTTCAAATTCGCTGCCTCTCGCATCTGGTGATCTTCCTCCGCCATTTCGTTCTATAAAAACGATTGGAACATTTAGTACTAAATTCAAGCAGTACTTATTACATAAGCAAAAGGAATCCGGAAGATTGGCTTACCCGGGGTTTGCACGCAGTTAAGTTTACTGCCTGTAATCCATTTTATTTATTATTAACATTCTTGCGAACACCACACCACACATATTAAATTCATAACACTCTGATTTATCCAATATTAGCAATATATTATTCTATGTATTCTTTTCGCCAGGTTTATTTACACACGTTTATTTATTTACACTTATTCATTTACACTATTTCATAACATAACTTACATAACATTTTTCTTTTGACAGCCGACCATAGATTTCTTCCGTATTTAATAAGTCACTCTTTGCTACGCGCGCTCTGTCGTTTGTCTATGTTTCGACAAATGATCATTGAGTATTGCCACGGTAAAGATGGTATATGACGGTTGCTAGGTCTACCTTTAATTAATATTTAATATGTTTTATTTATATATTTGTATTATATAAACCACCTTAAGTGTTTTTTTTTAATTTTGTTTGTTATTTATATATTCTTCTATTTTATTTTTTATTATATAAGTCTCGTTTCCGTAAGTGTGTCCGTGGCATCAACAGTGGGCCCTATCAGAATATCAGCGCAGCGTTACCTTTTTTGGTTATCGCTGCACATGCTGAGATAGGAGCCTTTTTGGTCTCGCACGGGGTTTTTATTTTATTATTGTTTAATTTAATGCTTATTTCTCGTGTCTCCTGTGCGGGTCACAAATAAATATTTTTCTTTTCTTTCAAATGTATGGTGAAGAAGTTGTATTAATATTAATGGTGCAAACAAAACTAATGAGTCTCCTCAGCACCATTGATGGTGAAGGTCGATGGTGCACACGGAACAACGGGATTGAAACCTCTTTAACTCTTGTACTAGTAGGTTGAAAACACAATAACACAAATTATTTTACATTTCCCCTGGTATTTAAGTTATCAACGTTATACTACATGAAAAAAGAGGCGTACCTACTATATTTTCGAAAAACTATGAAAATTATGAATAAAAATGTGTCAAAACAGAAATCTGACAACAAGAAGTTTAATTGAGAAAAAATCAATACTTCAAAGAGACTGTAGTTAGTGGATGCAACTGCTGAGGTTACCGTTGACTGCCTCCTCCAATTTCAGGCGCGTGATAAAGAAAAGACCAAATACTGGATAAGCCAATTTGGTCAAAGATATAAAAAATATAGATCATGTTCCTTCAATAAAACATGGCCAGGAAAACGAAAGACTAGACATATAAGAGATAAAGAAGGTCTCCTAAAAATAAATACCAATCACAACTGGTTTTATCAGATACATAGCCAGCTCCATATTACGGGACGTAAAAATTGATTGTTTGTAGAGTATAGTCTGGAGAGGAAGTTAAATTAAAGATATAAATAATAGAAACAGAAGAAACATTTTGGGAACAAAAAAATTAAACATAAATTAGAATCGTATTACTTGACCTGCTTTTTGGTCCCATATAAATCTGGAAATAATAGAATCCAGATTTATACGGGACCAACCTAACCTGTTTTTTTTAGCGTCTTGAAATACTCATGCATACTGCGCTAACACAGGGAGAAAGCGCAGTTATGCGGGACTCTAACCCACTAAAACTCCACGGTGTCCTCATGTGCCGGGAACACGGGAACGCGTTAGCATACATCCGCGAACCCGCCGCGGCTGTCCGTTTCCGGACCCTCCCCTGGGGTTTACCCCCCATCACCGGCGCACCAGAACACACTGTACGCCGTGACCACCCCAGGGACCAAACCAGTACATGGGCACCAGACGACCCCGTGTTCGGCACCCTTGGTCCCCCTGTGACGGGTGGGTCAGGACAGTGGCCCCGCCACCTACCTCTTTTCGGCTGCAGGGGATAGAGAGAGTGGACAACGCTATAAGCCTCCTCTCCTGCGGCCGACCGCGTCCGCCATCAGACAGTGGCGACCCCGTGCAGGCCGCGGAGAGTAGGGCGGCGCAAGATACAGTGCCAGCTCCATATTACGGGACATAAAAAATGCTTGTTTTGTAGTATGGTCTGGAGAGGAAGTTAAATTAAAGAAATAAATAATAGAAAAAACCGGACAAGTGTTAGTCGGACTCGCGCACGATGGGTTCCGTACCATAATCGCAAAAAATCGGCAAAAAAACACGTTTTTTTCTATGGAAGCCCGACTTAAATATTTATTTTATGCTGTTATTAGTATTTTTTGTTAAAGCGGCAGCAGAAATACATCTGTGAAAATTTCAATTGTCTAGCTATCACGGTTCATGAGATTCAGCCTGGTGACAGCCAGCCAGACAGACAGACGGACCGCGGACTCTTAGTAATAGGGTCCCGTTTTTACCCTTTGGGTACGGAACCTCAAAAACTGGAATCTTTTTGGGAACAAATAATGAAACATAAATTAGAATCGTATTACCTGACCTGCTTCCGGAAATCATAAATTCCAGATTTACACGGGACCAACCAATAATAGAGAACATAAATATACAAGAAGCAGTCAACCAGACACCAATTGATTAATTATGCCCCGAGGGTTTAGTGCACTGAGCGACGTTGAATTTGTGCCAGACAATTGCCAAATGTCATGCCAGGACACACTACTTGAAAGTGGTTAAATATTGCGTTACCGTGCTAGCAAGTGCGTCAGCTGAGCGTGGCGTCTTGGGATCGATTCTTAGGTCAGGTTAAGTGTTAATATTTGGTTGTACCAACACGAATTTTCAGCATCCTTATGAAAATTTACAGTGCGATAATCCCGTACTAGGCAAGCATGAAAACTTGTTGCGCCTGATCTCTCCTCGGTCGTGTCTTATTGCCGTCTCGAACCAGTGCAATCTAGCGACATAAAGAGGTTCTCCAATCCATTAGTAAACGGATTCAGGGATATTTTATCCCTGTCTTATTTCTTCGTGAAGTTGGATAGCCCTGGTTTTCTTGTATTAGACCTAGCGCTAGATTTCAGAACATCACCTGCTGCATGCAACTGCAAACCATGATGGAAAACCTAGCTGCTAAACAGCCGAGGCTAGTCAATCGCTCTAGGCCACTGCTGCTTCAGGACAACGCTAGATCACACACTGCACAACAGACGGCTACCAAATTCGAGGAGCTTCAATTGGAGTGTCTAAGACATCCACCGTACTCCCCGGACCTTGCTCCAACACATTACCATTTTTTCGAAATTTGCATAACTTCTTTTGCAAGGGAAAGAATTCAACTCCGATAGGGCAGTCCAAAGCGCCTTCATAGATTTTATTGATTCCCGTCCGAATGGTTTTTTTTTAGTAAAGGGATCAATGAACTATGAGATAGCAAAAGTGCATAGATAGCAATGGTATATACTTTGATTAAATAAATATATTATATTAAAAAAACGACATTCCTCCCTTACAAAACGCCAATTTCATATGTATATAATACCTAATATTTTTGGCATATAAATATTTTGTGAAATTTAAACTTAGTGGCTTCGCAAGTAAACTTTGTAAATTTTATTTTGTTTCACGCGTACATTTGTTTGTTTATAGTATAATAATATAAAACTGTTAAATATAATAATATTTTTTATACTTTAGTATTTTTCTGTGGAATGTGGAAGAATAGAAAAGAAAATATAAGGAAGGGGTCCCGTCCACACTGTGCGGGTTTTATTACTACTCCGTATTTCCTTAACTTATCAAATACAGTCTCTAAGTGTTTTAAATTTACCGTTTCGTCACTAGATGCGATTAAAATATCGTATATGCAGTACTCAAAATCAATTTCACATAACACTTCATCCATAAATCGTTGAAAAGGTCAGGTTTTATAAAACTAAAACCCTATATCGAAACATATTCTCTGGAGGAACGGGGGTGAGGCATAGAGCCGTCAAAGACTCATGGTTGCACTTTGGCCTGACCTAGTCTGCTGAGGGATGTCTGTACGGGCTCCGACCGGCTGACTTAATGCTAGGAGGGCAAGAGGGCGCCAACCCTCTTGTTAGTCCACTAATGGTGATTGAGGAAGCTGTGGATAGCGCCATAGCCGGTGCTCTTCAACCTCCGAGTGTATCCGAAAGTATGAAAAGGAGAAGTACCAATTCACGAGACTTCAAGCCTACAATATCTTAATTAATAATAATAATAAAGCCTTTTATTCCGAAACTAGACAAAGCAAATTTAAAATAATTAAAACAAAAATCACAAAATGTCTCGAATTTCGGTGTGCCTCATGGCATAGGCCTCCTCTAACTGTTTCCATTGTCGTCTGTCTTGGGGTACCCTCTTCCAGTTTGGACCTGCTGTCAGCTTTATTTCCTCCTCCCATCGGGTAAGCTGTCTTCCCCGATTTCTTTTGCCGTCTCTTGGATACCACTCTGTCACTATCTTACTCCACTTGCCTTTAGTGTCTCGCATCATGTGGCCTATCCTACAATATCTTAATTAATATAGCTAAATAAAAAGGCAAGAATGTTTGGCCGTCTGATTAGCCTTTGGAGTATCGGACAGCTGCTTTATTAAAAGCTCTATCATTCAACCAGGACTACACAAATGAAATGCCCACAAAAGTATTTGTTCATCCTAAACCCGGCCTCAGTTACATTCCTGATCAGCCTCAACCTGGCCCTAGTTGCATTGATGAATATGTCGAATCTTCAATCACATGCCTGATTATCCTGGACCAGATCGAACCTGGTCCAAGTAACATTGATTTTGTCGAAACTGATTTCGGTGCCACACATGATAATAGCCTTATTTCAACCCTAAATTGCGAGTCTTCGCCTGACCCTGAACCAAGATTAGTCATTAGTGATAATTCTCAATCTAGTGGTTCACTCTATAAAGACCTCAGCCTCAGTAAGAGACAACAACAAAGATCTCGCAAACGACTATCTTTGCTCTTAAAAAAGGAACCAGCTGAAAAAAAGTTTTCGGAGACACAGTAGAAGTTAGAGAGCAAAAATTAGACAAATGTTCAGTAAAAGACTTAGACTGCGTAATCAGTTCATCCTTGTTAAACCCAATAAGACCAACCAAAATAGCAACAAAACTCAAAACAGATCCAAAGCCTTAGCAATATATATAGATAGGAAATTCTCTGTCGATACATACCATTTTTTATAACAAGACCTCAAGGATAGAGGTTTAACGCAATTTCCATCATACCACCGTATTCGAAACGAAAAAATAACAATGTTACCCTATTAATCCAGATTAAGTATCTGAAATAGAAATCGAGCTTACTTTCACACACTATTATTAGAATTATTCAGTCGTGTGACGAAGCTATTACATTTTACTGTTCACAAAATAATATTAACACACTGAACTACATATTTGAAGGATCTTGTGGTTTTGATGGTAGTACAGGCCTATCCTTAGATAAACAAAGCTTCTCTCAAGGTCACGAAGATAAAATTTGCTTTTTTGCACCTTATATTCCTCTGCGAAGTAAAACACAGTGTGGCCAGGTTCTGTGATTCAATCCAGCTACGCAATCTTACTCTGCCGACCAAGCCATAAACAGTATCGTAAAAAATCAAAGATCTTATACGCTCAGAAAAAAAAAGGGTTGAAGACCAGAATGATTCCTATGCTTTGCAGAAACATCTAAAGGCCATAAAGTAGTAGCAAACAGCCAACTTTATCTCACAATCATTGATGGCAAAGTACTTAATATTATTACTGATACTTCATCAGAACGGAATTTAATAAGTTAGATTTAGTTTTTTCCCGACCAACAAATGGATTGTTCATGAAACATGGATTAAGCTCCTTACACGCGTGGATTCGTATATTTGCTACATCTTGCCTACAAATATCCAGTCAAAAAGTGGAGGGTGTCTCAGAATTCTCCAGAAGCTTTAATAGTAAAAAGAACTAAAAACACAATTCAACAAGAAATAAGGGCTTCAGGACTTTTGGTGGATTTAGTTCGGCCTAATTCTGGCACCACAAATTACGGAAATACTGCTAGGACAGCTTTGTCTGACAAAAACCGCACTGCGTTTGCCGAAATATTAGGTCTTCGACAGTGGTTATTAGACGATCTACATACTATATTAGCAATTTTATCCTGAGGATTGCCAAAAGTTGTAGATGCTGCAAAATTTGGTAATTTCTCCAAATCTGTTGCGAGTAAATATGTTACGGAATATGAATGGTACCCAATGACAGTGACATTACACTAAATATTGGTCCACGGTAAGGAAATAATCACGCATTTAGCGTTACCTGTTGGTGTCTTATCGGAGCAAGCCGGATAGAGATGGATACGACCGCAAACATCACAGTAGGAAATCTGACCGCAGAAAGACCAAGTTGGATATATTTCATAGGGCACTAGAGTCTTCAGACCCATAGATCTCCGATATCAGGCTTCAACAGAGATTAAAGAAGTTAAAACGCCAACCACTGTCAATCACAGTTCTGAATTTGTTAAAAGCCATTAATTTCCATAATAATATAGAAGAACCACAAGCACAGGAATCTAGTTCCAGCAGTTCCAGATTATGACTTGTCACAATCCTCGTAGAGTTTGAACATATGACACACAAATTCTTGTGACAGAAAACGAGGACATTCTTCTTTAATTAATTACTAGCTTCTGGCCGCGCGCGTTTTCGTCCACTTGAAAGACACATACTTATACCATAAAACATCCTTATAGCACTCGGCAATAGTGTAGCTCTCTATTTGTGAAATAAATTTTGAAATCGGATGTGTAGTTTCGGAGATCACCCAAATTATTATATAAATCTATAAATATTATAGATACCGTTAAGTAGTACTGCACCCGGCATTGTCTCCATAGTTTTTTTTGTGTTCTGGGAGTGTTAACCCTATTATTAGAAAAAAAAACCTTAGAATCATCATATCTTCGATTTCCTGATAGATTTGTATCTGATTTTTTATAATTAATACAGTTCTGAAATATATTTTAAGATAAATATGAGGTGCTACTTATAAAATATGTCCGAGTTTGTATGGGCTACAGTAGAATCATAATATTTGTGTAACCACTTACTATACAAGTTTTTTTAAACATCTAAGTCATTACTTGAAATGTTCTGAGTAGCACAATACCTAAACCAAAACTAACAACCCAATCCATCATCAATTAGTTAGGCCGCTATAGTAACCTAGTTGTATTTTACTGTCTATGCGTTTGTAAATACTAATAAAATAAAATAATGAACTATTAAGAGCAATATTTAATAGAGTATTAAGACGACGACTAACGCCAACGACCTTGAGGGAACAAAACGTGCCCTCGTTTCACACCCGCGCGACCCATAATTTAGTAGTTTTTTGTACTTTCCTTGTTATTCTATGACTTTAAAAAACAAAGCTTCAGATGAAAATGTAGATAATTTAACAGTCTTTGAGATGGTGTCGATTTCATTAATATACGCCCAGTGGTTTTGGTGCAATTGTCGTGTTTTTGTCCGTTTTAGACATAACTTTACAAATTAATTACACTATGTTATACGAATATAACTCAAATTCTGTTTAGATGAAATTATTATAAAAATGGTCTAATATAACATATATTTTTTCCAAAAAATTACGACTAGCCGTTTAGACGAGATTCTCATTTTAAAATCAGCTACTCAAGGGAATCGTCGCCTTAAAAAAGATCATTTAGTAAATCATAAAAAAACATGGTGGTGACATGGCAACATAACCATATTTTTTATTTCGATATTATCATTTTCTACAGAGTTTTAACCTATGACATTTTTAGATATTCGTAAAGCTTGAATCTTGAGCATTTTTTTGATATAATATAAAAATACATTGGGTTATAAATAAAATTGTACTTACATACTTGTAAACACAGGGGAGTAAGCCGCTTGCGAAAACTTTACACTGACAATAGACAGATGACTTTCAATTTTGTCATGAGGACCCAACACACTATACATGAGAACCTTGAGCGTTATGGAGAACACACAAGAATGTTCCTTTATTATATGCGTTTCTGAATATAAAAAAATGAAGAAATCTATCTAACACTGATCCGGTTATTAAAGGAATATATGCCAGAATGGAAACCACTGAAATATATGTCTGACTTCGAGCGAGGAGCAATGAACGCCATATCAACTTGTTTTTCCTCGGTTGAAGTAAAAGGATGCTTCTTTAATTTTAGTCAAGTCTTTTGGTCTTTAAGTCAAGAGTGAATAGGTTATATCTAGGCAAGCGTGTTTTACCGTCGACCACATCATCGCTTACCATCAGGTAAGATAGTGGTCAGTGCGAGCCTATAGGTTATAAAAAATCAACAAAAACAAAAGAGTCATAATTAATGGAAGAAAGCTACAGCGTTGAATTTTAAATTCGATTGTTTTACAATCGATTTCGCAAACATGTAGCACTATCAGCCTTATTACCTCTGCCACCTAGAGAATATATCTCAGATGGCTGGTGCTACGTAATGGAAGACAGTCCAGAATCTAAAGAAATACAAGCATTCAACGATGACATGGTAAAACAATGGCTGGAAGATGAAAGTTTCGTTGACACTTGGTGTGCCTACAATCAACGCCATCGCACAACCAATGCTGTGGAATCCTGGCATAAATAGCTCAACAGCAGTCTGCCATTAAAACATTATTTGATTGTGTTCGAGTTTAAACCGAACACGCAGCGAAAATGCATAATTGCATCAAAAGCAAATATGCACATTCGCTCGTTTACCAAAATGTGGGCCAGTTCGCGTTTAGATCTCGTCAGAGACACCACGTACTCGTAACCAAACCATAACCATTTTACCATACTTTTTACCATTAATTTAGTCATATAGTTTACCATAATTTACCATTTCGCGTATCTAAGTGTTATATAGTGTTTCAATATAGTTGTTTCCCTTATAATCCAAGACTTTAACTTTTACCATATCCTATCATTACAAGAAAGGTGTGTTAGGTCACCATAGCACCAAGCACTACTTTCTACATGGTCCTTCGAGCATTTAATTACCAGTGACTACCAAGTGATACAGTGCCACGCAAACCAGAAGATCGCTGCAATTGGGAGAACCTCGGATTGCAGAGACGGTCGGTTGGAGCATAAAGGTCAGATCAAACCATTATATAAACTAACCATTACCATTTTTTTAAACAACTCCAAGAATGGACTCCGCGCAGCGAGAGAGTTATCTCCCTACAGAGAGAGGGTCCAGCAAGCTGAACCAGTTATTAAAGAAGCAGAGTATACATTTCAAGGCGTTCATGAGAACCGTGAGTAATATTGAAGTAGATAAGTTCGAGAATCAGTGGCAATTCGAGAACGCTCTAAAATCACTAGATAGCCGATGGGGTGAGATTGACAGACTTCATTGGGAAATTGAAGGTGAGGATGGAGGCGACGATATTACGTACCAAATGGAATTCTGCAAGCACGAGGAAAAGTACAGTGAGTTGACAAACGACATCAACAAAAAGATGTGGGCAGTGAAGCACCGAGAGAAGTCAGCTCCGAAGATGGACATCCCCGTGTTCAATGGAACTTACAACCAGTGGGTTCCGTTCAAAGACTTGTTTAGCGAAGCGATCGACAAAAACCCGTCGATGTCTAATGCGCAAAAAATGCAGTTCTTGAAGAGTAAGGTGACTGGAGAAGCAGAGCGTCTGATTCACCATTTACAGATTAGCTCAGACAATTATCAGGTATGTTGGGAAATTTTAAGCCACAGATATGGTAACAAGAAATTGATTTTCACGTCCCATATCAATATCTTACTTGGGCTGCCCAATATACAACAGCAATCGCTGGCTACGATTAAAAAACTGCATGACGTAACCAGGGAGACGTTACACGCTATACAGAATCTGGGAGTGGATATAGCAACTTGGGATCCACTTCTAGTGCACCTACTAGCGCTAAAGCTGGATAATGATACCTTCACCGAGTACATAGAATCGGTCAAGAATCCTAGAGAGCTACCCGATCTGCAAGAGTTCCTGGAATTCTTGGAGAAAAAATTCACAGCGCTAGAAGCGTCTCGTCGCAAGCAAGAACCAGCTAACCAAAAAACCACGCCGCATCAACCATTCCCATACAGCAACCACAACCAAAACCAGAAGAAACTTTTTCAACGAAACAACCATCAATCAGGCAGCAAAGAAAACACAAAATCAAATGCATTACACGTGTCGCGGTCGATAACCTGTGCATTGTGCAATTCTGACCACGGATTGTGGCGTTGCCCTGATTTTTTACAAATGACGCACGAGCAAAAATTAAATAAGATTGAGCAATTAAATTACTGCAAAAACTGCCTATGCAGTCATAACAATAAACTATGTCAATCGAACAAACGATGTCGTAAATGCTTAGCTACACACAACACGCTACTTCACGAAGCATTGGAAAAACAAAGTCCAACTGTGTCAGCAGAAGTAACAACCAAGAATGTTGCAACCAAAAAGGGCCCATCTAGGTCATCTCACGCGTCATGGGATGACATATCGGAAATACTTTTAGCCACCGCTATTATAAAAGTCAAGGGAGCTAATGGAATACAGCACAAGATGAGAGCTTTAGTTGACCAGGGTTCCCAACTATCGTTAATAACTGAAAACGCAGCCCAGATCTTGAGATTAAAGAGGGCTCATTTCAAAGGTCAAATATTCGGCGTCGGTGAAAAAGAAAATAACGCGAAAGGAATGTTACAGGTAACACTACATTCTGCAAATAGTGAATTTACCTGCGACACGAACGTTATTATTATGAATAACTTGATCAAGCGATTGCCAAATAAAACGTTTACCAAACCAATAACGTGGAACCATATCCAAGGGATACAATTGGCTGATCCAGAGTTTTACGTAAGCAGACCCGTAGATATACTTCTAGGCGCAGATGTTTACAGCAAAATAATGTTAGGAGGTATCTTGAGAGGAGATAACGATAAGCAACCAATCGCCCAACAGACGAAAATAGGATGGCTACTCTGTGGATCCATGATACCACACTATCAGTGCAACGTGGTTCTCAACAACACAGAAGACCTTCTGAAATATTGGGAGAACGAAGACATACACCAGAAGAAAGAGATGTCCAACGATGACCATGAGTGTTTACAGTATTTTATTAAAACCACTAAGAGGCTTGAGGACGGAAGGTGCGAAGTCCAACTACCACTCAAGCCGGAACACAAAGACAAGTTGAGTGCAACCAACCCACAAGCATTAACTCAATTAAGAAACTTAGAACAGAAATTTCCTGACGCAGCAAAAGTATTAGAAGACAGTTTCTATAGGGACGATTTTTGCGGAGGGTATCATTCAATGGAAGCAGAAAATAAACTGAAATCCGATCTCATAAAAACCATACCATCAAAACATTGGCAATATGTGAAGACGACAGATAATCCAGCCGACAATGCAAGTCGTGGTTTGACTGTCAGGCAACTCAAAAACCACAAGATATGGCGGCAAGGGCCGTCATGGCTGCCATCATACACCAATCAAGAAAACCACCAAACCATATACGAGACGAACTTAGAAGTAAAGCCGTCTATTTTAAACCAAACCAACGCGGTAGTCATTGGACAACCAAGAGAATCGCTGACTACCGAAAATATTAAACATTTGATAAACAAATATAGCACCATAACAAAAATCATACGTATTTTTGCGTGGATACTGCGATTACCTACCTTGAACAAACCAGTTCGCCGACCCTACCTCGAATTACACGAGCTTCGTCGGGCTAAACAGCTGATAATCAAAAACGTTCAGCGGGCAGAATTTGCAAACGACCTAGACTCAATAAATAAACACGGAAGAGTGCACTCCAAAAGCAAGATTTTGAGTTTGAATCCAACCATAGATGAACGTGGCATTTTACGTGTGGGTGGGAGATTAGAAAACGCCCACATGAGTCTTGAGAAGAAACATCCCATCATCTTACCTCACGACCACCCGTTAACCACATTACTTATCGATCAAGCTCATAAATTGTCCTTCCATGGCGTAGCGCGTCTAACGTTAGCAAACCTTCGACAACAGTTTTGGATTATCGGCGGACATATGGCGACTAAAAAGTTTATACGAAAATGTGTCATATGCAGAAAGCAAAATCCCGTGCGGCAGCACCAGCTCATGGGAGAATTACCAGAACCAAGAGTGAATCCCGAACATGCATTTAATCACTGTGGCGTAGATTACACAGGCTTCGTAGAGGTCAAGGCCAATCAAGGACGGGGAATCAAAACTACGAAGGGATACATAGCAGTTTTTATATATATGGTCACGAAAGCGGTTCACTTAGAACTCGTGTCAGTCCTGAGCAGCTCCGCCTTTTTGGCAGCTCTAACCAGAATGGCTGCCAGAAAAGGGGCACCACGACATATGTACAGTGACAACGGCACTAACTTCGTGGGAGCAAACAGGATGATACAGGAAGAATTTAACCAGCTTCGCGAAGTATTCAGTGACAGTTTTATAACCGAGATAGCAGAGATGGGCATAGAATGGCACTTAAACGTGCCTAGCTGGCCTAATGCCGGCGGTCTATGGGAGCGAGCAGTACGCAGTCTAAAACATCATCTCAAGAGGGTCATCGGTCAACAAAGACTAACCTTCGAGGAGTACACCACATTGTTAGCTAGACTAGAAGCGTGCCTCAACTCTAGACCTCTTTGCGCGATATCAGAGGATCCTGAGGATATAAACTTCCTTACACCAGCTCATTTCTTATCAGGAAGACCAGGAACAACGGTAATAGAAACCGAGCAGGACGCTAGAACCAAGTGGCATCTAACCAACAAGCTTTTCCAAGATCTTTGGAAACGATGGAAGACTGAATACTTAGTACAACTATCATCAAGAAGTAAATGGATGGAACCACAGAAAAACATCGAAATTGGAGATCTTGTAGTGATTCATGATGAGAATCTGCCTCCAGGAAAATGGGCTCTTGGACGTGTGGTCGACACACATCCAGGAAATGATGGTCTAACCAGAGCAGTTTCATTAAAAACCAAAAATGGGGTCATGAAACGCCCCATTGTGAAACTCTCAGTTTTGCCTGTTAACCAGGATAATGTAAATATACCAGAACCAGACAAAAAACCAACAACCAAATTACCAGAAAGAAGAAGAAAACCGAGGTCAAAAATCGCAACTTTAGCAACCGTTTTACTGAGTTTTTTCATGCTGATTTATCCATCTTACGGTTTAGACGCCGTGAAACCATTTCCGAACAACCAAACGCTTTACTTTGACCCTGTTTCAAAAGTACAACTAATCAGGGATAAATGGACATTAGTCATGTACTACGACATGGGACCCTATTGGACAGGTATGAACACTTATAACAAAATAGCAAATTACCAAGAAAAATTGTGTGCAACCATAGAAACACAAAACCATTGTAATACGATCGTGCAGCAAGCCCGGCACGACTACCAGGAACTCGAATACTACAATGAACTTTTGCTAACACAGCATTTTGATATCCACGCTAGACGGCGACGCGCCTCGGGGAAGACGTGTCGGCGCCGACGAGGCCTTATCAACGGTATCGGGTATCTAGCGAATGACTTAATCGGAGTGTTGGACTCGCGTTTTGCAGACCAGTATGAAAAGGACATTGAAATCATACATCGCAATGAGAAACACCTTTCTAATTTATGGAAAAACCAAACTTCCATTATTGAAGCAGAGTTCAACCTTATGAAAAGAATGGAGATCACTGTAAACAAACAGCACAAATTAATAAACAAGAAGCTTATGGAATTGCAAGAAAATGCGAGCACTCTCCAACGTGAAATACAAAACATTTCATACGTCAATGACTTCACATTGTCAGCGATGTCTGGAAACAGCTTGCTGCAAGGATTAAGGCGACTTCAAGACACTCTGCTCGATGCATTAACAGACATCTACCACGGTCAAATTAGCATACATTTACTGCCACCAACGCAACTAAAACGTGAGCTCCGAACCATATATGGCCATATGCCAAGCGAACTCACACTACCAATTACTAATTTAGACACTGACCTTCAGTATCTTTACAAACTATTGAAAGTCAAGGCCAGAGCGACGCAAAAATTTGTTATAATTGAAGTTACTTTTCCACTAGTATCCAGAGAAAGTTTCAAACTGTACAAGATAATACCTGTACCGCACCAAACAAACACCATGATGACCACGATAATACCAGTTGCCGAATATGTGGCAGTCAACCTAAAGAAAGATTCATACTTTAGCATGTCCCCACAGGAACTAACGGCATGTCTACACCATGGACCAACTTACATGTGTGAGCTGCTAAAGCCAATAACAGACCTGCAAAATGACGAAAGTTTTTGCGACAAGAACCCGGCAACCAACGAATGTAAAGTACAAAAAACCAACTGCACCAACGTATGGATTGAATTACATTTGACTTCTCAGCACTTTTACTTTTGTTGTGACACCTACACAATCAAAATAATATGCGGCGATCATGTAACAGTTCGTCAGCTGAGTCAAGCCGGGGTCATTGGCATAGGTCAAGAGTGTGTCATCAAAGGAAAGGACTTCTCATTATATTCGATACGTCAACAGTCCAACCAAGTGAACATTTCACCAACCATTTACATGCCCGAATTCGACCAAATTAATCACTTGATTAACCTCAAAATCCCAGAAGAAAAGCAGACCGATGACGGAAACCAAAACATATCTATGACCAGTCTGGGGGAGGCGATAGAAAAACTGAAGAAAAGCGATTCAGAAATAGAAGATTTGTCACCCCATGATATTCACCAATTCGTAATATGCTACGTGTTGGTGTCGATCGCTCTATGCGTGGCAGCAGCCTGGATGTGGCGAACGGGACGATGTCGCCTGTGTGGGAAGGCTTCCGCTGGGCATCGTGGCGAGGGATCCCGCCGGCAGCAAACCGCGGTGACACCGCCGCCTCCGAGACCTCGACGCCGCAGCGAGAGATGCTGCCAACAGGAGTTAGCAGCGACTCCGCTGACTCCGAAACCAACCAGAAGACGCGAATCATATAGTGAAGTGCTCAGTGCCAGTGATCTAAAGAATAAAAGTGAAATCGGTTTTCCCTTACAAAATTATGCCAAACGCTGGCCAAGCGCGAACTATAGTTCGATAAAACGTGACACAAAATATATGGACACAGGCAATCAAAATAGTGCTTTTACTGTGGAAGACTCTATAGTGTAATTTTAAACAATCATTAACCAACTTTTTAATGTTTTTAATAACGATAGTATTTAAGTAGACCAATATGCTTTTAATTTTTGCTTTTAATATGCCTTATCAATGCTGTTAAGCTTACCAGATAAGATCACTAGTTTAAGTAATTTAATGTTATATACAAACCATATCATCATCCCGCATTTCTTCTCGCTCTTGGGAATATGTTCGAGTTTAAACCGAACACGCAGCGAAAATGCATAATTGCATCAAAAGCAAATATGCACATTCGCTCGTTTACCAAAATGTGGGCCAGTTCGCGTTTAGATCTCGTCAGAGACACCACGTACTCGTAACCAAACCATAACCATTTTACCATACTTTTTACCATTAATTTAGTCATATAGTTTACCATAATTTACCATTTCGTGTATCTAAGTGTTATATAGTGTTTCAATATAGTTGTTTCCCTTATAATCCAAGACTTTAACTTTTACCATATCCTATCATTACAAGAAAGGTGTGTTAGGTCACCATAGCACCAAGCACTACTTTCTACAGATTGATTTATATCAGCTTGAGAAAGCTTTAGAAGACGACGCAAATATGCAAATCGTGAATATGAACAGTGTTGAAATGCCAAACCCAAAACGAAGGGTAACAAATGAAATTGTAACCGATAAGTGGTGGTACCAACATGTAACTTACCAACTTCTCACTGGGAAAATTACAGTTGGTCACTGTTTGGAAAAGATTACACTATAAGTAACTTGTCCAATTAATAGGACAAAATTAAGTTATTTTATTTATTCGATCGATTTTTATCGAAATCTTTAATTATTTAAAAAGGATTATTTTCATTCCATCTATTTAAAATATTCGTCACTAAACGCATCTCCTATTTATTTTTCTCATAGATGAAAAGCAGAGTGTGCCACACGGTACCAAAATTATTTAACCTCGAGCGACGTACTTTGAAACCCTCGCTACTCTTAGGATTCTACTCTAGAATCCTTCGCTTCGCTCTGGATTCAAACACGCTCTCACCCTCAATACATTATTTTGGTCCCTTATGACACAATATATTATTTTATTTGTCATATCATTAATTTTATTTAAATTGGCTCTGGAAAAACAAATATTGGTTGGATAATATATTGGTAATATTGAATTATCTGTCAGCGTCATCTTCGTGAAGGAACAGAAAAATCGGCCTCATCACTGCGCTCTCACTATTTCTAAACGAGCGGAGCTGGCGAGGCGACCGCGACGTCAGCCTGCGTGCAACTCGGCAACTCCAGGGCGGCACAGCCGAAATGCCTTCTGGACATCGCGGCTCCCCAGGCCGCCAGCGCGACTGTGCCGCTTTGACACAAGTTGTCAACTTCTGTCACATTTTTATGTTTTTTTTACTTATCTTTTAGTTTTTTATTTGTTTTAATTGTGAATATTAATTAACTGTATCAGTTCCAATAAAAATAGATATATTTTAAGTGGTATGTGGTGGACAATAGTGCGTGTCAAACTTCATCATCACTAAACATCCTGGAGAGGTGTCCTCTGTGCACCCAGGCACGTTTCTTTAATGATAAGCGGGGCGTGAACGAGCATGTTGGGCAGGCACATAAGCCCAAAAATGCAACCACTTCAGAACCTGTTGTTACTACACCTCCTACTCTTACATCAACTACATCCAGATTTGACCCTATTTGGAAAACACTTTCGAAATTGAATAAATCTTTTCCGGTTTTAAAACGAGTTCCCCGTTTAAAAGACTTTGGCTAGCAAAAAGACGAAGTAGCATTTCAGCCCATAATTTGGATTGAAAATCATCGACATAGAGGTTAACGTCTTAAAGAGGATCCCATATGGTCGAATCGAAATTAGGGGAAGGTGACATTAGCGGAGCAGCCAGGATTCTTTTTTTTAGTAGTGTTGTGGTGGCACTGTGTTCTCCAGATACTCTTTCAGCTCTGGTAGCAAAACTTAATTTTGATAGTAAACACAATAATGTTTAAGATTTAGTTTTCGCAAATAATCCCATCTTATGTTGATATCTTTGTCACTGCCCTGTATGACAAAAACTTGCTAAATTAATTTGTTGGTGTCAATTTTATAAAGTTTGTAAAGCATCACTATTTTGTGTTTTATTTATTGTTGTTATATTATTAAAGCAAAATAGTGATCGATAGTAGCATGTAGTTACTTCGTGGACGAGGTACAGTCATTATGGCCGTAATAGATTAGGGAATACACTATAGTATAATATAATTAATAACTATAATGTCTACATACATAGACCTTATTGGTGATGTTATTCAGAAAAGCCAGGTGCGCAGTACTCATAACTGGCGTGTGTGTATGACTAGATGTATATTATGTGTATGTATATTCATATATCTAGTCATTCCATTCACATTCGTGAGTGAAGCAAAAGAAGTATGTAAGGATCGCTCAGGTGGCGTTCTGTAGTTTCTGCCTACCCCCATGGAAAAACGGTGTGAGTCTATGTATGTATATTGTATGTAATGTCTAACTAATGTTTCTTTAAATATTTTGTTCATAGTGAGATTTATTTGTTGTGGTATCATTTATTCAGGTGTTGCAACACCAAAACGTAAAGGTGATTTCATCGATATTATGATGGTAGTAGGCATTTTGTAACATTATAAATAGGGTTGTGATGACAACTAGCTATTTCGTCCATTTTTTATTTTATTTGTGATGGGTTTGCTCTTGACTCTAGTCTAGGTCAGAGTTGACAGAGACAGAGTCTACGATGGAGTGAGCTTACCCAGAAGAAGCCTGTTCACTCTAACTTTGAAGAGATTCGGGTTGAATGCGTTCGGAAACACAGACGAAGGTAGTGGGTTCCATTCATTCGCTGTGGGCATTATGAAGGATGTTTGGAAGCGCTTGGTGCGAATTGGTGGAATGGCAACAAGGTAAGGATGGTAACTTGTAGTGCGTCTAGATGTCCGATGGTAGAAGGGGGCTGGTGGGATGAGGTCGTGAAGCTCTTGAGCACACTCACCGAAGTACAGTCTGTTGAAGACCGACAAGCAGGCAACTTTGCGGCGATGAGTCAGAAGACATCCTCCAGTTCAACGTCGCCGATGAGCCTCTTGGCTCTGCGATCCACCGAGTCAAGCACGGCAAGCTGATACTTTGCTGAGCCATCCCAAAGGTGGCTGCAATACTCCATTCAGGATCGGACTTGCGCTGTGTATAGAGTTAAAAGCTGTCCAGGCGTGAAGTATCGCTTCACTTTATTTAGGATGCCCAGTTTTTTGGCCGCAATTTGGGCTTTGTATAATAGCTGTATAATTGTTGCTATCCTTAATAGGTCACTTTTGCACGTTTTTAAAAATCTTCGTCACTCTGCCGACCATACGGTACTGAATACAGTCTATCTTGCACTATGTCAGTCAATATTGGGTTGTTAAACAAATTTTTTGTAAGTTCCACGACTATTCTACCACAGAAATATACAGGGAGTGCAAGGTGCATGTTGACGGTGCGACAGCTGTTTATTCTCCGCACGAAGCTCCGGCGAAACTCACTACTTCCCCTAAATAAGGAAGGTTTAAAAAAACGAAGTTGTGCGCTTGTTTGTCCCTCTGCGCAATGTAGAACAGCATTCGTGCAGCGACAATACGAGTACAACGCGTTCAGTTCCAGGCTTTACAATGATTTTAACAAAAGGAACTCACTATACAAACTAAATAAGCATAATTTTAAAGAGAAATCAACTAGTTGGTTAGAGTTAGAGTTGTTAAGTTATGATACTCTGAAAAAACTTATTGTAATAGTGAAATAAAACTTAGTCTTTGAATTTTGAATACTAAATTTAGCACGAAACATAACGATTATTTTATAAATTGTTATGTGTAATATTTTAGCACTAAATAAGACGGTGACGTATAATTATACAACATCTAAAACGGCCGACCGCCGACTACCCAAGATACGAGCATGTCTGAGTTTGGGAGTCGTTGTCTTAAATTAAAATGACTCTCTACATTTACTTCACTAACATAGATGAAAATGTTGTTTCTTGTAACGCTTTTGTACTTTTTGAAGTATAAATTATTTATTATTATAATATTATTATTACTTTCACTAATACGTCACTTTGTACATGTAGTCAGCTTCCCAATTTGTCTCAAGCCGTAGTACGTCACTTTCCCAACTCGTCCGACGCTTATGTTCAATGTACAGTAAAGTACAAAATTACGAGTATACTCGTTAAGTGCGTGGGTAGTGTGGGTACGATGCTTTCCGAGATACATAAAAAGATCATTTTAAAAAAGAGGTCGGTTGCCTGGTGGCCTTATTTATTAATAAAAAAAACCCGGCCAAGTGCGAATCGGACTCGCGCACGAAGGGTTCCGTACCATAATCGCAAAAAACGGCAAAAAATCACGTTTGTTGTATGGGAGCCCCACTTCAATATTTATTATATTCTGTTTTTAGTATTTGTTGTTATAGCGGTAACATAAATACATCATCTGTGAAAATTTCAACTGTCTAGCTATCACGGTTCATGAGATACAGCCTGGTGACAGACAGACAGACAGACAGCCGGACCGCGGAGTCTATTACTATAGGGCCCGTTTTTACCCTTTGGGTACGGAACCCTAAAAAAAGCTGAGTATGTCATTAGATTTCATATTTTGTTTTTCAGCGAAGTCATTGTATTGCATTTTTATTATTTCGCAAAACGCATAAATAGATTTTATTTACTATACGCGATGGAAAATTATTCTAATATAAAGTTTATTTCGTGTGAAAGAGGAGCACAAGTTCTGCAAATAGCCGGTCATAGACTTACTTTAGCAAAAACTAATAAACACGGACCTAAAAGGTGGTGTTGTATAAATCGTTTTGAATGTAGTGCGATATTAAGCGATACTTCCAACGTTGTGCTACGGGAAACACAGCATAGTTGTACTCCTGACCTGGCCACAAATGCTGTTGATGTGGTGATGGACCAGTGCAAACAAAAAGTTTGTACTGATTTAGGACTAGTAAACACATATTAGGAAAACATCGTGAGGCAACCGGCATGTCCTAGAACAAAAAAATCGAAGACATGTGACATCCACCAACCCGCACTGGGCCCACGTGGTGGATGGTCCATTCCCTCTCACAGAGAGGAGGCCTGTGTCCCAGCAGTGGGAACATTAATAGACCGATGATGTGATGTGAAAACACATATTTGAAGAAACCACAAGATCTTTAAGGGATGATCTTAGCCTAGTAGAAGATATAGCTGACTTTAATTCAGTGAAAATGGTTTATACCGGGCTCGTAAAAAAGCTCTTAAAACTATTTTAAAAAGCCCAGAGGAGGTAGTAGTACCTAGTGCATTGCGTGATGATTTTTTAATAATAGAAGACGGTGAAATATATAAACTTTTAATTTTTATTACTAATGATGCTCAAGAATTACTATAGAATACAAGTGAAATATTTGCCGACGGGACTTTCAAGTATGTTCCTCCGCCTTTCGTACAACTTTATACATTTCATGCGGACATAGGAAGTACAGAAGTGGAGACAAATGTGGTACCTCTAATTTACTGCCTATTGCCAAATAAACATGAAGAAACTTACCTAAGACTGTTAAAGCTGATCAAATCAAAGTTTAATCTTTTTAATCTAGCAAGGTTTTACGTCGATTATGAGCAAGCAGCGATATTTGCAATTTCCTTTGTTTTTCCTGGCGCTAAAATAGTTGAATGTTTCTTTCACTTTTACCAATACTTATGGCGCAAAGCTAAGCAAATAAAGTTAACGAAGGAGGGCCGTGCGCACATTGCTAAATGTACTGCTCTTGCTCATCTTCCAAAAAATCATATCCTAGAAGGATGGTTAAACGTTTTGAATACTACGCCCGAAAGAGATCATTTTCAGACGTTTAACGAATATTTTTCAGTGGCCTGGATTGACTTAACAATGCTATTGAGCTGCTATGACTAGCACCATCGCACAATTAATACAGTAGAGGGGTGGCACGACAGGATCAATAAGAAAATCTATATAAAGAAACCTGGTCTTTACTATTTCCTTTTCATCGTTAAAAGTTTAATAAAAAAACGGACTGACGGGAGCGAAGCCGCGGGGGTCAGCTAGTATAAACAATAAAACGGATTCCTATGCAGGCAGCAAATTGATGTGATTCGATTATTGACTTATTGTTGAATATAAATCGTAGGTGGCGTTCTGTAGTTTCTGCCTACCTTTACGCTCTTTCAGAAAACCTTATTAAAGTGAGAATATCAATATAATTTTGCCATGCCAATAACGTCCAAATAGCATTTCGCATAAATTAGTAAGCACAGCCGACTGGTTTTAACAAAATGTTCTTTGGCAAATTTTCAATGATTCACCTTTTTTGTCGCTCCCCTCACAACGGTCTTATAACCCTCACCTTATAATGAACACGTGTTATTCTTATTTGTATTGAAAACCTGTCCAACAGCACAAAACGCGCGCAAAAGGGTAAAGTGTGCCAGACGCTGGGGTTGAACTATTGATATGAATGAATGCGTGCGAACCACGTATAATAGTATGAGATCCCACTGCAAAAATCTGCAGGTAAAATGTTTTGATAAATCTTGGTTTTTCTGAATGGTTCTTGATCACACTAATATTATATAGCCGAAAGTTTGTGAGTGTGTTTGTATGTTTGTTACTTCTTCACGGTCAAACGGCTGGACACATCTGGATGAAATTTTATCCCGAGAATATATTCTCTTGGGATAATTTTCGACATTCACCAGAAGATTAGGTAGAAGCTAGTAGTGGTATAGATTGCTGCAGGGTTGTGTGGCCGCATCTGGCCGTAAACAGCTTTTTGTTTGTTTATTTTTTTAACTTTGCCCTACACTAGGAATTTCTACTGTATCGTGGGTGCGTATACATTGCATCATCATCTAGCTCTTACATAGCCACCATATTACCACAGATTACCGGGTTTAGCAAGTCAACTGGCAACCTGCAGATTGATCTGCGCGCTCGAAACAACCTTATTTTATTGTATTTTCTACAAGACTTAAAAAACGTATGTATATTTGGGGTTAACTATCAATCACAAATTAAAATATATTTAAACTAGCTGTTGCCCGCGACTTCGTCTGCGAAGCATAAGTAATTCGAATTGCTTATTTTTTATATCGCGGCTTAATATTGTAGGTTTTCCATACAAACTTCTACCCCTTTTTCCACTCCCTTAAGTATGATTTCCGTCAGTATGTTTGGATAAAAACTATCCTGTGTCCTGCCCAGGGTCTCAAAATATCTCCGAACCAAATTACATTTAAATCGGTTCAGCGGTTTAGGCGTGAAAAGGTAGACAGAGAGACAGACAGAGTTACTTTCACATTTATAATATTAACTCCACCCGCGACTTCGTTCGTGTGATGGCAACCAAAAATAAGCTGTTATTAAACCAAATAAAAATGTGGTTTCGTAAAGTTCTACGGTTTATAGGTTTGGGACGATTCGTTATTTGACTTAAAGAATAATACATTTTAGGTTACCGCTACAAAGTAAAATCCGCCCCTTAAAACTTAATATACTCTTTTCCTCTTTTTAATTTATTGTTTTTTTTAGTTAGATTGCTCAGTAAGATGTCTCAAAAAAACTAAAATCACTTAACCCTATCAGGGGGGAGGTAGTTTTAAAAAACGTATTATGTAAATTTTGATTATTTACTTTATCTCCACGGAATGAGATTGTTCATACAAACAAATTACCCCTTTTCACCCCCTTAAAGGTTGACAGTTCAGTGGTGACTGCGAACCGAAAATTAGGAAGTCCGACCTGCTCAAGGCTGCGGGAGTCCGGTGGATGTGAAATGCACAAGACCGATCAGGGTGGCGGCGCTTGGGGAAGGCCTATGTTTAGCAGTGGACGTTTTTTGGCTGAAATGATGATGATGGTGAAAGGTTGATTTGCCGCAAATTCCTTCTTCGTGCTCCCCTAGATCCCTACATCAAAAACAAAACCTTGTCCAGTATGATTCATAACAAACTTTAACACCCACTTAATCCTATTTTGGGGGGTTGTTTCGAAAAAATATAATGACAACCTTTTATTGTTTACTTAGGTTGGTATTTATGTCAACTATCAAGTTTATTAACCCAAGACATAAAATTCTTTAACAAAACTTTATCACCTGTTAAATCGTATTTTGGAGGCAGTTTCGAAAATCTAATAATATCATCCTTTATTGTTTGTTTAGGTTGGTATTTTAGTCAAGTATCAAGTTTATTAACCCAATAAATAAGATTATTCAAAAAACTTTAACTCCCCCTAAATCAACTTTTGAGTGTAGTTTCTAAAAACTTATAATGGCAACCTTTATTGTGTACTGTTGATATTTATGTCAAGTTTCTAGTTTATTAATTCAAGAAATAAGATTCTTCAAAAAACCTTAACACCCCTAAAAAACCGTATTTTGGGGTTAGTTTAAAAAAACTAAGAATTTCGACCTGTATTGTTTACTTAGGTTGGTATATATGTCAAGTTTAAAGTTAATTAACTCAAGAAGTAAGATTCATCATAAAAAAAATCTTTTGGGGGTAGTTTTGAAAACTAATAATAACAACTTTTATTGCTTTAGTTTCAAGTTTATTAAACCAAGTAATATGATTATTCAAAAAAACTTTAACACCCCCTAAATCTGTTTTTAGGGGTAGTTTCGAAAAACTAATAATAACAACCTTATAATTTATTTAAGTTAGTATTTGTGCAATGTTTCAAGTTTTGTAACCCATGAAATAAAATTCTTCGATGCAAACTTCAATACCCCCTTAATCGACAAGTGAGGGTATTTTCAAAAAACTAATAATGTCAACCTTTTATCATTTACTTAGATTACTATTTATGCCAAGTTTCAAGAATATTAGCTGAAGGAATTAGATTTTTCATACAAACTTTGTCCCCATTTTTCTCCCCTTTAGGGGAAGAATTTCGGCAAATCCTTTTTTATCGGATGCCTACGTCATACAAAAACATACTCTTCAAGTTCCAGGTCTCTACGATTAGCGGTTTAGGCTGTGCGTTGATCCGTCAGTCAGTCATTCAGGACATAGCATTTTATACGTATAGAAGAAGATATTTTTTTTATATGTATAGAAGGAGCAGAAGACTGGTCGGGTTTTATGAGACGCATAATTTCGGGTGGCCCAAAAATTACTTTAGTATGAAAACGAATGCTGCGTAAATTACGCGACACAACACAAAAACCTAATACAGCGTAAATTACGCAACACTAAAACGTCACTCACAACTATGTTTACCTGAGACAAACGGTCCAGTTCGGTAGTTCCCCGTATTAGTGCCATTTGATTCTTCAAAGAAACTTTATCACCCCTGAATCGTCTTCTGGGGATAATTCCGAAAAACTAATGATGCCAACCTTTATTAGTTTGCCAAAGGAATAAGATTTTTCATACAAATAAATGTCTCCCTTTTAACCCCTTCAAAAGTTGAATTTCCAAAAATCCCTCCTAAGTGCTCCCCTACATCTTAAAAAGAAGCTATGTGCAGTAAAAGTAATCAAAAATCTTTACCACCCCGAAATCGTATTTTAAGGGTAGTTTCGAAAAACTAATAATGAATACCTTTATTGTTTATTTAGGTTGGTATTTAAGTAAAGTTTCATATTTATTGACCCAAGAAATTATATTCTTTAAAAAAATTATATACATACATACATACATAAACTCACGCCTTTTTCCCATGGGGGTAGGCAGAAACTACAGAACGCCACCTGCTACGATCCTTACATACTTCATACTTCAAAAAAATTAACATCCCCTAAATTGGGGGTAGTTTCAAAAATAATAATAGCAACCTTAAGGATAGTATTTGTACAAGTTTCAAGTTTATTGACCCTAAATATCAAATTTTTCAAAAACACTAATACCTCCTAAATCGTCTTTTGGGGGTAGTTACAAAAACCTAATAATGACAACCTTTATTGTTTATTTAGGATGGTATTAAATGTCAAGTTTCATGTTTATTAACCCAAGAAATCAGATTCTTCAAAAATTTAACATCCCCTAAATCATCTTTTGGGGGTAGTTTCCAAAAACTAACAATGAAAGCCTTTATTGACTATTTAGATAATTAGATTCTTCAAAAAAAAATTAACACCCCTAAATCGTCGTTTGGGGGTAGTTTAAAAAAAAAATATAGCAACCTTTATTGTTCATTTAGGTCAGTATTTGTACAAGTTTCAAGTTTATTGACCCAAGAAATCAGATTTTTCCAAAACACTGTAATACCTCCTAAATCGTCTTTTGGGGTAAAAATTAATAATGACAATCTTTATTGTTTATTTAGGATGGTATTTGTGTCAAGTTTAATGTTTATTCACCCAAGAAATCAGATTCTTCAAAAAAAAATACATCCCCTAAATCATCTTTTGGGGGTAGTTTCGAAAAACCAACAATGAAAGCCTTTATTGTTTATTTAGATTGGTATTTATGTAAAGTTTCAAGTTTATTAACTGAAGTAATAAGATTCTTCAAAAAAAAATTAACACCCCTAAATCGTCTTTTGGGGGTAGTTTCAAAAAATAATAGTAGCAACCTTTATTATTCATTTAAATAAGTATTTTTGGAAAGTTTCAAGTTTATTGATCAAAGAAATCTGATTTTTCCATACAAACTTCAACACCCCCTAAATCATCATTTGGGGGTAGTTTCGAAAAACTAATAATGTCAATCTTTATCATTTACTTAGAATACTATTTGTGCTAAGTTTCAAGAATTTTGGTCGAAGGAATTAGATTTTTCATACAAACTTTCAACCCCCTTTTTACCCCCTTAGGGGTAGAATTTCCAAAAATCCTTTCTTAGTGCACACTTACGTCACTTGAAGAACCTTTTTGCCAAATTTCATGCTTCTAGGCTTAGCAGTTTTGGCTGTGCGTTGATTGATCAGTCAGTCAGTCAGTCAGTCAGTCAGTCAGTCAGTCAGTCAGTCACCTTTCGCTTTTATAGATATAGATAAGACATTTGCGGCTAGATATTTCCAGGCAACCCTGCAGCAATTTATTCTTCTATCAAGAAAATTAAGTTTATCATGAAAATTAAGTTTAATCAAAAACAAATAAGGCTGCAAATTTTTGCTATTGGCTCTTAGGCTAAAAACGTGTCTTTGTACTGTTCATATTAGAGCTTTACTGGGGCTTATTCAAAGGAGATCTTATAAGTACCTACCCACTTAGTACGCTCACCCCAAATTTTGCAAAGGACGCTCGCCCTTGACCTTGTTAGCTCCCCCAGGGCAACCGCTACTTGGCAAACCTTGAAAATTTAGACGTTATACCTTTATCGTGCGTCGTTCCTATTTAAGCGAGATCCAGTTTTTGTAACCTGGCTTCCTTTGGTTAACTCGATGCTTTATATTATTGGTATAATGTAAACTTTTTGTGTCCTTTCGTTTTTGTATAGATGCTGGTTTGATTGATTTGCCTGTTCTTATATGCTTTTAAAAATGTTCGAAGAGACCGATTACACAATTTTAGATACCGAACATTTGGTACATTTTTTTTTTCTTTTTGTTCGCCCTTCTCGGGCAGGCTAAGGTCTTAGACCATACCGCCTCGTCTTCAGTGCAATTTTAACAACCGAACATTTGGTACAGTTCTGAGGCTCTTGACAAGTGACAATCTATCATCGAAAGCGTCAAAGTTTTGCTGTTTGCTAATAAGTTTTGAAGTAGCAAGACCCAATTTTTTTTTAGTGCAACAAGCTATGAAAATGTCACGTGATCAATCCCTTACATTCTGGAATTTCGGTCATCGCTATCGCTGTTAAAATGACTCTTCATCTAGAGCCTCCGTTCGTTTATGTTTACAATGCTGAGGGCCGATTTCTGAATTCAGTTTTTGGAGTTAAGAACGTGTTAAACCCTACTTTAGTGTCAAATTTTGACAGGCTTTCAGGCTAAAGTACAGGTTGATAAATACTCGACCTCAAATGATGTTGAAATCGGGGATCAGTAGCAAATCGCTGGACATCGCTGACAACGGTGAAAGAAAACCATTATGAGGAAACCTGGACTTATCTATACATATAATAAAATTTTAACCCAGCGATGTCTCTGTTTTGAAGATATTTAGGTTTTTTTATATAGCGGGACACCCTGTATAAAAATTATATCAGCAATATAAATGTTTTTGTCTACCACGGAGGATGTTTGTAAGCGGTTGACGCAAAAGCTACTGCAAGAAATTGGATTCAGTTTTCACAGTTGTATTGTTGATGCCGTTGCTGGTCTAACTTAAAAACTGGTATACGCCGCCTAGAATTCGAGTTATCAATACAAGAGTGTTTTCCTTGACTGGGTCAGTATAACTCTACATAGTTTGCTCGCGGGCAACTAGCTCTAATAATTTCGTTAGAACGGCTTCTATGGGCAAAGCTTTAAATGCTGTATTTAAAGAAATTCTTTAATTCTGGCAGTTAAACCCGTTCGCCCCTCAACTTGCAAACAAAAATCATCCGTGGCCCCCTTTAATGTATTGTATGTTCCTTTCATACAGTTCCACGCCGCTGCAGTAAGGGGCCTATACAATCCGCATGCCGACTGGTAACCTTGACATTAGATTGTAACTTGTATTTTCTCTAGGCCTAGCTCAAGCGTGCAGGAGCTCCATACGAAACGAAGCAATCATTAAGATACACGGTTGAAGCGAAGCCATTCTTTGAATAGGATTACCAGAGTTACGCCTGCATTCATTCGAGTAAAAAGGGTCGAACAAAGATGCTGTTAACGGTAATAACCGTCGTTTGGATTTCAAACCCTTTACACCAGTAAAGGGTTCTTTTGGGTTTAATATTGTGTGTCTGTCATTGGCTGACATAATAGATCGAATACTGTTACGAACAATTAAACTTCCCATAGGGGTGTGTCTTTGTTATTCACCAATAACAAATTAATAATAATGCGGGGTTCTTAGGGTTGTTGGGCAATACCATCTGTTGTTCTACATGACTGCGTTTTGTTATTTTATATAGATTCATAAGCCTATGCATATAAATACAAGGTACCTTATGTATTTAAAGGCATGGGTTTCTACCTAAATAAGGGGTGCACGATTCATCGGTTCGGTTTCGGATTGTCATAATGTTAAGACAATCTTCTTTTTGGCAGATATTTCTACAACGGAAACCGACAATGATTGTTTGGATTTTGGCGGTTCATTTTAATAACTTTTTTATAACTATGATATTAATTTCTCGTATTCGCACCCGAAATATTTGCGGACCCCGATCACCAGTTATTTATTTATTAGTAAGAATACCTGTGTTGAATTATAAGTACCTACCTATGCAACTAGCGGCCAGGTGCATACTTAGTCCTAGCCTTAGGTAACTTCAGAAACGCCATAAGCGCCATTTTTAATATATTATTGTCGCTCAGGGCGAGTCTTCTGAGTACGAGTATAACTGAAGTCATCTGTGTTGCTCTTCGATGTTAGTCCAAGATAGTTTCAATCTTAAAGTAAGTTTAAATTTTCTGGTATTGTTGTAATAAATCCTAAATCAATCAGGTCCACTATACACGCTCGGCACAATACCATAAAAACGATGCAATGTAGAACATGCACTAGGCGCACGATGGGGTTTTATCAGCAAAAATACTTTTTAACGAATAAATCAAGCGTTTGGAGGCATGTAGAACAGGGTGTAAAGTCCCACAAACCTCCATAGAAAAGGGAGGATTTTCCGACCAGACGGGTGTTGTGTCTGGTCCGGGCAACTGCCTAACGGTTGTTGTCGGAGTGTTGTATGTGTTCTAATCGCGCCGAAAACTTTGCTTGTGCGATGTAGGATTTATGTGACATCATGTCATTAGTTCGTAAGTGGCGGCGTCGGTGCCCCTACATGCCGTTTTTTTTCATTTGTTTTGGCACCTAAAATTAGCATGAAAATCATTTATAGCCAAAGTACATCTCATGAAGATGCCAATAAGCCCAAACACGACTAGGATTCATAGTTTTATTTAGGAGTTCCAGTGCCTAACTTCCGGCTTCATTATCAGAACAGTTCGAAAGTACCATTTTCATCAGTACCATAAAGTTATAAGTATTGCCTTCATCATAGTCGGTTAACTAGCTATTCGAGATATTATCTTATACCCGTGACATACTGATCATTAAAGAATTTCAGTGGCCATCTGTGGTATTCTTCATCAGTTCCAGTTCACCAAATACCAAAACCGCTATATAATATGTATTCCTATAATATTTAAGGAGTTCCCTCGATTTCCACGGGATCCCATCATCAGAGCCTGACCTGTTGACCATGGGACCACCTTGGCATTATACCTTTTCAAACAAAAGAAGAATTTGCCAAATCGTACCAGGTGTCTTCGAGGAATCGAGATGAATTGAGAACCGCCTCCTTTTTATGAAGTTGGTTAAAAATTACGAAATACGCCGAGCCGCTTCGGGCTTTATTTAAATTATTCAATATACGGAGAGGCATACAACCCTCGTGTAGAATATGTAGGTAGTAGTATATTATTAGTATCCATGGTAACCAGACAGACCGAAACAGGGGAGCACGGTGCGTGTTCCACTGTACCTAGATACATCTAGCATACTTCGGTTTCTATGGAAACGGGGAGATGGGTGGCTGGTGGTACGAGCACGAGTACTTGTATTTATCACGACGAGCCGGCTAGGCGCGACTCTAAATCAAGCTATAAAGGTCCCGTACTAAACTTCGCGGCTTTGCATATGGACATATGGAGAAGATATTTCTTAATATTTTAAAACCAATTTCTCGTTTGTGTGTAGGCGAAAATAGAGACTAATCGACTCAATTGGGAACGTTAGGTTCAGCGAGAAAAAGTTGAGAATCGAGGAATAACGCGTGTCGCGGGTTTGATTCCGGCACGAAACAAATGCTCCTATGGCCTACAGTTACTTATTCCGGGTCTGGGTGTTTGTGTATGTGAGTTTATATGTTAAACCTACGATACAGAAGAAATTTCTAGTGGAAAAAGTTAAAAAAAAAAACGTCCGAAGGAAGCTATGAAAGAAACTGGAACCAATCTGCAGAGTTTGGAAGGATGGTCATGTTGCCAGTCTTTCTTAGTGTAGGACCTAGTTGCAAGCATGAGCTAACACAAGATACAGTAACGTAATGAGAATCACTCCGGTAAGTCGAACCTGTTTAGTACCTACCGCCCTAAATGGCATGAAATCATAGGCATCTTACTGCAAGGTCACACTACCGGCACGACATTGTAGAGAAAAAATATAACTGTGTGTGTGATCATTTTATTTAATTTACATTAACTAAATAACATAATTATAAAAGATTCTATCTAATCTCGAAATATTCGAATTATAAACTTCAAAAGGAGTTTATATTGACATAATTTATACTATCATTTAAGCTATCGCCAATTTAATTAGTTTTGAGTTTCTTAACTAATAGGGTTTGCCCGCAAAATAATAGATTTGTCACCAAAATGTAGTCACCAAACAATATAAAATCAATTCCACAATAAATCACCTAAAATCATGAAGATATAGGGTCGGTCTAGTACGTTTTTGTATGTATTATAATAGGTTTGTCGTAATAAGTATTTAAGCAAACTAATTTAAAGAGATTACCAATAAATCATATATCATCATTTCCACTAGAAAATTTAATTTTAAATATAGAATATGTGCAAGTTAGATTAGTGTATATGCAACAGAGTCGACGGAGCCCCATGCACGGGCGCGGGGCTCCTATTTCTTAATGCAGGGTCTGTAACCTAACACGAAGGAGATGACGGTAGCTGAGTTCGCTCGCTTGGGTCACTCACTTCAGCTCCCGTCATCTCCTTGGAACCTAACCTGTCCGTGTCGGGGTGCCCTAAGCTCCCGAGCTCGCTTCGCTTGCTCTTGGACCGATCATTGACCATAATTTGTTATTTTAATGTTGACATTCGTTTTAATATAGAATAGGTGCATCCCACCTACCACCCCCCTACGACCCATCGTTGAGGCCGGATTGGTCAATTTTTAAAAGCGCGCCAATTTGTCTCCGCCTCTTTGAACATATTTTCATTAAAATTATAATTTGATGTATTAAATTGGTAACGAATACTATTATTTTAATAACTGAAGAAAGAAGTCGCAGTCAGGGATCGATAATCGAATTATTTGGTGACAGATCTACCATTCAGAGCACAAAGCTATTATTTAAGTAATAAAACTATTATTATAAAAATGAAGTATACGTGGGACACTCAGAAAGTTTTGCGAAACTAAAAAAAATTGTTCTATACGTACATATATTTTTATTAAATCTTTTCAAAGTACTTTCCACCAGCCTCTATACAAAGATTCATGCGCCTAAACCAGTTTTCAAAACACTTTTTCCAGTCCGCCGCAGACACCTCGTTTACAGCCTGCTCGAACGCAGCCAGCGCATCTTCCGGCGACGAAAATTGTATCCCTTTGAGCTGATTTTTTATTTTTGGGAATAAAAAGAAGTCACACGGTGCTAGATCAGGGCTGTAAGGAGGGTGACCCAGGAGTTTGACTGGCGTGCTGTCCAGGAAGTCCCTCGTTTTGAGTGCGGTGTGCGCAGGTGCATTGTCGTGGTGGAGCAGTAGCCCGCGGAGCCCTGTGTTTGGTCGCTTGTTGCTTATAACAGAGAAAACTTCTGGCAAACATTTGGTAGTATACCATTCGGCATTAATGCTTCTTTGATCCCGTAAGGGAATTGATACCAAGTGGCCAGTCAAATTAAAAAAGCTAGCGATCAAAATCTTACCCCCGCTTCTAGATCGCTTCACTTTGGTAGGCGTTGGCTCATTTTGAAACACCCAAACAGTCGACTGGCGCTTGGTTTCTGGGTCGTATTGATAAATCCAGGACTCATCACCTGTAACGATGTCGTAAACACGCCGAGACGAGCCTGCTTCAAATTTGTTAAGCATATCACGGCACCATCCCACCCGGGCCTGCTTCTGAGCATCGGTGAGGTTGTGCGGCACCCAGCGTGATACTATCCTCCTCACGCGAAGATGGCTGTGTAGAATCTCGTGAACGCTTCCCGATCCAATCTTCAATATGTGTTGAATCTCCTGATATGTAATTCGCCTATTGTCTTGGATTAAATTTTTCACTGCTAGCACGTTTTCTTCGGTAACAGCCGTCAAAGGGCGACCGCTTCTTTCGTCATCCCCCAAAGTTGGTCGACCGCGCTTGAATTCGTTATACCAACGATACACGGTTGCCTTGGAAGGGCCTTCATCCATGAATGCCATTTGAAGTCTATCGTACGATTCATCCGGTTTCAGGCGACACTTGAAATCGTATAAAATCATAGCTCTAAAATGTTCCCGGCGCAGATCCATATTTCAGTGAGACACAATACTTTGAATTAACTCGCAAAAAATGTGGAGGGAAATTTTGAAATTGGAACTTACTTATTTTTACTTATAAATAATCATATTTTCGAAAAACATTATAACTGGCCAGTCTCCCATATATAAAAACTTTTTTTCGCAATACTTTCTGAGGGGCCTGGTATATTCGTCTTAGTGCATTAGCACTACAATTTTATTGGTATAGGTCTACCAGAATCTCATGGCATTTTTTATTTTTTTTTAATTGTGATTTTCATATGGCAATGTAAATTGTCACCTGTCAAATCAAAGTACTTGATGTGTCAACCGCTGCTGAAATTTTTTGATATTATCTTGAAAATTTGTTATTTTTGTGAAAATGTCGAAAAACCCACTTCGATCTCAAGCGAGACATATTGTTTTCAATGTGTATCATAAAATAAGGGAAGAAAAAGGCGTAAATCAAACTCAATCTTTGATTTTAAAGTGCGTCGTAGAGTGGACCGGTAAGTTGGACTGACTTGTTTTGATACTTTTAGTTTATTTTATATTTTTCTAACTTAATTTTTATTTCTTTTCATTACTAAAAATGAAGAAATGGCAACAGTAATTTAACTGTTCCTAATTCTTCGACAAGATATTGATTTTAACGGAGATGGAGAATCTTTGACGTAAGAAAAATATTAAGTAATAATCTGCGCCCTGCAGTGGGACGTGTATATGGGCGTTTTTGGCGGGATTTTGTCGAGTGAAGTACAGTGGCTGTTAATATTATTTGCAAATTGATTCCTAGTGGATATTGTGATATATTATTGGTGTAGTTTTGTGACTCAACTGTCTACGCAACTGGACATTTTGTAAAATCATTGACAGAAGCGATCTCGGGATAGTGGAGCGGAATATTTTATTGTAGTATTGACTGCCTCTGCAAAGCTTACTGGAAAGACTGACTCGATACAATTTGCTGCCAAATACTCCAAAAAACATTAGAATCTGTTACATCCGCATTCTTATGCATACTAAAGAATAAATATAAGATCCAAAACTCTTTCCAAAGACGTGGCTAACAACCAGCCTAGGTCCTAGCAACCAGGCCATAAAACTTACATAAAAAAAGTATATATAGACTGATGATGATGAATGACTTTATGTAACATGATACATTTTATTATTGTTTACAGACTTTATACATAAAGATATTGGTTTTGAATATGTTAAATGCCAATGAAAAAGAACCATTTTGATGGAGAGAGATGACATAAAACTACAAAGATACAAGTTTTTGAAATGCCAGTGGAGTTCATGAAATCGTATTCTAGTTTTCTAGTTCTGAATGAGGTTTTAAGTTATTAGTATGATTTAAATGAAATATAATAAAGTAGTACTTAAATTAATATTCAATTGATTTATTTTCCCTATGTTATGAACCCGATGTATAACAACATTCTTCATACACATACCTATAATTCTCACTCACAGCGGACCTTTGTGTCTCAGAATTGGTTGCAAGACCCTGCGCAGTTTGTGTCAATGTTGAAGGTGAAGATAGCATTGTATAACTGTCTCTTTTACTCGCTTATGTATGTCGCATCATCCTATCTCGCTTACTCAATGTAGTATACACTGCCCATTGTATTTGTATTAATTTTAAGTTTTTTTTTGTTATATTTGTATTTTAAGGTGTACAATAAAGCATATAATAAATAAATAAATAATAAATAAATATACTCGATGACAAACTAGTTCTTACGCATTAATTGGCAGGGCCTACTTCAGAGACACAAAGATCCGCTGTGACTACTATAAAATAGGTACCTCATGTTCATTAATACTAAATACATAAATAAAAATTAAACAGTATCAAGATCGTTGAATCCAATTTCCCCAGTATTGCACACAACAAATTTTTATTTCCACATTTGTCATGAGATTCTGGTAGACCTATAATCCATCTCTTCTTTTACACATAAGAACACACATCAACACGGTCTAGGGATATTTCATACTCAATTAAATAACTCGAAAAGTACTGGCCGCATTGGAATCTTTTATACACCGATTTGTTTGTAATTTCATCATCATCATTTCAGCCGAAAGACGTCCACTGCTGGACATAGGCCTCCCCCAGGCGTCGCCACATTGACCGATCCCGTGCGTCTCGCATCCAGCGCCTTCCCGCAACCTTAACCAGGTCATCGGTCCACCTAGTGGGAGGCCTTCCAACGTATCGTCTTCCAGTTCGCGGTCGCCATTCCAGAACTTTTCGGCCCCATCGGCCATCCGTTCTGCGAGCAATGTGCCCTGCCCACTGCCACTTAAGTTTGGCAATTCTTCGGGCTAATTTATCTCAGACTAATTCCAAATTCAAATTTTTGAAAATTCTTTTGTTTCGGTGGCATAAAAATGTCTTGATGTGTAGGAGAGGGAATTTTCATTTGTGCGAAATTTAGAAAACAATACGAATTACGTTTAGGTACAGTTTTTTTTTCATTTTTAAATGAAAGATAAAGTTAAAATTGAGATATTGTAGCCATGCAACGCCAACATTTGACGAGGGCGGAGATGTTACGAGCTGTGGGAATGCTGGAAGCTGGGTCTGTTCAGCGTAATGTTGCTGAGGCCTTAGGGACCCACCAAAATGTAATTTCAAGATTGTGGACACGCTATCGTGCCTCAGGTGAAGTAGCGGAGAGGCACCGGGGGCCAAGTCGCATCACTACCCCCAGACAAGACCGATTTTTGCAAATTACTGCGCGAGCTCAACCAAATGCAACGGCGACTCAATTGGTCCAAAGGCTGCGAGTGGAACACCAAGTGTTTGTGAGTGACCAAACTGTAAGAAGGCGACTGCATCAAAGCAATCTACGCTCTCGTAGACCACTCCGGGTCCCACCTTTACGGAGAGGCAATCGTGTTTCGTCTTCGAAACCCATCGTGTGGGTATCAAAATAAAGGGGTTTAAGAGGTGATTTCAAAGATATATAACACTTATATGTTTAAATGTATCTAATTCGAAAAAACCTAACTAAAAAGTTATAAATAAAAAAACTTAATTAAAAAAATCAAAAAACCCGACTGCTTCAAAAGCGAACTAAAAAGTCCTAAACAAGGAAAAAATCATGCTGTGCAGGCGGAGGATACACCAGATTTTGGTCAGCCAGCCCGCGAATATGTATCCTCCGACTGCACAGCATGATTTTTCCTTGTTTAGGACTTTTTTGTTCGCTTTTGTAGCAGTCGGTTTTTTTTTCTATTTTCCAATTTTAATGTAACACTTGCAAGGTTAAGACGAATCGATTGATCTAAGAATCATCAAAATCGGACAACGCGTTTGGTCTAGCACGCCACATAGGAACAAAAATACATACTTAGCCTAATAAACACATTACCCTCCTTCGGCAGTCGGGTAAGAGAGCGTGGGAAAAGTAGTTTTTTTTAATTTTTATTATTGGGGCACATTTTTTTTTCGTACCGTGGGTGCATTTACAAACATTTTGTATTTTGTAAATGCACCGTGCGAGAATCGAACTCGCGACGCGCAGAGCAGAACCGATCACTCAACCACGGCGCCAATCGTGTCATGAAATTATTTTCACTAGTTATGTACTTAAAATGGTGCGCCTATTGTTGTTAACCGGGAACTGGTTCCCGGGGGAACGAACGCCGAACTGGTTTCTGACTCATTAAAAACTCAATAAAACTTTGCCCGACCTTGAAATTGTACCCACGTTTTTAATCAAGCTTATACACTGCACCGTTTAAGACCTTGAACCTCACCCTTTCAACACACCGAACTCTAAAAACAACCCTCGCGTTATTGTGGGGCTTTTGATGTTTTGATGCACGTTAAACCTGTGTCTGTGTTGCGTCAGTGTATTGGGGAGATAGGGAGGCAGACAGAGGGGAATTTTATTGATTTATGAGCCCCTCTGAATTGTCGTTCCTAGTGTAGCTACCCTCGGAATACTCACTGCGTAATACTGCTGGCTAAGGTTATGATTTATGTTATAGTTGGTTTTTAGTTAGTTTTTTAAAATTAAATTTACGTATCGTCACTAGTGCAACGAGATTAAGTTTGCATTGAGGCCAAACCCTAAATTGTAGTGGCATGAAATGCTTCTGTTTTTAAAGGATTTCTCATACTTCGAATAAGTTTTAAATATTTTAAAATTAATTGATTATGTTAAGGACAGGATTTCTACTGATCTACTGAGGCAACATACGTATTGAATATAATTCTACGAGTTTTCAAGATGTTTAATTTGGTAGTTTCTATAGCTCTATATCACCATTTAGACTTATAGCTGAGACTATTTTAGCGTCCAAACTTAACTTAGAAGCCTCGAGATTCGGTCATTGTACGAGCTACGCTGTACATTGACCCTAACTAATACGTCCTACTTACAGTGAAACGTTGCAGTTTGTTTAGCTCAACATTAATTGTACATTATTACATTATAATATGTTATTTTTAGTAGCAATAAAACCTTTATATCAATCGGTTGTTTACTCATTCATCATAACAGTTCAACATAACATTTTCACTGTTGGGAGTTACGCCCCAACATATGGTCCTTCGAGCAATTTAGTGTTGTGTAATTTACATCTTTTACGGTCGCGAATCGGTTGGACTGGTCTCTCAGAAGCGAGTCGCCCCAGTAACCAATTGAGAAGGCGCATACCGCAGAGGAGAAGGTTGCACAATACGAAGAACCAAGAGTGTGGAGCAACAGTCAACGCTCGAAACAGAAGAGTTCATTTGAAGTCAACAAGAAAAACAACAAAACATCATGTCGGCAGCTGAGTTCTACCAGAAGCAGAACGAACTCAACGACGGCATAAAGAAGATCGGTATAAATATCAAGAAGGATGGTTGGGACAGAAAGAACGCTGACTACTTCAAACGCCGTAAGGCAATGCTGGAAAACTTGTGGTCAGAATTTCAGTTCAATCACGACCGCCGGCCCACGGAACAAAGTGTAAGTCATCCGTACTTTAGTAATGACTGCTATAACATAACTCTGCAGTGCTACAATGAAGTAAAGGAGCTTATTCTACAACAACACCAACAACTTACGACTCTCACTCGTTCTCCGAGGGAGCAGTCGGTACAACCAAAAACATTGGGAAGTGCCAACCAACAAACAGGGGAAGGTACTTCGGAACAAACAAAACAGGAACAAGAAGCCCAGGAGAGTGAGGCAGAACAAGCTGGCAATCAAGACGAACAAAACAGAGAACCATCTCCTCCTCCTCCTCGGCAAGATCAACAAAACACCGCGAAAAAGGACACGGGATCCAATAGCAAGCTGGACGATATGATGCGCAAACAGACCGCTAACTTCAAAGCCTTCATGAGAGCAGTCGCGAACATACACGTGGAGTTCCTGTCTGAAAAATGGGAGTTTCAAGACGCTCTGCAAACACTGCAAACACGCTGGTCAGCTATTGACAACCTTCACTGGGAGATAGAGTATGAAACCAACGGAGAGAAGAATGCAGTGTATGAAGAACGCTACACCAGGTATGAAAACCAGTTCCAGGAACTAAAAAAGGCTTTGAATACCAAAATGTGGTCCGGCACTCATCGGGAGAAAACAACACCGAAATTAGAGATACCAGTCTTCAATGGTAACTACAACCAGTGGATCCCATTTAAAGACCTTTTTACGGAAGCAATACACAACAACAATTCCCTCTCATCTGCTCAGAAGATGCAGTTTCTGAAGAGTAAGGTGCAAGGAGAAGCGGAACGCTTGATTCAACATCTACAGATAAGTTCGGATAACTACCTGGTGTGTTGGGATATCCTCAATCACCGATATAATAATGAAAAACTTATATTCACATCGCACATCAACATGCTGTTCAATTTACCAAACATGCAACAACAGACAGTGGCCCAAATAAAGAAAATCCATGACGTCAGCATAGAATGCCTACATGCGATAAAGAATTTAGGAGTGAATATCGACACCTGGGATCCGATAATTGTACATATATTATCGCAAAAATTGGACGCTGACACACACTCAGAGTACAACGACTCGCTGAAGAACTGCCGAAAGCTGCCAATACTGAAAGATCTGCTAGATTTCCTAGAAGGGAAGTTTACATCATTGGAAGCATCGCGCCGCAAACAAGAAAACAATCAAAAACCAAATACCTCATCGAGTCAACATCAAAATACTTTGTACTCTAAAAAACAATACAGCAGTAATCAAGCAACTAGCAACAAGAAAATTACGAAATCGTTCCATGCGTCAACATTCCGATGCCCCCTTTGCGATGACGAACATGGCATGTACAATTGTGCAAGGTTTTTAGAAATGCCGAATCACTTAAAACTTAGCACAGTAAATAAAATGAACATTTGTGTAAATTGTCTGTTCAGCCATAACGGAAAGAAATGTACGGCAGCTTACCGATGTCGCAAGTGCTCGGGTCAACATAATACATTGCTACACGATGCATGTATTACGAACAAAACGGAAAAACAAACAAATTCTTCCCATGTATCAAAGGATGATGATACTTCGGAGATACTACTAGCGACAGCTGTAGTAAACATAGAAACAGCCGATGGGACCCTAATCAAGTTGCGAGCCCTCATCGATCAAGGTTCTCAGATATCTTTGATCACCGAACATGCTGCTCAACTTCTAGGAGTTAAGCGCGAGAGATGCAAAGGAGTCATCTTTGGAGTTGGACAGAAGGAAAACCACTGCAAAGGAATGACAACAATTACTTGCAGTTCTGTCTACAACGACTTCAAGTTCCAAACGACTGTCATCTTTATGAATAACTTGATTAAGAACCTGCCGAATAAGACCTTTGCAAAACCATCTTGGTCCCACATACAGAACATCCATTTAGCAGATCCGGAGTTCCATAACAGCCGTCAGGTGGATTTACTATTTGGAGCAGACATTTATTCGCAAATCATGCTAGGAGGCATAATAAAGGGCGATGACACCACTCAACCTATCGCACAACAAACCTACCTAGGTTGGCTTCTATGCGGAAATGTCAAAACTTTCCACTGCAATGTGGTCATAAACAATCTTGAAGATATCAAACAGTTCTGGGAAACCGAAGACATCACCGATCAATCCAATTTATCGGTGGAAAATGAAACATGCATTGAATACTACACCAACACTACGCAACGCCTGGAGAATGGGAAATACGAAGTCAGACTGCCGATGAAGAAAGAACTTGAGAGCAGACTGGGTTCGTCCAAACCAATGGCTGTAGCCCAATTCAAAACTTTAGAAAGAAAGTTGGAAAAACAAACACACCTGGCAAAGGCCTATAAAGACTTCATGGCTGAATATATTGATCTAGGTCATATGAAGCAATCAACAGTTAGCAACAAAACACTCGAGTGTTACTTACCTCACCACGGCGTGCAACGCGCTGAATCAACAACAACAAAGTACAGAGTGGTGTTCAATGCGTCAGCAAAAACGTCAACGGGATGCAGTTTGAACGACCTCAGGTACAAAGGTCCCAATCTTCAACAGGACCTACAAACATTACTGATGAAATGGAGGCAATACAAATATGCGTTTACAGCGGACATTGAGAAGATGTTTCGTGCTATTTGGGTAGCCCCAGAAGACCAACAACTGCAACAAATTGTATGGCGAGAATCACTGGGACAACCTATCCGCTCATACCAATTAACAACCGTAACATACGGAACCAAGGCAGCGCCGTTCCTAGCTATGATGACGCTCAGGAGATTGGCGGCAGATGAACATGAACAGTTCCCGGAGGCTTCAAAAGTGCTGGAAGAATCATTCTACATGGATGACCTCGTTCACGGGACACATACAATCGAACAAGGAAAGCAATTGATCGCGGATCTGAAACAGTTACTGAAAAATGGAGGGTTTAACCTCAGAAAATGGTCAGCAAACAATCAAGAACTTTTGGAAGATTTCTCCGAACAACACACAATAAGATTGTCTTCAACTTCAAAACAGAAAATACACAAAAAACGTTAGGCCTGTGCTGGAATTCAAGAGAGGACAAATTCACCTTTCAATGCACAATTTCTGACGTAAACAAGAAACAAACAAAACGAAGCCTACTTGCCGAAATATCCAAACTATTTGACCCACTCGGCTGGCTGGCCCCCGCGTCAACAAAATTGAAATTATTATTTCAAAAACTGTGGGATGGCAACTTACATTGGGACGACGAAGTGTCCGATAACATACATGTGGAGTGGTGCAAGATACAAGCCGATATAAGAGCGATAAACGAATGCGAAATACCTAGATGGCTTAAGTGTGGCGGAAAGCAGACAATGGAGCTACATGGGTTTAGCGACGCCTCCCTGGATGCCTATGCCTGCGTCATCTATGCACGAGTCCAGTCATCAACAATACTGGTCGCTGCAAAGTCAAAGATTGTACCACACCGAAAATCAACAACATTGCCTAGACTGGAATTGAATGGAGCGCACCTTCTATCACAACTAATGCGCAAAGTCAAACAGTCATTGAATCAATATGAAGTACACGTCTACGGCTGGACTGATTCCATGGTGGTCCTGGGTTGGTTACAAGGAGACCCATCCCGCTGGAAAGCATACGTAGAAAACAGAGTACGAAGTATTACTGACGTCATACCACGATCATCGTGGAACTACGTTAATACAAAGGAAAATCCCGCTGACGCCGCAAGCAGAGGCCAATACGCTAGTCAGCTGAAAGAATAGTATATTTCATTACGAGTGCGGAAAGCCTGTCATTGCAAAGAGTTCCGACAAATGTCTACCCGAGCCGAGGCGCAGCCGAAGGTGAGGGTTGACAGTCGGAACAAGTTGCAATGACGGTTCCGCACGTGTACTGAACAACTATTTTTAATACAGTTGCGAAAAAAATAAGCAATTTAATAAAATAATAAAAACACAAAAAGCTCAAATAACTAATCATTTATTTCTTATAATAGTTATAATTCACATATACATTGAAATTGGTACAGTTTATTATACTAACTGGGGAAGTTTTAGGTTGCATATTTACTGTTTGAGACAAACTATTATTAATTTCGTATAATTGTTTATGTATATTTGTCAAAGGTGTTATACAATGGCGTTTGATAGTTGATGGAATTGGATCTGATGAATTATCATTATCAATGAAGGTAGATGGACGAACGTTCTCTTCAGTATTGTCATGTGAAGGAGACGGACTGGACTTTAAATTAATGGATTGTGTGATTTTTTTCACAGTTTCTAGTTTGTTGTTTAATGAATCAGCAATATAGCCTTCTGCAACTGTGTCTGACTTCCAACCTCCTAGTCGCTTTAAGGACGTCAAATTGGCTCCTGAATCTGCCAATAATGTACCAGAGGTCCTCCTGAAGCTGTGCCCAGTATAATACTCAGCATCCGGCAGACCAAGAAACGTAGCTATTTCTTTTGGCATATTAACAAATTTGTTTATCCCGATTGCTTGAGCTGTACACTTCCCTTTTTGGTAATTTTGGAAAAAACGGTCGGTCTTTGCTTTTTGGGACCGCTGATTCATATATTTTTGCACTATTCTAAGAAAATCTCCTTCAACAACAAAGCTTCTCGGTATCTTATTTTTTGTATTCGGAATCTTGATAAGTAGCATTTTTCCATGGGCTTCAATATCTTTTAAAGTAATAGAGGAGTTATCCTCTCTGCGGCAAGCTCCAACAACGCCAAAAATCAGCGCAACCTACAAAAAAAGGGATTTGGTTAATATTTTTTTAAATAATATATTGACTGTATTTTGAGATTTCGTAAACTGAATACTAAAGAAAAATATAAGTATTTATTAATAAATTACCTTTGTGGCTAAATAACGATCATCGGGAGCTTCGTTCAAAAATCTTTCTACTTCATTCGATATTAATATTTTCGACTTTTTAGTTGTAAAACCGTCTGATTGTCGTTTTAAGAAAGCATTTAGTTTTGGGTATTCACTTATATCCACGTTGTTCCTTATTTTCAGCATACTTTTTATCATCGAAAACCTCGACCATAACGTAGAAGGTTTTAATTTTGCTGAGAGTTCGGAGAAGTATGCCAACATAACATTTTCTGAAAAACTATTCGCTTTTTACTCTTCCCTCCACGCAATAAATTCGTCGTATGTAGATATGTACCGACTTTTTGACTTTTCCGGTAAAATGTTCTCCGAAGCATTTTGTGCAATTATACTGAGTTCCGGTGGTGTTAATTCAAATAAAATATCGTCAAAATTACTCATTTTGTGCAACAAACAACTAAACTCGCAAAGAACGTTTTTGGAAAATGGCGCCAACCGTAAAAAAATATAAGCAGAGATTTTTTTTTGTTTTCGTCACCCATTCTGGGTAGGCAAAGGGAACTATGCCCATACAGCCAAGTCTTCAGTAGAATTTTTTTATTTGATAAGAAATGAAAATGAAATTTAATGAGATGAAATGAAATGAAACCTAACCTAACTCATTGAATCAAATCATTAAATCTGATATTGAAACAAACTAGTAGCTTCTTTTTAGAAATATTTGCATGAATCATAAAAACTTTTTTTAGTAAAAACTTCGTGGTTGGTTTTTCTTTTTAATAGACATTATTTTGACAGTTGGGAAAGAGAACGCACGAGTTCGGAAAAGGTAAAGAAAAAGCTCGAGTGTGTAATAGCCCACATCCCGAACGCTATACGTCCCTGCAATACGCCACTTTTTGAGCAACTGTATTAAAAAATCAATTATGGTGGCATGGACCTACATGGCTACCATTGCTTAAAACAAAGAACATAGAAAAACACAATTATAACACGGACCAAGAAGAAAAAACAGTCCGGAAACAAGCCAATGTATCCCAACATTCTCAACACATCATAGAAAATACGAGCATTGTGGAAACATTATTGCAAAATCACAGCTCTATCGAACATATTATTCGCATTGTCGCATGGATACTCAGAGCATTGAACCCGAAAAGGCGACAGCTACCGAGATATCTGACGTTGCACGAATTGAATAACGCAATAAAGGTGCTCATAAAACAAACTCAACAAAAATCATTTGACACAGATCTTTTTCATTTAAAGAAAAATAACAGGGTGCAGGCTAACAGTAAAATAAAAGACCTCACTCCGTTCATTGATCATCAAGACATCCTCCGAGTGGGAGGAAGATTGAAAAACGCATCGCTAACCGAAAACATGAAACATCCGATGATCATTCCACACGACAGTCGATTGACACATCTTCTCATCGACCAAGCTCATCGAATGACGTTTCACGGCGGCCCGAGACTCACTCTATCACACCTACGGGAGAAGTACTGGATCGTCGGTGGGAACCGAACAACCAAGATGCAAATCAGAAAATGCGTGACGTGCCGCAAGAACAACCCAACAAAAGAACACCAACTGATGGGTAATCTACCAAGCGCAAGAGCAAATCAAGCGCCGCCCTTTTACCATACTGGGGTAGATTACACTGGATTTGTGGACGTCAAAATGAACAAAGGCCGAGGAGCAAGAACAACAAAGGGCTACATAGCAGTCTTTATATGCATGGTGACCAAAGTTGTGCATATCGAACTGGTGTCAGACCTCACCAGTTCAGCATTTTTGGCAGCCCTCAACAGAATGGCAGCAAGAAGAGGCGCCCCTCGTCACTTATACAGCGACAACGGGACAAACTTTGTCGGAGCAAACCGACAACTCGTAGAACAATACGAGGAAATTGAACAAACATACAAAAGCATCCAACTACAACAGGAAATCGCGGAGATGACAATTGAGTGGCATTTTAATGCCCCCGCTTGGCCATCAGCGGGAGGTTTGTGGGAACGAGCAGTCAGAAGCCTAAAACACCACTTGAAACGAGTAGTAGGAGAACAAAAACTAACATTTGAAGAGTTTTCCACAATCCTAACAAAACTGGAAGCCTGCTTGAACTCCAGACCTCTGTGTCCACTAAGTGAAAACACAGACGATCTAGACTGTCTGACGCCAGCACACCTTTTATCGGGTAGATCGGGGCTGACAGTCATAGAAACAATGGAAGATGCAAGAACAAGATGGGAACTAACAAGAAAGATCTTCGCAGAAATCTGGAAACGATGGAGGAACGAATATTTGTGCCAGCTATCAGCCAGATCAAAGTGGCAGGAACCACGGAAAAATCTGAAGATAGGCGATCTGGTGGTAATCCATGAAGATCATGTACCAGCCGGGAAATGGCTCATGGGGAGAATAACAGAACTTCACCCTGGGAATGATGGATACGTTCGGGTCGTTAGCCTAAAAACAAGAAACGGGCATATGAAGAGGCCTGTCACAAAACTATCCGTCTTGCCTATCAACAGTGACGAAAATGTCGAACAACAAAACACAACAAAAACAAATGAAAATGAGTCATACCTACAGGCTAACAGCGAGTCGCAAAGTTCACGACGATGCAAAACAACAAACAGAAAAATAAACTTCATCGGATTGGTCATGGCACTGCTGTATTTGCTAAATCCCGTCGCGGCCGCTAACACAACAAACATCGTCGAGCTTCAACAAGGCCTTTACTTTGACAAAGTAACCAATATGCAGCTTATACGCGGCGAGTGGAAGATTATCGTGTACTATGACGTCAAGCCCTACTGGCATGGTATAGCAATATCTAGCAAATTCACCAATCATCTAGAAACCATCTGCGAGAAAATAAAACAGAAAACACAATGTAACGTAATTTTAACACAACTACAGCACTCGACCGACGAAATAGGACACTACAACCATATGTTGCTGAATCCGCAAGGCCGAGTGAATACGAGAAACAAACGCGGGCTTATCAACGGTGTCGGTTCCATCGCGCGCTCCCTGTTCGGAGTATTAGATGATGACTTCGCGAAACAATATCAAGAAGACATTGACCTGGTCAAGGCCAACGAGAAACACCTGGCACTGTTGTTAAGAAATCAAACATCCGTGATCGAAGCAGAATATAATTTACTGAAGAGGTCGGAAGATGCAGTTGAAAAACAGTACAAAATGTTTAACCAACATTTGCTAAATCTTGAAAGGTTTACGAACAACCTCCAGAAGCTCCATCTATTCCCAATCCGATGCCCCGAAGAAGGTCGACAGCGAGCATCGTGGACAACGCCTTATTTGACGTCACAGAAAACATCAACGCAGCGCACTTATCGAGTGCACGTACACTCAATAAAGCAACGTCGCCTATTGCGCGTTGTGAGTTACCGTAATAAATTATGAAATTGTTTGTATTTACATTTTTACGTTTTATAATCTAACTTGATTTTGAACAATTTCGATGTACATTTAAGTTAACTTTGTGAGTGGGCAATATGTACGAGCTACGCTGTACATTGACCCTAACTAATACGTCCTACTTACAGTGAAACGTTGCAGTTTGTTTAGCTCAACATTAATTGTACATTATTACATTATAATATGTTATTTTTAGTAGCAATAAAACCTTTATATCAATCGGTTGTTTACTCATTCATCATAACAGTTCAACATAACATTTTCACTGTTGGGAGTTACGCCCCAACAGTCATGGTCCACCTGTTTAGTGCACCTGAGTGGACCACGAGCACTTTTTCTTGTCTTCCTTCGGTGGTCCACCTTTATAATAATATTGCAATCTCTTTCCTTTTAAACATTGTTTAGTTATTAATAAAGGAATAATTATCCTCCTTATGACATTACTTTGATTGAGTTGTGACTTTACCGTCTATGTTTCAAAAAAAAAATATGATGTCTCAAAATTGTGTTAAAGATTTTGGTGGAGAAACCCATGTAGATACTGAATATTTTTTTTTAAACATATGTACAAGAGATTAAAAATGAGGAAGTTACTAGCAACCCTAGCAATGTCCGCAACTAGCAACTATCTTCGTAAATGCACTTGTAATAAAATATGATAAAATGTTTGCAAGTCGCACTCTGATTCCTTATCAATCATACGAGCTTCATAGTTTACAATGCGCAGAACTTTATTATCAATCATATAATTTTCATTGCGATCTTCTAGAATTAAACACTACGAAACGCGGTTTTTTTTTTGTTTTAAACGAACAGAATAAGGTGTTTTGTAAGTACAAACAACATTTTCCATCAAGAAATGATTTACCTTTACCGTGTAGTGAAATATTTTTAAAAATGTCGAATGAACTTCAAATTTATCGATTAAAAGAAATTTATAATACTTTTTTAACGTGGATGATGAAACAGTGAAGATAAAAATTAAAAGGGTTCTGAGGATAAAACGGAAGACGAAGATATATTAATTACGAAAGATGTTGATACAGAAAAAAGAGATTGAAGACGAAAATAACGAAGAAAATTTCTACGTTGTGGATAAAATACATGTAGTGAAGAAAATAAATCTTTTAACTTCTCACTGATGATGAATGACAGCGCCCGTCAAGGTGTTGAATTTATTTTCCAAAAGGAGATAATATTTTATTGAGCTAATTTACTGTATTAATAGTAACTAATTCGGTGCAGAACATTAAAAGACAAGAAGAAGTCTTTGTTTCGTCAATTTTTGGTTAATTCATCGTAAGGCATTCAAATTTCAAAAATACGTTGATGGTGCCTTTGATGGACACGAATTTTTTCTGCCTTGAAAAGTGAAGAGAGTGCATCTGTGTTCTGCTCAGCAGTTGGAGGGTTATTGTGCGCCTCACACGCTTCACAGCGGCTTAGTTTGTGACAATCACAAGTTTGGACGCAACGCGACACCTTCTGTCATCGGTAACTAGGGCAGCGCTGTGCTAAAATGACGGCGAGGCAGGCGCGGCGTCCCCCAGCCACATCCCCGACATCAACTCCTTTTGAAGAAACTTTGTGGAAAACATTGTCTAAATTCAAAAATTCCACTCCAGTCCTAAAAAGAGTTCCCCGGGGCGCGAGGCACTCTGTTGCTCTAAGTTTAGCGCGATGTGTTCGTCACGCGACCCAGGAGAACTCACAACGTGCCTGGGAGCACTTACTCACCTTCCCTTATAGGATTCTGCATGTGCATAAAAATTTCACAAATCAAAAATCACTAACAAACCAAATTAAAGAAAACTGCAACAATTCGGCACACATTTTAGGCTCCAAATTACCGTTTTTTAATATTCTCAGAAAGGCATTTGTGCTCCTGTGGAATCCAAGTTAAGTGAGGGTGACATAAGGGGGGCGGCCAGACTACTGTTCAGCAGTGATGTGGTGGCGCCTTAATCTCTGGAGACTCTTGCAGCCCTAGAGAGTAAGCACCCAGCGCCTGCGGATGGTCTCACCTTCCCCGACCCACCCGAACCCCCTCGTTCAGGATTCATCTTTTTTCCAAATTACAGCCCCACAGTTGATCGCAGCCGTGAGCTCTTCCCGGAGTGGTTCTGCCGGCGGCCTCGACGGCCTGACTCCACAGCATTTGAAAGATTTGTTGAGTTCAGGCGCTGGGGAAGCTGGTGAGTCGCTCTTGAAGGAGCTCGCGGTTCTGATCAACTTACTGCTCTCCGGCGGCGTGATCGATGCCGTCGTCAATGTCTTGTATGGGGCTAACCTGTGTGCCCTGTGCAAGAAGGACGGCGGCATCCGTCCCATTGCCGTTGGTTGCACCTACAGGCGTTTGGCAGCCAAAATATGTTGCAAGATGTACAGCGAATCGCTTGCAACTAAGTTCCAGCCCCTTCAACTTGGTTTCGGTTCCAGAGGGGGCTGTGAGGCTGCCGTACATGCCTTATACTCGTTTCTTAACTCCAAAAAAGGTGAGGTCATTCTCAAGGATGACGTCAAAAACGCATTCAACTCCGTGAACTTTGTTGGCTGAAGTCAAAAAAGTACTACCCGAAATTTATGGTTTTATGTGGCAATGTTATAGGCATCCATCAAAATTATTGTATGAGGACAACATTTTGGAGTCTGCAGTTGGTTGCCAACAAGGTGACCCTCTCGGGCCTGTCATTTTCAGTTTGGCTATTCATCCCATAATCCAACAACTAAATTCAAAATTTAACGTGTGGTATTTAGATGATGGAACGCTAGGAGGTGATGTTGACACCGTTTTGAATGACCTGCAACTCTTCAAACAGAAATTTAAATCTATTGGCCTGGAACTTAACCCCTCAAAGTGCGAAATTTATCTCTCTCACGTTACTGACAGACAATCGACTTTAGATAAATTTAATGCAATAGCCCCGCAAATCAAAATTTTAGAAAAAAGTTCCCTGCACCTCCTAGGTTCCCCTATTTTAGAAGAAAGTTTTTCATCTTTCATCGAAGACAAAATCAAACATTTTAATGATATTTCGGATAGACTCTCCAAAATTAATTTACATTCGGCATTCACCCTTATCAGATATTGTTGTTTCGGTCCAAATTTTATGTATTTTCTCCGTTCTTCTCCTCTTTGGAAGAAACCACAACTTTTGGACAAAATTGACCAAATTATTCGCAACACATTAACATCCATTCTTAATGTGGCCTTGGACGATCGGGCATGGCTGCAAGCCACATTACCAATTCGTTTTGGTGGCCTCGGCGTCCGCAAAATTTCTAGTGTAAGCTTACCAGCGTTCATGTCTTCTGTCCACAGCACTGAAAAGCTAACCAGAAAAATTTTAGCTCTTTCTCTGGTTGACTCCAAAGTGCCGTGCTTGACGGACGCAGAGGACGCCTAGAAAGTGGCTTGCCCGGATACGGATCGGCCCGAGAACCCATTTTCCCAGAGACAGTGGGATGAGCCGCTTTGTAGGTTGGTAAGGAATAACCTTATTAATACGTCTTCCAATTCTGCTGAGCGTGCCCGCCTGCTGGCTGTGGGTGAGTGGGAGTCGGGCCTCTGGCTTCAGGCACTACCGTCGCCTAACATAGATACTATGCTAGGTGACACAACCTTCCGACTCGCTACATGCCTGCGATTGGGCGCTCCTGGTGGGGCTCCACATCGCTGTCAATGCGGTGAAGCAGTTGACTGCCTCGGACACCATGGCCTATCTTGTAGTAAGAGTGCAGGTCGGATTGCGCGGCACGCTAGCATTAATGATCTCATCCGTCGTGCTCTTGCCACCGCCAGGGTGCCAGCTGTCTTAGATCCAAATGGCCTGGCACGCGTCGATGGAAAGAGACCAGATGGTATGACCATAATGCCATGGAAGTTGGGTAGGTCTTTGGTGTGGGATGCAACTTGCGTCGACACCCTTGCACCATCCCATCTTCCTAGCACGGTGGGCTGCGCTGGGGTGGCTGCTGCAGATGCTGAAAACCGAAAACGGCGCAAATACAACAATTTAATTGGTAATTATGTGTTTGAGCCGTTTGGGGTTGAAACACTAGGCCCATGGGGTCCCAGTGCACACCTATTATTTCGGGATATCGCCAAACGGTTGGTCGACTCTTCACGAGACCAGACGGCTGGCCTTTTTTTGGCCAAAGAATCAGCATTGCCATCCAACGTGGCAATGCTGCCAGCCTTCTGGGCACTTTTCCTGTTGACAGCGATGTGGACTAATTTTTTTGACGCCCCGTAAATGTACATATTTTATTCTTACTTTATTTCTAATATTAGTTTGTAAATAATAATGTACTTATGTAAAAATAAAGATTTCTTACTTGATTTATACTAATGGAGGAGAATTCGGCCAATCTCAAAATGCTGTGTTCATATGAAATCCAATAATCAAGTAAAACAAGAGCTTGCTAAGGTAAAACTTTGGGAAAAACCAAATCTGCTTGCAGTTGGTGCTTTAAAACCTATTATGTGAAATGCCATGAGAGAGTGACTTTTCTCGGTGCATGTAAATAATACAATGCTAAAATAAAAATAGTCATTACATATCCTACAGAAAATATTGCTTCTTGCACCAGTTTAATTACAGATTTTGATAAAAATGTTAAACATAATTTCAGAAAAAATAACAAATTGTGACCCATAAAGAATTGATGGAAAAATAAAACATGAGGCTCCGATAATAGTTCATAAACAATTAATTAATTACGCAATGGAAGTTGGGGATCCTCAGCCACCCTATCTACCATCACATGGAACTTTACGACAGATAAAATATGAAAGCAATCTTAGTAAGTATTACCATAAGGATCCATTTTTTGGCTTTGTTGTACATGGCTCAACACGTTAAACTCTATTACGATTATATTAAACACATAACAATTCATCCTCATTTTTATATTTACTATTGGTCTACATCACAAGAAATGTACTGCAATCAATATCATAAAATACAGAGTTATACAGAGCATCGACGCAACTGCGCATTGTTTAAGGAAACTGATTTAATTGTGAAAAATTACTCTTTGATGTACAGCGAAGAAAATTAAAGAAGTGTTCCGGTTGCTCAAATGATTTCTAGTTCTCAGACGATGGATACTTTATTAAACTGGTTAAAATCTTGGAAAGGCCAGAAATCAATTTCTAACGAAGTCGTTTTGGACCAATCTTCAGCGCTAATAAGAGCCACGATCAAATCTTTTACCGAACATAAGTGTACTAATGATTATCTTGTAGAATCGTTCAGGAAACTTGACGCTGATGAGACATCACCTGACGCCTTATATGTTCGCATTGCATCGACACAAGCCAATTTGTAAAAACAAACCTTAACTTTACCTGTTTTCGGAATGTGGACCAAAGAACTAAAGCGTTTTATTGTAAGTGTATTTTGTATCTGAAATATCTAGATGACTTCGGAACTGCAAAACAAACAATTTTAGATATAATAACTGTAGCTCTCAATAAATGCGATAATATTGGATCTTCATGCGATGAAGCTAAAACAAGGTGAAAAATATTGGGTAAAACCTCTAATCTTCCAGATCATAAAAGACTTGGAACATTATAGTTTGCCAGAACTACTTATATTGAAAAAAAAAAAACTAAAGAGGAACTTACATTTCCCAAACATTAACAGATGATGACAGTGACTCACACGAAAACTTATTTTACATGCCTACTTTTATACCAATTCTTACCCGATTAATACAAGTTCATAGCACAAAAAATTAAGGACTTATATACGAACTTGCGAGAGCCCTTATACCCCCTAAAACCGGCCCTGTCACAAAATCCGTTCTTAGAAGACGTCTACTAACTATAAAATACCACCCTGCCAAATTTCATCTTTATGCGTCAAGCGGTTTTCGATATTTCGTGATAGGTGAGGGAGTGACCTTTTATGATATTTAATACAAAATCTAGGCGATTTTATTTTAAATTATTATGATTCTTGCATGTTTAGTTTCACCACTCAGTAGTATAAGTAAATAAAGTAACTACCTCATTATTTAATTCATACAAAATATCCTAGACGAAGGCCATGACCAGGCGACTAACAAAATGTATTTACAAGGCAGACATCACAAAATCTAGGCGACTTAATTCATACAAAATATCCTGCAAGGCCATGACCAGACAACTAACAAAATGTATTCACATGGCAGACATCACAAAATCTAGGCGACTTAATTCATACAAAATATCCTGCAAGGCCATGACCAGACAACTAACAAAATGTATTTACAAGTCAGACATCACAAAATCGTTTCACCACTCAGTAGCCGGCAATAAATGACTAATTCCTTGTTTCCATCCTTCCATTGATGTTGGCGCTCCGATTGTGTCCCCGCTGACGTCGACGGTGCATTCGCCCCACTACCAGGACGGCGCTCGCGCGCCCCGTGTCCTACCTCTTGCATACCGCGTGGCTGTCTTCTCCCCTGCCCCACTCGCGGTATCCCTCCTTTGCCATCTTGTGCCTTCTATTGCCAGACAATCGGCCGCTGTCACCTCCCCGTTTGTCCTTTTCTGACCTTGACCTACGGCCGCCGCATCTTTTTCCGCTGATTCTAAGCTAATCGCTAAGCTATAGGCTCTCGAAAAATCTAGCTTAGGTTCAGCGAATAACCGTTGGCGAATCGTCTCACAGCTTATACCACATACCAACTGGTCCCGTAATCTTTCTTCGAGCCACGCCCCGAAGTCGCACGTTTTGGACATTTTTTTTAGAACAGCGATGTACTCAGCTATTGATTCGCCACCTTGTTGAGTCCTCTTTCTAAACTTGTACCTCTCAGCCAGCTCACTCGGCTTGGGTTGCAGATGTTTTCCCATGATATCCACTATTTGCGTAAACGTCTTTGACTTTGGTTTATCCGGTGTGCACAAACTCACTAATAGTTCATAACTTTCCGCGCCCATTAAAGTTATTAACATCGGTACAAATATCTCACTTTTCACTTCGTTCACTACGAAATACTGTTCTAAACGTTCGATATATAACCGCCAATCGTCTTTATGCACATCGAATTCTGCTATTTTGCCGATCGTCATTATTATGCTTGCTATAAATGTTCGCACGCCAAATATATTTTTTATATTTTTGTCCTCGTCGCCACTGAACTGTTTGCTAGGCCAAATAATAAAACTACGTGTTCAAGGTACTGAGTTTAATACTGGACTGACTCATAGAAATAATTATACAGATACCGACATTACAGTACAGTATTGATAATATTTTTGGATCAGTTCCCCAAGATATCCCAGCAAGGCATCTTAGAACATTTAGCCCTTTGTAAGAATTTTTAGAAATATATTTAATGTGCTCTTCGAATTTGAGTTTTTGGTCGATGACAATACCTAAGAACTTATGCTGGTTAACTCTTTGAATGCTCTCTGTAACATATGTAACATCAGTAGTAGGGTTGTCAACTCCAAAAATCATAACACTGCTTTTTAAAGCATTAATGTTAAGATGCAGCCTATTATTATAATAATCATAAAGTTTTCCTAGTGCTATATTTACAGTATCGATAGCTGTACATGAATTAGAATTTGAACTATATAGAACTAAATCGTCAGCAAATTTCAATATATTTACATTCTGAGTATCAACATATTTACATATTTCACAAGTGTACAAGTTATTGATCAAGGGCGACAGAGTTGCACCTTGTATTGTACCTTTACTGGCCCACTGTGGTCCATAAAGGATGTTATTGTGTTTGACAAAGAGTTTTCTGTTACTCAAGAAATCATAAATCCATTTGGACACCAGTCCAGGTAAACCTAAACTACCAGTCAATATTTTGACAAGTATGCCAGGGTCAACATTGTCAAAAGCACCTTGTACATCCAAAAATACGCAAACAGTATGTAATTTGCCATTTTCTGCCCTTTTCAGGTCTGCTATTAAGGAAGTGAAACTGTCAGCTCAGCTATGACCGCGCCTAAATCCATATTGCACTGGCGGAATAATGTTATTGGATTCAGAGTACCAGACCAAACGATTCTTTAACATATTCTCAAAGATCTTTCCCAGACATGAGGATAACGAGATTGGATGATAGCTGCTAGCTAAATTTGGTGGTTTGTCAGGTTTTAATATAGGAATCACACACTGTGTTTTCCATGATTCTGGTATTATTTGCTTACACCAAAGACTGTTAAGAATTTTTAAGAATAAATGTTTTACATCATCATTAAGATTTTTAATCAGTATGTAAGGGAAATCATCTAAAACTGGGGTTGTATTTTTCTAGATTGCAGACTCATTAAGAATTCAGTCCATGTAAAAAAAAGGATCCAATAAAATTTGGTGTTTGGGTTGTCATTATTGAGATCAAAATAATGCTTATATTCACTACTATCTATAAGGTTACTATTGTCAGATATTTTTGTCAAAAACGGTTGAATAAATTCATCCCTGTATGATTTGTTACCAGATCGGATGCCTTTAAATCTCTTAATAAGGTTCCAAACATTACTTAGTGGAGTAGTTCTATTAAAAGTGTTACAAAAGTTGTTCCAACCGATCTTCTTCTGCTCTGAAATTGTACGTTTTTTTAATGCATCTAACCTCTTATAATTGATGTAATTATCTATAGTTGGGTCACTTCTGTACAGTTTCAGAGCAGTATAAGATGCAATTACACTTTGCTCACAAATAGAATTCCACCAAGGAGCTGGAATTCTACTTCTAAAATCACTAGTTTTAACCAACTTTGGAATCACCATTTTCCTCAAGGCATCAAGGCGAGTACAACATTCGAGGTAAGTGGACATTGGATCCTCTTCATCAACCTTCAAGTCATGGTAAACATTTTTGGATATTTCAAAAACAGACAGACAGATTTTTGTCCAATCTGTTTGATTGTACAAAAATCGCCGATGGATTACAATGAGGGCGATTGACTGTAGTAAAGTCACCGTTATTAATTATACATAAATCATTATCATCAATTAAATTATATAAATCTTGCCCCCTGCCTTTTGTGGACACGCATCCGAAGGCAATATGGTGGGAATTAAAATCACCACTTATGAATATAGGTTTAGGGAGGTTCCTGATAATATTCTGCAATCGATTTATTCTTCTTATATGCCTAGATTTAGGTGGACAATATACACATAAAACTGTTATGTCGCCTATTTCTGTAAATACAGAAATTGCAATAGTCTGAATGAAATGAAAATGAAATGAAATGAGCATGAGGTTCATAGGCTACTGAAACAAATCGATATTAATAAATCCGCAGGACCAGACAATATTCCGCCGTTATTTATAGTTAATTGCGCCAAGAGTCTATCTGTCCCGCTTTCGATCCTGTACAAAAGATCACTTGAAATTGGTGTGGTACCCACGATTTGGAAGTCGGCATATATAACACCGATACACAAAAAAGGACCTAAAACTTCTGTTGACAATTATAGGCCGATCTCTAAATTGTGTGTGTTTGCTAAAATACTGGAGAAAATTGTCCATAAACAAGTTTATTCGGCTCCTCAAAATAGTTTTGGCGAGCATCAGCACGGTTTCTTGAGGGGTCGGTCTACCACGTCTAATCTGATTCTATGCAGTGAATTCCTGTCGGAGTCTATGTCACATCGATCCCAGGTAGATGTTATTTACACCGATTACAGTAAGTGTTTCGACAGAATCGATCATGTAATCTTAATGCGAAAACTCTTGGCGATGGGTATCAGGGGTAACCTCTACAGATGGTTCATGTCATACGTTGAGGGTAGATGCCAGACTGTGGTGCTGAATGGTTACTCGTCTAGAGCTATGCGTATTCCCTCGGGAGTTTCCCAGGGATCGTTATTGGGGCCTCTCTTGTTCAATATTTTCATCAACGACGTGATTTCCTGTTTTCAGCACTGTAAAATATTGTTGTATGCAGACGACATGAAGATCATGAAACAGGTTACTACTCAGACGGATGCTCTCTTACTGCAGGCGGATCTAAACGCTTTTCAAACCTACTGCAAATTAAATAAGTTGGACTTAAACGTCTCCAAATGCTATGTCTGTACTTTCACCCGCAAACCACACCCTTTACATTTTCCCTACAAACTTTTGGATACCCCAATAGAAAGGGTCAATGTAATCAGAGACCTCGGGGTTACTTTTGACTCGAAGCTTATTTTTGACACCCATATTAATAATATTGTTAGCAAAGCGTCTAAAGCTCTAGGTTTCATTTGCAGGGTCTCATCAGAGTTCTGTAGCATCAAAACTATCAAAATGTTATACTGCTCATTCGTTCGTAGTCACCTCGAGTATGCCTCTCAAGTCAGGAACCCTAAATACAATATCTATATCGCACGATTAGAGGGCATACAGAGAAAGTTCTTAAGGTACATTCAATTTCGTTCCAAAATTTATCTACCAAATTACTTTAAACGATGCAAAAGGTTTCATATTCTTCCTTTATACGAACGGAGAAAGATCTCCGACTTGGCCTTTCTAATTAAACTTGCGAACGGATCCAGTGATATTCCTGAGTTGCTGAGCAGGATAGGGCTGCGTGTACCTTGTTCGTTTCTTCGTAAATCTCGTTTTTTGCACATACCAACGACAAGGACTAATTACAGGCAAAACTCGTACATGATTAGGGCGAGCCGTATGTACAATGCTGCTTGCCGGGAGGTTGAGATCGACATGTTTAATACAAGCGTGTCTAAATTGAAGAAGACTCTTTGCAACCACTTCTTCGACAATGCATAACCATTGTACTGTGTTAATATTTGTTATTTTTTTTACTGATCCTTACCTCTGTCTTTTAGTTTAAGTCCTTTTTTATTATTATTTGACGATTCATTAGCTATTTGTGAAAACTTGTAATTGGCCATATTATTGTTGTTAACGAAATTATTGTGTCTGTCTAGCTGTAAGTTTTCCGAAAATAATAAAATAAAATAAAATAAAATATCTTCATAGAAACGGGTGTCTAAAACCTTATACTTTAAATATGGCTTTATTAAGATAGCTACTTCATTATGACTGTTAGCTGAATATATCTATATTTTGATTTCGTAGAAAATTAATTAAATTAATAAAGGTTTTTATGATTTAAACTTTGAGCAATACTGTGCAATACTTAAGGAAGTTATTATGTTGGAAAACAAATCCATTAAGTTAACAGATTTTTGATGAGCATGTCTTTGATAGACGACGTGGTTATGGGTCCATCGTCCGATTTGTTGCTTAGTTGTACTAAAGTATGAACTAAAGCCATTAAGACATCATTATTGGCAGTGACTTGGATATTTGGTTTGGGTCCATTTTTTTTCTCAGGCATGGTTTCTTTATTTTTAGGTGTGTTATGTACACTATCCACATTGTACAATTTCATTTTGTTCTTATTTAGAACAAGTTCTTTATTTACATTATTTACGTTTTCTTTTTATTTAGAGCAGTCTTGGAGCGGTCCGGCAAAGCAGGGAAGTCAGTTTTCTTCTTTGTATTGTTTGTATTAGCTATGTTGGCATAAGTTACTTTTTCTTTTTTTTCTAACATTTTCCTTAACTTAACCGGACAGGTCCTTGAAATAGCCAAAGGAGGTCCACTGCAGTTAATGCAGCAGAGCTCATTGGGCTTGTCACACTCTTTGTAAGAGTGTTCTCCAGCACAGCAGCTGCAGCGCTGTTTACCATTACATATATTAGCAGAATGGTTGAATTTGAAGCAGCGATAGCACTGCAAAACGGGTTGAATGTAATCAAAAACTCTATATGAAAAAAGGTCATAGAATGTTATGCTGACTGTCTGAAGTGGTACCCTGTTCAGGTTCTGTCCCACTTTCTTTGTAAATCTTCTGATTGCCACAATTTCGTAGACAGAAGAAAGCTTTGTGTACAATTATTTATTGGAAATATTTGTTGGCACGAACCTGATGATGCCAACTCGTTCTATCTGGGCTGCGGGGATATATGCCCTCAACTTATGTTTTTCTAGGAATGTTACGTTGTTGATGAAATTGTTGGCCGTGTTGTATTGCTTGAACACGACTACTATTTTATTCGCATTGACACGGCGTATCGCCACCACACCTTTGACGTCCGCTGCGAAAATGTGATTCAAGTATAAGGGACTTTTATTTCCTAATCGTTCTTTATCCTGGCTTACTACAAACACTTTAAACTCCGTGCTACCCGAATGTTCTGGATACAGTCTTTTGTAATTAGGTTTAAAGTAGGGCGCGTAATTAATAGAGTCACTTTCTTCACCGCCGCCGACATGGTCCTCAGCATCAGCGCCAAAAGTCCGCTTTCGAATCTTGGGATTCGGGGGATCAGCCCCATTCCCCTCATTCCCGTCCATATTCAGGACGGGAACAAACTATTTACAGCAAATATATACAATTTAAAGTATTTAAATTCAATGAAAAAACTTGGACAAAAATTGAAAAAGCGCGCCTTGGTTGAAATTCCCGCCAAGAATCCGCAGCAGGCAAAAGATGTGCTCGAGTGTTGCCATGGTCTAAGGAATTACCATATTTGTAGGAAACTGTTAGGTAGTAGGGTCACTGGTGACGCAATGGCCACATGCAAATATTGTCGGATAGTTTTAAAAGCTCATAAAAAAACTTTATTGAGACACGCTATAACAGATAAAGACAAAAAAGCAGATTAATTGGAAAAATCTGCAAAATCCTGCAAACTTACAAACCAGCTACATCAGATAAAACAAAAATAGCAGAGATTAAAATTGCTGCATTTATTGCAGAACATACTGCTGTTATTATCGTGGATCATTTAATTGAATTGCTGCCTCAGTTGGATCCGTCATCGTATGCCCTAAAAAATTTAAGACTGCATCGCACCAAATGCTCAATGTTAATTAAAAATGTCCTTGGCCCTACTCTACTAAACTAATTAATAAAAGCCTTTTAATGTTCCCACTGCTGGGACACAGGCCTCCTCTCATAGAGGGAGTGGGCTATAATCCACCACGCGGGCCCAGTGCGGATTGGTAGATGTCACATGTCTGTTTGAATTGTTGGTTCTAGGACATGCCGGTTTGCTCACGATGTTTTCCTTCACCGTTTTGAGAGCAGTGGTGATGAAATAAATTACACAAAGTAAAGCGCCTGCTCGGGTTCGAACCCACGACCTACAACTCGTAAGTCGTGATCGTAACCACTGGGCCACCACTTCTCCAAGTGTTACATGGCGGAGCAACTTTTCGATATTATGAAGCGATTACCTTGTAAAGTTTTTTTTTTTAAGCGTTTTGAAAAACGTTATCCAACTCAATTTGCTTTATCAAAGCGATGATATTGAACCCATAAAATTATTTGAAGGCTTATTTTTACGTTACAAAAACATTCTCCAAAAAATGGTTGCACAACCAGTTTTTGGAGAATGTTTTTCCCTCTCAATTAGAGAAGTTAACAGAGTTAACTTGTTGATTTTGATTTTAAAAATTATTTAATTAACACATTATCAATATATTTCTACTATGATTTCCAAAAAATTCAGAAGAACTAACAGAAAGTGACTTAATAGACGTGAGAGAAAGGTGCAAAAAGTTTTTGATTTTTCTGGCAGAGGATATTCAAAAACGCTAAAAATTATTGCCGATCTACATCCTAAAGTCGCTAACTCCCAAGTTAAGCCCGACATCTCGAAAATGTTAACACTTTTTCAGCGTATCCATATTTATGGAAATAAAAATGACATACAATGGAATCAGTTAAATAATAAACAGTGGTCAGATACCACAACCTCAGCTGCATTTTACTCTGAAATGTTCGACGATCGTGACCACAGATAAAAAATCTAACTAGATGACGTATGTACTTCGCGTGTCAAAAAACGGCTTAAAAGTACGATCAATAATCGTACTTTGAGCTTTTCATTTAGCATTATCGGCACCATAAATCCACCGAAATTGGGGAAAATGCCTAATTATGCCATATTGAGCTGTAAAAACTGTATAGAAAAAGTTGTTATAGTTAAATTTGTTTTTAAATTGTGTGTGAAAAAGTAGCACGCTTGGTTTTCATACAGGTGAAGGGATTTGCATTATCTAGTTAAATTTATGTCTGTGATCGTGACGCTGACGATCATGACGCTGGTGGGCATAAGCGTTTTGGAAACATCTCAATATTGCACTTGCTTTAATGACTGTACCATTTTCTAATGCTAGAGTCAAACGTGCTTTCTCGGTGTATAATATTGTAAAAAAACAAATTACGAAACCGATTGTCCCTGGAAATGCTGCAAAGCTTATGATGACACGGTTCATTTTAAAACGAGATTGTGGATCATGCGTCACATTTACCCCATTTCCAAAAAATTTACAGTTGTACAATGTAAACATGTATGACTTCAAAAATTCCGAAAAGTCAAATGAAACGCCAAATCAGGACTTAACGATTTGTTTACAATTTTATTATTGACAATGCAGATCTTTAATTATAAACATATCAGCATTGTCACTATTTAACCTATCGGAATTCTTCGGTACTTCTTCGTAGTCAAACTTTTTAGTCCAACTGGTTTGACCACGAGGAATTGTATTTCCTCGTGGTCAAACTTCATTGACATTGCACCATTTCAGCACGCTGTATGCATGCAGTTCTTGTATGTACAGTCATAGATACATTTATAAGAATAAATCAATGTCAAACGTCAAGTTGAAAAGTTTTCATAATTGATTTCCTCGTATTATGAGTTATTCAAATTAAAATATTCAATACGAAAAATGGATTTAAAATTTGTGAAGCGTAAACGTGGGACAGTTCTTCTTCTCGAAGGCCGACAATACTATAGATGGCGTACTTATAAAAATGGAAACGCTTACTGGGCTTGCAGCCAACTGAGAAAAGATAAGTGTCGGGGGTCTTACTGAGGTATCTAAATTATTAGTATTGATATTACAAACAATTTATAGTCATTTTGAGGATTCCGTACATAGTATGTAATTATTTAGATTGAAAATTTCTTTTTTTAACGGTTATTTTAAAATTTTTAATTCGGCGGTATATATGTGATTACTATACTGATAAGAACATTATAATAATAATATTCTCTTTTGCCGATCTTTTACTTTTATCTAGTTTTTATCTTCATAATAATATATTTTTCTTTTACTTAGAATGACATCATAGTAAAACGCAATAATCACACCTGTAATGCTGATTATAAAAAAAATTAGATTGATGTAGTCATTGATAAGCTAAGACCTGAGGTGGTTAACAGTGATGTCCCTATTCCGGTTGCATATAATGAAAAGAAGGAATCGATTCAAAATCAAGTCACATTACCATCCTTTAGCAGCGTCAAATCGGCTTTATATAATAGAAGAAAAAAGACATGCTTCAGTGACTTTAAAGAGGTAACAGTTCCTGATCATTTACAATCATTTCTCTTAGCTGATAACGTTACCGAAACACGACGGATCATGGTTTTTTGCTCCGAAAGTAATCGGTCAAGAATGGTTCAGTTACAAGAGTTTTTTGGGGACGGCACATTCTTCAGCTGCCCAAATTCATTCACCCAATTATATAGCATTCATGCTGATTTATCTACTTCAACAACAACAACGCACGTGTTTCCTGTTTCTTGCACGTTAATGACGGATAAGACAGAAGAATCATATACCATCTTATTATCTATGTTACGGTCTAGAATACCCAAGAGGTCACCTAAAAAATTTCATTTTGATTTTGAAACTGCTGCGAGCAATGCTATTTCATCTATTTTTCCTGATGTTCAAATTATAAAATGCTTTTACCATTTTACAAATTCGGAATGGAAAAAGGCAAAACAATATAAAATAAAGAGCAAAGATGGAAATAGAATTGTCGGACTATGTTCAGCACTCGCTTTGCTTCCCGAAAACAAAATTGAGGAAGGATAGGATTATATAAAATCTGATTGCCCCCTAATACACCAAAAATTCAAAAATATTTTAATTATTTCGAGACTACATGGCTAAAGAATAAATCACTAAAAAAGCAGTGGTCCGTATACTGACAAAGACATCGTACTAATAATGTCGTAGAGAGCTGGAATGCACAACTTAATAAAATTATGAAGAGACATCATCCAGTAACAGTTGCTCGCTTGCTCAAAACATTATTAGAAAATGAAACAAATTTTCGTGAAGAACCATCTCCTCGTCGGAGTGGACATATATATAGAGATGATTTCATTACAAAATGTCAAATGGAGTTAATACATAATGAAATAGATGTTGGTTATTTTTTAAATAAAGTGAGATAGGATTCATTTTTATATTATAAATTCGAACCCATCATATTATATCGAAAATATCAGCGTTTTTTTTAAATTGCATTTTTATTCCAGACCACGAGGAAATACAATTCCTCGTGGTCAAACCAGTTGGACTAAAAAGTTTGACTACGAGGAAGTACCGGAATTCTTGAAGTCTAGTATTATAAGTTCTAAAAAGTAATTAAAACAATTTTTTTCCTTATTTAAATGGAAAACTCATTTAAACTAGCCTTGAGTAGTTAAAGGAATTTTTTGGGGCTTTTGAATATTGCATTGAGGGCTTTTTAGGGGTATTTCATCTTGATCCTAGGGCTATTTTTTTAGTAGTTGGTAACCCTGTGAGCACGTGTCAGGCAATGCCAAATAAACCTGACGCTGATATTCTGCTGGCACCCAGCAGCAACATAGGGTCGCTGGGCAGGATATTGGAACAGGCGCAAACGTTTTTGCTCTGTTAACTTCATAATCTTTAGTTTTCCTAAATTAATCACCATGTTTAATTCCACTTAGGTTTTGTCCGATGAAGTGCTTAGTTGATATAGACATTGAATGAAAACAAAATATGGTTTTCTACTATGTTTGAAAAATACTTTAAAATGTTGATTTCCTTTTCCACAAAAAAATAAATAAATCGGCAAAATAAACACGCTTTAGTACCATTAAAATTTAAACTTTTAAATGCCTGCAAAAACGCTGTCTGCCATTTTGGTGTCCTATTGGTTTGTAAACAAAACAGTCGTGACGACCGGCACTCATTCAACAATAATGAATTACAATCGCTATTGTATGCCGACTTCTTAGATCGTCAGGTATTGTCACGACTATAGTGTGGTTTGCAGGTTGGTAGTATTTAATTTCGCGGAGAGCTTTTATGGGAACATCGATTCTTCAATTTAACTTGCAGGTTTGTTGTGGGTTACCAGTTTATGTGAGCGTATTGTCAAACCTAAGAGAGTGAAATCATTCCCTGCTTCTAATTTTTGTTGATTATAAAAGTGTATAGTTTTAATTGATTCGCCTTTTTTCCGAATGTGAATTTTGAGATAATGCTCGCTCATCAAGTTTAATTGTTGTTTTTCGTTTAATTTACAATTATTAAACAAATGAAATATAATCGAATCTGAAATCCGAAATGCACTGCACAAGCTCAAGTCAAATAAATCAGCCGGTGGAGACAAGAATTTTGCTGACCATATTACAAGAGATGGGCGTACCTCAATACGTATCTCGTCTCGTTGATAACTAATATGTACCAAGAGGGGTCTCCATGGTAAGGATTAATGACGTCATCTCAGGCCCTTTCAAGCCAGAAAAAGGGGTAAGACGGGTGTATTCTTTCTCCTATTCTCTTTAATATATATGGTCAATAAATAATGAGGAAAGCCTTAGAAGAATGGGAGGGAGGAGTATCTGTCGGGCGAATAAAGATCAGCAACTTGAGATATGCAGACACTACACTCTTTGCGGCTTCGGAAAAGGAGCTAGCTGATCTGTTTTGCAGAGTAGAATATGAGAGTGGACTTGTTGGACTCACCTTTAATAAATCCAAGACGAAAGTCATGCTTTTCGACAGAACCGGTCAATTCTCTAGAACGAAAGAACTCGTGGACCTAGAATTAGTCAGCGAGTTTATATACCTCGGATCGCTACTTACTGACCAGGGATGAAGCGAAAGAGAGATTAGGAGAAGGACTTAAATGGTCAAAGCTGCGATGAGTAAGCTGACACGTATTTGGCAAGACAAAAAGGTCTCCAATGTGAAATGAAGATGATGAGACTAGTCCGGACTCTGGTTTTCTCGATATTCCTTTACGGATCGGAGTCGTGGACGATTCGGGAAATAGAACGGAAAAAGATAGAAGACATTGAGGTGGGGTATTGGTGAAGAATGCTCCACATACCATGGACCGCCAAGACAACGAACAAATCTATCATTGATCAACTAGGCATAAAAGACCGACTTACCAAGCTCTGCTACCGAAGGATTCTCATCTACTTTCGTCACATTGCCCGTCGGGAACCAGACCATCTAGAGAAGTTGGTGGTAATGGGCAAGGTGGATGGGAAAAGACCTCGCGGCGGGTCACCTAACCGCTGGTCAGACCAGGTAACCGCCCTCACTGGACTCTCTGTTACAACCGCCCTGAGATAAGCTAAAAACCGATTGAAGTGGAAGAACATCGTGCATAAAACCACGAGGGCCTTTCAGGGACGACCTTCAGTAATGAAGAACGCGACCAAGAAGAAGAGGAAAGGATAAAAATATCATCTGCAAACAGTACACCTGGCCCGTCTATGTTTTTGGGAAGGTCGTTTATGAAAGTAAATAAGGAATAAGAGGACGCTTAATACACTTTCCTGGGCAATTGATGCAAGCCAATACTTGACTGACATCTGCCCCCGTACCGTGACGTGTCCAAGAAAAACATATACATCTGTCCCTTACGCGCACTGGTAATAACCTTGATCTAAGAGATTATGGTCACCCCCTTGATGTTATGAGTGGTGTTTATTTTGTTTCTTTACCAAAATATCCAGAAAGATACTGCAACCCTAAAAAAAATGTGTTCACTTCTTCGATAAAGAATACACACAAGGTTCACTTACTAATGTTTAATGAGATAGGTAATCGTCCGCAAAAAACATTGGGACGCCCCGGACGGTGGAAAACAAAAGTGTGTAAGTACTTCAAGCACAAAGCTAATTCTAATACTTTCAATACGTGGGTACTTTTTTATTTGTGTTAACAGGATACCCAAGAACTATTTTTTTTATTAGGTATGATTTCTGGGTAAAAAAACTACAGGGGGGTAACCACAAGCTCTTAGAGTAAGGTTATTTTGAGATCGAGTAAGTGACAGATGTATACAAGTCAGATACATCTGTCCCTTACTCGATCTCAAAATAACCTTACTCTAAGAGCTTGTGGTCACCCCCCTGTAGAGACTCAGTAATCAGGCACTATTAAAAACTAGGAGATTGTTGCAATGTTCGGATTACTAGATTGTATAGAAAAAAAAAAACATAATAAAATAAAACATTTTACAAAGAGAGTAAGTACATAACATTAATTTTTTATAACATTGATACATCTTACAAATAACTACTGAAAAAATGATTGGCCCATATTTTTTAATAATTTACCTGACGACTAAACGTATGTTTAGTCATCATCTCTATTTATTGTTGGTTTGTACGTCCACATAATAATGGTAACCTTTTTCTGTGTAAACAATGCGTACTAACACCCATTCGGTCCAGTGGAAAGGGGCAGGCGTTTGGTGAGTTGCGCATCTCCTACATCGCACCACCAAATAAGGGGAATGCGTCATGCATCGCCCGACCAATTGTAGAGCAGCAGTTCAGGTAGCACGTAATCGGGTTCGGGTTATTTTTTCTATGAATAGGGCGGGGCTTTTGGTCACGTGTGTGCGTAATAATAATAATTATTAATGTGTGCGTAATTTTAATTAATAGACGCACTGTTGATTTCATCAGTAGCTATAGGTTGATACTTTGATAGATGAGCATGTCGTATGAACAAAATCTTTATCAAATATCAAAAGTTTCATTCACAACACAGAGCCATAGGCTCTGGATAGAGGCCTTAGATAAGTAACATACTATCAACGACTAACGAGGCACATCACAAGTGTGGCGATAGCGATTGGAAAAATGAAATGTATGTGTCTGGAGCCTCAGGTGTCATCCGACGTCGGCGATGGCGATAATCGAAATCTCAAAATGTAAGGTCAATGGTCACATGACATTTCGATAGTGCTTGACATTTCTATACATTTTTCCAATCGCTATCGCAACACTTTCATTGATAGAATGAGACTTGCATTGAGCCTCCAAAGGCCACGGGATGCTCGTAGAAGTTCTAGCCTTTGTATTTTACTGAACTAATCATTTTTTCGTACGTAAAGACCATTTCCTTTCTCTTTAATGCTTTTCTAGATTCGCTCGCCTGCTATGCTGGTGAGTCGAGCGATTCAAAATCTTGTACATTGTGCTTATTGCTCTCTTTCGCACACTTTATGTTACTGTCTACTTCGGGTGCTATCTAACTCTTATAATACACAGTTTCCGACTGAAAAACTTGAAAAAGCCGATGGACATCACTGATGTAGAATTCAGTCGCGATACAGACTCCTCAAAGAAGCATTTAAATTTAAAGCCTAGCAAAGAATTGTATCGAAGCACTGAACCACCCTAGTTGCCAACTTCAAGAAAAGTGTCGCCAAGTTATCAATTGAAGGAAAAAAGATACTATGCTATGCTATTATAATATTACTAGCAACCTGCGCCTGCTTCGCACGAGTAGCAAAGCTTATTTTCTATACTTATGTTCTCATCTCTGGGACGGATCTGCCAAATACCAGCTTGATGCACTAGAGTCGATCGAAAAGCGGGCCAAGAGGCTCATCAGCAATGAGGCAATGGTTATTTCAAAGCTTTGCCAAAGCCTTGAACATCGTCGCCGAGTTGCCAGCTTGTCGGTTTTTATCGGTTGCATTTCGGGGAGTGTGCGATGGCATTGCATGATCTAATTCCACCAAACCCGTTTTATCATCGGATTACAAGACGTACAGCGATGCGCCTTCGGTACATGGTGGACATCCCACCCATACGCACTAAACGTTTTGGAAATACTTTCATTATGCGTGCAGCTAAGTAGTGGAATTCCCTGCCGGAATCTGTGTTCCGATAGCTACAATCTAGGGGTATTTAAGTCAAGAGTGAATTGGTTACTTCTAGGCAAGTGTGCTTCACCGTCGACCACATCATCGCTTACCATCAGGTGAGATATTGGTCAAGCGCGAGACTAAAATTTATTAAAAAAAAAATACCTATGTACTTTTATCATATCATCGAATTCTTCTTCTTCCAATAGTAACATGATAACAAGGCTTTCAATTACCATATGGAATAATAATTTTCAACAATATAACTGACTTTAACAACTAAATTAGAGAAGAGTTTGTGTGCGACACATGTCACGGTCACACCCTACACGCCCTACAGTACGCCAGCGGAGACCGCAACATGAGTGTCGCGCATCTCTAGACTGGGTCGCGCGCCGCGGTCTTGCGTGGCGGTCGAGGTGCCAACTCACACCTGTAGTGTCGCGTGGGAGTAAAATCGCTTAATTATATTTGGTCACTCGATATTTTACATGAAATGCTTAAGATAACTAATATATTTAATTTGTTATTAAATACAATCGTAGCCGTGTAAATAGCTTTCAATTATCACATCATATTATATTTGACCTATATAAGAGGATCAATTCTACCATATTTTTTTTTGTTTTATCAGAAAGGCAGGTCATATAATATTATTAAGTTATTATATAACCGTACTGAAAACGATCCTTTTTGACCAAACTATAAATGGTTCTTTAATTGTTATGTGACAATAATGTTCATTGTTCAAGCTTTACGAGTGAGACGCGCGACGCTACTAGTCCGGCAGCGGACCGTCTCGCGGTTTTATTTCTCGCATCTCTGTATCTTGTCTTGGTCTAGGCCGCGAAATCGCACCCTCACAGAGCACTCACAATATGAAGCACAGGAAATTGGAACAAAGCAAGAAAATATTCTTAGAAGATAGATCGTGGTCGTTGTTAATAGTAAACAATCTATATAGCTCATACAACCCACAGCTATTCTTTGAAAGTGCCAGTTTGCACCGCGACTGCGATGGAGATGGAGACGCGAGACCGAACAGGAGACGTACGGCACTAGTTTTCCTGTCTCGGTATCGCGTCTCCATCTCCATCGCGGTAAATGACGTGAGAAATGCTCATATACTATCACGGGGAGATAGCGCAGTTATGTTGGTCTACCACCCACTAAATCCGCGTTGTGCTCCTGTGCCGCTTATGGAGGGAACACGGGCACGCGTTAGCACTCCTCCGCGAACTTCCACAGCTGTCCGTCACCGGAACCTCCTTCGGGGAGTACCCCCCATCTCCCATCACCGGCGCACTAGAACACATTGCACGTCGTTACCACCCCAGGGACCAACCCAGCACAGGGGCGCAGACGACCCCGTGTATGGCACTCTTGGTTCCCCTGTGACGGGTCAGGTCAGTTGCCTTGTCGCCTACCACTTTCCGGCCTCACTTTTTTATGGACCTCACCTGCGGCCCCATCGCTTCCGCCATTAGGTGGTGGCGACCCCGTCCAAACTGCGGCAGGAAGAGAGAGCGGAGCATCGCAATACCGGCACTCCTCTCTCGCCATGGCCTCCAACCCTTAGCCGCGATATCGTATGGCAGGCCGCGATATCGTATGGCAGGCCGCGATAACGTATGGTAGGCCCCATACGACATCGCGGTTTGCCTCAGTTGCGATGTCACCTCTATTACCAAGCGGCACCGAAACCCACTTGTTGGCCACGGCTACTGAGCCCCCCGTCAGTTCAATGCGGGAACCCACTGGGGGGGATCTAAGACGTACTCTAATCCTAATCTTTTGATGAGTTACATTATTTTTGTCATGTTTCTAATGTTTTTAAAGATAGTAAAATGAAAAAAAATTACCACACTAATATATTTTATTCCAGAAATAATTTTTCAGTAGGGGGAGTATACAATGTTATAAGAAAGTAGAGTAGTATTTATTAAAGATACTGCCCATTAAAAAGGAAAGGGCGCTTAGTCTAACATGCAAGTACCTGTCTTATTTATGAAAAAAACATGGATTTTCATTCACATTTTGAGCTTTGAAAACTGACTGAATAAATTATTAATTTTTAGTTACTTAGATATTTAAACGAATACGTCACCGAAATGAAAATTTGGATATACCATCAGAATCAAGTAACGAAATATCTTAGAATATTAATAAAATTGTTGTAACATGCAAGTTGCTATCTTATTTATAAAAGATGAATATCTTATATATATATATATATTCTTGACATTTTGAGCTTTGAAAACTGACTGAATAAATAATTAAGTTTTCGTGGTTTCGTAATTAAGATTTTTTTTAAAATACCAACATGAAACATGAAAATGTGGATATACCATCAGAATCAAGTGTGAAATAAGGCTTACAATATTAATAAATTTTTGCAACATGCGAGTTTCTATCTTATTTATTAAAGATAATTATAGATTCTTAACATTTTCAGCATTGAGAAAAATATCGTAGAATATAAATAAAATTGCTAAACATATTATAATATAATAAAAATGTACCTATGTTAACGTTTTAAATCTAGAAGACAGACAGATCAGTTGTTAAAAAGCTTTAAAAAATATATTAATAAACTTTCTTATGATTAACGTCGAGATGGAATGTTTATAGCACATTTAGATTTGAAGCTGGGTTACATTTTGGAAATTTTCTTTTTGCCTTGATATACCTACTGTATTTTTGGGATATGTATATGCTTGATAACCACACACCAAATATTAGTTATATACCAACATAATAAAGCACTCATTATGCCGTACATAGATATTTACAACTGTCGAAAGATTTCTTCAAATTGTATGATATTTCCAATTACATATAACATTTTATGTAAATTATAATAGCAAAAACATTTTGTTAATAAATATGGATTGCTTGGAATTTTTTTCATGTCACAAATCACAAACAAGTCAAATAAAAAGTACTATTATACAATTTTTTTAACGTGCATTGTCATCCGAACCAAACTTGTAAGCAAAATTTCAGTTCAATTGGATGGAGACAATTGTGACAGACAACATGCCAAGTTAAATAAAAAACACTGTTATAAGGATTATTGAAATTATTATTATTATTGATTATTATTTATTATTATTAGGACTATTCCGTACCTTAAAAGGAAAAAACGGAACCCTTATAGGATCACTTTGTTGTCCCTCTGTCAGTCAAGACTCAAGGCCCTTTAACTCGGAAACGTGTAGAGGTATCGTTAATATCGTATACTCAAGTTTGCAAACCCTTGCAGCTGTAAAAAAATCTAATCAATGCAATCAAGAGGTACAGCCTTTAATGACGCATATTTTACATTCGCAAGAATCAAAACTTACAGGGTACTTCCCGTTGACCTAGAATCACGAAATTTGGCAAGAAGCAATGTCTTCAAAATCCGAAAACCGTAAATTTGTACCTACATAAAAAAAAGATTATTAACTTATTTGCAGTTGGTAAACCGACCGCGACTTATGTCTATGAATCAATACAGTTTTCAAAGGCAAAGTTAATTTTGTCCCTCAATTCTGTTTATCTTATAGTTAGAGCAATGTTCGGTGCCCTCATAGTTTATGAACTTAATTATTTTGGTGAATGAAGCTGATTATACGGATCCCTAAGTGCGCGAGTCCGACTCGCACTTGGCCAGTTTTTTGTTTGTTTTCTTTGTATACACATAATTACCTAGGTGAACGGTGAATTTCAACTTCCTAGGTTATCTGGAAGTGGGTTAGATTTTTATCAACAAGTAATCGCTTATAGTTTTTATCTATCCATCAGTCATTGATATTTGAAAATAACGATATCTAGACGTTAATATCTCAATAAAAGTTTGAACTATATTCATGAAATTTTGTAAATAAACCAAGTTTCATGTGTTTATGTTGAATAGATTTTGAGTTATTAAGGGGTGAAAACTGAAAAATGGCTCCCAATGGTTCGTGTACACACGGCTGGTGCGTCGCGAGTTCCTTCTTTGCTTGAACTTGGCTTGACACGCTACTTGGAATAAATGAAATGAATTATTTTATTTTTTAGCACTAGAAATAAATAAAGTTATTTAATTAAACGAAGAACTTATTTTAGCACTTAATAAATTGCCTACTATCACTACTTGAGTTACTCCGTGATCAGCATCTTTTCAGCCCATAAGGAGTGAATGGCTTTCTCACTCTAAAACTATTCAAAAACATTTTAACTGATAGAAATCAATTCAATTAAAATGATTAATACTTACTATTCACACTATCCAAAAATAAATAAATAGTAAAAACTACCTCAAATTTTAACTTACTGACAAACTAAATGACGCCTTGACAGTTGAAAGTTCCAGTTAACAAATTATTTAATTACACTAAATGTGTATCGTGACCAGCATCTTATCAATGGCTTTGTCAAAATAAAACTATTCATTTAATCTAATTAAAATTATGATATTGATTTACAATTAAGTTTCTTCCCCACTTTAATCTCAGGTTGCTGCCTTACAATTACCTACTTCCTATAAGATATTATTATGAATACGTAAAAACTTAATATGCTGCGTATCAAAAAATATAGCTAGTATTTCGGAAGCAATAAATTATTATGGTGGGTCTTAAAGATAAAATAAACCAGTAGTTCTACGACGTCTTATGGACCGTAGTGGACCGTTGGTCCGTAGTGGAGTAGACCCGTGCATCCGTATTTTTTAACTTTAACATGAGTAAATACCACGTTTCCGTGCACATTTTTTAGTATAATTTTAGAACTAAATGTCACGGGTGAGTTAAAGTAAATCAATGAAAATTCAGTCTTAAAGTAGATAGGCAACTAATACTTCACTTAGTAACTTAGGACTGAAAAACCATAAAAGTGTTAAATTATTTTAATTTCGTAAAGATATGTAAGCCCAAGCTGCTGGGCAAGCTTTTCCCAGCAGTGGGACAAAGAAGGCTAAATAAAAAAAGATACGTATTCGATTATTTTAATTATTTTATTTTGACGAAAGTTGTATGTTAATATTAGTTATATGTTTTTTCCTAATTATTTTTTTTATTAATGTTGTTATTGGTAAATTTCGAAGGGTAAATGTGATTATTATAATAATAAAAAAAATTGTGTTGACGTTGTTAAAATATTTTTGCACAAAACGAAAATAAATGCTTTTTTTAACAATTTTTGTACCAATTCAGACAAAATATTTTTTTTATTGAACAAATGTAATATAATGATTTATTTAAAATTTTAACACCATAACTAAATAAGGTTTCGTGATCAGCATATTTTCAACTGATGAGGAGTGAATGGCTTTATCACTCTTAAATTATCCAAATATATATCGATACTAAAATGATAACGTACGCCCAAAAATAAATAAATAGTAAAAACCGCTTCAAACAACTAATTTCAAACCGCAAACCGTAATACCGCGTACCGCGTACCGTATCTAGCAAACCGAACGACGCCTTGGCAATTAAACCGAGTACCTAAATTAAATTGAAGTTATCTGATTACGCAAATGTTTATGACTTAATTTTAAACCACTACAATTATTAGGATTTGGATCATATGTGTATTGTGACCAGCTTTTTTTCACCCTGAGAGGGTTGAATGGCTTTATCACTGTAAAACTATTATTATTACTAACCTTATATTAAAAATACCATACCGTAAAATCTAGATGCCGTATCTACAAAGCCTACCTATTCTAATTTAGTAAGTTTAAAAGTACTTTTTCGTGCAATGTACAATTCCTTATTTTACCAATGTCTGAATGGCTTTATCACTGTAACACTATTATTATTACTAACCTTATATTAAAAATACTATACCGTAAAATTTAGATGCGTTATCTACAAAGCCTACCTATTCTAATTTAGTAAGTTTAAAAGTACTTTTTCGTGCAATGTACAATTCCTTATTTTACCAATGTCTGAATGGCTTTATCACTGTAACACTATTATTATTACTAACCTTATATTAAAAATACCATACCGTAATATCTAGATGCGTTAGCTACAAAGCCTACCTATTCTAATTTAGTAAGTTTAAAAGTACTTTTTCGTGCAATGTACAATTCCTTATTTTACCAATGTTAGTACTAGAACTTAATCAAGTTGATTAAATAAACTATTTTAGGACTTGTATCACTGTATTCGCTACTTCGTGATCAGCATCTTTTCACCATAAGGTGTGGCATGGCTTTATAACTCTAAAACTATTGCCTGACTTAGGTCAATGCAATTTAATTAGGTACCTAAAATTATATGGCCCACTACACTCAACGAAAAGCTGAATGTCCATAATCATGCAACTCAGAGGCCAGAAACAATCGTGAAAGTGAGATCGCAAGAGACGAATGTTTTAGATGGGGTTATAATTACGTTTAGAAAAAGAGAGGTGGAGAAAACATTTTTTAAATTGCATTGAACTACATATTAGTCTCGTCTTTTTTGGCCTGAAATGCTGTTCGCCTCTGAGTGTTTAACGGAGGTTGGAGAAATTTTGTTACTCGATTTATGACTTTTTAACTTTACGACTATTCGTCCTTGGCATTTTTGTGAATTAATAATGTTTGCTTTGTTTATTTTGTGTATGACTACGATAATTACATTAATAGCATTTTGATTGTTTTGATGTTGTTTTGATCATTTTAACTGTTTGGCTTTGTTTATTTTATTTTTAACCCCGCCGGAAAAAGAGGGGTGTTATTAGTTTTACGTGTGTTGCTGTGTATCTGTGTTGCTGTGTATCTGTGTGTCTGTGTATCTGTGTGTCTGTCTGTGACATCATAGCGCCTAAACGGATGAACCGATTTTGATTTAGTTTTTTTTGTTTGAAAAGTGATTTTATCGAGAGTGTTCTTAGCTATGTTTAAATAAAATCGGTTCAGCCGTTCAAAAGTTATGGGCGTTTTACTGTTTGAATCGGGGTGTATTCGCAAGATAAATGTGTCGGGGGTTTTAGAAATTTTATTTTGAAAATGTAACTGTGTCAGACACTACTACTACTTTCATTTTATTAATATTGTATTTTTCGTATCACTTGCTCAAAAAAAGTGACATTCTATGCCACAAAAAGCGAAAATAACAATAGTCATTTTTAATCTGTTAAAAACAGGGAAAGAAAATTGTACTGAATTTCATTCATCCTCTAGGGGGAGAATGTGATTTAAATTTGGCTTACTAACCGAAATTTATACTGAACTACATCTGTGTTTACACCATTTATGTACGAGTATGTAAAGCATTATACATCTTTTTGAAAAAGGAATACGCACTTATTATTCAGTTATGATTATTAAATAAAATTACGAAAACCGAAGAGGCCGTATGAGCTTGATGCGTTTGCTTTTACGACAAAAAAAAATTAGTCTGTAATTTGCCGCGTTTTTGTTTTCTTCAAATACATAAACGTTAAGTTTATTTTAATTTATTTTTATAAATAAGTTAATGTTCTAAAAATACGTTACGATGTTAAATCAAAGCGACAGTGACAGTGAATTGTCGGATTCCATCAGTGCTAATGCTGCCGCAGTTATAAATAATTTGCTTCCAACAAAATCCAAGGAAAATTATTTAAAAACATATGAAGAATTTTCAACCTGGAGAAGTGCGAAAGGCCTATCAATTTCAGAATCAGTACTTCTTGTCTATTTTGATTATTTATCCAAGACAAAGAATCCGAATACACTTTGGTGCATATACTCAAAACTGAAAGCTACAATAAGCATCAAACACAGCATTTAAATAAATCGATTCACGAAATTACTGGCTTTTTTAAAAAGAAAATCACTGCGCAAAGAAATCTAAAATTTTTACGACTCAAAATGTGGAAAAATTTCCTAATGAAGCTCCTGACGAAATTTTTCTGGCCACAAAAGTAAGTATACATGATTTAACTATGAATATTTCGTATCTTAGTAATGGTAATTATTTTATATATTTGCTCGTTTTTTATCTTTGTTATAGGTGGCCTTAATTTTTGGACTCAATGGTGCTTGCCGCGGATGTGAACTTGTAAACTTACAAGGTGGAGGACGTTGAAAATCATTCCAATGAGTTACTGCTGATTAATGTAAAGGAAACTAAGACAAAGAAAAATCGGTCATTCATTGTACAAGGACAATATACTAAAATCATTCATAATTACGTCCCATCAACATGGAAAACAATAGATTTTTTATAAACTATCGGAATGGGAAATGTACTCGACAAACCATCGGCAAAAATAAAATTAGCAATATGCCAAAGGAAATTGCTGAATATTTAAAACTTAAAGATGTTGAACTCTACACCGGTCACTGCTTTAGAAGAACATCGGCGACTAACTTGGCGGATTCAGGGGCGGATATTACGTCAATAAAAAGACACGTTGGTTGGACCTCTGAGAGTAGCTGGGGGTTATATCGAAAGCTCAATGACGAATAAAACCATATTAAGCAGTCAAATTAACAAAAATATAAAACTTATCCATCAGAGCCACAACCATCAACTTCCGGCATCTTATCTTCGTCCGTAACTCACGATGCTCCACCACCACTATCTCCGACGTATACTATCAACTATATACAATGAAACGCAAGTTCCCCAGACGCAAGAACAGAGAAATACTCAAATCAACTCATCAACAATAAATGTACCAAACAAAAATGTAACTCTCTCTATCAATAATTGGACCAATGTTTCGAATGTTAACTTTTACTTTTAATTGTCATTATTTTTAACAAATGCTTATCTCATATTATTTTGTGTTAATTTTTACGCAAATTGTACGAAAAGTAGAGTATTTTCCTCGGTGATAAAGCTGTCTTAGTCTTGGGTGAACTTAAATCCCTCGCTACACTCAGGACTCGTCTTAAATCCCTCGCTTCGCTCGTTTACATCCTCGCTACGCTCGGGAGTAAACCTCGAGTCCTTCGTTACGCTCGCGATTTAAATCGTCACCCGCGACAGAAAACACTGCGTTATCCCCTTGGTTAATAATCTACTATTGCATGTTTTACTCTATTTGATAGATAGTACGGTCAAGATATGTTACGACAAAGTAGAATCTACCGGCATAGTTCATTTGAGCCCGCAAGCCTCACTACGACAACAACGTAGAGATACTGCATTGTTAAAATCATAGAAATCATGTACCGACTTTGACACGAAGTAGTCTAAAAAGTTAGTTTAGAATTAAAGAACACATGGAGAAAAAAAGCTTTTTTAAATTTAACTATTAGTCCCGTTTACACTCGAGTGTTCATCACTGAGATTGCTTTAAGAAAACAGAATCCATGCCTACGTTATAATAACGAATATTAATGAAACACTTCCATAAATATGTACTTACAAAAGTATGGGAGTACCTTCGATTTTAATTATCTCAATATAACTTAGTAATAGATTTTGATTATATTTACTCTTAGAAAGTAGCTAATGTGTCTTCCCTAAACTGTAAACTGTGTGTAATTACTTCTTCACTTATCTTAACCTAAAGCATTATAAAAAGCTATAACAATTAAGATACATTCTGCCAGTTTTACGTTATTTTAGAAACTAGGTGGTTCTGTATTAAACTCTTTTACACCTAACCCTATTTATAATTTTATTTGCTTGCTGCTCTCCACCTAACGAGTGAAGGCGCCAAATAAAAAGACTTACATAGTATTTATATTAAATATTAATAGAAACGCGAAAAAGTAATGTCCAGATTTTCTTAGTGTTTCTTTTCTATCAAAAGAAATAAAGGTATTTTTGAAAAAGTCGTAATGTCATTCCAGACCGCCGCGATAATTTAGATGAACATATTTTACAATGGATATTTTCACGTTTTCATTATAGGTCTTCATATTAATAAATACAATGAATAAATCTTTGGAAAATAACGCTTACACGACACTGAGGTATGAAAAGCCACGATATACCTAAGCCGTATTTATATCTAGAATATAATCATTAAACATAAGCGTTATAAATCCCTAAGAACCTCAACGGTACTACAAGAACATACAAAGCAATACCTAAATATAATAAAACAATACAAAAGCAGTATTAAGAGTCATAAATATGTACGAAACGCCACTCATCTTCCTAACCTTAGTTTATTAAAACTAAATATAAATACCGTTTCATTTTTGACATCTTACAGTCATGTGGAAAAAAATAAAGGAATATCGCCTGCCGTTGAATATAAGACAGCAGACCGACCTCGTAAAGTTGTTGTAATAATTTTTGTTTAAATATTTTAAAATGTATGTAAGCGCATCGATTCAGAACGGCTGCATCTAAATACATGGCAATTATTTTATGTATTTTTATAATTATCAGGACGTTTGTATGGAAGAAACAATAGTTTCATTTACTTCATTAGTAAACCTGTGCGAACCCGGGACAGGCAGTTAGTGATATATTTTTTTAATGTCTTCAAACAAACTTTCGGTTATAGACCTGGATTTGATTGGTAGATATATTTTTGGCAATCAGTATCTGTTTAAAACATAAATAGAAATAATTGTCAGGACAAGGTTTGTATGAAAGAAACAAAATTTTAAGTTTTTTATATGTATCTACACCAAACCCGTGCGATGCCGGGGCGGTCACCTAGTTTTATATAAATCTGTCTGAAATCATTGAAGGAGCCACAAATGCTTGTAAAACGAGAAGAATGACACGGAATTTACTATTAGAGACTAAAGCACCTTCTAAATTCATAAATAATTATGTTTTTTTAGCAGATATAAATCTTACCTTCTTTTAATTTAAAATTAGAAAAAAACTACCTATCCCACATCCATTCTGACCTCTCCCCGGGAAGCCGAAAGAAAACAAAATACACGGTATAAAATTATAGTTAATTATTATAGTATGAAATGAGGTTATTTCATGAGAAAATGAGAATGACTAAGGAAAAAGTACTGCAACAGTGACAAATTCTGAACATAATAAAAAAAACGAGATGCAACATATCTGTCGGATTGCGTAATTAGCTGTTTTACATACTATGTAGCTGTTTTACAAAACAGTTTTTATGAGAATGCGAGTAGGTTAAAACTCTGACTGCTGAAATAATTTAACGAATATTATTCTTTCCTTTGTTTTTTTTTTCATTATTATAATCTGGAAAACAAACATACCTCTACTAACTAGTGTCTGTAGAGATCAGATGGATATGATGTACTCCTAATTATTATTTACATCTACCAGTAGGCTGCTCGGTACCTCATGGGGTCTACCGTTAAGCCTACTTACTAATAATCCCTTTATAATATTCTATCAGCGTCTTTTCAACCCACTAGAAGGTGATTAGATTGTATACCTAATAGATTAAAACTACTTAAATATCTAAATATGGCTACTGAACAACTAATTAATACATTTTCTTCTTTTGAATATTTTTATAGAATAGATTTAAAATATCATTTATCGTGGGCTTGGAGATTGTTACAGTTTGTCCTATCTCACGACGACGAATTCATAACATTTAAAAATGCCAGCCTGTAATGCCTTTAAACTATATAAAAAATTCGTTGGAATCAAGTAGTTATGTTTAATGGGCGAATATTTACATTGTTTTTTAAAAACCTTGTTTTCCTCTGATGTAAAGTTGTCGACACGCATTATATGTAATTATTGTCTTTTCAATAACAATTCAGTTCGGTACCAATGTACCGATCAGTTGAATAGGATGCTTCAAGAAAAGACAGGATATTAGGGAAGGGAGCGGCATGGGCTTCCGGAACTCGTCATCACTGTACGCGACAGAGCAGCACAATGTGGCCTCTACCACAAGGACTACCAAGGAACAATGTTCGTAAAGAAAATGCTTAAATCTGCCAAATAATACATTTGTATAGGCGTCTAAGTTTAACAATTATAAACCGTGGCATGTTAATGGTCTTACAAAAGCAGCCCACTTCATGTATCCGATGACTACTAAACATTCATAAAAAAAATATATTTATAAACATCTGACTAATTTAAGAAATGAAAATATTATTCATTATTATGACATTAGACGTAGGTTAACTTAGAAATACTATAGAGAGCACAGTTCGTGCTTGCCTGAGCGGCCACATCTTTTCATTCACCCTAGCACAAAAATGTTTACCTTATTGCAATCTTAATTTTCTAACTACGAAATTTTCTAAAATAATAATAAATTATACATTTTTATTTTTAACGCGCCTCTGTATTGTTTATGCCGGATACATTGAGTGAAGCACCTTTTTAAGACGACTAAAATGTCACAGTGTTTAATAATTTACCTTGACCAATGGTGTACTTTTATCACTTCATCACACTAATATTATAAAGGCGAAAGTTTGTGAATGTGTGTTTGTATGTTTGTTACTTTTGCACGCTCAAAACGGCTGGACGGATCTGGATGACATTTGGTACAGAGATAGATTATAGTCAGGTCTAGCACATAGGACTTTTTATCCCGGGATAATTTTTGACTTCACGCGGGCATAGCCGCTGACAGAAGCTAGTGTTACATAATTTGTGACACTGTGCGAAACTTCAGTAGCTATCAATCTTTTGAAAAATTAACGTTTTTCAACAAAATGCCAATACAATAAGATATGGTTAAAACGTTACGAACTCAATAAACTTATGTATATAATTAAGTTAAGGTTCGGTTGTGCGTTAATTATTATTTATATTTGAATATATTAGTTTAGAATCTTTTTACGTTCCAATATTGAATATGCTAATGTAGAATCAGATTAAACATATTATTTAGCCAGGAAGCCATGTTGTTCTAGTTTTATTTGTTAATTCGTATAAGATAAGGGTGAGACTTTATGGAATTAAATAAAATTATGTAAATAATCAAGTTAAGTTTCGGTTGTGCGTTAATTATTACGTATCAATCAATATAGAAAGTGAATATATTAGTTTAGAATATTTTTGCGTTCCAATATTGAATATACTAATTTAGAATCAGATGAAACTTATATTAAGCTATGAAGCCATTATGTTCTAGAACTCTTTTTGTTAAGAAGACGGCAGTCTCCAACGACATTGAGGGAACACAACGCGAACTCGTTTCACACCAACGCGACATGAAATTCAGTACATTTTTGTACTTATCTCATTATTCTGCGACTGTAAACAAACCTTAGATCAAAATGTAGGTAAATTGTCTTTGAGATGGGGTCAATTTCGTTAAAATACACCCGGCATTTTTGGTGCGATTGTAGTGTTTTGCAGAGGCGGCTGTACTTTAAGTTCACTCGTGCGCTGAACTACCAGATTTTAATAGGTTAAGAAAAACAAATGTTTAATAATATCTGATTAACGATCTATTCAATATTAACGAAATTATGACGAGCCAATTTAAGCTATTTGCTAAAGTAATAAGACGTATATTGCTGTAAAAAAATATTCCCCGTGCGCTAGGCTAAAGCGCACGGCGAGTGCAGTACAACTTCTATGAGATCCGAGCGAAAACGCCTGGCGCGTGAGACAGAGATAGTTCAATAGAAAATGTACGGCAAAATACGGCACCCTCGTGCGCCGCCCCAGCGAACCGAAGATTACCGAGAGCGGGCGAGGCTTGACGAACGAAATTTACCTTCGGGTCGAGTACCAACATTACGCAGGTGGGAAGTGAGGCGGGCGCGGGATTTGTTTACTTTTTAGACACAGTACGCTGCTTGCAATTTTGCAGTTAATCACGGCTATTAGTTATTTCTATATTCTAATTTCTATTTTGATTTTTTTAAATATAAAAATACCAAGTGTAGACAAAATGTTCGTTATTTAAAATACAACTTGATAATGATCAATAGTCGCTCATCAGACCACAAAATGTTGAATTTTGGTCAAGTTGTACAACGACGTAACTAGATGGCGTTGGCGTCGAATTAGAAGTCGCTAGCGAGATGGTTTGCCGATTAACATAGGCTCCTGTGAATTTAAGAAAATTTAACTTGACATAGAAACCCGAATTTGAAAATGTAACGAGTTGGCTGGTGAACTGCTACTTCTATGATCCACCAGCCGCCGCTGGTGTTTTGTCCGTGTTAGACATTTACAAAAATTATTACGAGTCTAAGATCTAATTATTAAGAAAATAGTCTAATGTAACATATATTTTTTCCAAAAAATTACGACTAGCCGTTTAGACGTGTTTCTCATTTTAAAATCAGCTACTGAGGGGTATCTGCGCCTTAATGCAGATAAGATATGGGTGGAACTTTATAGAACTTAATAAATTTATGTATGTATAATTAAGTTAAGGTTCGGTTGTGCGTTAATTATTATTTATTAAACAATAAAGAAAGTGAATATATTAGTTAAGAATCTTTTTACGTTCCAATAATGTATTTCCTAATTTAACATAATATAGTTGAAAGGAAACCGTTTGTCCTGGTATGGTCATGCGATGAGGAGGGATGAAACGCATGTTGTGGATGGATGGAGAGGGAGAGGAAGGCCAAAGAAAAAATGGATTGACTGTGTGAGGAGTGATATGAAAAAAAAAGGGGAGAGTCAGTGATGCCGTGACGGGGGACAGGACAGACAGGACAGTATAGAAGAAGCAGCGCCGACCCCAATTAACATGGGATAAGGGCAGGAAGATGATGATGAACATAATATTTAGTTTATATTTAGCCACTACATTCTAGCAATTCGTTAATGCGCAATGCTACTATCTTTCTATTGCGCTGCTTACATCTTACATCTAATAAGTCCTTTAAGTCTGACCTGTTCAATGTACAACTTATTATAACCTACGATTTCGGTCTTCTATTAAAAGTTTATTTGTCCTTTAAATATTAAAAACTATTATGGCTTAAAACTATAATCAATTAAACGATTCTAATATTTTCGAATACCAGCATTTACTTAAAACGCATTGTAACTATTTCAAAACAATTTACACTGGACGCCTTAACTATTTTTGTTGGTTTTCTGCGTCAATAACTTGTTTAAGAATTACTTTATTACATTACTTTCTAGTGTTTGGTATTTTCAAACTTCTAAATGCTGGTAAATCTTCATAAAAGGGTCAGCTTAAAATTCAAATAGTTATCATAACTGACTATACGCAAAAGTCTTACACCGCCCTTCGTGTCCAGTTCAATAACGCGTTCAGGATGATGTTGGCGCTCCCCCGCTTTTGCAGCGCATCGACTATGTTTGCAGAAGCGCGCGTGGATTGCTTCCACGCCACTATGCGCAAGAGAGCCACGTCGCTGGTGCGGCGAGTGCGGGGGAGCGCTAACAACATGCTGGCCGCGCTCGCGGGAAGGCTTGATTGCTCCATCATCTCCCACTGTTGTAAGCGACATGTGGCAGGCTGATGCGACTGACAGACCTGGTTTTTTATATGAATTATGAATGTTAATTGAGTTATTTTTATTTTATTTTTAGTGTTAGACTTTTTATTTTTAATGTAATTGAATTAAGTAAATGAAATTGTTTTTAATAAATTGTTAAAAATGCTGTAGGTGAATGTTTAAGACATGGCACTTCGATTTTCTTTATAAAATTTGTAACGAGATATAAATGCCAATCGTTTATAATCCAGATGGCAGCTGCTACACAGTTATAAACAAGTTGAAATGTCAGAGTAACTTAAATATTACTGACAGCTACTTACAAAGGTACTCGTATAATTACCAGTGAGTTCTAAATAGACGGTTAGTCTGCATCTTGGGACTGCGGGTTGGTTACCAGAGAAGAGACTTGTCATTACCAAATTGTTTGCTTGTTTGTGCCCAGTTGTTATGATTCGTTTGGTTCGAGTGTCTTTATAATAACTGTTGCAGGTCATCACAATTTGTGTTTAGCAACGTTTTGTTTACAATTTTATTCGCAAATATGCGTTGGGTTACTTTTTGTATAACAGATTTAGCAAACTTGTATGTATTAACAAGAGAGTAAGCCGGGGTGCGTCTTGCTAGCAGAGATGTGTTCATGTGATTTACAGGTTTACGATTGTTTTTTTCTGTAATCATTAACACAAATAATGTGTGTCCAATATGTTCATTACAATGTTTAAAACATACAAATGTTTTCAAACCTCATTTAAAATTAGGTTTTATTTATATATTTTTTTTTAATTAATGATCATAGTTCATGATGGTTTTTATCTAAAGTGCAGCAATTCTCTGCATACGAGTATACCTAAAAAGTCATCCAGTATAAACTAGTTTCTACTTAATAAACGCATTTTAACCAAAAACGGATTTTACTTTTAACATTCTCGTACTCTACAATACGTTTGGTGAATGTTTTAAAAGTTAAATATCTTTTCACGGTTTACTTCCTTAGAATTCATAAAAACTCGATAATTAGAATATACTATGCAGTACTATATGAAATTACCCGCACATACACACACCGGCAAAATTGGCGAAACATAAAGAAGGCCGAAAATCTTTATTGGACCATTGCAAGATAGTTTTTATTTTGTTTTATAATAACGTCAATTTTCAATTGTTTGATAAAACAATTCGTAGGATACGTTTAGGAGCTCGTACGGACTTGGAGACTATGATGAGGAGAGTTTTATTGCAGATCAAAAAAATGTGGTAGCATTAATTCTCCCTCCATCAGTATTGACATCGTTTTGGTGCAGGATAATACTCGGCCAATTACCGCTTTTTCAACTCGATCATATGTTAGAGCGGACACCCACAGTGATCTTTAGCAGCGATGCAGAGAAGCGATACTGAATCGCATGAGTCGACCGTTAGCATTGACACAATCGCGCGTATGCATCGATGTAGACGCGATGCGGAATCGATACAAATGCGACCTAAGGCCAAAACTAGAGTTGTAGAGCTCTTAATAATGTCAATATTGAAGTAACGGGATATGCATCCGAAAAACATGTATGGTTAACTATAACATAGATGAAAATTCATAATCCCTGCTACTGTCAATGTGCGTGAACTGTGAATCGTCATTGTATAGGAATGGACAACATTAACCTTATCTTGTCTGGGAGGGCGAAAACTTTTAACAAGACCACGTATAATATTATGTGATACCGTGAGCAGTGGTGGGCCTAGTGGTATCGGCCGCGACTTACAAGTTGTAGGTCACGGGTTCGAGCTCAGGCAGGCGCTTTACTTTGTGTACATTATTTCTTCACCAGTGCTCTCAAAACGGTGAAGGAAAACATCGTGAGGAAACTAGCATTTCCTAGAACCAAAAATTCAAAGACATGTGACATCCACATTAATAGGCTGATGATGTGATTTGATGTGATGCCTATTCTTTTAATTGTAAAAATGTTAATTGGTTCCGCTAATTTTGCCGGTACGTGTAGTGTTCGGTAGGTATACAATAAATAATAAAATATTTATTAACCATCGTATATTGTACTATATAGATATTAATCTGACCAGCGTATTTCACAGATTATTTATAAATTATTTGAATATAATAAACATGGAGTTAATTATGAACCAGTAATATTTTACACAAAATACGTTTGAAGAATGTTTGAAATATAAGCTATTTTCTGATTACTTGATATCGATGAGCCTTTTAAAGTACTTAAATGCCTACTTATTAATATGTCTTAATAATATGTCTATGTTTTGAGTGTTTTTTCTTTCTTTAATTTTTTACTAAGAATACTCGTTACGACAACAACGAATCAAATTAACACAACCAAATTCCTTAGCTTAAACATAGACCAACGACTAGATTGGAAGGCACACACGATAGATTTGGCGAAGGGACTTAACAAATCCACTTATGCTTTATATAAATTTGTGCCAGCCACAGGAACGGACGCTATTGTTACAGCATACCATGGCATGGTGTTATTTTTTGGGGCAATTCAACAAATCGGGAGCTGAACTTTAAAACCTAAAAAAAATGCATCAGGGCAATGTTCGAGTTCAAATCTACAGACACTTGCAAACCTTTTTTTGTTGAATATATAATACTGGTATTACCGTGTAGTTGCAGTATTTGCGAAAACCAACCCAAATCTATTTCCCAAGCTTTCAGAGAGAATTAACCAGAGTCGAAAACATGTCAATGTGTTATGCTCGAGGCAACCCAAAACGGCACTGATGCGTTTTTGCATGGCACCAATTATTTATTTATGAACACATACCAGAAACAATTAAAATCTTAAACATTAATCTTTTTAAAAGGCACTTAAAGAAGTTTTTTATAAGTAAATCCTATTATAATGTTTCTGAATTTCTGAAGGAGAAAATAGTGTTTTACTCAATAAGGTTGTTCCTTTATTATTATTGTATTTTTTTTTTTATCTACACCCGTACTATAAATCCTCTTTAAAAGTTCTTGAAACAGTTAGCTTATTGCCAACATTAAAACAGCCAGTGTCATAGTAACCATAATATCATCCAAACGGGTGTTATAATGTTGTACTAAATTTCATAATGCAACTCCTTTTTTACTCATCGAACAGCCACATTCTCATGGCATCTTTATGAATTTCAAAAAAATAACATTGCCATGTACGCGCGTTTCACTACCACAGCGTCTTAATTTAAAAAAAAAACTTATTCGATTTTTTTTACTGACGTCGTATTCCGCCATTTTTGTTCAATAAAAGTATTGAAAAAAAAAATTTTTTTGTTTACAAAAATGAGTGATACAAGCTTTGATAACACACCACCAGATATTTCTAATGCAGCAAAGGACATTTCTAACCAATTATTACCAGAAAAGTAGAGAAAACATTATGAAAAGACGTACCAAAATTTCATGAATTGGAAAATATCAAAGAGTAGTACATCATTTTCTGAAGATGTGCTATTAGTATATCTTCAAGAATTATCAGAAAAATTCAAATCTTCATTCCTATGGACCTTCTATTCAATGCTGAAAAGTACGCTAAGTATTAATTCAGAACCTTTATAGAGGATTCATATTATGATGGGTGTAGATAAAAACTTGTATGCAGCTGTTATAATTAGGTATTAAAACACTCATGTGATACTATTATCACATTCGTGTTTTAATACCCCTTATTTATACAACAGTTGCATAAATAACTATTACTATAATTTATTTTGATATCTTACGTTGTAATTTTTTTTGACATCTTATTTTATGATCTTTGATTACATTTATTTATTATTATTGACAGAGTGTGTATTATTGTTTAAACTCTATTATTTTGACATCCAAATACTAAGTAATACTATTTTTTTTTTAATGGATTGATTATTATTTAACATTTGGATCATTGACATGTAGAATATAATTATTGAAATTATGCAGATACTTTTAATTGTTGATTTATTATGATGTTAATACCGAAATGTGTAACTGAGTCCCTTGTCTCAGATTCTGGCTCTTTTTCTATTATTATTGGTAACTAGCGGACAACTCGCGGTTTCACCCGCGTAGTGCCCGTTCCCGTGGGAATACAGGAATAAAAATTAGCCTATGTCACCCGGGGACAGTGTCGCTTCCCACAGTGAAAGAATTTTGAAATCGGTCCAGAAGTTTTTAAGTTTATTCGTTACATAGAAACATACAAAAATACAAATCTTTCCTCTTTATAATATTAGTGCAGAAAATTGTATTGTAACAGTAAGCAAATTATATTGGATATTGCAAATCATATTTGTACGTCTCACGGCAAAACAGAGTCTCTTTAATGTTTTAACACCCCACACACTGCTGTATAACCTTTAAACTATAGGTACTAAGTTAGACTAAACCGATAAACGCCTTATATATCGATAAACCCTTTAAATACTTATATACCTACTCATTCGTTTTTTTTTTTTTTTTAACATTCAATAATTTTTGAGAATTATTATATTTGTTGTAAATTTTTCATATTTTTTTGGCATTTTTATAATTTTACGAGAATTTTTATTTTAATAGAATTAATCAAAGTTATTTTGGACTTATCTGATTTGTTTTTATTTATTTCGAATGCCGTAATCAAAAATACGAAGCACAAATCGTCAAAGCATACATATTGTTTTAATACTGTTGTTGTTTTGGTTATCAAGCACATTTAAACGGTTATTGAAAGAGTAACATGTTATTTATATACTTAATAATAATGCTGTCATATAAGATCAGTCTAACATTAATTGGGTACATAGATAAAATTGATACACGTGACTAACTACGGTTAAGATTAGGACGAGCAACATGAGACATAAGGCCCCAAGAATGCAATACCATAATTGTGGATACTAACTGAAATAAATATAGAATCGAACAAAAAAATAAGGATTTTTTGAGACATAACCACTTTCCGCACAATATTATGGACTCGTGGAAACACAATGTGCCAGAATCAGAGAAGCAATTGTGCCTTTCTAAAGCTAAAACTGTACAAGACCCCTCGATATGCGATTACCTAAGATCTCGCCTTTCGTCGCCGCGCGCAGTGCTGTCGAGATCTTGAATAGTCGTAACTTAAGTTTACCTCCTATTTGAGCCATTCCATGAATTGAAAATGTCAATAGGTACTCAAAAACTCACTGTCCAAAAATACGAAATTTTCTTACACCTAATCTGGTCCTTATTACCGTTATCTCCAAAAACTCTTCTTACTTTTCAATCTTAGAGCCTTGCCTTCTGTTGCTGTTCTTCAATAGACACTTAATATACCAGAGATCTAAATTCTCCCCTATTCTAATTCTAATTTAAAAATATCAAGTTCAAATTCTGAACGCAGTCCAATAAAGGAAATAAGGGGGCGTCCATTAATTACGTTAAGTGATTTTGGCGATTTTTGTCCAGCCTCCCCCCCTCTTAGTGAGATGTCGTGAATTTTGGCTCGACCCGCTCATCCACCCCTTCAATCTTACGTTCTATGTTCGACTTTATGTTAGTATTTTTTTTGACATTTGACGGGGAACAGGTCAACAGACCTGTTCCCCGTCAAATGTGTACCGATTTTGAAAAAGCTTTTTTATTTGAAATGGTATACTCTTGAGGTGGTCCCATTGTCACATAGTCAGGATCTGATGAGAGGATATCATGGAAATCGAGTTAACTCCTCAAATTTTATAGGCATACATAAAGCGATTTTAGTATTTTCTTCAACATGGCAAGCATTTGCATTTAGAAAGTATCATTTGGTAAAATGGAAATGATGAGGATGGCCGCAGATGGCCACTGGAACTTCTTAACGGGAAGTATGTTATGGTTTATGATACCTCGAATAGTTATAACTTAATGAAGCAAATTAATATAAATGTTTCTAATGAAAATCGAACTAAACTGGTGATGTAGCCCAGGGTCTCAAACTATCTCCACACCGAAAGTTCATCTAAATCGTTCCAGCGGTGTATGCGTGAAAAGTTTAAGGTAACAGACAGACGGACAGAGTTACTTTCGCATTTATAATATTAGTATAGATAATAAAAATACAGTCCACGGGAAACAAACATGTCTATGTGCTTTTCAATATAAAAGAATTTGTCGCAAAGAACAATGGCAGGTGCCCATACATTTTTTTAGCTGAGATTAAATTCCTACGTCTTTGAATGTAAAATATCTGGTTTAACTCAGGGTGATGTTCTGAATTAGTTTGTGCAAGAATTTTTGTTCGAAAATGTCGAGAATAATAGATATTCAGTCATAAACTTTTGTAGGTTATGTCTGGGTAACTATTAATAATGTGTTTATTAGGTAATATTATTCAATTTCGTGGAAGTAAAAGGGGAATATCGCATTAGCATTTCCCTTACCTAGTAATTTCAGCATGAAATGTATAATATACTCTTTGGAAAGAGTATATTTATTTAAACTAAGCGACTTTGACGTTTATCAAAAGGTCGTCGGCCTCGTCAACAACCAAGCTATATTTTTTAAACTTGGATACTAGTCTTTTTGCCAATCATTAATTAAAAGTAATTCATTTAGTTCTACTGCACTACAATATTCTTACCTACCTGCGAGGAACATCTATACTTAGACATAAACTGTATTGTTAACTCATTTACTGCAATAAATACATTAATTATATTATTAATTAATATAGTTACTACTTGTCACTTAGCAGATAAAATATATAATGGCAACACTAAGCTAAAGAAATTAACTAAAAAATCATATAACTTTTTATTTTTTTATGATTTTTTTTTATCCGTTTTGAACCAGCCCAATAATATATTAAAAAAATGTAGACAATTAATAGAACGTCTTTCGTATATAACTCACTTTCAGACACTCAAATTTAAGTCAGCTAAAATCTCGCCATTGTTCTTTGCAATGTGCGAAAAAAAATATCTGATATTTGCGAAGACTCCCCTTTCCGCACGTGAGATTGAGTGAGATTTGGCTCCTTAAACATCTCACGTAATTAATGAACGCCCCTTAATGTGAAAATATCCAAATTACCTTTTAGATACAACCTGCATCATAGACGATGTTTTAGTAGGTACGTCCAATGGAATACACAGCTCGGATATCAAATTTGTAAAGTGTAAAGTCTTTGACGTAAGTCACGAATAAAGGCTCGTAGTGTAATGACTTCGTCGTTCTTGCTCAGCTCATGTCGCCTCGAGAGGATATGATTCATTTTTGAATTTTTAGAGGATTTTAAATAAAAATTATTACCATTGGAAAATTAATTGCAATACAATACAAATAGTTAACACAAATAGTTAAGACTTCAGGCGCGGACTGAGAGCAGGCGCCTGAGGGACCTTCCTGATGGCGCCTTGCAATTTAAATTGCGTCAAAAGGCTATATCGCGCACATATTATCTAAGAAAATTTCAAGTCCATTCGGTTGAATTGGGTCGCATTGCGTCCATATTGCAATTTGGCTTAGTAAAAACCGCTTATCAGTGTGATATAAATCGAATCGCTACGAGCCATCAAAAAGGTCGCTGAGGCAGAAGGTCGTCTACGTAGAAGTATTGGTATAGAAACTTTCAATCACCGTTAAAAAATCCTAAGTTGAACTGGGTTCAGAATTTGGTACAAGCAAGGTTTTAAGTTATATAGTGGCGTTTACTTGGTGTCGTACATATCTTTTATGTGACTCTTCAGTTGTTTAATGTAGCTGTCCAGAAAACTTATTTTCTCTTTTAGTTTGGTGTCGTACAAGTCGTTTATGCAGCTCTTCAGTTGTTTAGTGTAGCAGTCCAAACGATAAGCTTTGTCTTCAAGCTCGGCAATATTCAGGTCTATTTCGTGCATTTGCCTGTGCAAAGCACGCAAAACCATGCTGCTGACATCTGTGAAATGCGAGAATTATTATTAGCTTACTTCAAAATTTCCCTATCCATTTTCTTCAATGCATATTAAAAGTTTTACTTACCTAATTCATTATATTGTGTCAGCATTTTGTTTAGTCTTATGGCCAGATTTCGACTTCTGGGCGATCCCCTGTAGAGACGTGCATTCCTGATGACAATTATTTTTATTTAAATCTTGTATGGAAAAACTACATCGGTGAAAAAGTATTTACTTCTGTATCACAGATACTTACAACACAGCAGGCGGTGGCATCTTATCACTTATTTTTAGGTTAGGAGATGGTTTCCAAACTATTCGTTGTGGGATGATTGTGTTCACTGGCGTCGAAGCTGGAAAGGTCGTTGGCGATGGTGTAGACATCTGATAAAAAAGAATACGTTATGACTGTCGTTCTGTCTGACTCACTGCAGTGGTGGTCTTACCTTGTGTAAATTATTTAAACTCCTCGGCTCTCAAAACGCTGAAGGAAAACATCGTGAGGAAACCGGATTGTCTTGGAATCCGCTCACAGAAAGGCGACCCGTGTCACAGCAATGGGAACATTAAAAAGACTGATGATGATATAAACTCAGTACATAAAAACCTGCCAAGTGCGAGTCACCGAGGGTGCCGTATAAACAGATATATTCACCAAAATAATTAGAAAACATTCTGAAGTTAAAAAACAAAGCAGGAATCGAACCCGCGTTATGCAGTGCAACAGTCGATCGCTTTGCCACTGCAACAACCGTGTTGTTAAATTGTGACCCATTATGACAATATAGAGGAAAACGTACCCTGGCAATATGAGATGAGTTAGGATGAACGCGAATATCTAAAACACGACACCCACATATCACACGCACCCACACCACACATGTATTACCAAAGATTTATTTTCGCAGTCGTACACTCCGCAATAACAAACACACACACAATTCACTTCACAATGACACCTTTAGATCACACACACCGACACCATCTTGAGGTATACTCCATCCATGTCATGACTTAATTAGTATTTTGAGATTTCAAGTCCAAGATCAACCACAAACTAATGATAACTCTGTATTGATCCATCCGCAATGCAGTTTTTTCATTCATGCGTGGCGGCCATCTTGATTTGAGCACACCCGCCGTGGTCAGCCTCTGTTCCCAAAAAGATTTTAGAAATATATATTAAATTAATCTGCACTGCTCCATAAATCAGTCAATAATATCGGAAACACAGCGATCCACCACAATATCAAACACATCACATTAATTATCAAATTCTTTTACAGTAAAATTCACCCTCAAAATCGAAACGACTTTTCCGATGCCATGCTGACTAGACACTGCGTAACTGCGGATTGCGTAACAGGGAACAGAGATAAACCCTTCATCTAGGGGTCGTTTCCACGCACGCGCGGTGCAGCTGCAGCAGCATAAGCATCGGCCGCCATATTAGTTGCGGATTTCTAGGCGTGGCTAACTTCAAACGAAATAAAATAGCACCAACGTCTGTGATATACGGTGCATTTTTGCATGGAACCCATGAAGTGTGAAAGTTCACAGCGAAGTGTTGTGGCTTTATGTTTTATTATCAGTTTCACAGACTTTAAATAAATTCGGTCTTGTGAGGGTTAAAATAGTGCGCTAAGAGTTTCGCATCAGGAGAAATAAGTTAACTTCTTTGTAATATTTTCCAAGACAACATATTTCTGTTGATGCATGATGCAACACGTGCATATTTGGAAAAACCTTTCAACCTGAAGCTAACCTTGTGAGGATAGATGGCGTGGAGGGCATGATTCACACACCGCACGCTAAGACCCTGAAGAATCATAGATTCTTTGATTTATTGATCACGTTTTTCCTTTTTGATTGACGTTTTTAAGGCAGCATACCTGTTATCAAAATAAGTCACTACCACTACTACCACTTACTTTGATTACAGGTTTACCCTATCCTCTCTTAACAATGGAATATGGATACTTACACTATAGTTTTTATGAACAACATAAACCAATTCAATTTCCCAACAGCTCATGTAGATTTATGTGAAATAAAAGAATGAAAGAAAGAAAAAGTGTTTATTCGCCACCTAAACGACATACAATTTTTTTTTCCTTTAATTAAACCCTTAGCGGTAGTATTAAGATTGTGTGATCTAATAAATGTTTTCCGTGTACCAATTGTTGATAACATAAATAGTATAGAACAAAAGGGTTATATATTAGACGATTCGCATTAATTTAACTCGCCCGAAACGTGCGAATAAACCCCTTTGAAAATATGATTTTTTCTGTGGCGATTCGCCCGAAGTGAATTTATCGGTGTGCGAATCACTTCAAAATTATGTAGTAGGTAATTGGCACACACATTGTGTTTTATGCAATACCGTTAAGATAAAGTACACTCAAGTACAGAAGTATTAAGGGTTAAATATTGTTATTGATATGAAATGAGACACAAATTAATAAAAATTGTCCTTATTAAAATAACTACGAACGAATCATATTCGATTTGAGGACGTATTTCACATTGGGCACCAACTTGAACGGAAACTGATTGAATGGCACCTGATTTATGCCTCATACGGTACCTATCGATATTTTTCGCTATTTTATTCCACAAAATTAAATGGCACCTACAGATCAGTAGGTACTTACTACTGTTGGGACGTTTATGTTTTTAGAACATCAAAATCAAAGATTGGATTTTCAGTAGAGAGTTTAATAACATTCATTCATGTCAAAATCTACCTAAAAATAAAACTTTTTAGGTAGATGTTGACATTATAAGCATTTATACCCAAACTACCAGGAGGCCAGAATCATAAAGAAGTCTTAATATTTGCGGGGTTGGAATCATTACCGATAAAGAATAACTACTACTAAACTCGATCACATAAACACACTGTTTTTTAACATGGCTGGTCGCACCACCTCGGGGTCACCAATTTTGAGCGTTAAGCGGGAATGAAAAAAAGAATGCTAAGTGTGTGTTGCATGGAGAGAAATGAAACGTTGGATTAAATTGGATAATTCTTTACTCATGAAACGTATTACATTGGAGGTACTCATACAGATTGTAAACACGTCTATAGCTGGCGGCGGTTATGGGCGAACGCCGCGAACTGCCGTCGCCAATCGCTGCATATACGAAAATGAATACAAAATTAATGTGTCAGCGTTCCTACACTTGCCTAAGATAGTAATGATCTTGAATTTCATGAATATCCACTGCTTACAGATAATGTTTTTGTAGCGTTGTGTACAGGTTGATTTTCGATAAAAATGTGTGCTATGTTGTGTTGTTGTGTGTGCTTATCGTATTAAGCTCAAGTGGCTGCCAATCCCCCTTCGGAATGGCCATATTTTATCATTACTCTACAGTATTCTTTTTATTCCTACAACCCCTTCTTATCTCAAAAAATGCTTTAAATTCATTCAAGACACACATTCAAGACACTCGAGGACATCGAAAAATTTGAAACTTTCGATGCTTACTCATTCCACTAACCTTTACGACGAATCGTTTACGGTCCAGGCTGTGCGATTGTGGAATGAGTTGCCCTTGTCAGTAGGACAGCCCAGAACTTCTTTTAAGAACCTGATTAAAAACCATTTCCTTCTAACAATATGTGTAACACGTAATATTATGTATGTATGTTTACATATAAGCTTATGTATAGTATTTAATATAGTAATATAATCTGCAGTACACCACAGACTACCCTCTGTTTTATTCTAAGTTCTTTTGGTCCATCTAAAGGTTGTCTGGTAGATATCACTGTCAGCGATAAGACCGCCTTTGAAATAAGTTTACTTGTAAAAAAGTGTGTAACTTTTTTTTTGTGTACAATAAAGTATACTATTCTATGTTTCAAATAAAATGAAATGGTGTCAGAACAATGAAGATTGTAATGATGTCCTCGTATCAAATGAACATTTTGCCTTTGCATAGACATGTCATCTTTCATGAACATAGTTAGATTTCGCAACCGTTCTCCTAAGACCGATTTGTCATTGGATTGGACAATTCATCGACAGAATGATTAATTTATTTCCGAGCTGAGGTTTCCACCTACGCACATTTCACCTACAGCACCTTTTATTTTATGTCACTTTCGACGACAGGCCTTTCTCAGGCTGTACAATCTTAGAAATTATTACCGTGCAAGTATTATAGTGATAATAAAGTATCAGGCTGTACAATCTTAGAACATTTTACCATGAAAGCAGAAGATAATAATGATACCAAATAATAATATGGGTGTACGTAGTGCATACAGGGATAATCGTCGGTTAGTGTCACATTTCATTTAAAGTTGTCTTTACAAGGCCTCTACGAGTTGGCGCCGGCCCCTGGCTCGCCTTTCAAAGGACCCAGAACACCAGGGTCCTGAGATGTTTAAAGACATATAATAATATATGAAAGCTGCAAAACAGAAACAAATCAAGTATCTCGACTTAGCACACGAGGTTATCGACATGTGGAATGTGTATTCGGCAATCATAGTGCAGTATTTTTATGTAACGATAAAGTGGTAACACCCCAATGGCAGTTTAGTCTAAGAATTCATTTTAGACAAACTATATAAATGCGGGTAGTTTCACATCATAAAAATCATTTTACTTGTTACTGGGTGTAGTGCATCTTCGTAGTATCTTAATTAATTATTGAATAATTCTATAATGAGTGATTGTGAAATTGTGAAGTCTAAACGTGGTAAAGACATTTTAATCAGTGAAGATTACTCCTATCATTTAAATAATAGGCGTGATATGAAGTTTTACTGGCGATGTACGCGAAATCATTCAGCTCGGTGCGACGTGTTTGTAACAACTCTGCTCGCGGCAGAAAACACTCATGTTGTTATGTCACAAAATCATAAACTTGCATATTTGCCTGATCCTGGAAAACGGCTGGATTTAAAACTGAAGGCAAATTTAAAAGTAAAGGCAAACAGCTCGATGGATACACCTGCACAAATCATTCAGGGGCGCATGCAAGTTGTACACACTACTTCTTCTCCTCATATGCCTAACTAATAAGGATGCGATGAGGAAGATTATACAACGAGGGCGGAATAAAAAATTACCAAATATTCCAAAAGTTATCCGGCAGGATGAGGTTCCCGAGTAATATTGTATGATGAAACATTTCTCATGGGTCATTTTATTGAAAATGAAGAGTGTGTTATCGTTTTTACACGAAACAAAATTTAAAATTACTGAGTGAGGCAAGTTTTCATATGGATGGGACATTTGACAACTGCCCTCTCCTATTTTGTCAAATTTATACGATACATGCCATGGTTGGATCACCGGAAGGGACACACAAAATAGTTCCACTAACAGATGGCTTGCTCTCGCATAAATCAGAAAGATGTTACACGATTTTCTTAAATATTCTGAAAATGTCAATTCAAATAAGTTGAAAGTACAACTGAACCCTGAAATCATCCTAAGTGATTTTTAACTTGCGGCAATGAATGCCACCAAAAATGTTTTTCCGCGCTGTTTAAATAAACTTGTCTTTATCATTTACAACAAAGTATAAATTCTGAAATGTGAATTCAAATAAGTTGAAAGTGCAACTGGACCCTAAAATCATCCTAAGTGATTTTGAACTTGCGGCAATGAATGCCATCAAAAATGTTTTGCCGCGCTGTTTAAATAAACTTGTCTTTTTCATTTACAACAAAGTATACATTCAGAAATGTCAATTCAAATAAGTTGAAAGTGCAACTGAACCCTGAAATCATCCTAAGTGATTTTGAACTTGCGGCAATGAACGCCATCAAAAATGTTTTTCCGCGCTGTTTAAATAAACTTGTCTTTTTCATTTACAACAAAGTATAAATTCAGAAATGTCAATTCAAATAAGTTGAAAGTGCAACTGAACCCTGAAATCATCCTAAGTGATTTTGAACTTGCGGCAATGAATGCCATCAAAAATGTTTTTCCGCGCTGTTTAAATAAACTTGTCTTTTTCATTTACAACAAAGTATAAATTCAGAAATGTCAATTCAAATAAGTTGAAAGTGCAACTGAACCCTGAAATCATCCTAAGTGATTTTGAACTTGCGGCAATGAACGCCATCAAAAATGTTTTTCCGCGCTGTTTAAATAAACTTGTCTTTTTCATTTACAACAAAGTATAAATTCAGAAATGTCAATTCAAATAAGTTGAAAGTGCAACTGAACCCTAAAATCATCCTAAGTGATTTTGAACTTGCGGCAATGAATGCCATCAAAAATGTTTTGCCGCGCTGTTTAAATAAACTTGTCTTTTTCATTTACAACAAAGTATACATTCAGAAATGTCAATTCAAATAAGTTGAAAGTGCAACTGAACCCTGAAATCATCCTAAGTGATTTTGAACTTGCGGCAATGAACGCCATCAAAAATGTTTTTCCGCGCTGTTTAAATAAACTTGTCTTTTTCATTTACAACAAAGTATATATCGGTACAATCAATCAGCTGATCTCGCATCCCGCTATAACAATGATCCAATGTTTTCGCATAACATGCGACACATCGGAGCACTGGCGTTTTTAGAGCCAACAGCAATCAGTAATGCATTCAATAAAATAAAAACCAACACCAACATGCCTGCGGAAACAAACACCGTGTTTAAATGGTTCGAAAAATATTATGTTAATGGATAAACAAAAATCACAAAAACTGTTAGCTCCAAAATGGCAGTGAAACAAAGTTAACCTCGTTTCTCACCTGGCATGTGGTCAGTAAATGACAGTCTTACGAAACATGTCCCTTTAAGGCGGTACCCCGAGCAAAACGCCGCGCAAGCCGTTTGTTGTGCTGTTTTTAGGAGCTATCTACTCGTTATTTAAAAAGAAATATCAATTAATAAAAATACATTAAATTTCTACATAATATTGATTCTAAAATGGTAGATTTAGTTTTTGTTTAAATGTTGTCTATATTTCACTAATCTACTTTCAAAAAAACATAAAAATGTGAAATAATTATTGATATTATGCATCTCCTCGTAAAGTGTTCATTGATTATTTTTTGTACTAACACTAATGGATAGACAATTTAATAACAAACATTTTTGTAAAATTATTTTTTTCAAAAGACCAAAATTCGATTTTATAAAGATTTTATTCTAAAATCTGGGCGTATTCACTACTGTAATTCGTGCGCCACCAGTGCCGCTAGACCAATAGGAACGCTCATATCTCATGCCGATTTTTTGGTCAGGGTACCGTCTTAACGCCCGGAAATGCCCTTGAATCTTGGCATAACCGCTAGAACTCATTATTGAGTCGCCGAAAATGGAATATATTTTTAAATTCATAAAGGAACAAAATCACACGGAAGGCATTATTTAGAAAATCGAATCCTCGAAGCCAATCCTTAAGCGTAAGCGCAGAGGAACAGGGTATAAAGAAAGAGTCGTGCGGCATTTAGCAGATAAAAATCGGATGGATTTGAAATTATATTTAAGTGGCTGGGCACATATTTGTCATTTAATCAAATAAGAGAAAGAGTAAAGGATTAACAGAAGAAGAATGAGTTGGTACAGTAATATGATTGGAGTTTTGGTTTAATGAAATGAAAAATATACTTTTTTGGAGTTTGTTTTATTGTTTATACTACACCTGCTCGGAAAGTACCTTGATACTTTATCAAATTTACGGTAGAAAGTACGTCATTGCATATCGAACAAATATGCGGCGAGAAAACGCATCTGAGCGGGAGAGAAAAGTGTATGAAAATCCATTTCTTACGTGGTTTTTCTTTTTTAATTTTGGGTAAGACTATGCGCTGGTAACCTAAATATCAAAAGCCAAAAAGTTTTTACAGTGAGTTTTTATCTCCAAGTTCGCAAAATGACACTGGCCACTAGCTGTGTGTTGGATGGTGTCAAACAATTTGAAAAAAGAACATGTGAAAATTGCAGACGCCATTGGCGCCATTTTCAATTTGTGTGTTGTTTGAGGATTCAGTTTTCGTAGAAAAGTAAAACTATCAAAATGATAAGTAGTGATAGTGATGATGAAGATTTTTTAACTCCGCCGCAGTTGGAGGAAACAGCAAAAATACTGATTGATAACCTTTTACCACAGAAATCAATTAAAAAATATAATAAAACTTATGACGATTTTTTGCAATGGAAAAGTGAAAAAAATGCGGCATCTTTTTCTGAAACTGTTTTGCTAGCTTATTTCAGTGAAAAAGCGCAAAAATACAAACCAAGTACGTTATGGTCTATGTACTCAATGTTGAAAAGTACTATATTGACAAGAAACGACATAAATATTCAAGAATACAAAAAACTTACAGCATTTCTGAAAAGAAAGTCGGAGGGATTCCGTAGTAAGAAATCAAAAGTGCTTACTACAAAGGATGTTTATTCATTTTTGCAGAATGCTCCAGATGACAAATATTTGTTGATGAAGGTAAGTTTATGAACAAAATGCACCGGTTTATGATTTATCACGTACCTATTTATGAGTAGAAATCTACTAGGTTTTCATGTTTGATATTTTTGTTTACAGGTTATTTTGATTTTAGGAGTAAATGGGGCCTGTCGTTCGCAAGAACTTGTGGATATGACAACAGACGATATCGAAATCCTCGAAAATGGAATGATCGTCAATATTCCTAACACAAAAACCAAAATTCAGCGATCATTTGTTATATCGGGCTTATTTTATGAGATAGTGAAGAAATATAACGAAATTCGCCCCAGTGACCCCAAAACCAATCGGTTTTTACTACAATATAAAAACAAAAAATGTACGAAACAAGTAATTGGGAAAAACAAAATAAGAACTGTGCCAAGAGAAATAGCTTCCTACCTTAATTTACTCAATCCACTAGAATACACTGGCCACTGCTTTCGCAGAACTTCAGCGACTATTCTTGCCGATACTGGTGCTGATTTAACCACAATAAAACGTCACGGTGGTTGGAAATCGTCCGCTGTTGCAGAAAGCTACATAGAGAATTCCGTAGAAAACAAAACACGAATAAATAACCAAATATCGGGATCGATTTATGTGCATCAAGACTCATTTCCTCAACCATCAACGAGCGCGGCGATGCCAGATGCTCCTCAGCAGCCAGTTGCCCCTTTGGCACCACAGCCTTCTACGAGCGCAGTGCCAACAGCACAGCCAGTTATTCCTCCTACATTGTCGCATACATCTCAAACAAACATTAATGGAAAAAGTGTTACATTAAGCTTCACTAACTGCAACAATTTCAATATAAATTTCAATTAGTAAAGATTTAGTTTTTTATTTTCCTCGTAGGTGTAGTATAAAGCACTATGTATCACTCGAGAGAAAGTGCGATTCCCGATCTCGGGTGTTTCAAACGACACCCTCGACGGTAATCGGTCACTTTCTCCTCTCGGTGAACAAGCGGCTTCGCGGGAAGAAAAGTAGCCTATGTGTATCCATTCATCCAAACTTTCACATTTATAATATAAGTAAGACTAGCTTCGGCCAGCGACTTCAGCCCCGTGGAAGTCGAACATTATCCCGACGACATATGCCCGGGATAAAAAGTATCCTATGTGCTATTCCTTACTATAATCTATTTCTGTGCGAAATTTCATTCAGATCCGCTCAGCTGTCCTGACGTGAAGAAGTAACAAACGTACGTACACACACACTTAAAAAATCCACAAACTTTCACCTTTATGATGTTCGTGTGACGTGATTTTATGTTTTTTTTTTTATATTAAGTGTTCAAAACTGACTCCAAATGGTTCGTGACACACAGCTGCTGCGTCCTTTTTTTTGGCTCCACTTTGGCGTGACACGTGTCCGCGTGTCTAGATTCTCTAGAGCAAGTAGCCGGCCCTGATCTCTTAGTTAAGACTCAGAAAACAGTAGATATGTGTATGGTTTGTAATATCGCCTGCCTTAAGATTGACAACACATTCTCCGTAGATGGAAAGGTCTGTAGTTAAATGAGTTATAGGTTTATCATCATATCGGTGGAACATTATGTAGCTTGAAAGGCCTGTCGTCGAAAGTGACATAAATGACAGGTTCTGTCGGCGATAGTGCGTAGGTGAAAACCTCTGCTGGGGAAACGGAAATAATTAATCATCCTGTCGACATGATATGAAGCGTGGTAATTCTCCAGGACGCGATGGGCTCAGTATTAAGCACCTAATCTGGGGTAGTGGAAACGTATTTTAAATTTTTCTTTAATATTCATGATACTATAATGAACTCGCACTCATATTTTAACCTTTCTTACGTGATATTTTCATTAAATTACTATTTTTATTAATTGAATTTTTTACAAGACTGCCTGAATAAAACGAGTGTATTTTATATTGAGTTAGCTTGTTTCAAATGGAAGAGCAGCGGGTGACTTGACATATCTTTATAAATTGCACTCAAATATAATGATTTATTTTCGTTGGATCTCAGTTTTGAATCCCAGTTTAATATTTTTGGCGTTGGATACCACAAAACATTATTAAGTATTTCCGTTAGAACCCAAATTAAAAAATGCAAGAGAATTACGTTTTATTGTCGTTGAATCCCAAAAGCTATTTCCGTTAGATCCCAAATGCTTTAAACAATCTGAATGCGGGTACTTTCATTGCGCCCGCATTTTTTGGTCCTATCTCGCCTCAAAATGAACACGAGATCCAAAACAAAGCAGTTGGCACAGCTACGGGATGCTGGCGAAATGCATTTGGAGTCGGATGCATCCGTCGTGGGTGGGCTCGGTCGGTCCCCTGAATTGGACTCCTTTTCGACCGAAGCCAACACGAGATTCAAAACAAAGCAGTTGGCACAGCTACGGGATGCTGGCGAAATGCATTTGGAGTCGGATGCATCCGTCGTGGGTGGGCTCGGTCGGTCCCCTGAATTGGACTCCTTTTCGACCGAAGCCAACACGAGATTCAAAACAAAGCAGTTGGCACAGCTACGGGATGCTGGCGAAATGCATTTGGAGTCGGATGCATCCGTCGTGGGTGGGCTCGGTCGGTCCCCTGAATTGGACTCCTTTTCGACCGAAGCCAACACGAGATCCAAAACAAAGCAGTTGGCACAGCTACGGGATGCTGGCGAAATACATTTGGAGTCGGATGCATCCCGTCGTGGGTGGGCTCGGTCGGTCCCCTGAATTAGACTCCTTTTCGACCGAAGCCAACACGAGATCCAAAACAAAGCAGTTGGCACAGCTACGGGATGCTGGCGAAATGCATTTGGAGTCGGATGCATCCGTCGTGGGTGGGCTACTCCTTTTCGACCGAAGCCACGAATACACACGCGGCCGTCGCTCGATCCGTTCTCTGTAGCATCTCGGCGGAACCCCACTATTAGCACTGAACCTGCTAACTCAAGTTCCTGATCTGGTGTGTCACGTTCCTCACGGTCATCAGCAACTATAAAGGCACGTAAGTAGACCGCTGAGGCACTTTTAGCTAGAAGATCGCTGGAAAGAGAACAGCAACTACGTCTACGTGAGTAGCAAGCCTTAATCTGCGGAGTCGTTCTGACTTAAATTATGAACTTTACTTTTATTTGTTTTGATCAGGTACCTCATTAGTCCGGTCAAAGCAGACATCGCCATTTGCATTTCATCAGTTTTATCCTAATCTTTGAAAATTAGGCTACCTGGTCTAATGCCTGTCTAGTAATAAAACGCTTGTTAATTTGTTCCTTATGACCTGTAGATTACAGTGTTATAATAATTCTTACCTTGTCCATTGTGTAACTAAACTCCACGCGTCCAACTGTTCGTACCAGTGTGAATCATTTCAGGCAGCTTTTCCGCAGCTTTTGTTGAGATCTGCTTGAACAATTACCTACACATCTTTATAGGAGTATAAGCTGTTGTTGAAAATGCCTTATTAATTTACTAAAACAGTGTTTTTCAACCTTTTTGAATGCGCGACCCTTATTTTAAAATTCTGGCGACCCCCTTGCCTATTGCTTAGTAATAATGCGGCGGTTTGTGTTAAGTTCATCACCACTGCTCTTAAAACGGTGAAGGAAAACATCGTGAGAAAACCGGCATGTCCTAGAACCAAAAATTCTAAGACATGTGACATCCACCAACCCGCACTGGGCCCGCGTGGTGGATTAAGGCCCATTACCTCTCTCACAGAGAGGATGTCTGTGTCCCAGCAGTGGGAACATTATAAGGCTGATGATGATGAACGCGGCGAGCGGGCGAGCGCGCGGTGCCTGCCACCCAAAGCTTTGTTTGTGGACCAAGCTCTTACCAAAAATGATGTCTGGTCTTTCCCTTACTTTCAGAAAATTTTCAAAGGAATTACAACGGACCAATCGTTGGTAGTTAAATCTCACATCCTTCAATTTGGGAGAGAAACTATTCATGTACAACGGGATTATTTTTCTCTTCAATTGTTTAATAATTCGAGAAACAGGCTCCAATTAAAATAAATATTCAATTATTTGCGTCTCAAACTTAAAACCAAGATTTGGAAAATAATGCACTTTAACTAGTTTCTGAAACTGTTTTTGTCTAGTGTAGGGAGTGTAAGACTTTTACTTGTCCTGCAACCGCGACACCCTCCCCGACACCAGACAGACCAGACCAAGACACCAGGTTGAAAAACACTGCTTTTAATAAACACAGGAAAACCGAAAAATGTTGCCATTATTTTTAAGACAGTTGTCGTTCAATATGTGTCAAATAGTTATAGGACTTAATTCGTCTTCTAAATGGAGTGATAAACTCAATTAATTTTTACTCATTTCGGATCTTAAGTAAACATAAAATATTAGCTCGAATTATATTTAACACTCCGATTTGCCTTTCGACTTAGTCGTGACTAAATAAGACGAAATTAATACCACCTCCTTTTGAGCCAGAGTGTAAATGGTTACTAATGAACTTAAAAATGTGGGATCTTTAGATGTGTCTTCATATCATAAGTCTTATTCTTCGATGGATGGACAAAGGACGGTAGACAACAGATCCCTTGAATGAAATGAAACCCATCGAGTGTAGGCCCATTGTACGACTGTTCGTCTCTTAGTGAAACCTATTAATTTTACCAAGTGTCGAGGGCCTGATGATGGACCTAGATGGTAGATAACTGAGCAAACTTTTGTTATTAAGTCGATGGGGAGCAATGCAGTTATTGTTTGTTTTAGTCATACTTTTTGTGCCAACTTGTGCATTGTTTTATTGACTGATTTGATGGTGCGTGTGTTGATTTTATTACATGCGGTGACATGTACTCGGATAGTTTAATAAATATGTACCTATCTATGTTTGACAGAGTGATGATAGAACGAGATCCACTGCTAAAGCCAGGCAACCCTGCAGCAAAATCTATTCTAAAAGTATCATTAATTAAATCTAATTTTCATTAAAAAATTGCTGCCGATTTTAGCGGTGGGGTCTAAGACGATAATGATGATGTGTGTCTCAACATACATTTATTACGAATGTAAATAGAGTAGGGTACAGGCATCAAAATATTAAATAAAAAACCGTTTTTACACCAATATACTTTATTTCAGAAATATAGAGAGTTTACACAATTTTCCAATACAGAGTGGGTAGCATACATATTAAGTACAGTCGAAACTGGGTACGAGAGAATTTATGGTATCCGAATGTTATTCTCGCTTATAGTTTTGTAACTAAAACAGTTTTCACTTGTACAGATAGTTCAACCCATATTTGCGCGCGGCGCCATCTGTGCATGCGCTGTGCGTAGGCTTGTAAATACACAGCTTTAATTAGTGTGGCAGTGACGCGGCAATGCAGACAATCACCCACACCTGCTTACCCATACATAGTGCTGCAAAGATGACTAGAACTATCTATCACGGTTTATTCCAGAAATCCCCACCGACATATCCCCACCAGTGGGGATCGTTACTTTTTTTTCCAGAAATCCCCACTGGTTTTATATACTCAGCCTAGTGGGGATTTTTGGAAAAATAAGTAACAATCCCCACCAGGTGTTGTTTCTTAATTATTAAACAAAAAATGCGACAATTTAATTATTTCAGAATTAATCATAAAATTATTTGTACAGTAAATATTCCAAAACTTCAGTCACCGGCAATCTGGTTTATCATAAATGCAATATGCATCCAGAGATAAACAATATACACCACTAAAAATACAAAGGAGAATAGAATGCATAGTTCTACTGGTATTTTTTTATTGCTGGTAACAGACGCGTGTAGGGTAGTTAGACAAAATATTTGTTACTTCAGGGTACTTAAATAAAATATATATTGTGGGTACTGTATAAACCTCATCGTAGGTATACAACCTTCTCGGTTTACCAGAGTAAAAAAGGGCGGGAATTGAATCTGATGAAATCCAAAATTTTGAAAAGGCAAATTGAACTTGCTGCAGTACTACCACTTTTACCGGAAAATCTAATAATGGAAGGCTGGTTCTATGTTGCCCGCCAAAGCCCCGACAATCATAACAGTGACCGTTTTCGGCGGTATATGTTAAGCCAATGGATAAAAGAAGATTTCATAAAAATATGTGTTTACGGAGAGAGGCACAGAACCACTTTTTGGAAGGCTGGCATAATAAATAAGTTTAATGCAGCTATATCGAAGAAAAAACCAAGTTTACTGAAACTCCTACATTTTTTGCATGAAGACGCTTTGTTTTATGTAAAAGTGCTAACGAAAGTCACCGTCGGAACCTGCGATCACAATCGCTATTTACGTTATCCTATAATGTTAAAATAACTACTTCTAAATAACTTTGGTTTGAATCTAATTAATAGTTGTTAATATGTTTGATTTTCGTTTCAATGCAAGCAATTTATAATTAAAGTTGATTATAATAATTTAATCATTTTTGTTTAATAATTTAAAAACAACACGTGGTGGGGATTGGTACTTATTTTTCCAAAAATCCCCACTAGGCAGAGTTTATTTAGCTAGTGGGGATTTCTGGAAAAAAAATAACAATCCCCACTGGTGGGGATTTGTCGGTGGGGATTTCTGGAATAAACCATTTTATCGAATACAATGACGCTTTGGTTTTCTTCTTTGTTTACAAACAAGGGCCTACTCCTAGTTGGTTTGGCTTTGGGTTGACTTGCAAGTTTTGAGGTTTTCATTGAAATATTATTGTATTTAGGTTCCAACACTGTCCACTCATAGAGGTTTCCGGGTTAGTTTTCTCACTTATCCTGTTTTTGCTTATCCAGGTTCGACTGTATTATCCTTTTTTAAGGATTTTAAATATTATACCGCAGTCGATAGATATCCTCAGATAGGAAGGGCTTACTCTAACATACAAAAGTATTTTTATCATCCTTTTCAGATGTTGTTCACATTTATAATATGACACTTTTCAAGACAATATAACCAGTCTGACCAAAATCACATTTACCTTATCATTGAGAAGAAAAAAATATATTTTTGAAGTCTCTTGGATTACATCTATCATTATTTCAATAGATCATTTTGATCAGGCTTCAGAATATTTTTTTGTTTATTCCTTTATTTTCAAAAGATGTTGATTATATTTTAACGCTCATGCTCGGTTTTAATGTTTCAGATTTTTCTCGAAATAGAAATTATTGATTTTGTGATCTTGATTTTGAAAATTACTTGATTTCGTTATTGAATACACCAAATGATATTTTATGGTTAATTAGTTTCCAATTTTCAATTCAATAAGGTTCGAACACATTTCGAACGTTTCACCTTTCTAGAAGATACACAATCATGTTAGTTTAATTGTAAGCTTTGTTTTTAAATTTATTTCATAGGGAGACTATCTCCAGGACTTGACAAAGCGAAAAGAGTTTTTTTTAGAAGTTATTCGAAATCTATAGATCATCGTCATCGCTTATGAGCATGGATGGCCAAAAGAAACTATGAGGAACTGTGAAAAACACTCAGGATCTCGGGCCCCATTTTGATTGAAAACAAAAACTACATTATTAGAAACCGATTTTGAAAAATAAACAACCGCTGTAATAACACCATCCGATAGTGTCGCTAAAATGAATCAAATTCTAGGAAGTAATGGCATACGGCAAACTCATTTAGAAAAAATGTTTGTTATTTTTCTCCCGGGTTATGTTTAAAATTTATTCGTATTTGATATTGTTGACTTTGGTCGGCAGGTTCTGAACCTTCGAACGCACCTGAACAGTTACGGTGAGATTTTAAAAGCAATTGGTCCGAGGCATACGGACCTAACTTAACCTAACTCGTTGGCTCCTCTAGCCACCCATATAATATGTAGTTGTATATGTCTGATTATGTCGCATGCAGAGATGCCATGTATTGTATGGCTTTCACATATATTTAAAGAATAATTTTCAATCATCCTATTCAATTTAGATTACCCGCAAACTACAAACTTTTTATCGCCCGATTAGTCTGGTCGCGCCTTCAATCAAATATGAGAAAGTATGCAACTGCGCACAGTACAACGATTCGGTAATGAATATAATTTTCAATCCGACCAAAATTTCGGCCGAGAAAAAGTACAGACTTTTTGACGTTTGCTAAGGCTCTTACCGTGTCGAGTCATTCGTCGGTTAATCTTGTAAGTGTTGTTCGCTTGGTTTTCCTTATAGTTTCGGATTCTTGCATCTACGCCCACTTTAAAAACATAGTTAAAACATACTGAGTGAATATAAGAAGATGTTTTTTTTTAAAGACACACAGATATTATTATGACTACAATAAACAGCTCGTCTAGAATAAGTTATTACAATGAAATGGTTAATCCAGTGACAGTTAAGTTATGCACATCAATATAAAACCTCTAAAAGATACACGATTAAAACACTAATACTCAGATTTTTAATTTGCTGGACCTAAATAACAGCTGGGATTGATTTTTAATGTTGCAAGCGCGGAGCATAATGTTCTAGTAATTAATTCATGTGATTCATCGAATGGTTGTGACACGACTCCTTATCTTTTACTCATTGGTGTAAATAAATGTTTTATAAACATAATACATTTAATATAACAATTTTAATAAACATACCACATAAGCTGTACTTGTAATAAATAAGAAATCAATAATAAAATAAATGCGACCCATAGAATATAGCATGCATGAGTAGAAATTAAATATGAGCGCTTCTCGATGTAGGTACATCGATTATCGATTGATTTTAGATCAGTCAGGATACAACTCTATTTTTATGTTACTATAAAGTGGCAACCCACCAAGTGTCATTTTAGTCCACCAAATTAAAATTAAGAGTTTAGAACATCAAGATATTTTGCAATTATGATAATATTTTGATTAATTAACTCTTCTATAGTGATACATGTTTTCCAATATTGTATGATTTTACTACTGTGATTATATCATAAACATCAATTTTATGAAAAAAGTACAATATCGTTCTTACGAAGAAAACTGTTTTAAATGCTTGATTTTACTACTGTGATTATATCATAAACATCAATTTTATGAAAAAAGTACAATATCGTTCTTACGAAGAAAACTGTTTTAAATGCTTGATTTTACTACTGTGATTATATCATAAACATCAATTTTATGAAAAAAGTACAATATCGTTCTTACGAAGAAAACTGTTTTAAATGCTTGATTTTACTACTGTGATTATATCATAAACATCAATATTATGAAAAAAGAACATTATCGTCCTTACGAAAATTAAATGCTTGAAAACCAGACACCAATTACGAATAGTATAACTGAACTACAAATTTATGCTTGATAACCAGACACCAATTGTGAATAATATTACCCAAATACAATGTTATGCTTGATAACCAAACACCAATTTTGAATATTATTACCTAACTACAAATTTGTGCTTGATAACCAGACACCAATTTTGAGTAATATTACCCAACTATAAATTTGTCTTGATGGCCAGACACCAATTTTGAATAGTATTACCCAACTACAAATTTGTGCTTGATAACCACACACCAATTTTGAGTAATATTATCCAACTACAAATTTGTGTTTGATTACCAGACACCAATTTTGAATAATATTATCCAACTACAAATTTGTGTTTGATAACCAGACACCAATTTTGAATGATATAACCCGCCTACAATTTTATGGTTGATAACCAGAAACCAATTTCGAATAGTATAAACACAAATATTCGTTTATAAATATTTTATCTAATACGTGACTTATGTAATGTATGAGAGAAATATCGCATTTTATTATGTATAAATACATTTAATATGATTGAACATGCATTTACGAGGAGAATATCGCGACTCCGAATATTAATGTGTAGATTAATTAATGCCATATAATAATATAGTCATTATACGATTATTTTCAAAGAGTACATCCGCGTCTCCGAATATATAAATTTATACTGACTTTACATACTTTTTAAATAATTTTCACGTCTTCGAATATATATAATTATATATTTAATGGCCAATACATATTAAATATTTATTTACGGGGAGAACATCCTTGTCTCTGAATACATAAATCTATATATACTTATTTCAAGATAATATTATATTCGAAAGAAGACCGCCCAAGATATATAAATGTTATACCTTATATACGTACTTATATCTAATAAGTTTCAAAGTTTCTATTTGATACCTATTTACCCCTTTCATAGCTTATTAAAAGCTATTCTTAACTAATCAAACAATCTGGCCAGGTTGCGCAAAATTTACATCTTAAAATTAATATATAATTAATTATATAGATTGAAATGAAACTAGTTAATCATTATTTCAATATAATTTAACTGTATTCTAAAATTTAATAATACAACATTTATTTGATGAAACTTAATTCGTTGTTCGGTCGATGGTTTGACTAATTTTGGATTTAAGATTATACATGTGCATAATACGTTTACATATGTAGTTTATTTAAGTACTTTCTTAATTAATACATTTTTATATATTCATATTATATATAAATTAAACAATGTTTGTAGCTATTTTCATTTCAATATATATTTTTCAATACCGCTAATAAGATTATTATAATGTTTGCTCGAGTTTCGACCGCAAAATGTACAACCTTACTAGCTAACTTAGAACGTGTACATCGACTATATATAATAAAAAGGTAATGAGAAAATAAAAGATTAAGAATACATTAACTAAAGTAGTTTAACCGCATTTTGCAAACAAAACACTATGGTGCACTGAATCTTACCTTCATCCACCGACGAGCGATGTCGAGTATGGAACAATGGCCATAAATACACAACAAAATATACTTCAAATTAGTATTTTGAAACAAGGTTTTCGTCAAAAACATTTAACAGTGACAAATAATTATTCAAATTTTGAATCAACGCAATGAATAACTAACGAACAAAGTATAATGTCTGGCACCAGACTACTTACCTATAATATCTATTCTTATAGGTTTTCACGGTTGCCCCAATCTTCATTGTAAATGAACAAGATAGAATATACTTCTAGTTGTAATTAACTATCTACCTTAGCAAGTAATAAAGTATTAAACTCTTTTAAATCTAAACCTATTTATAAAAATATATTTTTCTCTGTTGTATTAGCTAAAGAAGAAGAAATTGAAATATTACAGAACGACCTTAATCTGGAGTAAGAGTGCTTGACAGTTTTATTTTAAATCGATGAAGAAGGATTTTTAGAAAGTCAACCCCTTAGTCAAGTAGTTTAAAGAGAGAAGGGAAGTATAAGTACCTATATATATGTATTTTGTCCAAAATGTGCCTCAAAAATGGATGTTTTGTTTTAAATTAAGGATGAATACGTACTTAATTTGAAGTGAAACAAGTTTTTTTTTATAATATATAATTTAGCATTTTAAAAGAGAGTATCCTATATAGGGGCTGGAAATATATAGACGCCAACTCGCGGTTAAAAAGCCTAAAGTTAAATATCAATAATTACAGCTAATATTGCATAATAATATGTTATGTAGCAATATCCGGCTGTTCTCCACACACCGAGTGAAGGCAGGAAATAAACATACTTACATTTTATATCACATATAATTATTAATTAAATTAAGTAACTTGTGAAAGAAACGGTAAAATTAACGCGAATTAATTAAAGAAACACAATAGAAGTAGAAGTTTTCAGTATTGGAGACCATCGCAATAACGTGCTTATAAAATAGCAGTATTTTTTTTAATATTAGGTTAGATAGCAAACAAGCCGTCGCTACGTCGGCTACGGTCATCTGTGATGCAAGAGGCATCGCAGATGAGTTGCCATCCCAGAGGCAGAGTTGGAATGTCTCGTGTGCCTGTAATTAGTTACACCGGCACCCATACCCTTGAAACCGGAACATAACAGCGCTGCGGCTGCTTGGCGGCAGAATTAGGTATGGAGGTAGTACTTCCCCGGGCCAACCCCTTCACATAGAGCTCTACTACTCTTTTATTTAGAGATACGGTCAAACTTTGAATTTATTTTTACCATATCAAATATGATGGCATAGTTAGATGGATTATGTTATGTAATTTTCTATGGTTTTTTTTTTTAAATCGCTTCAATGTTAACTAAATGTTTTTATTGCGACGGCAGAATTTAATAAAAATAGATCAACCTTCAAAAACTTCTTGACTTTAACAGTAAACCTACTACTAAAACCTGCAGCTAAAAATCGTAAGGAGCATTTTGTTACGTGAATGAAAACACTTTAATCGTCCTAACCTTAAGCTATCTATAAAAATATATTTCTTTTATACTACATCCTATTAGTAATGTACCACCTTCACCTCCCGAGACTTAATTTTTAATTTATCCTTTTATGTCAAAACTACAATCGATACCGACTTCTTTTCGCCCCTGTAGGGGTGAATGAGCGCTTTAGGTATACCTACCAACTAGCTAACAATTTAGAAAACCATCGTTCCATTATGAGCCGTAAAATTACTTAACCTGCGTTACCTAGGTACTAAAGCTATACTATATAATTTTGAAAGATTGTTAAATATTTGAGGAACCAATACGTCAAATCTAGAAAGAATTAATTTAAAAAAACAAATGAGGTCTTTAAAATCGAGGCAATCTATACAAAATGCATTATAATCGTGATTATAATTACTAAATGGATTATTTTTATTTCCGAAACATTTTAATTTGTCAAAAAGCGAAACATGAGTGTCGGATAAAATATAATAACTGACAAATCAAAAAGAATTAAAAATCCATTCGAAAATAGATATAGGCACAATTTGCTGTTAACTGAAAAAACGTTACGTTTTAAACCTAAACAAACTGGTAAAAACTGAAAAAGTTATTAACCGTTATTCTTTGTTAACATAACCGAATCATTTGAGACTAAATTAAATGTTAATACAAACTAAGATACATACTTAGAGGGGAAATGACCTATACGCCCACTGCAGAGGCTGGTCCGAGATGGTTCAGGCAAAGATATTTGGAAGGATTTGGGGGAGGCCTTTGCCCAGTTTTGGGAGAGTAAGTTTTGGGTGTAATAAAATAAATATAACAAATACAAAAAAAGTACTGAAATTACGACTTCTTTTGAAAGGCTTCGTTTCGAACGTTAATAAAAACCAACCTAAACATATTCCAGTAACAAATAATAAACCAGTGTAAAATTAGAAATACAGATGATTATTCTAATAAAGGCTGCCGCCAAATTCTGACTCTCGGTCCGATTCTGGCGGTCGAAAACACTACTTTGATATCGCACATTACATTATCTTTTTGTCTGTTATATTTACATCTTAGTAATGCTAGACTCAATATAAACGCTCAAACACTACTTTTTCATCGCTTTATTGTATTGGGATTTTAAATAAAGCTTACCAGTAGGCTGCTTGATACCTCATGGGTCTACCGTTGAGCCTACCGACTAATGCACTATTTTTACGCACAATCAGCCAGCATCAATCCATCAGGGATGAGGCATGGCAAGTCTAAAACTACCTTATTAAAAATAGAAAAATATTGTTCTGTTACTTATATTATTTTTAAGCCTGATTATTTAACCTAAATATAAAATACTAGCTAGCTTCGTCTGCGTCACAATATGTTGTTCAATGGAAGAATGAAATATTGCAAGATATTAAAATAATAATAATGATATATTATGTTTGAATGAAGTGTTTTTTTTTCATGAATGAATATGATAAAAGGCATACTCCTAAAATAAATAATATACTGAAAGACAATAACTCGGCCGAAATTACTTTTCGTTTTGAATTCGTTTTATTTAGCTCGCAAAAAATATTATTGATGATGTTTGAAAATAAAGTTCTTTTACCAAACAAAACTAAGTAATTACCTAATGATTTTACTATTATTCACGTACAATCAGCCATCTTCAATCCACCAGTCCAAAATCACCTAATTAGAAATATAAAAATATTGTTCTGTTACCTATATTATTTTTTAGATTACGCAATCCGTACGGCTATAGGTCCCGAAGGCTAAATAGTTAAAAGTTAAAAGATTATTATTATTTAAAATTACTTGACATTCGTAAAAAATAAATACTTACATAAAATATTATAAGACATCAATGTTTTAAATTAAAATCGAGTAAGTATAGAAAAGCAATAAACTTATAATAATGAATACGATAAATGGTGTAACACTAAAATAAATAAATACAAATAAAAGACAATAAGTCAGCCAAAATTATTTTTTGTTTGTATTCTTTTACTTAACTCGCCAAAAATATTATTGATGATGTTTGAAATAAATTGCTTCGTTTGTTTGGTAAACGTACTTTACGGTTACCAAACAAACGAAGCAATTTACCAATGATTAAAAAAAAAAAAAACACGACACTGCATTTTTAATATTCACGAAAAAATTCAGTCTGGTCAAAGTATGTTTTTGACATAATTTATACATAGACAAAAATGCAAATTAAAGATTGAAATGTATGGTAAAAAAATAGATATATATATATGAATAAACTATCAGTAACATACGTAAAAAAAATATTTATGAATAAATTTACCATTACGTTTTACTACACCTCTAATAGATTACATACGTTGACAAGACTTTATGAATTATAACTAATCTACGTAATATACCGACTTTTTTGTCGGAATGTCGTTTATAAATTACTAGACTACTTTATCATCGCGCATTCGATCACTCATATATTAATTTACATCGTCCTTACTAGCAGGCTACCGCTCAGCCTACCTACTAATGTACTATATACCGATAGAGCACATAATTGTGGATGTACTGAACAGCATCTACAATGTTTATCCCTTCGGCGATGAACTAACAAAGCTATGGATATTAAGGTTGCTTTTTTATAGAAAAATATATTTCAATTATACGACCACAAAATACAAACTATGCAACCATATTTAAGAGATATAATCATAATTTATTGCATTCATGTAGTTTACAAAGTTGTTACCTTATATACTTATAAGGTTTCTTAAATGAACCTTGCTAGGGCACAGGCATATAAATAGTTAAAAAGTGCTACAGTGTTACAATAATAAACAAACCACTGTGCTTAAACAAAACACAAATGTTACAAAATAACAAATGTTGGACACTTGATGTCCAACATTTGTTATTTAAATGAATAACTATCATGATATAATATAGGATAGGGTGAGAACTATTCATTGGTCATTATTTCGGTGAGAACTATTCATTGGTCATTATTTCCATTCATAAAATAAAAATAAGATAAAAACAGTAATTAAAACAAAAAGCGATAACAATAATAATCATAAAATAACATAGGTACGTAGTAAGTCTAAAATTGTAGGTGCTGTGTGCATTGTGTACAGGTATGAAATTCAATGTCAAAATTTACCTATTGTCAAAGCCTTTGGGGTGTATACGATTTTAATATAAGGTATTTTTGGAGACGATTTTATATTTATTTTCCAATTATATATCCAAATTTACAATAACATATATTTAATATACCTACCAAATTATAGACATTTCAATAAAAAAACGTACACTTTATTTGAATAACATGATAATGAAAGAACAAAACATTTGCTTCTTGATGTTTTTCGATAAGTATACGTTAAGATTAGATTCTGTAATAGCACAATGCAAAAAAAAAAAATAGTAACCAAAACATAACATATTTATAAAAAGGGGGCGTCAAAAAATTCGTCCACGTTTATGTCAACGGGAAACGTGCCCACAAAGCTGACAGCATTGCCACGTTGGATAGCAAAGCGTATTCTCTGGCCAAAGACAAGCCCAGCCCAGCCCTCTAGCCATGTGAAGTGTCGAATACCCGTTTAGTTGTATCCCGAAACACTCAATGATCACTCGGACTCCATGGACTTAATGTTTCAACCCCAAACGGCCCAAACAATAAGTTAAATGTGGAAAAAAACCAGATGAGAAATTAAAATACTTTTGAGTTTTAATAGAATTTAAACATAGAGTTTAATAAAAATGTAAACATGACACGAGTACTAAGTATTTAAGCTTTCACCAGCGTAAATAAAGTAAATAGCTAGATTTCATCGAAATTATGAACTTACCCACAATTAATCAATTTTGTTAAAAGAATAAACGTAAAAAAAATGTATTACGATGATTTTTAATAAATAATGTGCGTAACCTACACCAAAGATTTGATCCTGACGAAAACTAACAATTCGACACAAAAACCTAAAACTCTTCGTTAATAAACTACGGTAAAAAAACATTTCTCATTTATTCGTTTACAATTCTCTACTACTGGAAATAAACATTTTTAAATTAGTTGTCCGTCTAATTTATTCGTTTAGAATTATCTAACTTTTTTAAATTATGACGCTTTATTGTACTTATGTATTATTTTATTCTAATTGTAGGCTGCTCGATACCTCAGTGGGTCTATCGTTACGCCTACCCTACATATTACTGCTATCATCGCGACGAAACTTGGACCAGCATCTCTCTACCTGTACGGGTTAGAGGAGCTTGGTTGGATCTACGTATATACAAACATAATAATAACTTATAATATTTATTCAGAACTAATCTAATATATTTTCAGTAAATTTCTGCAATGCGTTACGTAGTGCTAATGATGAGATGAGATGTTTGCATTCAAAACGTCTGTAATTCAGACATTTGATTTTTTTTATCATGGGGGAGTAAAAACTCAAAACGACTGTAATTCAGACATTTGAGATTTTTTTAACATGGGTGTGAGTACGTGAAGCGTTTTTGTTATGAAGGCAGACATGAATGATACTTGGCTTGAGACTGCTTGTTGGCAGATGATTTGTCTAGCTCAGAAGGGCCTCAATTATTTTAGTGTGATCATATTTATATATTAATACAAAAACTATTAGTTTAGATTTGTTTATGATGATATATATATTTTTTTTAATTTCGTGATTTGACATTCAGAATATAACTAAAAGATTTAGTGGGTAGAAATAAGGAAATCTAATCTAAATTACAGTCAAACTTGCAGCTATGTACTGAAAAATATAGCCATTCATCAATAACTATAGACTAATAAATCGAAGTAAGGTGACGAAATCTCGAAATTTTATAACCCCATAGGATAACTATAGACTAATAAATCGAAGTAAGGTGACGAAATCTCGAAATTTTATCACCCCATAGGGTGTGTAACTTACCTACTAGGAATATATACATACTACTGTAACATTCCCCCTTTGGGTCTGAAATACTTTCCCGCTTTAAAATTAGGTACTTATTCAACTATCAAGACGTTAACATATCAACTAGATATTATAAATGTGTGACGTGACTGGTGGGAAGATAATGAATTTGCTTAATGCTTAATATAGGACTTCATGGACGCGCACACAAGTGTTATTTTTAAGCGGGTCTAAACAAAATTTGGTATCACCACGAAGATCAAAAACCAAAGAAGGTTTCAAACAAAAAGCATGAAACATGTTTTTATTTTATTTTTCGCTTTATTATTTTATAAACACATCAATCATAATAATGGTTTAACTGAAATTATTGTTTCTGGTCATGTACGATGGGAAGCTAGCAATGTAAAACACATGTAAGCCAAGATAAAGGGAAGCCAGCTCTGATACTACAGCGGGAAATGTTGGATAGGCTCGCGTAGGAACACTATCTCGCTAAAGCAAGCTTGCTAAGAAGAAACTTACCCCGTTTGCAGTACAAATATCAAAATTATGAGCAAAATGGAGGTAGGTAAGTTCAAAAGAAGTATATGATCAAAAACTTTGGAGAGAGGGCGGATATCAGTGCGAAGTCGTATCGTATGCAAACAAACCCAACGCTTTTACGGACTATTTGAGGGTTCACAATAACGACAAGAGGTAAGAAATGCAGTTTTATTGACGACTGCCGTGCTTAGGGAATTTATAAAGAAAATTAATGTTAAAAAAAAACATTTATTAAAAGAGGGTAATTTTCTAAACGCTTGCTTACAAATTTGAATGGTTTTTTTGTCAGAATATGTACATACAGCTACAGAGAAACTTCATCCCCTAGAAGTGTATAGATTCACTTCTAGGGGGTGAAGTTTCTCTGCAGATGTCTTTATCATACTTAATATTATACCTCCCACCGGCAAGTGTCTTACAACTAAAGCTAAGTTTCTCTTTTTTGCCACCATTAGTGTTGCCGACGGACCACCAGGTCTTAAACGTCAAGCCTTACAACTACTTACTACTAATTCCACCGAAAATGACTTGACATCAAGCTCTAGCATCTCGTTGCTAAGAGCGAAAATATGTGCACTTACTAAATAACTGGGAAGAACGATAGATACATCAAATGTTATTATTCTTAATTTACTTTTATTAATTGCGTATTTTACCTAAATTGTACTATCGCTGCATGTTACTTATTTTACTACTGACGAAACTTCCGAACATAATACTTATAAAATACATGTTTTGCAACTAGAAGGATACGATAATAATATATCGGTGAAATGTTACGGATTTTCAAAATAATTTCTCCTTAAATTAAATTAACATTTTTTTTTAATATTTGCACTCGATTATATATTTTTTTTTTTGTTTCCTATGGTTTTTTTTTAATTGAACATGAATAATATGTTAGATTAGAGTTGACTATGCTTTAAAGTTCTTAATTTGTATACCTATACTAACTTATTTGAAATACATACTACTTATCTCCTACGCTACTTACATACATCTACTCGTTTTATAGAAATATTCATCTGACGACCTTTTCAATGTACATCTTATGAGATAGGTTCAGGTCTTCTTATAATTATTTATTTAGACATTCTGGCCCAATTATATTATTTTGTTTAAGTTTAAGTTTTCGGTTATTAAAATCATAATATCTATCACCTATTTCGCATTATAGAAATCTTGTTTCTAGGTACTTTTAATTAAAAACTAGTTACTGGTATATTTTACAACTACGGAATACATGAATATATTCGAAAACACGAGTCCGAGGGTGATCGATGTTAACTAGACACGGATTGTAACCCTCAACAATACCTTTGAAGAATGTTTCAAATGTAAGACATCTTCTAATTACTTTGATATCGATAAATCCTAAGAATTATTACTCGTTACAAGGAATATATGAAAGTTAATTATACCTGTAAAGACAAACAACGAATCGTCATAGCATATATATATTTTTTAAACTGTTGCTGTTCTGGTTATCAAGCACATTTTAACGGTTATTGCAAGAGTAACACGATATTTATATCCTTAATAATGTTGCATAAATTAAGATCAGTCTAACATTAAATGGGTACACAGATAAAATTGATACACATGACTAAATACGGTTAAGATTAGGACGAGCAACATGAGACATAAGGCCCCAAGAATGCAATCCCATTTCTGTGGATACTAACTGAAATAAAAACAGAAATGAACAAAGAAGCACAGTACTTTATAGAGGTCCAAACACTTTCCGCACAATATATGAACGTGTGGAAACACAATGTGCGATTCAGAGAGATAGTTGTACCTTTCTGAAGCTAGAAGTGTACCAGACCCTCAATATGCGATTACTCAAGATCGCGCCTTTCGAGGCCGCGTGGAGCTGTCGAGATGTTGAATAGTCTTAACTTACGTCTGCGTCCTATTTGCGGCATCTCAAGTAGTGAAAATATACAAAAAGAATATCAATAGGTACTCAAAAGACCAAAAGTACAACAAATAGAAAATTTCGTACGCCTAATCCGGGTCTTACCCTGTTCTCTAAAAACTCTTCTTACTTTTCAATCTTAGAGCCTTGCCTGCCTTCTGTTGCTGTTATTCAATAGACACATAATATATTGATGAGAGAGCTAAATTCTCCCCTAATCTACTTTGAGTTCAAAAACATCAAGTTCAAATTCTGAACGTAGTCCAATAAACGTATCGATAAGAAAATTTCGAAACGACTTTTGTGTAGAACCTCCAACATGAAGATACTTGTGGCGAGTAGACAGCTCTGAAGACAAATTTGGGTAATGGGTATTTACACTAAAATGAAAATGTCTTGGTGATTTCATTTTTCTTGTATAGCACATGTCGGCTCAAGAGATGATTTATTATTAAATATCAGAAGTTGTGGTGGTAAAGTTACATTAAGAGCAGGCGCCAGGGGGCAGAAAGCCGTCTGCGTGAAAACATTATATCGAACACCTCAACGACAGTTATAAAATTCATTACTTGGAACCAGGTTCAGAATTTGGTACATTTTCGGTTGCAAGTTATCGTGGCGTTTACTTGGTGTCGTACATATCCTTTATGCGGGTTTTCAGTTGCTTGGTGTAGCTGTCCAGGCGATAAGCATTTTCCTCAAGTTTGGCCACCATGACGTCTATGTCATCTACCTGCGCAAGTAGCGGTCTGATGGTGCTGCCATCTGTACAACAAAATATACAGTTCACGTCGTTGCTTCTAAAGTGTATACAGGTTATTTTATTACCATACAAAGTTTATTAAAATAAACCCACACCATTTTTTTATTTTGGTACCTATTAGTAATAATAATTGTTGTCACTACCGAAAAATATTTACTTTTAAACTGATTTTATGATAATTTGCGAGCGCCGCTAAAAACGTATTAAACAATTAATATAATTATGTTCTATTACCGATACTGAACCAATAACAAAATTCCTCGGTGGTTTAAAAAACAATCCTTTAAATGATGATAGTATGTACATTCGGGTGCATTGTGTGTGATGTGTGACCACGTGATTCTAAGTGCGAACACTCGCGTAGTGAAAACTTAGGTTGTACTAGAAATGTCTTCTTGCAAACGTTTAAATTATATTAATAACTTACATATGTCATTGTATTCTGTCAGCGTCCTGTTCAAGTTTACGGCTAGATGACGCAAGTCCGTGTACTTGGTAATAGCCGTACGATTTATCTCTTCCAGCAACATGTAGTGGTCCTGAGGACAAAGAAGGCATTTTAGGTCTATACTATAAAAATGCTAATTAAACGGGCCAATTTGATCTGGCATAAATACAAAGTCGCGTTCCGTCGAGTGTGTTACGTGACTTAGAAAAGTGTAACATCGAATGACACGTCCCCGTAAGTTTACTAATACGAAACACTAAACAACGAATGCACGCTACCACGAAATACTTTGCATCGTAGCCATGCGATCTCGAATAACTCAATCTCTAATTCACCAATTCGAATCACTTAACAACCAATGCGCGTTTCTACGAAAAACTTATCGCCGAAGCCACGCGGCCACGCTTCACCAAACCTCTAAGGAAAAGGCACCAATTAATTATTTAATAAATCAATTAGAGCGCAATGTTTTTCAAAGAAAAGCAGAAATTATTACAAATTAATTATATTTTTCCTTGGAGGGTATTACAAGGGAAAACATTACCTAAAACAGTTTTTTAACTCAAGAGACAATCCAATAACCCAAAATTGATATCCTCAAATTACTTCTTTAGGGCTTATTAGACCCCCTAAAGTATGTTATACATAACTCCTTTTAGACCTATTACAGTATTTAAGACTACAAGAGTTTATATAGCAAACCTCAGGTGGCCTTATAATGTTAACCCTGTTATTTGTTTTTGTAGTGTCAGTTTGTTAATATATGTGTTACTAACATATTTGTAAGTTTCACTAACCATTTTTTGAGTCATGGATTAAAGAGAAATTCTATTATATTAAATAATCCCTAAAATAAATTTTTGTCATTTGCATGTGTCAATTTTGTCTCAGAGATAAAAAAACAGACTCTATTTATGCATATTATGCATGATAGTGCTGCATAAAACGCGTTGTTACAATGCTCAGAATTTGCGGTCAGTGATGATGGCGTACTTACAATTTCAATTATCTAAACAGAATAAAAGACAATTGCTACACGAAGGATATTTGTTTACTTTAGACAGACGTTTAAGGCGCTATATACGCCCCAATGTTAACGCAGTACTGGCCGTGCGCCCGCTCGATGCCAAAATATCAATATTGAACCTCCTTTTGAACAGTTTTGTAGACAATTGCTACACGAAGGATATTTGTTTACTTTAGACAGACGTTTAAGGCGCTATATACGCCCCAATATTAACGCAGTACTGGCCGTGCGCCCGCTCGATACCGAAATATCAATATTGAACCTCCTTTTTACATGATTTACATATGCTATGTTAATTATGAAGAAATTCCAGCCATCATTTTTTCTGTGTAATAATATTTTTGAACATCTAAGTCGTTTTGGAGGAGTTTCAAAGTATTTGAAAACATATAGAATCTGCTGGTCTATCCAAACAATATTCAGAATCGACATCTTTTGCTCACAAAACGCGTCATTTGGCCGCATTAGCCTTTTCAAAACTAAATGAGATACCTGAGGCTTTTGAAATACTATAAGAGAAAGTATTAACCAAGGATGCAGTGAAAGTCACTGATTGGTTTTCCAGATAATGTCAATGGAACTTATAAAAAGAGGACTACTCAAAACCTCAAAATATTAAAGACAAACTTGCAAAAAGAGCCTCCATTGTTTCCGCCAAACATTTGGTCGGTAAATAGCTCAATAGGGACCACTGTTCCAGTTACACAAAATGAGGTGGAATCATCGCACCACCGCTGGAACAGCTTATTGGGCAGAAAGAAATGGCATTTATTTAAAACCATTGAAGAAATTAACCAGGAACAAAAACATACAGAATTAATGGTAGAAAAATTAAATTCACAGTCTCAAGAAACCAAAAGAGCAAAATAAAAAGAAAATAGAGAAGAAAAGTTGAACAAAAAAATGAACCAATGGACTTAAATTTTTTTTTAGATGGTCTTGCATACTTGTGCTATTTTAAACGATGTCTGAATTCATATTACTATTTTTTTCTCACCTGTTTAATTATGTTGATTGTTAAATGAATAAATATTTTTTATTAAAAAGTGGTTTTTATTAGGATTTCTCTAAATTAATTGGTGTCTTTTCGTTAGACGTTTGGTTATTCGAGATCGCATAGCTACGGTGTTAAGTTTTCCGTGGTAGCGTGCATTCGTTGTTAAGTGTTTCGTATTAGTAAACTTACGGGAACGTGTTATTCGGTGTTACACTTTTCTAAGTCACGTAACACTCCTGCCCGTCTGTTGAGAAAATTTCGGTCCGCTTCTTCGCTTCTTCGCTTCTTCTAAACCACGCAATGGCTTTAGTTACGGTTTTCAATAGAAAGAGCGATAAACGAGAAAGGTTATTATTGTATTACTATTTTGTTACTCCTTTTTCCAAAATTAATTTACTCATTTGACAAAGGAGCTTTAACGTCCAATAACTCTAAGATTTTTTATATTATTTCTTCATTTTAGCCTCAACGAGCAATATAAGTTTTACGAAAATGGGCCCATCCTCGTAGTTATAAAATAAGAAGTACATACCCCGCCACAAGCAATTTCGCCCTGCAAGTACTCGTTGGTGCGCTTGAAGAGAAGCGTAGCCAGACGACTCAGAGTTGGATCATGGGGATCCAAGAGCTCGAAGCTGGAGTTCGTTGGGGACCCATACATATCTGTTGACAAAATAACTTTATGAAAATCTTATACATCATCAAAACTTAAAATACGTTTTTCAATTTACTACTTCTTAATCTCGTATAACGTTGACCCGTAGTTTTTGACGTAGCTATAGTATGAAATAACACCATAATTTTACCTAATCCAACTCATCCAAGTTTAGTGATTGTATTTATGAACAATATAAACTAAAAAAACTGAATGACAAGGATCATTTTGCTTATATATCCTGAATTCCTGAGATTGGTCAGGGTTTTCATAAGCCGATTGTTCAGAAACGACCAAAACAGTCGAAGCTAATGCCAAAGGTAGTTACATAATAATGCGGGCTCTCTATTCACTTCATAAACTAATTACAATAGGGATTTTGTAAAAACCGCACGATTTTATATCTAATAAGTACTTTGCGAGGTAACTACACACTCCTCCTTACTTAAGTGGGTAAACCATAGATTTAGATTTTTTTTTTGCTACGCAGAAAGATACACGAAGCGTTCGAGCGAGAAATCCTAATCAAGTACAAACCACCCAAGAGAAAAAGAGAGAGTGAATGATGTGCCGATATGTCATTTTTTTTCGCGAGTAAGTGAACCTAGCGTACCATCTGTTTTACGCCGCGGTGAATTTCGTGCATTTAAATAATAATCGTAAGATTTAAATTGATCATATTAATTCTGCAACTATAATGGCTTGTTCTGTGAGTAAATGTGAAGTTACAAGGCGAAATAACCCCAATAAATAAACGTTTCATAGGTAAATACAATTTTGTCCTTGGATTGTTTCGAACCAAATTTTGACGAATTTCTGCTAGCAATCGGTTCAGAAAAAGATTCTTACAATAGTATATTGATTGCCATTGTTTTATATAAGTATATTTCGTATATTTAAACAAAAAGTTGCGAAAATATTATGTAAAAGAGTAAATCGTTTGTTTACGCTAGGGCTTGACAAAGCGGTGACGTCATGAGTATCGATGAAAATTAATAGTTTTTTAGTGACATCATGACATGAATACAAACTTATTTAGACAAGTTTTGTTAAAATAGATTTAAGTTAGGATTGAGAAGATGTTTTATCTAAACTGTATAGTCCGGTCAAATTAGACCAAAAGATAGGGGCAGGTTTACAGTAATTCGCATAGAGCTGAAAATTAGTACGAATGTTCGGAACACCATTATGAATGAAATATAAAAAGTCCCCATCGATCCCACACTAGCAAAATGTATAATTCAAGGTCAAAGTTCGCAAATTTTTTTTTTGCGTTTTTTAGCCGAACGGTATGTTTGATGATAAAAAAAGTTCAGACAAAAATTGTAGATCATGCAATTATCTATAAATATTGTCTGCACAATTTTCTCCTAAACGTCACCGTTTCTGAGATATTATGGTAATAATAATAATAAAGTGCAATCTTGTCTACTGGTAATACGTCTACCACTTAAAAATCAATAGTTCTTCAAATAATAATAAAAAAAAATACGATTTATTTGAAAACGGTTATGACATTCTCCAAAGCGAAGTTGAAACTGATTTTGGAAATGATGTGGTATTTGATCATACTGCTACTTTGTCGCAACTATCTATGATGATCGTTACGTATGTGTCTGGGTATGTAGTAAAGAAGATTATAAAAAGAGTTAAATGTGAGGACTATGTACTTAATTTATTATCAAAACCAACAGCTCTCTGTTATAATTCCTTAATTGTTAAGAGGGACTATTCTAAAACATGCGACGGCTACTTGATGTATCCAGCTAATGATGTTGTCGCATTGTGCTGTTGTGCTGAGAAACTTTTTAGAGAAAACATGAAAGAAAAAGAATGGACGACCGCATTTTTGCCAAAAATGTGTTGGAAGTTCTCCAAAATAATCGGTTTTATTTGAAAATTTAAAGTATCATGTGCGTGATCAAAACCCATTAAGCGATCACAGGTCTTAATTGTTAAGAGGGACTATTCTAAAACATGCGACGGCTACTTGATGTATCCAGCTAATGATGTTGTCGCATTGTGCTGTAGTGCTGAGAAACTTTTTAGATAAAACATGAAAAGAAAAAGAATGGACGACCGCATTTTTGCCAAAAATGTGTTGGAAGTTCTCCAAAATAATTGGTTTTATTTGAAAATTTAAAGTATCATGTGCTGGATCAAAACCCATTAAGTGATCACAGGTATTTGCTAATGAAAAGTGTAATTGAAACTTATTTTCTTCTACGATTGAAGCATGAAAGCAAGTTGTTAAAGTTTAATAGACAAACTTTAAGAACTCAATTAAATAAGGCTGTACTATTTAGAGGACAATTTTTTTTTTTTTAAATAATACTTTAATTTTTCACAAAATTCAAATTATTTTCAAATAAAAACATTATTTTGGAGAAATTCATTATGGGTGGGTATGTGGGCTTAGAGTGAAACAATTGGTAAACTTGCTTTTTTTTTAGACTTTGCCCTCACTAGGATTTTTTTCCTGTATCGTGGGTGCGTTTACAAGCATTTCAGCTCATATACACATGACACCCAGATCCGGAACAACTATTTGTAGGCCATACAAATATTTGTTCCGTGCGGGAATCGAACACGCAGCGCAGCAGCCGATGGCAACCGTGTCGTCAATTTCAAATACCTGACCCTGTGGTATTTTCTAGTTAGTATTTCAAATACTTTTGGCTTCAAAATACATTTAGCGGTATTATTAATAGGTGCGTTCTGCAGAAAATAGCGCTCGATAGCTTTCGTGAGCAAAACTGCGACCGCGTACGTCAAATTGTCAAGTAAGTACGTTGTCAATTGTCATTTTCATTTCAAACGATTATTTTCACGAAACTTCTGTGTATTAGTTAAGTTTTTTTGTACGAATTTCACGATGGATGATCGGCTTTTTTTTTGTAATTTATATTTTAAATAAAAATAGTTAAAATACTGTATTTTGTATTTTAAATACATGCGAGATAGTATTTTGTAATTTGTGTATTTTTGATCAGCTTGATAACAGTTCAATACATCCAATAACCCTCTAATCGTGTTTCTTATTGTGTTCACCAAGTATCGATATCGATACTGAACAACACATGGACAATTCCACCACACATAGATTTTATGTTTTTGGTTTCGCTTTTCATCTGACTCTGTATATCTTGTTCATACTATATCTATGGGGTAAACCGTGCCGCATTTATACATTTTATGATGTTGAAGAATAACATTGTGGTTTACCCTTTTCCTATGACAGAGCCTAACAAAAAAAAGGGTTTTGCATGCCTAAATTGGTGGAACACGGTTGGCTGCGCATTCACCTAACATCTGGAAGTTTAAATTTTTATGTACTGTGTTGAGCAATAAATGAATTTGAATTTGTTTTTGAGCAAAGTGAACTAACGAAAATAAAGATTTTTCTTTTTAGGCACTACGTCTTTCTAAAGTCCGTTCCATTTTTGGAATAGTACATTGTTCACCGAGAGGAGAAAGTGACCGATTACCGTCTAGGGTGTCGTTTGAAGCCCGAGCCGTAGGCGAGGGCTTTAAAACACCCGAGATCGGGAATCGCACTTTCTCTCGAGTGATACATAGTGCTTTATACTACACCTACGAGGAAAATAAAAAACTAAATCTTTACTAATTGAAATTTATATTGAAATTGTTGCAGTTAGTGAAGCTTAATGTAACACTTTTCACATGTTCTTTTTTCAAATTGTTTGACACCATCCAACACACAGCTAGTGGCCAGTGTCATTTTGCGAACTTGGAGATAAAAACTCACTGTAAAAACTTTTTGGCTTTTGATATTTAGGTTACCAGCGCATAGTCTTACCCAAAATTAAAAAAGAAAAACCACGTAAGAAATGGATTTTCATACACTTTTCTCTCCCGCTCAGATGCGTTTTCTCGCCGCATATTTGTTCGATATGCAATGACGTACTTTCTACCGTAAATTTGATAAAGTATCACGGTACTTTTCGAGCAGGTGTAGTATAAAAGCCTTTTGTTTTCCAACATCACCAATAGGTACAGAAGAAGATACGGCAAAAGCTACTCAAGTAAGTTGTATATTAATATGTGTGTTCTAATATTAACTAATTAAACGGCTACCAAAAGAGATCCCTTCGGCATAAGCCGTCTTATTTATTTATTAAAATTCTATACACAAGTGAAAACGCGGGACTTAAGCCTGAAGCATTTTTTTCTTTCTGGTCTTTTATCTGAATAGAATATTTTTATCCATGAATTGCCGCAAATAAGACGAGCGAGGGCCGGCGTGGTGCAGCAGCTTCGGAAGCCATCTTAAATAACCACCACCGCCACGTTTCACCCCGAATTTCTCCGTCCCAAATAGTTCACCAATTTTGTTCTACATACCCTTTAGTGCCGTAAAACGATAACTTTCTAAAGCATATCCTTAGTAACGACTAGGTTAAAAGGTTTGAAAAAAAAATATGATTCATGTACATAATTTTGAACACAAGGTTTTTTCGCATAACTAATAGTTTTGCTTTAAAAAAAACAATTGACAAAACTGATATTTTTTCGCAACTTTTGTAAACTCCTCCAAAACAACTTGGATGTTTAAAATTATTTTTACACAGAAAACTTGATGGTTGGAATTTCTTCATAACTAACATAGCATATGTAAATCAAATAATATTTTGCAAACAAAACTGTTCAAAAGGAGGTTCAATATTGATATTTTGGCATCGAGCGAGCGCACAGCCAGTACTGCGTTAACATTGGGGCGTATATTATATAGCGCCTTAAAAATCAGTCTTGTTAAGTCATTATTTTAAAAGGTATTTACAAAAAGGGTTGTAAAGGACTTGGCAGGATGGGTGACGGATGGCTGCTATAAAATTTAAACTGATGAACTTTTTACGCATGCGCTATGCAACCGCATAAATACGTCACACGCAGTTTAGCCGCCATCTTAACTTCCAGAATGTAAAAGATTGGTCACGGTTTATCACGCATGCGTGGTCTGCACTTTAGACATGCATGTTGCAATATCATCGGCGGCCATCTTAAATCACGCCCCACGCTACGAGACTATATTTTGGTATATTTAACCACTTATTTGAGAAATCACAATCCAGAATCTACATATTATATATAAATTAATCCCTATTTCCCTCGGTCATACCTTAACTTGACAACGACGCACGAGCACATTGGGCGCCATCTTGAACTTCAGGGACTTGGAAGCTCATAAAATTTTAAGACGCAAATTGTCTTAGTTTGTTTGATAATAAATCAAGCTTTGACTCATTACCCGTCCGATTCCGACCCAATAATAGGACCACGCAAACAAAAATACATAATATTATTATATGACATACTTACAGTAGTTACAATGTGAGTCGTAAGCAAAAATGCTGCGCAGCGGCCATTTTAACGCGATTGAATGAAGACGCATTAGCATATCGTATAATGAGATATGAAATACTGGTACAAAAAAACTCTAATAAAAAAAAAACCATTCACTGCGAACGCAAATTCACACACCACACAACGTCACACTTCACTTTTGTGTTTGCAAAACAAATTAATAAATTAAACAATCACAGCGAATCCATGGAAATCGATTGAGAAACTGTCCTATATACAGAAATTGAAAAATGAAGGGACCGATCCACACAAAAGCTGAAACGAGCCTGATCCGAAACTGAGCCGAAGATGTCTGCAATTGCAAATGACCTTGTCAAGTGATCGAAGAAACGGAAGAACGCGCTAACGGCGGTGTCCGTTCAAACGTCCGCCACCTTTTTTTCTGGAACCTGAGTGTGTGTGTTTTGGCTATCCGTTACTCCCACGAAGACACATCACATTAAGTAATACTTCATTTTAAACAAAGTCATCTTTGGTGCAGATGTCCCGGTAAACTTACGATGCACGACCACTTGCTCGAAAAATCACTCTCAAAGCCAAAATCAGTCAATTAGAAAATTGTAATATAGAAAATTAATTAAAATACATTGAGTCGACTCAAGAAGTACCGAACGACCGATTACTAGTGCAAACCGGAGAAGACTGGGGCGGTCGGGTAATAGGGATGCTGCAAGAGAAACGGGTTTCGCACATGCGCATTTGCATATTTGCACGCTACACTCGCGCGGCGCCAGCCATCTTGCATTGCCTTCCGCACACTTCGTAACCCGCAACCCTGAAAATATCGAACGGTATTGTCCAGCCTAGACGCGGGGTGGAAACTTGAGTAACGGGGTGCGGTGCAAGGGATGACTCCTGCTCGTCCGACGCAGTAAACAAGGGGGAGTTGTGAGCTCCCTACAACTCCCCCTTCCGTGCCGCGCGCCTCCAAAACTATCTAACGACAATATCGTTCGGGATGCGTGTGTTGGAAGCGTGTGGAGCGGGGTTCGATGTAGGGGTTTGTTGGAAAGCTGGGTGCAGTGCAAGGGATGAGTTCTGTTCGACGCACCAAACAATGACCGCTCACACCTCACCCTCCCATACCCCGCGCACCCGAATACATTAAAAGCTTAGTTCGGCTGGGCGCGGGTGAAAACGTGAGGGGCGGGGTTCGGTGTAAGAGATGTTATAGCTACGCAAGGGCCGCCATTTTGTTTTTCCCGAAACAAGGCGTGACTGGACCGAGATCCACGAACATTCCGGATATTTAAAAACAAGTGTCCACATAAAATACATACTGAAATATTAACTATGTTTTTTATTCTTAAAATATTCGAATATTGGTACTATACGGATACGGAAATCAGAATGTAGTTATAGCATGGTGATTCGACACCCATTGCTATATAAAATTAATAAGAAAGAAGATCTATCTACGTATTAAAGGAGGTTTGAATTTGCTTATATTTCAAAAACTGCCATTAAACCTTTATTCTTGGTAAAAGCTCTTTGTTCAGGAGGGATGCAAGATATGTGACTTAGGAACTTTCATGATAGCGCGACGCAATTTAAATTTCCGCCGATTGTCGATATCGTACCAGTATTTTCTAAGAAAAATTCAAGGGCAAATCGATTGAATTGCATCGCATTGCGTGCATGTGTACGTAGTACTTGCAATTTGGCTTAGTAAAAATCGTTTATCCATGTTATGTAACTCGAATTGCGTCGATGGTCCCTTTTAAAGACTGAATAATAGAAATGCTAATGAAAGAAGTGAGATGCATTACTAATACATATTAATATTTTGTTTTTTGTGACTCTTTATTCCATCTGGCAAGAGGGTATTATATTTTTATATTAGCGCACCTACCACACTACCCCGTCTTTTTTTTACCTGGGTCAAAATCACCAGGGTCCCAAATTACAAGGTTTTATGATTAAAACCAATCTTCAATCATGATATTTTTTGTAAACATAGTCAACCAACTCGTGTATATCAGCTATTTTAAACAATGGCTTCCTTGAAAATTTCACTATTTTCAAAAGTTAATTTAATATAAAAATATTCATTCAAATGAGTTTTTTTTCTAGAGTACCTAAAAGAAAACAATGGCACCGTATATAAGGTGAGCTATTCATGTAGGCGTGGATGGCCAAATCCGAAACTGAGAAAAACAAAAAACACTCAAAGAGTAATGAATTGGATTTAGTTTTAGAAAAAATTAAACAAGAAGCATCTACATCTGGCAAACCATTTCAAAAAAATTACAAGAAGCATATAACACCATTGATTCATGAAAAAGATATTGCGACGTTGCCTAATTTTGAAAACGCCAAGGGTTGCTTGAATACTGCCCGTAAAAAGGCATGGAATGTTAAAAAGACAAATTTAAAAAAAAAAACGAGTTTGTGGTGTCCAAAACTTTACACGAACTATCATTACTAGGGGAATTTATAGAAAAGGATACTAGAGTACTGATATTCTTCAATACTGAAGTGACGGATTTACTTCCCCAAATAAAGGAAATTTTCCTAGATGCAACATTTAAGTGAGTTCCTGATCCGTTTTACCAATTATTTAGTATACACGGCGACTTAGGTAGCTCGCCCAATTCAATCCTAGCAGTCCCAATTTTTTATGCTCTACTGGGCGATAAGAAAGAAGCGTCGTATTTTGCTTTATTTGATATAATAAAGACCGTATATAAAAACGAGTGGAACCCAATAAGGATTCATATGGACTTCGAAACGCACCTAATGGTTAAAAAAAAAACCTGATGTGGTTATAAAGAGATGCTATTATTATTTTAATAATTGTATCTGGAAGAAGGCAAAGTCGTTGGGCATCAAACACAAGCTTTACAGACTTATAGTTGGTTTATGTGCAGTGTTACCGCTGGTTCCTATTAACAAAATTGACCATTGATGGAAATATATCCAATCGCGGACTTTGAATAAAGGAGATGAAAATTAAATATCTTTATGACATACGTAAGGAAAACATGGATGTTTTTTTTTAAATGAATGTTGCGATGCCCAAGAAAGACAAGGACCAATATATTATGGAAAGCTGGCATTCTTTATTAAACATGTCCATAAACAAAAACTATGTGACGTTGGCAAAACTCCTTGAACTGCTGCAACAAAACGTGACTATCCAAAAAATAAAAAAATCATATTAAAACATTACAAAAACGAAGAAAAATCGAAATAGAAAAAGACGAAGAAATTATAGAACTGCAAATGCAGTTAGTTCACGGCGTAATTTCAGTTGACCATTATTTACAAGCTAAGCGGTAAAATAAATGCTGAAATTATTTTTTATTATATGATTTTTTTATTATTACTATTTTATCTCGTTTACTTATTATTTTATTTTGTTTCAAGAAAGTAGCGACTATTACATACCATATTGTAACAAACCGGTCAAGTGTGTGTTTTGTGGGACCACCAAAATGTTTTGTTCCACCAGTGGGACATCGCAGTGGGACCACCGTTCCGGAGTGAAAGAGGTTAAAACTGATTTTGTCATGACTAAGGGCAGTTACGCACTACTTGCGATCCGTGTCCGTGAAATTTCGGTGCCGAAGTAGCCGAAGTATTTCATGTAGGGAAGCTTACGCACTACATCCGACCTCTATCCGCCATAATCTGTCATAATTCAGAACATTTTAAATTCGGAACTCAAATCACGGATAACGGATCACGGATAACGGATCACGGACACGGCCGTGTAGTGCGTAACCGCACTAACACATGACAAATATTCACGACACCGAATTTTAGAACATTGCGAAGCAGCATAGCCGCAGTTGTTAGCCGCATAGGGGTTGCTAATGACGCATACAGGCTACAACTGCTGCATCATCCGCCATCTTGATAACAACGAGTTAATGTAAGCATATGCAACTTGGGCAATATTTCACATCAACTTTAATATACTTCACTACGGTACTCCACTGCTACATAACCACCTCAATGTTTAGACATGAATTTAGAGTCACAAACACAATTGGCACGAATCTGTGACGGAACTGTTGCTTTACAGAGGTAATCAGACTCGTAGTCACCGAGTATAATCATAACTAATATCCGCCAAAAAGTCATGATTATCTTTTTATCTTGTGCCTGTATTTTTTAAAGTAGTTTTTAAAATAAATGTCACCCGGAATTTCCAAAGGAGAAATGCCCATCATCATCATTTCAGCCGAAAGATGACCACTGCTGAACATAGGCCTTCCTAAAGCGCCGCCACATTGACCGGACTCGTGCCTCTCGCATCCAGCGGATCCCAGCAATCTTCACCAGGTCATCGGTCGACTTAGTGGGAGGCCACCGCAACGTCATCCGGTTCGCGGTCGTCACTCCTGAATTTATCGGCCCCATCGGCCATCCGTTCTGCGAGCAATATGCCTTATTCAAGTTTCGCAATTCTTCGGACTTTGTTATTTTTTAATCTAACTTCCCTAAGGCCTACTTAACTCAGAGTTAGTTACTAACACGAGGTTAAATTTACATTTTGTACAATATTGTCAATTTAAGTAAACCAATCATCATAATAATATATGCTATATTCGATTATTTAGACTATTCTGCAAATACTAACCAAATAATTGGAGGTCGCGCGAATGACCCTATTACTAATACCCATGACCCCAGTGCTAGGCCGATTCATATTATTTAGTTGAGGCGTGTTTACCAACGCCACGTGAATAAAAAATCAGAAATAACTTTGTAACCTGCAGGGATAGATCAAGAACAGCTAGCCTAATCTTTTCCATCCTCTTCTTTAACTTAAGAATGTTTGTATATGAATGTTTTGTGTGTTTGTTAATGTTTTTATATGAATGTACCTAAATACAAACACAAATACAAAAGGGGGCTCACCATTTTAAACCGACGAAAAAAAGGAGGAGGTTCTCAATTCGACATGTATCTTTTTGTGTATGACCACACATAACTTTTTATAAAGTGTTCCGATTTCCAAAATTATTTTTTATTGGATCGATATTCCTCAAAGTTGGTCCCTTTTAAATTTTAAAAATAAAATCCACCTTAATTTTCCCACTGAATTTTCATTTGTGAACCGATTCTGTTGAAATTAAGTTAACTGAATAGCGAAAAAAATACCTTTTTAACATGAAAGTGTTAATACGGAAGCGAAAAGCAAAAAACCAAAAAAAAACTTAGTCGAGCATTTTGAGGGGGCGCCAAACAAACCATCAACGAAGATCAACCTAGCTACAATCACTCTACGGTTTAGGTAATTAATTTGCATGTTTGTTTGTTTGGCGCCAACTCAAAATGCTAGACTAAAAGACTTTTTTTATTTCCTGCTTTATGGTTCCTTATTTCGTCAGTAAATTTTTTTGTTATCATCATCATCATCATTACAGCAGATTTTATTTTTTATTTTTGTTAAGACGGTTTTTATTTTTCGCAGCTGTAGATAGGGTAATAAAACTAATCCTGATCTATATTAGCTGCCATAGTGTATACAAAGCAGCGTGTCGCGAGGTCGATACCCGCGCGGGACAAATATTTGTATACAGATAGTTGTTCCAGGTCTGGCTAATTGTGTTTGTGAGTAAACGCACGCATGATGTAAGAGAAATTATTAGTGTGAGGCAACAAAAAAAAAGCTCGTCGCCGTGAACTTGAGTGTCCTCACACTCGGTGGTTATCGATAAACCCGTGAAGATGGCGGTTGTTAAGTTAGGAGATCTCTCTGAAGGTGTGAAAACCAAGCTAAAGAGTCTCCGTTACCCCGTATCGATAGGTGGAATGAGGAAACACGACAAAGAAACGAACTCACAAGAAGTCGACGACCATTGCTCCAAAAGGCCCAGGATAGAGAGAGATAAATGACAATTAGAAACGGTTCGTAGTAAAGTCGTATTATTAAGAAGTTCCTCTTTCTGGATTCTAAGTACGGTGAGAAACTAAATCGCATAAAAATACCTATCTTACAACTCAATACAAACAAAGGCAAGTCGTATTATTACGAAGTTCCTCTTTCTGGATTCTGAGTACGGTGAGTATCCAAATCGTAACTCAATACAAACAAAGGCAGCCGCCATTTTGAATCGGGGTGGGCGGGGTTGCAACTAGCCACTGCATTGTCTGCATTGAATCGATACTACGCAAGCGCGCTGCAGTAGCATCGCCGCCATCTTTGGCGCATCGCGTCCGCCATGTTTTCGTGTTTCAGCGATTTTGATTCATCACTTGTACTATGAGTACCTACTTTAATACTTTAACTATTTTCATTTTCCGAAACACACTACTGCATATTACTAAAAATGTTTGTTTATTACCGCAATGAGCCTTCACTGCCAGCGAATAACTCCATCCTCCGGGACTATAAATAACTCCATTATTGAAGTGACCGACTGGACGCATGCGCGATGAGTTGTTGCCGACGTCGCCATTTCATGAAGCGATAACTTCGGTACCTAACTAAAAATTTGTCTCATGATGGACCCTTCGAGCCGCCGCCATCTTATGTTCCCTTCCGGAACACCGCCGCCGATACTGTCTGGTGCCACGACATACAAGAAGAACTAGATCTTACCTTCTTCTTCGTTACAGCCATCATAATAGTTGTTGTAGTACAAGTCCTGGCAGTAATCAATCGGATCTTGTTTCTTGGCCTCTGCTGCTTCCAGCATACGCTCGTAGTTACGAAGAGCCACGCACAACTTACAATCGGGGAAAAAGATCTCTGGAGTATACATAGTTTGGCGCGAGCTGGGCTCAGCGATTCAATAAAGATCAAAGGGGAAATTTATTAGTCCACGACGGTTTTCACGCGGACGACCGATCAGTTAGCGAAGCGAGCAGAGACTAGGCGAGCTGGGGCTCGAGCTAGACGCAATAAAATTTCCACGGGGTCGATACGAGTAACGCATGCGCTTTAGGGTGAACGGAAGGGCGCAGTCCCGTAATAACGGCGAAGCGACTTTATTCACTTCAACATAAGGCTGAATTTAAGCAGTGAAATAAAATCCCAATTGTTTCCCCTTTTAAGTCACAACATTCAGTCTTATGTAAAAGTAACTAAAGCTGAGTTCCAAATGTTGTCAAATTAGGCAGTAAGACTGCCGTTTGGAGGGTTTGCACCCTACGCAGACGAGACGAAGGGGAACGGGTAGCAGCGCAATAAAGTCAGTGTTGTGGCTTTTGATTATTGAGACTTTCAGGTTGCGTGTTTAAAACACTCTAAAAGTTTATATAAGATCAACTTTCTCTACAACACTTGATTTTTGATTTAACATTACTAACTTAGTATCATTGCCACTAAAAATTCAGGTAGTTTGCAATTGAGCAGGAAAAAGGCCAAATGCGTTTCGGGCCACGCGTAGTACGAGGGGTGCACTAAAAGTATCGGGAATGGAATATTTCCACTGTTTCTGTCAGATAAAAATCTTTTTAATTGAAATCTCCGTGGTTTTAAAAATCGAATACCATTTATTTATTTAAAAAAAGATTCTCGGTCTTGTCACGAGGTTTTGTCAAACTTGTTTAGTCGTTGAGAAAATGGAATTGACTCGAGACAATTCAAGAGCGATGATTTATTATGACTTTCGAAGTGGTTTAACACAAACACAGTGTGTTGACTGGATGATTTCTGCATTTGGTGATGAAGCCCCATCCAAAACCACAATTTAACGCTGGTTTGCTGAATTTCAACGTGGACGTGTCAAGCTCAGTGATGATCCCCGTCAAGGTCGTCCAAAAACTGCAGTCAACCAAGAAAACGTTGACGCTGTGCGTAAGCTGATTGAGGAAGATCGACATGTGACATACCGCGAAATTCAGGCAACTTTAGACATTGGCATGAGTCAAATACAAATAATCTTGCATGAACAATTAGGTGTAAACAACTTGTTTTCCCGATGGATACCGCATTTGCTCTGTGAAGAGCAAAAAGCGGCTCGCGTTACTTGATGCGTCAGAACTCTCGAAAGATTCCACGCAGGATCCTCAAATGCTGTATACAACATCGTATCAGGTGACGAATCCTGGATATACGCGTACGAACCCGAAACAAAAAACCAGTCACGAGTTTAGGTGCTCGAAAATGAGTTAAAGCCAACAAAAATTGTTCGTTCACGGAGTGTTGCAAAAAAATGGTGGCCACGTTTGTCTCCAAAACCGGCCATGTTGCGACTATTCCTCTTGAGGGACAAAGAACGGTTAATGCAGAATGGTATGCTAGCATTTTTTTGCCACAGGTCGTTTCTGAACTCCGTAAAGAGAACTGCAACCGCCGCATCATCCTCCATCACGACAATGCGAGTTTCTCACACCGCGCACAGAACAAAAGAGTTTTAGAGCAAGAAAACATAGAATTATTAGACCATCCGCCGTACAGCCCCGACCTAAGCCCTAATGATTTCTATACTTTCCCTAAAATAGAGAATAAATTGCGTGGTCAGAGATTTTCATCACCTGAAGAAGCTGTGGACGCCTACAAAACGGCCATTTTGGAGACCCCAACTGGCGAATGGAATGGTTGCTTCAATTATTGGTTCCATCGTATGGAAAAAATGATTCAAATTTCGCGGAGAATACTTCGAAAAGCAATAAATAAACTTTTAAATAGTAATGTTGTGTCACTTCCTTGATTCCCGAAATTTTCAATGCCGCCCTCGTAATAGGGATCCGTAGTTGCACAATAATACAGACTAAGAAAAGGGCTTTCTGTTGTCACATGAACATTGAAACGGTTACAGCGGCTCACGTCTAAAAACAGGCCCACATAGGACGATGGTAACTTAAGAAAATGAAATCCGAAGTTAGAAAAAATATTAACTAAGTATTTGAGTACCACCGCGGGTAGAGGCAAGCGTTTGTAATACAGATTGATAACCAGCGTCACGTAATAATTTGAATACTGTAGTATTGCCTTTACGGAGATAGTCTTCGTTGAAATCTCCAAATATTAGGTATGCAAGGGCAGTTAGGCGATAAAAAAATACGTACGAAACCTACTGCGACACTGTTAGGGCATTTGTATGAACTTCACAAGATTAGATTAGAGCTACTTAAAAATGAAAATGTTGTTCACTCCTACTGTCAGCTCATTGAGCCGTCAGGAGTTGTCAGTGCTTTGTTAGTGAACATTGTACCATGACTTTGGCCTGAATATAGATACATACCTACATCGACTGACGACAAATTTACACTCTTACCTCGTCGTAAAGGATAAATAAGAAAGAAGACGTTATATATACGTGCTTACATAAAGTCACAGCAATTTTCTTAACTATTTGCGTCTTGTGTTAGAAACGGAAGATGGCTATTGACACAAATAGACGAATGCAATTTATTACTATTTCCTATTGTATTTGGCAATCTAAATTTAAAAAAATATGTCAACCGTCTTTATTATCCTTCGCGTATCCTTGTTTCGCGTTCTGTATTATCCTTCCTCTCTCCCATCGCTGCATTTAATTAGTTATTTAATCGACGAGTACTCGTATAAACAATGATAGTCCGACATCTGGTAGACATTTATGATAGAAAATACCTAAGGCATTAAGGCTGCCTCTGTACGCTTGCATAAAGTATTAAATAAATACATTCTGTTGATAAGGACAAAACAGTATAACAATAGAAGCCTGTGGCCAGTTGGTGAAGTAGCGCTAGGGGCGGGCTTAACCGCTGCGAGGCTCCGGGCGAGTTGCGCATAATTTGCGAGGCGCTTTTTGTAATGTATGTGATGAAATGATCATAGACGAGAACGGAAAAATGCAAAACCTGGATCTCATTATTATTTTGTTATGAAATACTTTACCAACTTTATATAACTGTTACGAATAATTGTTTGCTAAGGATAAAACAAAAAGTATCAGTTGAAAGCTTTTTGAGTTCTTGCGCGGGGCCCCTGCAAGAGCGAGGCCTCGTTGCCGCCACCCTCTAAGGCCGAAACTGAGTAGCGTTTTCGGTGAATTAAAATTACAAGTTGTATCTCAATTAAAACCTCCATGCCAGATAAGCTGCCTGCACATATCACGATAGTGTAATTTCAAACGAAAAACAATATGTTCCATAGATACCGACTTACGAAACTTTTTTTTTTCTGCGATCTGATCAACAGGCAGATCTAATACTAAATTTAATAAAAGGTTCATCAGAATGCCTAAATAATGGTTGAATCTTTTGCTTGCATTTTATCATGGTTAATAATTATAAAGGTGACATTTTGGTTTTACGATGCTTTAGCAGGCGACATTATACCTTTGCTCTTCAACAAACATAAAGTTTAAAGGTTTGCACTGGCCAGAGCGAGGCCGGACGCGATTGCGCAATGCATTCGAGTGCAGGGCGCGGGATGTACAGCACAACACCACCACTCGACACAGAGGAATTATCGACCCCAATATTCTAGAAATGTCGGCCTTGTGTTGTTTTATGTACCGATAGGTAACGAACGAACAGAGATTAGTTAATATGTTTCATACTTAGAACCGACATTAGTAATAATTTCATGATTTCTACATATAGGTCCTACTTTCTTTTCCGTTTTTCGACATTTTTAGTTTTGGTAGGTACCTGCCAGTAACGATGCCCGATGATCATTCAGAGTAAATCTCATGACGATTTCAATAAGAACAAACACGACTAGGATGCATTGTTTTAATTCGGAGTTCCAGTGCCTATCTGCCGGCTTCATCATCAGATCAGTTCGATGGTACCATTTATTTATAAGTATTTGCTTCCTCATAGTCGGTTAACTATTTGATATATCTCAACAAATTATACTTTCTAAGTGTAAATAATTGCATCGTTTATGAAAATACCTAAATCGCTATATGTATGCCTATATTTGAGAAGTTCCCTCGATTTCTCCAGGATCCCATCATCAGATCCTGACCATGGGACGATTAAAAAAAAAGAAGAATTTTCTAAATCGGACCATGCAGGCGTCTTTGAGTAATCGGGGGAAAAACATTTAAAAAAACTATTCCGACGAATTGAGACCTCCTCCTTTTTTTGAAGTCGGTTGAAAATCATTCCGCAGCGCAAGTCATTTTAGAGAATATACATAAATAAAAAAAATACTCTGACCGCACAAAGTGCATGTTTTATGGTGAAAAATGCACTTTACATCCAATATACGGCAGTTTCAACTAAATGGATATGTCACACAAAAAAGGTGTGTGCTGACGCGTTTATGGAAACCCTTTCATTATTAAACCGACGGCAGCCCAATTCTTTGGACATGGAACATTTCAGGTCCCTTTTCCATGTTATCCGTTATTCACCTTACATATGGACATCGATAGCAGTGAGGAAACTACTCACCGTAAGGCGAGTCAGTTATTACAGTTGCTCGAAAACTTTTCGCATTGGGATAATACGGTCAAGGATTCTATCATATATTCATCACCGCATCAAGTTTGCACATTGTTTGCGCTTAAAATCTTGACATTTTTCGTGTGTGAAATATAGGGAACAAGGATATGTCTGAGAATGTTTTGCATCGTGTGCACTGTCAAACTTAAAGTCCCACAATACAAATGACTGCATAAGTTTACAATGAGACATTGATCATGATAGAAGACATGTGTTTAATGAATGCAAATAAAGTATTGTCGTATTTGGACACTATAGATGTTTTTTTCGTGAGTTTTTTCGTAAGTTGACTAAAGAGCGCTACCGAGGATTTGCTAAATAACGCTAAAGCCGAAGTATACTGCAAATTATATCCACCCCTTTGCGTGCTCATAAAACGGATTTGGAAAAATACGCAAAATCTTAATCTCATTCACAACGTGATGACAAGTTGAAACACATCCAAAATTAACTTTATAAGCTTGTATTTCATTATTACAAGAACATGAAATTAAATCTACAACAAAAAAAAATGTTGGTCATAATTACAAATATAGTTTCAGGATATTCGAAAGGAACATCTGTTGAAAAAAGCAACGATATTAAAATTGCCGTCCATGTCCATATAGCGTCGCATAGCTCCCTCGGAAGTGTGGACAATACTGAACTTGTTCAAAAATTTGAGCAAGGACAACAGCGCACTGGAAAATATGAAGCAACACAAAACAAAGTCTTCAAGTATATAAAAACAGTTTTAGAGCCAGATTTAGGTAGAGCTTATTATGGAAGTAGGCGATAACCCAATCTCGATAATTTTCGAGGAATCTACAGATGTCATTCTGAAAAATATATGGCATAGTTAGTGCGGTATTACAATGACAAACAAAAATTTGTAACCGTAGTTTTTTTAGGATTCCAATGAATACTACGCGTGCCACTGCTGAAAATAAGACTTAAAGCTGGAGCCCTGTTTTACAAAACTCTTCATATGCAGTTGGCGACAAATGCACAAAAAGAATATAGAAAATGCTGTAATAAGCAAAATATATAACGATCTATGAATGTTATTGGTAACGACGGCAAAGAGAGTGGTCAAACACAATGCTATACCTAAATTCACTTCCAAGTTTAGGGCAGAATTTGTATTTTTTTCCCTAGATCTGGCAGTGTCGATTACAGCCACAAGTTTGAGGAGGTTGCAAGGAAGTCTAATCTGCCGCCAAGAGCATAACACACTCAACTGCCAGGGCACACAGAAGTCAATGAAGAAACGGCACATAAGTACAGTGAATGGTAACAAAATAAAAGACGTACGGAAAAAATGATCTTTAGTCTTATTTCGCTTGTGGCAAGAGTTTGTGAATAGATTCCCAGATAATGTACTAACAGATTGCCCAGGAGCTACAATGCTTTAACCTCGAAATAGCTCTTTCTACAGGAGGCTATCGACCGAAAAAACTGTTTTGGAAAAATATAACCGAGTTCCAAATAACACTACAAAGTACAAAAGTCGGTGTTTTTGGTTTTGTTTCTTAATTTTTGACATGGAATTGGCTCAGTTCTGTGGTTATTACGTATTAGTGACGTAATAGTATCTGGTCATGTGTAGCAAAATATGGAGAAAATATAAAGAAGGAAGGCCTTTGCCCTGCAGTGGGACTTGATGACATTACCAGAGTAGGCAAATGAATAGCCGTCACAGTTGTACCAATAGTAGCATCAACAACAGGTGTTATTCAGAAACAAATATTCAACAGTTTCAATGTACTCATCTTTTCCAAATACACAACACATAACACTAAAAAAAGGTGCCATATTAAACACTTGGCGAACAGTTCGAATTTTTTTACAATTAGACTTAGTTAACAATTTCACAGCAGTACAGAGCAATTAACCATCTCAAATGGATAATTAGGATCTCACCTTGATTTACACTCTTGAGATCTTAATAAAACCATATGTTGCCCATGACCCACCCGCATTATTCACCTGGGTGTACCCCGGGAAATTATTTTTGCCCATATTCACCTGGGTGGACCACAGGAAATATTTTTTTCCTGTAAAACACTAATTATATTTATGCAACATGCAAGAACTAGAGATAATAAGTAAATATAACTAAATACTAATTTATGGAAATGCATCAGTTCAGTTCGTTGTGTGCATAACTAAATAGACGGTATAATATGGCATTTTCCTCTTTGATGTTTCTAAAGTACTGGTCATATAATATTATATAAAATATATAAAACTGTCAATGTTTTTTGTTTGCTGTGTAAACTCTTACTATCAAAGTAATAATACAAACAATTTATATATACTTGATAAATAATTCATCTACATCACACTACAGCGATGTCTGCTGAGAAAGTACTTAACTTAATTAGAAGAAAAGCAAGACACAGTTCTTTTCTGTGCACAACATCAGTATTATAAAATTAAACAATTTAAAACTTACTCTGAAATGTGCTCATCTTACAAAAAGTTAAAGTGTAGAGGAAATACAAGTTTCAATGCTAAAGTAAGTAACATTTTTCTAATAATATTTCGGAGAACCGTAGTGGGCGGTTCACTGTAGACGATCATAATTTTTATTTTTATTGTGACCCATATTATTATTTCACCGAGGTAAAATATTTTTTAAATCCTAATAGTATATCTTTTAGGACAAATGCATACTCAATACGAAATATCGTATGTGCTCGCCCGATTGATCCATAAACGAAGTCGCAAAAAGAAATAGCTCTTTTAAACGATAAATTAAATAAAGGAAACTACCCGAACTGTACCCGAGTTATATGAGAGAACTATTAACAAAATCAAAAATAAAGGACCTAGATATTGTAACGACAGTACCAACCATGTCAAGCATCCAACATTGTCTATACGATATAAGAAATAAGGCCGCTATCCCTCTGGCGTTTTACGAGCGCTGGCGTTACTCCATGTTGACGTCGTGAGACTCTAGTGGCGAGCGTTAGCGCTGATACTTCGCAACGTTAACGACGTTTCAACGCGTTACCTACGTGCCGACGTTGCGTTTTTTGGCAACAGGTACAATCACGCCGTCCCGCTCTGTCCGTGCCGTGTAGGTGCGGGCCGGTTACGGCCAGCGGCCATTTGCACGGTTGCTGCTTTAGCGGAGCGAGCGAAAAAAAGGGAATAGTACGATTCGGAATGCAGTCACCATCAAAAAACGAGTTCAATATTGAACTATTTATAAATGAAATTAAAATCGTCCTGTGTTATGGAATATATCAAAACGAGAATACAGTGATCGTGTTGCTAAAAAAAGGCATGGGTGGAGATATAAATAAAAAGCCTTTTAGGTATATAGGGAGGAAATATGTGCTCATGTATTCCAGACTTTGAATTGAAGACTACAAAGCAAAACAATGAAGAAGTTAAGTGAAAAACTTTAAACTTTACCTCCTTGCCTTGAAAGGAAATAATCGGAAAATCGTGAGTCCGACTCGGACTGCGGTTTTTAATTACTATTATGGATATAAATAAAACTTGTTTTTTTTGTGTATTTTGTTTGAGAATAACGTTTAAACCTAATTGAAATGCGTTTTATTAAATTTTTCCGATTATTCCCGATGTCCACCACTTGTTTGGCCACCACTGGGGGCAGCGGGAAAACTTATAAAAAATATTTTCGTTGTCCACCACTGGGGGACAGTGACACGGATTTTTAAATTAATCTCGTTGTCCTCCACTGGAGTCAGTGACACGGATTTTTCATTCCCTATGGCCAACGCTGGGAGACAATATCACAATTCTGTTTAATTTTGTTTGTTTATTTTCCCAGTGGAGGACAACGAGAATAATTTAAAAACCCATGTGTCTGTCCCCCAGTGTTGGACAGCGAGAATATTTTTTAAAAGTTTTCCCGCTGTCCCCCAGTGGTGGCCAACCAAGTGGTGGACATCGGGAATAATCGAATTTTTCTAACCAATTTTGAGCTCGACTGTATGCACGGATAGCTTTACACAATAGGTGTTTTTTTTAGTTTGAATGTGGGTCCATTTAACCAATAAAATACAGAAAATAAATAATGTGGGCACATAGGTCCAGTACCTAGCGGGTCCAACTGACCAAAGACTCTTACTACGAAGATTCACGCATTATTGTATTTTGAACCGCAGACGCTAGAAAAAAATTTAATTGATTCGTGAGTTTATGGGTGACAGAACATTCAAATACTGTCCAAAAACCCTTTTATCAACTGTATTCCATTCACGGAGATGTTGGTAGTTTTATTGAGTCAAAAATAATTTCCCATAATCCACCTCGGTGAACCAGGCGGGTGGAACATGGCCATGGGTAACAAAGATAAAAAAAACACCAGGTTCTTACCTGATAAACTAAAGTTTATAAACCATAATAATAATTATTTGCGTATTCGTTGTTTGATTTGTTTTATAGAAAAAACAAAATGAGTGGTTGGGTTTTGAAGTAATTGTTTTTGACAAAATGTGTTCAAGTGAAGACAATGAGTGTGACGAAATTACTTTAGCGCCACCTGAAATTCAAGAGTCGGCAAGAGCCGTAATAGAAAACTTGTTACCGCCATCGATCAAATCGAAATAAAAATATGAAAATTTTGTTCAATGGAAAAATGAAAGAAAATCGAAATCCTTATCCGAAAACGTTGTTTTGGCTTATTTCGGCGAACTCGCCAAGAAAGTTAAGCCGACGACGCTATGGGTCATTAAATCAATGCTAAAATGCACAGTATTAATGAAACATAAAATGCATTTCAAACAGTAAGTATCCAAACCTGACTTCAACGCACAAAAGACAGTCGGATGGATACAAATGAAAAAAGTAAAGTTTTAACCGCATCAAACGAAAAAATGTTTTTCTTTGAAGCTAAGTAAGTTTTACTTTTGATAATATTAACTTCTTTTTTTAGGAAAATTATCTATGTGAACGTAAGCTATAAAGTACCTTGGTTTTTTGCACTTTATTCTTATTTTTGGCATTTTTAGTGCATACCGATCGATGTAACGAAATTACAAATATTACTATAAAAGGATTGTAACTCTACGTGATACTAAAACCAAGATCGATCGCACATTTGTTATCGGAGATGAATCAGCTGAAATTGCACAAAAGTACATAGCGCTACGTCACACAGATATAAAACCAGACCGGTTTTTTCTATATTACCAAAATAACAAATGCACAAAGCAAATAATTGGAAGACACAAAATTGCCGTGATGCCATAGGCAATAATTGCTAACTATTTAAGCATGCCAAAGCCGGAATATTATACTGGGCATATCTTTCGTCGAACTTCAGCGATTATTTTTGCTGACACAGGTGAGAATTTAATTACACTTCAAAGACATGGCTGATGGAAGTCTGACCGGGTAGCTCAAAGCTACATAGAAGAATCGATTGAAAATAAAGGTTACAAGTAAAATCGACGAAAGTAACCAATCTCGACCATCACCTCCCATCAAAACTTTGAAATACAGAATCACACTGAAGAGACTACTATACAACCAACTTCGACCTCGTTAGAGTTATCCCAAACCAACATAATCCCCGGCAAGTCCACATTAAATTTCAAAAATTGTACATTCAACAACTGTATTTTCAAAGAAATGAACAGTGATCAAGAAAGTTGGAAAGATTGATGGGGTCCGATCGTTAATAGAGTTTTCGAGACATTAGTGAAAAGCTAGTCAATTCTTCACGTCACCAGAGGGCCGGGCTTATCTTCGGCCAGAGAATCAGCATTGCCCATTCAAATTGGCAATGCTGCCAGCCTTATGGACACTTTTTGCCATTGTCATCGCTATGGACGAATTTTTTGGCGAGCAATGAGCCTGTTGCCCTCTCCCCTTTGTCTAAAGGATCGTATTTTATAAGTCTTATGTTTTATAGTATTGAATTATAATATCTATTACTGTAGAATTTAAAAAAAAATATTTAAAAAAAAATATGACAGTCATCACACACGAGAGAGATCCCCTTAAAAAAATATGAATATAGTTTTGATTATTTTTCACATTCACTGTGATTTTAGTCTAAGAAATAAAAATCTGAGATTACACCATAGCACGATCCTGCACTGTGGGAAGTAAACGATGAATTGCGATATTTATTATTACTGGCAAATGCTTGAAGAAGCTATTAAGCGTGCTTATCGGCTTATTGTCCAAAAACTAAATACTGAAGCAACAGAGAGCAGTAATTTTCAATATTGGGTACACACATTTTCCTTAGATAACATTGATGATTTTGATGATGAAATAAATCACGATGTACACTGTAATACGTTAGTAGAATGTATAAAAATCGACGAATCAACAGCATTAGGAGAACAAAAGTATCAGCTTCTTTTAGAAAAACCAATCGAAACCGTTTACACCATTCTTCGTGCAGTAAATGGCGCTTCAGAATTCAAATGCCTTTCCATCGATGGCCATAGTGGTACTGGTAAAACCTTTATTTATAAAACCAGTTTACTATTTTCTTTCCGGCAGGCAGAGGTCATAAGGTGAAGTGTATGGCATTTACCGGTACCGCTTTAATACTGCTGCCTCAATGCCGAACATCACATAAAACCTTCAGATTTAAAGTACCACTTACACCAGATTCAGTGTCAAATATAGAGCCAGGATCGATCAAAGCAAGGGAATTACAACAAATAGATGTTTCCCTTATGAACGAAGCGCCTATGCTTACTAAATTTGAATTGAATAACATGGACCAACTTCTACGCAGCATTACAAATCCGGATTTATCTTTTGGAAGCAAAGTAATTGTACTTGGAAGAGATTTTCGTCTATACCTTCCTGTGCAGTCACGCGCAAACAGAAACGAGTTATTGGATCTTTCAATTCAAAAAAGCTCTTTTGGCAGGTTTATAAAACATTTTCTGTCGTAGAAAACATGCGAGTTGTCGGTGTTGATCTAAAAACATCATTTTTTATGTATAGTCTATGTGGCATTTTCTAGAGTTATAAAATCCAAGTGCTTTAAATATATTATTACCAGATGAGAAACCACGTCACATCCGAAATAAAGTGTGGAAAGAGATTTTAAATAACACAACTGCTGCAGATGCAGACCACACTGAAAACGATTTCCCCAACAATTCTGAAGATTTTAATTTAGATCATTATTGCCCATTGTAATATATCTGTAACATAATAAGAAATTTAATATACCTCTAATACAAACAACGATTCTCAAAGTTAAAATCATCTCATTACTACGCAGCATTACAAATCCGGATTTATCTTTTGGAGGCAAGGTAATTGTACTTGGAAGAGATTTTCGTCTATACCTTCCTGTGCAGTCACGCGCAAACAGAAACGAGTTATTGGATCTTTCAATTCAAAAAAGCTCTTTTGGCAGGTTTATAAAACATTTTCTGTCGAAGAAAACATGCGAATTGATCCAGAGCAACGGTTTTTTTCTACATATCGCCTGCAGTTAGGAAATGGTGCCAACTAATGCAATAGAACTGCCACTAGATATAATTTCAGACGATTACCTCATTGGTGATGTTTTCGGCAACTGCATCGACTCCGCAAATTACGAAGAAATGAAAGACAGACCAATCCTCTCACCATTTAATTAAGATTTCGATAGGTTAAATAATGAGATTGTTGCTCAACTACCCGAAGTATTCGAAGTACATATATCATAGTTCCGAACTACCACCACATGAACCGAAATTATTATTTTTTTGTAATTTTTTTACTTCGTAATCAGGATTCTCGGAAGTCAATGGAACAAGATTAATCGTAACACGAGTCGTCGTATCGTGTTACGAGTTAGCTTACATGTATATTTTTTTTATTATGTAGATGTATTAGATGATGAGTATCGATCAAGGAAGTTTTTTTTTACTACGCCTGATTTGTATCATATTAACTTATTATTTAGATCACCGTTATGTTTAAAGTACATAAAAAAGAAAATATTTTTTTTGTTAAAAAAAAGGTAAATAAAGTTGAGACACATTTCAAATTCAAATTTATACGAGTATGTAATAGAATTGTAAGGAGATCACGGTTCCGTCAATACTTATTTCAACTCTGTTTGTTGAACCAGATTCCATAGAAAACTGACTATCCTCCTTTCTGTCAACTATTCAAGGTATAAGAAAAACTAAGCTGACTACATTTTGAGTGGCTCTATAAATATATTCGGTGAGTTTACTGACTAATAAAATACTTAAGTAACTAGGTACCCTATTTGCTAGAGGAAAAAAGTAAGTAAATAGACAATCCAAATCTCTTCTTCTTGACTCTTCGACATGTTTGTCGGAATAAGCGTATCCTTGTCCATGGAATTCAAAGCAGCTTCAAGGAGCGTTCCTTCTTCGGCGAAGAAATATTGCGAGCACTTTCTACTCGGTTCAGATAAAAAAAAACGAGTAACAAAGATAACGTATCAAAAAATTTAACAAAAACAATAAAACTTTAATTAAATCACAATTAAACAACGAACATAGTAAAGCACGTATACGTAACACTCAGGCCGGGTTTCTCACCGCTAAATTATCGCAGAATATATGTGACAAATCGTCAAGCACGCGTTATCTGCTGTGATTGGTTAAACGAATTTTCAACAGCCAATCACAACAGATAACCGGCGATTACGTTATATCTATATAAATAATCACCTGATCTATAATTTTTGTCTGGGCCAATTTTATGATAAAACTTACCGTTTTGCTGAAAATCGCGAAATACCCGTTTTGTGACCCTTGACCCGAGTAATTTTTTTCCAGGTATTGGATCGATGAGGAGTTTTTAGATTTCATTTAACACATTGGTGTTTTGAACAAATCCTCCCAATTTTCAGCTGGGTGCGAATTTTTATAACTTCACTCCTATTTTTTGGTCTAATTTTACAGGACTATTTTATTGTTGAGAGTTTGTAAGATTTTAAAATCCTTATACCCTATGTTGGGTTATGGTTCCAAGCAAATCATCTGATGCCCTATTTGTTAAAATCCACCAAGCCCTTATAGGTACAGCGAATGTCCAAAAAATAAACATACATAGGAGCAGTCACTAAACACCTCCGATTTGGAGTGCCGACTAACAGATAAAAAAAATAAACAGGAAAAAAGCCGCCAAGAACGAAAAGCAAAGTAAGGCCATTTCGCAAGATGTGAAAAATAAAACATACTGATCAAAACATGCAGATCTTGTTCCTTGTCAACATGAAATGACGCCTTCGCCCCGCAATGGGATACTGGCATCAATTGTTTAACTTAATTTGCATGTGCAGTCCTTCTGCAGCAGAAACACATAATAAATAAATATAAATAAATAAATTGATAGAATCATAAATAAAACTCTTGCATGCACTTGTAAGTACACACATTTCAACAAAAAACCTCAAATTGCTTGCTTCGCTGATTGACATACAGTCAATAAACACCTTACCCTCCTTTTGCAGACGGTTAATAACAAAAGAAAAGAAATGCAAGTGGAGCATAGGGTTCCGGGTTAGATTCCCAGGTCAGACAGTGTAAAAGGTTTTCCATTTAAACTTTCTCAATGGTACTACTGTCTTTGGATTTTGTTTAAGTTATCATACAAGTAGGTACAAAAATGTAATCATTCGCAATGCAAAGAAAGTTTAAACATGAACATATGTACGTTGATGTGGTTGAAATATTTGTTTTAGGGACACTAAACTGTTTGATTTCAAATAAAATATAAGAGACAAAAAAGTACTAGTAAAAACAAAAGTTGCTAAGCCTAAATAAAAACAGTAATATAGAAAATTCCAATTAGAATCAAGGCAGCATCTGCTCAAATAATATAAACAATTTTTAACAAAATTTTTTTACATATCATAGTAGCAGTCAAAAGATACAATAATCTGTAAGCAAATAAATAAAGAATTCACCAAACATTATCACCTTCTATCAAAAAACATTATCACCAAATTTCAAGTTCATAGGTCAATGGGATGTTAAAAAAATTCTTCAGAACAAAATTGTATGACAGACGACGGACCAACAGACAGACAGATACGTGAGTGATAGCAATAGGCTCCGTTTGGACCCTTCAGGTATGGAACTCTAAAAAGAACCAAAGGGAAAATTTTAATGCAAAGTATGCATCACAACAACACAAAACAGTCATTGCTCAGCATAGTGCTGTGATTTGCGTGCAAGACAGAACCACACTGCTGCTTTTCAGTGTTCGCAAGCAATAAATTACTCCAAGCTTTGTAAAACTTAGTTACTAAGACAGTAGTGCAATGCAGAACAGCACCATCATCATCCTTTTTTTATCCTTCCCAATTTACCTGAGGTATGTCTGTTTCACCAGATTATTTATCTATTAAATAGGTACTCTATTATAACTACTCCATTTAATAAGTACAGTGCAAAAATTTATTAAAACAAGTGTAGAATCGCACAGGTCTTATCGCACAGGTTAATCTCTTACAGACAACATTTGGATGGACTTGATGGATGGATATAGGGCTTTCAGTGTATAAATCAACATAAATAATATGACTTAGACAAAACATATACATACAATACTAAATATCAAATACATTATAAAAGAAAGGAGAACAATAGTTTTAGTGAAAAGTTTTTATCAGTAGTGGCATAAAAGTATATGCATTTTATGCCATTTACTTCTATCTTACCATTCCACATTTGCATCCTACGGTAATAGAAATATGCACCGGTGCTGCGCTGGACAAGAATAGCTAGAGTAAACAATCATTGCTGGTTGCTTGAAAACAACCTTTTAATTTGAACAGCATTTCATATCCTTATGGTATTATGTCTGAAAGCCTTTAGTAAATACATTTCATTGTCTTCGGCTTTAATGATGAAAAAAGGCTTAGTGAATTTAAATAAAAGTTTTGTGGCAGCCAGAGGATAGTATACTACCGTATAGCTACCAAGAGTGTGAAAAACAATAGATATTACTTGTAGTGAATTAGATAAGGTTTATAGGTTATTATTATCTATGTAATAAGGAGGCAAAAGTAATTCATATGACAAGACCTTAATAACAGTTGTATTGTATGAAATACTTTATAAAATGCTGATAAACACTAGTCTAGTGTTAGTCAGCACATGCAAAATTTGGAGCAAAAGGCAAACAGATATCAGGCTTCTGCATTGTAAATGTTGATGTCTGTAACGTTTGCCCGAATATAGTCAAGGATTATTGATTTTCTTACCAACAGTAATTGACAACGGCGGTAATGCCGTTTATAAAGTACTTTCTAATAAGTTTGACACCTTACGATTGACTTTTTGGAAACAACGACCCAAGGCAGTGTTATTTTCTACAAAACATACAGAAAAGAAGATGTGAAAACAATGTTTCAAAACCTACCTTTGTTGCGGTTGTCTCGGTTCCATCTCTCTTCGTCTGACATTTTCAAAATATCACGAATCAGCTCAGAAACGATTGAAAATACTAGTTCTAATCACAATCCACTAGATCTAAACTGTTTCTGAGTTTCTGACAAAAAACAAAAAGAAAACATTAACTGTTCATTGATTATTTTGTTTGACTTTGACAAGTTTGACAGAAGAATTTTATTATTCTATTAGGCTTAGCCACTGACTTAGAAACCTACCCCTACCTCATTGGGCTGAGCCATTGAAATGGAAAAAACCGGCCAAGTGCGAGTCGGACTCGCGCACGAAGGGTTCCGTACTTGGTAAATTGCGGTTTACGATTTATGACGTATTAAAAAAAAACTTCTTGCTAGATCTCGTTCAAACCAATTTTCGCTGGTAGTTTACATAGTAATGTACATCATATATTTTTTTAAGTTTTATCATTCTCTTATTTTAGAAGTTACAGGGGGGGGAGACACATTTTACCACTTTGGCAGAGTCTCTCGCGCAAACTATACAGTTTAAAAAAAAATGATATTAGAAACCTCAATATCATTTTTGAAGACCTATCCATAGATACCCCACACGTATGGGTCTAATGAAAAAAAATATTTTTAGATTTAGTTTCAAGTATGGGAACCCCCAAAATTTATTGTTTTATTTTTATTTTTGTGTGAAAATCTTAATGCGGTTCACAGAATACATCTACTTACCAAGTTTCAACAGCATAATTCTTTTTCGGAATAAAGTGGCTGTGACATACGGACGGACGGACAGACAGACAGACAGACAGACAGACAGACAGACATGACGAATCTATAAGGGTTCCGTTTTTGCCATTTGGCTACGGAACCCTAAAAATGTGTCTATGGGCTTAGCCAGCACGCACTGCGATTTTCAGCCACGCGATTTTTTTCCGCCGAGTCAACGTCATTCAACGACATGAAATTGTATGCAGCTGCACTGCACGCTGCACACACTTGCGGTAAAAGATCCGCAACAAATCTGTCTTCTTACCACAGAATCCGCCGCATCGCGGCGCGGTTCAAATTCCGCGAATTTAATCCGCACCACGGTGCGGTGGACTCTGTGGCAAAACACGGATTTCTTGAAGAATTGTGTCCGTGCAATGCGTGCAGTGCATTTTTACGGCAATGCGTGCAGCTTCGTACAATTCCATGTGTCGCAGAATATGCGGCAAAAATCGCGCGAATAAAAATCACAGTGCGTGCTAAGCCTAAGCCATAGAACATTTTTTCAAGTAATTTTGATGATACTAGCGACATCTACCAACTGTGAATAGAAAGAATAAAAGTTAGGGAAGGGGGTAAGTTTAGCCAACAGAGAGTGAGAGAGCAGCAGTTGCAGTGTTATTTATAATCTAAAGTTTTTAATTTTATAGTAGAGATTTTAAACGACAAACAAAGCCGAAGACGTTCTATTCTGTCAGTATCTAGAAATATTGGGCAAATAAGAGAGCATTTCGTCCAACAAAATATCACAAATAAGCTCACTGCTCAGGAGCGATTGAAAATACCAGAGTTCTAATTACAATTCATTGATTATTTTGTTCGACTTTGGCAGAAAGAATTATATCATGTTCTTGTAATTTTGATGATACTTTAGTAGCGACAAATAACAAACGAGAATAATGGCCGCCCTCCACTAAAAAATATTAAGTAATGAGCGGAAACGAAGGCAACGAACTGAGCTGGCCATAGTATAAATAGTTGTGCACATAGAAAGAGTTTCAGGATTTCCTTTCCACTGCCAGTGGACTTGGCCGAGCGTGCGATGTGGGCAATCACGGAGGAGCGAGTTATGAACTGACCTTCCATTTGCAGCGGCCTTTGCGCAGTAAACTGGAGCAGCATTTAACGTACGAAACTGAACAAACAATGAGTTATTTTTTTCATTTTTAAATAATGTTATTTCTGGTGTAGGTACCAACAAAATCCACAATTTTATTTCACGCTATAGTACATTATTACCTCAATGGCTATATCTTCTTATCCCTTCGGCGATAATCTTTGTCATTCACATTCCAAAGGTATACGCACGTATGGCTTCAATCTTGCTTCAATAAATGACTCCATATTTGCACAAGGTCAAAGCAAGCAAAATTGACCGATGCATGACGAGAAAGCGGTGGGGATGGAGGGAGCAATGGTCCGAGTGGAGACAGTAACAAACAAACAAAAGTAAAACTAGCGTGCGACGCCATGACGGCCATGGCCATAGAAAAAAATTTACTCTAGCGAGGCCATGGCCCATGACCATAGAAAAAAAATTACTCTAGCGCACAGCGGACAAAGACCTTATACTTCTTACTAATAGACTGTGCACTATGGCACAAAAAACGGTCCGAGAGAGAGGGCTCCCGTTGGTAGTGTGTCACTTTCTAATGAGGTGACCACTGGCGACCATGACATATATAAAAAAAGTACTCTGTGACCATGACCAAACATAACACGGGACAAATTAATTGTAAAAACAATAGTGTAAGTATCACGATATGTATATATCCTACCTAACTACGCCTACCAAATTCAAGGGAAAAAAAGAAACGTGTGTATATTTTTTGGAATCTACATCACTTACCGTATGGTGTCGGGCGTAAAGAATTTCAACATCCCATGTTTTTCCATTGGTGTCATAAGAGGCGACTAAGGGACAAACCAGAGAATGTGCAGCAGCGTTCTCTGTGCATTTGTAACAACCATACTGGGATCGCCAACACGCCTGCAAAGCACTCCCCATGAATAGCACAAATAAAACATAGCCATTAGTGCCCGGCAGCCTGCCTACCCTCTACTACGGTAGCGATCTAGGTTAAGTTATGGCAAGGGGTGCAAAGAATCCCGGACGAGATCCGGCTACCCCAACAAATACCGACGACAGGACCTGGCAACGTACAACGCGCGCACACTCCGGACTCAGGACCGACGATAAGATCACCGAACTCGAAGAGGAATTGAGCAGTTTACGATGGAGTATTATAGGGTTATCTGAAGTTCGAAGAGAGGGGGGGAGGGACTCGATAACCCTCAAATCCCAAGTCTGGATATGTCTTGTTCTTCAAGACCCATCGTATAGATAGGAACAAAAAGCTCTCTGATCTTAATCTCAAGCTCATGAAGGAGAGGCGTGAGATGATTCTGCAGTCTTCAGACGATAGCTTGAAATACCCCAAAGGATCTCAATTATTTCACTTAATGTCCAGTTGTGTAGGCAGTTGAGAAACTTAACTTCACCAATTTTATTCCACTAGGAAGCAATTCGGAGCAGTGGTGGCCCAGTGGTATCGGCCGCGACTTACAAGTTGTAGGTCGTGGGTTGAGCCCAGGCAGGGCTTTACTTTGTGTAAATTATTTCTTCACCACTGCTCTCAAAACGGTGAAGGAAAACATCGTGAGGAAACCGGCATGTCCTAGAATCAAAAATTCGAAGACATGTGACATCCACCAACCCGCACTGGGCCGGCGTGGTGGATTACGGCCCATTCCCTCTCACAGAGAGGAGGCCTGTGTCCCAGCAGTGGGAACATTAATAGGCTGATGATGAGGAAGCAATTTGCGAATAATATTAACAGCCGCTGAATTTTACTCGAACAAAACCCGCCAAAAACTCCACAAACCTGGTGGTCCTACATTTAGTATTACCAGGCCCAAACATTTAAAAGTACTACTCTTACTCAGTATTAATGAATAATTTTTTAAATACAATAAATTGATTAATTAAAGGAACTCTAAAAATATTTAAATACGCTTCAAAGTTTCATAGACTTTGAAACGTTTTTAAATATATTTTTTATTCGTTCGTTTTGGTATTACATAAAAAAGAAAATATAAAATTTTCTACCATTTCTACCAAAGCCAATGATTAGTTGAGCTGGCAAGATGTCAGACAAGGACAGTAGGACACACTACCAGCGGGCACCCTCTCGCTCAGGACCGCTTTTGGTTAGCTACCGCTTATAAGGGAATAGCTAACCTAGTTGTATGGTCATAGATTTCATTTTAGCTATACAAAAATTTTTGGTACACAGTCTAGTAGTAAGAAATACGTATAAGGTCTTTGACAGCGGATGAGCGGGCCAACTTTTTTTCTGCGTTATTTGTGGCATAAAACCTCAGTGCCGGTTGTCAACTGTTTGTAGTCACGCACAGACTACTTAGAGATACTGTAGTCACGGCACAAATTAGAGAAACTATAGTTCTCGCCAAACTTCTGGGCAGCCCTGAAGTTAGCTTGCCGATGCGCAAGGCACGAAACGGTGCACAGCTAGTCACGGCCATATGAAAGAAGCAACTGTAGACACAAACAAAATTCTTTATGTCCGTGACTACCGCAGGACCCCGACAGCAACCGCTTCCATATTTGGTAAATAATTACTACTCAATTGCTACCAATTAGTACCCGAACAACAAAATTGGTACCTTAGTAGCTTTCGAGAAAACCGACTTTGAAGGTGGTCCTGCGGTAGTCACGCTCCATTCAGCAGGACCACCATGAGCGCCGAAAACAGGGGCATGCTACAGCTATTCTAAGTATACAAATAATTACTACCCATAAATGTGATCCATTTCGTAAAAAAAACAGAACTGAATCATTTTTATTTATCGAGAAATCAACGATGATAACTTTCGCTCGCTCGTTCAGCAGGACCACGACTTTGAATGTTGATTCCAAGTTGGAGGAGCCTGCGACTTTCCTCAAACCTACATAGACAATTACTACCCTGCAAGATAAAATTGATACTCAGAATTCACAACTAGTACTCCAGTAGTTTTCGAGATATACCATGCCATTGGTGGGGTGGCGGTAGTCACGGTGTTAAATTTTCATTTCAAGATTTCCCTATTAAAAACTTAGTGAATTCTGCCCAATTGTATACAAAAATTACTACTCCTACAGAAGATAAAGCGACCAAAAATTCAGATACATATGTGTTGTATTTTAAGAGAAATTAGCTTTCATTACTTTTCCATACTAAATCTTCGCGTATAACCCGACCGTATTAAGTTGTCAATGGTATTGAGCAGTACACTCGTGCAAAAAAGTTTATGGATGTCGTTTTAGTAAAAACAACAGTTCACAATCTATAATTTTTATACAACATATGTACCTAGGCACATAACAAAAAAAAAAATATTTTGTTACCCATGGTCTGTAATACCTTAGTTAATGCCGTGGGTAGGTAGGTACTCTAATAATTATTAATAACTAAAAATTACTCGATAAATAAAAATGATTCAGTTCTGTTTTTTTTACGAAATGGATCACATTTATGGGTAGTAATTATTTGTATACTTAGAATAGCTGTAGCATGCCCCTGTTTTCGGCGCTCATGGTGGTCCTGCTGAATGGAGCGTGACTACCGCAGGACCACCTTCAAAGTCGATTTTCTCGAAAACTACTAAGGTACCTATTTGTTGTTCGGGTACTAATTGGTAGCAATTGAGTAGTAATTATTTACCAAATATGGAAGCGGTTGCTGTCGGGGTCCTGCGGTAGTCACGGACATAATTCTTTGATTCAGGGAGAATATTCAGAGCCTCAAAATTGATGTTCCTGCATTTTATGCCCAAAAAATAGAAACATATGTTATTAATAATTGTACCAACTCCAAATGAGTTCATTATAGATATCAACTTTTGGAACGAATTTACGGTTTCCGGATTTGCCGTGTGCGTTACTCCAGCCAGAAAATTTCGAAAATAGTCATATAAGGTCAATAGATATACAACTTCTGCAATTGGTAAGCAGTTTTTGATTTGGTAAGCTGATAGTATTTTAATTATTTGATAAAAACAGTTCCGGCTGGAGTAACGTTACCGCAGCCAGAGCTTTTGTTTTCAAACGGGTATGTTGAAATGGATGTTATCTAAATAATTAGATATCAATTTGAAATTAATGTTACAACCTAATTTGTATTTGTTATGGTAGCGAAGATATTTAAAATCCTGCTGCCGTAATGTTTGCACGATTGCTGCATCTCGGTATTGACTAAACGGATGATTATAATTTTTGTACATGACATCTGCCTAATTAGTTATAATTTGATTCGCAATAAAAAAGAATCTACAATAATGCACCGTTTTGAAGTTATTTTAGTAAATAGAAATATGCTTTAATAGGTCCGCGTTTCCTGTAGAAGTGGTGACTGAATCTTATATCAATAATTAGATTTACAGTTTAATTATAAACCTGTGATATTTCAGTCTTGTACACTAATTAATTAACGATATAGTCAAAAACACATAATTTATGCGTGGTAACCCGACCAAATTTTACATAATATAAAATTAACTAAAAATGAATTAGGCGCAATAGGGATGATGACTGAAAAAATATTTTTAGTCCGTCAAATGGATTTCCAAAAAATATTGGACACGTATTTTTCTTTCGTCACGTTAACAAAACTTGATGACGATACAGTGCGTTAAAACATCGCATGACGTCATGCCTATGTACACTTTTTACATAGAAGAGACCTCACAAGACCCCACTCCCGAACTTTGATGTGCTTTATCTTGGTGCATTATTATTGATTTGAATAAGCAAAAAATACGTTTCCAATATACCAGGCCCCTCAGAAAGTATTGCGAAAAAAAGTTTTTATATATGGGAGACTGGCCAGTTATAATGTTTTTCGAAAATATGATTATTTATAAGTAAAAATAAGTAAGTTCCAATTTCAAAATTTCCCTCCACATTTTTTGCGAGTTAATTCAAAGTATTGTGTCTCACTGAAATATGGATCTGCGCCGGGAACATTTTAGAGCTATGATTTTATACGATTTCAAGTGTCGCCTGAAACCGGATGAATCGTACGATAGACTTCAAATGGCATTCATGGATGAAGGCCCTTCCAAGGCAACCGTGTATCGTTGGTATAACGAATTCAAGCGCGGTCGACCAACTTTGGGGGATGACGAAAGAAGCGGTCGCCCTTTGACGGCTGTTACCGAAGAAAACGTGCTAGCAGTGAAAAATTTAATCCAAGACAATAGGCGAATTACATATCAGGAGATTCAACACATATTGAAGATTGGATCGGGAAGCGTTCACGAGATTCTACACAGCCATCTTCGCGTGAGGAGGATAGTATCACGCTGGGTGCCGCACAACCTCACCGATGCTCAGAAGCAGGCCCGGGTGGAATGGTGCCGTGATATGCTTAACAAATTTGAAGCAGGCTCGTCTCGGCGTGTTTACGACATCGTTACAGGTGATGAGTCCTGGATTTATCAATACGACCCAGAAACCAAGCGCCAGTCGACTGTTTGGGTGTTTCAAAATGAGCCAACGCCTACCAAAGTGAAGCGATCTAGAAGCGGGGGTAAGATTTTGATCGCTAGCTTTTTTAATTTGACTGGCCACTTGGTATCAATTCCCTTACGGGATCAAAGAAGCATTAATGCCGAATGGTATACTACCAAATGTTTGCCAGAAGTTTTCTCTGTTATAAGCAACAAGCGACCAAACACAGGGCTCCGCGGGCTACTGCTCCACCACGACAATGCACCTGCGCACACCGCACTCAAAACGAGGGACTTCCTGGACAGCACGCCAGTCAAACTCCTGGGTCACCCTCCTTACAGCCCTGATCTAGCACCGTGTGACTTCTTTTTATTCCCAAAAATAAAAAATCAGCTCAAAGGGATACAATTTTCGTCGCCGGAAGATGCGCTGGCTGCGTTCGAGCAGGCTGTAAACGAGGTGTCTGCGGCGGACTGGAAAAAGTGTTTTGAAAACTGGTTTAGGCGCATGAATCTTTGTATAGAGGCTGGTGGAAAGTACTTTGAAAAGATTTAATAAAAATATATGTACGTATAGAACAATTTTTTTTAGTTTCGCAAAACTTTCTGAGTGTCCCACGTATTTTGATAATTTAACCGGTCTAAATATAATTTTCTATTCGTACCCCGTCATCATCCCTATTTGCACCTTGTAAATTGGTAAGTAGGTTGACCAATTTAAAGTTTATTTAATCATTTAGAATTGTAGGTTTAATTTTGCAATCAAACTAATTTGATTCGTGACTGTACTAACTTTTAAGGATAATTATGCTAATCATTTTAGAAGGTTGTTATAATGTATTGCGCGGTTGCTTGAATATTCTAGATTTGGTCGGGTTGCCTCGCATAAAATTTTTTTTTTCGATTATCTCGTTAATTAGTGATTGAGAAAGTCTGAAATTTATCAGGTTTATAATTTAGCTGTATATACCGCTGAGGCCCTCAAGCGGCGCAAATACTGTAACCTAACTGGTAATTACAGTTTTGAGCCGTTTGGGGTCGAAACGCTTGGGTCATGGGGCCCGAGTGCACGTCTTCTTTTTAAGGAGATTTCTCGCCGACTAATCGACACTGTGCGTGACCAGAGGGCTGGCTCTTTCTTTGCGCAAAGAATCAGCATTGCCATTCAACGTGGCAATGCTGCCAGTCTTCTGGGCACGTTCCCGGATGACAGTGATGTGGAGGAGTACTTCGACGCCTAAGTATACCTGTCTTTTGTATATAGTGTAAGTAGTTAGGTTTAGTATAAGTTTGTATATTTTACTTTTGTTTAGTGTTTAAGTATGTACAAATTTTACACCTTTGTTTTACTGTATATCAAATTATTGTTATAAGATTCAGTTACCACTACTACAGGTAACTTGGTTAATCGGTCGTCAAATAACTCAGCTGCGCGCCGTGTCTGGAACAAATAGAAGTTTCATCATAACTTTATAACTACGTATATGATAGGTACTAATAAAACTTCTGTACCATTTGCAGTACCATAAAGACAGTTATTACCTATATGGTAACGTTTGAAGATAATTACTAAATATCATATTTCTATTTACCAAAATACCTTCAAAACGGCGTAGTATTGTGGATTATTTTATTGCGTAACAATTTATAACTAATTAGCTAGATGTCACGTACAACAATTATAAACATCCAAAGTCAATTCCGAAATGAAGCAATCGTGCAAACGTTACCGCAGCAGAATTTTAAATATTTTACAACCATAACTAATACAAATTAAGTTGTAACATTTATTTTAAATAGATATCTAATTATTTAGATAAAATTTATTTCAACATACCCGTTAGAAAACAAAAGATCTGGCTGCGGTAACGTTACTCCAGCCGGAACTCTTTTTTACCAAATAATTAAAAACTATCACCTTACCAAATCAAAAAATCTGCTTACCAATTACAGAAACTGTAGGTATATCTAATTATCTATTGCACATCTATTGCAAAAATTGGTTCAAATAGTGATTATCTAGAATTGATCATAAAAAAAAAATGTTCTTGTTTAATTACTCTCCTAGATACAAAATTATAGAATTTTGGGATCTTGATTCACATTTCAAAGATTATTTGAACGGATCACTCAAAACAGATTCCAATATATGGCGTGGTTGTAAATTGGTACAACGAAACCGAAAGAAACTGTAAAAACGTGCAAAAAATGGTTAAAAGTAAATTGTCACGTATTTAAAGAAAAAAATAGTTACGGACCGAGAAAACCCTTTTAATATCAAGTCGCTGCTAACACCATATATAGCCGTGGAACGAAATCGAACGCGATCAATGTACTTATCAGTATAATCAGAAAAAAAACACTAATCGCCACGGTTTCTTTACAAGGGAGTTATGCTAGTATTATATTATCTGTGCTCTAGGTCAACGGGAAGCAAGGGTGCCACACGGGGTCGTCTGGCGCCCATGTGCATTGTGCTGGTTTGGTCCCTGGGGTGGTCACGGCATACAGTGTGTGTGTTCTTGTGCGCCGGTGATGGGGGCTACTCCCCCGAAGAGGGTCCGGTGACGGACAGCCGCGGCCGGTTCGCGGTGAGTGCTAACGTGTCCGTGTTTTTTGACGAATATTAAGAACTTAGGGAAGTTCTTAATCTATTTAATTAAAAGGCACAATAAATGATTAAAAAACAAATATAATAAAAATATATTTATTGTAATTAATTTGTATTACACCATTAATCCATAGGTACCTCGTAATATTATAATAAATCGTAACTTGTAAAAAATATTATTTCAGTCACATAATAAAAAGTTGATTAATTTTTTGTCTATTTATTTACAACATTACCAAAATAGATATAGGTACTTTTGAACGCTCTTCAGAAGCTCTACTTCTATTCGTTTCACATTCATGTGTTGGAAATAAAAAGCAACTTTGACTTAGCAGTCATTCACATTGAATTACACAATAATATATTTATAAAACTTATTCTAAAGAATATTGGTTAATTGTGATAATTCGCAAGACATTCGCAAGGCACACGCTGATTGGCATCTTAATACTTAACCTTAACTAAGAAAATGTTTTTAAGACAGTAAACTTTGAAGTTTCTACTAATGATCAACACGCTTATTAATACTTAATCGTAACTAATAAAAATAATCAATAGTTTTAGGACAATAAACAAGAAATTCAAATCAATTTAGACTAATTGTCATTGTCAACCAACATGTGGTTCGTTTCTATGAGGTTCTGGTATAACAATTACATTATACATACATAAATTCATTCACATTGTTTCTTATCTGCACTAACGGCATTGTACCGCCAAAGAGTGCTATACATGATTTATACTTTTTTATTTTATTTATATTATGTAAGTATACTCCTAAATACCGTTGAGAGCTGTTCATACTTTCAGCTTGCATTTTTTCGGATATTTGCTTATAAACTCTAATAGTATCCTCGTCTAAAATTAAACTTAATTCTAGGGTTAATATTATTAATTATTGTGATTGGACGGTTGGTGTGCATGCCTTCCAAGGTTGCCTAACAAGGGCTTTGCTGCCATCTTGGTACTTTGCCATTTTAACTTCCACCAAGTGGTCGTTGAAACTGATATCGTCTAATTCTATCTCTATAGGTACAGCGCCGGTTACTATTATATATTCATCAGGTACTTTGATGTAACATTGTTTATCAACAACAGTTTCATGTATGTAGTTCAAAATTTGTTCATCCCACTGTTTGCCAAGGGGACGTATACGGTTTAAAATACATTTGTGTGCTTGTGTCGGAATTTGGAGGTTTGGCACACTCTTTCTCATATTTGCAAAGGAACAATTCTCTTCATAGCCATAATCAATGTAATGAACGAGACATGTCGTGTTGACTTCGTCTACTTCTATTACCCTGGCTCTGTAGTAACGGTTGTCTGAATCGTAAAAAACAACACATGGCTCTCCCACACTCCATTTGTCGAATATAGCTTTTGGATCGGTATTTTTGAAGTGAACATCGAGTGCCGAATGAATGAGGTCTAATTTATCTTGCTGACTTTTATATTGTATGAAGATTGCGCCATCGTTGTCAATGTGCCTATAAATAAGAAAATAAGGTATTATAGAAAATATAGATTTACTTCAAACAAGCAAAACTAATAATTAGAGGTCAGATTATATGCCACAAATATCAGTTATCTAATGTCCAATAATCAACTTGGTAGGTCAGCAATCACCTACTATGTTATTCAAAAAAAGTTGACAATTTTGGTCAAAAAAATTGATTGATAAAATTCATGAAATGATTCTTCAGATCGTTTTGAACGAATAAATAAAATAGCTGCATTGATGACAGGGTTTACGTCAGCCACATACGCCGTCCGGTGCGCCGGTTACGCCATTTATTTGATTTATTTTAAAAAGCAATATAGGTATTGCACAATTTATTTTATGTGGTGTTTACATATTCAAGCAAAATCATTAGCTTTTTCCAAAGTCCAGTCATCAAAGCAGCTGACAATTTCTTTTTTAGTGTATATTGATCGTGCGTCTGAAATTTGGCACCTTTTTATCCATATTTAACTTCGAATTCAACCGTGGTTGCGAGGACTGAAGCTAATTTTGCTGATTATAGAACGTTAGGTAACTGCTCGGTAGAAAATTCTTACCCTCTTACAAATAAACGCAGAATAAAGTTATACCAGGTATAAACCTATGAAAATGTATGGGTATACCTTAGTTATACCTGGTATAACTTTATTCCGCGTTTATTTGTTAGACGGTTAGAAAACACGATCCGGTACCTTGTGTACTATAATAGTATACGAGGTAGCTTTGTATTTGATAAACCCTTAGGATAGGATAGATGGACCCTTTTTGTGTACTTAACGCTCAGTTTCGCAGCTCAAAATTATCGGTGAATTAATGTGACAAATTGTCAAGCACGCGTTATCTGCTGTGATTGGTTGAATGAATTTTCAACAGCCAATCACAGCAGATAACGCGTGCTTGACTATTTGTCCTATTAATTCTCCTATAATTTTAAGCTGGGAAACCGAGGGTAAGACTCGCATTTGGTCCGTTGTGCGTGCAGGTCTCCTCTGTTAGTAGATGAAACATGTATTCGAATTTTTGGTTCTATGACATGCCGGTTTCCTCACGATGTATTCTTTCACCGTTTTGAAAGCAGTGGTGATGAAATAATTTACACAACGTAAAGCGACTGCCTGGGTTCGAACCCACGACCTACAACTTGTAAATCGCGGCCGTTACCACTGGGCCACCACTGCTCTTCTGATAAACCCTTTTAATACAAAATTTCCCAATACATAACGATTTTGCATAGTAAGTTAAAAAAATAGAACCGATTGGTATGAGATCCGTAGATTGCATAAAAGTACCTTACCTTGGTATTGCAGTCAACTCCCAGTCCAGGGGTACCGCTGGTTCCCAGTCAGCTATATGCTTTACATTTGAAGTTTCTGCGCCCTCCCTTGGCAAAGGATTGTTATCGTCACTCTCTGGGAACGATGAAGCCGAGTTTGCATTGACATCTTCATCAGACTTTACCGTTTCCAGGGGTACCATAGGCGTTGGTTTTATGAGAGATAACGCGTCCCCGCAATCAGTTTTGTCTTCAGATTTAGTCTGCGGACAAAGGAAGGCAAATGCTTAATATCAAATAAAACATTAAGTTTGAAGGCCAGCACCAAGAGGCGAACGGCATGCGAGAAGAGTGGTCGGTGCACTCAGTGCCAATAATTGATGTCCGTAAGTACTTAGGAGCCACCACAGATTTGAAAAGGAAAAATTTGCCTACCTGCTCACCTACTATGTAACATAATATGCATTATTTAGCACGTGATCAAATAATTTTGTAGGCCAAATTCTGGCATTTGTAGTAAAATATATGAAAAGCTTAATCATAAACGGCTCGAAAATTTTAACTGAATCTGAATTGAGGAGCCACCTAGAATTACCAAAGTGTCCAATAGATATTTTTGAATATTTTGTTTGATATTATAGTAGTAATTGAGTAGAGTGCCCACTAAAAATCTAGATTCAGTACTGCTGACATTCAGAAACCAAAATCCAAAAATTAGGTGATTCAATCTATACAAAAGAGCTATAATTTCCATGAAATAATCGGCGAATTTATGTACATTTTACTTAAATATCATTTAGCATAGTATCATTTAGAGTTTGAATTTGTTTCACAGAAACATGTAGTAGGCCAGACTGGATTTAGAGAATATAACCATTTTGTTTGGCTCCTCAAACCTGTGAAGCTCTACATATAAATTATTGACTTTACCCAACTCCAAATGTACAACAACTGAATCAGAAATCACAGACACTAATATTTAGAATAAATGTCTACTAAATATATATCTACAAGAACTTTACCTGTGCTTCATCACGTACACAAATAATTGTATCTTCCTTTCTCTGAGGACCCTTATTTTTTCCCTGTGAATACTTATAGTTTTTCTTTTCAGCTACCTTTTCCGTCAAAACGGGTACCTTCAGTTTGGGTGGAGCCTGTTTTGGTTCATAAACCAAACCTTGATACAACGTTACTATTTCTTTAAGAGGTTTGTGAGTCTTCTTGAAATATTTATTATTTCTGAAAGAAAGATATTTTAAATTAAAAAAATGCACTGCTTGTAAAGATAACTTAATAATTATGCAAACTGACAGCAATTAAGTTAGTTCTTGACCACTGCAAATTATATTTTTCTGTGGAGTACGTATGGTGTAACTTTAAATGATAGATTGAGGAATGAGGTAATAAGACAACGTTGTGTTTTAAAAGAAGATGTAGTGACTAAAATTGAAAAGAGTATGTTAAGATGGTTTGGCCATGTTGAGAGGATGAATGAAAGGCGACTAACGAAATGTATTTACAAGGCAGACGTGAATGGAAACGGCGGGAGGGGACGCGCTAGAAAGACATACATAGACCTTATAGGTGATGTTCTTCAGAAAGGCCAAGTGCGCAGTACCCATAACCGGCGTGTGTGTATGACTAGATGTATGAATGTGAGTGAAGCAAAAGAAGTATGCAAGGATCGTAGCCTTCTGTAGTTTCCGCCTACCACTATGGAAAAAAGGCGTGAGTTGAGGCATGTTGTTGTATTTTTCTGTAATCTACCAGTGTTGGCATTGATTGTTTTTTTTTTTTAATGTACTACTTAATTTTATTAGACAGGTTAAGGTTAGGGTTTAAAGTAGTCTACATTTTTAGATAAAATCTAGCCATGACGTACCATACAGTTTACAGGGCTGAGCTAGCGTAACAGCGTGATTCGGTGCACAGTCGCATTAATAATCGTAATCATCAAAAGTTGATCAGGTACGATTAATTTAATTTTTATCGTTAAACACCATTAACTTTTTAATCGTTAATCAGATTAACTTTTTGCCAATACTGTGATCTACTTTAACTGACAATATATCATAACCAAGCTCAGCCTATCTAAAGTAAATCCTGCTGGGTCAAAGCTTTATTCTGAGAAAATTAGAGAAAGACTTACCCAATCCAAAAAGCAAAACTGTGTTTAACCATCTCATCGTTAATGCAAATATGTACGTTGTCTGTTGTGCCACTAAGAGTAATGCCAAGGGATCCTTGACTGCGGTATTTCTCACGGTTGTCTTCTACTTGAAGTTTCAGCAGACGGCCCAAGTATTGCTGAAAGTATCCAATTGATGCCGGGCTCCATTTGTTCCTGCGTGGTTCGATGCCTGCGAGATGACACTTGCTCGCCTGTTCGTAAAAAAAAAACATACAAAATTAATTTGATACAAGACACGAATATAGGTACACTCAGCCACATTTAACAACTATAAAATTGCATACCGTTACGGTTCGATAACGTATGATAAGATTTGTGATTTGTTTGCTGTGGATAGTTCTACAAAAAATAAAACTCAAAAATTTACAAGTGTGGGAACACAGGCATAGGTGTGGGCAAATTGGGTGTGGGATATGTCACATGGATGATACAGTCTCAAAAACTCTACTACCAAGTTACCTTTTAAAAGGCACTAATAAAAACAGCTTCTATGTTATTTTTTTTTGAGAGCGATATAACAGCAAAACATCGCTGGTATCATTACCACGGTAGGCAGGTCTACCAGTTATAATTACAAATAGTAAAAAACTGCTTGGCACTCATTTATATAGGTCATAAATTCAGGATTAGATAAGACAGTTCGAGTATCCATAATTTGTATGCAATAACAATAAACAAAATAAAGTACTATAGTACTGCAGTACTTCTGGGTACGGCTCGTATTGTTAGGAGGTTCCTGTCTCTGGAGCCCTGACCACCAGAGCTGGCGGCACCTTGGATCCTGTACCCGATACCGGTGGGCCACTATATTTATATGATTTATAAAAATATTTAATAATGTTATCAATAAGGAAAACAGTGAAATAAAGAACAAAATAAACACAACTGTGGATCACCAAGGCGACAACCCATGACAGATGGCACAACAGGAGACCAACGTACACACAGGCCAGGCAACGCAACGCCGGACTGGGTTTTATATGAATGGTATGGTATGAGGGGAGGCCTATGATGATGATGATACTCACAAGTGCACTGAGCCTGATGAACTTATCGCATGTAATGTAGCGCAGCTTGGTCCAGTGCACCTGCACGACGTGTCCGGAGTCGGGCAGCTGCATCAGCACGCACGCACACTCCGCGTGCTCCGCCACCACGCCGCGCGCCCACCTCACGTCCGGCGCGCCTGAGCAGTTCTCCAGGTTCACCGCGCACACCATGCCTATAACACATCCAGAGTATCACTTTGTTGTCCGTCTGCCTGTCAAGAACCTTTATCTCGAGAAGGCGTGGAGGTAGAGTTGAAATTAATATCGCAGCCCTTGCAGCTATGAAAAAATCAAACTTCTAGATCAATGCAATTAAGGGACAGCTGTTAATGACGCATATTTTACACTCGCAAGGAAATCAAAATCTTGAAGCAATGTTTTATAGCACAAGTAAAGGAAAACATCTGAAAACCGTAAATTTGTAACTACATAAAAAAAGATTATTGACTTATTTGCAGTTGGTATACTGACCGCGACTTTTGACAATTTATGGGGACTACAGTTTTCTAACGGCAAAGTATTTTTTTTCCCTCAATTCTGTTTATTTTATCATTAGAGCAATGTTCAGTGCCCTCATAGTTTATGAACTTCAGTAATGTTATAATATAATTATTTTGGTGAATATAGCTGTTTGTACGGAACCCTTACGTACGTTTTAATATTCTATATATCTTTCTTACCTATTTCCGGTAAAAAGACAGCTCCAGCTTTATCCGCGAGACTGTACTCCATTTCCAAATCTTGCGTAAGTTTCTCGTAAAGCTCTTGGTGACTTTCCTGAAAGAATTATTATTTGTCATTAAGGTCAAACTATCCGAAAATTCTTCCATACAAACGTAGTCTAGAGATTACTCCACTGTTTGACGATGTACGTTCAAAATAAAAAATGATATAATTATTTTTTTTATCATTATCTAGTCCTGTATGGAAACAAAAATGTAAAAAAAAATATATTTAAAAAGTTATGAGCGTCGAAAGTTTCATATTTCAACACTAATTTTAACGCATCTTTGGGCGGAAATAAATATTATAACAAGAAGGAAAATTGCAAAACGGCCTCCATACAGGGATAGATTAGAAATTTAACAATGCAAATAATTTTATTTTCTAAACTAGCTGACCCGGCAAACTTTGTTTTGCCATACAAACACCAAACATTTATCTACCCTACCTACCCTACCTTACATAACCTACCCTACCCTACCCTACACTACCCTACCCGACCCTACACTACCCTTCCCTACACTACACTACCCTACCCTACCCTACGCTACCCTACCCTACACTACCCTACCCTACGCTACACTACACTACCCTACCCTACCCTACACTACACTACCCTACCCTACCCTACACTACCCTACCCTACCCTACACTACCCTACCCTACCCTACACTACCCTACCGTACTCTACCCTACACTACCCTTCCCTACACTACCCTACCCTACACACACTACCCTACCCTACCCTACGCTACACTACCCTACACTACCATACCCTACACTACACTACCCTACCCTACACTACCCTACCCTACACTACCCTACCCTATACAAAGCAAAAATAGCTTATACAATAGCAATAAAGCTCAAATTGACTCTACGTTTTAGTTTGAAAACTTTTGTATGGGAAAAAGAAAAGGGCTGTTTTTATTTTTTGCGGCAATTATTAGAATTTTTCTCCCTGTAAAAACCATCTTTGAACTTCAACGAACATTAAAAAAAAGAATTGTCCAATTTGGTCCAGGCGTTGTTGAGTTATGCGCTTACCAACACATTTTGCGATTCATTTTTATATTATAGATATACATTTTTCATGCTATCTTGACTTCCAAAGGTCCGTTTATAAAATTTCGCGCGCTCGTTTTCGTCCTAAATCATCATCCATTTCGAAACAATTTGGCAAAAGTGCTAATTCGTACGCGAACTAGCTTCGTACTGCTCATCACAGCATCTATTTCTTTCGGAAGTGTTGTCGGATAATATAGCATGCATTTTAACCCAGCGCAAAAATAGTCGTGCCATCGACTAGTTCAACCTTAAGCTGTTAATTCACACGAGTTAGCCTAACATTTTAGAAATAATATTTACCTTTCTCACGTAAAATTCTTCAGCGTCTACAACGTGTGTTATGTAAACTGATTCTGTTTTGTCAGCTTTATAATAATGGTTGGCTATGTACACCTGAAATTTCTGCTTCATACCCATGTTTTTTAAACGCTGAAATAAATATAGGAATACATTAATATATTTTATTAAAAAAAATACTTTTGTTAATAGTAATAAGCATGTATTTGTTACTAACAAGAAAAGGATTGTAAATTGTCTGAGATTTTAAAATAACTTGAATTAATATCTCAAGAAACATTACCTTTAGTCTTAGATTTTTTAAAGTGGCACGTCCATGGAATACCAAAGCGTGAGCAAGACTGATTCCGTGCTCGTATGTGTAGATGTCACACTCTAACTTAAAATCGACGTTGGATGTATTTAAAATACTTTGGATATGCATCTTTACTTGTTTGCTGAAACAAAATAACTCATATAAGTGATATTTACTTCTAGGCAAGCCTTCATTCCTTCATTGTTGACTACATCACCTTTCATAAAGGAAATATAATATAAAATAAGGAAGAATGGAGAATAAAAGCAAAGGAAACTAAATCCGTACACGTGGCGTTTAAGAAGAGATAACACTACGGAGGGCACTCAAACGGACCTCGGAATGTACCTAGATCGTAGACTAACCTGGGGACCTCGGAATGTACCTAGATCGTAGACTAACCTGGACAAAACATATTAACATATTTTTTTTTAATGTTATTTTTTGTCACTATTATCTCGAAAGTACGCAGATATAAGCAATAAGTTTCTTCGAGCCAAATACTCAAAATTATTAGTTTTATAACATATGTGATTGCCATGTCGACATCGCTTAAGGTTTTTGAGAAATTGAATAAAATGTAATAACTACCAAACAAAAAAAAATAAAAATTACAGAAAAGTATTTGAAGTAGGACAATAATATTTTTTTGCCTTATCTGTTATCACTGTATAAACAATAAAAAAAAATAGCCGCGGTCTACTATCAATGTCCACTTTTTTTTTAATTTGGGACCAGTGTGCGACGTAACTTAGCATGCATTTGTCATCCAAACTAATACATGTTTAGTTCAAAATTTCATCTTAATCGGTGGCGGATAACTGCTTTAAAATTCAGTTGCAAGATTTGACCCCATTACACTAACATACATTGCAAGTTAATAAAAAGCTTGTAATAACTTACCCTTCTACAATTTTCCGCATCAGCTGTGAGTCGTTAGTAGTCCATTGGCCTGTTTTCGGCGCGCAATTATGTAAAGAACAATAAATGGCGAGCGGATAGATTAAAGATACTGATGGAGGCAACACACGCAACCTAAAATAGACAAAACAAAACTTTTATTACATCGAAATATTATCACACATACAATTTTTTAATTATAGTAAAAATAAATAAATAACTGTCATATAAGATAAGATGAAAGACTTACCAATTGACACCAACTAACTCAATGCATCCAAAATCATAGCAGAATACTTGGCTTTTTTTATCATAACCTTTTCCGACCACACTAAGTACGCGGCATCTTTGCCACATATTATCGCCGTTATTAAAAGCCAAACACTCCAAACCTGCACATTAAAAAAGCATTATTACAAAAACTGCAGTCCCATACATAATATGAGCTAGTGTATAGTAGTCTTTGTGTCTCTGAAGTTGGCTCTGCCAACCATTGCGCAAGAAACAGTTTGTCATCGAGTATACTGCATAGAGTAAGCGAGATAGCACGATGCGACAAACGTAAGCGAGTGAAAGAGGCAGTTATACAATGCTATCTTCTACTTCAACATTTACACAGAAATAGTTGCGCAGGGTCTTGCAGCCAGATTCAGAGACACAAAGATCCGTTGTGAGTATTATAGTTCAACTGTACATTTACTGAGGTCCTAGAAAAATACCTGCCGCTCACGTTACGGAAATTAACGTTAGCAACGACACTAGAAATTCGCGGAAAGAATTCGTGACATTCCGTGTCCTTTCCACAGGTAATATCATTGCCATACATTACAGAAAAGATAGATACTAAACAATAACAACATATATTTAATTTTTGTAAAATGCTTACCTGGCGTAATTTCTTCCGGATAGGGTGTGGGGAAGGCAGAAGCATCTCGATATTTTTGTATTACATCTTTGACCAGCTCTTGGGCGCTCGCATGTTGCACATAGAAGTTGTGAGGATCCACAATATGTGTAATGTATATTAACTCCTGGGAACCTAGAATTTAAATGAGCCATATTGTTAGCATATTCTTAAATAAAGAAAAATGTTTATTTGACACAAAGATAATAACGTAACAATACAGTCTCTGTTCATTAGTATTTCCACAAACATGAGCATTTCAAGTACATTATGATGCTAACTCCCAAACTAGACTTAGGCCTGTATTGAATTTCAAAAAAACATACTATATAGGTATTTATGTATTTTATCTTGATAAATATTTTATTAATAAACTTTAGAATACCTTCACGTAGTTCTGGGGGATGTTGGTTTGGTGCGACCGGTTCGACCGCCACCTGCGGCTGACAGTTTTGGACGGCTATCTGCGGGTCATAGTTTTGGACTGGTACCCGCTGCTGAGAGTTACCTGAGGAATTGCATAATGGTTAACCATAGGAAATGAACTAAATACATTTGTTATAAATACGAGTTTCATTGAAACGGGACGATTTTAACAAGTCAGTAAAACGGATAACCGCTGGCATGCAATCAATCTAAATCTCGGATTGAAATACTTTTATTTGAACTATTAACAATCGACATGAAAGAATCTGGCAGCCTCATAGCGTAAGTGAATTCGGCAAGGCAATGGGTTTGACCGCCATCAATCGACCAATCACATAGACGGAAATACACATCGCATATTTCATCTCGCATGTGATTGGTCGATTTTTCATACGCCTTGTCAAATTCTTTATGCAATAAGGCTGCAGGGGTCGAAACAAGTTCTCGGTTTAGAAATACTGATTTTACTGATGTTCTTCATCAGTAAAATCAGTCAAAGCCAAAGACTCCAAACCTGCACATTAAAAAAACATTATTACAAAAACTGCAGTCCCATACATAATATGAGCTAGTGTATAGTAGTCTTTGTGTCTCTGAAGTTGGCTCTGCCAACCATTGCGCAAGAAACAGTTTGTCATCGAGTATACTGCATAGAGTAACCGAGATAGGACGATGCGACAAACGTAAGCGAGTGAAAGAGGCAGTTATACAATGCTATCTTCTACTTCAACATTTACACAATATTCTTATAATTCTTTATGCAATAAGGCTGCAGGGGTCGAAACAAGTTCTCGGTTCAGAAATACTGATTTTACTGATGAAGAAGTCTAAAAAGACTGACCATCAGAGTCGAATTTAAAATACAATAATAATGTAGGACATATAAACTTACTTGACTTCTCGCTGAAATTAGAATTTTGATTAGATACTGATGAACTCTTGCGGCGGTATGTGGGAACTTCCGTGAACAGAACTGGAGCTTTCTTATTGTTGACTTTTTCTTCCTTGGGTTTGTTTGCACTTACGTCACATTCTCGTACATCTATAATAAAAAAATGTAACAATATAATTTATTATCAGCTTACAAAAGAAGCTGACCAATTTTGAAGTGCCTAAGTGTACAAGAAGTGGCGGCACTTGGGGGAGGAGGGCCTATGTTCAGAAGTGGACGTCTGTCGACTGACAAGAACCTCGTGAAGGCTGATAGAGATAAGAAAAGTAAGTATCTTGATCTGGCTCGCGAGGTTGTCGACATGTGGGATGTAAATACAGCAATCATTGTGCCGAGAGTAGTTACGGGCAATGGCATAATAACCAAGAGCCTCGACGAATATCTGAGGAGGCTCTCGTTGGGCAGCTGGATCAAGGGTTTCATCCAGAAAGCGGTACTCCTGGACACGTATCGTTAGGAGGTTCCTCTCTCAGGAGCCTTGACCACCGGTAGCTTGGGACCCTGTTCCCGATACCGGTAGGCTACTATTTTTTATGTTTTTTAATGTTTTTTTCTTTTTTGTATGTGTTTTATAAAAATATTTAAAAATGTAATTAATAAGAAAATATTTAAGGAATAAATAATAACGACTCTCAAAGATCTACAGACAGCTGGGAACTGGGGATATAACACGTTTTCCGAGGCACGTAGGACTATGGTATGCAATGGAACGATGAGTATCGGTAGGTCAAGAAAGTCACCAATCACGGACGACACGATTGGCGCAGCGGTTGAGCGATCGGCTGCTGCGCTGCGTGTCGCGGGTTCGATTCACGGACGGAACAAATATTTGTATGGCCTACAGATAGTTAATCCGGATCTGGGTGTCTTGCGTATGTGAGTTTGTAAACGCACCCACGATACAGCGAAGAAATTCCTAGTGTGAGGCAAGGTTTTAATAAAAATATACACGGATTGACCTCGGCAAAGATTGCTTAACGTAAAGATTGACTCGTATGCGTAATATTACTTAGCCACGAGCTCCTCCTGGAAATTTTTATTTGTGCACGTTAAATGGCAATAGCCACATCCCATAAATAGGACTTTGAATGCAATAAAAACTTACCAACACCCAACTACTATTATAAATTCAATCCTATCCCTCCTACTTCCTACAAATGTTATAAATGCGATGGCGGAATACATTTCATTCCAACTTTGGAAGTGTTGAAATTTTATTAGCGGAGGGGTAGACCATTGCCTGGATTGGGCAACAATCCCGCAGGGTTATAACGTATCTTTTGCAAGAGCACAACGATAGCAATCAAACGCTTTATGTCATAAAAGTCGGAATTACCTGCAGTGTAGGTCCTACACAATCGTTTGCTAATCGCTCGCTGTATGTCAAATGCACTTATTTAAAAAGAAAACCGCCAACAACTCTAAAACTTCTGTATTGAAAAGCAATTACTGCGCAAAAATCGATATCGATTTGCTCTGGCAAAAGATACGTAATAAGCTTGCCGGTCTTCTACACAGGCAATATTGCTACTAGACTCCTAACCTAGGTTATGCTATCAAGTAGTGTAGTGCAACTTATGTAATTTTAATGAATCTAATAAACACAATGTAGTAACAAACATGACACATAATTCTGTTGTTTTTTTATTCTTATTCTTTATTGTACAAAAAAAACATAAAACATACAAATACAATAGGACAATTTATGTACAAAGGCGAGCTTAACCCATAATTGGGTTCTCTAACAGCAAACCTCAGTTTCGTAGAAATATGACATTTGAGGATAGTACATCCATGTGCACAACAAAATCTTATTAAAAAAACTTAACAATATTAAATACTTACTACTACTACTACTTACTTACTTTTTTTATGTTTAGAAATGTAAATCAAGAAGCCAAACAAAAATCTTACCTTTTGGCATTTCCGGTGGATAGACGGGAGCATTTGGCGCCGTCGGTACTTCTACATCTTCGCCTAGTTCTGACGTTGCGTTCAGCTTGTACATAGAGTTCACATTCCCTTCTAAGTGCAAATAGTCACTCATCAATGCACACAAATCCTCGTTTACTGTCACCCTGTTGATAATAAAACAGTTTATTATTACTGAAAATTAAGAACAAAGATTTGAACATACAAGATGTTCCAATATTCATTACGGCCACATCATAAACCTGGCAGCATAGACGGAATTTCATTTCAATTACTTACTTGAGAGATTCATGCTTGCTTTCAGTCTTATTTAGATACCAGGCAGTATTTGTTACTGCTTTGGCTTCCTCCAAGAGAGCTGGTAAATTCATCTGAAATTTGACAAAAGCAAAATATAAAAACAAGGAAAATTACAATTGGTTGAAAATAAAACTATATTTAACATACATAATTATGATGGCAAATGTTGCTACAACAGATATAAAACCAAATTTAAAAATTAATAGTGACCTGTTTTATGTTGTTGGTATCTGTAACAGTTGATATCATCCTCAAGACATTTTTAGCTCTCTTGATAGAATTTTCGACTTCAGATTTAGCTTTCTGCAGGGAGTTCTTATTAGAGAACTTTAAATATGAAATTATATTCATGATTTCATCTTTATTTTTTTGTACTACCAAAAACAGCTTTGAGAAATGTTGTTCAACATTCGCAACAGTTTTAGATAGTTCCTTAAAATATCCAGGGCCATTGTCGTTCTCGTAGTTGTGGAGCAAATATCCAATATCCTAGAAAACATGAAATATAATTAAGAATAAGTAACAAACGAAACCTCCAGATTATTAATAAATGTAAGGAGGAAACATACCACAGCAGTTTTTGTGAGTCTTCTGAAGGTTTCATCTACTTGTGGAGCTATATTAGTCACATCCTCCAAAAAAGATTTATTCTGCAAAAAAACGAAAACACCAACTTAATGCTTGAACAACAACAACATTGAGCTTAAATATATTATTATAACAAGAATATAACATCTCCAAAATAATTTTCGCACAGTAGTATTTAATTAACCAGAGTTATAATTTACTTTAGTCAATTTTTTTTTCCTTAGTTTTATCACAAAAACCTTTTTTGAATTAAAAAACTTTTGCAGCACACCAAAATCTTGTATATAATTTGTTCACCACTGATGTATTCACCTATTTTAACACACTGGTAATTTGAAAACTATGGCGTGTATGCTAATCTGTTCCAGTATTCTGAATAATATAATAGTAGGGTGTCTCAAAATACTTACAATTTCCTGTAAAGACACAACTTCGTGGTTCTTGCAGGATTTTGCACCACCAAGTATCATGCAATCAATACATACTGACTTTTTGCAATCATTGCAATAGTATTCAAGAGGGTTTCCAGTGTGCGCCTTGCAAGTGGTGGGCAGAATACATAATTCTGGAAAGGAAAACAATATTATAAAGATAAACTTAAATGAAAAATTAATAAGCCTAAAGATAAATTAGTCCTCGACACCCCATGGATTTAGCTGATTTATTACTCATTGATGGCATGGGTTTTTCGCCCATAAGCTAGAGCATTATTCTTAATCTTCAAGTTCTAGAAACCAAGTACCAGAAAAAGTTTATACATATTTACAATGGTTAGTGAGTTGTTTGTCAATTAACAATTTTTAGGGTTCCGTACCCAAAGGGTAAAAACGGGACCCTATTACTAAGACTCCAGTCTACGTCTGCCTGTATCTCACGAACCATGTTAACTAGTCTGTTTAAATTTTCACAGATGATATGTTTCTGTTGCCGCTATAACAAATACTAAAAACAGAATATAATAAATATTTAAGTAGGGCTCCCATAAAACAAACACGAGTTTATTGCCGTTTTTTGCGATAATGGTACGGAACCCTTAGTGCCCGAGTCCGACTCGCACTTGGCCTTAAATAATAAATAAATAAAATTGACAAACCTATATTTTGCAGCAAATGGTTCTTAAATATCATATAACTCTTATGACTTTTATTGAAGCAGGTATCACACAAAATGGCGACACACTGTTTACACATTCTCGAGGTTGCAGCATTACATTCTACACATTTTCCTGTAAAAAAAAATGTTTTTTAATTGGTATTATTTTTGTTTACGACATTTTCTTATTATTATAAGGATTCAACACAAGTATCTCTCATAATCAATTTATCAAAGACACTTGGTCTTTGATCTCTGTGTCTTTCATCACGTAACTATTAGCAAATGAAAACGGGTTTTCAACAATGTTATCTTAATTACTTTGAGCGGGGTCATTATAAACAACATAAGTCTGTCATAATCTCTTAATATCAATTCAAATGGCTTTGAAAATTAAAGCAATTAATAAACTCAAACATCACCTAACTATTTTCAAAAGAAAACGGGTTTTCAATCAATTTTATCTTAATTACTTTGTACAGGATCGTTAGGATTCCCACAAGTCTTTCTCAAAATCGAATCAAATGTCTTCAATAATTAAACCAGTGCAGGATCATTAGGATTGCCACAAGTATCTCTCAAAACCAGATCAAATCTATTTGAAAAAAAAACAACAAATCACAAACATTCACAATCATTTGACGAAATCTAAAATTACAAAAAGATTAACTGATATCTTAATTACCTTGAGCAGGGTCGTTCTTTAACAAAGCTTTTAGATCAATGTAACAGTCTTCTTCAGTTTTCTTTTCTGATGTATCCGGAGTCTAGAAAATATAAAAAAGCCCATGAGATTTTGTTTTGATTACAGCTGAAAATGTTTTTTTTTCATATTTATTTATACATACCTTGATCTGGTGCATTACTAATTCGCCAACCATCGTAACATTCACAGGAAATTTTTGATATAATGTCAATTTATTTTGATTCAATTCATCTCGATCAGAGGTCTTCACTTCTGCCTCCCGGTGGCAAACCTTGCACTCTATTGGTTCCATACACCTTATTATTTGGACAATGCAAGTTTCGCACATGGTATGACCACATGGTAGAAACAATGGCAAGTTCTCTTTCACCTTGCTTGATGTGTCTGAAAAAAGTTAAATGCATCATTGCTATATTAGATAACTTATAGATAATAATGAAATCAGATTACTAATAATTAATTAGAGTGATTTCTTTCCTAGAAGACTCATCCACAGAAACAACTGCTTATCTCTGTTTGTATCAAACAAACAATAAAACAAACATAACAGTCTAGTAGCTAATTTGTTATTTATTATAAACTATGATTGGTTCATATTTATTTTCTTTTTTTGTGTTTAATTCTGTTCCTAAGATATGACAAGTATAACAGGACAAGATTCTATTGTTAACTTGTTGAAACAAGCCAATTTGTCCAACAAAAATGTGTGCAACTTTTGTTCTGGAAAGCACAGAGCAATTTGCGCCTTCCAGAACAAAGACCATGTGATCCTCACTACGTCTCTTGACGTGCCCACACCAACGAAGCAGAGCAATTTGCGCGTTCCAGAAAAAATACCATGTGATCCTCACTACGTCTCTTGACATGCCCACACCAACGAAGCAGAGCAATTTGCGCCTTCCAGAACAAAGACCATGTGATCCTAACTATGTCTCTTGACGTGCCCACACCAATGAAGCAGAGCAATTTGTGCCTTCTAGAAAAAGACCATGTGATCCTCACTACGTCTCTTGACGTGCCCACACGAACGAAGCAGAGCAATTTGTGCCTTCCAGAACAAAGACCATGTGATCCACACTTCGTCTCTTGACGTGCCCACACCAACGAAGCAGAGCAATTTGCGCCTTCCAGAACAAAGACCATGTGATCCTAACTACGTCTCTTGACGTGCCCACACGAACGAAGCAGAGCAATTTGCGCCTTCCAGAACAAAGACCATGTGATCCTGGCAGGCAGTTTTCGGTCATTTAATCGGTAGTAGGTGTGAATTCGAAACTTCCTCGCATGTGTTCATTTCATTCTCTGTCAAGACGAATCATCTTCATTTCGTTGGTATGGAACTTTTGTTCATGCTTCTTTTTTGTTGTCCAGCATTCGAAGCCATACAGTAATGCTGGAAGAACTGCCATTTTGTATACCAGAAATAGAACCAGCGTAGCCAAAATGACGGTCACTTTGACCGAGTTTGCTGTGTGACCCAAGTATTTCCATAAAAACTAAGGAAAAAGTATACAATACAAAACGGCAGTTCGTCCAGCATTACCATATGGCTCCGAATGTTGGACAACAAAAAAGAGGCATGAACAAAAGTTCCATACCAACGAAATGAAGATTATTCATCTTGACAATGAATTAAATTAACACATGCGAGGAAGTTTCGAAGTCGCACCATGGCTCCGAATGCTGGAGAGCACTTTGCAGGAACAACAGGTCCATACCAACAACATGAAGATGCTTTGATGGGCAGGCGGTGTGACTCGGTTTGACACAGTGCTAAAAGACCACATGCTAGGAAGTTTCAAAGTCTCACCCTACCACCGACAAAATTACCACGTAAAGACCACGAGACTGGTACCAATTTGAAGAACTCAGAGAGTATCCACCTTCCTGAACAAAAGAAAGGTACAAAAAATGATGCCACAATGCCATTGACCTGGTGGTTTAATATATAAAGAGACCTAGTAAGCACTATTTCCAGAACACTGAACAGACAACCCAAAAGACAGAACAACTCGGCTTAAGAAAGTGAGGTCCCAAATAATTGGACCAGAGAAGGAAGGAGATAATATAATCTTTTTTGTTATATATATTTATATTGAATATTAAATACTTAATATAAATACTTTACGTCAAATAAAAAGTGCAAAACAAACATTGTACTTACACGGCACATGGTAAAATTGACTGCAACTTGGGCAGGATTTTTCTATGTCGTTGACCATGGTGATTTATTTTGAGATGTTTGTTTATTCCGTCCGTACGCTAATTAATTTGATTTTAAAATATGTCGATTATAAAGGCATTTGATGACGCTGTTTTACTCTCAACGGTTCTTCAAACACTACAAAGTATAATTTATAAATGTAATGTTTGACTACCAAAGTGCAAACTAAAACACAACACAACTACGAATGAGCTCATTCGGCCGGCCCGCTGCCGACGGTCGGCCCTTTTATGCAAAAAATGGTTTCCATTCCTTTGTTTGTATTGTTTGTCTAATAACAATAATATTCAATCTTTGTTTTGTTTACACTTCCGACGCGACGCTTTTTCCATAGACACATCCACAGACTAGGACAGTAGGACTTTTAAGAGACTTCCATAGACTATACACTTGAGACTTCCCTGGAACGTGCATCATTGTCTATGACTAATCAAATGGAACCACAATCATAACATCAAAGAGTAAATTATTATATCCATAACATTTTTCAGTTGCTTTGTTCTCGTCATACTACAAATTTATAATTATTTCTACCTAAATAATATTTAAATAACAGCTAAAATAGTAAATAAATATTTAATAGATAACCACAGAGCAAAAGGTATCGTGCGAGGTCTATTGACCTTGATGTTCATGTTAATTATTAAGTGTAGCCAGTTTAGGCTTCTTTTCGCCATTTAGGCTTAACACGCATTGCGATATTTATTCGCGCGAATAAACAATTTTTAGTACTATTTGAGTGCGATTTTTTTTCCGCAATGCGTGCAGTTTCATACATTTCCATAGGTCACAAAATGGGCGGAAAACAAATCGCGCGTATAAATATCGCAGTGCGTGCTATGCCTTAGGTTACACGAAAGGTTGTCGGGCCATTTTTTACAATTGGTCGCTTTAGGCTACTTGTTAGAGGTGAGACGTACTAGGCAAAATGCGTACTGAGTCTTGGAAGTACGCGTCCGCTTAAATACTTATTCCAAAAACTAGGTCCACGAGTATTTAGGCGTCTCTAGTTTATTGACGTTTCCATAGCTAGCGAGTCTTCGCAATATCGAGATCGAGTAGTCGCTTGTCGGAGTAATGTAATGGAGTATTTTCGGTTTATGTATTATTAACATATATTAGACTACGCGTTGGTATTCGTATCTCTTCAACATTTTAAAATTGTACACGCTTCTGTACATTTTCTATTTACTAAAATTGGTGAAGAGAGTGAAACACTTTGTTTTCTTGGCTTGACTAAATTATCTATCTATAATTCTAAACAAGTAACACATCAAAGTTAATTAAATATAACTTATTAATTTACGACATCCTGCACAAAAATTCTTAAATAAAATGTTATTGAAAACATTCCCTCATACTTTACAGGCTTATGACTGTCAGCTTATTTTATAAACATGATATTAATAGAAACATGTTTTTTTTGTTAAATTAAATAACAAACATCGCTAAACATTTTCAACTCTGCCTACCAAAGAAACAGTGATTCTCTTGGTATAGACATTAGGTTTAGAAACGCGAAACAAATAAATCGACTCGCAAACTTCGAGCTTAGAGCATTTAACTTCGAGTGCCGAACCGAACGTCTCCGAATGTCACCGGAACTGACAGAGTCTGTGGGTCACCCGCCGCCAACACTAGACGCGAGTATGGTAGTACGTGACCAATTGACCACCACGTCTCAAACGCCATACGCTTAAATACTCGAGACGCGTTTATGTGGTGCGCACGGAATAAGTCTTTAGACGTCCGGTCAAAAACCTATTCCAGTATCTACGTCTCACCTCTACTACTTGTCGTATCAAATTTGACGCAATATAATATGAATATTTCCTTCAATACTTCCCTTAGGAACCAAAATAATATCAATTTCAGTTACAATTGTAATAAGAGTGCAAGATGGCTGAATATTTTTTATAAAAAAAATAGGTACGTTGGCCATGAGGTGACTTCATATAATTTCAAAAAAAAAAACTGTCACTCGTGTACATTTTGTACTATTGTAGCTGTGATCATGGTCTTTTTATTATTAAAATGTTTTGAAAAAACCCGCCTAAGTATTACTGTTTTCTCGTTTTATTAATACAAGCAATCAGATTCGTGAAAGCTGAAAAAACAAATTTGCCAAGAATCGACCCATTGACGGTCGGTAATATTTTTGCTTAGAACTCAGATTTCTGGACTGCCGAGCTGAGTAATGTCAAGACTTCTATGGAAGTACAGTGGATTTGTTACTAAAATATGATAGACATAAAGGTGGAATAAGCATAAGGAAGTCGTACAAAACTATCTCATAACCTCCGCAAACTGAAAACTTAAAGAATGCAGATGCGTTTGCATCTGCATTACACGTGGTCTTTGGTTTGAACTTCGTTATGAGAGAGTAAACGTATCCAAGTGTCATGAAGTAAGCCAGTGAAAATAGTGGATGGTACTCTGATTGCAGTGATTTTTGGGATGAGATGTTAGAAGGCAAAGTCAAAGAGCGTGCAGAAGAAAAATTGGTGTAATTTTTTTTAAAAAAAGGCTCTTCAGTTCTGTCTGATGAGTATCTCAAGATTGCAAGGTCACAAGATGGTGGAATATATTAAATGTTCTCATTGAAATTAAATGCAGTCTACAGAACAAATAATCGAAAATAACCTCAAAGGCATATTAACAAAAAAATGCTTTATCAAGTACAAATTCAAACATTTTTTGCAAAAGTATATCGTAGTTATTTTTGTATCACCATCAGTGATTTGAAACATAGTAAGAAAGTAACAAAATTGCGTTTTTCTTACAATGATGAATACGTTACTTTATAGGCGAGCAATTACACTGAAATACACTATTTTTGAATGAATATACCTAGGTAAGCGTATCATTGCTTGTTGATGACACCTATTTCAAGATGGAGATAGATATATGCTGAGCTGTTTCACTTTCATGTATTAGTAAAAAAAACCTGTGACCGGTATTTTAGTTCTAAATCAATTGATCCATTTAATTTAGTGTTAAAATTTTATGATGGTAGCAATATCTAGCCATTGGGGTTTAAGGACCAAAGTTCGTTACAAAGATAAAATTAAACATTTAGAACTGTTTGTGATCGACGGAGGTACAACTTCTTTACTAGGTTATCAGAATTGAAAATAAAAATACCACAATTTAAAAAAAAACAATTACCAAAGGAAATTATGATAAACATAAAAGCTGACACTGCATTATTTTTGGTGAATTGGCTAAAGGGAACGTACCCATACTACGTGACAAATTTTTATCCCCCTACCTCTCTCGGTGACCACTCGTAGAATATTCCAAGACCCCTCATCCGCTCTAGTTTTCACGTAGTAATTCATAATTAGTAATTCATTTTGGCAAACAGAAAGTTAATAAAATAATAATTTTGCTCATATTTGTCTTTATTAATAGGGTGGTTGCCGTGTGACGCCAAAAGTGCGTTAAAAAGTGCCAAACGCTGCACGCCATATTAGAATATATCTCGAAACAGCGCGAATTTTATCTAGAGGATATTGACTACGAGACTAAAACTCCTCAAGCGTGGTATTTTGATAACCCCCCTAGACGTGTCACGTAGTGTGGGTACGTTCCCTAAATAATTATTCAGCATTGGTGTTTGCACCTACTCAAGAGATGAGGCACATGAAAGCTATTATAATTATGCTTTATTAAAAAAATGTGGAAATCTGAAAATTTGGGTCAGGTAATACCGTCTGTACAACAAAAAAGGAATTTCTAGTTGCTTTTTTTGTTGTTTTTGTTAGACTATTTTGTTTATATTCTGATCCATTCCTGGTAAAAATAGTCACTTTAGTACGATGCAGTATGTGATGATATGGAACACCACAATATGTTTTGTTTTGCCTCATAATTTTGTTATTTGACACGATCTTGTATACAACATGAACAGTCATATGAATATTCGAAAAAGAAAATCTTAATAATATAATCTTTTATGCATAGGTAAATGAAAAGGCAAAATAGCAAAATCATAGTTCGACGTATAGGTCTACCAGAATCTCATGGCAAATAGGGAAATAAAAAATTGTTGTGTGCAATACTGGGGAAATTGGATTAAACGATCTTGATACTGTTTCATTTTTATTTATGTCTTTAGCAGTAATGAACATGAGGTACCTATATTATAGTAGTCACAGGGGATCTTTGTATCTCTGAAGTTGGCCCTGCCAACCATTGCGTAAGAAACAGTTTGTCATCGAGTATACTGCATAGAGTAAGCGAGATGTCAAATGACATGCATAAGCGAGTGAAAGACTGCGCAGGGTCTTGCAACCAATTCAGAGACACAAAGACCCGCTGTGAGTATTATAGGTATGTGTATGAAGAATGTTGTTATACATCGGGTTCTTAACATAGGAAAATATGTCATGAAAAATAAATCATTTGTATATTAATTTATGTAATAATTTATTACATATCATTTATATCATATTAATAACTTAACACCTCATTCAGAACTAGAAAACGATTCCATGAACTCCACTGGCATTTCAAAAACTTGCATCTTTGTAGTTTTATGTCATCCCTCTCAATAAAATGGTTCTTTTTTATTGACATTTAACATATTCAAAACCAATCTCTTTATGTATAAGTCTGTAAAAAATAATAAAATTAATCATGTTACTTATAGCTTAGTCATTCATCATCATCAGTCTATATGCGTCCCACTGCAGGGCACAGATTATTACTTAATATTTTGCTTACCTCAAAGATTCTCAACCTCCGTTGAAATCAATATCTTGTCGAAGAATTAGTAACAGTTTCATTACTGTTGGCATTTCCTTCCGACCATCATTCGATGTGCCCTCACCTACGATTTACGCTATAATAGTAATGGAAATCCCTTTAAAGAAAATAAATAAATTAAGAAAAATATAACATAAACTAAAAGTATCAAAACAAGTCAGTCCAACTTACCGGTCCACTCTACGACGTGCTTTAAAATCAAAGATTGAGTTTATTTTACGCCTTCTTCTTCCCTTATTTTAAGATACACATTGAAAATAATATGTCTCGCTTGAGATCGAAGTGGATTTTTCGAAATTTTCACAAAAACAACCAATTTTCAAGAAGATATCACAAAGTCTCAGCAGCGGTTGACATATCTCGTGATTTGATTTGACAGGTGACAATTGACATTGCCATATTAAAATCACAATAAAAAAATGCCATGAGATTCTGGTAGACCTATACACGTCAACGTTGCTATATATTGTTAACATTGTCGTTTTTGGCTAAGAATGCCATCGTGCTGTTCTTTCACATCTTGGAATCTAAATAACATGTAATATAATAATTTCCGCACTACACTTCTAATACATTTTATAATTTTTGTAATTCAATTTGTGAAAAACAATATAAAGCGGCTATAAAGCGACTGTTCATGGACCAAAAAAGTGACAGATGTAAAAGCATAACAAACCTAACAAACAAAACTTTTTAGGAATACCAACTATGGGTACTGCATAGTTATAATAGCCAGAGTCTAGCATTCTCCTTACTAAGTAACTCTGGAAGCAATGAATTCGATTTGCTAAACAATTTTTATAATCCACTTGCAAGGGGCTAGTCTACTTATTGTTACAAGCTTTTGTTTACATGTTGAGGTATCTGTAAATAAAACTGAAAAGTTGAATTTGGCCCACTTCCCGGAGTCTGATTGAGCTAAAATTTGCAAAGCAATTTTTTAATATTAAAGGTTGTTTAAAAAAATAAGTTTTGAAACTTGTTAGATTATAAAATATTTACATGATGAAATGAAGATGTTGACATTTCCATGGGATATATTTGTTTATTATCATCCGATACAACCATTCTGCCTTTTTCTTGGAAAAATGCTGTAGTTTCTGCTGTAAATCTTGTGTTAGGGTAAATTAACGTTTTCTATCAGTCTGTCAGTCATATTTGGATTATTACATTAATAATTAAAAACAAAATCAGTAATTTCAAAACTGAAACGTCACTATAAGTTTTGTATTTTGCTCATTCACTTGGCACTTAAACTTAAAATTTTTACTTTTTAGACTGTTATTTTTATAGGCTGATTGACACCTACTAGATGTGAATCTTAAATGCACATTATAAACACACTTATTATTTAAAACATGATAGAAAGAATTTGGCTAATTTTGACGAAATGTTAGATGACTTGGGGTTTTCGGTTCCAATTCTGGCAACACCCCCGATGGTATCGAGTTCGAGAATCGAGACTCGAGAGAGTCCATCCGTCAGTTCAGTTCAGCAAAGTTGAGCAGCAGTGTTTCATTCAATGACGTTACTGACGTTCGTAAATTTTATGCTAGAATAAACGTCCATTTTAATATATTGTGATAAAATGGATCACTTGCGAGTGCGTGTGAACTTCAAATATGTAACCAGTGTGTTCCTTTTGGTGTTTGCTGTCGGCCAATCTACGAACGGTATGTCGCAACTTGCCTGCCCACGTAATGAAAACAATGCATCGTTTTATTTAAGTTGGACTCTCTGAATGCAGTTCCATCTAAAACTTTGCATACCTTTGGAGTGTCTGTTTCTTAGCGCGCTGCTTGTATTTTGAAACTTTTATTAGCAGAAAATAGTTTGTAGGTCACGATATAATTTTCGTGTCGAACTATGAAAGAATGAAAGAAGCAAAGGAAACCTTGAAAGCCTTCAAGCTGTTTTTTTTTATTAGCAAGTTTGATACGTCATCTGTCGTGAACAAATGGTTCGCGCTTATTTTAATATATTTTTTTCGTGTTATTTGAAATTACTTGTTGTTTTTGAATGTTTTTCTTCTTCAAAATAAATGCTGTGCACTTGTTACAAGCTTGCTATGAAACTTCCTTGCACCCTATGTCGTTAACATATTCAAAAGGTTAATTGTCGAGTTTCATATGAGCATTGGTAGGCAATTCTATGAACAGTAATTAATTATCTGACAATTATTGTTAGGATTCCCAGTGATTTCCTAATAGCTACTACCTGGGTGTCTTTAAGTCAAGAGTGAATAAGTTATTTCTAGGCAGGCATCATCAACCACATCATCGCATCTGGTGAGATAGTAGTCAAATGCGAAGCTATTAATAAAATAAAACAAATTGTACTCAATTGCTATCATCATTACATTTGTTTAAGTTAACTAAAACAAAAACTATTTTCAGATTACATTCTCACATTGTAACCAACTCATTAAGGTTCAAAACATGAAAAATAAACCACATTTAAGCACCTAGTTGCAAAGGAAATATTCAAATACTTTGGTTTGCTAAAGATTGTTATTGGCTAACATTTCCTGGATGCTATTACATTGGCCAACACTTTAGGTTTTGTGGAATAGCTGTTTTTTACTTTCATAATTGTTAATAGTTGTCTAATCTAAAAGGAATATTTGATAATTTATTGACATTTATCAGAACACTAGCTGACTCCCGCGGCTTCACTCCCATCAAAATTATAGCCTATGTTACTCGGGCATAATATAGCTTTCCATAGGTGAAAGAATTTTTAAAATCGGTCCAGTAGTTTTGGAGCCTATTCGGTACAAACAAACAAAAAAATCTTTCCTCTTTATAATATTGGTACAGATAAAACATAATCAAATCTAACTTACCATTCAACAATATTCTTAAAAAAATTGTTACACAAAGCAAGATTTTTATAATACTGTCTATGATAAGTAACTTATTAATATATATATAGGACTAGCTTCTGCCAGCAGCTTCGCCCACGTGAAAGTCGAAAATTATCCCAAGGAAACATGCCCGGGATAAAAAGTATCCTATATGCTATTCCTGACTATAGTCAATCTCTGTGCCAAATTTCATCCAGATCCGTCCATGCGTTTGAGCGTTAAGAAGTAACAAACACACACACACCCACAATTTTTTGGATTTACAATATTTGGGTGATAGTGTGATAGATGGACCCCCTTTTCCGCACTGAGACTCCCATTTGGTCCATTGTGCGTGCAGGCCTCCACTTTGTAAGAGGGAATGGACTATAATCCACCATGTGGGCCCAGTACAGGTTGGAGGATGTTAGTGATGTATCTTTGCATTTTTGGTTCTAAAACATGTCAGTTTCCTCTTAATGTTTTCCTTTACTGTTTTGAGAGCAATAGTGAAGAAATACTTTACACAAAGTAAAACGCATGCCTGGGTTCGAACCTACAATTATTAAGTCATGGCCATTACCACTGGGCCACCACTGTTTTGAAAGCAAAGTAATTTAAGCTTTTAAAAAGTAGCCTGTGACACAGAGCGACATTGTAGCTTTCTGTTTCGGAGAATATGTTTTACAAACAAACGTATAAATATATCTCTTTACATCATTAATCAAAAACCTGAACTTGGTAAGGGTTATGATATAATTTAAGGTCTCAATCAAATGGAAGATTATTACCTGGCTGCAAGGAAAGGTTCATGATTTTCGCGTGTATCTTGTATGTTTGTAACTATGTAATATTCTTTCTTACCTCATTTCATTCAAACAACTAGACAGATTTTTAGGCAGTCTTGACCAACCAAGTGTTCTTAGATCATTATTTTACTGCCCTTGTCCCATATCACTTGGGGTCGGCACAACACGTACGTGGGACACTCAGAAAGTTTTGCGAAACTAAAAAAAATTGTTCTATACGTACATATATTTTTATTAAATCTTTTCAAAGTACTTTCCACCAGCCTCTATACAAAGATTCATGCGCCTAAACCAGTTTTCAAAACACTTTTTCCAGTCCGCCGCAGACACCTCGTTTACAGCCTGCTCGAACGCAGCCAGCGCATCTTCCGGCGACGAAAATTGTATCCCTTTGAGCTGATTTTTTATTTTTGGGAATAAAAAGAAGTCACACGGTGCTAGATCAGGGCTGTAAGGAGGGTGACCCAGGAGTTTGACTGGCGTGCTGTCCAGGAAGTCCCTCGTTTTGAGTGCGGTGTGCGCAGGTGCATTGTCGTGGTGGAGCAGTAGCCCGCGGAGCCCTGTGTTTGGTCGCTTGTTGCTTATAACAGAGAAAACTTCTGGCAAACATTTGGTAGTATACCATTCGGCATTAATGCTTCTTTGATCCCGTAAGGGAATTGATACCAAGTGGCCAGTCAAATTAAAAAAGCTAGCGATCAAAATCTTACCCCCGCTTCTAGATCGCTTGACTTTGGTAGGCGTTGGCTCATTTTGAAACACCCAAACAGTCGACTGGCGCTTGGTTTCTGGGTCGTATTGATAAATCCAGGACTCATCACCTGTAACGATGTCGTAAACACGCCGAGACGAGCCTGCTTCAAATTTGTTAAGCATATCACGGCACCATTCCACCCGGGCCTGCTTCTGAGCATCGGTGAGGTTGTGCGGCACCCAGCGTGATACTATCCTCCTCACGCGAAGATGGCTGTGTAGAATCTCGTGAACGCTTCCCGATCCAATCTTCAATATGTGTTGAATCTCCTGATATGTAATTCGCCTATTGTCTTGGATTAAATTTTTCACTGCTAGCACGTTTTCTTCGGTAACAGCCGTCAAAGGGCGACCGCTTCTTTCGTCATCCCCCAAAGTTGGTCGACCGCGCTTGAATTCGTTATACCAACGATACACGGTTGCCTTGGAAGGGCCTTCATCCATGAATGCCATTTGAAGTCTATCGTACGATTCATCCGGTTTCAGGCGACACTTGAAATCGTATAAAATCATAGCTCTAAAATGTTCCCGGCGCAGATCCATATTTCAGTGAGACACAATACTTTGAATTAACTCGCAAAAAATGTGGAGGGAAATTTTGAAATTGGAACTTACTTATTTTTACTTATAAATAATCATATTTTCGAAAAACATTATAACTGGCCAGTCTCCCATATATAAAAACTTTTTTTCGCAATACTTTTTGAGGGGCCTGGTATTGTTCTTCCATACCGTCCTGTCCTCAGTCAAGCCGTCACGGACTCCCTTTTCTTTCATGTCACTCCTCACACAGTCCATCCATCTTTTCTTTGGCTGTCCCCTCCCTCTCCACATACCAGGGCAAACAGTTTCCTTACAACTTTTCTGTCATTGGCGCGCAACTTTCAACTTCCTCTAATATACTCATTTCTCACTTTATCCATTCTCGTCACTCCGCTCGTCCATCTTAACATTCTTATCTCTGCTACATGCAATCTCTTTTAATCCATTTTTTTAAACTGCCCAACATTCTGATCCATACTGTACGACAGGTCTAATCAAGGACTTGTAATTTTTCCCCTTTAACTTGAGGGCCATCCAAGTGTTCTAAGATAAATTACATAAAAAAATTGAAACATGGCGAATTTTGGGCGCTATATTGTGGGGTCCTAATATTTTCACCAATCAAGTGGGATATCAAAGTGAAGGATTTTTAAAGTTGTATTATATAAAAATGTTTTGTTTAAAAGTCATTCGAAAAAACATTGTAACAACTGCTTAAGAAGTGAACTAAAAATTACAAATACTATGACCACCAAAATCTATGAAGCTATAAAACTTGTAGATAAAAACGCTGTTCTAGTTTTCGGCGCACCATACTTGTACAATAAATTGTATATTTCAGATATCAATGTAGGTAACATTTAGTTTTTGTAGATGTTTTTTTCTACCTGCCTGAGGTCGATGAACTGAGATCAGGACCTCTTTTCGGTGCAGTGCGGCTCGACAAGTTCTGGTGACGTAGTTAAGCTCTTAAACTCAAGGTTGCAAGTTGCTTCCTCAAGTTTTGATATCGAGTCGAATGTTTGATTTGCTCGTAAATACTCTAGTCAGGTATGCTTTTTAGGGATCCGGACCCTTAGGCCGATATCTAAAACTCTGTTATAGTTCTCTGTCCGTCCGTCGATCTGTTAGACGGCTGCATCTTTGGAACCGTAATGAGTAATTGGAAAAAAGAAAAAATATTTAAGGTTCTAACACCCTTTAAATTTTCACAGAATGTGACGTGCTACTATCGCCTACGCCTACCTATCGCTACATAATGTTAAATCAAAAAACCCGACTGCTTCAAAAGCGAACTAAAAAGTCGTAAACAAGGAAAAATCATGCTGTGCAGTCGGAGGATACATATTCGCGAGCTGGTTGAACAAAATCTGGTGTATCCTCCGCCTGCACAGCATGATTTTTCCTTGTTTAGGTACGTCATTTTAGTTCGCTTTTGAAGCAGTCGGGTTTTTTGATTTTTTGATTTAACTTTTTTTATTTATAACTTTTTAGTTAAGTTTTTTTTCGAATTAGATACATTTAAACATATAAAAAACCCTTTATTTTGATACCCCACACGATGGGTTTTGAAGAAAAAATATTATTCCAATTTTAATGTAGCCAGTGACACTCGCAGGGTTGCTCGAATCGATTGACGTACGAATCATCAAAATCGGGCAAAGCGTTTAGTGTCGCCGCTGGAACGCCATATAGGAACATACATACATAGACTGATAAACACATTATCCTCCTTCAGCAGTCGGATAAAAATGAAGGCTTTCGGCGACTTTATCACTATATTTGTTTTTGCTCTATCGTAAAAACGGTAATACCTACATAGAAGCATCAACTTTGTATAGTTTGTGCTAGCACTAAAATAAAAAATAAAACCGGTCGTGTTCCGATCGGGCTCGCGTACTAAAGGTTTGTAATGACGCATACTTACCTCTGACAAATACTTAATTCTCGCACGCAAAACCTATAGATGTCTGCCCGTTGACCTAGAATCATTCAATGTTACAAGCAACAAGGGCGCCCAACAGTACGGACTACCGATCGCTTCGTATGCGATTCGCACTTGACAGGGTTTTTTTTGGGACTATCCCTTGATTTTAATTTGGCTTCTGAAACAGTTCTGCGCTGATATGACGTGTTGAACGTATATAATTGACATCAAGAGAAGCCAAACAATATTGAGATTGAAGCCAGAATACGAGCTAGAGTAAAACTATATTTTTGCGAAAGCAAACTGTCGAGCACAAAATACTTAGGTACATAGTTTCTAAGACTGTTTGTGATACAATTTCAGTAAAAGTACCAGGGGCCAGGGCCAATGCCCGTATTTTTGGGAAAGATTGTATAATAATCTTCATCTTCATATAATGTATTAAAACACCTTTAATTTATCTACATTTTCACTGGTTTTTGGCGTTGGTTCTGGCCGAGTTGAGATTGCGAGTTGAGATTGAACATCGTAGCTCAAACGGCGGCTTTTTAGAGGAAACATTTAAGACCTATCGACGTTTTTAGAATTGACCCTCCTTAGAAATATAGAAAACGAGTGTTGTAACGATCATGAGTAGATCTACATCTTCTGTATTAGCAATTATACGTTTGAACTCGGTTTTTGCTTTACGTTAAATTACGAGAATTCCATAAATGTTGTCAACATCTGAGGGGGAGCCTGTTGCTTGGTGTGACTGTCGATTACAGGGAATGGACAGCCAGTTCCATCGAAAACCTTTAAGAAAGGACCTACGTTCCTTAATTTAGGCTTCTACTGTACAGAGGTGAATTTAAAATTTGGTAACCCGGTCGACCGCAATATGCAGCAATATCAAAAATTGGCTCCAAATCGAAATTATGACAAAAACAAGTTGTATCACATCGGATTTTGCCAACCTATATAAACATTTTGTATGCCTGGTTGAAGATCGTTTAATATTTTTGGATCAAAATCAATGAAAAGGTTCACCCAACTTAATTTGAGTCGTGTTTCCGCTGTTGCTCCTTTATAGGCTGGCACTGCTGTCATTACCACATTGCTTCAAATTGGTTCACTTAATTTATTCGTAGGTGGCAATCTGCGCGATTGGGTACGTTTATCGGAGTAGGTATTTGCTTTTTTACTTTATTTGAGCAGGCAGCCTAAAGACAATGTAAGGTCGTCAACAAAAGAAATAAATACCCCGAACACTTAAGTTTTATTTTGCTTTGCATCATTTGTTGTGCATTATTTGTTCGGGTAGATTATTGTTTTCGCGTAATATTTGCTGGCGACAAGGTAAACACGTTGATAGGTTTAAAGGTGAAGTTTTTCAAGTATATGTACTTTGCCAGATTCTTGAATTTCGTTACGTCAAAATATATTCATCCCTTGAAAATATTTGCCAAATAAAATAATATAAAACCACAAGGTCGGATGCTGGGATGCTTGTCGGATATGCTGATTATTTATTCATGGTATTCAAAACTAATTTTAATATTAGTATTTAGTGTTATCATTATACTGTTTAGTTTACATTTATAGTACTTTTAATTGTTCTGAAATTCTCACCGTCGATTGCCACTAGTACAAGATTTTAAACTGCTTATTTATAATGTAGTAGGTAATAATAGCCATGTTTTCTTCTAAAGCTATACGATTTAATAAAGATTATAATATATAAAAAATAATCATCGCAGGCTTGCAAGTAATTAAAATGAATGGGAGGCAAAGACATTTTATCTCACAACCATTTCATACAAAGAACCCACCTCTGCGCGTTTTTGTTATGCTACCATATCCAATGTTTTATTTTTTTGGCATTTCCAATATTATGTTTCTTGTTTATTGTGAAACTTACGTGCCACTTCATTATGTTTATTTGTCATACGAATATATGATGTTGTTGTTATCTCGTTGTTTAAAAAAAAGTTTTTTTTAATATATTTAAAGCAGGTTATCTAAAAGTCAACAGCTGATTGCGAAAAAATACAGAGTGACGGCTAAGTAGGGTTACACTTTGACACTTTTTGATAAAGAAACGACGAGTGCAAGAGAGCATACCTACTGGGTAAATAAAAATTACGAAAATTCTCGAAAACACGTCGTGTTTTCACGTAAAAGATCCATAGCCTCTTAATTTCCAATATTAGAAACAGCAGGTTGAATTATTATTTTCTTACCAATCCAATCAAACCATAGCCACAACAACACCTCATATAACTAGTCAAATAACCCACCCCAAACAAATAAACACACACGCACACGCAGGTTAATTTAATATTCCCAAGAAAATTTTATTTAATTTTTGTCGTCTGTTAGCCATTAAATAAAAATAATGCCAGCATATATTACTGTCATTCGAATTACTGTTCAGGCAAGCTAATAAATATGTATGTAAAAGAGATATTTTACCTATATTTTGTTTAAGAATATATTTCATTATCGAACTAACAGATTATTAGGTAGGTAGGTATGAAAAAAAAAATCTTATTAGTCTTTTTAGATAAATTTGTTTACGTTTTCATTGTTCTGGTCACGAACTGTTTATTGACAAAATCTGTAGGTCATTGTTTCAAACTGCTATGCTGTGCAGAGTTGAACTTTGTTTTGTAGACTTAGTAGGGAACCAGGAATACCACAATGAAACAAGTATTTTAGATTGAAGCTGCTGAGAAACGTGTTGACGCTAGGACGGTGTGTTGTAGAATGACGGCGGTGCGCGTGGGCGGCGCTCTTTTATAGTTTTTCGCGCGTTGCCACGTCTTGTAAGTTGTGTAGTGATTGTTTTACAGAATGTATGCAGCATTTATTGAATAATCATCAGTTTTCAGGTAAAATAAAGGTCCTTATCACTACAGAATACAAAGAAATCTTATAGATTAAAATTAGACAACAATTAGACAACAAAAGGGGCTTAACACTATAGATTACAAAGGAATTTTATAGGTCAAACAATGAGCAATAATCAGGTAACAAAGAGCTTAACATTATTGAATACAAAGGAGTCTTATAAGCTAACAACAAAAGATAAAAATAAAGCAAAAAGGTTTCACATAATGAGATACAAAAGAATATTATAGCTAAACATTACGGACTTAACTTAAGCTGTTATTTACAATCTCCCCCTCGTGCGCAAGCACTAAACCTAGCGGTTTTAGTCCGCTGATGTGATAACGATAAGGCGAGAGGCCGGGCGACGGATTAGGCCAGCTGCTGTTCGTACTTCTGTCACTCGGACGCGTCCATCTGGGCCTGGGTGAACTTTGACGATTTCTCCTCTCGGCCATACTCCTCTGGGCAATGTGTTATCAGCTATAATCACAATATCTCCAATCTTTAGGTTTTTGTGTTGGGGGTTAGTGTTGGGTCGAGGCATCAAAAGAGGTTTGTATTCTGCCGACCAACGTGCCCAAAACGTATCAGCTAATGCCTGAGTGGTTTTCCATGAATGTGCATCCCATTGGGTTTCTTTAAATGAGCCAAAGGGTAATAATCCACTAGAGCGTCCCATAATAAAATGATTGGGAGTCAGCGCCTCTTCGTTTAGGTTAGGGTTCACCGGGGTCAATGGCCTTGAGTTGATCATATGTTCGGCTTCTAACAGTAATGTGTGTAAAACTTCGTCAGAGGGAAATCTTTCTTTCAAGGTAACTTTTAGAGCTGTTTTTACTGATCTGACAAGGCGCTCCCAGGCGCCTCCCATGCTTGGGGCACCTGGTGGTATCTTCTTCCAGGTGATTAGCTTCTCAGATGCATAGGCGTTCAAGCTTTGGTCGTTGCTTTGTATGGCTTCGTTTATTTCTTTTTCAGCGCCCACGAAGTTAGTTCCGTTGTCGCTGTATATCACGGTCGGTGTGCCGCGGCGCGCTATCATACGTCGCAAACTCATAATCATGGCGGAGGCCGTGAGGGATGTGGCTAACTCCAGATGAACTGCGCGTGTGGTGAGGCACGTGTACAGTGCGCCCCACCTTTTTTCATGCCTTCGTCCGACCGTAACATGCATTGGCCCAAAATAATCCACCGCGGTAGCTGTGAAAGGTGGTTGGTTCTGGGCCAGCCTCTCAATTGGTAAGTTGCCTAAGGGGATTTTAGAGGGGTTCCCTTTATAGGTCCGACACCATTGGCATTGGTTGCATATGTAGCGTATAACACTGCGCAGTCCTATTATGTGATATCGTTGTCGTAGCTCATTCATGACAGTTTGATGGTTGCCGTGATTGAAGGTTGTGTGCGTGTGATGCACCAACAACTGCGTGAAGCCTTCTTTGGCATGTAGGACTGGTAGGTTGTGCTCATCTTTAATTCTGCTGTCTAAACACAGGATGCCATTGCGGTCGACCTTCACGGAGAGCTTGTGGAACGGTGACTTCTTCGGTGGCCGCCGCCCAGCCTCTATGGTTGTGATGTCTTCGGCAAATGAGTTATATTGACTTCTTCTTACGAGTAATAACTCTGCGAGCTTAATGTGGTTCGGTGTAAGCTCATTCTTTGTGATTCTTTTGAGTAGTTTGGCTTTAAATACCTCAGCGGCGAGGAGAACGGTGGCAGCAACACGTACTAGTCGTATGTACTTTGAGAAACGTTCTATCTTAGGTAAGTAATCACTAACGTCATGCCTAATAGTTACGTGAACTTGTTTTAATACTCTTTCCTCCCCAGTGGGGGGTGACGGCGCTATTACCTGTTTTTCCTGCGGCCAGGTTGTGGGGTCGCCTTTAATAAACTCTGGTCCCGAGAACCACCTATGTTTTGAGTTGAAATTGGCAGGAATGCCCTTGGTTGCGTCGTCCGCTACGTTATCAGCGCTAGGTACCCAGTGCCAGTTTGCTGTAGTAGTTAGACTTTCGATTTCAGCTAGTCGGTGAGCAACAAATGATTTGAATGTGCGCGGGTCGGATTTAATCCAAGCTAATACAGTTTTTGAGTCAGACCAATAATGACATTTTATTATTTTATATTCGGACTCGCGCTTGACCGATTCGGCTAATCTGCTGCCTAATACTGCTGCTTGAAGCTCTAGACGGGGTACTGATATGGGTTTTAATGGGGCCACTTTGGCTTTACCTACTACTAATCGTGATGTTTTGTTACCATTTGCTTCTGAACTGACGAGGTATATTGCTGTGGCGTACACTTTTTCGCTCGCGTCGCAAAAAATGTGTAGCTCCCCTTCGCCAGAGAATGTCGCAGGTATGTAACGATCTATTTCTAACTTTTTTAATAGTTGTAAGTTTTTTATAAATGATAGCCATGTTACGTGATGTTCGGCCGTGATGGGTTCGTCCCAACCTATACCACTGCGCCATATCTCTTGTATGAGGCATTTACCTATCATCGTAATTGGTGAAACTAAACCTAGCGGGTCGAATACTGACATTACCGCGCTAGTTACCTGTCGCTTGGTAGGCAGAGTATCGCCTTGAATGACGTTCGCGGGAGTATTTCGTAGGTTGACGTTAAAACCTAGCGTATCGCGTGCGTGGTTCCATATCAGGCCTAAAGTTCGCTCCGTATCGCTTTTACCTAGCGTGGTCGTATCGGTGCTGCGCGTGTCCGTAACATCACTTATCACTTCGGGTACGTTCGACGCCCACCCACGTAATTCGAAAGATGCTGCTAAATGCATTTCGTGCATTGAGTTTATTACTCGCTTCGCTTTCGGTGTTGAACGCGCCTAGGTAATCGTCCATATAAAAATTACGGACAGTAGCTTTCGCAGCCTCTGGATGTTGTTTACTGTGACATTCTGCGTTTTTATTTTTTACGTAAATGGCAGTACAGGGTGATGACGCTGCCCCGAATATTAATGACGTCATTCGGTACTCTTCTGGTGGCTTTTCTCTATCTTCACCCCTCCATAAAAATCGTAGACTGTCACGATCCTGTTCGGTTATTTTAATTTGTAAAAACATTTCTTTTATATCGGCTACGACCGCGATTTTGCCTTCTCTGAATCTAACTAATACACCGAATAATGATTGTAACAAATCTGGGCCTGCTAAGAGCGCGTCATTTAAGCTCCTTCCCCCGTATTTGGCTGCTGCATCGAACACTAGACGTACTTTGCCTTTCTGGGGGTGAATGACCGAGAAATGTGGCAAGTACCAGCTGCGTAGCGATGTGGCCGGAGACTCTATTTTTTCAGCGTAGCCTGACTCTATGAGATTGTTTACCTGCCTACTGTATTCGGTTTTTAAATTTTTATTTTTGTCTAGTTTGGTTTCTAGGCTGTACAGACGGTTGAGAGCTTGTTTTTTGTTATTTGGCATTTCCTCGCTGTCTGTCCGCCAGAGTAAACCTGCTTCGTATCTATTACAATTTTCCAGCTTTTTACATGTTTTATCTAGAATAGCTAGGGCCCGCTGGTCTGGGTCAGACTTTGGTTTTCGTGGCTCTATACCTAATGATTCTATACTGAAAAAATTTCTAATTAGTTCTAGTGCGGGGTCGTCGGTCTGTGTAGGTCGCACGTGATTTATTATCGCTACGGTGTTACGCGGCCTCGAGTCTTGCCCGTGCAGTACCCAACCTAGCTTAGTTAACGATGCTACGGGCTGGTTTTTATTTCCGACACGCAATTGTCTGGACGTTATTAAATGCCAATTATCCTGGCCTATTAATATGGTCGGTTTTCCCATTTCGTAGCATAATTCATCTTCAATTTCGGCTAAGTGACTGCACTGCCGCACTAACTCATTGCTAACTTCTTGTGGAGATAAGTTTAGATTGCCTATAGTGCTTGCATTCATAGTTTCTATGTTTCTGTTGCACAGACCGCGAATTGATAATTTTACATGGCACGATTCCGTATCGTCTAATCTATTTCCTCCTACTCCCTCTAGTGACAAGAGCTGGCCGCGTCCCCTAGGTATAACATTGTCCGCTACGTCTCGTTCGACCAACGTCATGGTTGATCCTTCATCTAACAGCGCGTGGGTGCTAACTGTACCTATTGGGCCGCTTAATTCGACCGGCACTATTTTTAGGTAGGTATTGGATTTATGCAAGTGATTGATTGAGCTTACGTTGCCGCGTGCGGGCGGAGATGTCTTATCGTTGCCATGCAATAGTTTATGATGCGCCGCTTCGCATCCATTTACTCCACAAGGTACATATTTACATTTAACTGGTCGCCTATGTGAATCACCTAAACATCGGAAACACATCTTATTGCTTTTGGCCGCGTCCCATCTTTCGCTTACTGTTAGCTTTGAAAAGTCCGCGCACTCGGTAGCACTGTGATTGCCTGCGCAAATAATACATTTACTTTTTTCCGAGTGCGTTGATTCTGCTGACGGTCGTGGTTTTTGATGTGTTTTCGACGTTTGTTTTTTATTAGATGATTTGCTTAATGAGGCTACTGTTTTACGCGACGGGTCGTCATCTGCTTCCGACTGACAAGAGCTATCACTGTCTACGTCGTTCCGGCGAGAGTGGCTCTGATGACGTGTCATGTTTATTGCGCGGGGCTTTTGTTTTGTTTTGCGTTCGTCTTGCGCAGTTTCGTATGCGAACATAGCGCCGCACTGATCAGCCATGTTATTTAGGAATCTGGATAGTAATTCTAACTCGGGCGCTCCGGCATGCGCTGATCTAAACTCGTACCATTTATATTTTAGAATTATACTTAGCTTGTTTACAATTCTGTTTACTAATTCGGGTGAATATAAATACTGCGGTTGTTTAAGCGATTTTATTGCCGCTACTGCGTTGGCTACTTTGCTCGCGAAACTGCTGACGTTGCGTCCGTCTTCTGACATTCGTGGCATGCGTTTTATGTTCTCGAGTTCGGAGAGTACGAGTAATTCTGGTCTTCCGTACCGTCTTTCCAACGTGTCAATGATTTCGTACGGATCCGATACCGTGAATAATAATGCTCTGACTGTTTCGCGAGCGGCGCCACGTAGCGCTTTTCGTAAACGAGCTACATTTTGTACGTCTGTGAACATGGTTTCTGTGTCCATAAAAACTGATTTAAAAGCCATCCACTCTGCTATTGTTCCGTCGAAATGGGGAAGTTCGTGAATGAATTTCGGTGCCGCTGAGTCTGATCTATTGGAATTTACCGCTTGCATTATCGCGTCGGCCAACATTGACATGTCGCTGCTATTATTTTTATTTCGAGACATGTTTTCACCTTCGCGTGGTTCATTCCTACATATGTTGGGTGGCCGCGTGCTTTGTTCCGGGATTCGAACGTTGTCTAATATTATCGGCCTACTGGTTACGCGTTGTTCCGAAATCCAACCCTCAACACGTGACTCTTCATATCTGGACGGCGGTTCCGCGTCGTTGGAGTTTTCTAGTTCTATTCTAGCTATCTCCAAACGACTTAACGCCGCGGCGGATGCCGCCCTAGCCTGTGCTAATTCGGAATTGTGTAACTCTAACTCGGCTTTTAACATAGACAATCGACTACTCGTCCTTTCCGTAGGAACATTTACTACTGTGCCTGGCGCACTCCTAACTTGTGTATTATTTAAATCGACTTCCGCGTTTCTATCACTGGTCATTCTATTTGCCCTACCTTGACTGTGTGTGCTTTCTTCGCCTGCCGTTTCCTCTGTGCCGGTGCCTTTACTCCACGTTTCCGTTTCTGTAGAGCCTGACGCCGGCGTGGCATCTGTGGCGGGTGTGGACTTGCCTGAACGCAATATTCGTGCGTTATCCATTGCGCACGGGGGGGTCCCTAACCTTATTTTTACTTATATCTAACACTTTTCACTTTCACTTTCACTGAATACTATTCTTCTGTGCGTAGCCTACCTTGCCTATCTGCCTGGCCGGGCTTCTACCGCGGTGATGCCGACCAAGAATGGGAACGATAAAGGAAGGGAGGGTAAGGAAAACCACCCAGCAGAGGATGCGGGCGCTTTTAGGTGCATCAGAGTACGGTAGGAGTAATCCACACTCGTCGTTGCGTGCCAACTCGTGGCCCCAAAGCGTTCCACACCTTACCGGCGTGGCTCTTTTGCCACAGTTTCTGTACGTTTGGCCGTTTATCACCGTTAGGTGGCCGTGTACGTGGTGGAATTCAAGTATATTAGCAGTGATTAGGTGAATCAACAACTAAAACTCGCGCGTTCGTGTTTCTTTCTTCAGTCAAGTATATTAGCAGTGATTAGGTGAATCAACAACTAAAACTCGCGCGTTCGTGTTTCTTTCTTCAGTCAAGTATATTAGCAGTGTTTAGTTGCTAAAACTCGCGCGTTCATGTTTCTTTCTTCAATATTTCAGGCTTGATTGCAGTGATCCGGCGAACGAAGGACCATTGTTTCAAACTGCTATGCTGTGCAGAGTTGAACTTTGTTTTGTAGACTTAGTAGGGAACCAGGAATACCACAATGAAACAAGTATTTTAGATTGAAGCTGCTGAGAAACGTGTTGACGCTAGGACGGTGTGTTGTAGAATGACGGCGGTGCGCGTGGGCGGCGCTCTTTTATAGTTTTTCGCGCGTTGCCACGTCTTGTAAGTTGTGTAGTGATTGTTTTACAGAATGTATGCAGCATTTATTGAATAATCATCAGTTTTCAGGTAAAATAAAGGTCCTTATCACTACAGAATACAAAGAAATCTTATAGATTAAAATTAGACAACAATTAGACAACAAAAGGGGCTTAACACTATAGATTACAAAGGAATTTTATAGGTCAAACAATGAGCAATAATCAGGTAACAAAGAGCTTAACATTATTGAATACAAAGGAGTCTTATAAGCTAACAACAAAAGATAAAAATAAAGCAAAAAGGTTTCACATAATGAGATACAAAAGAATATTATAGCTAAACATTACGGACTTAACTTAAGCTGTTATTTACAGTCATTTTATAGCTCGAAACAAAAAACATCTACTAAGTGTTTATAGTTTGGGTCATAAGTGCATTATACTGTAGGTCAGTGATTCTCGACATATGCCTACGGCACGGGGTTGTTGTCAATATAGAACTCGAATCAATAAATATAGAACTCGAATCAATATATCGGCACAGCCTTTTCCCAAGCGTGTTGGGGGATGCAGGTAATTACAAGTATTTAATATGTAATGAATTCGAAATAATATCTTGTTCTTATTTATTTCGAAAAAAAAACATGTTTCACAAACATATTTTTATTTCGAAATAATTTCATATTTTTTGCACACCTTTTAACCTAGCCGTTACTAAGGACTTAAGGAGTATGCTTTAGAAAGTAACCGTTTTACGGCACTAAAGCGGATTAATGACCTTAACGAGCTTTCCGAGGCGCGGGGAGTCTCAACCTCAACCATTCACAGACTTCAGCAAGCGTTGCTTAACCTCACAAATCGAACCGTGCGACTGTTATCTATACTAATATTATAAAGAGGAAAGATTTGTATTTTTGTATGTAACAAAAAAACTTCAAAACAACTGAACCGATTTCAAAAATTCTTTCTCCGTTGGGAAGCTACACTATCCCCGGGTGTCTTAGGCTACTTTTTAACTCTTTATTTCCACGGGAACAGGAACTACGCGGGTGAAACCGCGAGGCGTCCGCTAGTTGTTTACATGTATAGAGGAACTCTTAGGAGTTCTAATAATACATCAACATGTAAGATTCTAATTATGAGTAAAGTAAAATAGCTTCCTCTTTGTGTGTCAATTGGTCTCAATTTTGCCCCACCAGAATATGGCCACCTGGACAGCTCTGTCGTTGGCCTCGTTTTTCGTGGAAAGTGCAGGCGGTTGTGCATATCCTGTGAAAGGGACACATACACCGTGTTTGGGATGCCCCAAGGATACCCCATTATACCATAGTGTCTATGCAGCGACCAATCTGGGCCCTCAATCGGTTCCGAGATTACAAAAGCTAACGGCCGCAGATAGTAAAGTCAGTCGCACATCATTGGTGCCAGTACTAAACCATAAGCTAGCGGCTTATTATATTGAAACGACGTAGCTCAATGTTTAAAGTTACCACTGACTGACGTGTGGTCGTGTACCAATGGTCTATATAAATTATATGGATTCTAGTACTCTTCCCTTGCTTGGACGTGAGTAAAGCAGTAACGCTCGCTCCTTGTACAACACGAATCATTATGTGACTTGCCTACACGTATCGTTGCCGGATTTTACAAGATCGCAAGATAAATAAGTATAAAGTCCTTGCTAGGTCACAAATATCAGAATTTTGGTTTAATTGGTTATGCTTGCCTTGCTTCAAAGTGTATTCAAAACATACGGCTATAATAAGGCCTTAGGCAGAGAGTCGACTGATCACAACAATACAGTTTTCAGTCTTTTAAAATAAAAAGTAAAGAAAGCAATGCAAATACGCGCACGGTTTGAATTCAAACTCTTATTCTGTTCTTCCACAATTTTGATGTTGCACTGATTGTATTGCTACCGTATGAAAACATATAGTTTGGACATGAGGCTCTACACAAGTCTCATACGATCTCAGCAATAGCGAAGGTCGAAATACAAAAAGGAGAATGCTCATCGATGTATGGAATCCCGTACCAAGCTGCATCAAAATCAAACTTTGTTTTTTATAGACTACACTGACCATGTTAACTCCTACAAAACTTCTTTTTTAAAACAAAGCCCGGATTTTGGAGTTATTTCATAAAATCGAAAATAACCTAAAAACTAGGTATATTTTGTTCGACACTATCAACGACGTATTTTATTATAGACACGTTATACATGAACGTTATAGTTATTTATGAAACAAAAGAAACCATTACTGGTTAGTAGATTCATCAAAAATCGATTCTATTCCATTCTACATCTTTATGACCGGCAGCTGTGAACGGCCAATTAACTATAGATAAAATAATGATACATAATCTTGTATAAGTAAATGATAAGATTCTATTCTAGTTTTTTTAATTAATGTAGAATTGGAAACGTATAATGTTTTTACAGTGATCATGACACTTTCAAAAATCAAGGTTACGTTAATCATTTATCATGTGAAACGGAATGTCATTTATAGAGAGTAAAACAATATCCATACTTTTAAATTTAAAAGTAAATTCCCTATTCAAAAATCAAATCCGCTACGCTACTTGTCGTAAAAAATTATGAAACTAATTACTATAAAATTTTGGTCTTGATGCGTGAGACTTTTTGGTACTACTTTTGGTCATTCTCCTTTAAGGGATAGCTCATATATTTCTATCTAATTTCTATATAATTTTCACAGGTGATGTATTTCTGTTGCTGCTATAACAACAAATACTATAAACAGAATAAAATAAATATTTAAGCGGGGCTCCCCACAACACAATTTGCAGTTTTTTGCGATAATGGTACGGAACCCTTCATGCGCGAGAGTTGATAGAATGTCTCTTTTCTAAAGCCTATGGTGACTTTTAACTCGTTAATTTGTCGATTGATGTGATAAGCCGATGTTGTTTGCGTAAATGGCTAAAGAAACGTCTGTCTTGCAATTGCAAACATACCCAACTTACAGACTAGTTGCTTGAGTTGGACGTCTGGAAGCACGTGTGTGTCTACAAGCTAAGTCACCGGTTCCACGCCAGAATTCATGTCGTTACTACACACGAACTGTGTACACTGCCACGCTGCTGAACAAGAGTCTGCGCTAGACAAAATTCTTGCATATTCCCGATGAATTTTCTTAGCGTGTACTAGCGGCCTTGGCTAAGCTGCTGTTTATAATATAAATAGTATTTAAGCGAGTCACGTTCGGAGAATGCAGCGCAGCATGTAATTACGTACATACGAGCGCTCATCTGCACATCCTCATTATACTAATATTATGGTATTGAATATATCTCGGACCTTTGGACCTTAGCTTGAATTTATGCATAAACAGACTTATGGCGGGTCTCCGCAATATTATCTGTGACGCCACGACACGTAAGTGTGTTAACACTTACCTGTCAAAGATAATATAATACCATAGTGGCGTGGCGTGGCGCCTTCTGACGCAGTTGATGAACACAACGCACAACAATTTAGGCTACAAAAGTCGTTGTGTTATGATGTAGACTGGAACAGAATCGTTTGATTGGGGGATCCCGCGCCATGCCACGCCACGACACGTGAGTATGTTTCCAGCTTTAGAATTTATCCTGGGTTAAAAAACAACACATTTTCGCAATAAAATGAACCAGTCATAATACCTAATAATGTATTATGACTGTTCGAACATTAAACATGTGTTTTAATTTTAATATAGTCATTTAGACTAAAGATTTTCATATGAAAACAAGTGACAAACTGGAGACAAAACAAAAGGAAAAAAATGGATAGTACCTCTGGTTTTCCTTGTGGTGACTCATAGTTATTTGAATGTCTATATAACTCACCCCCTTGTGGCTTAATGCAAAGGAAATACGTCCATTGATGAGTAACCAATTCGATAAGGGTTGGTAATAAGTACTACGCTGCCGTCCTCTATCTAGAGTGTCACTATCTGACAAAATTATATTTTAAGTTATAGACGAAAAATAAAAAACTGCGGTATCATAAATAAACGATGCTGTATATTAACTATAAATCTCAATCATAGATCAATCACTCCCATCTCAAACACAGTGCCAGTGTGGGGCCCCGTCGCAGGATATGCCCCACCTCCTTGTCTGCCCTTCGTGCCCAGCCACCTGTACCTTTCAGGACTTGAACGTGGCAAATGACAGACCGGTCCAGGTGGCTACTCACTGGTCAGACAATATTTGAGAGCGGTTGAGTAAAAATTTGAGTTTATCGGCACGAAAAGAAGAAGAATTAAATTAAACTATAAATCATATGTGGAAAATAAATCAAATGTCAAAAAATTTTACTAATTCCGCACTTCAGAATAGGCGCATTGTTAATTATAATTAATTACTTAATCTTATCAAAAATAATAAGGTATGGACACATAGAAATTTGGGGCGTTTTAATTTTTATACGGAATCTATTGATAGTAGATAAATACTGCTAAGAGAGATCTCAAAATCACCCAAATGTCATATATTGACACTCTTCCAGTATAGTACGGCAGTACGGCATTAAAACCTCTTCACGCGGTGACAAAATAATGTCTCGGTAGACGTTACTAAGTTACTCAAAAGCGGTGAAGAAAACATGTATCAACTATCAACGTCATTTCAGGAAATGTGCTCGACCTTAGTGATCCATGATCCGTTTCATTACTTCTGGTTTATAAACTCAATCTTTCAATGAACCTCTTTATACATTAGAAGCTTAGTGTTAACAATGTTTAAACCTTCCCCCAAACATTTCCTTTTCACGTGAAATTTTGAGCATAAATAATCGATAGAGTCTGAAAAATTCCACGCGGCACTATATGGTTAGCTGTATGTGGAGTATACAAAGAAACTGTCTCGACGTACTGTACTCTTTATTCTGATTATTTGATTTATCAATCGATATCGATTGATTATTAGATGGTGATCTATCTATCGCCGTGGAACGGAACCGAACGCGCTCGATTTACAAAAAATAATCGGTATAATCAGATGAAACACGCAAGTTACGTGGCACGGTTTCTTTGTATGGGATGAGGCATCTGTATGCTAGTATTATATTATCTGTGGTGGAGTGTAGTGATGATTTTGATGGTAATTGAACGCGTGTTTTTAATTATGAAATACGCAAACAATGAGCAACTGTCAGCTCGTAAGACGTAAGAGGCATGAACGTGTCTCGTGATGCACATTGTATACTTGATTAAAAACAACTGTGAGTAAGCAAATCCATTGTGAGTGGAATTTTAAATAAATACTATTAGTAATGTCGTTATCTGTCAAGTTCCTTGTATTTAAACGTATATGCGCATGTAGGATATAAAGTACGCACAGTTTGACCTAGGGACGTTAAGTTAGGAAAACACTAACATTCTTTATACAAGAGAGTTGTGAAAAATCTTGTTTTGTCAAAAAAAATATTTAAATATGGCTAGCTGATCCGCGAGGTTTCGCTCCCGTCATTTAGCTACCTACCTATTCTACACTACCCTACATACCTACCTACCGTACCCTACCCTACATACTCACCTACCTACATACCCTACCTACCTTACCATACCCACCTAACTAAAATCCTTTTTTTTTTGCCAAAATCCTATGTCCTTCTCCAGGATGTTATCTATCTCCTTGCCAAATTTCATTGAAAACCCTTCAGTAGTTTAGGCGTGTAAAGGTAACAGACAAACAAAGTTACTTTCGAATTTATAATATTAAAATTACTATGGATTTAAATGATAATTATTTTCGGCCATGTTTGATCTACAAAACAAAACATAAACTAAGTAATAAAAGTAAAATTTCAAAATATAAAAAACCCCCGACACATTTTTCTTGCGAAAACACCCCGATTCAAACAGTAAAACGCCAATTACTTTTAAACGGCTGGAACGATTTTATCCAAACATAGCTAATCACACTCTCGACAAAACCACATTTCAAACAAAAAATAACTAAATCAAAATCGGTACATCCTTTTAGGAGCTAAGATGCCACAAACAGACACACAGGTACACAGCAACACACGTCAAACTTATAACACCCCCCTTTTTCCGGCGGGGGTTAAAATAATAAGTTAGAGTAAGTATCAATAGTAATAATGAGCGGCCACTCGATGCCGACACACTATTAATCACAAACAAACATAGGGAGTCAACGGCCACAAATTAAACAGTACGAGCAACAACGTACGTTATAATTGAAAAGACAGGAAATAACCTATTGTGAATTATACCATAGTGCTAGTTCTCACACTCGCACTAATTTCTGCGTGTTATGACTGCAAAATGTAATCATAACACTGGTCAATGACATGTGTGACTGTGAACCACGGGTTATCCAAATATTTGTTAAGTTCTAGCACAATTATCCTTATAGACAATAAATACGTAAAGATAACCTCTTATGAATGTGAACTGTTATCTGAAACTGTTTTTTTTTTATTAATTGTCTACGGTATTTTACAATGAGTGAGACTGTGTCATCGTCTATCTTCAATTCAGTTTCCTTTTGTTGGTGCTACTTAGATTCCGTTTTGTCTGAGCTGTTTCCTTATTTGTACTGCTCGTTGTTTTAAATTATAGTAAGACTACCAGGATATCAACTGTAGGATATAAACTAGCTAGCTACCAATTGTGGTCAAGGATAGCAGATAGAAGAATACTCAAAGAGTAAATAATAAATACTCACTTTAAAATCACACACCGATTTATTTATTCAACAATCAGTTTTATAATTAAATATAGATTTTTTCGTAGGTACTCTTTCGTAATACTTAATCTCCAGAGGTTTTCATCCAAAAACGAACCCTGGTCAAACTAACTCCAAAAGCCCGCCAACATTTTCCGCCGCCTCTCATTCATAATTTTTTATTTTTTCTTTTGTTTTTAAAACGCGGCATCGATTATTCGACTGTATTGCAAAATGTTGCCATAGCGAATTATTTTAGAAATTAAATCAAATTAAATTAAAAAAAAACCGGCCAAGTGCAAGTCGGACTCGCGCACGAAGGGTTCCGTACCATTTTCGTAAAAAACTGCAAAAAAAATCACGTTTGTTGTATGGGAGCCCCCCTTAAATATTTATTTTATTTTGTTTTTAGTATTTGTTGTTGTAGCGGCAACAGATATACACCACCTGTGAAAATTTCAACTGTCTAGCTATCACGGTTAATGAGATACAGCCTGGTGACAGACAGACAGACAGACAGACAGACAGACGGACCGCGGAGTCTCAGTAATAGGGTCCCGTTTTTACCCTTTGGGTACGGAACCCTAAAAAAACACCTAACAAAATCAAGTCGTCAAAGAATATCTTGTCTGTCTATTCAGAGATTTTATGCAATAGCCTCCTCTGGAGTCTATGTAATTAGTCGATTGATGGGGTCAAAACCTATGCCTTGCCGAATTCACTTCCGCAAGGCTGTAGGAGTGGATATTTTTAAGTTAAAGAGTTTAATTCTGGAATATGTAATGTGACTACTGCTTACCTTACTGTATCCTCCTAGTAGCTGTTTGTATAAGTTCAAACAGTAGGTTGTTGTCGTCCATAGTTGAATGACAGTGATAGGTATGTACGATATCCGCCCCGTTTGTAATACGTACAGTCGCGGAATTAAAAAGTAAAGAACTTTTAGGAACATTTCTTCCTCCAACCCATGCCATGAGACTTAATTCTTCCGTCGGGTGTCTTGCCGATTTTCAACATTATGAATGTAAATAACAGTTCAAAAAGGTGACGAGTGCCTGCTATAAAGGAAACTGCATAACCTTTCATTGTCCCCTTAGAGCCCCCGCAAACTACAGACTTCTCATCGGCCGATAGTTTGATCGGGTCTTTAATCAGTATGAGGAAGTATGCAAGTGCATATTACAACGATTCGTTAATTAATATTATTTTCAAGCCGACCAAATTATAGGTAGATTTGCGGGGGCTTTTAGTACAACAGTGCATTGAATGAAAGTTACATAGCATGTGAGAGTCCATTTAGCGAAATAAACCCACTTAATGGCTGTAGGCGATGCCATTTCAACTTGTCACATACTGATTGTGATCCGGCTTTAATGATATGATTACTTCTGATGATCCTGTCTGACCTACTAAATCAACTCAAGTCTAACATAATATCACGCCTGTATTCCCCGAATGGTTAGGCAGATGTTTACCTATAGCACACCTAAATTCCGTTTTTTTTACGACCCACGGTCTCATGTAATAGCGGGCAACCCAATTGCCATCAACCGGTAGCAAATCCAGACTCCGGGCTGCTATTGACAAATTCTAGATCTGAAAACCCAATAACACTTAGCCTGACCCGGAACCGGAACCCAGGGGGTCTACTCCCCAACATGGTCAACGAAGTTTCGGGCCCGTCTGAAAGTACTCCGGAAGTTCGGAGAGAACCCTACTCCGCAATGATTAAATTTTTCTGACGGGTAAAAACACATCGGGAGTAGGTATGCCCGTATCGAAGGCTGAAACTACGAACTTCATGCTAAGCGAGTAGACCCCCTGGACCAATGTTTCATGCCTCTGCCAGTTCGAAGTTAGAGCTTGTTCGAGCTCATTATTTCTCACGAAACGCGTCCTATTGATTTGACCTAATGTAAAAATGCTGCATTGTAATAAATTGGTACATGGTAAACCATTGAAACTTCAAAGTCATCAGCCATTTCTCGTTTAATTGACATCTCTTGTGTTCACTCTTATCACCTTATTAAAGATGTAGCCGCATCATAAGACGTTCACGGCTCTAGTCAATTTAAATAACCAAATGCATGCTGGTTAGAAGTTCTAGCCTCATGTTTTTATGACATACATAATCAAGACGAGAGCAAGTAATTAATATTCTTAAAGCATTGTGCTGTGAATTCAATTACGGACACAAAAACAGGCAGTTAATACTGTTTGTAATGTAATAACTATTAATATCTAAGACAGTATATTGCTTCTTGTAAAGGTTGATAAGAAAACATCTCTGTCTCAAATACTCGAGAGTGAGTAAGACGTTTTTGGTTATAAGATCTTATTATAGATCACAAGTACTAAATTATTGTTAAGGTTCCCTTTCTTCAGCTCAACCACCAATTTACGATTTTCTTTGCAAGCTTTTATTTATGCTCCTGTCCCGGTGTCTGTAATCAAATCTTGTAAGTTTGCAAGACTCACTTCCCGGTGTTCGATTGAATTGAAATTTTGCTTATACGTTTGTTTCTGGAGACAATGCAATTTTTAACATAAAAGATTAATTAAAAAAAATAACTTAATATAAATCGTGTTTTATTTACTTTTCAGCATGGGAACTGGAATATGCCCTGGACAGCGGTAGCTCAAGTCCGTTCCGATACGACTTAGTGACGTTGGACCACAGCCGCCAGCGAAGGGATGTGTCGCCGCCACCTTTAGCTTCGCCATCATCTCCGACGGCTGCCACAGAGCTGACATCAGCAGCTCCCGTACCACTTGACCCAGCACCAAAGTCGGCTAACACCACATTGCCGAATGCTACGCCGGGATCCAACAAGACTGCTAACGCCACTGAAAGTAAGTGGAATTATTTGACAATTCAATTAATAAAAAATAAGTGCCCGTTTCACAATGCCCGGTTTTGATTTATTAGATGAATAAGGAGCTCACGATTTAAAAAGAAGTTATGAAATGAATGCAGTTTAATTATTTGTTATTACTTCATTACTTCATGCAACATAAAGGCTCATGGGCGGACTTAATGCCTTAGGCATTCTCCACCAGTCAATGGTGGTGGCGAGATAACATGGTAGGTCTGTTGTTTTTGGGAAGAACATCCTATTCAATTTCAAAATTTAATGCCTCTGTGCACCATCGCTTTCATCTGTCATGACTAGGTAAATATGACAAAGAATTAATGTAATTTCAACAACAAAGATAGTGTCATTCGTTATTTATTTAGTGTTATCATCGTGTTTTCCCCTGACATGATACAGCTAGTCTTCTAAATATAGATAGTGCTTGCATAGTATATCTGTAGTCTCATACATTTCATTTTCAAATTACCCTTCCTACGTAGCGTGGTTGCCTTTGCATTGTTGATGCACTTTTCTGTTAAAGATACTCGACTACATCAGGGATCGCGTGTGTTTTACTTTTTAATGGGTTGTGCCCAATACTTTTAGAGCTATTCTGAAACGAGTCTTGCGGGTTTTCTAACTGACAATTAGAACACAAAAGTATCCTAGCATGTTTTTCAAGATTCAATATTAGATAGGTAGCATTTATGTCTGTCCATAAAAGAATATCGCCTCAATTTTTAAGATGAATGTAATTGAAAAGGTCACATGTCATAATGTTCGAGAAAAATACACGTTCCTTATTAAACTCAATTTTAATTAGCAGACGTTATTTCTTATCAGAGAGATGACGACTCACTGATTACAGAACAAGTTTTACATCCAATATGTCATTACCAAACTGGAATTTGTGGAATGTTTTTAAGATTATTGTTTATCTAAATTGAAATGAGAATTAACGCTGTGTAGAAGGTCCACCTGCCATTATGATGACGTCATGTTCTGGTTACTAACTCGCCAACTAAGACCTAAGAGTGACTTAATACGATTCTAAGAATATGCCAGTGAATCTCCTCTCATTAGTCATTTTTAATATGAATTTCTTGCATTCTGTAATGTTTCCTATTTAGACTCCTATGGGAGGCCGCATACATGCATCTCGGACGGTGGGTATAAATGATAATTCACCAAACAAAAGGAGATACTGTCCTTTCCCTGGCCGTCATCTTTTAAGGCACCCTTGAGTCACACAGTACTCTGCACTTGAAGCCATACAATGTTGACCATCCGAATGACGATATATTGCAATAGTGTCGATACTCGATAGACATGTGTCCTGTGTATTAAATTTAAATTGACTTCTGGGCGCTTGTAAATGTTAATCCTCCAATTATAGCCCCGGCTCTGTTTCACTTTTATGCTGCCCCCATCCATTAATTTGTTACATCCATTGTTCCCACAGACTTTCATTTCGAGAGCTTAATTCGAAAGGAAACGATTCGTGGTTAGCATTGTTGAGCTAGAATATTGTTTTTAGGGTTCCGTACCCGAAGAGTCCAAACGGAGCCTTGTTCCGGTCACTCACGTGTCCGTCGTCTGCCATACCTACTTGTTTTACGGCCAAACGGTAGCTTACAGTCTTCAAAATTTCACAGTATGTTTGACCTACCTCATCGAGTGGAGTATCGTTGTTTAGAGCTCGTTGAGTAGATAAATGCTGTATATTATGTTTAAAAAAATATTGGAAAACAAAGGAATGAGAAGTGAAAAAATTGTGCCGAAGAATTTTTTAACTTCCCATTGAACTATAATAATAATAATAAATTCATTTATTTGCAAACAAGTGTCACAGTTACATAAAAGCTCTGCCTCCTGAACTAGGTAGTTAACCTGTATCTCAGGAGACAGAGTGACCTTCAAGTTTGGTGATAATGTTTATTATTACGTATATTGTACTAACAAATACCAATTTATTGATAAATCTGATTATTTCTATGAAATGCCCTAATTTTTCTATTACAACCAACTTAATTTTGCGGTTTGGTACGGAACCCTTAATGTGCGAAGTCCGACACGCACTTGGATGGCTTTTTAAATATTTGCTCTTCGTGACAGTTGATGTCAAAATTACATTACATTTTGTCAGTTTTGTGTATCTTCCTGTAAGTGGATTGGATAAAATTCTTCGAGCCAAATTCAATGAATCATCAAACTTTGTAATTAATTCAGATATACGTATAGAATTGCGTCACCTCTATTATAGGCAGGTGTTGTTTGGCATATAATATATTATTTATCCTTGTATACTCAGCTGTTTTATTTAAATGTTTTTTGGCATATTTTCGTCTGCATAGCGAATGTTGAAATTAATATGTGCTTGCAAATGGCTTGGTCATGCTGGCGTGGAGTTTTATATTAAATTTCCGGTTCCTATAATACATATATAGAAATTTTCGTTTCTCGAATCCGGTATTTAAGTGGTTGGTAAATATATAAGAACGGTAACAGGTGCCAAGAAAATGGATTAAGAAATGGTTGCTAATAAAATTTAACGTTATTACATTAACTGATTAAAATAGGCTTCAGTTTTCCAAATAGAAGCCATAAATCGGCTTTCCTGCTATATTAATATATAATATGTATGAAGATGTGTATGAGCTTAATTATATGAGAAAAACACGTAGAGATTTTGAATAATACACAAAAATCCAGAAATAAGTAAATAATACTGCGAAGCAACGATAAAATATAATATCTTCGACGTCTTCAAAATTAAAATATACTTGACTAGCTTCTGCCCACGGTTTCGCCGGCGTTAAAATGTGTTTTATCATCGCAAGGGAATACGAACTATCTCCATGCCAAATTTCATCTAAATCGGAACTGTAGATCCAAAGATTACAACCTTACAAACTCACGAACTTTACCTTTTTGTAATATTAGTATAGATTTGCTAATTTATTTGCAGTTTCCTCTTTCCTTGTTAGAATAAAAAAAAACATTTTAGAATAAATCTATCCTTATGAAACAAAACGATTACGAGTTTGATTGGCTCCTATTAACAAATGCTGATGTTAAGGAAAAAACTAATTGCTTATAGAATGATCATTTTGATTGAATTTAATAACTAAGTGGAAAATAATTCAAATCTGTAATAAGTCTGGATTATTATATTCGATTAATTTAAAAACTAATTTTTATTTACGTTACATATTATTTTAAATTAAAGTGCCAAAATATTCTATAAGTGTTGAAATTATCTTCAAGTGTAATAATTGTCTTATATTTTTGGAATTTTAATTATGTAATGTTCGACACAGTGTAAGTTATTTGAGAATAAATCAAATAAATTAAATTATAGTCCCCTAAGTTGGCAAGGTTTTGGCGTAGTGGTTGGTCAGTTCGCGCAACTACATAGAGCAAACGGAACGTGGCCGCGACGCGATTGGTCAGTCGCTCCTTGAATCAACTGACCAATCAATCGCGCCACAACCGATCTAACTACCAAAGAGACCTAAAAAGTGACTTCTGCGCTTCTAACGACTCTTGCCAACTTACGTGCCGGGGATTATAATTAAGCGATTTTTATGACAGTTGCACACTGTTCATCATCGATCATCATACACATCCCGACTTCGTTCACTGCTGATCACAGGACTCTCTTTTCTTGTGAAACTCCCCACGTTAATGTGCCAGCCTTATCCAGGTTTTACCCGCGATGCATTCTGTCACTTACGGTAAAATATATTTACATAAATCACATCACACTAATATTATAAAGGCGAAAGTTTGTGAGTGTGTGTGTTAGCATGTTTGTTATTCTTTCACGCAAAAACTACTGAACTGAGCCAAATTTTATCCAATCAGGATGAATTTTGGCACAGATTAGATTATACTACAGTCTAGAATAGCACATAGGATACTTTTTATCCTGGGAATATGTTCTAGCTAGTTAGTAGTTAGTATATATAAGTAAAATGCGCAATATACGTAGACCAGCGACCACACAGCCCCGATGCCTGTGGTATCCTAATAATATACGACACAGCGCTATGTGGTTTCGTCTACTTATTATTAAGTTAATAAGTTGTCACAGTTGTCACACACAGCGGTGACTGGACGTTTCCATGCAGTGCTGTGCTTTCATAAACACGTCCTCCACAAAACACCATACTTGATAAACAAAACGATAACAAAATATACATAGGGCAAAGGCCTCTTCTCAGAGAAGGTACGAGCATTAATCACAACGCTAGCTCAAGGTGGTTTGGCGATTTCAAACGTATATTAACTATAAGTCCAGGTTTCCACATGATGTTTTCCTTCACCGTTGTCAGCGATGTCCAAGATAATCTTAGAAAGTACATATGAATTTGAAAACTCACTTTGGTACTTGGCCGGATTTGAACCCACGACCTCAAGCACTAGAGGCGACGTATTTATCTCATCCATTTTATATAAAAGTTTTAATGGAATTCTCATTACTAATCTTATTTCTAATCCATTCCCATGAGGTTTTTAATTTAATTTGTCTTTGTATTCAGATCTTCTGTCATATAATGATGTTTGAAGCGAATATGACGCCGAATCACGTTGTTTGTTATCATTGGCATTGTTGATACAGTGCGCTGTACGCAAAAGAAAAAGAAACATGCCCCATAGAGGCTCTTTTACACGGACAAGAAAATATTTCTGTCACTCGTCGAGAGGCAGAATGCACGGGAACGATAGACGAGACTCGCCAGGCAATTGTCGCACTTACGTGTTTACTTCCTCATCAACATCTTCCTGCCCTTTTACAATGTTACTTGGACGCGCAACACGTCTCCAGTCCATCTATCTTTTCGTTGCCCTTCCCCTCCCTCTCCATCCATCCACATTTATATTCTCAACTCTTTTTAACCCCCGCCGTAAAAAGAGGGGTGTTATAAGTTTCACGTGTGTTGCTGTGTATCTGTGTGTCTGTCTGTGGCATTATAGCGCCTAAACGGATGAACCGATGAATTGATGATTTTTTTGTTTGAAAAGTGAATTTGTCGAAAATGTTCTTAGCTATGTTTGAATAAAATTGGTTTAGCCGTTCAAAAGTTATGGGCGTTTTACTGTCTGAATGGGAAGGTGTTTTCGCAAGATAAATTTGTCGGGGATATTTAAAATTTTGAAATTTTACTTGTAGTAACATGCGTTTCATCCCTTTTCATCACGTGACCATACCAGGATAAACAGTTGGTTTCATAAATATTTACAATAAAGCGAAAAACCAAAACTCACCGGAAAATTTTCCCGAGCGCGAAATACGAGTATGAATTTTTATTCATTCGTGGATCGCTTCGTGTAGATATGAGGCTTTAGTCGTGAATTGTATTAGTAAACTGTCATTACTTACAAGCTATGCGAACTATGCTCAATGTTACTGTACGTTCAACAGGACTGCTTTGCGTTTCATTTGGTTTCGGTTAATTATGAATATACTTACTTTATTGTTTTATAGTACTAACATTATGTTGTAGCGTTTAGTATATAATGTATAATTATAACGTTTCTTTATGAATAGTTTTCGTTTTTACCTACATATATAGTTTAGGTTGGGGTTTCAGATAATTATTGTATGCAAATCGTTACATCTTAATTACCTCTGTCTTTTCTATATAAAATCACCAGAAAATATATGCAAAATTTGGACACAGGACATCAAGAACATTGAACCTAATAAATACATATCGGAAAAGGGAGGTCTATGCCCAATATACTCTCGTCGGGCTTCATAACATCCGGTCTTATGGGCTTCGCTGTGGATGAAATTAGGTTTACCGATTGAAACAAGCAAAGTAGGTTTACCGATTGTAATCATTAATCTTAAACTTTTAGTTACAACTCCATGAGTAATACCACTTTTACCAGTTTACACACGTAATGGCGGCATACTTTTCAAAAACATCCTTGACGTTGACACTCAAGCGCCTCGCGTCCTCCACGCTTAGATTACAGAAAAGTATAGTCCAAAACACCACTCAAAAATATTAATAATAATGCAATTCCTGTTTCGACCGGATCGGACGAAACTCAGCGGCCGAAACGCCTACTAAGCCGAGATAATAATGGCATCAGGAAAGGAAGACGAAGTAGAAGGAGAGTCATGCTCTATTTATATACCGCACACGATTAAATTTTAATATTCGTTAAATACAAAATCATTTATATTACTTTGTAGAGGATGATGTTTAACCTGCGTAACCTTTTGGAAAACAGGTTTCTGCATACCTACTTCAATTCTTTGCTTGTAATATCTTCATTCTAATATGATAGAATTTTACAATCACTGATTAGGCAGGGTGGTTTTCAGTTTTATTGCCCTAATACGTGATACTTTATTTTCTCCAATTAAACCTCAATATAAAAATAATTAGTATACTGTAATTAGAATTGGAAATCGGTTTTCCTGTTTTCTTCGTTTTTGACACCGACTTCTGAAATTTAAGTTATTTTTCACTTTGTAGTGTTTTTATTTGGAAGTCGGTTGTATTTTTTATATCAACGTAAGCGTCACCATAGCGATTAGTTAAACATGAAAAATGTATGAGATTGCCAAGAGGCGCCAGACAAATGACATTCTATCAACGTAATCGTCACCATAGCGATTGGTTAAACATCAAAAATGTATGAAATTGCCAAGAGGCGCCAGACAAATGAAATTCCATCAACGAAAGCGTCACATAGCGATTCGGTAAACATCAAAAATGTATGAGATTGCCAAGAGGCACCAGACAAATGAAATTCCATCAACGAAAGCGTCACATAGCGATTCGGTAAACATCAAAAATGTATGAGATTGCCAAGAGGCACCAGACAAATGAAATTCCATCAACGAAAGCGTCACATAGCGATTCGGTAAACATCAAAAATGTATGAGATTGCCAAGAGGCGCCAGACAAATGACATTCTATCAACGTAATCGTCACCATAGCGATTGGTTAAACATCAAAAATGTATGAAATTGCCAAGAGGCGCCAGACAAATGAAATTCCAACAACGAAAGCGTCACATAGCGATTCGGTAAACATAAAAAATGTATGAGATTGCCAAGAGGCCCTAGACAAATGAAATTCCATCAACGAAAGCGTCACCATAGCGATTCGGTAAACATCAAAAATGTATGAGATTGCAAGAGGCGCCAGATAAATGACATTCTATCAACGTAATCGTCACCATAGCGATTGGTTAAACATCAAAAATGTATGAAATTGCCTAGAGGCGCCAGACAAATGAAATTCCAACAACGAAAGCGTCACCATAGCGATTCGGTAAACATCAAAAATGTATGAGATTGCCAAGAGGCCCTAGACAAATGAAATTCCATCAACGAAAGCGTCACCATAGCGATTCGGTAAACATCAAAAATGTATGAGATTGCCAAGAGGCCCTAGACAAATGAAATTCCATCAACGAAAGCGTCACCATAGCGATTCGGTAAACATCAAAAATGTATGAGATTGCCAAGAGCCCTAGACAAATGAAATTCCATCAACGAAAGCGTCACTATAGCGATTCGGTAAACATCAAAAATGTATGAGATTGCCAAGAGCCCTAGACAAATGAAATTCCATCAACGAAAGCGTCACTATAGCGATTCGGTAAACATCAAAAATGTATGAGATTGCTGGGGTCTCTTCCCTAAAGCGAAAAGGAAAAATGCCAAAAATGTGACACGTTATCTAAATTTCATGTGATCAATCCCTTACATTTTGTCATTTCGACCAACGCCATTGCTTTCATCGAATGCCTTTTGGCTAGAGTCTGCTGTCTCTTAATTTGCCAGTAACTACAGCTGACTGCGGACTGTTCAATTCAAGGGTGCTGAGTGGACTAAAGTATAGCGTGATGTCTTAGAAAATTTATTTGATAGTATAGTTGTCGGCACGTTACTTGGCAAGAGTCGTTAGATGCGCACAATTCGTTTTTAGGTCTCTTTGGTTACCAAGCGGGACGCGGGGAACGTTTAGAAACGTTACGAGCACGCGATTGGTTGATCAGTTGACACAAGGATTAACTGACCAATCGCGTCGCGTCCACTGTTCGCCGTTCGCTCTATATGGTGGTTGGTCAGTTCGCACGCTATGCGCGAACTTACCCCCACTACTCCAATACCTTGCCAAGTTACATGCCGGGGACTATAACTTAGGATTCCCAAATAAACAGTGAAAACATTCTGTTTATTTTATCATTATTTTTCGGTCATAGATCGTTTCTAATGAAATGTGTCAGTTACCCGTAAAGTTACAAAACAATTGTAACAAAATAATGTCAATCGTAAGCGTGTCGCCGGTTGGAAAGTTTTATTAGGGTTCTGTACTCGTTGGTTGAAATCCGTAACGCCGTCTGTCTGTCATTGGACTGTATCTTAGGAACTGTAATAGGTAGACACTTTCAATCAAATTATATTAATATACACATATTATGTGTTAATTTGGCTGCTAAAACCACGAAAAAATATGAAAGTCCTTAAACAAGTTTTTACTTAGTCAACTTTTTTTCGGTGTATTTAGTGTAAAAGCATCAAACTCTTTAGTGCCAACACTAAAGTATAACAACAAACATTAAAAACAGTTCATGTACACGCCCCGCCCCTGCAATCATGTGAGCGATTGAATACCCAATACCCCGCGCTCTCTCGTGTACCACATAATGGACCGTTACCCCGTTTTTAACAGATTTCCTATTGCCGTTTATAAATTTTATAAAAGTCCTAGGAAATGTGTCAAATACAATTTACATTCATTTAAAAAAAGTTTCGGGAATGGATGATTTGTTTATGATTCCAAATTCTAGTTTTTTGTTGTTGTTAGATTGGCACAACTGTTTTCAATTTTGGCGCGGAGTTTGAGTTACATCTGTTATTTAGATTAAGTACAGTGCTGTATTTAGATATATCATAGCTAATGCGTATTGCGAGTTTCATAATGGATAAAAACATCTAACAAAGAGTTTGTCTTAAATTTTGCATCGCCAAAGGAACTTCGTGTTCGGAGTCACTGAAAATGTTACAGAAGGCTACGGTGAATCGAATTTATCCTATCACTTGCTTATAAGTGGTAAAAACCTTCAAAAGCGGTCGAGATGTGATGGAATATTTGCCTCGCTCTGGTAGGCCATCAACGTCTGCAACTGAAGAAGTGAAGAAAAATCCTCATCCAAGTTTGAGAGAGATAACCGCTGAACTTTCTGTGTCTCACGAGCCGGTCCGTACCATTTTAAATAGTCACTTGGGTATGAAACATGTTGCCGCTCGGATAGTCGCAAAAGACCTAAATTTTCTCCAAAAACTCAATCGCATAAGTGTATTGTTATTGGTGATGAGACGTGGGTTTGCGAGTTTGACATGTAAACTAGTCAACAAGCTTCGGAGTGGCGCCTTCCAACTGAACCGAAACCGAAAAAACCACAACAAAGTCGATCAAAAGTCAAAGTCATGTTGACTGTTTTCTTTGATTATCGCGGTGTTGTTCACTCGGAATTCGTGCCGGAAAGTCAAACGAATATTATTTGAGCGTTATGCGGCGTTTAAGAAAACAAATTAGACGATAAAGGCCTTTCCGATCTTGAAGCACATTAAACTCTTAAGTCAAAGTTTACGTACTAAGTAAGCTTATACTAGACCTTTCCCATGGTATAAATTAGATTGGTTATATGGTATATAGTATATGAGGTCAGCGAAAACGCCCATCATCGAATTCTTGTTCTTTATGGAAAACAAAAAAAAAATAAGATTGGGAAAATCCCACCGGGCAAAGACAGTTTCGTCTCATAATAAAATGTTATCCTCTTACGCATATCTCACCAGGGTTCTCCCGAATGATAGGCTTCACTGACGTTTACCTATTATATTCGCACTGAGAGGCGAGAGCAGCTTTCTTCCTTATTAATTCTTTCAACGCTCGCAACGCGCTTTCAAGCTTGAGAATGAGGCCTACCGTTTTTGTCCCACTAGTTGGGGCCACTGGCGAGTAATGTCCTTAAATATAGCTGTTAAACGTTGTTATTACGCGCACGGAAGCAGTTTGAATTAAAATCATTTCTAATACCTTAGAAGTGCGATTAAATATCGTGTACGCTGCATTTTTTTTTCAATACATATAACTCTATTAAAGCAGTGGTTGGTAAAACCCGTACTTACCTTTAGTAATCAGCCATATTTAGAAAATCTTCACAGCAATATAAAAATGGTAAAAACTCTCTAAAAGCCATAAAACTTAAAGATGTTCCAGAAATGTATGGAGCCTGGGCTATCACTAAGTTCACTATATGTAAATATAGCTATATAACATGGTAACCGTTTTTAGGGTTCCGTAGCCAAATAGCAAAAAACGGAACCCTTATGGATTCGTCATGTCTGTCCGTCCGTCCGTATGTCACAGCCACTTTTTTTCCGAAACTATAAGAACTATGCTGTTGAAACTTGGTAGAAGATGTATTCTGTGAACCGCATTAAGATTTTCACACAAAAATAGAAAAAAAACAATAAATTTTGGGGGTTCCCCTTTCTTAGAAATGAAAATCAAAATATTTTTTTCCTCAAAAGTATCTATTTTCTTCATTCAAGTCTTCGAACTATGTTATGCTATGAGGTCGCAACATGTCCTTCGATCATTAAACTAAATACTTTGAACTTGGTAATTATAACAATGTGACGTTTGTAGCCGTTGAGTGTTCTAATCAAATCCCATCGTTAGTTTAATAGATTAATGAATCATCGTACTTGGCGGTTAACTAGTAATAAAGAATTTATGTTCTAAGCGTTGGCTGATAACAAAATAACGAATGACAAAGTTTTTACTCCCTAAAGAGGTCACCAAAACTACAAAATTTACATTAAGAGATAATTCCTGAGAAAATCTTCCCCGAAAAAAATAAACTCCAATTTCCGTCGTGTCAATTTGACTAAAATGTTGTCTGTTAAGTATGTGGCCACCTGGATAGTACTGCCATTGGGTTCGTTTAAGTCCTGGAAGGTGCCTGTGGTTGTGCAGTAAACATATTAATCGACTATGCTACAGAGTTTAGGCCAGAGCAGAGCAAGCAGTAAAAAACTTACTCATTGAAAACGGTAACAAAAAGTTTGATCATAAAAGTCTCAGGCGACACTTTGCAACTATGATCATACGTAAGCTATAAAGTATTATGACTATGTACGAAGCGATCGCGACAGATTGCAAGTCGTTCATAGGCATCGTAAAAACCCGTTAGCATCGATATTATAGTGCGCATGATATAACCAGGTGACGCAGGTACTCCGCGCGTTTTTCCTTGACTCGTATGAGAAATTAGCATAAGTTGAAGAAAGAATCTGTTGGGCGATTGCTGATCCGCCATCTTCCACAAATAATCCTTGAAAGTATTCTGTAGGTTATAATGTCACACAGCTGTGCAAAAGGACGTAGCACAATCTATTTGAAGAAAGTTACCTACCGGTAAAAGATGGAAGTGCGGCTGAATTCACACATTCAAGTCATCATCATTAGCCGTGGATGTCACATGTCTTCGAATTTATGGTATAAAAGTAATTGATGGTAAGTGGTCGGAGGACACGGTGGAGCATACGGTGGAGGTCTTCCCCGCTTGGGCGGAGCACCGCCGTGTCCTCGTGGAGGCGATCGGCGGTGGTGACCTCTCGCGTCTGGCCCTGGTCCAGGCCACGGTAAAGATATCTATACAGTATTGTGACTCGGTCCAGACCTTGAAATAAATGCCTACAAGCGCACGTCACCTAAACACGCGTTAGGGCCTGCGGCGCGTCCGCGACTGGTAGTATATCGAGTGCGTGCTGAGCTTGAGTCACGTGGTCATGACTCGCGTTCCGACCGTTTGTATGAAGATAGAATACTGTATAGATATGTTTACCGTGTTCAGGCCATGGTACGGAGCGAGAGGGCATGGGAAGCTGTCTCCTCCTTCTGCGAAGCGGTAATGCGATAACGCGAGGGAGATGCCCTCACGCCCCTAGCCACCGCAGGAGACGCCCCGGGCGTCGGGAGTCGCAAGCCGATTCCTGGCCACCGTAGGCGCAGGTTTGCGGACGGCAAGTAGCTGGGTAGCTCGCCGTCCGATAAGGACCATGCCCGAGTTTACGGCGCGTAGTGTTCCACGTGCGCCTCAAAGAGATGTCAGCAAAAGTGACGAGGCCCGCTAGGGTCGATGACTGTCTGGGTCTCGGTCAAATTTGAAAAAGAGTTTCCGCGGCCCTGGCACAAGCAACAATCAAGCAGTAAAAGTCTGACACGCCCTCCAGCTTTACAAAAAAAGGACATGCCGTTTTCCTCACGATGTTTTTCTTCGCCGTTTTGAGAGCAGTGGTGGTGAAATAATTTACACAAAGTAAAGCGCCTGCCTGGGTTCGAACCCACAACATCAATTGAGGCTATTTCAATGCTCCCTTCAAGAATATATTAATATTTACTGCTTTGACTTGACATTTCGCATGGTAACACAATCCGTACTTAACTATTAAATTGATTAAAGGAACAAGCCTGTCGCTGGCAAAACATAATTAAGATTGTGTTGCATCTTTCAACGGGCTTTTGCGTCATAAAAAAAAATTTTGTCTTTACTCGGTACCAGTCAACGCTTATATAAGATTTGTTGTTCAGATAGGTGTCAATCTAACGGTGTATGTCGGACAACTTTATACATTAATGCATTTAATATACGAGTAACTCTGATAACGTGTTGCATCTCTCAATATGCTTTTGCGTCAAAATAACAATTTGTGTTTTCTCGGTACCACTCAACTCAACACACTTATAAGTTTTATTATACAGTTAGTGGTCAATGTCAATGTAACGGTGTATCTCGGATAACTTTATAAATTTACGTTAAACAAGAGTTATTATGTTCTCGAGACCATTATTTGTCACCATCAGAATTCGCGTATTGACCTTGTCTGTTTGAAAAACTGTCTGTATATTGGTATACAAAATGTACTAGCAATCCTTTCCAGCTATTGGGTGGATTCTTAAACCCCATCTATATGTAAGTGGCTGGTAATCTGATGACCTCGATAGAGCAGATCACGGCCAACGCATCGCCGCACAAACCAGTCTGGCATATTCTTTTTATTAATAACTTACTACTTAAGACGCGAGTAAGTGATTGCGAGTTGCTTCGTGATTTTTTGCAATAATATACATTATTGATGTATCAAAAATAGACCTTAAGTTTTTATCATATTTGATCTTAGAATTAGACTATGCTATTGAAATAAGTATTGTTAACAAGGTTTTCGTAATCATATTATGGAAACAAGTGTTTGACATCTGTGGCAGTTTCCTAAAAGTCATTACGGTTACTTCATTGTTTTATATCTATGTAGCTGTTTTTGCGAAGATTTTGTCATTAGAACTACTCAATGTAATTTTAACTATTTGTGCTTTAACAATCTTCATCACTATTCTTGACTACGCGAAGCGAAAACTAAATAATTCGTTACTGAACTATTAAACTGTCTATTGGTTCAAGATAGAGACGAATATGTTTTTCTTTGTAATGCTACACTCGAGTGTAACCTTATATACTTAGCACCATAAATTTTGACCACAAGACACATACACAGAGAGGAGACATTAAAAGGCTGATGATGACGATAGACCCTGCACTGTGAACTTAAATATCTTCTCTCATTGACCTATTTTCTTAATAGAACAACGAAAGAGCCATTGAAGAATCAATCATCAGTAGCTCACGATCACATTACCACCGCTCTGCGTTCAATTTTCGATCGCACTACAAACTTGACCTGCGCCTACGCGCATGCTCAATTGGCAAACGTACGAATATATTGTGTGCACGCATATCACGATACTTTGTAGTCTGCTATGTATAAAAAAACTTGTCTCGGTGACCCTTGTTAACCTAGCAAACTTCGAGATGCTTGTTAGCATCTCGAAGTTTGCTTAAATATTATCTTGTTTATTTAATGGGAGAACTGGGTTTAGAGTTGGGCCCTGGTATGAAAACTTCTCTTATATTTTTTTTTTTCTAATTTATGCGCTTTCATTACATTATCTCTATTTGTTACAACTCTTGGGAACCAAAAGCCGTTGGCTGCTAGCAGTTTGACTATCGGTATTATTACTTCTGTCTCGCGTATTATCTGCTGCTTTTTGGTACGTCACATTTCGCCACATTTTCATCGGGTGGCTGAGTTGACAGATGCATGCATGTTCTAGTCTTCTACAACATACCTACTTCGACTACTAAATCGTCTTGTCAAGTTTCATGGCATTTCCATTATGGTAATGGTGCTACCTAATTCTACGCTGGCGTTATTCTTCTTTTTAAAGAAAGCTTGTACTACGAAAAAAAAAAATTTGTTCAAATCCTGTCTCCGAGGTTTCGGATTAAAGCGCAGTAGTAGGGGCTTAATGCACGATAAAGTATTGCAAATGGCTTGCAACCTGATTGATCCCAAGGTTTAATTCTTAGTGCAGATTTTGAAATTTAATATTCGTCTTGTGCTGAGGTTTTTGTATGCAAAGGTCTTTTCAATCGTATGTATGAATACATGGTACTAAAATCATCTCAATCCTGGCTTTTTATGGTTATTTTTACTCCAACCGCGAATCAATGTGAACCTTATTTCAATATTCTTTTTATGCAATACTAGCTGCTACCCGTGACTTCGACAGCGTGAAAATCGTAAAATGATTTAAAAACATGATTTTTATTGTTTTGCTTGGAACGTTTTACAAAAATAAAAGTGGTTTTAATGACTCCTTATATCATCATTCCTCAGCTATCTGCCAGAAAAAGTACCGTCAAAATCGGTCTAGCGGTAGTCGGAGATTACCCGGAACAAACAAACAGACAGACAGACAAAAATATGGAATAATTGAATTTTTGACAAAAGTACCATAGGTTCATGAGCATTTAGTAGCAAGCTGTTATTTTAGCATTACAATATTTATTTGTAAAGGCCATTAGTAAGATCATAAAAGTCTCACGCGTCCTTAAACCTTACAATAAGATTGACAGGCTCAATTCAAAAGTGTGAACGTTAAGAGCTGTGCTAATTTGAAGTGACAGCACTTGCTCATATCCATCGTACCTATCAGCTTTGTTGTCAATAAAGGAGTGTCAGTATTCAGAACCCACGAGAACAACGCGTCTTGTGACGTTCCTCGCCAATCAAGAATGTAAGGCATAGTGCAGATGATTGTGATTTTTTCGCGCCATAGATTTTGTTTATATTTGATAGGCTTGCGCTTGACGAATATCTCACCTGATGGTAAGCGATGATGTGGTCGACGATTTAGCACGCTTGCCTAGCAATAATTCTATTCACTATTGACTTAAAGACTCCCAGGTTGCAGATATCAGGAAATACAGCCTCCGGCAGGGAATTCCACTCCTTAGTTGTCGCATAGTAAAAGTATTCCCAAAACGTTTGGTACGTATGGTTGGGATGTCCGCCATGTACCGATGACGCATCGCCGTACGTCTTGTAGTCGGATGATGAACGGGCTAGGAGGAATTAGTTCATGCTTATACTACGTGTGCAAGCAACAGCTCGTCTAGTCGTCTGAAGTCACCGATAACAAGTCGTTAACACCTGTCTACCAATGTATTCCAATATTTCAAAACGATACGAAATTTGTAAAGGCAGTGTCGTTAACACGATCAAAACAAACGTATCGCGCTAAGGGGCGACCTTCACCCTTTCACTTGGCTTTGCGTAATAAGTTAATATCTTATAAACGCATGGATCGATGTGCATGATTACCTATACCTTTCATATGAGACCAAAATTACCAAAAAATCTCTATATAAACAAAAAAAACGTGTATCTAAGTTACGTAATTATACTTTTTGGTGCAAGTCGGATAATCATTTTTATTTTTTTGTTACCTGGCGGAGACTTTAATAATGCCACGTAATTTATAGTACAATTATACGCTATTAATCTTTATCGATTGTTACACTGTTTTTTTATTGAAATACGAATTCAAGCACTTTGATATTCAAGTTATAAACCTGTTACTTAACTATTAAATACTAGCTATTGCCAGCGACTTCGACCGCGTGGTGCCATACCATATATCTCTGTGCCAAATTTCATGCAGATCCGTTCAGCCTTTTCCGCTTGATTGTTTAAAAAACATCGATCTATCCTAACTTACGTACTTAGTAGGATAAAATCCACTCCGGATTGTTACACCGTCTCACATGAACATTTACTCCTACCGTAGTAGACCAATTATTGCACAGCATTTATAGGTACACGTTTCGTTTTGGAATTTGCCATGATGTATATGGCTGTTTGAAAGCACCCATCTATTGTTTCTATTGTGAGCATATAATAGCAGTCGGGCGCGACGCGACAATGCGACATGATTTTGTGATTTGTGAAATCGCGTGACATTGACGCATTATCGCGTTGCGCGTGTGTAACGAGCCACAAAGGTCACTCTTGTGCAGTCATATCTTATGGGTTCAAGCGCCTCAGACTCAGACTCTTTTCCTCAATTGATTCTTACATGTATACGGGCTATATTTACGACAGAAACGTGCCGGGTAATTTATTTTGATCGAGGATTAAATCGCTGGTGTCTTGAGAGATAACTCGAAGATCCCCGATAGATGTTATGATGTACGAAGAAAAGAAAATTATTAAATTAATTTGTTTTGCATATACATATGTTTGTGCAAAAATTGTTAAAAAATAACGTTTGTTGTATAGCAGTATACTTAAATATTGATTTTATTCTGTTTTTAGTATTTGCGGCAACAGAAATACATCAGCTGTGAAAAATTCCACTGTCAAGCTATCACGGTTCATGAGATACAGCCTGGTGACAGACGGACCGTGTAGTCTTAGTAATAGGATCCCGTTTTTACCCTTTGGGTACGATACCCTAAAAAACGGACCGCAAATGAAAATAATTGTGACTGGCCTATCTTATTCTTATGTATAAACTGTTTAACTGTTTATCCAAATTCGTAAAGTATATTTTGCGTGAAAGAGTGAACATCCATCCATCCTCACCAACTTCCGTGTTTATAATTCTTCATCATAGTAGGATTAAATTAGTACTAGAATGCTAAGTTATTAAGCCTCCGATGGGAATCACTTCCTTGCCACATCATTATCGAGACAATCGCAATAGTCTTTCGTAACAAATAAACGCGCTTCCGAACAATACACTTGTGTAAACAAGATACATATTTCTTTACCTCGCGTTGTCCTCGTAAGAAGATAAGAATTCAATGAAAAGCATGTTTCCTATTTAGTAAACAAATATGGCGTCAGAGTGAACAAACAGGTAGTCTGGTAAACATTTGTGAAGAATCGGATAACACTTACTAGTTATGATAACTAATGTTGACCAATGCTGTGATAAGTTTTATAACTAGCTGTGGTTCCTCTTGCGTAAGCTAAATCTTTTTATTATGGCCCGTTTTTTGATCCGTAGTTTAAATCAACGAATAGTTAAAATGTGCTAATGCAAATTTCGCTACAATGCGATTTTTTTATAATTTTTTTGTCAAACAATTGGTCAAATAAATAACTCTCTCTCTCTAATTCGAAATCATTGGTTAGCATATTTAACCATTGGTTTAGTTAACTGGGCCTAATGGTTTCAAATTTCGATATAACGCGTTTTTTTGTCAAATGTTAGTCTCACAAATGATCAAATAAAGAACTCTCCAGTTCATTTGTCCATTTGTGAGGCTAACAACTGAAGAAAAATTGTGTGTTTCACCGAAATTTGTAACCATCGGTTAGCATAATTATTTAACCATTGGTTGAGTTAACTACGGATCAAAAAACTGAATCTAAGTGATTCGCCTGCCATATGCGCTATTCAATAACCTTACCTAACTTCATACTAAATGTGCAAGCTCACATTGCTTAGGTACTCGCATGGCTGTAAAGAAAGCAGTTTTTTTTTAATTCTTGCCCCATACTAGGAATTTATTCCCGTATAGTGGCTACGTTTACAAACATATAAACTCACATACACAACACCCAGAGCCGGCACAACTATCTGTAGGTCATACAAATATTTGTTCCGTGCGGGAATCGAACCCGCGACACTTAGCCTAGCGGTCAATCGGTCAACCACTGCGCCAAAAGTGCGCCCAAATGTTATATAATGATTAAATACTTGATTTATCATCGCGTGCACAATTATGAATGCAAATAATCGTAATTCTGAATTCCATGAAACTCTTTGTTCTGCCTGCCCTAATCTTAGAACATCGTGGTAATTGATTCTCAAGGCTGCTATTATGTGTGTGGCCGGTATTGTATTGTATTGATATTGGCATCTTATTATCCTTGTCACGTACACATGTAGATGTTTATAATTGTACACTGATTTGGGCATTTAGCTTGCCTTATACGGGACAGGATTGGGTGGTACTCTTGGTCGTTAGCTCGCATTCGGATACTGCTAGAGTATGCCTGAGTTGAGCCGTTGATATAAATGATAGTTTTCTTCGATCCTGCCAGAAATAGAAAATCGGATCCCCTCGACATCGCTCGTCCCTTGCACTTGGCACGGTCTTTAGCCAGGTGGAATTGCGCCACATAGGATGCAGGAGAAAAAAAATAGTGCATTGTCCACATTTTTTTTATGTGCAGATGTAAGGTAAATTATGATAGGACAAGCGCATTTACTGCATTGGGGAATGCTGTAATGATAATTGTGATAAAACTGAAATAAGTAAAATATTAGATTCTTCGCAGATATTATCATAACAAAGGTAATTATGTTGACATAATTTAATTATTCGTTTGTTATTAACATATCATCGGTGCAATAATATTGAAATTTATAAACAAAGAGTTAAAATCTTTAGTATTGTTATCTTCGTTATGCTAAAGGATCATAGATCATATTTAGTTTATTTCTCTATGCACAATAGAAAAGGCGAATTTCTTCAACAATACATTCTAATAGTAGGTAGTAAACAATCTCTATGGCAAAGTGCCATAACACCACCATGGCTATCCTTTAAGGCCACAGATTATGTGTTTAAGGCCCACTTGCACGGAAAATTTAACTCAAGAGTTAGTAGCAACTAACTCTTGAGTTAAATTTTCCGTGCAAGTACACTAGGTTAAATTGAAAATATTGTATGGAAAACAGTAAATTTAACCTCGTTGCAGAACTAACTTTGAGTAAAGTTTTTCGTGCAAGTGGGCCAAAGAATATTTTCTTGAATCATTCTTTTCAGTGCGATTTTTTAAAAGTCAGTTTTTAGTTTTGAAACTTTTTTTTTTATTATAATGAATTTCTTGCAAGTTATTTGATAAAAAAACATAAATTATTTGGTAATTCAAACTCGGTTATTGTGGAATGCTTTAACTAAAACTTCTAGTAAATATTTACAAGGCAGAAAGGTCAACATTGCCTTGGATGACGTAAAAAGGAAAAATGTTAAACAAAGCGTGCAATTGATTTTCAGTTGCAACAATATCCACCGTTGTGTACGTGAAGCGTAACTCGATAGATTTATAAATAAAGTACATGTATCCGTTACGCTAATTGTCTATAAAGGGGACGGTAGACTCGGTGCCATCAGTATTGCAACTGTAACTTCGCTGAAATCGGTTTCATTTTAGGCTCTGTTCAACTCATTTCTGAGGTTTCGTTCCTCAAATGGGAAAAAGGACCCCTTACAGGATCACTTCGTTGTCTGTCTTTCTGTAAATACACTTTTTCTCTGGATCGCAGGGGGGTATCAAATTGAAATTCTAATCAAATACTCAGGTCTGCAGCCTGGAGCTGAAACGTCAAAAACGTCATAAAATTTCATGAACCTCATTAACGGAACAACGGGCATAATTTGAAAATATATTTAACAATAAAATAAGGGTGACAACGGGCCGTAATTTTATTTATTTTATTAAATTCCCTTAGTCCTCATTAACGGGTACATGGCCTACGGGTACAACGGGAATACACCATCCTCTGTGCGACTCCAAATCGCACTTGGCCGGCTCCGCTACCTACATTTATTTGATATGCTGTGCTGTAACAATACTATTGTATTTCTTTCCATCTCTGGAAACGCCTCAGTACTACTTTGACAATTTTATAGCGACTGCTTGCCTTTTATCAAACATAAATATGTATGCAGCTATTTTAATTCTATTTCCCAGGAAACTAAGTTATGCTTCGCTTGGCGTGAAATTGAAACAAGAATGCAAGCATTTGTCATTGTACGCCATTTGTAATACATATCGAAGTAGTTATGAGAGATTACCATGGGAGAAAGCTATTTGTTACGCTCTCATTATTGTTTAAATGTTACGTCAGTACTAAAGCGATAACATGACACTGTTGTAAACGTTGGACATAGTACATAACCTCACAACACCTACTATGGAATGCAAAAATAATATAATATTGACCAGTATTCATTAAAAAAGCAATTAATTGACAAAACGTATATGGTCAAAAATCTCACATGTGGTTTTCAAAAGTTACAGTGATTGGCAGGGCAGACTATAGATATGATACATTTAGGGTTACACTAGTCGATCATTCTTCCTTACACACGTAGTCTGGAGATTACTCCACTGTTTGACGATGTACGATCAAAATAAAAAATGATATTAATTTATCTCATAATTTTTGGGTGGTATTAACACCATAAGAAGAAGGAAAATTGCAAAACGGCCTCCATACAGGGATAGATTTGTAATTCAACATTGCAAATAATTTTATTTTGAAAATATACATTTAGTCGTTTTTTTCATGATATCTGGACGCCCAAAGGTCTGTTTATAAAATTTCGCTCGCTCGTTTTCGTCCTGAATCATCATCCATTTCGATACAAATTTGCAAAAGTACTAATTCGAACGCGATCTAGCTTCTTACTCCTCATACCAACATCTATATCTTTCGCACGTGTTGTCGTGTCGTCGACTAGGGGAAACTTAATAGATTAAGATCCCACTCCAAAAAGCTGCAGTTATTTTGGGTTTGATAAAAACTATATTTTTTAAATGGTAGGTACTTGATAGTAGAATAGATAGCTTCAAGGTTGCCTTATGCCTGGCAATATCTAGCTACAATCTATGTGTTGCCTGTCAACACCAGGAGACCCATAAGTTGCGGCTAACTGAGAGCTAGATGATTTTGCATACTGATGCAAAATCCTGTAGGTATGATTTTGCATGATACCTACAGGAGAAATTCCTTGTGTAGGGCAATTGCGGCTAGATATTATTACCAGGCAACGCTGTTATAATCTATTCTTCTATCAAACGCAAGCCTATTACATATAAAAAAAAAAAAAAAAGTATATCTAATAAAAATTAAATTTAACCAAAAACATAATGTCTGCAGATTTTTGAGGTGGTATCTGTGTAGTACATGATTTCTATGGATCATTAATGATTTTCTCAGCGCACGCCAAATAATTAGGCAAAATTTAGCTACTTTGGGTTTTGTTACATTATTGCAATTTTCATAAGGATGTCAATTTTTTTTTAATAAATTTTTCCTTATGTTAGTTACTTCGGCATAATGTAGCATAGGTGAATGAATTTTAAAATCGTTCCAGTAGTTTCGGAGCTTATTCCGTACAAACAAACAAAAATAAATCCTATTTATAATATTATAAGTATAGATTAATTATTTGAGTGAAAGGGTCAAGGACGCCTCTTACCGCGATGTTTGTTTTGATCGTGGTAGCGACAGTGCCTTTTACATATTTTTCGTATTGTTTTGAAATATTAGTATACGTACATTGGTGTACATAAAGGTATTAAAAAGTTTTATTTTGTTGTTATCTGGCGGTAGCTTTATAATGAATTAAAAGGAGCATAACTGAACAATATTCCTCTTTTTACCCGACTGCCGAAGGAGGGTAATGTGTTTATTAGTCTATGTATGTATTTTTGTTCCTATGTGGCGTTCTAGAGACCAAACGCGTTGACTATTTTGATCTTACGTCAATCGATTCGTCTTAACCCTGCGAGTGTCACTGGCTACATTAAATATGGAAAGTAAAAATTACAGATTTTGGGTGCCATATTGTGAGGCACAAATTTTTTGTTCTTCCAGATCCACGATGGATCTGGAAGAACAAAAAATTTGTTCATCAAAATAAAGGGTGGTTTTAAGTGGTGATTACAAAAATATACAACACTTGTATGTTTAAATATAGGTACCTAATTAAAAAAAAAACAACTAAAACGTTATAAATAAAAAAAGTTAATTAAAAACTTCAAAAACCCTACTGCTTAAAAACCGAACTAAAAAATACGTCTTTTTAGTTACCAGAATAAAATAATGCTGTGCAGTCGGAGGATACCTCTGGTTTTGGTCAGCCAGCTCGCGAACAATATTCCCCTTTTACCCTCTTCAACTAGTTGAATATTCAGCTAGCACTAGAAATTATCCATTTATCCTCGTCTATACAAGGACAACTTTAGCTGACCCAGATGCAAAGAGGTGAGGTGACCTACACCAGCCCAGTTCCATTAAGCCGTATCATATCGTTTGCAATGAAGGCATAGTCATTATAATTATCTCCAGTTAAGGACAGAGACGTTGATAAGCAACCTGTAGAGAAAGCTCGGCAGGAGTAACGACAAGAATATTAAAATTATAGGTGCTTAAGACGACGGCAGTCGCGAAAGACCTTGAGGAAAAAAAAAAAACGCGCACTTGTTTCACGTCCCCGCGACCCAAAATGCCGTGGTATTTTGTACTTTCCTTATTATTCTGTGACTTAAAAAAAAACCCGTGTTAGATATAACTTTACGAATTAATTATTGTTATAAGAATAACATTCTAAATTTTCCTATATCAATTTATTAAGAAAATGTCTAATATACATTTTTTCCAAAGAACTATGTCTAGCCGTTTCGACGTGATTCTCATTTTAAAATCAACTTCTGATGGGTATCTGCGCCTTTTTTCCAGAGTATGCCGTTTTGTTTCTAACGCTCGAACGTCTTAAATGTTTTTAAGTACGGTATCCGTTGAACCAACTTAGATAAATTATTTAAAGGAGATTTAATACATTTTAATTAGTGCGAGTTAGTGCAGTCTCAGAAGGTGCAGGTAATCAAAAACTTGAAACTGGTTTTCCATGGAGCGTCTGCTTATCTTACCTCTAGAATCTAGATTCTGGATAATAAAACTGAATGGTTGCAATGAAAAAAATATTTAAATAAAACTTTTATTACTATTAAAAAAATAATCGAATACACCAAACCGCATTGGGCCGCCGTTGAGTCTTCACGTTATGGCGTCTTGAAGTCTTCACGTTACGTACGGTCGTCTCAAAAAAGACCACGTTTTATGATCGTCTCGAAAAAGACCACGTTTGTGATCATTTCGAAAAAGACCACGTATTGACCATCTGCTAGAAACCACACGTTAAGGACCACGTGGTTTACTATGGTCTGGCCGCGGCCGGCGAGGTGGATTATGGCCCATTCCCTCTCACAGAGAGGAGGCGATAAGACCGCCCATTGTACACTTGTTTTTGTAAATGTTTGTCCTGTATGTTTTAGTGGTGTACAATAAAGTATATAATAAATAAATAAATAAACATTAAATAGGCTGATGACGATGAAAAATTTCAAAACTAGTTATGTTGCTAGTAAGAAAAAAGTTTGCATGTACCAATAATTTATACAGTGTGCCAGACTTTCGGATTTCTGACAACGTGAGCTTAGATCCCACGTAGTTAGTCACACTTTGTTTACCCTTCTTTCTATAGACAAAACAGTTATCAAAGGGCGGTTACGCACTACACGTCCGTGCCCTTGATCCGTGTCCGTAATTTGAATTCCGAGTTCAGAATGTTCTGAATTATGACGAATAGAGTTCGGATGTAGTGCGTACTCTATTCGTCATACAAGAAGTACTTCGGAACCGAAATTTGACGGACACGTATCGGATGTAGTGTGTAACCGCCCTAGCTCATGCGTCACGGCTTTGTTTACAACGTACATAAATGGGTCAATGCATAACTTTCGTTTATTATGATAATAATATGTGGTTGAATGCGTCACTGCAGGACTACTTTAAATTGTAAAAAATCTAACTGTGTACAGGATACCAGCTGGATAGTAAACAATTTATATTCTATATTGACTTTGTTACGAATATAAATGATGGAGAGAGAGGGGAAGGCCAAAGAAAAGATTGATGGACTGAGGACTGATAGGAGTGATTTGCTACAAAATGGAATCAGTGATAGCATGACGGGGTGGACAAGACAGTATGGACGAAGAAAACGTGTTGCACCGACCCCAAGTAACATTGGGCAAGGGCAGGAAGATGATGATGATTGATTTTGATTTCGAGTTGATCGGTCTTCTCTTCTTTGTGCAACTCTCTTCCCAGATTAGTAAGGGGTCGGTTCTGATTGTACGTCTGCCAGAGAGCTCTTTTCTGGTTTCTCTTTATGCTCAGGTTCTCTCTCAGTTTCACTGTTATGGTTTTGTTAACAAAGGAGGATGAAATTGGTTATGTTATTTCAATGAATAACTTTCGTTTATTAACTACTAGCTTGTACTATACTTACATTCTAGGTCTCTCTATACCCTACCTACTCTATCTGCATACCTACCTACCCTACCTACTTTTTTTTTTAGTTTTCAAGCCTTCCCTGAATTCTAGTAAACAAAAGAATTATTCAAATCTGTCAAGCCGTTTTCGAGTTTTAACGACGAGACTAATGAACATTAATTGAGTTTTTATTATATATACAGATTATTATGATAGTTATTTTAATTGTAAAAAAATCTAACTGTGTACCAGATACCATCTGGATAGTAAACAATTTATATTCTATATTAACTTTAATACACAAAAAATATGAATATTAATGTGGATGGATGGAGAGGGAGGGAAAGGCCAAAGAAAAGATGGATGTGGAAAAGGGAGTCAGTGATAGCATGATAGTGAACAGGACGGTTTAATAGAACAAAACGTCTTGCGCCGACGCCAAGTGACATGGGACAAGGGATGATGATTTTGATGACTTTGTTTTCGAATTGATCAGTCTTCTCTTCTTTGTTCAAACCACTTCCCAGTCAAGTCTCCTTGTACGTCTGCCCCAGAGACCTCTATCCTGGGTTGTCTGAGTGGTCAGGCTCTCCTGTTTATGTATGCTGATCACCAGGTGGCGTGCGGTCGTCCCCTATCTAGCGGTCGGTCGGGGATATTTAGCGCCTTTGATAATAGAATTAGTAACAGGAAGTGTTCTCACTTACACAGCTTGTTTTTTAGTGTAAATTTAATTTATGTTTCTATCGATTGACCTAATTTAGCTCACATATTAAACACGCTACACTTCGACGTAACTGTAAATCATCTGTGACGTCCTCGGTTTGCCGCATTTTGAAGATGTTTAACAGTTGAAATATAATCCATTATTTATATATTTACCTATAAATGTTGTTTGTAGGACGCTGATTCACATTTAAGTGAATAGTACTCGTTTATAATTTATTTTTATGGTTTTGTTTATCACCAATGCACATTACACTGCGGTTCCCGGCATCTTATGTGCGTATGCACAACAAGCCTAAACAATAAGTGTGGGACAGTAAAAATGGCAATCTGCAATGTTTCCTTTATGACATCAGAGTCACCACTTACATCATTGTCTTAACATTTCTTAGAACTGTCACGATGAAAAGAAAAACATTCAATGTAAATATTGTATAATTATCTTTTGTTTGTTCCCTGACAACTTAAATAAATTTTCCTGAATTGTTGTATTCAAATTATTTGGTTTCGGCTTAGTGTGATAACTTACGTCATTTTAGAGTTGAATGGCATGGCGTCTGATTCTGATGAGATCTAAAATCGATAACGCTAGTAGAAAACGAATCAATGTATGGGTATGATATGACACATCTGAACGTTAAGCCACGTGGTCAGACGGCTCAAAGACGGTTCAAATAGAAGGCGTTAACGATTGTAGAAATTCCATGCCTTTTTGAAGGTCATAATTCGTTGGAAGGCCTTCCACTAGGTGGACCGATGACCGGTGAAAGTTGCGGGGTTCCGCTGGATACGGGCCGCACGAGACCGGTCATTGTGGCGAAGCTTGGGGGAGGGCTATGTCCTCCAGTGGACGTCTTTCGGCTGATATGATGATGATGATAAAATTTGGTTTCATTTTGCTTCCTACCAACATAACTTACCTGTCTGCTCTTTATGTTCATAGACCTTTAAATGTTATTTTGACTATTTAACTTACCACCAGGATAGAACCTTCATAATATAAAAACGCGCCTCCATATTTATTAAGTAATTATATACTTTATATATATATTTGTAACGGATACGATTTTCCAATGGATATCGTGATGGAAACCTACATATAGCTTGTATTGTTGCATTGTTATTTAACCTATTGCACCTGCGAGCAATTTGTCCGTAACGACCAGAAGAGATAGCGCTATATAACAGCTGTGCGTTGAAAAGAGACACGAGGAACATCATTAATTCGTCCTACATACAAAGGTCTACCTGTCAATTATTTTGCAGAAAAACTGGAGTTTTATTTACTTTATGATGGTGGAAAATACCTCTTTGGAAAATTTGTTGTAAATTTTTGTATTTAGTTTTGTATTAATATTATGATTAACACTACACTGTAAAACTTGCCTCTGCGAATTTACCTGCGACCTTGCATTAGCACATGCTGCGACATACTCAGCTACTTCGCGAAATACAATGGTCCTATCTTATAGCGCGTCACTCATTGTACTAAACTTGAATTTACAATCAACGTGACTTTACGGGCTATTGCTAATTCATATGCGAAAAGATATCCCTTTCTTAGCGGTCGCTATGTCGGGTAAAAAAGAATTAACACTGAAATTCTTCTTCATTACCCGTCGGAAAAAGAGGGGAGTTATATGTTTGAAGTATGTATATATCTGTGGCATCACAGCTCCTAAACGGATGAACGGATTTTTATTTTATTTGTTTTTGTTTAAAAGGTGACTTTATCGAGAGTGTTCTTAGCTGTTTTTGATGAAATCGGGTAGCCGTTCAAAAGTTTTGGGCGTTTTACTGTTTGAATCGGGGTACCTATTTTCGTAAGAGATCGTGTCATAATTCTGTAAACTAGATAAATTATATAATTTAAAAAGCTTGAAATAAAATGTGTCGAGGATTTTTAAAATTTTACTTTGATTGTTTATCATAAGTATGTGGACTTAGCTTTGCAGACGCTGGGGCCTTTCACACTCTGCCATTTTATCAGCAATGGCGTAATGCCAAAATGTAAAGGGATACGTCTGGTGAAAATTTGATAGTGCTTGGCAATCCCATACATATTTGCCATTTTCGTGATAGCGATGTCTCTCTCTAGTCTGGAGCCTCTGGTAACTTCTAAACCAGAAGCAGGCCGTTAACTAGCCGCTGGCGTTAAAAGTTCAAGGGAGTGTACGACCATTTACAGTTTAAAACTCATTTACTTTGCTTTCGTATGTGTCCGGCAATTAGTAATCGATTTTAAAGCATTTCCTGGCATCCGATTAAGCTGAAACCTTGCGTACTTATGTAATTTAGGAAATATTGAAATAATATGGTGCAGGGAGGTGGCCATAGCAACTCCACAACCATACAAAATAGCACCATCGTTTTGGACTCGTTGTATGTGTATTAGTAACTTTCAGTTCAAAAAACTCGTTTTAGAAATAAATTCTTATTTAATACTTTTATTATCTCCATTTGCCGCAGATGCAGCGCCACCTACAACGACTTCGGTGACGCAGATCCCGTTGCTGGGGGTGAATGGTTCCGGGATCCTCCACGTGAACCTCACAGGCAATCTACCCGTCAACCTCACGGATAATATGCCCAAAGTGAGCGACCCCATCGTGCCTGATGACAGTACGTATTAATATTTACTTTTATGAATATCTATTTAGGTTTAAATCTGCCATAACTTCGTATGTTTAATAAATTAATTTGATTTTTGAATTCGAATATCTTTAAATGGATTTCTAGCTCTACAAATAGACTAGCGGACCCGGGTCCGCTTCAAAGCAAGAATAAGGCATCTCTTGGATAGTAATAATAATAATATTTTTACTAGCTTCTGCTAGCGGCTTTGTCCGCGTCAAAAGTGTTTTATCATCCCAAGGGAACATGAACGGAACATTTATACCAGGATAAAGTTTAGCCTATGTGCTAATCCAGACTATAATCTATCTCAGTGCCTCTAATCAATTTCATCCAGATTCGTTCAGCCGTTCTGGCGTGATTGAGTAATAGAGACCCATACTTTCGCATTTATAATATTAGTAAGATTAGCATAAAAAAAATTACACCAAACAAATAGTCATGAAAATCTGGTGCCTGTAGTGAGTATCTATAGTAGTAGTAGATGTATCGTCAGGATGACCTTGGTCACTCTTGCTTTTAAGGCTGACTGGTTACAGGGAGTAGAGAAACGAGCGCTTGTCTTTTTCAAATATCACTGAAAACTTTACCGAATATCTACGGGGTATACTTTATAGAGGTGTTTCTCCAGACAACGGCCACGCTAACATAAGGACATCCTTATTAAGACTAGAGCTATTACAAGCTTTTGTACTAGTTATTGTGAGAATGTCTCTGGTGCTCAAGCTGACGCGGTCAAGGAATACACACATACAGCTGGTAGTCGGAAAACCGTTCATTTTGCGATTCAACAATACGCATTGCCTTGTGTTAACAAAGGCTTATAATGTGACGAGCATTGTGTGTGGCATACTGTGAACATGCACTGTATGACACACCGAGAGGGCCTGGTGTTCCAATGCAATGACTACTGCTTCTCGTCAAATTCAAGTTAAATAAAATATCACTAGTGGCTCTGTGACCTGTAGACCACGCAAGTCAGTCTTTTTGTTTTAAACAAAAATTTAATGCACAAAAAAAATCCATATAATTATCGAAACTGCTCAGAAAATTTCACGATAATCGGTTGAGAAATGCGACCTGTAGAGGAGAAAAGCTGGACATCCAGACATACGCATGAATTTTTGCCCAAGCTGAAACGGAGGCGCTTCGCTCGCTCAAATAGTACTGTTGATAAATGATAGCCCAATCAATCTGCCTAGACTGCCCAACTTTTTTATTATATTTTTTTATTTGATGTGGGTTCGCTCTTGACTCTAGACTAGGTTAGAGGTGACAGGCAGACAGTGAGCTTACCCAGAAGAAGCCTGTTCTAATTTTGAAGAGATTCGGATTGAATGCGTTCTTAAACACAGACTACTTAAACTTAAACGGAAGCAGCTGGATACCAGTATTTTAAATGGAGTGACTGCCCATCTGACCATCACATCCCGATAATTGGGTATCAGATTTTAGGCTTCTGACTACCCGTAGCGACTGTCAAAGATCAAGGAGTAGTCTCGGTATCTCAAGACTAGTCCCCCATCCACAAACAGACCTCGGCAAGCGTTGCTTAACCTCGAGGATCGACCCCTGCGTTTTTATTATTTAGGAACGAGCCTCAAACACCACCAGCCCTTAGCTATTGTGTTATTTAATTGAAGACAAGACTAAACAATATTTGGCTACAAAGACCATCGATCATCCTAAGGTTGTACGCCCGTCGCCCTTATTTCCAAACTGGATGATGACTCACCTTTACCTACTAGATATCAAAAACCCATTTAGTTTGCTTTGAAACGTTATATTGTAGCGACTAATAAATAATTAATCAGTGATTGACCGTACAAATTAATTAATTCGTTGTTTCATAACATTTTCTTTCCTAACTAATAACATAAAATTGGTAGAATAATTATTATTAGAAGTTTTGTATAGCTACCATTAAGAACTGACGGGTAAAACATATTTGAATAGGTCCAGCCTTCTTCTGCCATAATAAGTTTAACGAGGGATTTTGCAGAAAACAACAGACTGTGACAACATGTTCCTCAGAACACTTAAATGCACTGATTGATTCAGCCACAAATACGAGTGTATTTCCAAACCCAAGTCACTGTTAATGGGGGCTATCGCGTTTTAATTTTCCGCTAGGGGCGCTGGTGTAGAGTGAGGTGAGTCTTCAAATGTCAAATTTCATAGATTTTTTTTTTGCCTTTAGTGCGGATGCATTTAATTTATTTTTTATTGTTGTGAATATTTTCCAAATATGATGGACTTTATCCTCATTTTTTTCGAAAAAAGGGGCTGCGCAAAACTGCGGCATATTCGATTTTATATTTAATCGCACTTCTACTGTATTGGAAATGGTTTATTTCAAACTTTGCTTCCGTGCGCGTAATAACAACGTTAAGGCGGTACCCCGAGCAAAACGCCGCGCAAGCCGTTTTTTGTGCTGTTTTTAGGAGCTATCTACTCGTTATTTAAAAAGAAATATTAATTAATAAAAATACATTAAAATTCTACATAATATTGATTCTAAAATGGTAGATTTAGTTTTTTTTTAAATGTTGTATATCTTTCACTAATCTCCTTCCAAAAAAACATAAAAATGAAAAATAATTATTGATATTATGCATCTCCTCGTAAAGTGTTCATTAATTATTTTTTGTACTAACACTAATGAATAGGCAATTTAATAACGAACATTTTTGTAGATTTATTTTTTTCAAAAGACCCAAATTCGATTTTATAAAGATTTTATTCTAAAATCTGGGCGTATTCACTACTGTAATTCATGCGCCACCAGTGCCGCTAGACCAATAGAAATGCTCAAATCTCATGCCGATTTTTTGGTCAGGGTACCGTCTTAAACAGCTATATTTGAGGACCTTACTCGCCAGTGGCGGCAGCTGGTGAGCACAAAACGCAAGACCTCATTATCATGCTTGCCCTTTAATTTGAAAATAGATTTAAGTCACAGATATTATACTAATCCCAAAACTCTGAATTGTGAATTCGATATTGAGTATTTGTCAAACTATACGTAGGATTTGAGTTTGACTAGTTTGAAACTCCAAAATTCTTTTGGTTTTACCCCATTAGCACTGTGATCCTTCGTGCAATTACGATTACCTATTCTAAAACAAAAGTTAATTCAAGAACTAAAAACGCCGAAATGTATCCTCCGACTGCACAGTATGATTTTCTTCTTGTTTACGTCTTTTTAGTTCGCTTCTTAAGCAATCGGGGCTTTTGATTTTTTGAATTAACTTTTTTATTTATAAATTTTTAGTTAACATTTTTATAGAATTAGGTACATATAAACATATAAGTGTTACATATTTTTGAAATCACCTCTTAATTCTCTTTATTTTGATACCCCACAAGATGGTCTCTAGAAGGCCACATAGGAACAAACATACATACATAGACTGATAAACACATTACCCTCTTTCGGCAGTCGGGCAAAATGAGCAGTCTAAGTGCGGGCATCGAAAATAATGACTTTTCTAATTAAAACCTCAGTTTCACTTCAAGGTAAATCGGAGACGCGATAAAAGTGAAATCCGATTTGACTTTAGAGACGCGTTGTGGAAAATTTACGAATTCGTGACGGTAGCTCTAAGTCTGTAGTCAGCCTTATTAGACAGATAAGAATACAATTATGTTCTGTAGTCATTGTTGATTTATTTGCTGAACATGGTTAGTTTATTTGCTGAACATGGTTAGTTTTACCTGCTTACGTAACAATATATATATATATGTCACGTCGAAGTACCTACGAATCATAGGACCGCCATCATTAACCCCAATGTCTAGAGGCAATTCCTTTATTCTTGACTGGAGCGGGTTACTTCAATAACACACAACACTGGATTGAAACTCAAGAGTGTTTATTTGATTTAGTTACAGGCACTTTGAGTTTTCAAATTTTCAAATGAACTTGAAGCTAAAACCACATCGTGTGGCTTGCTAGGTCACAAAGCTTTCGTCGGTCGCTGGAGAAGACCTAGCCAGAAACTCCAGGATACTCTTTTTAAATGTTTTTATAGATTACACAATCACTTTATGACAATTAACGTTACATGTTTATTAGGTTTTGAAACATCTATTCAATTAGCAGATTTATTAAACAGTTTTACAGTTATTATTTTTTACACACACCATGCACCGTACGCGCCATGCGATGCGCGTTCTAAGTGGGCGGGACTTCCTTAATGTTTTTGTTTAGACACTAATTACTTGGATAGTTGAGTAAAGTTAGCAAACAATACTAAAATGCTGATCAGTTAATTATTTTAACATTAAACAACCTCAATACTCACAAATACAAAGTGGTTTGTAGTTTATTATTGAAATAGTCATCTAATAACAAAACTATTCAAGTTTCCGGTGATCTAACAATCTTACTAATTAGAAAGTTTCTCATTATTACATAGCTGTGTAAAATAGTCTTATGACTTCTTAGTATTTAATCATTTACTCAAATTTGTTTAGTTCTCGTATTAAATTATTAAATCTGGTTATTGGTCATAGAAATTATAACATCCGCCATTGTTTGACAACTTAATAAGAATAACATAATCAAACACATTTACTTCGTCAAATGTGGAATAGTTAAAATGAGAACAAATCCAAAAGTCCTACAATAAGTGTTCCTGTTTTATTTAAACATCTCGTATTAATTAAACATTAAAATTAGCATAACAATGATCATTCGAACAGATTAATACCTGATTCCACAGTGAGCCAATAGATGGCGCTGAACTCAAAACCCAACTTAAATAGATATCGACCCTTAAAATGATTAATTAGGATAATAAATTAGCAAATTCACGCCTACGCGGCGACATATATATATATGTATTAATTGGAACTTATTTGGTGTAATATTATACCTATCTGTGTGTGTGACTATTAAGGCATATTATGCAGATAGATCTAGACATACCTGCCTACAGTCATGGTATGAAAAATGATGAACAATTTTAAAATGTAATTTCTTTCCAACATTGTAACACAATATTTTTTCAAACTGACTTTTTCACTTCAAATCATGTCAGCCGAAAGACGTCCACTGCTGCACATAGGCTTCCCCCAGGCGTCGCCACATTGACCGATCCCGGGCGTCTCGCATCTAGCGGATGCCCACAACCTTAACCAGTTTATCGGTTCAACTAATGGAAGGCCATAATTTTATCAATAAGTACAAAAATATAATAAAGTAGGCACACACAAGTGATTAACAGCCCCAGGGATGTGGCCTAACAGGCGTTGAACGAAGGAGGTTCAGTGGTGGACTTTTATTAGGGCGCGGGCAATTCCATCTGCTGATGGGGATCAACGGGGTAAAAACCCCAGTGATGTGTGAACTTAGGCCCGGTTTCTATCCCCAGTTAACTCAACCAATGTTTAAAATATGCTAATCGGTTTCAAGTTTCGGTAAAATGTGTAGAGGTAAAAAGCCCTGATTTTGACCCCAAAAGTACAGGCGAATTTTTATGATTTCCCCGCAAAAACAAAAAAAAAGTAAAAATAATCATAATCCTTTTAGCGCTTGTCAATGACCTTCCTTTTCTGTACGTTGGCAATGTTGGCATTGACCGGAACGAACACTACCTGAATCAAATCGTTTCTCGTATATGCTCATTGTTTACTCCTCAGAGTACATTTATGCTATAATGAAAGTTCACTCTTCACTCATCCGGCCCGGCCAAAACAACGCTGGATCGGATATTAGATTTTTCTATGTACGGTAGACTTTATCGTTTTAGAAAACCAAGCAATTATGTTAAATGTACATCTTTATGGGTTCCTGATTTATTAAAGGTTACAATGGTTTTCTACACTTATGATAGTGTTGCAGTATCCCACTGCAAGGCGAAAGCCTCTTCTCATACAGAGAAGGTACGAGCATTAATCATCACGCTTGTTCAATGTGGGTTGGCGATTTCAAACTTATATTATTAACTACAATATAACCCCAAGTTTCCTCTTGATGTTTTCCTTCGCCGTTGTCAGCGATGAACAAGATAGACTAAGAAAGCACATATGAATTGAAAAAGTTACATTGGTACTTGCCCGGATTTAAACCACAACCTCAGCACGATATATTAATTACACATATTTTTTTATTTGTTATTTAATATATTTTAATTTTATCTAAATTATAAATCAGTATCACATAAATATGTATATTGGTAGCTGTGATTGATACTTCTAATCGGATATTTAACATAATAATGAGCAGTAAAGAGCGAACATAATCACATTATATACGGGCATACGACACGCGTCACTAGAGTATATAAACCATGGTCACTTTAAGTACAAAAGCAATGGTACTATATATACATTTTAAAATAAGCTGTTTTATTCTGGTATGCTACAACTAAAATTTAGCTCAGTGCTAGTAAAGATATATCAAATAAAGTGGAGATGGACAGGCCATATATTGCTACGTACTCAAGAAAAATTGATTAAGATAATCACTGATTGGTACCCTAGTGATGGTAAAAGGAATAAAGGAAGACAAAGGAAAAGATTGGAGGATGAGATAAAATAAACAGCCGGTCCCAATTGCAGAAGGAGTGGTTAGAGATAGAAAGCAATGGAAAATGTTAGAGGAGGCCTATGCCCAGAGGCACACTGAACTGAGAAACATGCTGTAAAACATAAACCTTAAGAGTTCAGGATAAAAGGGTCATTTCTAGGCAGGGTTTCAGGGTTACTTCTAGGCAAGCATGCTTCACCATCGACCACATCATTGCTCTTTCTTTCTTTATTTCTATCCCCTCATTTCGCCGTAAAAAATCCATCATTTACAAATGGAAATGCCGGTGTCAACTTGGTATAATATGTCTTCATAGCACGTACAGAATTTTCCAGGTACCTACTGTGTACTACAGTAAGTATAGGAAAAAAATCTTAAGATTCTCAATAATTGTTTTCCCATCTGATTCTGTTTATAAGACACATATCACATGTACAATATGGTCACTTGCGTATATTGAGCTGCATTTGAGGTTTAGATACGAATCTCTGATCATCCTTTGCAGGTATTCAGTGGAACGTACTTCTTTTTCTTTTCTGTGATTGGAGATTTAACCCTTAGTCAGTTTGGGCCCAGAAGTTTCTAGCGCCATCAGTGGCCAGTTTTTCAATGGTGCTGAAAAACTTGATTAGCACAGCTTTGGTTTACCTATTACAACTCTTTGGGCATCAACTGCTCAAAAAAAAACCAGTAATGAAGAATGTATTCTTTGTTGGAATCCGTTAATCTCGAAATTTTGTGAAAAAAGGAACTAATAATGGGTATAGTAAACAAAATTGCCCCTGGCGAGCAGCCAATCCTCGGATGAAGAAGAGACGTATAAATGCGTTAAAATTGTTGTTTATCAAATTGCCCACTGGAATGTGGCGTTTTAGCAAAGAATGTTGTAGATGGCCTAGGTCCGCAAAATATTCACATGTTAGAACAATAGTTATTATATTATTAAGCCAGACTGAAACCCTAAAATTAGAAACTATGTTTACTATTAACTCAAAATGGATTGGATTGTGTCGAATTCATCCTAAGATTACCGAACGTACCAAAGGAATATATAAGGAGAACAAACGTAGCAGATAGGGATCGTGCATAACATCACTAATTAATATTCTCTTTTATTTCCAGATCTTACTGATGTATTCAAAGAAACACCCGAAAGAATCTTGTCGGAGCAGAACCTTGCTAACTTGACCTACGTAAGTAACTTTGATCGGCATAATTATCTTATGCTCTTCCTTCTGTTCTGATCGACAATAAAAGCTTGTCTATGTTGAAAGTATCTTTCGCCTCGGTTAATGTGGAATTTACACTTGTTCTATTTAGTCACAAAGGTTACAGCCTGCATACATACGGCCCTAGTTTCCCAACGTCTTAAAACAATATTTATTCGGATGTTAGTTACATTAGGAGAAAAATAATAATTTCAAAGTTACTCCCAGATTTTAGAATACTTAATGAAACAACTCGTTTTTGTATACATGTACGTAGTAAGGTTTTGTATAAGCTAGTATAGTTTAGGTTAGTAGAATTAGTTAAGTGTGTACATTCAGTCGTTGACATCGACTCTCAATTTTGGCCCATACATTGAGGCAAAGGCTCAGCTGGCAGTCAAAAAGCTGGGGATCCTTGCAAAGGTAAGAAGGTACTTCACGCCGGAACAGCTCCTCAATTTGTATCAAGCGCAAGTTCGATCATGCATGGAGTACTGTTCTCATCTCTGGGACAGATCTGCCAAATACCAACTTGATGCACTAGAGTCGATCGAAAAGCGGTCCATGAGGCTTATCGGCGATGAGGCGCTGGTCAAGTCAAAGCTCCAGAGTCTTGAACATCGTCGCCGAGTTGCCAGCCTGTCGGTTTTTTATCGGTTACATTTCGGGGAGTGTGCGATGGAATTACTCGATCTAATTCCACCTAGCCCGTTCCATCATCGGACTACCAGATGTACGGCGATGCGCCATCGATACATGGTAGACATCCCACCCATACGCACAAAACGTTTTGGGAACACTTTTATTATGCGTACAGCTAATGAGTGGAATTCCCTGCCGGAGTCTGTGTTACACGACAGGTACAATCTGGGGGTCTTTAAGTCAAGAGTGAATAGGTTATTTCTAGGCAAATATTAGGTGTTTCACCGTCGACCACATCATCGATTACCATCAGGTGAGATAGTGGTCAAGCGCGAGCCAAAAAGAACATGTATTCTGTAAAAATAGTTGTAAGTATTGTCAATAAAATATTATTAAGATTAGATAAAACATAGTACTATAAAGCTATGGCCCCTGAAAAATAAAGTATCGCCAATGTTTCAGGATCACCACAACTTCTACAACAGCTCGTTCATCGGCAACCAGGAGTTCTTCAAGGACTACTGGGCGAACATCACCATCAACAAGGCAGAAGTGCACCAGGTTCTGAGCAACTCGCACCGGAGAGCCACTGTAAGTACTCACACATACGTATATAATAAATGTTAGTCCGATGCATCTATGAGCATGCAACTATGAAACTCAGACTTGTTTTTTTGTCGGTTTTTTTAAAGACTCAGCGTGGTCACAGGTAGCATAAATACTAGCATACAGATGCCTTATCCCACACAAAGAAACTGTGCCGACGAATCTAGCGTTTTCGGCGGACTATACGGACTAAAAGAACTACTACTGTACTATGTACTAAAAGAACATCGATCGCGTTCAGTTCCGTTCCACGGCTATAGATGGTGTTAGCAGCTACTTGCAAGTAAAAGGATTTGCTCGGTTCGTGACTATTTGTGTCTTTAAGTACAGTGACGATTTGTTTAGTGGTAGAAACGTTCAGACTAAAAACCACATACTATATACATACAATCAACGCACGCTTTTTCGAGAGGTAACAGGTTCGGTATCATTTTGCCAGAAACATAATGATCCATACATAAGTCATTTTGTAACTTTTATTAATTAATTTTGTATTTTTTAAAAAATTTATTTTATAATGTTGTGCTTAAATGTTCATATTTCGAAACGAGTTTCTTAGGCAATGTGTTACATAATAGACAAGGTAGTAGAAATAGTTATTTATGCTACAAGTGCGGAAGGTAGGTGATTTCCGATGAGTGGCATTTTTATTCACGAGCGAGCGAAGCGAGTGAGTGGATAAATCGACACGAGTCGGAAATCATCTTACGTACGTGTATCATACAACATTTTACTATGCATTGTGCGAGAAAATAAATAAATTAATCAAATTAAATTAATAAAATGGCGGGCTTATTCAAGCGCGTTCAGCATATCCACAGATTAACTAATAGTTCCTCGGGCATATCTACTGCGCATGTGCGAATAGCTGTCACATCGTAACGCAATAAGGCACGAGCAAAATATACGTTCTGCCAAACATATTTAATGAATATTTAAAATTAATTTATTGATCAAAATCTAAATCTAGAGTAATTAAAAACGCCTAAAATAAAGTATAAGTTTTATTTTACCTTTTTTATGAATGATAATCTGTACATAACAAATTTTTAAAACTTTTCTCAATTAATAAAAACTCTATGCATCGGGCTGACGTTGGAGTTAAAAATTAAAAAAGTACAGGAAAGTAAAAAGCACTAGTGAAAAAAAGTGACACTTTCCGCACAGTTTGGCTGCTTGGAAAACCGCTCTTTTCGAGGACATGCATTGTAAAAGTGTTTATCATTACAAGAAAACATTATAACGGGATAAAAAGTAGCCTATGTGCTATTCCAGACTATAATCTAAATCTGTGCTAAATGCCATCCAGATCCGTTCAGCCGTTGTGGCGTGATTGAGTTACAAACACATTCATCCAAAATTTGATTTATAATTTTACTAGCTTCTGTCAGCGGCTTCGCCGGCGTGAAAGTCGAAAAGTATCTCGAGGGCGCATATTCCCGAGGAAAAAGTATCATATGTGCTACTCCTGTCTATAATCTTTATCTGTGCCAAATTTCATCCAGATCCGTCCAACTGTTTGAGCGTGAAGAAGTAGCAAACACTCTTACAAACTTACGCCTTTACAATATTAGTGTGATAATGTGAAGTGTGATATATGAACGATGTAAAAAAAATACATAATATAACATCACGCCTGTTTTCTCCGAAAGATTAAGCCGAGGTGCACCAGTACATTTGGCCAGTTAGTTTAAGTCCCATGTAATAGAGGGCGAGCTTATTGCCATCAAGAGAGGGCATGTGCCGTAATCCACCACGCGGGCCCAGTGCGGGTTGATGGATGTCACATGTCTTCGAATTTTTGGTTCTCGGACTTGCCCGGTTGCCTCACGATGTTTTCCATCACCGTTTTTAGAGCAGTGGTGATGAAATGATTTTCAAAAAGTAAAGGGATCGAACCCACCACCTATAAAATGAAAGCCGGGGCTGTTAAAACAGAAAAAAAAAACCGCCTAAGTGCGAGTCGGACTCGCGCACGAATGGTTCCGTACCATTATCGCAAAAAACGGCACAAAAATCACGTTTGTTGTATGGGAGCCCCACTTAAATATTAATTTTATTCTGATTTTAGTATTTGTTGTTATAGCGACAACAGAAATACATCATCTGTGAAAATTTCAACTATCACGGTTCATGAGATAAAGCCAGACAGACGGACCGCGGAGTCTTAGTAATATAATAGGATCCCGTTTTTACCCTTTGGGTACGGAACCCTAAAAATGACTAGTATTTCATCTTCTAACAAGACTATTATACTTCCAGTCAATCCAGCTTAGCTTCGACTTCCCGTTCTACGGCCACAACATCCGCAACGTGACGGTCGCGACCGGCGGCTTCATCTACACGGGCGAGCATGTGCACAACTGGCTGGCGGCCACGCAGTACATCGCGCCACTCATGGGCAACTTCGACACCACACTCACCAACGACAGCAAGATCAAGCTGTACGATGACGGTGAGCTTCACTTTACAAACAAACTGACGGTTCATCATAATCATTATATCAGCCGCAAAGCACCGACACACCTCGTCAGCTGCTGCTGTAGACGGTGTTATCGACACTTTCCTTACAAAACCAGTGCCGTAGATATAACCTGGTGAAATGGAGTTTCATACACTGCTAGTGTGCTCCCTCGCAGGATATGGGCCACCTCTTTGTCTGCCCTCCATGCCCGTTCTATCAGAGTTTGAAGATCTATCCTAGCTGGCATACTGGTCGAACGAAATCTGAATAGTTGACTCCCGGTTTCTCAACTCTCGATTATCGGGCTGTTAACGTAATAATAATCGACGGTTATCTACTGTGATTGACCGTTGGCAATTCATTCATCCAATCACAGTAGTTAACGCGTGCTTGACAATGTGTCACATTAATTCTGCGATAATTTAGCGGTGAGAAACCTGAGCTGAGTATATATTTGAGTTAATTTACAGAAAAGAAGAAACACACATCCCTGCACTGTTAATAACATCCCCATGGTATGAACACCAGTTACCAATATTAACCTTATTTGTCGCATTTTTTAGGGGAGAAGTTCACAGCGTTCTGGGAGAACGTGACCCTTCAAGAGGACACGACGAAGAAGTTTACGTTTGCAGTCACCCTGTACAAGAACGGAGACATCATCTTCGCGTACAAGGATATTCCTATCGACGTGCAGGAGATCAACGATACCGAACACCCTGTGAAAGTCGGCATCAGCGACGCCTACCTTACTGACAAAATTGTCTTCTGTAAGTAAAAACTAATAATCATATAGAACAATCATCTCACGAAGGCGGATGAATCGTATCAAAATGTCTCTTATTTCGATGTCATACAAGTCACGTAACACGTAACTTCGTGAGATAGACTATAGTCGCCTGTTCCACTGTAGATGAAAGGCTTCTTGTTAATCAGAGAAGGCACGTGCATTGATCACCACACTCGATGTGAATTGGCAATTTCAGACTTATAATATTCACTATGACATTTCTCACAATTTACTTCGCGTGCAGCAAGGCAGCATAGTCCAAAATAACCTCAGAAAGTACATATGAATTGACAAAGTTACCATGGAACTTGCCCAAGCAAAAATTAAATTAGATCTAATGCCGGGAGGGGAAGCCCTAGAAAGACATACATAGACCTTAATGGTAATGTTCTTCAGAAAGGGGTGCGCAGTACTCATAACCGGCGTGTGTGTATGACTAGATGTAAGAATGTGAGTAAAGCAAAAGAAGTATGTAAGGATCGTAGCAGGTGGCGTTCTGTAGTTTCTGCTTACCCCCATGGGGATAAAGGCGTGAGTTTACGTATGTATGTATGCTGTGACCTAACAACATGGAGGGACTGCTGGCTGAGTATTGACTGAAACTTGTTTTATCATTTTGCAACACCATTCAGTCGAAACGAAAATTATTTTCGCACTTTTTAGTGTTTTGCTTTGGAAGTCTGTTTATTCTTCTGGATTTTATTAATAATTTTATTTTTTCCAATCGATACTGTTTCGACCCTCCACGGAATTGAAAAATAAAAATTAACGGTGTATATCGCAGTTGCATTACATTTTAGTTTGGTACTTGTTATTATTTATTGACAACAATGTTATTTTGTTACTCTTTAACGGTTATATAATATAACACCAGCCCCTGTATCCTGACGTGTCAAAACTATCATAGTTCGACTGTAAAAAAGGAATGGAGGGTTTAGAGCGAGTTTTGTATCATGCTGGAATGCGTTAACGTAAACGTCAATTGGTATTGAAAATTTAATAGCGCCGTCTGGTGACGGTAAGGAGAAATCTCTTTTTTGTATACATTTTGACATAAGATATCGTTTACGTATATAATACATCTGCCCCTTACGCACACTCAAAGTAACCTTGTTCTAAGAGCTTATGGTCGGTATTCCCAGAACCAGTCCTACCCACATTTGGCCAGTTTTGAATTCCCATGTAATAAGAGGCTTATAAATTGCTATCGAGCGGGCCACTAGTCCCAACTCCGGGCTGCTACTGATTAATTTCAGATAGAACAACCCAATACACTGCAACAACACCGCCCAAACAGAGAATCAAACCCATGATCTTGCGCTCAGCAAGTAGCGCTTGCGATCGCTAGGACAACAAGGCAGTTTAACCGTTTCTGGTATTGAATAGTTGCAACATAGATTAAAAAAATGATTAATTGATTTTGTTTTTTTTTTTATAACTGACCGACCCTTGGAACTTCTCCTGTATCGTGGGTGCGTTTGCAAATATTTAAACTCACATACGCATTCCGCCAGACCTCAAATATATATCTTCAGACGCAGCGCAGCAGCCGATCGCTTAAACACTGCTCCTCTATTTGTTTTAAGAACAATGCCTATTTTTTTCTATTCTTTGAAGTCCGTGTTTTAAATGATTATTGCTTGCAGACGTACGCCGCAAGACGATCTACGAGTACCACCGCGTGTCGTTCAAGGACCATTTGATCAGCAACAACACGGTGCTCAAGATGACGGCCTTGCCCACCTGCCTGCAGTACGACACGTGCGACGCGTGCCTCAACCACGACACCGGCTTCAACGTGAGTACTGCTTCATCATCACCATCACTATATTCTGAAAACAAATCCCAATATTTTTTATACCATTCCCCCTCTAAAAAGCTTATTTTATTCACTGAAAACAGTGAATAAAAAGCACTTTTAATCACTGTTTTGGAGTTTGAATTTGGAACACACCAATGTATTAGCCGTCCATGTGAATGCTATGTAACCTCCTTGCGCAAAAAATACTCGCTACAAACTTCTTGTGCAGAGAATATTCGACTTTCAAACTCCTTCGATTTTTTTTTTGAGTATTTTTTTTATATTTAGGATTTTAATAGTGATTTTGATTTTAGTCTAGTATATTTATTGAATAATTATTTGGATTGTAATTCTAATATTAATTGCAATGGTGTTTAATTAACTATAATTATTTAAAGTAACGGAGGTGCTCACTGGCCCCTGAAACACAGGTAACAGCACCTAGCTCAAGGGTCAGGTTTTCAATTTTTTTGTAAATTTTGAAGGTAATAAACCATTTATTTATTACTCGTAATATTCCTTGTGCTTCTCGCTTAGATCTTGCTTTTTCTCGATGTCATGGTATAAAATATAGTATGCAACTCTTGAATAAAACGGATTTATATCGTGGGCCATGAATCACTCGCGTCGCTCATGATTCTAACACTTGAATCACTCGCTATGCTCGTGATTCAATCATCATGAATCACTCCCTACGATCGTGATTCAGTCGTTAGAATCCTTCACTTGCTCGTGATTCATCTATGGCCCTCGCTTTAAATCCGTCTTTTATTCACTAGTTGCATAATATACTATTATACCATTCCCCCTCTAAAAAGCTTATTTTATTCACTGAAAACAGTGAATAAAACACTATCAATCACTGTTTTGGTGTTTGAGTTTAGAACACTAATATATTTGACCTCAATCTCAAATCAAATAAATCATTCTGTATTTGCTCAAACATGAGTACAGTACACACAACGAATTGTCAATATGCAAGAGATGTTTAAAAAGTAAAATACAGAGCGTCATGTTTGCCTTAGTTTATAATGGCATGAAAATATTAATAACAGAATATAAATCATAATAATACAATTCAAATCAAAACATTAAAACTCAAATCACTCAATGCTACATCAAAAATTACTATATACAAACTCCATTGTTTATTAATATTCCTTGTGCTTTTCGTGCTGGGATCTTGGACCAATAGTTCCATCCGTCAAAAATCAATAATCCATTGGACTGATTTTATGTGTTCCCGATATCTACGTTCATGCGACAGAGATGAAACTATCGCGCAGCTAGCAGTTGTCTTATACTAGAACTCTGATTGATCCACATGCCACGGATGAGATTTGTCTCTTTCTACAGCGTGGTAAATCCTGTGTATTGCTCAGTAGCAGACTGGGCTGTACTCTCTATATCTGTAGTCTGATCACAAGATGACCCACCCACTTGTGCCTCTTCAATAGTATATATCTACAAAAGAAATTTTGAGTAAGGATATTCAGGGTGAAAAGTCGATGGTTGAGTTAGTGCGGTAAGGACGAATTAGTATGTTTTTTATGATTTAGGAAAAGCCCACAATTTTCTTCGTTACATTTGCATACTTATGTCATTTTGCATCAAACCGCAAGTTGAAATCTGAAATTAGACCCCTGAGCCCGTGGTCAGGGGGTCATAGAAACCCCGTGGCTTCTATCTGAATTCCAGGTTTCCTCAGATTGTTTTCTTTCATCGATGTTCAATATAAAGTTTTGAACATACATATGTAAATGAATTGCAGAAGTCGTATTGGTACTTACCCAGATTTGAAGAAAGGCAAGGCCACTGGGCCTTTATTGCAATAAATAGCTTATTTTGACTACATCTTTACAAAATGGCTATTACTTGAAATCTAATCTTACGATTATATTATTTTCAGTGCACATGGTGTCCGCAGATCCAGAAATGTTCAAGTGGTACCGACAGGAACAAGCAAGATTGGTTACTTAGAAGTAAGTAGTTACTGGGTGAAGTCAATGCAGAAAACTGTTAAACGCGATCAACTAAGAAGAAAAAATAACAAACCGCTATTTTTTAATCTGTGGTTAAATATGCTAACCTAAGGTTTAAAATTTCAGTAAAACGCGTTTTTCGTCAATGTTTAAGCTAACAAACGGTCAAATAATTAACTCTCCAATTTAGTTGACATTTTGTGAGGTTAACTATTTAAGAAAAATTATGTTTTACCGAAATTTTGGTTAGCATAATTATTAAACCATAGGTTGAGTTAACTACGGATCAAATAATTTGGCCTTAATCACTCAGCGGTAGTAAATGTGGTCCAGTCTCGTCCGTATTTTCCGAATCATTTTCACCAATTAATTCAATCAATTAGGGTTTGTTATTTATTGACCTGAAGGCTTTCCCGTTATCATGACGATTCAGTCACTTGAAGTGAAGGAAGTTTTCTCCAAAAGGAGGTCATTATGTGTATCCCAATCTATATATTATTAAAGAGACAAAATAATTTGCTTTTTATGAAAAGCCAAGTAAAACGTAGTTTCCAGAGCCGGTCATGGTAACGTGGGCTTAGTGAGAGTTTTTCACGTATTTCTTGGAAAATAATAATATAACGTTCACGTTAACATGATCGAGTCCCGATTACACTATTACCTATTAACGTGTGGGTTATCCTCATGGATGCCTCCGCCTTGGGGCATTCGGGTTTAAACTCACGGTTTTTTTCCCCGTCATTTCTTGCTGAGGTGCGGGGACACAGACGCAAGGTCAAGAATATTTGAGGTCGCCTATATATGTATGCAATGGCCTGTGTGAATAATCATATTTACGCATGCCTGTGTCCGATTTAAAATTAGCGTTGTGTTCTTTTTGTACATTGTCACTTGCATGTAAAATATGGACTATGAATGATTATAATAACTATCAGATCACTGCTGCACCTCAACCTTTCTTCATTTGTTTATGATGCCACCACTTGCTCCAAGAAAGCCGTAGGGAGACCAGCACGCTTCGTAAACACCGACCGCCTTTTTCCATCCTCGCCGCCTCACCTTGTGAGAACCAGCCCGCGCAGCTGAGCCAGTACCCTGTCCCACCCCAGCCCTGTCCCCAGCCTGCCTCCAGCGTCCCCCAAAAGTCAAAGTAAAATTCTTTATTTCAATTAGGCCATTAAACGGCACTTTTGAATTCCATAATTTAATCTATTGTCCATTCGAAAAAGTAGCTTGTTATAGAGAAGAACCGACAAGAAATTCAATCAAACAATATTTTTACAATATACATGAGGACGATCCTCCCAGACACACCACTATATAGGTATATAATATTGCAAGCACCAGAGATGTTTAAGATATCCTATGCAAAGTATCTTGAAAATAAGTTTTATTACAGATACCAGATAAAAAATATTTTTAGTATAGGATTATTACCTGAAATAGATACGTACAAAACCCGTATCTTATAGATACTTTTTAAAGATAAAATACTTTTGTAAGAAAACAACATTTTATTAGGTTTAATTTTGTTTATTACAAGGAAATATTTATGAATAGATCGCGTTGATCGCGCAAATATGATAAAATATTATATTTTCAAGGTTCATTTAATTGTAACTAGTTCTTCAAACATTTCATCACTCATTTTTCTTCAACGAGGCCTCATTATCATACTCCCAAAAAAGAAGAAATATATGCCGCATGTCTAGATTTTATTATTTTATCTTGTCTCTTACTTTTACAAATGCATCTGTTTCTGTTACCTACCTTCAAATTCTTCTGGAAATTTGTAGTAGAAGTTGGCCCCAGACTAATGTTTCAATACTTGTATCAAATTTGCCATACAATATTGTCAATTTAACCTCGTGTTAGCAACTAACAAGTTAAGTTTTTAATGCAAGTGGGCCTAAGTACATGGGACGCCTTACGAAGTTAAAATTTTACTGGGCAACAATATTTTATCATTGCAAAGTGTAATATTGCGTTTCTAGTTCTCTATTTGGAACGGTTGAGATTTATCATAAATGATCGCGCAAAAACATGGCGAACAAAACCAACCAACAAATCTATCAGTTTTAGTCCAGATGTCTGTCAATATTTACAAACAAAAGAATGCGTGTTACAAACGCATTCTTTTGTGTGTAAGTACACTATTTAAATTTATTATCGTGCCCATTATTTACTATACAAAGGTCTATGGTTCCAAAGGTTGTCTAGTAGATATCTCTATCAGCGATAAGACCGCCATTGTATCCTTAGATTTAACTATTTTGGGGTACAGTATATTCTATTCTTTCTACATGCAAACGAAATTCAAAAGAATAAAAAAAACATGAACTCCCATGTATTTATTGTACTACACTTGCTCTCTGGAAACCATCCCATGACGCACACAGACACAACACAATACGCATACGATTTTTTGCACAGAAAAACTCTGCAAAACAAATTGTTTGAGGTTTTTTCTCTGCTGTTAACTAGCGAATGGAACTAGTTTTGTTATGCTGGAGTGTACCAGTTGTCCGTTTACCTGAACCCTAGGCTACCTGAACGAACACCGACGCTACAATAGGCAACAGTATAATTTAATTGTACAATGTACACGAAAACGTTTTACTGGACTAGACAAAAATTCTACTCCTTATAATTGCGTATTTGTCTAATAATATTAAGAAATGTATTTAGACAGACGCAACTACTCTTAATTTCGTCTAAGCATAAAGTAGTGACAACATCGGATTAATCAGGTGTATTGACAGATTTTTTTCGCCTTTTATGCACTAGCTAGAAGTCTAGAAAATAGGACTTTGACAGGAGCTAAGTACGTGGTATTTATAAATGATTTTGATATAAGAAAATTGGATTTTCACTTGTGCAACGTCAAATAATTTAGGATGCGTTCTAAGTATCGATCGGGCGCACGGTTGGCGCGGTGGTTGAGCGATTGACTGCTGCGCTGCGTGACGCGGGTTCGATTTCCGCACGGAACAAATATTTGTATGACCTATAGATAGTTATTCCTGTCTGTATGTTTGTGTATGTGAGTTTATATGTTTATAAATGCACTCACGATACAGGCGAAATTCCTACAACGTTTCGTAAAAAAAAGAAAAGAACTTAAACACATCTTTACTTATTTGATAGCAATCAACTAATGATTGCTGCTTTACTTATATCATAAACCGGTTTTTATTAGTAGATGCTAACACTAGACAATGTTATACGTTGGTTACAAACCTTACTTTTGTTTAACAGAATGCGAGAAGACAACAATAGTGAATGGTACTGGTTGCGCCGCGACGCGTGTGGACGCCCCCACGGACGCTAGCGGCGTGCCGGCCACCGGCAACACTGCCTACACCACGGACCAGCAAGCCGCGCGACATGATACCGTCGTCAACACACGTACGTAACTACTCCATTACCTACTTTGCGAGGAAAAGAAGATGTAAATGTAGTGAATCTTAGTGCATTTATATGTATTATTTTTTAAACGAATTTTCAAAAAGGAGGCGGTTCTCAAATCGGATGTTGCTATTTTATTTTATTTTATTTTATGTATGTTCGGGCATAACTCCGGTCATATAATATATAGACCAATTTGCAAAATGTTTAATTTTGTTTGAAATGGTATCAATCAATCTGCCTAGCCTTTTCCCAACTATGTTGGGGTCGGCTTCCAGTCTAACCGGATTCAGCTGAATACCAGTGTTTTACATGGAGCGACTGCCTATCTGACCTCCACAAGCCAGTAACTGGGTAACACGGTACCCCTTGGCTAGACTGGTGTCAGATCGCAAGCTTCTGACTACTCGTAACGACTGTCAAAGATCTTCAAATGACAGCCGGGACCAACAGCTTAACGTGCTTTCCGAGGCACGGAGGAAACTCGGTATGTTGAAAATGGTCACCCATCCACGGACCGACCTCGTCAAGCGTTGCTTAACCCTGAAGATCGACCCGTGCGGCTGTTATTATTTAGTCATGGTATACTCCTCAAATATTATAGGCAGACATATAGCGATTTTGGAGTTTTAAATAACATGGCTAGAATTTGCACTCAGAAAGGTATCATTTGGTGAAGTGGAACTGGTGCAGAAGACCAAAGATGACCACTGGAGCACCATAAGTATGTCATGAGTAAAAGATATCTCGAATAGTTAAGCGGCTATGATGAAGCAAATACATATAAATAAATGGTACCTATTGTTGAATATGGTACCACCCAACTGATCTGATGATGAAGCCACTGGAACTCCGTAATAAAAACAAGGTATCCTAGTCGTGTGAATCGAAATGAGATATACTCTGGCTTTAAATGATTTAAATGGCAATATGAGGTATCAAAACCAAAGATAACTTTGTTTCCCGAAGTCGGTGTCGAAAAACGAAAACGACAATAGGTACAACAAGATACCCACTTCGGAAAACAAAGTTATTTTTCACTTTGTAGTGTCTTGCTTTAGAATTTGTTTAAAAAAAAAACCGACTATGTTGGGGATCGGCTTCCAGTCTAATAATCAGTGTTTTACATGGAGTGTCTGCCTATCTGACAAAACCCAGTAACTGAGTAACACTCTTTGTCCAGACTGGTGTCAGATTTTGTGCTTCTGACTACCATTAGTGACTGTCAAAGATCTTCAGATAACAGCCGGGACCAATGGGTTATACTAACCTACAGTAATCCCTTAGCATTCAGGCTGGTCTGAAGTTGACTAAAGATGGGTGGATGCACAGGTCTTGCTAAACTAGCAGGAAAGGGTAAAACCCGCCCAAAAATATTGGGGTTCAATGTACTGGTTTCGGTCATTCTTCTCAGAGTAATCGGCTCGTAAAGTTTGAACTCATTTAATTTACAACCGTTTTGTTACAAGGTTTATATTACCTTGCTTTCGTATGGACAACTAGTTATCGATTTTCAAGCACTTTCTGGCAACCGATTAAGCTGAAACTTGGTGTACTTATGTAACTTTGGAAACATTGACATAATATGGTGATATGGATCTGGTCTCATGATGGAGCCATATGATCTGACCGCATTGGCTAGTAAAATAATTGGCCGTTTTAATAGTTGGCTAGGAAACACTGACCCCATCTAGTTTACAACCGGGTTATTAACACAAAAATCGTATTTACCAACCTCCTTGCAGCATGCATCATAATAATCCTGTTTCGTGCGAGTGCATGTGTAGTGCACTCCACACTTACACTTCAATTTCAATCATACACTTCACAGACAGTTAGTTCATGCGCAAAGTGCTTTAACTCATGCAATTTTAGTATGTAGTAAACATTTGTGAAAGCGAAATAAATTATTTGTATTTGCAGAGCCGGACTCCCCGAAGCCTAGCGGCGCTCAGGCGGGCAAGTCCGTGGGTGCGCCGGTGCCGCTGGAGGCGCACTCCCCGCTGGGGGGCGTTGTGGCCGCCTTCATCGCCGTCACGCTCATCTGTGCCGCCACCTCTTGGATCTTCTACGCCTTCAAGAACCCACACACGCGCAGCGGACAACTGCTTATCAAGGTAAATAAACCATCCAACATTCAATAGCATCTGCCTATAGCAGTCTACTGCTTGACAATCTCCTCGCACTATTCCCAAACCACTGCAACTCAAAACACCAGAAAAGCGCCGTGGCAATGAAGCTCGACGAAGTGCCGTAGAATTAATTAAGCTGTCTTGGAGCCCGTAAAAAAATTAATCAGAAAAGAATAGACAAAAAAAACATAATTTCCACTGCCCTCCATATCAGGCAGGAGACCATAAACACTTAACACACAGACATAAATCTAACTAGATAACGCAAGTCCCTCCATCTGTATGGACAGACAGAGAAAGAACAGACAACTTTTCTTAACAGACAAAGCCATTAAGCATAAAGGGTGGTTTACACCTGGGATAAGCCCAGTTGATTAGCACCACGGGTAAAATCGAAATCTGTACCTAGCCTGAAGGCTATTGTTCCCTGTTCAAAAAATGTATGAATTGTGTACTTACCTGTGCGCGGCAAAACTAAGAGATAATCTCTGTAGAAACAGAGATTATCTGTTAAGTTTTACTCTAAGAATAGAGTAATGATAATTATGTTAAAATATTCCAGTACCGGCCGTCGCAATGGAACTGGCGCCGCGGCGAGGCGCGCTACACCGCTGCCACCATCCACATGTAACACCCGCGCCCCGCCCCTGCGCCTGCGCAACGTGCTAACTGACACGTCCTAGCTGCTCATACTCGTAAAGTTGTCACTCGAGGGCGTAGCTACATAATATTTCTGAAGAATTTATCTGGGGTTCTCCCTTTCCAGTATGTTTGCATGAAAATCATAAATGTTGTGACGGTTTTCTGAATATTAATGCGCACTGAGACGTCACGTCCACGCACCTGTCAAATCGCTTAAGTTTTCTGACATTACTTAAATTGTTGTCAACGTCATGTTGACCGTCATATAAGTTACGGTTTCCAAGTGGAGGATCTCTCGCCTAAGTGGCGTCAACTGGTTGCGAGATATTTCCTGAAAACCCTCATACACCATTTTTTTAAACTGTTTACACCCATATGGTTCAAGCGACAGGGACTTAAATAGACGCCTGCTTCCTCCATCACTTTCATAACTTAAAAGACACAAAAATAAAATAAATGTTATGCTAGCTAGGCCCTCATCAAGTGTATTAAATAAGAATCATCAGGCAAATGAGTTAAAGCAGGCCGGGTTGAATCAGCTGTTCAAAAGCACACGAAAGGGTACATTATTGAGCTCTGGCCCCTAAAAGCAACAGCTAATAAGACATCAGATGTGTTCTATAAAAAGGTGACATTTCTATCACGACAGCAATGATCGAAAAGTCGAAATAATATAAGGTATTGACTTTCTGTAGCGCTTGACAATCCCATACAGTACAACTATTTTCTTAATTTTCCTCGGCCATCATCGCATTTCCGAATACAAACGAATGCTGAATTTCATGTCGATCAATTATTATATTTATCGAGTACTAGCTGTTCCCCGCGGCTTCGCTCCCGTGGACCACCCCACAGGACCCGTTTTAAGGTTAAAAAAATAGCCTATGTCACTCAAGAATAATGTAGCTTTCTATTGGTGAAAGAATTTTTAAATGCGGTCCAGTAGTTTCGTAGCCTATTCGGTACAAACAAACAAACAAAAATATCTTTTCTCTTTATAATATTGGTATAGCTCTTTATAATTTGAATTCAGAACTAAGTACTTTATTGTTGTTTTGTTTATTGGGAAATATATAGAGCTGTAAAAATAGCAGCTTTCCTCCCATTATTCAAATAAATTACAATATATTAAAAGAATATTAACAATTTTATAATAATTCCAAGTTGATTATGAGCGTCGGGTCTGCACAAAGTGTAACTGATAGAAAGCCGAAGACTGACGAAACACGAAGTTTGCCGAGGGTCATTAAGAAAATGTTTGTACTGTAAATTTTGATAAAAAATCGTTGATAGAATAGCACTGTGTCGTTCTATCTGCCTCAAGTAAAGGGGTTGAAAACAACTTTCAGGGCTATAACTATATAATCAACCACCCAAAAAGAACATACTGTGAGCTATCCAGGATCTGTTTCTTCTTTTGTCTGATTTTTGTTTAATTTAACCGATTGTGGAGTAAATATTGGCACAAATTGTCACATGTCACGGTAGTGAGTGAACTGTCACGCTGCTTAGAGTAACATTTAAACTGTAAACATTTTACTATGTAAACACATTTTCGATGTATGTAGCTACACAGGGTCGTTTTGCATTGTCATTTTGGGTAGAGTTAACTTGTAATAATTAATCAGCTGATTTATATCTAGTTTTCTAAGACAGCTGTACACTTACTTATACAGGTCCGTAACTTCTAATTTTTGTAAATGGGATATTTCGTGTATATGTACTTTTAATATTCTGATTGATCTACTTAAGATTATTATCTCCTATACACGTTTCCTCTTAAATATTTTGAATTTACGCCATGATAATTTAATATCACGGCGTACTAAAGACACTATAATTTATAATTGATGTTATTAAATAAGAATAAAATTAATATAATATGTTTAACTAAATGTTGATTAAATAGAAGGTAATCACTCTGATCACAGACGCCCTACAGTGTCAAGACGAAACGCAGGTCCAAATTGAATATTTAACGACAATAACATAGGAAATTTGTACCTATAATGTAATCCGTCTTACTATATTAATAAATTCTAATCCCTGGTCCGATAAAGCAGCTAAATGAAATTTATGGCATCTTATACAATGTGTAGGCAGCTTAAAAATTGGCAACAGACTAACAATATACATGAATTTCATTAAAATTTTGAGGCAAAAAAATGGGCTAACAGATACATATTTTGATGTAAAGATTCTTAATCTCATACTATGTATATTTCGAATTTGGGAAGTTAATTTTCATGTATTGATTTAGTTAGCACGTTATGCAGTAAAAAAATATATTTCAAAAGTAACTTATAGAACAAACAAAAATCAATTTTATTTATAAAAGAAGTAACCCTTCTTTACAGTTGAGTTCACTCAAAATAAATATACTAAAAACAATTTAAAGAATATAATATAGTATTAGCAAATTTACAAGAATATACAAGCACATTTTATATATTAGAATATTTTATACAATTTATTCGTATATACTATTATTTTCTTGACAAAATTAAAGAATAAATTATAAAAAAAAACATGTTCAATGTTAAAAACCTATTACAAATTTTATGTTTTACTATAAAATCATGTTTGGCGTTTATAAATCATTATACTATTGTTGAATATGAATGTATATTGTTCTATAAGTTAATTTGTGACACATTATCACATATAAAATCTCGTTTGTATGATTCCATGTGCCTTTTAAGAGTTCCGTAAGTATCGAAGGATCCGTCCTGAATGTTAATTAAAAAAAATATAGTTTAGCGAAGATACCTGTCGTGTCGCAAATCATAGAAAAATGAGTGTTCACAAGTACCCGCAGTAACTATGACGCATTGCGCAAAATTAGACGCGTTTGGTGTAAGATTTTTGTTATTCAGAAATTCTAATAGAAACCCTCTTACCTTGTTAAAACGTGGATACGAGTCCTAGCATTGTCTTCCTCCTACATCTGCCATGAAATTTAACAAATGCTCAGGGCAAAGAAGGCCGTTTGTTATGTCAATTACATTTATAACTACGTATATACATTAGTAAAACAAATCGAGCCCTATTTGCTTCCATACCTCGGTGTGTCATAATACTACTGGGTACTGAACGTAGATTTTGATAAAGATATAACTTTTGCGTTAGCCTAGCACGCATACAATCGCAATCGCTTTTTTTTGTGATTTTCCACTTGTATTTTAAGTCGCACTTTCTATGGCCATACGCTTGTGTTCGCAGCTGAGATTATAAGTCAAAGGTGTTTGGTTTTAATTGAAGTTTGTAAACAAAAATAAGTATTCTGATTTATTAGAATTCTTTGAATATTCTTAGATTATTTCGAAGTTAGAGATACAATACTAAGTTTGCCAACGGCTTCTATGTCTGTTTCAATATTGACAAAGCGAGTTACTAAAAGCTTTTTGTGTTCCGAGCACCTTTTACTTAGAAATGTAAAACATATCAAAGTAGGTAGATATACTTTGTGCCTGAAGATGTTGAGGCGACTCTGAATAAATGTACAAAACTAAGGAATCTCTTAAAACTTATCAGAATATTTTATTTCAATTCTAATTTTATTTTCTGAGGGTAATAATGGTACTTTTTCTCCTATTTATATGAAGAAAATGTTATGTAGATTATATTATTAGCAAAATACACATAATTAGTTATGTTCTATTGGTCACGAAAATCGCGTATCGTTCTGCTCCTCCTATTGCCTTAAATTGTAAGACTCGATTAAATTATATAATTATATTTTCTGTTTTTTTACAAGTGTCTTATCTAGCATAATTATAATCTCTTAATAAATTGTGGGCATAAAGTACCAAATAATCTCAATACTTTGTATTCGCATATCTCGAAATGAAAACTCAAACTGTTTATGTTTTTTCAGTTACTCCTTTTTCGCTATAATACGTAATATATTGTCTTTGCTACATAAAACAAAGAAACACATCGCAAAACATGTTATTGGCGATTTACTTAATTTTATTTTTTTGTTAATTTCGCTTTTATTAGTTAATTTTATGAAATTCTTAATATTGTTTAGTAAAAATTTATTTGAATGGATGTGTTCTTTAAATTGTAAGATTTTGGAATCTTGTACAAAGTATTATAATATGTATCGTGTAATCACTTTATTGTCGGGTGAAGGGTAAAAGTATAAAAATCATTTTTAAAATTAAAACAAAACGGACACCACGCGTAAGGATAAATTTTGTAGTTTTACACATTTATATTATTATAAAAATCTAACGATTATTGCCATTAAATGGCCTTAGTGTAAGGCAATGTGGTCTTTAATAATCTGTACTATCCCTTACGGAACTCGTCGTGTACGAAGTGCATTGCGACCTAAATTTCAAGCCGCACGTCGTTTGGTGTTATTAGTGTTATAAAATAGTGATATTATTATGTAAAATATATTAACGTATGTTACTCTACTTTGGAATGTTTATTTTTTATTTTTTTTTACTCATATCAATAAATTTTTCGTAAAATCTGTACACCAAAGAACTTGAATCGCGTTCGATAAGAGTCTGTAAAGTGTCGCTCAATCTTCTGTCGATGAGATGTGTAATTTTAACATGGAATTATTGTAAATTATAATTTTAAGGTACCATTCCGACGTTTTCTTTTGCATTAAGGGACCATTATAAAAGTCTACAATAAATCCTGCCGTTGGAAGAATTTGATGTTTTATTTTTTACACTACCTGTATGAGTAAGGCGCATTTAAATGGTAAAATGGATGGGGTTGCTCAATGTAACACCCGAAACTACGGTTTGCGCTCGTACACTACGTGATGTCAAAATTAGACTGCAAGTGGTTATTTATTGACTAGCTTCTTTCAGCGGCTTCGCCCGCGTGGATATAGTTTTTAGGGTTCCGTACCCAAACGGTAAAAACGGGACCCTATTACTGAGACTCCGCGGTCCGTCTGGCTGTCTGTCTGTCTGTCACCAGGCTGTATCTCATGAACTGTGATAGCTAGACAGTTGAAATTTTCACAGGTGATGTATATCTGTTGCCGCTACAACAACAAATACTAAAAACAAAATAAAATAAATATTTAAGTGGGGTCCCATACAACAAACGTGTTTTTTTTGCCGTTTTTTACGAAAATGGTACGGAACCCTTCGTGCGCGAGTCCGACTCGCACTTGGCCGGTTTTTTAATATACCAAGGCAACAATATATTGGGATATAAAGTCCCTTATGCCCGCTGTTGTTCTTTTTTTTTTATTTATGTTCCTATCACAGAGAGGAGGCCTGTGTCCCAGCAGCGGGAGGAACATTATAGGCTCAATATGCTGTTATGCAATCTAAGTCATAATCTACTCGTTTGCGCACAGCCGCGTTGAACCGTGATTGATTACCAAACATCAAACTTTGCCATCCAACCCTTTTACAATTTAAAAACGGTTTGAAAATATTGTATACCTATATTACGTGACTTATATAGTTTCAATTAAATAAAAGTACAGTAAATAATGTTCCATACCGTTGCTGACTCGTAGTCACACCAGATTATCACACCAGTGTGACAAACAGGAATTTTTTTCTCGTTTGTCACACCACTAATTTTTCCACACCATGTATACAATAATTGCTAGTGCAGTACCTATATGTACCTATATTCTAGTAAAGTCGATCTGCTGATCAGCGTTTGCCGACTATTTAGATTTTCTGCTTTTTGTTATATTTCTGAAAACTTTTTCATAATAAGGTACAAAGAGTTGTGGGACTGTGTACGGCATTGCCGCTAACTCCATTAGAACTTGTTAAAAACGGATGGGAGTACATTAAAACGGAATCTAATGAATTTAGCGGAAAAAAGATGAAACAGTTTATAGCATACATGGCCCGACAATGGCTAAATGATGCACAATATATCGCCGACTGGAACATTTTTGGTCAAAGGCACAGAACCAACAATGTTTGTGAAAGTTGGTACACCGAATTAAATAAAAATATAAATAAAAACAACGTAACCATACTAAAATTATTAACGGTATTATCCAATCAAAAGGAAATTGAAATCGAAAAAAAAAAGAAGGGTCGACCAAACCTATAAAGATAATTTTATCATTTCCTGCCAACTGAAACTTTTAAATGGTGAAATATCATTGGGACATTTCCTTGAAACATTGCGTTAAAAACGTAATTTGAATGTTTTTAATTCGCCCGCGCCCCCCAAAAATCTACCCGCGCCGTTTGAAAAACACTTTATAACTAAGTAAAGAGTTTTTCGATTGGCGCGGGTAGATTTTTGGGGGGCGTGGGTTTTTTCAAGGAAATGGTCGACCCTTCTTTTTTTTATATAAATTTCCTTTTGATTGAATAATACTGTTAATAATTTATTATTCAGTTACTTATGCCAAATCACCATGGCAAGTTACACGATTGAACAGCACGTTCAAATGATAAAAAATCTTCATGAGGGATTTGAGCGTATGGTTATTATTGGTTATCTCTCGCAGGGGTGATGTGAATTGGCCACCAAGGTCATGCGATTTGACCGAGGCCTTTTCTCGTTTTTGAAGTCGCAGGTCTATGCAAACAAACACAATCGACCGATGCCATGGCCATTGCTCAAATGCAGCCGGATTTATGCAGAAGAGTCATTGAAAATTGGACCACTCGGATCCGTCCCACTGTAAATAGCCAAGGCAGGCATTTGGAAGATGTCATATCATATTACACACTGATTGGCACAAGTGGGCCTTTCAAATAAAAATAATTTTGTTAATACCTTACACACAGCTTCTTTTATTTCATTTCAACATCTACACCATCTACATCTCGTTTCATTTAAAAAACGAAACGAGAAAAACAATCCTGTTTGTCATACTGGTGTGATAAAATCTGGTGTGACTTCTAGTCGGTAAGGTTGAAAAACCCTTTAGTATATGTATAACTAGGACAGCACTAGTTAGAAATAAATGGTGTGGAAAAATCAGTGGTGTGACAAACGAGAAAAAAATTCCTGTTTGTCACACTGGTGTGATAATCTGGTGTGACTACGAGTCAGCAATCTTCCATACATACTTTGCAACCCCTTTTAATTCCTAAGGCTACAATTTCGAATTATGTGTACACCCATAATTGTTGAGTGCACTTTGTAGCCACCTTTAACTTGAATCGACGTGATCTTACTTGAACCTGTTCGGATTTTGCCATGAATACATGCATTGCAACACGATTGTGTAGGTAAGTGAGAAGAAATTTCATTAAGGACAGTCTTCTGTGCAGGGCGTAGGGCCTGAGGAAACCGTCGCGCACGTGTTCTTTGAATGGTTACAGGTGTCACCCAGATTAGAACACAAACCCTCGGGTCACCCAGATCTTACACAGATGTTCTAAGAAAACCAGCAGCTCTAATTAACTTCTGGAGGGAGGTGGGCTGGTTGGAATAACCACCAAACGGTCGCCATGGCCCACGCATAAAGTTCCACCTGAAGGACTAAGTGCGGCATCCAAACCCATTTACTTCTACAGAAATGGTAAAAATCTCTTCATCATCATCATCATCGATTTCGGTTTCGCTTTTAACGTTCCCACTGTTGGGACACAAGCCTCCTATCTGTGAGAGAGTGAATGGGCCATAATCTACCACGCGGGGCCAGTGCGGGTTGTTTAATGTCACAAGTCTTCGAATTTTGGTTTAGGACATGCCGGTTTCCTCACAATGTTTTTCTTCACCGTTTTTAGAGCAGAAATCTCTTAGATGCATACAAGAACAAAGATACTTTTCAAATGTTCGAAACAAAAAGGCCTAAAGTAGATAGTGACGCATATAGCGAATAGGTAAGACAATAATTTTAATATATTCTTTCCAGGTATTTATAATTTACTATAAGATCAAAATAAATTAAAATCTTTTATTAATTGATATTTTTGTTAGTAATACGAAACGTGTTATATGGTGAAGCCGTATTCCAATACTGTGTTGAGAACTTTTGTGAAGATATAGGCCTATATTGGTGGCCACCTGGTAGCGGACAGCCTCATCAAAACACTCAACGACAAAGGTTATTTCACTGTCGGCTACGCGGATGATATAACAATAATAATAATAAATGGAACCCATGAAAACACCCTATGCAATCTCATGCGTCAAGCCCTAAAACTAGTAGAGAAATGGTGCATTGAGCACCAACTCTCAGTGAACCCCACAAAAACGGAACTAATTCTCTTCACAAAAAAGAGGAAACCAATGACAATGCAACTACCAAAATTCTTTGGAACAACCCTAAGCCTTTCAACTGAAACCAAGTACCTGGAAATCTATTTGGACAAACAATTGAACTGGGCGAAACACATGAACTATATCACCACAAAAGCCAGCATATCCCTGTGGCAGTGTAAGAGACTGCTGGGCAGGAATTGGGGTATCAGTCCCATGGTCACTCACTGGCTATACACCACAGTCATCCGACCAATCATTACATACGGCTCGTTGGTCTGGTGGCCCAGGACAGACCTCAGTACAGCACAAAAAGATCTAGAAAAACTGCAGCGGTTTGCTTGCATTGCAATAACTAGCAGTATGAGAACTACGCCCACGGCCGCCCTACAGGCAATGCTGGGATTGCCACCTCTACATCTTATCGTGCGGGAGGAGGCAGCCCTGGCTGCTTTTAGACTCCATCTATCAGGTACCCTAAATAAAGACTCCAAAGTCAAGCACACACGCATTAAGGAGGACGCGATCAAGCGAAAACCTATGTTAGCGTCACCATGCGGCAAAGCCCCAAAACACACCACTTTCATAGGCACTACAACATAATACTTACAGAAGAACGATGTGACTACTCAGGCTCGAAAGAGATGAGAGTATACACCGACGGATCGAAGACGAACTCCGGTACCGGAGTCGGAGTCTTCTCACACGACCTAAATATAAACATATCCAGACCGCTAGGAGGGTTCAACACCGTCTATCAGGCGGAGTGTGGGGGCATTATACTAGCGGTCCATGCCTTAGAAGCCAGGAGGGTTACGGACACTCGCATACGCATACTCTCCGACAGCGCTTCAGTCCTCCAATCTTTATGGAAAAAATATATTACATCAAAACTAATAGAATGCCACAACGCACTAGAACAAATAACTGTATCTAGTCGTAACACGATAACACTGCAATGGATAAAGGGATACAGTGGATCGCTGGGTAACGACGCGGCTGACGAGCTTGCGAGACGCGGATCTAGCACGGCGGTCTATGGACCCGAGCCTGTTGTACCCATCCCCTTCAACCAAATACGCAGGTGGCTACAGGAATTCACCCAGACACAGGCAGAGAACTGGTGGACCTCGGCACCAGGCTGTAGGCAGTCCAAAGAAGCTCTGCCCTCTTTGGATAGTAGACTTACCAGACGTCTGCTACGCCTGGACAGGAATAGCCTGCGCCTGATGACGGGGACCATCACGGAACACTGCTCACTTAACAAACACTTCCACACAATAGGCATAACGGACAGTCCTCTGTGCAGGGCATGCATGGAGACTGAGGAAACCGTCACGCACGTTCTCTTCGAATGCACAGGGGTCACCAATATAAGAACACAAACCCTCGGGTCGCCCAGAACTTACACGGACGTTCTAGGAAAACCAGGAGCCCTAATCAGCTTCTGGAGGGAGGTGGGCTGGCTGGAATAATCCACACAACGGCCGCCATGGCCCACGCACAATGGTCCAGCTGAAGGACTAAGTGCGGAAACCAAACCCCCATAACATAACATAACATTGCCCCACTGCTGGGCGTAGGCCTCTTTCCGCCTCTCCTGTAATAGGCAACTGGTTTTCTTTTATCGACTTTAAAAAGGAGGTTATTTATTACGTTAATTTTGTTAATGCAAACTTCTTTAGATGCTTTGAGCGATTCTTGGTGCCATGACATGCAGGAAAAAGGCGAAACAATAACAATAGGTACTGCTGATCTTACACGTAAACATAAAAACATTATACACGACTGCGGGAGGGTAATTATTCAGATCCATTGACGCGTAGTTGCAGTAGGTATCCCAGAGGCAGCCGCTTGGCTCGCGGTATTTGAGCTTCCGAAGTGTTGTGGGACCGCCCTGTGCAACCCGAACTAAGCCAACTTGGCCTGGGGCGGAAATAGGGGGGGGGAGGATGGTTTATATGATGAAATTTTAATGCTGACCCTCCTGGTGCGACCGGCGCACAGTACGCAAGCGAAGCAAAAGAAAATGTTGTCAGGCAGCCGTTTGGAAATTGGCATGCTTGTTCTTCGTCATAAACAGACACTGGCAAGAAATTGCCATCCGCTCCAGCCAGTCGGTTATCGATCCGTCAGAGTTGGATGGAAGCCGGAAAAAATAAAAAATTACGAGCGGTGAACGAGAACTTCGGAAAATTGCACTTAAAATCATTGAATTCGGATGGCACTCAACATTAAAAACAAAATACTTTATTTTGAACTAAACCTTAAAGGTTCTTTTGAATTGTTAAACACAAATAAAGATGGATCTAGTAGCACATTCACAAGCGTCAGTAGGTCTCTATGGAGAAGAACGTGCACGAAACTCCTCGGACACACTTATCGATCAGTTTTAATTACAAGTATTTAGTTACATCATTCTTGTTGCAAAAATACATATCGATACCTCTGAGCTCAAAGGGCGTAAAGCACAAAACAAATATTTGATATTTTGTGCTATGCTCAAAGGGCGTAAAGCACAAAACAATATGGGTTATTTTGTGCTATACACCCTTTTAGCCCAGAGGTATCGATATATTTGAGAACGATGTAAAAAGACGTGCACATAAAAGCGTCTAAAGTAAAACAAACAATTCGAAAATACAAAAAAGACCAAAAAAGAAACAGGCCGAGGCAGCCAAATTATGACCAATCCCAACTGATTTCGCCCGTTCACGTACAAGACTTGATTGAAAGGATTTGTACCACTCAGATCAACCATATATAAAAAGTTCTCTGTGGCTCAACCATCATGAAGGGAACCGAATGATCCAACACATATGCTAGGTACCATGAGAGAGACATTAGGGAAAGCATGACACACCCAACTGCCAGGGCACATACAAGTCAACGAACGACAGGTACAGTAAATGATAGATTTTCAGTTGGTACATAGTATTCACATATTATATGCAGTGTAGTTACATAATACTAAAATAAATTGAGTATATACAATATAAATATATTCATACCTATGTTGTTGCAGGATTATTGCAAATTATGGAGAGAAAATGTATTGAGCTATGGATTTGGTGGGTTTAGTGGATCGATTGGCCAAAACTATAGGAGCACTACCAGCCCCTGCCCGACCATTGTTGAACTACACGGCTAAAAAATGGCAGGGGTTGACTTGCACACTCAATTAATGGGCCCCCATAAAGGGTCGCTAGCATTTTCGTGACGTAGCGCCAAGGGGGCAACGGCCACGGATTCCACGGCTATCAGAACAATCCCGAAAGTACGGTCAAGATCCCTACCAGCATCTTACTGGGTTAACTTCCTTCCTCTGAGCACGTTTGCTCTTGCGAATTTCCACTCAAGCCAGCCAATTAAGGCAAGAGAGAGACGAGAGCTCTAGTCCGCGTCAGTTTTCACTCCAACCGCCAATAAAGGCCCACAAAGCCAGACATGAGGAACAAGACTTCAAGAAATCATTATTATTAAGGATGTTGAGAGTATATTTTTGCATAGTTCATAAGCATATATTTACTATCTGTTTTACACAACTAACAACGCTATTTAAGTATATTTTCAATGGCAAAAACGCTTACTGTTCCAAGTACATTTTATAAGTTGGTCGACTATTAATCGTAAACTTGTAAAGCCTACCTAGCTGTGATAGTTTTCATATTAATTTCGTTATATTTACTAATGCCGTGAATTTTACACATAACTCTTTGTCAAAAACCGAAGAAACAAAAACAAGGACACTGACTTCCAAAATTGAAGTTATTTTTCACGTTGTAGTGTTTTTATTTAGAATTCGGTTGTATTTTTAGAAAAAAAAGTATTTTTATTATTTATTGGCTCGCGCTTGAGCACTATCTATATATTCTATATTTATGATGAAGTTATGCCCGAACATAGACGCTTCACAGTCTTCCCAAGGATGTGCCCTAACAGTGGTTGCACAGAGGGGGTTCCGTGGTGGTCTTCCAAGAGTTAACGGGGCCTCTTCCATGAGCTAATGGTGATCACCGCGGTGGTTTTAGTGAGGTAAAAATCCCACACTCCCTGGTTTTTCTCCAAAATTCCAGGCGCCTTTTCAAGGTTTCCGCCAGTAAAACAAGGAAAATGGTACCAAATGTACACCAAATTCCAAAAATAAAGTAATTTTTCACTTTGTAGTTTTTTATTAGGGTTCCGTAGCCAAATGGCAAAAAACGGAACCCTTATTGATTCGTCATGGTTGTCTGTCTGTCTGTGTGTCCGTCCGTATGTCACAGCCACTTTTTTCTGAAACTATAAGAACTATGCTATTGAAACTTGGTTAGTAGATGTATTCTGTGAACCGCATTAAGATTTTCACACAAAAATAGAAAAAAAAACAATAAATTTTGGTGGTCCCCATACTTGAAACTGAAACTATTTTTTTTTTCCATCAAACCCATACGTTATCTATGGATAGGTCTTCAAAAATGATATTGTGGTTTCCAATATTATTTTTTCTAAACTGAATAAAATGCGCGAGAGACAGTTCCAAAGTGGTAAAATATGTCCCCCCCCCCTGTAACTTCTAAAATATGAGAATGATAAAACTAAAAAAAATATATGATGTACATTACCATGTAAACTTCCACCGAAAATTGGCTTGAACGAGATCTAGTTAGTAGTTTTTTTTTTAATACGTCATAAATCGTAAACCGCAATTTTTTATTTGGGAAACATAGTATTTTTTTTTGCAAAAAAGTTTCTTAATTTTAATTTAATGAATATTGTGGTTTAGCACGTGGTCGACTGTACTTAGGTACCTTTATCCTATACTATTTTTTCCTTTTCACACAGAATACAAGTTGCATGCTCTTACAAATAAAAGTATCGAGCAAGGCGCTGTAGTCGGCTACTGTTCGCAACGCGCTTATCAGTCCATTGTTCTAGTTCTATCTGCAGGTGCTAACGACAAAAAATCTGCGATTTCGTCTCAATCTCGCAAATGTAACGCTCTTCAATGGACCTGTTGTTGATCCTCCTTCTTGCCGTCACCGCAGATGCAAGAATGTTCTGTGAAAAAACGAAGGCTCCATTGGAATTGGGTGAATGGTCGTACGACCTCCAACATATGGACTCCGCCATAGTAGAGAACCCGCCTAATTCTATAAATGGAGGGCAAGTGTACGTGTACGAGAACGATTTTCCAAATTACACGATTAAATACATTCACGTGGACAACTTGGCTGTGCGTACGTGCGGGGCTAGTGTCTCCATCAGATCCGGTGGCGTGGGCTTCTCGTCCGTTCTGATCGTGCTCAATGCGCGCATCAACCAGGAAATAAGATCCGTAGTCGATATCTGGGGCAAGAAAAATGTGAATAACTCGACAGACACGACACGTCGCTCGGACCCCGACAAGCTCAGGAATATTAAATCACGGTATTTATTCAGAGATATGCGAGCCGTGAGCCATAACAGACGAAACAAACATGACTATTAATTTGTAATAATTTAGTAAGTAATGTGTAATATATCTGTTTCTTTTTATATCAATGTACTTACTTTTTCTATTAAAAATGCTGAATAAATAGTTATTTCTTGACATTTCCTCATGGTTCGTTCAACTTTAATGGGATACGTTTGGAGTCTTCTGAGGACAACATCATCAGTATTATGGATCTATCTCGTAAAAGTCTATGCATAAACGAGCCAACGCGCTAGGTTGATAAAGAAATGGTGACCCGTTGAGATGGGGCAGTAATATGAATGTGACACTTATTAAGCAAATGTCATCAGGTAGACAGAGAATTTGCTGAAAATAAGCTATGGCTATTATAATTTTTTCACGCGGAATTATTGTAAAAACGACAACTTCTTGGCCGTGAATTTTGGTACTAATTTTATCTTGCAGGGTAGTAATTTTCTATGTGGGTTTTATTTAGGAAAGCGACAGGCTTCTCAAACTTGGAATCAACATTTAAAGTCGTGGTCCTGCTGAACGAGCGAGCGAATGTTATGATCGTTGATTTCTCGGTAAATACAAATGTTTCAGTTTCGTTTTTATTACGAAATGAATCTCATTTATGGGTAGTAATTATTTGCATACTAAAGGTGAACGCGCACCTAGACGGACCGCACTCGCCGCAGTCATCGCATTTTCTCTTGGCCCCGCGCTATCCGCGCCGAACGCGCCGCACGCATTTTATCCACTTCTGTACATCTTGAACTATATTTTCATACGGATACGGATCATGTTGCCGCGCCGCCCGCATCGCCCGCCGAGTCTGATGACGTCATTCGCACGCGCTGGTGGAATCCGTATACCTACAGCATTTTGCTGAAATGCGGCGCGTGCGGCGCGGATAGGTGCGCGAGGCTGCATACGATTTCATATAAAGATTTATAAAATGCGATGACTGCGGCGCGTGCGGTGCTTCTAGGTGCGCGTTCACCTTTAGAATAGCTGTAGCATGCCCACTTTTTCGGCGCTTATGGTGATCCTGCTGAATGGAGCGTGACTACCGCAGGACCACCTTCAAAGCCGATTTTTGGTTCGATTAGGTACTAATAGGTAACAATTGAGAAGTTTTTACCAAATATAGAAGCGATTGGCGTCAGGGTCAGGGTAGTCACACACATAAACGACTTTAACTTGTATTTTACTATCTTGTAAGATATTGATAAATTGGGGTCACCCTTGAACGGGGGAGGGCACATTTTTGAGTTTATGGTATAAAGGTATAACAAGTATCTAGCTCGCTACGCTCGCTCATTCATTCTAAGACTAATTTACCACTCAGTTCTCAAAGAAACTCAAATGTAACAGATACGTAACCTAATTTGAATCTTGAAAAAAAAATCTTGCAGCTCGCTTCGTTCGTTCACTCGACCTAGTTTCTCGAGGGTTACGCTTTACTAAATACCGAAGCCGATAAAGTGAATTTTGTTTATGTAGGTACAAATGGTCAAAACCCAAGCAAAAATTTTCGTGCTCACTCTTGTTATATTATTTTGTGATTGCTTTTTTAATTCACCATTTTACAAATTTGGTAACCATCATCTGCCTAGCCTTTTTTCCAATTGTTGTTGGGGTCGGCTTCCAGTCTTACCGGATTTAGATGAGTAGGTACCAGTGTTTAACATGGAACGACTGCTTATCTGACCTCCACAACCCAATAACTGGGTAACACCATACCCATTGGCAAGACTGGTGTCAGATCGCAAGCTTCTGAGTACCCGTAACGACTGTCAAAGATCTTCAAATGACAGCCGGGACCAACGGCTTAACGTGCTTTCCGAGGCACGGAGGAAACTCGGTATGTTGAAATGGTCACCCATCCACGGACCGACTTCGGCAAGCGTTGCTTAACCTTGAAGATCGACCAATGCAGCTGTTATTTTAAGCCACGAGCTCCTCAAATAAACAATTACAAATTTGGTAATATAGAATCTATATTTCTATCGTTCTGGGAAAAGTCTACTGAGCCACAGATAATATAATACTAGCATTACTGAGCGAAAACATGAATCCGCGTCCGCTTTTGGCAAGTCCTGGGTATATCTAGCTCAGGTATTCTTTTAATAAGTCAGTGATGCTGCTTGGCTCAGGAAGGTGGTAGTCAGTATGATAAGTTATCATCCGTAGGAGATGAAAACAATCTGGCACTCGAGACCTTTTCAGTTTTATAAATACTAAGTAGCACAATAAGGTCATAAGAAAAGGGTGGTAACTGGGTCAACGTGAGATTGAGTTTAAAATTAAACACAAATGTAACAAATTACTTTATTAAATAAAGATACGTTTACAATACAGACATACATTTGTCAACTTACTCATAAACTTATATAAGAGTTACAATAACAAACTATAATATAATATATTTATAATATATACTTTGTATATATCTACTAACCAATTTGGATAACAACTCAATTTTGACTAGAGGTGACAACAAAATTTAAAGTGATTTTATTACAATCATCAAAAAATAAACTTTCTTTAAAATAATAAGATACAATTACTTACAAATAATGAAAAATATATCACTATTTATACATAAATTTGTAATATAATTACTTTGTGGCAATTCACTCAGCGATTACAATCTTAATAATGTGGTGTTAATGTTATTTATAATTAATACAATATTTATCATAATTGTATATTATGCAGTGTATAACATTATTAATAATAATATAATATGACATTTGTGTCAACTATTTGTGACATTAGATGCTCTATAATAATGTTTTCATATAGATATATATGAATAATAAATATGTTTTATGCGATATCTACTAATATTATAATATCCATTATTAAATCTTACCGTCTAAATAAAGCTACATGTTAGATTCTAATATACTTCGTAAAGACAAAACGTCATCTTATATCTACATGTATACATGGTACATTAAAAACTACGATTAATTTGCATTTCCGTATATTATGTGTAGGTATATCGAAAAGGGTACATGTATAATTTGTGGATTACAATTTCTATATATGTAAGGTATATTTGCATTACATTTAGCGATATTCTAGTTTATCAATACATCAAGAGATTAAAAGATTTTCTACATAAATGGATACAACTTTGAGAATGATCTCTAAATCGTGGACATAAAAATATACAGAGTATGTTTTAGGTAATTGGTTTTTTGAATTGGCAAAATTACAGGCGGTAGACATTAATCCTCTTAAAGTTGTCTTAATTCGATAGTTTACTTAATTTTATTATTAGGGCTTTCTTAGCTGTATGCTTCGGTATTACTACATGCATAGGCACTTTAGCCCTTTCGCAAGCGGTGTCTTAAATTACCTCCCCGAGGTCTGTTCATACCTTGACCTGACCTCATATGTTCTGACTAGAATTACACAATTTCATTCATTATTTGATCTTTACTGTCCCAGTATGAAGTGGCTTCTCCCCAGAACTCTGCGCCATAGCAAAATTTGCCTAAGGCAAGGTTTCATACCCATAACGTCCTATGACTTGGCAGAAATACCGTGTCGACCTATCTTAGCGTCAGTCTTTTGATGGAACGGAACTGGTAGCAATAGGATAAGCGAGTGTAAAGAAGGTTTACAGATAATTCCACCACGTAGTTAAAATACGGTGCCATTTAGTCCATAAAACCGTTGTCACTTTTGGACCCTACATTTGAAAGAAGTAAATGTCTACTCATGCTCGCGAAAGGGCTTAAAAGTATTATTAGAGTATGCTTGCTAGCGAGAACTACCAGGGTGTCATTAAGGCCGTTTCTGTATACATCTAGGCCTAAACAAGCAGTATTATTTCACTAATTAATTGCTTTCTTTGGACAAATCGCTATTGCTATTTATCATGTTATAGTTGTTGTATCTCACGAAGGCGGTCACGTGACTTTTTTGACGTCGAAATAAGCCGTCATCCGCCTTCGTGAGACGTTTGTTCTATAACACACCCTGGCTTTTCCCATTCTAGCAAGTATTCTATTGCCAGTACTATTCCATTCTTCGGTCCCTCCAGGGCACGAAGTTCTAGTTAGACGGTAACTTTGTCACCGCGACCTTGGCCTCTATCCATCCCTTTATATTAGGTAGGATACACATTAATGTTATGTGTATGTATAATACTGCTGGCGTTTCTAATTTCATTGTTTAATATCTAGAAAGTTTTTTTTTACGTTGTCGTTTGTTTTTAGTTGAGGCTCTATTTACTGACTGTTGATAGATACTTGAAGCTCTGAGCGACCCGTCAACTGATTTAGTAGGGTGAATACTGACATTAGACACTGATGTGTTCTTGTTTAGCATTTGCTTTAGTCACTGTTCCAATACCTCTACACGACGCGAGAGCCAAGAAATGGCAGCGAAAACTCAAGCCCGAGCCAAGCAGAAAAGTCTTAAGGAAGATGACAATGGCACTTCGCCAAGGAAACGCTACGAAGAAGAAAATTATACTCTACCAGTGAGTTTTACTTAAAAAAATGCTGCCGCAGTGCTCATCATGAGACAAGGATATTTACATGATACCTATATTAATCCTAATAACAAACAAGGTTATTTTAATAATTATAGTTAAATAATTTTCACCAAGCATGTTTATTTATATTCTTTGAACAAACTGACTCTAACCTTTACTGGTGTTTAGGGTTCCGTACCCGAAGATTCCAAATGGCGCCCTATTGCATCATTCACGTGTCCGTCTGTCGGTTGTCTGTCATACAGGTTTTACAGCCAAACGTATAAGCATCTTGTTAACTGAAAGCAATAAAAACTGTTTTTTTTTAAATCTTTTTACGGAGTCTCTCCAAGAGCGCGTGAAATAGCCATTTGACCTACCTCATCGAGTGGGGTATCGTTGATAAGATCTCGTGGAGTAGATAAATACAGTATTTTTTGTTTTAAAAAATATTGAAAAACAAAGGAATGAGACACCACCAGTTAGCTTTTTTTTCAATTTTTTTTAACTTCTTTGACCTACGAACTTGAAATTTGTTAATAATGTTTATTATTACGTAAATTTTACTAACAAATACCAATTTATTGATAAATCAGGGTTTATCTTTGATATTCCAATTTTTTTCCTGTTACAACCAACTTGATTTTGCAGTTTGGTACAGAACCCTAAATCTGCAAAGTCCGACACTTGGCCGGTTTTTAAATAGGCTACTACCACTAAGGAATACGTATTGATACCCAACCAATTATGTGATTCTCTTTCTCTTGATTAGGACCAGTAAAGCGGTAGGTTAAAGTGGTACTGTGGTAGTATGCAGTCATAAGCAGTCTAAATTCAAAAAGTTATTGACCAAGTTATTAATGGGCAGTATTCGTTATACCCAGACAGTTTGAAAAATGCCGAATATGAGAAGGCAATATAATGAAAACTATTACCTACTATTAGAATGTATTAGTTAGGTAAAATGTATCAGGACTGTTCTGAAAATGATTCTGATACAAGAGAGAGCGATGCGAGCTCGGGAACTGCGCACCCCGACACGGACAGGTTAGGTTCAAGAGTGGTGACAGGGGTCTTCGTTATCGTTTGAAGGGACCTAAGACGAAGGTGATGACGGGCCCCTTAATCACCTCCGTGTGTTTGCCCTGGCATTATACATAGTCTTATTAATCACTTGGTCCTTAACAGATATATAGACTCGAATCATGGCTCTCCTTTCGATGGTTTGCCACATGCAGGAACCCGGGCGACTTAGTTCAGAATTTAAATTGCTAGATTTATTATGTAATTTGGCCAATGTGTCCATGGTAACTATTCAAATATATCTTTCCATCTAATCAAAGCGATAAATATTTACGAAATAGTGCTAACACATTGATATCTGACCAGAAAAACCCATTACTTGAGAATTGGAATAATCATAAACCGTTCACCATGAATGTTCACAACGCTTAGTATGTGTAATGTCTCTATTATTTATATGCGTTTACGTGACTTATATAAAACAATTTACAATTTATGATGTTGTGACATTGAATCTTTGTTTGCATCACTAGCGTTATCATCTGTTAGGACGTGAACAACTCAAGCAAAGCAGACGTAACTTATGCTACTGTTTATAAGGCTTGCGTAAACTCGATGCTACGCTACACCTATTTGAAAGCGATGATTTTTTTAATCGGTCATTACGAATAAGTATTTTGGTAGTATGTTATGGCATGTTTCCGATGTTTTATCACAAAAGTTCTAGCTCCGTCTCATAGCTATCATTAGAGTTTAGGTTTATGTAGATGTACACTTCGCAAATTTATTGATCCAACTTAATTTTTGCTTGACATCTGTCAGGTGTCAAACAAAAATCTATCAAGTGGCGTGTCTGTCTGTTTAGTTTTAAACCGCGCGAAAACAAGACAGTTCAGTTCAAGATAGTGCTTTTTTTTAATTTCTAACAGCAGACCTACGAAAGGAGAAATGAAAAACAAATGTAGACATAGCGTGTGAGAAGAAGAGAAGAGTAAGAGTATGCGAAGTCCTTAAAACTAAAGTATAAAATAAACCTAAATCATTAATAATGTAAATAGTAATATATACTTACATAAATACAATATATAAATACGTGTATATACCTAATACCATAGATACATAACATATATTATTCCCTGTCCTCTTACCTGTGAAAGGTAAGAGGACAGGGCGTGATTTTGAACAGAGTAATTGCTTTTAAATCTCGAATATTAGGCGGAAGTGAGTGCCAAAATCTTATTGCATGGACAGACAAAGAGAAGTCGTAGCTGTTTATATTTACTTACGACAGTTAAACATAATGATATTATTATATACTAAACTAATCTCTCTTCTCTAAAGCTTATGTACCATTAAACTACTTTTAGGTCATTCCATCCTCATCTAATGATGTTTCGATCTGTGTATTTACCTTCCGTACCAACATCACTTTAATCGCCCTAAGTTAAAAACACTGCGTAAAGCTCAACCTAATTGTATAATAATTTGTCCAAAACCTTTCGACTAGGGGTCTATTTCGAGCCGAAAAACTTATCGTGCTTTCACTGAGCCATCGGATATTAAACCTTTTTAAAGTGCCACACAACATAGCATTTATATCGCGAACCATAGCGTGGCTTTCAGTAAAACGCCAGCCCATCTATCGTACATGAGATAGGACGCTAAAATTAGTGTGCGTTCGCAAACGTTATCATTACCCACTTTGTTTACCGTATTGTTATCATACATCAGGCCGACCGACGTCGACGCATTGCAGCTAACCATTGATGCTGATTTCTGATAAATTATCTCACGCGAATGAGTTTTATTAACGTGTTGTACTTCGTAGCACGACCTTGTCGCATTCATTATAACTTTAGATGGTACTAAAATCCTTTTAATTTGTTCTATTTTATACCACTAATTAGAAATTATATACCAGTAATGAAATAGAAGTACATAACTTGTAAAAAAAATTAGGCATGCTCCCGTTTCATCACTTCTATGGCAGCTGCAATTTTAGCGAGGTCGTGCTGGGAAAGAATCTTGCCAGTACGACCTTTATATCTGCGATAATTGAGAGGTATAAAATTTCTAATTAGTGGTATAAAATAGTACAAATTAAAAGGATATTAGTACCATCTCAAGTTATGTTACATGCATTCAGTGTCGTGCTACGAAGTACAATACTTATTAACTACTTACATTAATGAGGTAAGAGGGAGTAAAATGCTTAGGACTATGATTAATAAAATGATTTATACCTAAAATATTAACGAACTAACTAATATGTAATAAGTGTCCGACGGAAAGTTCGGTTTTGGTTTCAGCCAATTTCACACGTGTTTCGGTTTCGACTGAACATCGTGTTCGGTCGGACACCACAAATAATATGAGGTTTGTGAGGAAATATCTAGTATGCTTTTGTTTCGAATGAAAATTGACTAATTGGAGATCATTGGTGTCGGCGAAAACTGATCAATTGAAGATATTACCTATTGAAATACATATGTTTAGATTGAGTTATATGAAAGGCAGGCTAGTTACGGGCTCTAGTAGACAGTATATTAAATATTGGAACGAGGTTTTAAAGCTTGCTTACTAAACACTAAATGAAATACATATATAGCTAGCAACTAATCGTGAATAAAACTTATACCTAGGTACGTAATTCGAAAAGCCCATAATACCTAAATAAACTACTACTACTATTCTTTTTAGGGTTCCCTACCCGAAGGGTCGAAACGGAGCCCTAATTGTTGTCACTTACGTGTCACTAAGACGATAACTGTCATACAATTTTGTGGCGAAGAATTTTTTAACTTCCCTTTGACCTATGAACTTGAAATTTGGTGATAATTACGTATACATTACTTACAAATACCAATATGTTGGATAAATCTGTTTTTTCTTTGGTACGGAACCCTAAATGTGCGAAGTCCGACACGTTCTTAGCCGGTTTTTTTGTTTTACTTTTATTTGCGAAATAAGAAGGAATAGTAAAACTTAAATACTTTAAAAACCTAATGCTATTCTTGGCGTAACAATTTTTTTTTTATTTCTTTCTAGGTATATAAAACTTAAATATATTTTGTGACCACACTATCAATAACATTATTCGTGCAATGGACGCGTTTTAGAGGACGGAAAGTCCTTTATCTTTTAGTTAGATCGTTCATTATTAAAAACTGTCACATCCAACGCCGTAATTAGGTAACGCCGTCCATTCCAATAGACCACAAAGCGATCTATATTAGGGTAATCTAGAATAACCACTCTCCACTAGGTAATAATGACTGACTTAGGGTAATAACCCAAAGAGATGTTTTTATCAGGGAGAGATTGAATCGCTTAGTCGCCTTTTACGACGCCGAGAAGAAACGGGTGGCTTTTTCTCCGGGGCCACACGGCGGTTGTTCAAAACTATTTTTATTTATTTTGTTTTTAATTGTTTTTATTTCTTATCAACTAAATATGAAGGATTGTTACACGATCACGGCTAAACCAATTTGGATAGAATAGGGCACACAGCTAGAACATATCCTGAATTTAAACGCGGGATACTTTCTATCCGGGTAGATATATACCTACACGAAGTTTTTCACCTAGTATGCGAATTGGGTGAAACCGCGAACAACATCTAGTTCTTTTTGCATAGTTTTAAAAGTATTACAAAAACACTAATATTTGCCGAAATGGTCGCGAATCTTCTTTCTATCGTATTTCAAGTAGATGGATTACCGTTTGTCGTCCAAATAATTTAGAATTCAAACATTCGGCCTACTAACAAGCCAAGACAAGTGATTTGGTAGTCTATAAGGCGTCCGCACGACGTAAATTAAAATTCTGAAGTCATTAAGACGCAGTTCGTTTGGTCACAAATAAACTAGTCCACTCCCATATTCCAATCCTGTTGAAGCTGATAACCTTTCAAACTATGTGTTTCAAATTGTATCATAATTGGTTTAGCGGTTGAAAACTCAACAGACAAAAACACTTTCGCGCTACAAATAATAAACCTAGATGAAAAAAGCCACAGCCAATGGTTGCAAAGTCGTTTATTGTTCATGATTACTGATACTTGTGCTGAACATATATATTCACGTATTATTTGTAAACAAACTAGTTAAGAAGACAGTGGTCCATCAATTGTTTCAATGAATTTTGTTTAAACAATTGTTCTTTCAGAACTTGTCTATCAATTTTAATATTTTTGTAGTAGCGAGTTTTTTTACTGCTAGTCTGTATGTTCTTATTTTTTTCTATAACCTATTAGTATAATGACGATAAAATTAAATCCATGTAATAACCTAAAATCATTATTTTTAAGCCTATATAAGGTATATATATATAGTTGATAAACCTATATAATTTAATTTTACGGGTACCTAATACCTATATTTTATTTAGTATTGCAAAATTTTCACTTCAGCGACGTATTCAATGTTATGTGTTCAATATATGTTCCAAACAGATCAATTGTATATAAAATTTAGAAAGAGCCTAAACTAATTAGATAATTACTTTGTGCTCTAATTAGTAAAAAAAAAAGAAAACAAATTTTTTCAAGTCTAAAAATGGCAAAATATTATTTGCTCTCAGGTCCGTGTGGCCCTCGGAGAGATCGACTCCATCTTCGCCTTTTTTCTAAATTGATGTCGAGCGTTGAGTCAGGCATTTGGAACTATTTATAGACTATAATACAACTGCCAATGCTAATCGAATGAAATGTAAATAGAATCAAAGTAAATAATAATTATATTTTTATTATTAAACCTATTATTAGTATAGGAGAGAAAAGAAAAACTAAATGATTGAAAACGTGATTTTCTATTTCAAAATCAACGTGCAAATGAGGAGCAAGGTGCCGGAACAAATTGTGTTTACAAAGTGTGCTCTTTAAAAAAATATCCACCGGATGACAAGAGAAAGAAAAGCAAATAAACTTGTAATAAAAATACTATCATTAATGTTTTAATTGTAAAACCCTGCACAGCTATAAACAATCACCAGAATAGTCGGAGGTCTGGAGATATTGAAAGCCGATTTGAGATCCAACAATCAGACTCATATTTAGAAGAGGACTGAGCTTTCGTTATATTACGACAGTTTGAGCTTTAGCAAGAATATAGGGTTACTAACCTAAATGATGTCAGTACGGCTAGGCCAGATTTACGCGAGGACAACATCCCGGATCATACCTCTCGCCAACACGAATCGCAGAAGCTGCATTACCGATAAAACCAACACGTGCGCCCTCTGACTCAGCGGAACCCGTGAAAATAACACGCGAAGGATCCGTAATATGTTCTGCATTGAAGCACGAATCCTACCTCCGATACGAATCCGAGAGAATATGGAACTCGGTACCTGTATAATAATCTTTATTGAGCTTGGTGCACTACGCCTGATCCGAATACGAGCCTTCATCACAATTTCATGAACCATTGATGAATAAGAAGAAAAAGAATGCAAATTAAAGCTTTTTTTAATGACTGGTTTTTGTATTTCGAATCGGGCGCAGTGCACGGTTTAGTCTTTGTCCAAACTGTCATTGACAAACGGCTTTTTGACAGTCACGCAACGTGTTAAGCTGGATACAAATTATCGGGCGCGGCTTACGGACGCGACTGACAGCCGCGACTTATAGAGTATCTAGGTAATGAATGTACATTACACTGTGCAAACTATCGGACGTAAGTCGCGGACGTGACCTTGGGCGTTCGGACGTCTGATAGAGATCTGGCATCCGCGTCCCATACGACTGTGCACACATTATCAGCCGCGGCTGTAAGTCGCGTCCGTCAGCCGCGTCCGATAATTTGTTCCCAGCTTTACGGTAGCCTCTGTCATCGTTTTCTTTGGTATATTTGGCCTGAAGTTCGCGATTTTTCCGTGTAAGAATCAGTGACAACGCTTAGATGAAGTTAGCAAGCCACCACATACATATCGTCATAGAAATGCTAACGCAGATCGACATGGCATTCACTATTAACGGTTCTTTTCTTTGGACACTAGCAATGTGGATTATATAATACTAATATTCTATTGATCTTCTCAATTCCTGTAGAGACAAGAATCATAAGTGCAGCCAATAGTTCAGCGAGAAGATTGGACTTGGTCAATACTTCAGCCGTTGGACTATTGATCAAAACTTAATCTTTAAGACAGTGTGCGTTTCCTAGCGCCGCAAGATTTTCTAATTTATGCATTAAACTAAAAGAGTTATCACTGGATATACACCAGGGAGAGTGGTGATTTTAAAGAAGAAATATCTAAACTAAATCTATACTAAACAAGTTTACACGTTAGGTTACTGGATATATCAATGTTCAATTTAAACCATCGTCTCAACGTCATTTGGTATGATAATAACGATTTCCAAGAAAGATAAAACTTCAGCAGCACCGGAAACCGGGTTTTTAGGGACTGAAACCGATAGCCACCAAGTAATGCTCGGTCTTGTTGCCGAACAGAATTTACAAGTGACAGCCATCAGACAGCACTTGTTAAATTCTTTTAGGAAATCAATTCGGTTTATTAAAATGATTTATGATGATTTTCCAAATTTTAGACATAAAGCTTTTGAAAGTCAGTTTTGGGGAAGCCATAATATCTTAGTTAACTGGTAGGCCCAGAGCCAGCATGAATCTAGAGTGTTGTAAGGAGATGCCGCTCAGCAGTGAAACATAATCATTAGGACGCCGATGTAAACGCCAGCAGTAAATACAAGAGGCTTGAAAACGGTTCGCTTTGCATATACGATTATTAGGAAAAACAGAATTCGCATCAAGCTAAGAACGAACCTTTTTGAAAGTTTGCATGTTTCGTTGGAATCAGTTAATTCGGCCCCGATATCCATCAAGAAATCTAGAGCTGAATAACGAAGTCACGATATAGAAACTTCGACACATTCGCGTTATATGAGATTTTGCCGATAAATGGCTCGATATAATATAAAATGGTTACTTTGGTTATTGCTATAGAAGAAAATTTTGATGTAGTGAAGAACAATTTCTGTAGTCAGCGTCTATGATGTCCCCTGTACCCTTTTTCGTGCTTCGGGTTGTTATACACCGTCCGATGAATAAAGTTATCCGAAGATCCAAGCTGCAATATTCTTAACCGACACTGCTAATTCTGCCAGATGTTCCCGTGACCCTTTAAAAGGGCGGGAGGGTAGTTTCGCCCATCAAGTGAAGGAAGTCTCCAAATGTTCACAGATCTAAACTATACGTCTACGTACCGTCTAATCTAAGCAAATAATAATATAATGTCACAGCATGTGGGTAGGCTCTGGTGGATTAGTCGATGTTGTGGAATTTGAGGATGGCCCGCCCCTTGATCTCGGAGTTGCCCAGCTTCCTCACCACCTCTTGAGCTTCTTCCGCAGGGAACACGGAGTGCGGAGGAGGTTCGATCTGGTGAAAAATTACATAATTTTAGGCACACATAAAACAATTTTCGTTCTAACCTTATTAACATTCATTTTAACGAGGGTTTACGCAAAGGACAAATGCCTAAAAGCCTAATAAAGTCAGTAAATCGCTATAAAATCTCATTTCACCTCTTATTCCCTGTTAAGCAGACTTTAAAAAAGAAGGAGCTATGTTGAACTGTCGGTTTTTTTGTGTATTTTCACCAATTTCGCCGTTAATTTGTGAATCGAGTTTTTTTTTATTATATCGGTTTTATTTTTTCATCATATCAAAAATTTGCTTTCAGGAAGTTTCATTTGGTGTTGTGGAACTGATGAAGAAGATCACATAGGACCACTGGAACTCCTTAATGATAGGTATGCCACGAGTAAAAGATATATCTCGAATAGTTAAGCGACTATGATGAAGCCAATTGAAATTTTAATTGGATCTGATGTTGAAGCACAGAATAAATAATAGAAGCCGCAAGCTAGGCACCGGCACTCCGTAATAAAACAATGTATCCTAGTCATCATCTAGAATTATCATTAGATGCACTATCTATAAATGATTTTCTTGGTTATAAAACAAAAAGCCTGAAATGATAAAACATTTTAACAAAACAAGAACCGACATCAAAAATAAAACACTACAAAGTGAAAAATACTTTAGTTTCGAAAGTCGGTGTCGAAAAACAATAGATACTAAAGACACCAACAGACGACAACACATCAAATAATTTTCGTAATTGTCATCTTCAGAGCAGTATTCACATTTGTGCACGATGGAGTACTACTACTAACCTATTAACTTTTGAGGATTTAAGAAGGTAGTAGCTATCGGGCAACGCAGACCGCGGCAGAAATTTCCACCCGTAAACTGTACGACTTCAACAATGTGAAAGTTTATTTGTGGGACGAGCAGAAAAACCTATGACATGGCTTTGTCTACTTGCCCCACAAACCGAACTTGAACTTGACCGAGCCGCGCGCCATTGTAGACTGTAATTTTTTCAATTACCCTCGACGAGTCCCGGTCAACTGGGCGTCACAAACGATTGAGAGATCCTATCCGACGGTTATCTAACATCCACCGATTAAATGATAACAGGATACTGCAAAATTCTGTTTTCCTCAGACATGCAAGGACGGAGGGAGGGTTCATGATGTTTAGAAGGAATTCTTTAGAAATGTTCCATGCAGCTAGCTGGCATGTCGGAAGCCAGAATACAACATTTTGGTACGAAAGATTAAATTTTTAGGTTTCCGTACCCAAAGGGTAAAAACGGGACCCTATTACGAGTACTAAGACTCCGCGGTCCGTCTGTCTGTCAGACAGTTGTGTGTGAGACAGTTGAAATTTTCACAGATGATATATTTCTGTTGCCACTATAACAACAAATTATATTTAAGCGGGGGCTCCCATACAACTAACGTGTTTTTTGCCGGTTTTTGCGATCATGGTACTGAACCCTTCGTGCGCGTGTCCGACTCGCACTTGGCCGGTTTTTTAATTCTCATTTAGTAAATATGCCGTTTACGTTCTGTGTCTTTAAAGGTGCGCGACTGTTATGCGCATAAAAGCAAATATTCATAAAGGGTACTTAATCATCCCAAAGTGATTTCTATTTTATCTCAATGCCATTACACTCGACTATTTCATTAGTTTCGATAGTCTGATTAAACAGGTGTTTATCACTTAATACACCTATTGGTAAAATTCTCATAAGCATCGGACGACCTTGCATAGATAACGTAACTGCGCGTGCACCAAATAATTGCACGCGATCATATTGAAATCTTCTCAAAACTGTATAGATTTTGATTTTTTGTAATATCTCAAACTACGACTTTAAATTTGGAAGAACCATCTTATTTAATGGTGTAAACAGAAAAGTGATTAATAAAAGACGGCCTTTCATTTATATGCCTTTAAATAAAATTGAAACAAAACGGATTTAAATTAGTTTGCGAATATTTTAGAATAAAAGAAAACGCATAGCAAGTTCTTATGAAAAAAATTATAAAAACACGACATCACGGAAAAAAGTACCTACAAATTACAATTAAAAATCTGCAATCTGTTGCAACGACATACATTACAACAAATAGGCACCTAACAATTAATCAGCAACGATACAAAATATTGAAAACAAATATTGCAAGACTCAGTTGATTAGAAAATGTGGTTTTAGTAATAAATTAAGAAAATATAGGGTAGCCAGAAGAATCCACCACCCGTAGAAGAAGGCTGTGAAACAAAATCCTAAAAAGAAATCCCTATACAAAAAAAAAACAACAGAACATAAAATCTCAGCAGAAATATGGCAATAAATAAAATAAATTGACTTACGCCAAATATTTCACCGATCTGCCGGGAGGATACACTTAAAGGACTGTGATCTGCATGGAAACACCGGAGCGATTGCACTGGTGCATGTTACCACCGAGAATGAAATATGTACCGTGATTGGAAGTTAACACTGCAATTGAATCAATTGGTCTAAATTGGCCTTGCATTGAGGGAGCAAATTGCCCCCTTGTGAATCAATCAGTGCAATGTAAAAGCTAGGACCTATATATACCGTCGCAATAGTGGTAAATGTGTAGTCCATCGCCTGCGACCCCGCCATCTACTCGTTACCATCAGTGTGCTCGAAGAAACTGCGGCATCGGGGACAACCGATACAGCCTTTGTGCTTCTTTAATGTCTTCTTGAGCATATCCGTTCCCCTCACCTCGTGGTTTACCTAGATGGCGATAGAGTTGCCCAATGGTTGCCTATGCATGCAGTGGAATTAAAAAAGGACGAGGAGATTAACAGTTGGTCCTGATTCGCCGCAAGTGGCAAATGGTAGAGAAGCTAGGATAGTTTTGGTGGGAATCACTGTTGGTGAGAACAGCATTGCCTAAAAAGTGCCAAAAATAACCTAGGCTGAACTCGTGGCAGAGTACAGCAGAGAGCAAGGGCGGATATTCTGCGCCTTAAAACAGAATCGTCTCACTAGGGAGGATACTCGAAACAAACCCCGAGCACAGCCGAAGGCTCTAAAGCGGTAGCCCCGCTATTGGATTAAGATACAGTGTGCTAATCACCCGCTTGCCCGACAACCATAGATTCTTGAAACCGAAATAGTAAGAAACCAGACCGTGCATTTACCGACGACTTTTGGCTTTAAATAATAGACACGAATTGCCTTTTGGAATTTACGTAGGCTAAGCGAAGACAGTCAACTGGCTAAGGCAGAAGCAGTAAAGCTTAGCTACAGGCTGCAGATTCTGGGTCTAAGCGAGGTGAGAAGAAACGGATTGGGTGAACTGAACGTCTGGGGGCTTGATTTTGCTGAATTCTGGTAAAAAAAGTGAGGAAGATTTGTGCGAGTATGGCGTGTACAGCTAAGAAAAGCCTTGTGGACTAGAAACCGATCTCAGACCGGATCATGTGCGCCCGTTTCAAATCAAGACCACGGCAGATCTCTATCGTACAGTGCTAAGCCCCAACATTGATTGGGGCATTAGCATTACCTGAGGATACCAAAGGTGACTTCTACAACGCCCGCAACACCACCATTAGGAGTATTAAAAAGCAAGACGTCGTCAACGTCATGGGGGACTTAAATGCAAAAGTAGGGAGTGTTAACACTAACTGCGAACGACATACGGGTACACACGGTAACTTGACACTTAAAACTTCGTAACTTGAGATTGAGCTACGCAATCGGTTCTCTGGACTGGAGGATGCCGCAGACTCAGTGGTTGAGGAGTGGAACCGCATTAGAAGTGCCTATACAGAGACCAGCTATGTAGTGCTTCGGCATAAACAAACCCATTCGCGCGATGACTTAATGTCGCAGCACACATGGAGCCTCATTGAGTACAGAAGGGAGTTTTTCTTGAGACCCGTGATGATACCAAACAAGCCGACCTCAAAGCTCAACATCGTTAGAAGTGAGAGGTGATTTATCGTAGTACGCGTGCAGATAAAAGGCGGTGGGCTGAGGATATTGCCGATCGTGCTCGACACACTGCGAAACCGCGGCAACCTGAAAGAGCTGTATAAAGCTACCAAGAACTTGGCAAGAAACAGAAGGCTAAAAAAGAAGTAACTCAAATCTAAAGAGAGGCAGCTCATTGTGATGTCAGAATGGCAGCTGCTACGCTGGCGCAAACATTTTGAGCAGTTTTTCCGATTGTCATCGACACCTGACGCGCTGCAGGTCGTCTTCACCACTTCGGCCTCTCAACATCAACACTGAACCACCGTTAGCCTCCTGTAGTCTTCTGTAAGGTAAACCTGCAGCCTAATTGCGTAAGTGAATTCGGCAGAGCAAAGGGTATGACTCCATGAAATAGCATGACAATTCCCCTTAAATAATTAGGTATTCCCAAAAATAATTGGACTCTTTTGAAAAGAGTTTCTTCACCAATGAAAGCGTCCAATACTAGGGCTGCTGGGTAAGCTGTCATCCTCTGCGCAAGGAGCAAGTAGGTTTTCGTTGAACCGCACAGAGGTTATGCAAGGCATCGTGTCAGAGACTGGCTGAACTGAAGAGGACATCTTCGATTTCAAGGATCGCCAAACTACGAGCTACCTTCGCGCAGCTGAGACCTATTTGGCAGTCGTGGCAACTTACCCCAAGAGTTAAACTCAAAACCTTCGGATCCAATCTCAAATCCGTGCTGCTCTACGGGTGCGAAACATGGAAGGTAACAAAGAACATCACACGCCAAATCCAGGTCTTCGTCAACCGATGTCTTCGTCGCATTTCTGGAATATACTGGCCCAGGCCCATCTCTAACGTGGAGCTGTTGGAGAGATGCCACGAGAGCTCGATCGACAGCCAGATCAAGCGTGGTAAATGGAGATGGATTGGTCACACGCTCCGGAGAGATTCCAATCACATCCCTAAACAGGCCATGAATTGGAATCCTCAAGGAAAAAGGAAGCGTGGCCGGGGACCGTCAAACCTGGCGACGCTCCGTATTGGCTGAAGCGATGAGCATCGGAATGATGTGTAGCGAGGTGAAGCGGGCAGCTCAAGACCGGTCGCGTTGTAGGACTACTATGGTTGTCCTCTACCCCAGCTAGGCGACATAGGATCCTAAGTCAAATAAGTCAAACTCTGATTCTCAGCAAGTTGATAAAATGATGTTAAGACCGGTAGACCAGCAGCCTAATTTCGTAAGTAAATTCGGCAACGGAAACAATCTGGTTATTTTTCTGGTGTGTTTTTGGGACAGAGCCAGATTGTTTCCTTTGCCGAATTCACTTACACAATTAGGCTGCAGGGTTCCAGGCGACGGACTAATAAAAACTTATATTATACTGGGTCATAATGACTTGCCCACATTAGTTGGTATTTGGTGGATTTAAGGGTAAAATGCCCACTGTATTCAGATTACAGAACTTAGTGGGCATTTGAACCATAATTGTTATCACGTATTGAGTGGGCATTCCGTTCCTTGTGCATCTGTCTAACATATACCATTGCCCTGGCAAGAGACTGTGGCTCCCCAACTGACCATATTAAGCTTGCAGAAAAGTTCCCAGTGTGGGATAAACTGCCATGACCCACCTGGCAATCTCTAAATAGACTTCGGAGCCAAGTGGGCAGCTGTAGGCATAACCTGATTAGATGCCACCATGTGACTGTGGAACCCCATCCTCATCCCCATCCCATACCCATACCGCATCTCTTCTGCTGTTCCCTGTGCACAAACACATGCACAGCGTTAGGGCTGTCGACGTGGCTGAGTTCTGGCCGAAGCACAATATATGAAACGAAGAAGACTTAGATTTACCTAGGTACTCGTATGAGATTTGCAATATTGACGACAGAATTATTACAACATGATCCTAGCTCGAAATAAACCTCTCTTAATGTATGACTTAAATAATTAACCAAAAGGATGACAGGTACCTACAGAATGCCTTTTTGCATTAGTAAATCAGTTTTATTCTAGTTTAATCAGTCTGCCTATGTAGTATCACTGTACGTAAATAAATAGTTGGATACCTAATCTATAAAGAAATTTTTAGGCAAACCAAGTGTTATGGATGACTAATGAGACTTACGATAAATCACTTCGGTTCTTCAAAAAAAGTTATCCATAACAATTTTTTTATGGAATATCTGGCAATTACTACTGCTTGGACTAAGGTGCTAAAAACTAAGAACCATGCACGGAAAAATGCAGCAAAATATTTAAAACACTTACTTCACCCTTAGACACTAGGCTCACAAGTGCCTTGAGCTGTTCTATAGAGCCGTTGGGAACGATTTCTATGTTGACGTTCATATCTTCGACCTTCTTCGCGAACTTGGGCAGAAGGTGCTCGCCAACGTCTTCCGTCACTAGTACCACTCCACCCTGAGAAAGAAAAGATATTGAAATACAAACAGATTACCACAGCGGCTTAATTTTTAAGTTTAGACAACCAACGGTTGCCGATATCGGTCGATGCATGGATGGACTACCAATTGCGTACCTACTGAGACCCCTCTATATCTTTCTAGATTATCAATTAAATTAATTGGTAAACGTAAATAGTTTTACCTATGCCATTAGCAACGGCAAGCAATGCAAGGGATTTGAATATATGTACTCACCGTGGCTAGGCATTGCAAAGAACGATGCAGTGATCTTGAAGTGGTGCCGAAGTTCAGCACCACATCAACGGGTCCCCCACACGCGTCGATCGTCCTCTCGATGAGCTGCTTTTCATACAGGTCCTCGTTCCATTGGACTACATTCACACTGCGACAAAAAAATACTTTTTTAAAACAAGTTTTATAGCTTGCCGTGCATTGTCATCCACCTCGGGGCCCTGCTAAGTGAAGGTTTGAGGTTTCCTAGCGACGATCAGAAAGCTGGGCTCCCCAATCTTTTAAGGTTACATAAAGGAATCTTCGTACTCGTAACACTGCATCAGAAAGCTGATGCAGAGTTACGCCATATTTTTTTTAAGATATTGGTTGTGCCCCATACGTACTTTTTAATATTTATAGAAGCAGTCAACTATCAATGGTCTCCTTTTCTCTCAGTCCACTTAAGGTAGACAAAGCTAAACTTTCTCGTTATAACAGTACTTGTACAAATTTTGACTGCCATCCAAAACAGGTAGGTCCTTACACGACTTCAGTTAGTTAGACAGTTAGTAACGCAGCGACTTCAAAACACAAGTTTAGGTCATGTATCGAGTCGAGTGCACAAGGACGACCGGGTTGAAGCACAAACTAATTGACTAACAAAACCTGACTGAACTGATTCGCCTATTGTGCACTGATAATGCTATCTCAATAGTGTCAATCTTTCAATTGTGAAATTTTTCGCGACAGTCAGAGCCGTCAGGGGTTGTCTGAAGTTCAAAAGTTTAATAATTCTGTCACTTAGCCTGCATTGCAGCGATATCAAATCAAATGCAATTAAACAATTCGTCGACCTTAACAACCTTGGGCACAGATCAAAATAATATTTATTGGCAAATGTTATTAGATTTACATCTGTTACAAATGCGCGTGCGTAAACTGATAAGCTGAACAGAAAATATAAGAATATTGAAAATTACGACATGATACACAAACAAATATTGAAGTCCACTTACTCTTCGCATTCCTTGGCGAGAAGGAATCCTTCGTCCTTGAGGGTCGCCACGCAGATCCTGATGCGGTTGTTGTAGGAGGCGTGCTTGAAGTAGTGAGTGGCGATGCGCAGCGCCCATAGCGCCAGCCCACCGGTGCCCACGATCAGCACCGTGGTGCTGTCCTTCTTCGCCGGGCCCTCCAACACCCTCTTCAGGCACTCCCCAGCTGTGGCCACAGTATTCATCGCTAGTAGAGCTCCAGTAGGCAGCATCGCCGCGACGCTCAAAGGCAGCTGGTCGGGTACAGGCACCAAGCACTTAAAATCTGGCACGACAATATACTCCGCATACCCGTTAGGAACACCCTCGTAAGGGTACAGAACAATCCTTGAACCTTCTTTAATTCCGTCTAGTCTTTCCGCAGCCTTGCCGATCTGGTCTACGACGCCAGCGACTTCATAGCCAGGGAACAAGGCACCGTCTCTTAGACCTATGTGTGAAGGAGCAGCGTGAGTGTGGATGCCGAAGTTCTCCATCTCTCCTGAGAGGCTGCCGATGGAAGATATGGAAGATGTGCTGCAAACGGAGGCTGAGCGGGTCTTGTTGGCTCTGTAGCAAGCACCAGCGTACACCACTCGTATCCTGGCGCCGTACATGGGCACATCAGGCACGGGTACGTCGAAACTAAACACGCATTCCCTCAGGGTCGGTCCAGGGGACTCGATGGACACTTGCCTGCACAGTTTACTCATTTTCAAATCTGTGGACAAAAAAAAACATGATAGAAATCTTTGAAGACTGCTGGATGAGGGAAAGCTACCAAACAAGAAGATAAATTAAAATGGAAAACTTAATAACTGAAATTGAGGAACGCTCTAAATGACAACTTCAAAGATTTTCACTCTGCCTACCTTAAAGCAGTTATCTCGAATGTGTGATAATGATACACAACAAGGTCTGTACAATTAATTAACGACTACACTAGGTATTTAAAGGCGACGTTCGTCCGTCCCGAGTACGCACACAATTCTGAAGTAAGGAAAACTCACTATCTTTAAGTACACAAATCGATAAAGAAGATAACAAAAACTTTAACAAAAGGATCATTTAGCACAACAATGTAAAGTAAAAGATACACAATACAATAACAGCGGCTTCCGTGGTACAATAAGATTTAGAAAAACCTTTTACTTGGTGAAACTACTAAATGATCTTAAACAAGGTCATATCATGGGGGTTTAGATACGCGAGTGTATATATATATTTTTATAGTCTTTAGCACAGATCAAACAGTATGATCTGTGCTAAAGACTATAAAATGCTTTAGGCTCCCATTATATTGGTGCGGTAGGGAAATAAAGTACCTAACAGTCAATCCGAAGGTTAGTAACAGATTGATTGACCCAAAACACATAACACGTAAAACTAAATGAAATTAACACAATAACAATGAACACAGCGTAAAGATACCAGATAAAATTCACACGTGAATAATAGTATGGTGGGTGTGGTGTGTGGGTGCACCTCGAATACAGGCGTAATATTATGTTATGTTAGGTGTAAATAATATATATTCGCGGTATAACATGAATATGCGTGAGCGCACAAATTATTTTGTTCAACAACATTGTTTGAAGAGACGCTTCTATGGGACCTCCAGATTTATGCGATTGTCTTTGCTCTTGGTTTTTGTTTGACCTACATTTTATCCGTTTTTACGAGGGCAGTTACCATGCGGACCATGCGGTTACGCACTACACGTCCGTGCACGTGATTTGAGTTCCGAGTTCAAAATGTTTTGAATTATGACAGATTATGACGGATAGAGTTCGGATGTAGTGCGTAAGCTTCCCTAAAATAAGTACTACGGCTACTTCGGAACCGAAATTTCACGGACACGGATCGGATGTAGTGCGTAACCGTGGCGTTTCACATTTATTTTCACGGAAAAATAACATAACACGGACCCCAGATACTTATTTGACCCCGTGTTAGTAAGTATATTGATCTTATCTTCTGACACATGCTACCTTTTTGTTAATCCACGACAGATCTTACGGGTTCACTACGGCCTATAGGGTCATGGCAGTCTATTACATGTCTTTTGAAGACTATCTACTCCGATCGTCATCTCGATATGTTTCTTCTTAGACGACACGTGTGTGATGCAATCGTCTGGCTGACTGACACATTAACAGGAAAAATGGGAAACCTTTATGAATGTCTACTGATTTTAGCAAAAACAGTGAGTTGTAATAAATTTTGATTCGATTTATGAACCCTGAAACATCGTACCTGAATTCGATACATTTCAATAACAACAATAACAACAAAAAAAAAAAAAAAACAAGTTTTTAATGAACCAAAATGTACTAAATGTAATGTCGCACGATCAATCAATACATATCCAATGAGACCAAACACGACGGTGCTGTTTTGTCTAATCGAGGAGTTGCCATGGCCACCTTCCGGCTCCATCATACCAGCTCCATAGTACTATATTATTTCAATATTTCAAGTTAGATAAGTATGCCAAACAGTCAGTTACAGCTTAAACAGATCCAAGGAATTGTTCGAAAAATCGATTACTATAGTTGCCGGACACACACACACACGAAAGCAAGTTAATATTATAAAGCTTGTAAAAATACTTTTTTAGGAAAATCATCACAATCTGTTATTAATTGCACAACAATGTAGGCACTATGTAATTGGAAAGCCATTTGGTTCGGATCCGAAAAGAATCATGGTCTCTTTAGAGTTTGAACTTTGTTATTAGATGAAAATCAGTCTTCGGGGTAACCAGCAACTGCTTTCACAACTGTAAGGAGAAAAAGGCATCGGAATATCGCTATTTGGTACTCTAAGCGCCTTAAATTCGGTGCCAATCATAGCTTGAATTTGTATACGTGCATTCATACAATTATATTCTACCTCAAATAGGATAACATGTTTATTTCCATACATTAACGAGTGATTAGTTAATGAGTGACGCACCGATCATCAAGTCTCCACGCGCTTCTCACAAACAAAACCAGTTGCATGAAGGTACCTAGTTAGATACCTACCTACCAACACAATTAAAATAGTACTACATGACGAATCGAGGTATTTATATCACAAAACCACAAGTTATTGGCGAACGTTTCGACGTAACGACTTGTACACGGGATAATCACGTGACAGCGATAACTTAGCCAGGAATACTCATGCTATTGGCTGGCACAAAGGGTTAGTTGCTTCATCATCATCATCATCATCATCATCAGCCTATAGCAGTCCACTGCTGGGCATAGGCCTCTCCAATTGCACGCCATTTGGTTCGATTTTCGGCAACTGTCATCCATCTACTACCAGCCACCCTGCGAAGGTCGTCGCTCCACCTAGCCTAAGGGCGTCCTACCTTACGTTTACCAGTTCGCGGTCTCCACTCAAGAACACGTTTACCTCAACGGTAATCGGTTCTACGACTTATATGGCCGGCCCATTGCCACTTCAGTTTACTTATTCTGTGAGTTATGTCGAAAATTTTGGTTCTCTGCCGGATCACCTCGTTTCGGAATCGATCCCTTAGAGAGACTCCGAGCATAGCCCTTTCCATAGCGCTGAGCAACTTTGAACTGATGAACTAGCCGTATTGTGAGTGTCCACGTCTCGGCACCGTAGGTCATAACAGGTAGGACGCACTGTTTGAAGACTTTAGTCTTCAGGCTTTCTGGGATACGCGACGAGAAGAGTCGACGAAGATTCCAAACGCCGCCCAGCCCATCTGTATTCTTCTGCTAGCCTCCTTCTCAAATTTGTTCTTACCAAACTGCAGAGTTTGCCCGAGGTAAACGTATTCTCGAAAAACTTTGAGAGCCGCCATTGACCAAAATCGATCTCGGAGTGACGTGTGAATTGAACATAACCTGGGTTTTGTCCAAGTTCATCCGGAGATCGATGCGTGCAGAAGAATCCAGCATCAAGTCGTGCAGTGACTCTGCCATTATGACGATGTCATCCGCAAATCTGAAGTGTGAGATGTACTCGCAGTTTAAATTAATGCCGCGTCCTTCCCAGTCCAGCGTCTTAAACATATCCTCTACCGCGTTACTAAACAATTTCGGGGAAATTACGTCCCCCCTTATCTAACCCCTCGACGCAGTGAGATATGTCTAGTTTGCCGGTCCTGACTTTGGACGGTCATTGTTGCGTTTTCATAGAGACATCTCAGCACTTGGATGTATCGCCAGTCAACTTAGCATCGCTGCATAGACTCCAAAACAGACCAGGTCTCTATGGAGTCAAAAGCCTTCTGTCCACGCCGATTATACTATTCGGACTTTTGTATAATTTGCCACACTGTGTGGATGTGGTCTATGGTGCTGCATCTTCCTCGGAACCCGGCCTGCTCCGGTGGCTGAAAATAGTCGATTCTTCGCGCTAGACGATTTGTGTCGACTCTCGAAAACCACTTACTCGTATAAACGTGACTAAGAAGCAAAGTGGGTCTTTAATTCTTCAAAAGGGTCTTGTCACCCTTTTTGAAGAAAATAACGACCACGCTCCTCTGCCACGCCACTGGAGTTCTCCCAGAGAACAGGACAGAGTTAAAGAGCTCCATAATCTCCTTCAAGACCGGGCGTCCTCCCGCTTTCAGGAGCTCGGTTGTGATCCCGTCCTCGCCAGGAGCTTTTCCAATTTTAAGCTGTTTGAGAGCTGCCTCGATTTCATCTTGATTGCTAGTTGCTTGCTATGGTCAAATGCTTGCAAGCTATCACCTGCTGCAAAAACGTTCAAATTAAAGTCGCAATAAGTACCTAAATGCCAAAAACTTGTCAAATACCCTAAATAATGTTAAGATTACAGTTGTTTTTGATAGATTGAGGCACGCAACATGCAAAGAGAGGCCTTTGCCCAGCAGTGGGCAAAGTCAGGCTGCGGGCGGTGATGAGGATTATGAGACATGCAAGTGTAATATTAAACCGACTTCAAAAAAAGGAGCCTCCTCCTTTTTTTCAATTCGTCGGTTTTTTTTATATATGTTCCCCGATTACACAGACGCCTGGCCCGTATTTGGAAAACTCTTCTGACTCTTCTTCGATTGTTTGGCGGAAACGATCCTGCTATCGACGGTTTTCACTTTCGTGAGTCGGCTCTGCCCAATAGCCAGATCTCTTGCAAATACCTTGGAACCCTTATGCCGCGCAATCGCGTGTTTAATACGATCGGTATTATAGCGGCGTAGTTCGCTTTTCAAGGACTTAACGCCTCTCCTCCATGAGCTTAAGAGTAGGTTCGGATAGTTTCTTGTTCCTATTTGCACAACGCGTCTTGAAAAACATAGACTCGACTGTATGGACAGTTTCCACGAACCCATCGTTGTAATCGTCCACGGAGCTCCCTAGGCACTCGAAACGATTAGAGTTCGAGCTGAAAGCTTTCGGGGTTTTTATCTGTCGAGATCATTCCAGCTTAATATTTAAGTTGAATTTCAACACTTCTGGTTTTAACCACGTTGATTACAGTGAACCCATTGAATATGTGATTGTGTGTATTTTAAATTATGGCGGGTTATTTGACTAGTTATAGTTATGACGCGTCGCTGTAGTTATAAATTAAGATTTAATCTCCTTTTGTTGATACTAGTTTTAATTAAAAGTGTTGAAAAATTGTATTGTATTGACATCTATAGAAATATTGTACTTCTTCCTTATTTTACATCACATAAATAAATTATTATTCTTAATTATATTTATATATATATACTGTGTTTGTAAAGTGTTCTAATAGTGCAATTGGCTCCGGCCGTTCTACTTCAATTTCGAAAAATAAATGATGAAATCTATCTTATTTTTCGTTGCACCATCGGGGCTCTGCCAGGTCCACTTCCTGTGCTCACGTGCATTTGTCTCGTGTAAAATAACGTATTTATTTCATCATTTCAGTTTGGATCGTGTCTGTATTACACAAAAATAGTATTTATATTTTGTGTTATTTTCCATCCGTATCCTTTACTTTATATGTACAGACAACAACAGATCAGGTTCCTTCACTTGGACATATTTGTATGCACCTTATTGCATTGTAATAAGGGTTCATTTCAAGAACAGGAACATCGAAAAATGTTTTCTAATTGTGAATATAACATGTGTGATCTACAATATACAACCAAATTCATTAAGATACAACTATTTTTTCAAAGGGGCCCAAGTTCCCTTACAAAGTGGTCATTCCCCTTTGGTTTTATGAAAAATTACAAAATTTCCCAATTGCATTAAAATGTACTAGCTAATAAAATGAACTAGTCTAGCCTAAATCTCGTAAATCAAATCAAATTATTTATATTTACAGAAAAAAAAAATTCTAAAATACGCAGTAATTATGTCCATACATACATAACCAATCACTATAAGTGATCTCATCACGCCAATGACTAAGCAATAAGATCATTATCTAATAAATAATCGTCCTTCATTGCCAAATCTGATGATCTGTCATCATTAAATAACAGTTTTGTGTAAGTAGAGGTTATAGTAGGTACATGCTTATTAATTTAAATTACTATCAGCGTGATTTATTAGAAGTTCCTGTCCCTTATTGTACATAATCATGTCTCATTCTCTGATAAAATTACCTTCAGATAATATATTAGGAAAATACTCTAATCTTGTTCAGTTTTGTACCTAATTATTCTATTCATGATATCTACAGGTACCGAATTATTCTACTGTTTAACTTGTTACATTCATACTTATAATCACAAAGTATGTAAGCGGCGGCGCACTGTTATAATCTTTTGTTTCCTCTTTAATCTTTTCAGTAAATGGCCAGCTCTGGCCTGAGTATACAAAGAGGTCTTAGAATGGCATACGTTTTTAGTACAAAATGATATCTCATACATCTAATCCCCTCTGCAGCAGAAGGACAGATAAGCAAAATCCCGGAATAGCAAAATCCCAGATTAGCAGAAGGACAGATTTGCATAAAGGCAGAAGTACAGACCCACACAGAAAACAAAAATAAAATTGAATAGTTACAATTGGTAAAATTTTATTTGAAAGTAGTATTTTTTTCATTATTCGTTGTAAGCTCGCGTTTGACCACTATCTCGCCTGATGTTAAGTGATGATGTGATTGATGAATCTAGACTTGAAGACCCCTAGGTTGTAGCTATAAGGAAACAAAGACGCCGCACCGGCAGGGAATTTCACTCCTTAGCTGTACGCACAATGAAAGTATTTTTAAAACGCTTTTTGCGTATGGGTGGGATATCCACCATGTATCGATGGCGCATTGCCGTACATCTTATTGTCCGATGATGGAAAGGGCTAGGCAGAATCAAATTGTGCAGTTCCATCGCACACTCCCCGCAATGTAACCAATAGAAAATCGACAGGCTGGCAACTCGTCGTCGGTGTTCAAGGCCTGGAGCTTTGAGTCGACCAGCGAATCGTTGGCCTTTCTGTCAATCGACTTAAGTGCATGTATTTGGCAGATCCGTCCCAGAGGTGAGAGTAGTACTCCTTTAGATATATAAAGCAAAGAGGTCACAAATTGATAATAAGATGACTACTAGGATTTGTAAGTTTTTTGACGGCGACAGTACATTATCTGCCTTTATGCAAATCTGTCCTTCTGCTAATCTGGGATTTTGCTATTCCGGGATTTTGCTTATCTGTCCTTCTGCTGCAGAGGGATCTAATCATGGGATTGAATCGATGCAGATAGTGCTTCTGGTTAGATTATTTGTTTTTATTTAATATCTGTGGATCTTATGTGGTCTGCGTTAAAGATTTTTCAGTTACTCAATAAGTATCCAACAATTTCTTGAATATTTGGTCCGGGTGGGTTTTTAATTATTATTAGATGTCAATATTATCAAAATAATCAGATAATACTCTTAACCACAGATAATATAATATACAAAGAAACCGTGCCGACGTAACTAAGGTTTTTCATCTGATTATACCGATTATTTTTATGTAAATCCGTTCCATCCCGTTCCACGGCGATAGATAGTTCACCTTTTATATCCGTGGAACGAAACGGAACCGAACGCGATCGATGTACAAAAAATAATCAGTATAGAACGTCGGCACGGTTTCTTAGTATGGGATGAGACCTTTAACTAAAAAATAAGTAGGTATTTAAGAACGTAGAACACACAAAGTAACTCTCAATATGTACAAATTATGTATACTACAGAACGATTTTCCGCCCACGATTATCATTGTTTACAGTTTAACGAACTAATGAAATGGCGCGACGAGATTTTAAATACAGAACGTGATACAAGGACAATCAAGACGGCTGACATATTTTTTTAATCGTAGTATGGGAATGATATAGTGTCGTTCTGCCACAAGATGCACAGATTGATTGTGATGGGCAGTTACAATATACAATAGTAATAAATTGCAAGCGACAATTGGCGTCAATAGCCATCTTCCGTTTCGTTACGAAAATTGCTGCGTCTTTATATAGCCACGGCACAGTACATAGGTACTGTGTCGGGTATTTAATCAGAACGGCCCTTTGCGAATGGACCGCCGCCGCCGCCACGGTGGATCGTAAAACAGCTCTCGAAGACATAGGAACTTAAATTTTAAAGTGTCGGTTTTTTAGCTTGGTACGAGTAGTATGCCACCTACTGTAACAAAACAATAAATTCTGCCAAGTAGCATACGACCACCGTTATCCTCTGAACACCACTGTGAATATTTCAGATGAGAATATTTTCTTGTTTCTTACTTTTTAGAGCGTGATTTGTGTGGAGCAAGAGCAATGGAGGGCCTAAAATACTGCCTTGTGGCACCCCATACCTATTTAACAAAAGTGAAGACTGGAACAGAACACGTGTTTTGTTTCGATAATTGTAACTGGATTTTCAACTGCCTCTACCCAATCAGATAAATATGACTCTAGCCAGTCGTACGCTTTTTCTCGGCTTCTCTATCTACAAAGTTTTACCAGTAAGCGTTTGTGATTGACGTGATCAAACGCCTTACTCATATCCATAAACAGCACTGCAACAGGAATTGTGTTATCAATGGAGTCCGTTACTGATTTTATTTTTAAACGCACTCACGATACAGGAAGACATTCCTAGGGCAACGTTTTTTAATAAACGAAAAATAAAAAAAATGATATCCTACTAAAGATTTGCTTTTATTTTCGCAAAAACCATTTTGTTCGTCATTTATAATTTTGTGTTTTTCAACGAAGTTAATTAATTTCTTAGAAACACTTTCTCAATAATTTTAGAGAATATTGGTATTAGTGTTACGGGACGTAACGTCCTCTGCGTCTTCAGGACGAGCTAAGAATAATGTTTGTCGTCATACTATATAGAGTAGAGTATGTATCTACTGTATCTAGCTATGTATTTTGCGTAGTTTGACATCTCCTGTAGTGACAAATTTATTATGACTTAACACAGAGGTTTATTTTTTGTCTATAGGATGTAATCTCTGTAAGTATGATCGGATAACGAAAATTCTTACACTGACTAGAATCTACACTATCGCAGAAAGTCATACATACAATGCTACTTTTAACTCGAAAAAATGTACGGGTCCAGTGGAAGACACCAAAGGAAATAATTCGGGGACAAAGTTTGTAATATGTATGTAAATGAAAAAATAACGAAAAGTTATAAGAAGATGTATTATGTTATGTTACGAATATAGACCAGAAATATTTGCAATGATTGAGAATTATTTCTAGGTTCTAGGTACTCATATTGAGTTTGAGTCATCACGAAGATTAGTATGAAAATACCGCTAAGTACTCCTTCGCGTGAAAACTATGAAAACATGAAATAAATAACAAACACATATTCAAAGGATGTAATTTCAGGGGGGTGACCACAAGCTCTTAGAGTAAGGTTATTTTGAGTGTGTTTAAGGGACAGATGTATATGACTTGTATACATCTGTCACTTACTCGATCTCAAAATAACCTTACTCTAAGAGCTTGTGGTCACCCCCCTGGAATTCTGTTTTACAAGCAATTACTAATTAATTGTATTGTTGACTAACAAAAACTTTCTGGAACGATAATAATTAGAAAAATAATTAAATAAATTTTGTATTATCTTCGCTGCGCTGTTGCTTGACAGTTCGGTGATTAATAAAATTAATTCTGCGCAGTTGTCAATCGCATCATTTCATTTACATTTTATTTGTGACGCATCGATATTTTCCTTCCACAAACTAGATGTGCATAAATCACGCAATTGAAGTATCTATTTAAATCTCGTCCATCGCTAATCAAACTACGACATTTAAATTAGGGCCTATTTAAGACTATAGAAGGCTAGAAGGGAATATATTGATAGAAGAGTTTATATGTAAAATACTATCCATATTTTACGCGGCTCCAATTTTGAATAAGAAATATTAAAAAAAATTGCTTTTGGCTATGGCTTCGCCCGTGTGGATGTCGGGAATCGGGTATTATCCCGGGATAAAAAGTATCCAGGTTATAAACTGTGATAAACTGCTAAATCCGCTCATCAGTTTTTGCGTGATTGAGTTACAAATATCCGTCCATGCAAACTTTTATAATATAAGGTGCCCTAAAAATCTACTCTGCTGTGCTGGGGAATTCGGCATAAACGGAATAGGTTGTAAAGTCTCGCACCGTCCATCGAAAAGGGAGGATCCTCCGATCACACCAGATGTTATGTCTGGTCCGGAGTGGTCCGGCCAACTGCCGACGGTTGTTATCGGACTGTTGTATATGATCAAATCGCGCCAATAGTTTGCTTGCGTGGTGCATGATTTTTGTGCGGCGATAAATGTTGCTTGGTACAGTTATGCTAGTATTATATTATCTGTGGTATAGTCACGGGGTTTCAGCCTTAAGAATGTAAAAATATCGGGAGTCAATAACCAAATTTTCAACGCTGGTCGTACCAACCGACAACCGTACAGACGTCCGGATTTGGTACGAGCGGACCACGGATATGGTACACTTCCGAACCATATCCAATCGTATGTAGAGTGGTCCGCCAGACCCGGAATTTAAAAATATCGGGAGTCAATAACCAAAATCAGTAGATCTCACATAAATCGGGGACTTTTTCAACGCTGGTCGTACCAACCGACAACCGTACACACGTCCGGATTTGGTACGGAACAGACCATATCCGATGTGTAAATAAGCGGACCGAGACGGACTCAATTAATAATAATAATAATGTCCGTGTTGGATATGGTTCGGAAGCGTACCATATCCGTGGTCCGCTCTTACCAAATCCGAGCGTGCGTTACGTCTATCAGGTGCATTTTCGTTCGAGAAGCAGGGGCCGGGCGCCGCAAAAGAGTACCTGCCATTGCAATTTGCAATGTTTGTGGTTTCTTTAGGCAGGTATACAACGACGGTAAGTATGGCGGAGGGCCCGATTTAGATGATGGCCGCTTAATTTGAAATGCTAAATCTGTGTAGTAATTTTGTACGTATTTTATGTAACTAGGTAGAATATCTAAGACGCCCGGACGTACAATCTATCATTTCGATGATCGATTGTTACCTAAATGGGTTGCTGATAATTGTATTTTTTTATTGAATAAACACGACAAAAAAATATGCAAATAGATCTAGGCAAGTGCATCAATTATGTAATAAGAAGTGCAAAAACAACTGGGCTAAAAATGAATGTGAAAAAAGGTTCCTAACATAGTCTTTTGTTTTTTTTTCAAAACCGCATTCCTTTGTTTCCTCAACAAAAGAAAATCATGCGTTTTTCCTTGTGATTGTCAACACTTAGGTATATTTATAATACATAGCAACACAGCAAAGATGTAGGACTCACCTTTACTAATACACAAGACACAAAGGTTGGCCTATTTAACCGTTTATTCATGTGATATTTCGCACTCTGTGCTGTTTTTAATATTAAATTTGTAAAGCAACAAGCGCCCACATCAATACTAAAGTCCACTTCGAAATTCTATGGCTCTAAAAATAGTGAGTGAGCGAGAGGGGGCCTGATAACGACAACCGGGTGTTTTGAATATAATAGTAAACAAGGGCAGGACAATGAACGCGATCACCCCGCAGTCAAGTGACCGCACTAAACATCGCGAAATTATATAAACACATCACTATGACCTTCCCTTACACTGAAGGTCATAAAGAAAAAATAAAAGAAACCCAATGAGGACAGCATATCACACTAAAAATACATTTCTGAAAATTTTTAGAGCATTGCTGCAAATCCGCGCGAGCAATTACATAAATAAGGCATTTTAATAGAATTTACATCAACATTTTAATTCATAAATTAACAATGAAACTAAGCATTAGAATTGATGAGAGCACGATTCTTACCTGTTATGTTGACCAATGAACACTTTATATTTGTTTCAGCGATCGCTTTCTGTGCTTAAATTTTAAAATTCACGTTTTTATTTACAAGGACAAAAAGACAGAAACATGACGTCACTGACGTTTTTATATTGCGTTCCGTATCTACCAAAAAAATACGTTCTTGATTCTTGAACCTCACCCATGCCAAAAGCTTTGTTTCAATCATTATGGCAACGCGTTTTCAAGAGCATGATGTTGCGTAGAATGAATCGTTTTTAAATTATTTTGTGCTTGCAACACCTGGCAGGGATACTTTCAAAAACATTCTCAACAATATTTTTATGATGTACGATGTAACTCAATATTCTATTCAAAGTCAGAAAGTATTCGTTAAAAAACTCAACAAAATTGCTATTGGTACCACTTGGTTATATTCACCGTCACAAAAAATCTCAAGAACACAACAACTTATTAACGTTTATTTTATACACTCTCACAAGTAAAAACTGTCTACATAATTTGCTCACCATCAATAAAAATAGTTATAATAAAAGTCACCATAAACTCGAAACTTCGAAAGCAATCAATTCGTAGTTCAAGCTGGAAATAAAAAAAAGAAACAATCGTGTTTTTTGATCTGGCAACCCAGATCGGCGTGGGTTTCGATGATTATTTGTTAGCGTGGGTAGATTGTTTTAATTATTTACACGGAATTATATCAAAAAGTGCACTAATAACGACGTAACTGAAAACATTACCCGCAGTATGGGTAAGTTGATTATTTACTATCGTTAATTTGCAGCTGGCGATGTTTCTTTTGTTATTGATTGATGTCATCTCCGGGGTGGTCTATCGGTGCGAAGCTTTATTTTTTTACGCCTTTGACTATTTGTGCGGGCGCAAACGTGTTTGGGCAAAATAGTGAGAAAATGGGTGCTTAGAAGCAAAGCGATGGTTAGTAAAACATCATGAATATTTAAAGTTTAACGTACCTCTTGTGCAAATTGACGTTTAAAGCTGATTGTTATTGTATGAGACCGATGCAGATCCGATCGTTCGGATTGCACTTGGTAAGCGCGATGCATTTTGAGATGATTGTTAAAAACTTGCTTACGAGCTTAGTAAAACTTGCTAACCACCTGTGCATATACATATATCGGAAGAAAACAAGCAAGCTAAATATATGGTTAACTTAACTTCCAGTGAATCTACATTGAGTGAACAAAAAGTGTTTCTTTGACATTTGTCAACAAAACAAAATCATTTAAAACAAATGCACATCATAATTAGTTATAAAATAATACAAATTGAAATTCATGAATATGGCCATTGATTCTGGAGTGTTGGAATATGGCACCCGTGAATTTATTTTCAATCAACTTGTAAACCATTACTGTCTACTCATATATGAATGTTAGGTGGCCTACCTGAATTCCCAAAACTACGAAGAACGCCAAGAAGTCTATGACAACATAAATTAAACAAATGACGCTAATAAGTTCTAATTCTTCAATATTCTGTTTCTACGAGGAAATACCACATTAAGACAGTGTTTTAAGATAGGTCAGCCATTTAAATTGACAGTATATTTGTACTTCTGTAACACATTATTGTAGTAGTCACAACAGAGACACATAACTAAACATGTCTATACATTACTGTGATTTGATAGGCAGGGCTGGATCTTCCTTAACTGGCTGAATTGGGATGTTTCCAAGATAGAAAAATGATTATCTTATTTAGTCCATCAGTGAGATTATCAAATAATATTGGACCCATATTTCTTGCTATATCAAATTAAAAAATATGACAAAGATAAACCGCATCATAGTAGTCACTTTGTCAGTATAAAATGTAGCACACTGTGACGTCACACATTATTTCAATGCATTATATCATTGTAATTTTTGGTTTATGTGACTAAAGAAAAAATATGTGTCCAATATTTTAAGGTAATCTAACTGACAGACTAAAGAATACATCTACCCTATTGGCCTCTGTTGCTGAACCATAAAGAAAATGGCATCTATTTATTAAACAAAACCATATAACTGCACTGGATGCTTGTTCCATTGCCTGTTCTGTTAGTGCTTAATTTATCGAGCTTGCTTTGCTTGCTCTCTCATCCAAGCACATTCTCTTCTAACATAAACATAAATTAACATCAAACCTTTGGACACCTTTAGTACATCAACATTTCGCCAGTTTGAACATGTCCCATGTCATAAGAAGTGAGCCTTTTGCCATCAACCAGACACAAATCCAAGACCAACGAGGCAGTTAATCTTCTAAGGTTAAGACGGGCTGTAGTTGATAATATCCACGTCTAAGCGCATATTTTGTATCCACCCCAGCTCCTCGAGAATTGCCAGCATCACCTTAGTGTTGCCGCTTATCTCCTGTAAGAGTTAATCTTCTAACATGGTTAAGGTTTTATGCATAACATTTCTGTCAATACAAACAGTGTTTTGTTAATACTTTTGAATTTATGGTAGAAAACACTTACATTAAACATTTGGATGCTGCAGAAATCTGTACACTATAGATTAAACTCTGTCTCTTATATTGAGAGACAGTTTTTCGCAATGAGGTTCCATTTGATATATGTATAAGTGGACTCTATTTTGAAGGAGAAAAGTTATAGTTTGCTTTAGTTTTTAAATTATGTATGAGTATGTTAGATTGCGAGGGTGAGGGTGAAGTAAAGTTAAAATAAACCTACGATATCTATAAATAAATATATCAATTCAGATTTTCCTTTATTCCTGAATGGCTTTGTAGTGGCAGTAAAAACTTATTACTAATGCATATTTACAGATCCCGATTTAGGTATGTTAATTGTAACTAATGTGTTGAGTGACTATGAATCCTGTGTACAATCAGCAACATAAAGTATTACCTGAAGGTTCAGACATAGGTGCACTTATAGAATTATACACAAGTGAAATAATCCTGCTTCAATAAATATATTAAAAGCAAAAAAAATAATAATTAAAAAACAGCAACATTAAAACAGCTAGTCTAAAATTTCTTTTTAAATCTATGGGACAAAATACTTTAGGACTTCTGGTGTAATTTAGACTGCATTACCACTGGTTTCTGAATTGAGAATTTGTTGTTGAGAACTTGTCCTGTAGACCTGTCGAACTGTATGAATCAGAATGTTGGGCTGTGAAAAGATGGAAGAAAATAGGTTGCATTTAGCAGAGATGAGAATGTTGAGATGGATGTGCGGAGTAACAAGAATGGATAAAGTGAGAAATGAGTATATTAGAGGCAGATTGAAAGTGAAAAGTTAAAAGGAAACTGTTTGTCCTGGTATGGTCATGTGATGAGGAGGTATGAAACCCATTTTACTAAAAGAGTTATGAATATAAATGTGGATGGATGGAGAGGGAGGGGACGGCCAAATAAAAGATGGATGGACTGTGTGAGGGGCGATATAAAAGAAAAGGGAGTCCATGAGGGTGTGACGGGGGACAGGACGGTATGGAAGAAGAAAACGTGTTGCGCCAACCCCAAGTAGCATGGGACAAGGGAAGGAAGATGATGATGTTGAGAACTTGTCCAACTCTAAAGGAGTAAAGTTAAGCTGAGAATTTTTAGTTAAGAACTGTTAACTTAAAAATTCTCAAATCAGAAAACCGGTATATGTGTGGGTCAATCTTTTAGCTGACTCGATCCTTTACATCTCAGTTAGCAATTTATTTTGTTCATACAAAATATTAAGATTCTAGTCAGGTGATTTCATACTTTTTACTCTTAATAATTTATGCCTGTAACTGTCCCACTGCCGGGCAAAGGTCTCTTCTCATACACAGAAGGCACAATCTTTGTTCTGGATGCTTCCGCATGACGGGTTGGCAATTTTAAACTTTTGTCCAGGTCCAGTCACTAAAAGAGTTATGAATACAGATGTGGATGGATGGAGAGGGAGGGGATGGCCAAAGAAAAGATGGATGGACTGTGTGAAGAGTGATATGAAAGAAAAGGGCATCAGTGATGGAGTGACGGGGGACAGGATGGTATGGAAGAAGAAAACGTGTTGCGCCGACCCCAAGTAACATGGGACAAGGGCAGGAAGATGATGACGATGAGTCCAGGTCCAGTCACACATTGTTTTTGGGCGCACGGTTAGCGCAGTGGTTGAGCGATTGACTGCTGCGCTGCGTGTCGTGGGTTCGATTCCCGCACGGAACAAATATTTGTATGACCTACAGATAGTTGTTCCGGCTCTGGGTGTTGTGTATGTGAGTTTATATGTTTGTTAACGCACCCACGATACAGGAAGAATAAATTAAATACGATAAAGAACAAAATTCCTAGTGTAGGGCAACGTTTTTATAAAAAGAAAAGAAGAAGTTTTGTTTCACCATATTCAGCTATATCCAAGATAAACTTAGAAGTCCTGAAGTCTTACTATGTGGTAGAACAAGTTTGATTGACAGTTACTTTTAAAATTATGCTATAAATTCAGGTATCTAGGCATCCATTATATTAATGCACGGAGCGTACAGTTGAGTTTGTCGACAATACAAAATTCACATTTCATCATACTCATTTTTTTACAATTTTTTTTTAACGTGCTATGTATGTATGTAAGTGTGTTTGGGTCAAATTTTGCAACCAAATTTTAAATCAGTTATCCTCTACCGATTAAGATTAAATTTTGCATATATGTTTACTTTGGATGACATTGCATGGTTAGCTAAGTGACGTCATTCTAAATTCAATATGGCGGATGGCCCAAGATAGACGGACTAGTTATTTTTTGTGCACAAAAAAAAACAGGAAATGGAAATAAATGGAAGGGTTTGCTGAGAAGAATACGAAAAAAGCGTTTGAAAAAAATTAAAAAAGATTTTTGTATCAATAATTATTTAAATTCTGATTTAGGTTCCAATTAGTTGTTTCGTACGAAGAAATACAAGCAAGAAACTACATGGAGTCTTTTTCAAATCTTTCATAAGACTGCTTTGTTGGTCCAGTGGTTCACCATGAGGTCCTAGGTTCGATTCCCAGGTCGTACAAAGTATTATTAAGCTTTTCCTTGTGGAATTTGTCAGTATTTGCTCCGAGTCTGCAGTTTGTGCCCGTTCAGTGGCTGGCCCCTTATTACATGGGACTTTAACATAACTGGTGAAATGTGTAGATGTATCTATACTCCATTTGGGATAACATCAGACATAAATAATCACTGCTACTACGACTAATGGCAGCTGTATTTAACAGTTAGTTTTGGTAACAGGATTATGCTTTTAAACCCATTCTTATATTTACGGGATAGAACTCAAAATGGACTGTAAAAAGGGGTTTTAAAAATTTCTAATTTTATTTCATAATAGCTGTTCCCCGCGGCTTAGCTCCCGTGGGCCACCCCACAGGACCCGTTTTCGGGATTAAAAAATAGCCTATGTCACTCAGGAATAATGCAGCTTTCTATTGGTGAAATAATTTTAAAATCGGTCCAGTAGTTTCGGAGCCTATTAGGTACAAACAAACAAACAAAAGAGTCTTTCCTCTTTATAATATTGGTATGGTATAGATGGAGTATAGTAGTAGTAGTAGACCAGAGTCTGGACTTGTGCCCAGTTGATGAGCTTATTCACCCCGATTTTATGGGACTTAAATGTGGGTTTACTATACTACTATAGGGCCCATCAGGCGTAATTTTATGTGTTATTATAAATATCCAAACATATGATCACATAATCTGATGTGTTGTTATATGAACATTTGAAATTGATTGATTCCGACACAAAGTGCAAGTTTATGTAAGTATATGCAAATTTTTATGCAAATCACTTGTTTGAGAGGCAGTACTTGAAAATTGTGACTGCTCTCCACAATCTTCAAAGATTTCAGTGAGGCACACTGGTATGACTAAAGCAGAAATATAAAATTGATTTATATTATAAGCAACTGTTTACAATTTGGATTACTAGTGGCTTAAAACAATGTGCGATTATAATTGCCAATTGGATCATGTGCAGCTGAACTAGATGAGAGCCTGTATATAGGCATGCAGTTACTACACATACAACCCTCATAAATAATAAAACTTTATACCTTATATCTTATATTAGGCTCAAGTAGGTACCTACATAGATTTATCGCGTGCCAACATTGGCGATCAATTCAATTCGCAAATCTTCACAAAAGATCTAGTTAATTAGGATACCTGATACGTGTAGCTATATATATTAATAGTAGAACCAAATATATTAATATGTTTTCTAAAACGTGAAAACTTAAATAGTAAAATTACGAGTTAATAGTTATAGAATAGTTTTTTTTTAAATTTGTTATTACATTTTCGTCACACAGAATCGTACTAAACGTATTAATAGAAACTAGGGCATCCAAGCCCGCAAACGCGGGATACCCGCACATTTTTTTTGCGGGTATGAAGAAAAGGGCAGAGACGACGTTCTGATTATTTATTAGACTCCTTTGTACAGCCTCATTAATAATAAGTGATTTAACAACTTTTCCATGGAACTCGTGACTTTTCCATAAAATTAGTATGGGAAATAATGTTGTTTTTAGTTTTTACCTTACAGCTAAATACATTTTAAATTTGTATTTTGTGTTGTGTGAATCTTGTATCGGAACGATATGTAGTCAATTTCGGTTCAAGTACTCTATGACTAGGGATTCCGCCATGGCACAGGATTATATGATTTGTTCGAAAGTATTATCAGAAAACTATTTATTTTTTATTTTTATTAGTTTACTAATTTTTTATGACTCCTAACACCAAAAAATATCAATACAAATCTAAGAAATGGTACCTTCGATCAAGTGTATCCTTGATCGAAGGGTGAAACGTTAAATATTATGTTAAACATTCCTTAAAAAAGGTTTTTTTTATCTGTAAAACTTCATTATATTCAATTGATAAAAAGTAGTAATGAATTATAACTCAATCCCGCGGCATTTACCTCAATCCCGCAGGATTGCGAGAACTGCGATTACCGCGATTTTGATGAAGGATTGGATTCCCTACTAGGAGCATTCATAGGGCGTTATTTACGCTGCAGAACCTTAATTAATTTGTTGTTAGAAAAGGCCAATGATACAAACCGACTATAAGGTTGTAGCAATTGTATAAACAAGTACAACAGATTAAATGCACTGTTTAGTTGTTACAAAGGCTTATAATTATTTACATGAAAATGGTTTTACAATTATTTTGATAAATGCATAAACCAAACAAGTACATACTAATACGAGAGCCGATCCAAAAGTAAACAGGATAGACTCTAAAAAAAGGACCTCTAAAAATGCTTAAAAAAGCCCCTAAGGTGGACTATTTAGAAGGTATTATCATCTTTCTGAAGAACAGTTAAAGAAAAGTCAATAAGAAAGGTCCAGGTCTGCCTGCCCTGGTGCTCTTCGAAAATAATGTTAATTCAACATTTGCTGGATACAGAACATTTTCGAAACCATTTCCACCACCCTGCATTCCATTTTCAAATGTAGTTCGTTTGTATCCAATGAATGCTGATTTATGGGAGGGACCCTTATGTCTCCGGTATATTGCGAATACACGGATAATTATAGACAATGGTGAAAACATTTAACACAACACAACATTTACTGAAAAAAGATAGGGTTTTTGTCATTTCGGGTGCTCAATTATCTTGACCGAGCTATAATTAATGTAAATCTAGTTTTTGTATGATTCGGTATTTTATACACGGTTAATAAACTAATATCTTCATAATCAAAAGCCTTTTAATGTTCACATTGCTGGGACACAGGCTTCCTCTCTGTGAGAGAGATAAGGCCGTAATCCACCACGCGTGCTCAGTGCGTGTTGGTGGATGTCACATGTCTTTTCTTGCGTGATCGAATCAGAAATGAGAAAACCGCAAGAAAACCAAGGTTACCGACATAGCCCAAAGAATTGCCAAACTTAAGTGGCAGTGGGCAGGGCAAATTGCCCGCAGAACGTATGGCCCATGGGGCAGAAAAGTTCTGGAATGGCGACCGCGAACCAGAAGACGTTGCGTTGGAAGGCCTTCCACCAGGTGGACCGATGATCTGGTGAAGGTTGCGCTGAATGCGGGACGCATGGCACGGGACCGGTCAATGTGGCGACGCTTGGGGGCCTATGTCCAAAAACGGACGTCTTTCGGCTGCTATGATGATGATCTGTCTTCAATTTATTATATCTAATAGAATGTATATTTCTATCGTTCTAGGACATGCCGGTTGCCTCACCATGTTTTCCTACATCGTTTTGAGAGCAGTGGTGATGAAATAATTTACTCTAAAGTAAAGCGCCCGCCTGGGTTCGAATCCACGACCTACGACATGTCGCTGCCGCTTACCACTGGGCCACCACTGCTCTCATAAACTAATTTAATAGGGAGTGATATGAAGTTTCGAATGACGTTATTGCGAAGCACGATATTTCGAAAAAAATTACGACTGGTACGCCAGTTCGAAAACACATTGAATCGAAAACCGCTATATCGAATGACGTTATTACGACGCACGCTATTTCGAAAAACTGTTAAACTCGTACGTACGCTAATACGAAAGTTTTGGTGTCGGAGTTTACGGTTTCGAATAGCATATTTCAATCTAATTTTGTCTGGGGATCGGATCGCAACTCTGATTAAAGCCTTATCTTCGGTACCTTTTGTTTATCTCCTCTCGTTCAGTCCATCAAAAGGTTGTCTGTAAGAGATTGCCCTGTGCGATAAGACCGCCCATTGTACACTTATCTTTATAAATGTTTTGTCCTGTAATTATTTAAGTGGTGTACAATAAAGTATATGATAAATAAATAAATAAATTTTTTTCGACACCGACTTCCGAAACGAAAGTTATTTTGCACATTTTAGTGTTTTACTTTTGAAGTCGTAAAATATATATGTGAAAAAGATTTCCTTCTTTCTTTTTAGTTTTATTACACCATCACTGCAGAGCAGTGGTGTGAACAAGAGCAGTGGTGGCCCAGTGGTAACGGCCCGACTTACGAGCTGTGGGTCGTGGGTTCAAACTTTACTTTGTGTAATTTATTTCATTACCTGCTTGTACCACCACTGTATGCTAGTATTATATTATCTGTGCCCCTGCTCTCAAAACGGTGAAGAAAACCATCGTGTGGATGGATCTAAATCATAATAAGTACTTATATTAATAATTTATACTTAGTGGTATAGGCAACTAGCGGAGTGTCAGTTTTATTAGCGTAGGTAGTTCTTGATAATCACTGGATCGCGAGTTCGATCCCCAGACAAATTCAGATTGGAACATGCTATGCGAAACAGTAGATTTCGATACCAAAACTTTCGTATTAGCGTACCAGTCCAACAGTTTTTCGAAATAGCGTGCGTCGCAATAACGTCATTCGATATAGCGGTTTTCGATTCAATGTGTTTTCGAACTGGCGTACCAGTCGTATTTTTTTTCGAAATAGCGTGCGTCGCAATAACGTCATTCGAAACTTCATATCACTCCCAATTTAATACGCTGGAAACATTTATGTAGTACGTTAGTTTTGTATTTTTTTACACTATGATGAAATTTGGTAAATATTTATAGAAAAAGAACAGATTTTTCATATTTATTAATTTTGATAACCATTTATGCCCAAAAAAACTGAAAAGTAACAATAGCAATTTAATTTGATTTCTAGCTGTGGGTATTTATGTTACCCTCATTTGATTATTTTGTAAAAAATATCATATTATGTATTAAAATATGTATTCGCGCGAGCACTGCCTTCTTTCTGCAAATCACAGCGTAAAGTGCGTGTCGGACTTCGCACAATTAGGGTTCTGTACCGCAAAAACAAGTTGGTTATAATAGGAAAAATAGGAAATTTCAAAGAAAATCTGTTCTATTAATATATTGGTATTATTTAGTAAAATCATAATAATAAATTTCAAAGAAAAATCTGATTTAATATAATATTTGTCGGCATTTCTAAAGATTTCCTTCTGATTGAGAGTTATGGTTTCGAATGACTTTGACAGATGTCAACTTGACGTAACACTCCTGTCGAAGTCATTTCTGTTTGCCCAGTAACTTAAGGCGCAGATACCCCTGAGTAGCTGTTTTTAAAATGAGAATCACGTCTAAACGGCTAATCGTAGTTTTGTGATAAAATAATAATGTTAAATTAGATCATTTTCTTAATAATTTTATCTAAGAAAATTTTGAGTTTTATTCGTATAACAGTAAATTTGTAAAGTTATGTCTAAAACGGACAAAAACACGACAATCGCACCAACACCACTGGGCGTATTTTATGAAATCGACATCATCTCAAAGACAATTTAATTATCTACATTTTGATCTGAGGCTTTTTTAAGTCACAGATTAATAAGGTAATTCCAAAAATTACTAAATTTTGGGTCGCGCGGGTGTGAAACGAGTGCGAGTTTTTCCCCTCAAGGTCGTTGGCGTTAGTCGTCGTCTTAAGGCGGTACCCCGAGCAAAACGCCACGCAAGCCGTTTTTTGTGCTGTTTTTAGGAGCTATCTACTCGTTATTTAAAAAGAAATATCAATTAATAAAAATACATTAAATTTCTACATATTATTGATTCTAAAATGGTAGATTTAGTTTTTTTTAAATGTTGTATATATTTCACTAATCTCCTTCCAAAAAAACATAAAAATGAGAAATAATTATCGATATTATGCATCTCCTCGTAAAGTATTCATTAATTATTTTTTGTACTAACACTAATGGATAGACAATTTAATAACGAACATTTTTGTAGATTTATTTTTTTCAAAAGACCAAAATTCGATTTTATAAAGATTTTATTCTAAAATCTGGGCGTATTCACTACTGTAATTCATGCGCCACCAGTGCCGCTAGACCAATAGGAATGCTCATATCTCATGCCGATTTTTTGGTCAGGGTACCGTCTTAAGCCACACAACGGATTCTGATACGATTTTCACTCAAAGAAAAACCATAAATGAGGAAGTTTTTTGTATATAAATTGTCCCTTGCGAAGCCAGGGCGGTTCAGTCGTTTATTAATAAAAACCGACTACAGTATATTCAGATTATTTTTCAAAGAAAACAAATAGTGCAGTTGAGCCTCTAAAATGCATGTTGACATCTTGTACAATACAAAACAAATCTTTAGATATGGACGATTTTTTAAACTGAAGAAACAAAGTGAACTAACACACTAATAACAAATGTATGTAAATGCGAATAAACATAGCTGCATTAGGCTTTAGATGTGGCCTTGTAGGACTTTGAACACAGAAAGAAATAGGCAGTCCAGGGGGGTGACCATGGGTCGCGGATAAATTTGAAAGAGAGTTACCGCGGCCCTGGCGCAAGCAACTGAAGGAACACGGGTGGGTTTTAGTCAGTAAAAGTCTGACACGCCCTCCCGCTTCACCCAGAGCGGGAGAAGTCATTGGATGATTTCCCACCCAAAAAAAAAAAAAAAAGGGGGGTGACCATAAGCTCTTAGAGTAAGGTTATTTTGAGTGTGTGTAAGGGACAGATGTATATGACATGTATACATCTGTCACTTACTCGATCTCAAAATAACCTTACTCTAAGAGCTTGTGGTCACCCCCCTGGGGACTGCCGACAGTAGTGAAAACTTATAACTTTGGAATAAATATATTTTGTATAAAAAAACAGTTATTTTGACGCATCTCATATTAGCAAGTCGACGACGCTGGCACATTAGTATGTCGCTGACGCGGACCCATACGTTTTGGCCCTAACAAAAATCGCTCAGCGCTGTTATACAACTTTACTTCAAAAACAATATGTGCTGGCGTATCAGCGATTCCCTGTTGGCGAATTATCATGCAAAGCGAATGCTTACAATTTCCTCTGTAGATTTCTACGATAGGCAAACATTGAAAACTATAGTCATCGATTCTGCTGTGATTTTCATGAACTTTTGGACTTGTATATTTATAACTTCAATAAGGAAGTACAAAAGTACTTACGAATCAAAACTTGACAAATTGTCAAGCGCGCTTGAACTGTTGTGATTAGCCGAATGAAACGACACCAGCCAATCACAGCAGTTTACGTTCGTTAACCAATGAACTTTTTCGCAGCGAATTGTCATGGTGAGATACACTGAAAAATTTTAAGTCACCCAAGTTTTAGATGCTTTTTACGAAATTTTCGGGACTTGCGAACTGTGTCGTACTATGATCAAAACAGAGTTTTGCTAATTAGTATTTGTATTATTTTATTAAAGTTTATTTTCTAATAATAAAAGTTTGCTCAAATTTGGACGACACGGTTGGCGCAGTGGTTGAGCGATCTGCTGCTGCGCTGCGTGTTCGATTCCCGCACGGAACAAATATTTTATGGCCTACAGATAGTTGTTCCGGTCTGGTTGGTCATGTATGTGAGGTTATGTTATTTTTTATTTTGTTATGTTTGTAAATGCATCCACCACTACAGGAGATATTTCTAATGATAGGAGTTATTTTTTTCAGTGTAGGCTTCTTCTTGACTTAGAATTTATAGTCTAAAATCTATGTCAAGAAAGTGGAGTGACGGACTCGGGCTACTTATTGTTTTATTACTACGGAACCCTAAACAGTATAATCGAAATTGGTCGACGTGTTAAAGAATTCTCACTGAATGAACACTTAAAAAAAAAGTTCAACCTATTGATCACTTCTATCTTTTAGGGTGCCGTACCCAAGGGTAAAAACGGGACCCTATTACTAAGACTCCGCGGTCCGTCTGTCTGTCTGTCTCTGTCACCAGGCTGTATGTAACTCATGAACCGTGATAGCTTGACAGTTGAAATTTTCACAGATGATATATTTCTGTTGCCGCTATAACAAAAATACTAAAAACTGAATAAAATAAATATTTAAGTGGGGCTCCCATACAACAAACGTGATTTTTGCCGTTTTTTGCGTTAATGGTACGGAACCCTTCGTGCGCGAGTCCGACTTGTACGTGGCCGGTTTTTCTTGGCCGGTTAGAAGTTCGAATAACGCAGAATAACGTAACTAATAAAATATCTAAAAATATTACGCAATTAAAAAAGCGTTCACAAAATAATGTTCAGATATTTCATCAAAACGTTTTCCCAAGATTTTCAGATGTCTCAACAGTCAATAGTACATAATTGTGAACATTTCCTGGTAGTTGCAATGAATCCTGAGTTCATACCACCAAAACTGATGAAATTCTCGAAATCAAATCGCTATGCCAAACCATTTCAGTTTGTAATCAACGCAATACCTGTGTATATCAGGGTGCATCCGTACTAGTGATGTGCTGAATATGTATTCCCGCGAGAAATGAAATCCGTATCGGATATTTTTTAGATGCACATGGATATACATTTTATCGACTCTGCACATCACTAACTAACTTTGTACCGTAGCTGCCGCGCCGGACGGTCACGGGGCTGCGGGGGCTTCATCAGTGACGCAGTGGTTGCGACTTAGGGTGGTTGTGCGCTAACTAACTTCGCCCTAGTGCGCGGCGCGCGACTTCAAATCTAACTTCGTTGCTCCCAAATACTCTAATTAAAAATCTAATGGTTTTCGAATAATGCAAGGCGAATTCAAGATACCTTCGCTTCCCCTATTTGAAATTTAGTACATTAACAACTTTTAATTAACTTTAATTATTATGTGTGTTATGTGCCTGTTTTTTATTTTATTATTTGTTTAATTTTCTTTGTTTTGGTACTGCTTGTTTTAAATATTTTGGCAACTTTGTATATAAAATGCAGAGCAATTTAATGTATGTTTATAATGCACGGCAGCTATATTTTTTTGCGTGAATCCGTCTGTCTGTCACAGCCTCAAAGCTGAATATTTCAAGAACTACTAATGCTAGCGACTGGAATAATTATTAACTTTGCTTGTTTGTACATTTACATAGCAAGGAAAAAAAGAGCTTTTGCTCAGTTTATTATTTATGACGAAAAATATCGCCAAAAACCTTAGTTGTGCAGTCGCATAAAATTTAAATGCGACTTTGAAAATGTAAAAAAATATTATTCCTATCAAGATACGGAACCCTCGGTGGGCGGGACTTTACTTTGCCTTTTTTATTTCATTATTTTGTTTTATTCATACTTTTATGTTTGATATAATGTATGTTTATGTTAAATAAAACCAGTTGTAAATACGCAAAAATGCATTCTTAAATTAAATTATTGTGTTTTCAGTAAACGGCGGCCACGTCCAGCTCGAATAATAACAAAGGTACGTCATATTAGAATTATCTATATTAGTGTAATATTTTTAGCGACAAATATGGAAAAAGATGCCATCAGGACATGTCTCGCACGGAAAAACGGTACCAGTTCTTAATAGAGTCCTCGTTTGTTGGCAGATTTACTTTGGTCAATTATAAGAGCCTGGTTACTGTTGGAGAACAAAGGCCTCTTCTCGTATAGAGAAGGCACGAGCATTTTTCAAACTTCTGTAACTATATGTCCTGGTTTCCTCACGATGTTTTCCTTCACCGTTGTCAGCGATGTCTGTGATAAACTCGGAAAGTACATAATTATGAATCGAAAAACTATACATTGGTACTTGCTCGGATTCGAACCCACGACCAAGTGAGTCAAGACTCGAGGTCTTTGTCACTGGGCTACCAGGGCAGTTTCAGTAAGAGATCATACTCAGGCTAAATATACTAAGAAAAAAATCATTTCAAACATTGTATTAAATGTGCAGTCGGGTAACTAGAAGATGGCTGTATTCATTCAATTTAAATAATATAATTTAAATCGCCGAGAACATGGTAATTCATCTTTAACCGACTTTCCAAAAACGAGGAGGTTGTATGTTCGACTTTATGTATGTTTTTTTTTAGTGTAGTCACAGTTATTTCCTTCAATTGTGGACCGATTTTGTTTATTTTTTTGTTTTAAAGATTATGTGCCGAAATTGGTTGCCGTTTCTTGCGATAATGGTACCCTTCGTCCGCGAGTCCGACTCGCACTTGGCCGGTTTTTTTCAATTTAATAAAAGGTGTCAAAAGATTATTAAAATGTTACTTGAGAAATGGGCGCAATTATTCTTTGTACCTAGATACAGAACCTTCAGAGGGCAAGTCCGACTCTCTCTAAACCGGTTCCTTTTCTTATAACATAACATATTTAACTTTTATGAATTCAAAGACTGAAACGGCGTTATTGTTCGATGCAAAACAATGTTCTATTTTTAGTACTTTATCCGTCAGAGCTCGACTTCTCCATAGAAGTCAAATGTTAATCTGTGGAAAGATCCAGAATCAAGAGGACGCAGCCCCATTGCTTTAAGCGCTAACTAATCTCATTGGTCAGCCCCAATTCGCAATGTTATTTGCACAATCCTAATGATCAAGCTTAGTGTCAGCGGATATTCGGTTAAGCTATGGATAGTCAAATTGTATTCATTACCACCTGCACAGATAGTGCAGGCGCGTTTGATTAGCTCTCTAGGCTTCAGTGCTACTAATTTGCCTTCAGCGAACCCCTGTATAATTAATTTAAGTACTCTAAACAAACAGTGCAGTGCCTTCAGTATAAGCATAGCACAATCAGCCTATAATGTTCTCACTGTGGGACACAGGCTTCGTATCTGTGAGACAGGGTGAGCCGTCATCCCCCACCCAGACACAGTGTGGGTTTGGTGGATGTTACATCAATACCTTCGGCATAAGCATAGCACAATCAGCCTATAATATTCCCACTGTGGGACACAGGCTTCGTATCTATGAGTCGGAGTAGGCCGTAATCCACCACCCAGACACAGTGTGGGTTTGGTGGATGTTACATCAATACCTTCGGCATAAGCATAACACAATCAGCCTATAATGTTCCCACTGTGGGACACAGGCTTCGTATCTATGAGTCGGAGTAGGCCGTAATCCACCACCCAGACACAGTGTGGGTTTGGTGGATGTTACATCAATACCTTCGGCATAAGCATAGCACAATCAGCCTATAATGTTCTCACTGTGGGACACAGGCTTCGTATCTATGAGTCGGAGTAGGCTGTAATCCACCACCCAGACACATTGTGGGTTTGGTGGATGTTACATCAATACCTTCGGCATAAGCATAGCACAATCAGCCCATAATGTTTCCACTGTGGGACACAGGCTTCGTATCTGTGAGACGGGGTAAGCCGTCATCCCCCACCCAGACACAGTGTGGGTTTGGTGGATGTCACATCAATGCCTTCAGCGTAAGCAGCATCCCACTGCTGTGGTGATGAAATAACATGCTCGAACTGTTTGCTTGGATTCGAACCAACGTGGTTACGCACCCGAAATTCGTGGCCGTTAACTCTGGGCCACTGCTCTAATAAACATAAATATTACAAAAAATGACACTCGTTTGGTGCTAGGCTTTCTACTGCTTCCAGGGCTCAAAAAATGAAATGCATACAAATATGTATTTTCTCTTTGAGCTCTTGTTCAAAAATAGCAACTAACCTTTAATCTAACCTTTGAAACGCGGGCTAACTTTAAGAACTGTTACGGCCATATAATATTTAAACAATCGAGCCATTTTTAAATCCGAACTTCTAGTTACGTAACCTGTCGTCAAAGACGATTTTGTGCCGGTGAAACTGAATCTTTCTTTATCTGAATAAAGTTCATAATGTATTAACTAGCTCGAAGGTACAATAATAAAGTTAGAACTCGTTTTGCAATATTTTCATCTCCGACCTTATTTTGCAATATTTTTATCTCCGACTTTATAGAAATGTAATATTGAAGTGAATTAAGGATATTGAGTGAGAAGCACCGCTGCGGTGCTTTTCATAAAATCTGTCCTCAATAGTCGCGACCTCCACAAATCAGTTAAACGTCGTTTCAAAGGAAAGTGCAATTTAATTTACCTTGTTGGAGAAACCTTATAAATATGTATTTAATTTCAGTTACGTCTTAGTTGCCTATTAATATTTTTCTTGCCTACCTTATTGAATTCATACAAATGAAAATAATTATTGTCACTCGTGTCCCGTGCACCTACAATCTCGAGAAGTAGGAAAACTTTTTCTTAATTATAAGGTTTAGATTGAAAACCTGTCAAAATTTGGCACTGGAATGTGAGTGACAAACCCTTTGTCACTTGTGTTCTTAACCTCAAATACTTAATTCAGAAATCGGCCTAGTCTAGTGTCTACGGCTCTAAAACAAATTAAGAACTTCACATGGCGGCGCCTTGTTGTTCTCATTTTATCTGCCGTACGCCTCAAGGCAGGTGGAAAACCGATATTTAAGGCTCTTCAGAATCTGTTTGATTCCTTCATAATCGAAGGTCAAACGTAACAGGCATGGTGCAGAGATGTGGTGATACTCTTCTTTAAGAAGAGTGACGTTTCCCGGTTGACGAATTATAGGCCCATCTCACTTCTTAGCCATGTCTACGTACGGTTCTGGACTGGAGAAAGCTAGGCATAAAGTTCAATAGCGAGTACATCACTCACCTTCGGTTTGCCAACGATATAGTGGTCGTGGCTGAGACAATGGAGGACCTCAGTACAATGCTCGATGACCTTAGTAGAGCTTTCGAAAGAGTGGGTCTTAAAATGAACAAGGACAAAACTAAGGTTATGTTGAATGCCCATGTCACACCCACTCCTATCAAGGTCGGCGATTCTACACTCGAAGTTGTGGACGACTATGTGTACCAGGGACAAACGTTCCAGTTGGGTAGGGCCAACTTCGAGAAAGAGGTCAACCGTCGAAACCGACTCGGCTGGGCAGCGTTCGGGAAGTTGCGCGTTATCTTCTCATCCAACTTACCACAGTGTCTCAAGACGACAGTCTATGACCAGTGTGTGTTGCCAGTGATGACCTATGGCTATGAGACGTGGTCGCTTATGGGTCTCATCAGAAAGCTTACAGTCACCCGAAGGGCAATGGAGACGGCTATGCTCGGCGTTTCCTTGCGTGATCGAATAAGAAATGTAAAGATCCGCAAGAGAACCAGGGTTACCGACTTAGACCGAAGAATTGCTAAAGATAAGTGGCAGTGAGCAGGGCATATTGCTCGCAGATCGGATGGTAGTTGGGTGCCGAAAAGTTCTTGAGTAGCAACCGCGTATATACCGGTAGACACAGCGTTGGAAGACCTCTCTCTAGGTGGAGCGACGACCTGGTCAAGAGTCTTCTGCGGAATCCTGCAGTCTTGAGTCAAGATAAGAGAAGTAACTTTTTTTTTCAAATGACCAATGTTCGATTTTATTCTAAAATCTGGGCGTATTCACTACTGTAAATTCTTGCGCCACCGGTGTGCCGCTAGGGCACTAGGAATGGTCAAGACTTTTTGGTCAGGGTACGGCTTTAACCTCAAATACTCAATTCAGAACTCGTCTCTTAGTCTACTTGGTACCTTATTGTTGGCTTTAGGGTCATAAGTACTATCATAACATAACACCAATATTATACACGGGATATTATAAATTGCATATCAAATAAATAATCGCCTATCAATACATACTCATCATTTTTATTCTTATTTACATCTAATAACTTACTTCACTACAAATAAACTAAATGTTTAACAAAACTCAAACTGCAGATAAAACGAAATTATACATCAAAATAAAATTACCTTTTTCTTCATAATGCAATACTGTTAAATTTATTTTTGTACAAAAATACTACATACATAGCATAAATACTGACTGCACAGCAAATTTTCCATATTTCATAGTCTATTTTAGTTGATCTACGAATAAATTATGGTCAAAGAATCAGTCCAAGAGCGAGCGAAGCGAGCTCGGGAACTTAGGGCACCCCTACACGGACAGGTTAGGTTCGAACGAGATGACGGGAGCTGAAGTGAGCGAGCAAAGCGAGCGAACTCAGCTCCCGTCATCTCGTTCGTGTTAGGTTACTTTTGACCCTGCAGACAGAAATAGGAGCCCCGCGCAGCGGGGCTACGTCGACTTATTCGAAAAATCGCTGTACGCTGCGAAAATAAATTGTAGTGTGTTTAGTGATATTTTGAGTTAAATATTTTGCTGTGCAATCAGTAATTTTGATGGGAATTCGGAATCTTATTGCGTAGAAAAAGGATATTTTTTGATTTGCGTTTAAATACTACCCATTACACACTAGTTCGTAATAAACGTTTTGACTTTGACTTTTACATACTACATTTATCATATCATGTTGTTTTTCGTTTACAAAGTGATGCAGGAGACTAACATTACATTAACGCCCTTTCATTGACTTACATAGATTGAAGATTCAACCTACCCAGCTATAGATGGATTCGATACTCGGGAGGCAGAATGATTGCTTGTTACCTGCGTTGCGAATTGACATGTTCACATAGGTAAATGTTCCATCATAACGGGTAATGGTTTACGAGCTACTTCAATTTCCCGGCTGTTCGGAACTGTTGGAATAAATAGATCGTTCAAGCATACAATATCCGGTGGTACGAAGTCAAAGGGACTGGTATTGCGACCGATGCACGTTAACCGATAAATTGTAAAGACAAATGACTTCAATCACTTAACTAAGTTCACAAACCTGTGTACCAACCTATTGTTATGTATGACCAATATTGGTTGCTCCTTTGATAGTGTGACAATTTATTAGTAAGTGTAGATTTTTATAGGTTCTAACAAGAGATAGAATGAACGAAGTGTGGAAATTATTTGCCAAAATTTTTGTAGGGATTACAGAATATTATAGTAGGTACAGTAATTAGTGTTTCGTTCGACACTAGATTATTAGATTGAAACGGATTTTAAGACAGTATCTTTTTGCGTTATGAATATTATGAAACACATGAATGTTCAGCTGAGCTAACCCTTACAAATTTTGTTAGAGTAGATTTTTATATTTGTAATCTGTCCTCGGCATTGAACTAGTAACTCTCTTTTTGTAACGTTATATAATCATCATAAGCCTTTTTAATGTTCCGACTGCTGGGACACTGCATGGCAACATAGTTTTAGTAAATCTACGATTTTGTGTTGTTTCTATACTAATTTTTACATTTTACCCGACTGTCGAAGGAGGGTAATGTATGTATGTTTGTTGCTATGCAATGTGGCGTTCTAGAGGCCAAACGCGTTGGCCGATTTTGATGATACTTACGTTAATCGATTCGTCTCCTTGTTCTCTTTTTGGCTTTACCTACTTGTAGCCTTTGGTAGAATCACAATAAGCTATATAAAAGTATTTTTTCTCGCTTTACTCCTTTTACTTATACCGATACAAATTTTTACGTAGCCATAGCTGGTGTGCTGCCTGTAAGCAAACCTTATTCTCATTTTCACACACCCCTCTGTTTGCTAGGTATCCATATGACATGTTATGAACATGGGCACTTTGACAGCCCATCCATAAAATTAGAATCCAGACTTCTATGATATCTGTATGGACCTTATGCCAAAGTGCAATCTCTGGTAGGTACATCTACTGACAGATACGTAATCGGGTTTGGACGTTAGTCGTCACCAGTCAAAGTATCTCTGTTAATTGCTTTTCCAATTGCGACTGCCTTTGAATGCTGCCTGCAGGTATTGGTCGGACCCCATCGTGTATTAGGGGAAGTATAGGTAGCCCGGTTTCTATGTTTCGGTCTCTTTGAGGTAAATACGTGATAGCGTGGCAAACCTACTCCAATGTTGATTGAATGTGGGTACCTACACATCTCGATTATCAAAAGTAAGATTGGCGATAAACATAATATATAAGTACAGTAGTCACAGTGGATCTTTGTGTCTCTGAAGTTGGCTGTAAAAATGTAGATAATAAGAAATAATATGAATAAAGGAGATAATAATAAAGCTTTATTTATTCCTTACACATAGTTTACATTAATTCCAAACATTATTTGTAGTGTTAGTATTATACTTATTCTAGTTTGTTAGTATAAATGTTATTAAACTGCGTTAACGCGTTTTGTAGTAGGGACCGCTCTGGCGGTGAAAGCCTCCTCCATTTCCTTCCATTTCGCTCTGTCTCTTGCCAGTTTGCTCCAGGTATTTCCCACCGAGGCAACTATGTCATCACTCCATCTTTTCAATGGCCTTCCTTTCCGTCTTTTCTTGTGAATAGGGTACCAATTAGTGACAATTCTGGACCATTTGTTCCCTGGTGATCTTTGGAAATGCCCAGCCCATTTCCATTTTTGGGTCATTATGGTTTTTTCTATGTCTTTTACCTTGGTAATTTGCCTGACGTCTTCATTTCTCAATTTATCGCTTAGCTTAAAGCCCAGGAGACTCCTATGCTATTTTGGCACACTTTGCTCACCTTATGAGTCTGTTTTGTTGACAAAGGCTATGTTTGGGAAGCGTAAGTGAGACAGGGTACTAAACATACAACAGAGTAACAAACATATATCCATCTAAACTTTCGCATTAATAATATTAGTAAGATTGTAAGATGATGTCAGTCAAATCCCCTTCGCCGCAAATCTTGGAGCATTTGATTCGTTCGAGGTTATTTTTGAAGATTTTTTTGCAGATTCGATTATTATCTCTGCAATAATTTCGCGGATTTTGGTTTTTACAAGCTCTTTAGCTACAGTGCAGGGTTGTCGATATAGATGTTGCAGCCATCTGGTGAATTTTGCCAAAATAATTGGACGCCTAGGCATTCATTAAACGCCGGCCAATTGGATGACTAGACCGATTTTTAATTGAACTATAATCATTCAACGTTTAACAACTTGGTGTATTGAAAGTCAGCCCTTTGAAGTTGACTGACTGATTAAATTTGGTTCGGTTTTTCCCACTGTGGCGCTAGTAGTCACCAAAACAAATATGGCGTCAACAGCGCAAACCGTGAATGTTATTTTACGTTCTTGTGTGCAATTTTTAGTGTGATATTTTCAGAATAGTTAAGTCGTTAACGTTCAAAATAGTATAAGTTGATAATCAAAATAATTAAATAGACGAGTAAAATTTAAAAAGCCCCGACACATTTATCTTGCGAAAGCACCCCGATTCAAACAGTAAAACGGCCATAAATTTTGAACGGCTGAACCGCTTGATTTTATTCAAGCATAGCTAAGAACACTCTCGACAAAATCACCTTTCAAACAAAAAAAACTAAATCAAAATCGGTTCATCCGTTTAGGCGCTATGATGCCAGACAGACACACATATACACAGCAACACACGTGAAACTTATAACACCCCTCTTTTTCCGGCGGGGGTTAAAAACATGGAGGTGGCAAACTAACCAATACTACGTCTTTGCAAGTTTTCGCGAAATGTTTGAGTTTAAACTAACTGTGAACTCAAAGTCACCCTAACAACCAAACATCAAAAATTCATCAATATCCAATTTAACTATATGACTACACTACGTTCAGCCATGCGGTTAAACGTTGCGTTCAATGAGATAGTCAAAATAATTAAATAGAAAACACGGAGGTGCCAAATAATACTACGTCTTTGCTAGTTTTCGCGAAAGGTTTTAGTTTAAACTGACTGTGAACTCAGTCACCCTAACCAAACATCACAAATTTATCAATATCCAATTTAACTATATGTCTACACGACGTTCAGCCATGTGGTTAAAAGTTGCGCTCAATGAGATAGTCAAAATAAGTAAATAGAAAACATGGAGGTGCCAAATAATACTACGTCTTTGCAAGTTTTCGCGAAATTTTTGAGTTTAAACTGACTGTGAACTGGAAAGTCAGTCACCCTAACCAAACATCACAAATTCGTCAATATCCAATTTAACTATATGACAACATGACGTGCAGCCATCTGGTTAAACGTTGCGTTCAATGACTTGGCTAGTTGTCCTTCAGCCATTTAATTGGATGCCTAGGCCGATAGTTTATTGATACTACATTGACTTATACGAAAATCTCTGAAATTGGATTATGCTTTGGTGTGATATTCATTTGATAATATCTGTGAAGGTTTAATCATTATTTACTATTTTTTTCTTTTGTTTAGGCGTTACTACGAAAATTACCGGCCAGGATCTCCGTCACCGCCGTCGACAATTCTGCCCCACGCAGCATCCCCAGTCAGGTAAAAAGCAATGTTACTTAATTTTAACCCCCGACGGAGAAAAAGGGGTGCTAGGTCGTTATCCTACTGGTATTTTAAGAGCATTAGCGTTCATCCAACGTCTGCGCAGCGTCGACGCTGCGCAGCCTTATAAGTTTGACGTGTGTACCAGTGTGTGTTTGTATTTGTGTATCTGTCTGTGGCATCATAGCTCCTACAAACGGATGAACCGATTTTGTTTTTGTTTGACATTATCTAGAGTGTCCTTAGCGGTATTTGATGAAAATCGGTTCAGCTGTTCAAAAGTTATGGACGTTTTACTGTTTTAATTGGGGTATTTTCGCAAGATATTGTGTCATAATTACGTGTTCAATGGATTGTCGATGTCGATGTCGAAGCGTGTCTACTACTAGATACATTATTATGTAGCATGCAATAAAAATGCGTAAGGGAGTATTTAAAATTTTTGTTTTTGTAATAGGTTGGGGAAAAGTATCTTCGCATTTTTTAAGAAAATTCAAAACATTTTTTAATATAGTTTATTTACATTTAACTAAAGTATGTAGGTACCATTTTGTTCGATAACTTCTTGCCATCTTGTAGGTAGGGACATGGTCCCATTGCTATAGAAATTTTTAGACTTCTGATCAAAATACCGCGACAAGTTGGAGTTATTTGGAGCCCACGAAGAGATTGACAAGTTGTCACTTGAAAACATAGTATTAAAAAAGTCGCTAAAGAACATTAGTACAAAACACGAAATAGTAAAAAAAGCTTCTAAAAAAATTACGAGCGAGATAAGAACCACCCCTAATAAGAGTCAAATAAATGTCACACCAATAAAAAGTAGCCGACCATTGAGGTAATAATGTACTACGCACTAGAGAAGTCATCACACATCACTACTGCGTGCCGTTCAATTGCGGTTTTCTAGCCGCATTTCACTCATTTCCTTGCTAGATCTTGACAGCTTAAGTCATTTTTTGTTTTTAAACGAAAAAAACGTTCAGACGCATTAAGGCGGTACCCCGAGCAAAACGCCGCGCAAGCCGTTTTTTGTGCTGTTTTTAGGAGCTATCTACTCGTTATTTAAAAAGAAATATCAATTAATAAAAATACATTACATTTCTTCATAATATTGATTCTAAAATGGAAGATTTAGTTTTTTTTTAAATGTTGTATATATTTCACTAATCTACTTCCAAAAAAACATGAAAATGAGAAATAATTATTGATATTATGCATCTCCTCGTAAAGTGTTCATTGATTATTTTTTGTTCTAACACTAATGGATAGACAATTTAATAACGAACATTTTTGTAGAATTATTTTTTTCAAAAGACCAAAATTCGATTTTATAAAGATTTTTTTCTAAAATCTGGGCGTATTCACTACTGTAATTCATGCGCCACAAGTGCCGCTAGACCAATAGGAACGCTCATATCTCATGCCGATTTTTTGGTCAGGGTACCGTCTTAAATATGCCGTTGTGTGTTTTAAGATATCGCACTAATAATTCAACTAATACGGCGAAGTGCAAAGGAACAACTTTTCATCGGTGAGTAACGAGATAATCATTTTAAAATATAATTTGAACAAAATATTTGGTGGACGTCATGTTGTGACATTTTTCATATAGACTAAAAATTAAGATGTGACAATTTGTGTAACAAGTGTAGGTAGAATTAGCTGACGTTTCTTTTTAAAGAGGAAAATAATAATCTAACATATATTAATCCATTCCATCCATTCATTCTAATTTTAATTATTGTTAGGTTTTTTTTTTTTTGGACGCCTCCCACTGCTGTGTTCTTTTTAACCCAAAGGTTGACTGGTAGAAAATGCCTTGCTGCATTAAGTCCGCCTATGTATCACCATTGTACATGAAGTTTAAATAAATAAATAAATATTTAGAAAAAGAACTGACTGTGGATATTCAATGAAAAAATATAAAAAATGAAAGATGAAAAACAATTATTACATAATGTAAGACTTAATTTACATTTTGTTTATTTAAGGTTTATTATTATAATAAAAAGTACAGAAGATTCGTGTTTCAAGCAAATTGTAAAATTCCCTATTCCGATTTGATATTTTTTAACTTATTGTAAGCACATTTGACTTATACTTTAACAGTCGGTTATTTCAACAATTAATACATTTTGAATTGGCGTGTGTGTATGACTAGATGTATGAATGTGTGTGAAGCAAAAGAAGTATGTAAGGATCGTAGCAGGTGCCGTTCTGTAGTTTCTGCCTACCCCCATGGGAAAAAGGCGTGAGTTTATGTATGTAAGCAATAAATTTTTAAAAAGTGAAAATTCTAATGAAGCTTGTTGCGTATAAAGCTATGTCGCTTCTGTAGTCAGTCAGCAAATTAGTCTATATGAATGACAAGGTGTTGCAGAACGTTGTACGAAACGCGTAAGCGCCATGAAAATCACGGCGCTTCCGTCTTTATGGTCGCGAGAAAACTACAGCTTAGAAGCGCTCTAGCGCTGCATGTTTATATTGTTTTGTTAGACGACTAATTATTGTTCCAGCGCTGCAGCGAATTTTTAGTTTAAACTCTTGTTAAAATTGATAAAATGGAGCATGTATTTTGCTTAGGATAGCTTCTCTAGTACGTAGTACATATTATCTCAATGTAGCCGACAAATATTATGCAAAAACATGCGAGGTAATCCTTGTCCCTCTCCTAGAATATCGAAGATTAATTCAACTACCCCTTTACTAACATCTCAGACAACACAGAAAAACGCGTTCTCTCATGAATGAAAAAATATGTATTATAAGCAGCAACACAACCAATAGAATACGAGGGCTGCACTAAAAGTATCGGGAATGGAATATTACCACTGTTTCTGTCATATTAAAATCTTTTTAATTGAAAACTACTTGGTTTTAAAAATCGAATACCATTTATTTATTTAAAATAAGATTCTCGGTCTTGTCACAAAGAACAATGGCGAGATTTTAGCTGACTTAAATTTGAGCGTCTGAAAGTGAGTTATATACGAAAGACCTTCTATTAATTGTCTACATTTTTTTAATATATTATTGGGCTGGTCCAAAACGGATAAAAAAAATCATAATAAATAAAAAGTTAATTGATTTTATAGTTAATTTCTGTAGCTTAGTGTTGCCACTATATATTTTATCTGCTAAGTGACAAGTAGTAACTATATTAATTAATAATATAATTAATGTATTTATTGCAGTAAATGAGTTAACAATACAGTTTATGTCTAAGTATAGATGTTCCTCGCAGGTAGGTAAGAATATTGTAGTGTAGTAGAAATAAATGAATTACTTTTAATTAATGATTGGCAAAAAGACTAGTATCCAAGTTTAAAAAATATACCTTGGTTGTTGACGAGGACGACGACCTTTTGATAAACGTCAAAGTCAATTAGTTTAAATAAATATACTCTTTCCAAGGAGAAATTACTAGGTAAGGGAAATGCTAATGCGATATTCCCCTTTTACTTCCACGAAATTGAATAATATTACCTATTAAACAAATTATTAAAAGTTACCCAGACATAACCTACAAAAGTTTATGACTGAATATCTATTATTCTCGACATTCTCGAACAAAAATTATTGCACAAACTAATTCAGAACATCACCCTGAGTTAAACCAGATATTTTTCATTTAAAGACGTAGGAATTTAATCTCAGCTAAAAAAATGTATGGGCACCTGCCATTGTTCTTTTGTCAAACTTGTTTAGTCGTTGAGAAAATGGAATTGACTCGAGAAAATTCAAGAGCGATGATTTATTATGACTTTCGAAGTGGTTTAACACAAAAACAGTGTGTTGACCGGATGATATCTGCATTTGGTGGTGAAGCCCCATCTAAAACCACAATTTGTCGCTGGTTTGCTGAATTTCAACGTGGACGTGTCAAGCTTAGTGATGATCCCCGTCAAGGTCGTCCAAAAACTGCACTCACCCAAGAAAACGTTGATGACAGCATCAGCGTAAGCTGATTGAGGAAGATCGACATGTGACATACCGCGAAATTCAGGCAACTTTAAACATTGGCATGAGTCAAATACAAATAATCTTGCATGAACAATTAGGTGTAAAAAAGTTGTTTTCCCGTTGGATACCGCATTCGCTCTGTGAAGAGCACAAAGCGCCTCGCGTTACTTGGTGCGTCAGAACTCTCGAAAGATTCCACGCAGGATCCTCAAATGCTTTATACAACATCGTATCAGGTGACGAATCCTGGATATACGCGTACGAACCCGAAACAAAAAACCAGTCACGAGTGAGGGTGTTTGAAAATGTTCGTTCACAGAGTGTTGCAAAAAAAATGGTAGCCACGTTTGTCTCCAAAACCGGCCATGTTGCGACTATTCCTCTTGAGGGACAAAGAACGGTTAATGCAGAATTGTATGCTAGCATTTGTTTGCCACAGGTCGTTTCTGAACTCCGTAAAGAGAACTGCAACCGCCGCATCATCCTCCATCACGACAATGCGAGTTCTCACACCGCGCACAGAACAAAAGAGTTTTTAGAGCAAGAAAACATAGAATTATTAGACCATCCACCGTACAGCCCCGACCTAAGCCCTAATGATTTCTATACTTTCCCTAAAATAAAGAATAAATTGCGTGGTCAGAGATTTTCATCACCTGAAGAAGATGTGAACGCCTACAAAACGGCCATTTTGGAGACCCCAACTTCCGAATGGAATGGTTGCTTCAATGATTGGTTCCATCGTATGGAAAAATGTGTCAAATTTCGCGGAGAATACTTCGGAAAGCAATAAATACATTTTTAAATAGTAATGTTGTGTCACTTCCTTGATTCCCGAAATTTTCAGTGCCGCCCTCGTGCTGTCAACAGCAGAAGGCGTTTTGCCTAACTTTAAAATATGCCACTATCTTACACTAAGCTGCGGTATCGAGAAACTAGTTGAAAATATACAGCCTACACTCAGAAATTTTACTTTGGAAGATTATTGTATTTTACATATAGGAGAAGAAGATTTCCGTAAAACACAAAAAAAAAAACATACTAGAAGTCGAACATAGAACCTCCTCCTTTTTGGTAAGTTGGTTAATAATTACTGTAACTTGATTGTCAAAATAAGAGAGGTCCTAGAAAATATAAAACATACAAATATAATACTATGCCTACCGACATATAAATGCAGCGGGTACTCAGTAATGTTCAACTGGAGAATTGAAACATTCAATAATATGCTTTATATGGATAACTTAAGTCATAATTATGCTTGGCTATAGGACGCAAACCTAAAATTATCTTATGACAACAACATGTTTTCCGTGCGGACTGGAAGGGTGTACAACAAAGGAATGTTAAATATGTATCAAAACTTGAAAATTTTAATGGATGAACTTTCTTCTGACGACACCAATTCAAATGTTATTATATCAGAAAATCTTCCTGATGTTGAAACAATTGAGTCAACGAATTCGAACGATTTTTTTCGTTTATAACAGAATAAACATCTTACATCAAAACATTGCTGGTCTATTGAATAAGGCTGATCTACTCACCGTCTCTCTGCAAGAACTATCCAAGAAACAAAGAGAGGTAGACGTGTGCGTTACTGAGCATATGCAGGGCCATGAAAAACTACTGGAAATCTCAAATTATAAGCTGGCTGCATGCTATGCAAGACGAGCAAAAAAGCGAGGAGGAGCTTGCGTTCTAGTCAAAGGAGGTCTCGAATATAAAGAACTTACGGAAATATCACGGCAATCAATAACAAACACTTTTGAATATTGCGGACCTGAACTAGTGCAACAACGATTGATTATTATCTATTTATATAGGCCTCCGCAAATGTATAACCTGAATATGTTTTATGAAAACTTAGATAACATCCTAAAAACTGTTTGTACAAAATCTAATAAGAAAATTGTTATATGTGGGGCTTTCAACATTGATATTCTGAAAAGAAACAACGTTACTAGGGACTTTGAGTACTTTCTTTCCGGGCACAATCTTGATCTAAAGGTGCGAAAATCGACTAGGTTATCCAGCAACAGTTGCCTAGATAACTTTGCTTGTAGTTCTCAGTTAAAATGTAAGTATGAAGTACTTGACTTTGATTTCTCTGATCATACCGCCCAGTTTTAGAAGTAAAAGTAAATAAAACCTGCAGAATAAGCTACTGGCTCAGTAAGAAACGTAATCTTTCAAAAGAAAATTTAGTTAGATTTAAGAATCACCTTCAATGCTTTACCTTTTCAGAAATATACAAAACAGAAAATGCGAACGAAGCCTACGATTACTTTATAGAACACTTTCGTATGTTGTATGATCTCTGTTTTCCAAATATGATTGTAACTATCAAATGGGTTTCACGTGGAATACGAGTATGCAGTAAAAGACAGCGGCAATTATTGTGGACTTATAGGCGCGAACCTTCAAGCGAAAATAAAAATAAATTTAAAAACTATTCCCGAAAATTGAGAAAAATAATCAAGTTAACCCAAAAGGCTCAAAATAATTATTTTATAAATGCATCATCCAACAAATCTAAAGCTTTATGGGGAATTATAAATAATAATCCACGCACTAATGAGCAAATTTCTCAAATTAAAACCCAAGATACAATCATAAGTAATCCAAAAGATATTGCCTTAATAATTTATTTATCGATCAAATTCAGACAAAAAATAAAATAACTCCTGTAGCTACTAACATGTTATGCGGATTGCATTCAATGTTTATGTCTCCTGTCTCACCTCAAGATGTCATGGGAGCAATAAAATCTCTAAAAAATAAAAACAGTTTCGGACATGATGGTATAGCTACAAAAGTAGTAAAATTTGTATCGGATAACATTGCCTCACACCTTAGTCACATTATAAACTTGTGCATAAGCTCTGGAGTGTTTCCAAAAGCGTATAAAGTAGTTATCGTAAAACCGCTCTTTAAAAAACTCGAAACGGAAAACAGACCGATTGCCTTAATTCCTATTTTTTCTTAAAGTCATCGAAAAAATTCTATATGAATCAATTAATATTTTTTTGTGTAATAATAATATTCTATGTAATGAACAAAAAGGTTTTAGGAAGAATAAAGGTGTTAATTTAGCTATTTACGATTTGATAAATGTACGTTTAAAAAATATTGACAAAAAAATACCAATATGTGCAATTCTCACTGATATGACAAAGGCTTTCGACTGTGTCCATCATAAAACCTTGCTAACTAAGCTTGACACGTATGGCATAAGAGGAAACGTCCTTGATCTTGTAAAATCATATCTGAGTGAACGTGAACAATACACGGAAATATCTAGGATATGTATAAAGAGCAAACGCGAAAAAAAATACTTTTCCGAAAACAGAGATGTCAAACACGGCGTACCTCAGGGCGGGGTGTTGAGTTCTCTTATTTCTGCTCTCTATATAAACGACTTACCACGGCACATTAAAGACCCAATGATTTTGTTTGCTGATGACAGCACTGCATAAATCAGTTGTTCTGATGTAAATAAGTATGAACAGGACATAAACAGCACACTCAAGGACATTGTAAATTGGCTTGACGACAGTAAATTAGTAATTAATTTAGGGAAGACTAACATAATACATTTCTATCAGCGCACATCAATACCAAATTTAAAAATTGAACTTAATTAAACTAAAATAGACCAAGTACAAAAATCTAAATTCTTAGGCATAGTAATTGACAGTCAAGTGACGTGAAAACCTCAAGTAGAAGAGTTCTGTTAAATATTGAGCATATCTGCTTATGTCCTATTCAATTTGGCTAAGAAGGTTAACATCTCCACAACTTTGGTTGCATACCATGGTCTCGTAGCTTCCATTCTGAGATACGGTATAGTTTTATGGGGAAAATCTTGCTTGCGGGAACAGGTATTCAAAGCCCAAAAACGTTGTTTGAGGTCGATGTTGAATATGAAAATGACTGAAAGTTGTGTTCCAGTGTTTAAGTCCCTAAATTTGTTAACATATCCGGCAATGAATATTTTAGAAATGGCAATTTTTGTTAAACGTAACATGCATCTATTTACTACAGTCTCGCAAACTAGTAAGAGACCAATCAGAAGCCAGTACAAAAATCTTTTACTAGTTGAGAGTTGCAATACTGCTTTATATAAAAAAAAAAATATTAATATGGGACCTACAATATATAAAAAAATACCTGACATAATAAAAGATAACACTATACGCAATTTTAAAAAGAAGTTAGCAGCATTATTGATTGAAAAGTGTTACTACTTAAATGACAATGACTAAAATTTATTCTAATGTAAATTTCTAATTTCGTATAATTATAATATGTTTTATGCAATTTAACGACATACTAACTTATTTAATTGTATCCGTTTTGAACTGTAATACTTATTCTTGTATTTTGAGACTAGGTGGTGATAGCGAGATAGTGGTCAAACGCGAGCCTATAGATGAATAAAAAAAAAAAAAAAGGTTTTTGATTAACTACTCGTTTACTTAATTAATTAATGTTTGCATGCCTAATCTGGTAGGATTGTACAGGGATCACAATTGTTTTTTTAAATACCTTTTGTCATGTCCTACCTACAATCTGTGCTAATAAAATAAAATTTACTTTACTTGAGTTCATGGCATTAATTTATCATTATGAATCAGAATCAGATATGGTGTATAAGATGTTACAATAATACGTTGATTCTCTAAGTGTTGCCGTGAAGCGTACAAAATAAATATTATCAGCAAGTTTTCAATTAAAATTAAAAGGTAATCAGCAAGTGTGTATGAACAACTTATTCTTTTTCAGGATATCGTCCGCGAGGTGCGGCCCGCGGTCAACATCACCGCCATAGATATTCCAGAGGTAAAAAGAAAATGTTAACTTATACATCTTAGTACATATGTCTTAGACATCACGGACAACGGTGAAGGAAAACATCGGGAGGAAACCTAGAAGTAGTTTATATAAGTCTAAAATCGCCAACTCGTCTTGAGCAAGCGTGGAGATAATGCCTTCTCTGTATGAGAAGTCATTTGTTTTCTTTTGTGTGTTGGTATCTCGAAATAATTTAAAAATAAAATAAGCTTTTATTGCTGGTTACTTAAACTATTTACATTAAACTATACTTTTTTTACAATGAGATTATAACGTATTGACACTCAGTATTATATTTATTTTTTTTCTCGGCACCTGGTCATTTTTGTCTCGTCCCAGCTTGTCTTTCGACAAAGGCCTCCTCCAAGGCTCTCCACTTGACTCTGTCCCTCGCTACCCGTATCCGTTCTGGACCTGCTACTTTCTTGAGAACATCTTCCCATCGTTTGAGCACCTCTCACTCTCACTGTCCACTTTTCTTTAATATTTCTTAACCTATGTCCGGTCCAACGCCATTTCAATATTTTCCATGCAACATGAACTTTTTAAAATTTTGTTTCTCCTTTTTTTCTTTTCTAACGGTACTCTTTCTCTCCTTCTTACGCCCATGACGCGAAATAATTTAATTTTCCGTGCATTTTTGCTTTTTACTAGGTTTTACCTATAATCTAATACATTTGCGTTCGTAAGCTCTTATAAAGACGATTGAACGTGAAAATTACGGTTTTGAAATAGAAAGTCAACCAAAATCATCCGTGCGCATTCTTAAGTCGGCAATGAAACGCCAGAGAACGAGTGTTCCAGTATCAAGCTTAACTGTGAGTAACACTGGCGGCAAATTAACACTTCTGTTTCAATTAATGCATATAACAGCTTTTCGTCGTTTAATTTCTAACACAGTTAGTGCCTTTTTCTATTAAAAAAAAATCTTGAAAAATAAAAACAATTCGTATGGCAGTGTTGTACTGATAACACTGCAAAACCGCGTAACTCTCTACTATTGACATAGCAACAGAGCGAAACTCAATTAAAAAGCCAATTCCACCCGCTCCAACTTGCCCAGATGTGACTGCCAATAACGGACCATCTTGAGCTTCTTGGCGTTACGTTGACATCGACTCTCACTTTTGGGCCATACATTGGTGCAAAGATTCAGCTGGCTGCCATTAAGTTGGGGATCTTTGCAAAGGTGAGAAGGTACTTCACGCCGGAACAGCTGCTCAACTTGTATGAAGCGCAAGTTCAATCATGCATGGAGTACTGTTCTCTGGGACGGATCTGCCAATACAAGCTTGATGCACTAAAGTCGATCGAAAAGAGGGTCAAGAGACTCATCGTCAATGAGGCATTGGTCAAGTCGAAGCTCCAGAGCCTTCAGAATGTCGATTTATTATCGGTTACATTTCGGGGAGTGTGCGATGGAATTGCACGACAATCATTAAAACGGATACTTGCTGTAACTCAGTTTTTCCGGCATTCGTTTTGACATTTATGATGATAGAATTTAAGCGACGTTATGTTATTTAAATTTTTGTTTTGTATATGTATAAATTTGTATGCAGATCTGAAGTGACAAATATCAGTAGGTATAATTATTCTATGTTTATCGAAATTGGATCTGCGGTGGCACCATCTCAATCCAGTAGAGCTTGCAATCCCTAGCAGAAGAGGAACATGGAACATCGGCTCAGTTCACCTATATTATCATGTTGAGATTTTTACAAAACTGGCCGATTCATCATTTATCTGATATCTTCTGTCATTATTTATCTTATCACATAATTAATATCCTAAATTATGATGTTGAACAAAATTTTATGAATGTGATAAAATGCATAAACATGTGACACTGTGGCCTTTTAAGGCCTCCTCTACACGTCGATAGATTTATCAGTAGATGTCATCTGGGAATGCGTCCGCCGACGTGTAGACGGGGTAATATGCTCTCTGTGGTGTATTCGGCAGATGCGTCTGCCACCAATCCGTTTGCTATTGGTTTTTGTGGCACGCAAGAAAGGGTTTCAGGGCGAGCGCCACGCGTCTTTCCACACGTCTGACGACACTGTTCTATTCTGTTTCTATGTAAAGCCAGCATCCACCATCTTCTTCTTTTCCATTTCTTTTTAATAACTTTACTGCGATGCACACTCAAGTAGTAGTTAAAAGTACTAAATATAAAATAGATGCGGCAGCTACGGTATCAACATTTTTTTTCTAATGTTGCGTGCGCGCTAGTTGCGTCTGTCGAGAATTAACACAGACTGAACGATCTACATACGTGTGGTCGGTTATTGGTGATCCATCTGCTGATGCATCTGTCGAAATCCGCGGACGCATCTGTTGACGTGAATAGGAGGCTTAAGATGTAGGACGTCGGTGGACGTCCGTCGACGTGGATTCAACGTGAAAATTAACGGTAAACCTACCCCAACACACCTTTATACTAAAATTTATAGAAGTTTACGGAATAGGGTTTAGAGTTCCGCATCCTCCATTGAAATAGGATTATCCTCCAACAAGGCGTGTTGTGTATGGTGTGAACTGCGCGATGGTTTGTATCGGGCTGTTCAAAGCTTGCGGTGAACTGTGATTGTGTGAACGCGATGTAGGATTGGTGTGACGTCAAATGTTTTGTAGTTCGTAAGTGGCGGCATAAATCGTGGCTAAGTAATATCAGACGTACGGGTTGATCTCAAGTTGCCATGGTCGGTACTCTTACCCATCTGAGCAATTGGTTCATGATCCATCCGAAGCGTATTTTACTAAATACATTCTAATACAATTAGGTCGACTTTTTCTTAAATATACATATATGTATTTAGGAACAAACTTATTGATTTAATAAGAAAGTTGTTCGCAACGAGGCGTCACATAGCTTATATACTAGCATAAGATATGTATGTAATAGGATAAGTAAATAGAAATGTATTTATTTTTCTTCGAGACCCCCATAAAAACGGGGATTCAAATAGTGGTATGTGCGACCCGATACAGGGTGGCGCACCAATCGCATTATTTATTTCATGAATTGTTTTGTTAGGAAACACAAACTAGGTGCTCTAACTTATTTACCCTGATTTATTTTTGACTGAAAAACAGTACATAATAACAGTACATAGCAAGGACTAATACCATCTCACCCTGGAACGGTGAATACACACACATTTTCCTCAAATAAGTGGTCAGTAATCTTGTTATTTTCTTTTTAGCGCTTCTAGGTAACCTAGACTTGTACCTAGGCCCTGTATTTACATTAGACTCATGTAATTCTAGTATATAAACACCACTTGGTTGAGATAATGTGTTTGTATGAACTTTTTGGGATTGGATGGGATTCTTAAGTGAATTAGAAATCGATTGCAATCAGCGCAATGCTCAAAATTGCACGGCCCTAAGCCCGCATTGACAAAGGTTTTATAATATAAAACGTCTTAAGTGCACCATGACTGGTATATCAAGAAAAATGTTATGTTTTGAAGTTTTCTACTGAATTATCGTCCGACAATAGGTCATGAATCAACTTGCTTATACTCTGGTGATTTTACAACTAGGAATGGCAGAATATTTCCAAAAACTAGGCATTGATTTTCTTGCTACTTGCTTGGCAATAGAGATGATGACTAAAAATTATTTTTAGTCCATCAATTATTTTTTACATATTGGACAAATATTTTTCTTTTGTCACTTAAACAACTTAGCTTGCTGTCACGTTTTAGTACACTTTTTACTAACAAGTTACTCCTGAACTTTGTACATTAGAATTGATTTCATAAAGCAAGAAATACTTGTCCAATATTTTTGGTAATCTAACTGACATACTAAATAGAATTATATTTTTTTCACCCAAGAATCGTCACTCTCAGCGTCATCTTTCTGACCGACTACTTTACATTTTGGATGTGGCTTTAACTGTATTGACAACGTTTTTCAGGAGCTCACCATGACGCAGCAGTACAGCTTGCGGTGGAACAACCACCAGCCAAACTTCATCTCGATGTTCACAACTCTTCTGAACACACAGACGCTGGTCGATGTTACACTGTCAGCCGACGGCAAGCAGCTACTAGCACACAAAGTGGTCCTATCTGCTTGCAGCACATATTTCCAAGTGAGTGAATGTAACTATCTACAGATATCCCAAGGAAAGTATGCCCTTGCAATCTTCGTCTATCTTTGATTTCGGATATAAGGCAGCGCGGTAATGGAATTTTATAGAGTTGTTATTCTTATTATCATGGAAATCGATACTAATGTTGTGCATGCATTATGTAAAAACTATAATAATGACTAGCTTCTGCCAGCGGGTTCGCCCGCTTGAAAAGTGTTTTCTTATCCCAAGGGAACATCATACCGGGATGAAAATAGTATTAGCCTTTATGCTATTCCAGACTATAGTCTGTGTCTGTGCCAAATTTCATCCAGATCCGTTGAGCCGTTCTAGCGTAATTGAGTAACAAACATACATCCACACACAGATCTATCCAAACTCTCACATTTCTAATTCTTAGTAAGATTATATAATTTGTTATGTACCTATCAGAAATAAAGGTTAATTGAATTTGGAAGATGTTATTTTGTATGACCTTGATAATAAATATACACAAATTCTATAAATAAATAGTGACAAATGACGATCTGCTTTAGAGTAACCCAGAAAGAAATCTTCATAAAAATAATTATTAATAGGTGCACTACCTACAAAGTGCGTTAGTAAGTATAAGACTTAGAACCTTTTTTCTTTGTGAAGTGACTTAGTGCTTACGATAGTGTTTACCTTGTATCTAGGAAGCAAGCACGATTGACTGCAAGTAAGGTAGGTAACTACATTCTACATAGACTTTTTTGAACTCCTGTTGATTCTTGGAGGTGTATAGAGTATTACAAGCAATTTTAATGTGAAAAATATTCGTAAAAAACTTTAAACCCTGAGGTTATATATCTAGATACGTGGGACACTCAGAAAGTTTTGCGAAACTAAAAAAAATTGTTCTATACGTACATATATTTTTATTAAATCTTTTCAAAGTACTTTCCACCAGCCTCTATACAAAGATTCATGCGCCTAAACCAGTTTTCAAAACACTTTTTCCAGTCCGCCGCAGACACCTCGTTTACAGCCTGCTCGAACGCAGCCAGCGCATCTTCCGGCGACGAAAATTGTATCCCTTTGAGCTGATTTTTTATTTTTGGGAATAAAAAGAAGTCACACGGTGCTAGATCAGGGCTGTAAGGAGGGTGACCCAGGAGTTTGACTGGCGTGCTGTCCAGGAAGTCCCTCGTTTTGAGTGCGGTGTGCGCAGGTGCATTGTCGTGGTGGAGCAGTAGCCCGCGGAGCCCTGTGTTTGGTCGCTTGTTGCTTATAACAGAGAAAACTTCTGGCAAACATTTGGTAGTATACCATTCGGCATTAATGCTTCTTTGATCCCGTAAGGGAATTGATACCAAGTGGCCAGTCAAATTAAAAAAGCTAGCGATCAAAATCTTACCCCCGCTTCTAGATCGCTTCACTTTGGTAGGCGTTGGCTCATTTTGAAACACCCAAACAGTCGACTGGCGCTTGGTTTCTGGGTCGTATTGATAAATCCAGGACTCATCACCTGTAACGATGTCGTAAACATGCCGAGACGAGCCTGCTTCAAATTTGTTAAGCATATCACGGCACCATTCCACCCGGGCCTGCTTCTGAGCATCGGTGAGGTTGTGCGGCACCCAGCGTGATACTATCCTCCTCACGCGAAGATGGCTGTGTAGAATCTCGTGAACGCTTCCCGATCCAATCTTCAATATGTGTTGAATCTCCTGATATGTAATTCGCCTATTGTCTTGGATTAAATTTTTCACTGCTAGCACGTTTTCTTCGGTAACAGCCGTCAAAGGGCGACCGCTTCTTTCGTCATCCCCCAAAGTTGGTCGACCGCGCTTGAATTCGTTATACCAACGATACACGGTTGCCTTGGAAGGGCCTTCATCCATGAATGCCATTTGAAGTCTATCGTACGATTCATCCGGTTTCAGGCGACACTTGAAATCGTATAAAATCATAGCTCTAAAATGTTCCCGGCGCAGATCCATATTTCAGTGAGACACAATACTTTGAATTAACTCGCAAAAAATGTGGAGGGAAATTTTGAAATTGGAACTTACTTATTTTTACTTATAAATAATCATATTTTCGAAAAACATTATAACTGGCCAGTCTCCCATATATAAAAACTTTTTTTCGCAATACTTTCTGAGGGGCCTGGTATATATTATATAAAATACCCCTTCTTTTCCTTTGTTATTCTTTAGTAAGTTTATATAACGCAATATTATGTTCATGGGGTTATGAAACCTTTCTTTTAATTTTTCTATGATTTAATTTGATTGTTGAAAAGTTTCTTTGGACCAATATTATGTTGACTATCCTCTAATGACGAAACATGCACTTATGTGTCAAGCAAACGTGAACTTATTTATTTATTTATTTAATACTAGGAGAACCAACAGCTATAACAGATGGATAACAATTGTATATGAGACATAGAGCCAATTACAGGTTCTCACGGATAGAAACAGAATAAGTAGTAGAAAACTTAGGATCACTAACAAGCACGATTTATATGATTAAATAAAAAACAATAAGAACTAAACACTTTAAAAAAAGTCAGCATTCAGCCGAGTGCGTGCCGAATAGGTTTTAGTGGTAAATGGGTCAAATGAGAACTCCTTACAAAGAATATTAAAGTCCTTACTCGCTCGCACCATGTATGAATTTCGCCTGTAGTTGGAATAAGAAAATGGAATGGAGATAGGTGAAATAAATCTAACCGATCTCCTGGGAACATTGAAGCGCAGTTTATGCAGGAGATCAGGACAATCAATATCGTTAGAAATAATGTTCAAAAGAAAGGTGCAATCTGCTAGTCGACGATGATTTATAAGTGGTTGCAAATGAAATTTCTTGCAAAGATTTAAGTAATTATCAGTATGGTACGGTATACGCAGCCTAAAACATAGAAAGCGTATAAATCTTTTTTGTATATTTTCAATACGATCAATGTATTTGCTATAACAAGGGTTCCAAATTTGTGATGCATATTCGAGGTGACTTCTCACAAAAGAGCAATAAAGGATCTTAAGGGTCTTGGCCCTCTTGAAACACCCTGCGAGTCTCATAACAAAACCCAGTGATCTCGAAGCTTTGGCTACTATTTGCTCAATGTGCACGTTGAATAGAAGTTTGGAATCATGATATATACCTAGGTCGCGTACACCATCGCATCTCTGCAATAGCTGCCCTTTAAGATTATAAGTTGTAGTGAGAGGGACCCGTTTTCTGCTAAAGGAGATAACTGAGCATTTAACAGGATTCAAATCGAGTTTGTTAATCAAGCAATAATCATCCAGTCGCGCCAGGTCAGATTGGAGAGCATTCATATCATCAACTGATGATATAGAAGAGAATATCTTCATATCATCAGCAAAACAGAGTAAACTTGAGTTGTGGAAACACGAGTCGATGTCGCTTACATAAATTATAAAAAGTAACGGAGCCATCAAGGAACCTTGGGGAACACCACTGGGAACTGAAACCCAGCTCGACATGTAGTTACTGATAACAACAGCTTGAGATCTGATTTCAAGGTAAGAAATGAACCAACGAAGAAGATCCCCTCTAATACCGTTGTTAAAAAGTTTTGATTTAAGAATATTATGGTTGATTCTATCAAACGCCTTACTGTAATCGGTGTAGACGACATCGACCTGCGACCCATTGTCCATACTATAGTGCACCAACACCAACATATTCTGTAAAAACTTTACCGTTATAACTTAGGTGAAGTAAACGTGAAGGGAGATGGCACTCCATCCAATCAAATTGGAGTGATACTTCATAGAATAGACTGGCTGTATAATATGAGCCATGTACATATCACGCAAGAATGTTTGTTGTTTGTTGTGAAGCTAGGCTAAGCCATCCAACAGTCGTTAATGTACTTTTGAAAAAAGAATAACCTCGAAAAATGTATAGGTTTGTTTTGAAGCTAGGTTAAGCCATCCAACAGTAGTTAATGTACTTTTGAAAAAAGAATAACCTCGAAAAAAATTACTATTCTGGGGTAGGTTGCAGTCTTAACCAGAAGCAGCCGAGTACCTAGCAGTATTATTTTCGCGGAGGTATGGCCTGTTTGAACTCCACGATACCATTGAGTGGCTAACACGATACCTCTTGGCAAGACTTATTATTTTTCGAAGTACGGAGTGGTCTAAATAACATATTACATGGTGATGGTGACCCATCCATCGATGGATCTCGGCAAGCGTTACTTAACCTTATGATCAAATTTAGATATGAGCTAAAAGAAATAAACATTGAATACTAAATTCATTTATCAGCCGTTTTTTTTTAACATATCACTAAATCTTTCTGTTGTTACATTCCAGACCCTGTTTGTTGAGAATCCGTCGCCACATCCCATAGTCATCTTGAAAGATGTGACGTATGCCGATCTACGTGCGATGGTCGACTTTATGTACTGCGGGGAGGTCAATGTGACCGAAGAGCAGTTGCCACAGGTGAACTGATACACTTTTCTACCTAAATACTTATTGCGACTTGATTTATGCCAGGCTACCCTGCTGTAATCTATTTTCTATATATCAAGATTTTTATATATATTTATATATAAACAGATATATATACCTACCTGATAATGTTTTACTGCAGAGGCGAAGGCCAGATGAATCATAGTTATATTTAACTTTAAGTCCAAGGTTTAATGTGTGTTCTGTGTATAGGTGCTGGACACCGCTAAGCTCTTAAAGGTCAAGGGCCTGACCGACATGCCGCCTGACTCCACACTGACGCGGTCACAAGGCCCCTCCGCAGAGTTCCAGAACCAGGGGGACTCCTTGGACTCAGCGCGCCAGTCGCCGGCAGCATCGCCTTCTAACAAACGCAGGAGGTACGACCCATTTCTCCATTACTAGTTCACTAAGCTTGTTGCTCCCCTTTAAATCAATACTAGGCGATTCAACAACATGACAATAATTTCGAGATAATACCTAAATCGATAATTTTACTGTTATAGGTCGATTTACATTACTGCATACATCATTTTGAATAGTGTTGCGGATTCAGTTTTAGTCAATTAATACACGACCATAAAAATGTTAAAAGGGTTCACCCTATTCTGGAATTACAATGTCAATGAATGTTATGATTGCGATGTTGATAAATGCACGCGTAGCATGACCACGTACAACGTCGAAATCCGTCAGTCGGGCCAGGCACCGTCTCCGATAGGCTGCTTGGCCTCTCGCCTGTACAGTCAGTAATGTTGTCTTTCGTATCTCTCTCGTGGTCACACTACGCAAGCTGAACACGCCAGGTCTTGCACGGTTTAAGGCTTAACTGTGTCATTTGAAACTGGGGCAAGATTAGACTTCTATTTTAAATGATGCATTACAGCTTTTGTATTATGTTTTAGCAGAACGAAAGTAACAAATATCGTATAAAAATATGTATTTAGGTGGTTAATTAATAACTGCATACGGGTCGGAGATTTAGGAGCTAACTGCGAATCCTCTGCAACAATATCAATTCATTTTTTTTTTATTTTTTTTTACCTACACTGTTCCATTGCTTGGCAAAGACCTGGGTCTACCATGAGCTCTTAGAACAAGTTTTTTTTCCATTGTGCGTAGGGGACAGATGTATACGGCTTATATATTCTGTCCCTTAGTCATAATGGAAATAACCTTGCCTTAAGACCTTATGGTACGGCCCCTGTCCCAAGATATTCGCGACGCTAGTCAATATCTTAGGACAGGGGCCGGGGGCTCTTGCGCTAGCAATAGCATATTTTTATATTCCTTTTATATTCCTACTGTTAGGACACAGATTATGCAAGATTCTGAGTGTCTATCAGAATCTTGCATTTGACTAAAATCTGTTAATTCAAATGTACGATTCTCAAGGCGCCGAAAAAGTTCAACGAGCTCAACGCAGTTGAACGTACTGGAGGAACATGGACGCGTCGACGCGGGCGCACAGACCGTGGAGGCGATCACTCTGAGCAGCGTGCCGCAACAGCGGCGCATGCGCGAATACCACGAGATCAGGACCATCGACAACTCGCAGCAGGTAGACGACGTTAGTACACACCCTTTTCTTTTTGCTTTTTTGTCCGAAACTAAAACCCGTCTTGTGGGGTTTTTACGAAATGATACGTACTAGATGGCAGCACTGATCCGTCAGGGCCCGTACTAAGACGTACTCAAACCATTGCTGTTCCGTTGTGAGCGCGAGACTGAGCTTTATAAGACGAATTGCGCTCTCTCTCGTTCAAAATCGAATCATGATGGCATTAACATGGTCAGAGTACGGGACCTGTCAAATAGCAGTTTTCTAAAATAAGCTAAATTGATGTTGAGAGGACCTGCTAAAGTGGCACCAGCTCTTGGCGTGAATTTGCCTGAAAACTCAATTCCTTACTTTTTGCGAGTATTTGACATTGAGTGTCGAAATCGAAATTAAATTCGAATTTTCGTTCTGATATACCAGCTGGAAATAAAGCGAACCATGCGTTCACTAAAATCATCATATATTTAATATCATGTTTTATTTCATGACTGCTGACTCGTTAAACTATTACTGCATATATTAATTTTTTAATGTATGTACTTATGTAAATATTGTAAATTACCTATTGTTAAAAAAAGAGTAAGTATGGAGTTTCTTGTGCGTTCTTCTCCATAACAATTTACTTTCCGAATGCACAGTAGAATCAATTTTTTTTCATTACTTGTAAATTTTAATTTATTTGAAGTTCAAAAGTGCCGTTTATTGGCCTAGACTTGACTTTAACTTTGACTGCATTAATTAAAACTATTTATTTATACAATTCCAGACAACGGAACAGGATAACATGAACGTAGAGGCAATTGGAATGGAAAACACGACCCCGGCTGCGATCCCTCAAGGTAACTGAACTTGTTAACTCAAATCCCTGTGTGATGGCTCCGCAACGACTTGTGTTATGTAAGGATTTGCGATTTACAACAGTCTAAATTGATATTGTCCAAGTCATTGGGTTACCCCAATACTAATCATTAAAAAGTAAAGCAACTTTTTCATGCATAACAGACTAAAAATATATATTGGATAATATATATAAACTCGTTATGGAAATTATTTAAATGCACCCAGACGAAACAACTTAACCATGTCTGTGAAGAACTACAAGTTATCTAGATCAGAAAGCTGACCACATCTGAAGATCGACTAACAAACCAACTATGTTAGTATATTGAATCTCAATCTACGTCTAAAGTATTCTAAGTCTAAAGACCGAACGCTCAAACACTACTCAATTTTACTTTCGCCGGAAAACCTGTCAAATAAAACCTTAAGTATGGTTTGAAAGGTTCCTAATTCAAAATCCTCAATTGGGAACACAGCCCTAAGTTTGGTATTTTGAACTGAATTAAGAATGTCTTAAAATTGAGTGTTGTTTCACTGTTTGGGGATCAGTCAATTATCTTAACACCGTAAAGAGCTTATTTCACAAAAGTTAGTGCCATCACACATTGATACTATATTATTATCATAAATATTTTAAGTCTCATTGCTGATTATCTCATACTATAGTATTTTTGTTAATGTCATGTTCAATGTTGCCATTTTTAGCTTTTGATGTCATATGAATATCTTCTTTCTCATTATGTCACTATCTGAAAAGTTAGAAAAATCATTTTTGCAAAACAAAATTAGCACGGAGCAAGAATCCAGAGCCTTATGGATCCTGGAGGTTTAGTTCTTTATTTAACTCAGTAACAAAATGTTGTATAGTATATAATTATGCACTTTGAACATACTGCTAGCTTGGGCCGACGAACAATTTACTAATACAGACTATTGAATGAGGTGTTAAAACATAGACAAAAATCATCACCTAGGCTTTAAGAAAAGTGAGTAATGTTTTAAAGTACCTTTGGTACCAACAGGGTTAGCACGGCCTCTGTGATAGGCTCTAATCACGCATTTTTTTACGGTTTTTGCTCCCAAACTGTGATAAAAATGTGTGACTCAAGCCTGTCACAGTAGGCCGTGCCCGCCCGCCTGGTACCAGTATTAATCCCACACAATTGGTTACTAAGAAAAGAAGTAAGGGCAGGGGGTGCTTGGACCATGTTTACATATTGAAAACTATTATGTTATCTTCGATGAGGGTGCCGGTCGGAGACACGTCAACGTCTTTACTGCAAACATCTCCCGTGAAAATTTAGGTGGAGTGAGTTTGAAATGAACTGTCATTCCACCTTACCTGGACCGATTGACAGCTTTCTTCTTCTTGTTCACTTCACGTTGTTTACACAGTGAGGTTCTACAGAATATCAGTTCTGGCTCGATTACAACGTGCTTTGTCCTTAAAAGAACACTGAACACAAACAAAAGTAATAAACATCACCATGTTTCTCATTCATCTCTTAAACGTAACAATCCCATCATCTGCTTTTATACGCTTCATGTATGTACTCCGTGCATGTACCGCGCTACGTGTAGATAGTTTTATTGTCTAATTACCTATAATACCCGCTCGAACTTGTAACTTTTTGAAAATAAGCGGAAACGTTCATAAAAAAAATTGCGTTTTGAATTAAATTCATGTTAACATAAAGTGTTTTATATACACCAAGAAAAGACAAACTATGATAAAAATTCAGCTTAACATAGTGTCAGTACCCGACCGGGCCGACATTTTACTTTCCAGGGAAGGGAGATTAATGAGAAAGCGTTTGTTTGAACTTTAACTCTGAAATATGATAGTGTACCTAGAGAGTTTTATTAAAATACGTACATTTATCTCTCTTCCCAGGAGGACAGTGGACAATGATGGAGCACTCGTACCCGCGATACTCGAATGCGTGCATAGGCAGCGGCACGATGCAGCAGGACCCCGGGCTGTACATGAACAACGTCATGAACCCGCACGGCATGGACGCCGAGCTCAGCTACGCGCAGGGGCTGGGCGTGGCGGGCCCGTCGCCCGGGCCGTCGTGCGCCGACGTGCAGGCGTCCGCCGAGCCGGCGCCGCCCGCCCCGCAGAAGCGTCGCCGCACCAGCAACCCGCAGTCCGAGGAGAACTTCCAGCGCGCGCTCGAGGCCGTGCGCTTCGGCGGCATCGGCTTCTGCAAGGCGGCGCGCATGTTCGGCGTCAACAACCGCACGCTCTGGCTCGAATACAAGAAAAAGGGTTACCCCAACAACCGGCCCAGCATCAAGAGCAGGATCAAACGCGAGCACACGACACCCCCGCCAGAGCACAAGGACGAACCCGTGCAGCCCGAGCAGCAGATGGCGCTCCTGTGCCCGCAGCACCAGGTGCCGCCCGGCTTCCTGGAGCCCGGCGCCGCGCACGGCTTTCCGCTGCAGAGCGTGGCGCACAGCTCGCCTCTCAACCTCCTCGGCGTGAACTTCAACTCGATGCAATAGAACGCGGCCTGCGGCGTGGCGCCCGACGAGTCGTACTCGTTGTGACACGAGTGGCAAGGCGCCGACGTCGGCCCGCAGCCCGTCGCGGCGCCTCCGCCCACCCACGCCGCTATCGCGCACCCGCATATATACATGCATCTCGCCTTGTAAATATTACACGGAACACGTAACCTTTGTACTTATATCGGTATCAGCTGCGGACTGCCCCAGATCATATAGCTTAGTAAGTGTATTGCGCTGTGACTGGTGCGTGTCGTCGTAATTTCTTAGGATTTAAATGGGGATGCACAAAAAAGCGCAATTATTCCAATGGTCACACTGAACCGAACCGATCGCTCGGCGCATCTCGGAGCGTCTTTTGTGACTGACTGCATCAAACAGCCAGCTAAGCTTCGTTGATGAAGTAGGAGTACCTTTGGGAATAGAGAGTTCGAAAGCTTAAATACCCAACGGTGTAGCTTGTTTTATGAGAGAACAGACCAAGCTCGGTCCTGCCAGGGCTTGCTAGTTAAGCGTTATCGTAAGATTCCTACCAGCAAGTTGAACTAGCTACAAGCATCCGGATTTGGATGGCTACACATTTTCATAGCTATTATTAGATCAAATTATGACGGCATACCAACAGTACAGCTTGTCAGGTCGTTGAAAACATCAGTTACCAATTGATCAAGACAAAGGCAATAAATAAATAAAAAAATCAAAAAAAAACAAAAGGAAACTATGGCAACAACTAATTCTTTGCCGAGTGTCTTTGACATATTTAATTAATCATAAAATAAGCTAATTATATATGTAAATAATGTAAGTATATGAAATGCTGCAGTGTTTCTCCGACCGTGACTAGGTGACGTCCGCAGCCGTAGTATTGCCATGAAAACAAAAACGTATTTTGTAGATCTCAATAGAACTAAGTTATGAACTGTTCGGTAAACGAGTGTTTTTTACATATTATAGGAAGTGCACAACCTTAGTGTTAGAGTCGTCTGTTCGAATGTGATAGCGAATTGTTTACTTGTAACTCCCGCTTTATACGCACGTGACACGGTTGTGTACGTTTGCCGTTGTCGGCGCATGCATCATCACAATATTATGTGGCTTTAACGCCAAGTACTTTAAGTCACATTGTTTTAAGTGTGGCGTGCTGGTCACTGAAGTATACGTACACGATTTAGTGCCGCATTTGGTGAACATTAAGCACAGGCTCATAAATTCGGGCGTACGAACCAAACAAGGAGCTGTGTTCAAACATTTAGCCTATAATTCTGAGTGGCAGGTCTCACACAGTTTATTCAAAACTACCTCCATATATGTCTTTATATATTTTTAACGATGGGACTTTTGGAAGAAACCTGTAACTATTTATAGTATTCGGATTCGTTTAGTAGTCACCTAAATCAAAGTACCTACTTGTAGTATTTTATAATACTACAAACTATTAATAAAGGTGGTGGTGTGTTTGTGCGATAGGATATTGAAATACGTCAGAATTTCAAGTATCATTCTGCTAATAAAAAATAAAATATGGATACCCTGTGCTATTGAGTACAACGTTCTAGTACTTAAAACATCACATATGTTCCGTTTCTTTGTATATGCTTCCGAATAGACGTTAGATTTCCCGACTCCAAGATTAGTATGAAATAGTTACCTATTATGGTAAAAACATTTTATATTCCTAAGGTAAAAACGGTTTAATGCCGTAATTAACGAAATAATTAAAAAGCTTTTGTGTCTGGCGTGGATCCACGTTTCCAGCAATTAAGAGGTTAATAAAACCTATGTACCCTGAACCACATAAGTAATCACACACATAAGTTTTCAGTGCTGCTATGAAGTATAAATTGACGTCTACGCAATAATTGACAAACTGAAGTTATGTGATGGTTACAAAAAAGAAAAATTCAGCCGTTTTGACGTGATTGAGTAATAAACATACATCCAAAATCTCGCATTTATAATATTAGTAAGCAGTATGTTTTTTTTTTGTATTCGCAGAGTAATACTAGAGTTAACTCCACGCTTTCATGTTCTAACTCGACGGAGTAATTACGCAGGTGAAGTATTTAATTGAATTCGTATATGATTAGACATCGGATTATAAGCATTATCAAAATGCCAAAATATGCACTAAAAAAGGGTGAAATTTCGTTGCACAAACTATCTGCATGCACAACAGGGGTTCATATCCCAACCCAGTACAGCGTGAATTATATTCCCATGACAATACTTATGAATATGAACCCATCAACACGATATACGTGGTGGGTTTATTTGTCTAAACCCCTTTCTGAAATTAAAGAAAAGTGTTAAATTATCTAATAAATGGCAGCTCAAACAAATTGTAGATATTAACAATATTGTTGAAAACTAGAACACTTGTATAGTACCTAATATTGTTATAAAACACACCACCACTGATTAAATTGCATTTGTTTTGGGAGTTATACAAAAATAACGTTTTACTTTTACTGTTTTAGCTATAAAAACAGGGTGGCTTAATTCATTGTCAATTGCTGGGGGGTCAAAATAAACATGTTAGTATATAATAGCGTTTCTGTACATTAGTTGTACGTGTTCGCATTCAACTTGACAATATATAGGACACAGCTGTTTTTGTAATTAATGAAAAGTCACCCTGAATCATCAATGATAAATAGGATGCCAGTAATGATAATTACAAACATAAAAGTAACTAAAGTATTCATTGTCCTCATGCATTTACGTTAGACTGATAAGACGGCACATATCTTTGTTTTTGGACGTGTATTGAACACATGTCGTTGGTAGCTCGGCGTGGCGACACGTCAACAAGCTTGAACAGGAACAATATTACCAGAGATCTCTTTCGTGTAAAGTAGTGTAATTATGTCTGCATTTATAGTGTAAGTTAAGATAAGTGGTGCCCGTGGCGGTCACGGAATGCGACGTACGACACGGCCAAATTAACTGTGCACATCCACCCCACCCCCGCCTACCCGCGCGGCGCCCCGCATTCACCTCGTGCGCCAATAGCGAGGGTCGAACGTCAGAGTGACGTCACAGCGCCAAGTGCACAGTTATTTCGACCGAGTAGTAGATTTGTCTCGCGAGCGGCTCTCGACCTCGATACTGGCGTGTTTATATCTGTGTTATTGTGTCGTATTAGCTCGATGTACGTTAGTATTTTAAGTCCAAGTCAGTAGTCGTTGGAACCTTTGTTACAGGCTCCTCATAGGTACATATCTCATGTTAATATAAGTTTTCCATTTATTGTTAGCCGTTAGTCGATATATCGATATTATTGTGGTGGCCCAGTGACTAAGAAGCCCCTTGAAGTGCCCTTTTAAGCAAGAACTGCCTGTATTATTATATTATTATCGCTCTTTCGAAGCTTATATTACATTAATAATAATAACCAACCGGGGGTGGTCCTTGGGTGCAATAGCATAGTGCATTCAAAAATAACCGTCGGTTGATGTCCCATTTCATTAATATAATGTCTAACAAGGCCTCTGCGAGTAGGTTTCGGTCCCTAGCAAGTCTTTTAAAGCTCCTGAGATTTGTCAATAGATAAAAATATAATTATAATATTTTTTATGTAATATTTCAATTATATTTGATTATCACTTGTATCATTTTATATTGATGATAACAGGAAAAAAAAATAATTTAAAACATTTTGCGGTTGCATAATGCAGAATTAAGATGAGAACTCTAGTGATCCTAATATTTTCAACACTGTCATTTGAATACAATGTTTACAGACATCCGGAAGTTCAATAAGAAAATGTTTTATTTCTTATTAATTCAGGATAATTAGAAAAATAATATTTCGCACACGTTCACTGATACCCAATTTCTGTAAAAAAATAGGATGGTGTAAAATAATCAGGCTGTATAAAACCCAAGCATATTAATAATGAAGCTTAAGTTTATTTTCCCATACACTTTGCTCAATCCAATCCAGCTTTGAAGGTTTATATAATATACATTATATATTTTATACATTGTAAGCGTATTTTAAGCTACCGCCAGTTGTATAATGAAAGTCGAAACCGCCCGCGAGTACAATTTAGAAGTATTACTTTTTATTTTAATATTAAACTAAGGAGTATTATATTTTTCTATTCGCCTAGATTTACAACGATAATAACCAGTTTCGGCGTTTGCGATCTCTGTAACTTTTTGTAATTTTGACTGATTTTTTAAAAATAATTTAGAAGGTTTCTCTCGTTTAGGCTGGCAACATAGCTGCTACGTATCGGAGGTTATTCAAATTGTAAATATAATGATTATGTATATATAACCCAGTGTAGGTAATTAAATAGGTTCCTCTCTTCCTCGATTTATTTTCCTAAAGTGTTTAATCAATTAAATGAACTAAGGTTAAAATGTAACTAGATCTAATTCAGTACAACTACGACGGCGTACCATATACATCTTCCGTAAAATGCCGACATTTCCTTCTACATCTATTTGGGAATTAGGAATATTTTTTTTTTATTATAATTCGATTGCTATACTGTTTTTAGAGAAAATCAGTACCACGTCAGTAAAGAAAAAAAAAGGACAAGATCACGCCATGACTACGGCTGTACAAAGCAACTCAAGGCCAAGGTGTTGAAAGCCTTGGCGATATCCATTTCACTGGGAACCGTGCGCTGAACTTGCCCAGGTTATTTCCGAAGGTCCGGCTGCCTCTGTTGTGCAAGTATCATAAGTTTATAACCAAGTTGATTTAGTAAAGAGCCAAATACACTAATCAGCCAATTATTTTTCCACTGCTCTTTTCAGATCTCTCAATACTTTTTTAGTATACATATATAATGTACCCACTTGTATAGAATACAAGATTTATAATTTAGTTGTACTGACACAGATCTAGTCGTTATACAACCTTATAGAACAAGGTGCCTTTGAAATAATTAAATACCTGATTCCAAAAATCATTACTCTCCCTTTTGCATCGCCGTAGTCGGGTAAAAAGGGTCTATTTCGAGCAAATCGGCTCTGTGATGAAAATGGCGGTAAGAAGTGTAACAGGCGTCGCTTACTCGTTCGAGTCTAACCGCGCTCTGCTCTGCAAGTGAGTCTTAATGGAGCAATTTGACCCATTGCTGTAAAGAACCCCATTCATCGACAAAAGTATCAATCAGCTGTTCTCTACATTTTTCCAAGTTGCAATTCAAAATTTCAGTGTTGGCCCCATAGTAAAAAAAAAACACACTGATGAGTACGCGAGTTGTTGCCCTTAAGACGGTTTCAGTTATTTCAATGGCACCTTGTATATCTCGAAAGACTGCTCAGAAATGGGGAAGTGGATGTTTTCTGATTAATCTGAAATATTATGTCTTTTGTTGTAAGCAGTTTACTTCTTTTATTATTTGAAGTATCGAGTGAGCATATTGTTTAACATTAGGCTTGCCAGTAGATGTAAAGCTGTTTTTTTATAGTCCAGTGCATGCATAGGTTCATGACTAGACAACTAGTGCTCAGATATTAAAGAATGAACTGTTCTTACTTTTATTACGTTAGTAATCTCTTTTTTCTTGAATAAGTGCCATCCAAGGTGATTTCAAAGTATTATGTTGGTCATGAAGTAATTGGCCGTGAAATATAGATGTTACCAGATAACATAAATGATTTAGTTACTAAATCTCGTCTGTGGGTAATGTTAGGTAGGTTATATTTTGATGAAAGTAAATGGTGGCTTTTTGAGGAGGGGTTGTACTACGATTTTTATCATAGCTACCGCGCTCACCTTTATGGGCCTTTAAATATCCAAGCAACAAAAAATCCTGTATGGAATACACGAGCCACTGAATGTAGTCGAGACCTCCGCCTTTGCTAAAAAGGTTAAATATCATTCAATTGATTAACACAAATAGACTAGCTATTGCTTCTGCAAATGTGTCTAGCTTTTTTGTCGTTAACAGTGGCATACGTTACCCACAAATGAACAGTGATTTGTATGTACCAGTGTTTCTCGAAATAGTATTAATCATGAAATGTTTGTAATAATATTGAATGGTTTGGAACAGAGGGGTGACAGTCGTGCTCATTATCACTTAATTATGGTCGTGTTTTAACCGTAACCGAATGAGGAGCGAGTATCCGATCGTCACGATTGTGTACGTCAGAAACTCGTCAACGATCGCGTATTAGCGCGACGCTTGCTTTTGGTTAAAACACGCGGTAAAATAAGATTCTGAAGATGTGTTTAGTAGAGTTGATGAAGCATGTGTGGAATCACTAGTAAAGCAATATAATATAGCAATACGTACACATATAGTAATTAGATAGATGGAGGGTCGGCTTGCGTCGTCATGACGGGTTCTAGACCGCTCACAGTTCTTAAATTTTCGTTCTCGGACTCTGATACGCCAGTACAACAGCCTAATTGTGTAAGTAAATTCGGCAACGGAAACAATCCGTTTCATTCCCAAAAACACACACATACACAAAAAAGTTGAATAAAGATTCAACTTTGAATTTTAAATTTACTTACTTACTTTTGAATTTACTTACACAATTAGGCTGCAGGACTACAGGTACAAACGTTTATGAACTTTGTAAAAGATCTTTTTATGTACCTATTAATTAAACGAGTCACATGTATTATTATCGTATAAGTAAACAATGAAACTGAAATAGTTTCATTGTCATTGAAATGATTAAATGTTTTATATACTTATAAGTACCGAATGATGAAAATGTAAACTATGGTATCGTCAATCAATGCTCACGACTGTCGGATCCCCAGAGGTTGTTCATTAACAGGCAAAATTGGTGAATTTTGTGCTTAGCACTAATACCTTGTTCTATACCAAAATAGATAATAAATAGTTTTGATTATTTTGTAAATAAACTCTTTTACTTAAACCTAATCCCACCCCATAATAATGGTTATAATTTCGGCCCAATTTGGTTAAAGACTGTCGAAGCCGAATAATCGGTCGGACACAAACATTTCTGCAGCAGAAGCGCATATAATGAACAAGAAAAAAATATGCTTGAAGACCTTTCCACATCTGCGACGCCAGTTTAGTGGGCTCAAGCTGTATATAATAAGAGATATACTGTCGAAACGAAAAGAAGGTCAGAGAGGCTATAGACAAGTAGCATTCTATCAATGATAGCGTCGACATAGCGATTTCAAAGAAATAAAAAGGAAAATGGGAACGCTATGGAAATGGCCCTTGAACCGTGCTTGAACATTCCCATACATAGTGGCATTTCGATCTAGACTCTAGACAAATTCTATCAGCTGATAACTTAAGAGCCTCATTAGTCGATTTTGGCCATTACTTCAAGTCTCAGTGGTAAGGAGCTTAGACGTGCCTGCTCGTCTTGCATGTGCTCATATGTTACTAGCATGATCTAATAATAATAATACCTACTTATAGATAATTCAACTCAACTGTGCGCTTGGCGCCGTAAGTGCGTCCGCTTGTAATTATACATTATGCATTTGAGTGGCAGTGACGCGGCAGTCGTCGTCCGAGCAATCAACCACCCACACAAGCTTACCCAGACATAGCGTCGCGCGCAAAGATGAGTTGAACTATCTATACCAATCTACATAAATACGTATTTAATGCTTTTTTTTTGAATTACTGATTTTTCTTTGAAGATCTGAATAAATACAATAGTGAAAATTAAAGATTCCTGGCAGTACTGCCCTAAGTTCGACAGATCAAACAAGATAATAACTGCTTTAAATAGTTATCAACAGCCTGCCCTTGTCTCATGTTACATAATTATGACCTCGTGACGTCATTTGCAAATATTTGACGGCTTGAATCCGAGGAATCCTCCACTATACGAGAGGCAGTTTGGCATTTTTAAGCAACATGTCAAATACAATAGGGGTGCTCGAAAGGAGCCTTCCCTCATACGTCATGTGAAATCGGCAACTAACTTCTGTCATTTAGCTAATAGGTACTTTCACCACAATGGCAAATATTTGCCAGGCAAAATAAGGTTGTACCATTTAGTTTATGATAAAAAAGTTAAAAACCAACAGAGGAAATACTCATGTTTTTGACAACAACAATGAAGTTACGCTACGCCACTGGCAGTGCGCTGCGAGCTTCGGTCAACCTGTTTTTGAAATCAAGACTTCCATGTTGGCCATAGTAACTCATGACCAGTACCTAGTAAGGTTTGTCAGAAAATGGGACAAACGGGCTCACTTTCAGAAAGACAGTATAAATTAAATGTGAATAGTGGTCAAGCGGGAGCCTAGGGAGTAAAAAAAAATGGCAAGTCCCCAAGTAGAGTTAACCCACAAATTCAAATCAGCAGATTATTAGGTAGGTACTAAAGTCAAAGACAAAAATATTTATTTTAACAAGGCCATGAAGGCACTTTTGAACTTCAACAATTAAAATTTACTAGTAATAATAATTGATTATACCGTCCATTCGGAATAATAGGTTGTTATGAAGAAGATCGGATAAGAAACTCCATAAGAACGGACAAGAAACTCCATAACTATTCTTGGGCTACATAACTTATCTACTGTGTAATCTCAGTACTTCAACACAACTTTGACGAAACGGTTGGCGCACTAGTTGAACGATCGGCTGCTGCGCTGCGTTCACAGCGATTGCTCACGGGTTTGATTCCGGCAAAGAACAAATACCTATTTGTATGGCCTACAGATATTTGTGCCGGGGATGGCTGTTTCTGTATGTGAATTTAAATGTTGCTCCACTCTAGGAATTTACAATTTCCATGACAAATTCCTAGAGTGTGGCAACGTTTTTTTCATAAAATTAAAAAAGTATATTTCTTACGTATCTACTCGTGAATTTATTATCCTCACAAATAATGTTTTCTTGAAATAAACAATTTCAAAATGATGTCAAATCGGCTCAACTTGCAAGTGTCTTCGAGTTTACCCTAACGATACAAACGTTTGGTAATTAACAGTTATACGTATATCATTTTCTGTCGACGCCATGCGGTTTCTCCATTAAGGACATTGAAATAATTAAATTTACCTTTGTTTTGTTTTTTATTTTATTTAATAGTTATCTTACTTTCGCTCATTGTTTACATAAATCAAATAACTTCTTCTTTATGTCGCTGGCACGACAGTAATCTAGAATTTGCCGAACCAAAACTTTGCCACTTCCACAGTATCGTCAGTGGCAGCGCGAAGGTCAATTTGGCTGCAAGTTTTGGAGCACAGAGGACAGGATGGGAGGTGGAGCATAGATTGCGACTCGGCTCCGCATTCACTACCTGCTTTTGCCTTTGCTGAAGGTTAGACCCTGCGGGACCCTGTGGCTTTGATGTTAAATAGCGATTGAGCAGTGGCGTATTTACCCTTAGACCAAGAGGGCCATGGCCCAGGGCGGAAGCCTGCGAGAGGCGGCGAAAGCCACTACTACCAGCCTACCGCACTGACAAACACTATGTGACATATTCTTCTACCCTACCACGACGTAACGTCTGGTCAGGGGCGGAGTGCCAAACCTATAAATACGCCACTGCGAGTGTCTGGCGGGAAAGCATCCTACCACACACAGTAGATAAGATCTGTAGCCCTAGAAATAATACATTCAATTATCTAGCTTCAGCAACCCCGAACTCTTCGGACGGCTGGCACAGGCGTACCAAGCACTTCAAGCGACAGTCGCGCGTGCCTGATGAGCAGAACATTCGCAAACAGACCTCGGAACCCCTCCCGCCGCCGCCCGCCCTCCCCAGGAGCGCGCCCACGCTTCAGAAACACGAGTCCTACCCGCAGTACAGCACGACTAAGGTGACTATTACTTATTTATTTATTAGTTTATCCTCGCACTGGAACGCCTTGCAGCAATTACACCAATGAAACACAAACTGAAATAAATATAAACTATGACTGTAGCATCCTAATTGCTTATCTGTTTTAACGCCACGAAGCATACTCCTTCCCTTTCATTTTTGGTAAATTAACAGTATTCATTGCCTATTTTACGCTGTCGAGTAGACGAATTTTTGAACTTACACAATTAGGGTGCAGGTTTCCTAACGATGTTTATCGTTGTTAGAAATATCCACGATGAACTAAGAAAGTACTTACCAGGCCCCTCAGAAAGTATTGCGAAAAAAAGTTTTTATATATGGGAGACTGGCCAGTTATAATGTTTTTCGAAAATATGATTATTTATAAGTAAAAATAAGTAAGTTCCATTTTCAAAATTTCCCTCCACATTTTTTGCGAGTTAATTCAAAGTATTGTGTCTCACTGAAATATGGATCTGCGCCGGGAACATTTTAGAGCTATGATTTTATACGATTTCAAGTGTCGCCTGAAACCGGATGAATCGTACGATAGACTTCAAATGGCATTCATGGATGAAGGCCCTTCCAAGGCAACCGTGTATCGTTGGTATAACGAATTCAAGCGCGGTCGACCAACTTTGGGGGATGACGAAAGAAGCGGTCGCCCTTTGACGGCTGTTACCGAAGAAAACGTGCTAGCAGTGAAAAATTTAATCCAAGACAATAGGCGAATTACATATCAGGAGATTCAACACATATTGAAGATTGGATCGGGAAGCGTTCACGAGATTCTACACAGCCATCTTCGCGTGAGGAGGATAGTATCACGCTGGGTGCCGCACAACCTCACCGATGCTCAGAAGCAGGCCCGGGTGGAATGGTGCCGTGATATGCTTAACAAATTTGAAGCAGGCTCGTCTCGGCGTGTTTACGACATCGTTACAGGTGATGAGTCCTGGATTTATCAATACGACCCAGAAACCAAGCGCCAGTCGACTGTTTGGGTGTTTCAAAATGAGCCAACGCCTACCAAAGTGAAGCGATCTAGAAGCGGGGGTAAGATTTTGATCGCTAGCTTTTTTAATTTGACTGGCCACTTGGTATCAATTCCCTTACGGGATCAAAGAAGCATTAATGCCGAATGGTATACTACCAAATGTTTGCCAGAAGTTTTCTCTGTTATAAGCAACAAGCGACCAAACACAGGGCTCCGCGGGCTACTGCTCCACCACGACAATGCACCTGCGCACACCGCACTCAAAACGAGGGACTTCCTGGACAGCACGCCAGTCAAACTCCTGGGTCACCCTCCTTACAGCCCTGATCTAGCACCGTGTGACTTCTTTTTATTCCCAAAAATAAAAAATCAGCTCAAAGGGATACAATTTTCGTCGCCGGAAGATGCGCTGGCTGCGTTCGAGCAGGCTGTAAACGAGGTGTCTGCGGCGGACTGGAAAAAGTGTTTTGAAAACTGGTTTAGGCGCATGAATCTTTGTATAGAGGCTGGTGGAAAGTACTTTGAAAAGATTTAATAAAAATATATGTACGTATAGAACAATTTTTTTTAGTTTCGCAAAACTTTCTGAGTGTCCCACGTATGAATTATAAAAGACACATTGATGCTTGCCCGGAATTGAATCCACGACCACAAGCACGAGAGGTGAAATCTTAGCCACTGAGCCATCACCACATACCACTGTACCATTGCCAAAGCTACAAAGTTGTAAGCGGAGGCGTGTATATTTCTATTTTGTGTCACAGTTTGGCAACGCCTTTGATGTTGGGCGATGTCGCCGCCAAAGTTTACGCTGTGCTTCGCAAATATGTTGTGATTGGTAGTGCTGGGATTGTTACAAAATTAGAAGAATCTTAGAATAAAGGCAAAAATAAAATATTGATATCATCAAGATACGCTAATGGAAAAACTTAACTTTATTAGGGTTATTAAAATATTTTTCTCTAGTAAAACAAACATAGATTAAACAGCTGTCTTTACTTGAACTATGTAAAATAAAAAAAGCTACGAAAATGAAAACAATAAAAGCATCTTTTTCTTTATCATTTCAAAATTAACCGAATCGAATAATGTCACTCTGTATTAGCACGGTAACATTTGTGTGTTTTGTCTATCTAAAATTCTAGGTCAAAGCTGAAATTGTGTGGTTTGCTAGTGCAAAGCCGTGTTAGTCTAAAATAGATGTGATACGATGTAACCTTTCGACTTCTGAGTCAAGTTCAACGTTCAACGTTGGTGCAACAGATTTTTTTTTTCATTTTTTTTTATAAGCTCGCGCTTGACCACAATCTCACCTGATGGTAAGCGATGATGTGGTCGACGGTGAAACACGCTTGCCTAGAAATAACCTATTCACTCTTGACTTAAAGACCCCTAGATTGTAGCTATCGGGAAACACAGACTCCGGCAGGGAATGCCACTCCTTAGCTGTACGCATAATAAAAGTGTTCCCAAAACGTTTTGTGCGTATGGGTGGGATGTCTACCATATATCGATGGCGCATCGCCGTACGTCTGGTAGTCCGATGATGAAACTGGCTAGGTGGAATTATATTGTGCAATTCCATCGCACACTCCCCGAAATGTAAATGATAAAAAACCGACAGGCTGGCAACTCGGCGACGATGTTCAAGACTCTGGAGCTTTGCCTCAATGTAAGGGCCAAAATTGAGAGTAGATGTCAACGTAACGCCAAGAAGCTCAAGATGGTCAGTTATTGGCACGGTCGCATCTCGGAAAGTTGGATCTGGGTAAAATTGGCTCTTTTTAGCGGAAAAAATTAGAAGAAAATATAATAACTTAGAAAAAAAGAAGAAGATTTAGAAACTAAAGGGGCCATTCAAGTTTGTAGGTCGTCTGATCCAAATATACTGTCGCTTTTGTGTTGTTAAATGTTAGAGGTAGAACTAAAAAGGAAGGTTTTGGCTTAGTAATAGAGTTCAAGAACCATACAATCGTGTTTTTTTTCGGGTAATACCCTGATACTTATTTGGCAAATGTAATGTTTTTTTTATTCACTTACCAATTTCGATTGACAGGCAATAGTGACCCGGAAGCCTCGCCTGGAGCAGGAAGTGGGCTCGCTGCTGATACGCGCCGTGTCGAGTGCCGAGCGACAAAGCTCGACGAGCACAAGCGCCACGTCAACGTCGGCGTCGTTCGAGTCAGCTGCGTCGGACGCGTCGCAGGCCACGCGCGCCAGCCACACGCCCGCCGTGCGCTCCGGCCCACCGCTCAGCTGCAACTTCTGCTGGAACACAGTCGACGAGTGCGGCCGCATCCTGCGCCGCAAGACGCAGTACCACTGCCCCGAGTGCCGCACCAACCTCTGCATCGTCCCCTGCTTCCACGAGTACCACGATGGACCCGAGAGCGACTCCAACAACGCCAACGCTCGGTGAATCAACCTGCTCGACAAAGGCGTAAGGCGTTTGTCAAAGAAATGGTGGAAGTTCAGTCTGAACCACGCCTGAGCGCGGCATGTGATGAGGGACACTCTTTTACGAATGTTTGTCTGCTTTCAGCAAGATTTCAATTAGGCTTATTGCTATAAAGAAAGTAGACGTATCTATGTCGCACTCTCTTAAGAATTCTTCTAGTACAACTATTTGAGCTTTGGAATTCAAATAATTTTTGGATTCTTTATAATAATAAATAATGACGTTTATCCATCGTGAATTATCTTATTCGTAGTGAGTGGTAGTACGATAAGATTTTTGAAATATATCAGTATATTTATTCGTAGTATGTTGGTGATATACCTTAATATTAATGATTCCGGATCTCGAACATGGTAGAAATAACGTTATTATAATACGAGTACATCATGTGTATAGGTATTTAACAACCAATGATATATATTTTAAATACAGGCAATTTTTAATCACAATCCACATTGATGCCATATCTCAATATGTTAATACTGAGTGATTAAAAACATCAAACTGTTATATTATTATTTGCTTAGTGACAAAAAAACATCAAACCGTTATCTTATTATTTGCTTCGTGACAAAAAAAATCAAGCTGTATGACCTATGTAACACATTTTGCCCTAAAATTAATGGCAAAAAATAAACTTCACGTTAGATACATTTTTAACTTTGATAAAGTTAAGAGGGATGCTCACAATTATGACCTTCTAGTTCATGTGTAAACACGTAAGGACTTATAAGTAGTATTTGTAGTAGAATTGTATGTCTTGAACTCGTTTGTAAGTCTACTGTACCCACCCTATTTAGCGCTGGCGAGTTGCTCTGGTTACGAATACATAAGATACTTCAATTTGTCTCGAGATAGCAAGGTATTTGAGATTGCTGCATTGCAGTCTGATGAGCTTGTATGAGGAGGACCGTCGTATCTTCGATATCTTAAAAATATATATAATTGATTAGAAAAGATATTACATGACTTACATGTATGTACCTGTCTATTTGAGTAATTTTTCTATTTAGAATTTATGTACAGGTACTTAAACCTTTGTAAAGATGACGTACTTCTGATACTAGCTATATGTAAGTTACAAGTATTCCGTATTCAATATACGATTAATATGACAATTAATACATATTAGCAAATATGCGCTCTTGCCATTCACGACTATGAATTCTATTTCTGATGACTTCCTTCAGCATAGTCTAGTCGATTTTACATTCGGTGTTAAAAGCTTCACTATACTTAATATATAATAATATGTATATTAAACGTATAAGTGAGAAAGCTCTTAACTTAGATATTGTATATTCATTTAATATCAGGGTGTAGTTTAGTAGAGCTGTCGTCGTATAGAGGTGCGGTTATGAGATGGAACTTTAAAAAGAAATTGAAAAAAATATGTGGTATATGGTCAAACTTTTCATAATCTTATTATATATGTGACATATATATGTAGTTTGCTCAGTAATTTTAAATTTAACATTACGAACAAAACAGATATATAAATATTATTGATGTCCTTTAAAATTGTATCTTGTATTTTAACTCGAATTTGATAGATTACGGTTATGTTGCAAACACCATTTCTTTGGCAAATGTATAATTAATTTTAGTAGAACGTATATCATTTTTGTAAATAATATTTGTTAAGTTTAATTTTGAATGACGGTTGAACCGTTTTGTCGACATGTTGTGTTGAACACTTCTCTATTTTTATCGATAGTTCTTGTGATACCGATAACGATAGATGAACCGAGAGACTTTAAATGCATTTTTATTTGTCTGTTGTTATCGGTATACCTGAATAAATCAATGTAAGTGTACATCGATGTTAGTTATAAGTCTGCGAGCAAGTCATACAGTGATTTTAGGTATATTCTTATGCGGCATAGATACGAGCATCTGTCCATGTGCAATTTATATATTATTTGTAAATATTATATTCTATTATTCGATGTAACGTTTATCGACGTAGTCTTTTGATCGGTATTTAAACAGAAAGGACTTTAGTCTGCAATGAAAATGACATGATATATTTTATGTATGCACTTATATAGGTACTGTTGGTAACTGTTTCAAGTAACTAAGCGTATAAGAGAAACTCTAAGTATATTATATACAATATTTTTGGAAGGAAACTGTTGGACGTTTTAGATTGTTGGTATTTAGTGGCAGCACTTGCCTTTGTTGGTAGGTATTGTGAAGTGGCGTTAAAAATAAAAATGTTAAGTATAGGCGCTCAAATATGCTGCATATTCGAGCTGTTGGAAATTTCGAATGTTATGGGTATTTAATGGAGATGATGGATATTTCGAACGTTATGGGAGTTTAATTAGGCTGTTGGCAATTTCGAACGATTTGAGAATTTAATTGAGATGTTGGAAATTTAGAAAGATTAGGGAATTTAATTGGGCACTTGGACATTTCGAATGATATAGGAATTTAATTGAGCTTTTGGAAATTTCGAACGATATGGGAAATTTCGAACGATATGGGAATTTGACAAAATGGCTTATATGATGTTTAGAAGTTTTTGGGGAGTGTTGTAAAAAAGAAAAATGTTAAGTTCGCTCTAATATTCTACATATTTGAGCTGTTGGAAATTTCGAACGTTTTGGGAGTTTGATAAAAAGTTTAGAAGTTTTGGGAAGTATTAAATGTTACGAATTTTGATAAGAACGAATTCGAATGTTAACAAAACCAACCTTTTGTAAAGGACATAATGTAATGATAGGACTTTCTTACTATGATGTATTGAAAATATTGCAAGAAATTTTGTAGCATTCTTTTATATACAGTAACCATTTAAAGAGAGTTATCAACTAATATTTAGAATGCCTTTTTGGAAACACTTTATTGATAGCATATATACTAGATATGGTACAACAGTGTCCATGCACTTCTTAGAGAGTTTCTCTGAGTACATTTTCACGACATTATTCTCAAGAACGGTAAATTTTGTATAGAAATGATATAGTAAGATTATTTACACTGTATATTACGAATTTACAAAAAAAACATGTTACCTCCGAAATTAGAATTGCTTAAAATATTTTCTATCTGGTATAAACTAAACTATAATAGCTATATTTTAATGAAAATTAATTTTGTATAATGTCACGTCTTAGAACCTCTCTACACTGCAACAGCAGTGATTTTTTTCTTTCACATTTCTAAGGAATTTTATCATCAAGCTGTAGTCAATTACTGCAATAATTACTACGACATTATTATAAGTTTCTTTACTACCTAATTATGTACAAAATTAGTACCTATCTATACATATAATAAAATCGTAGAGACGTCGAAATCTTTATTCTCTCTAAACACAATCTATTACATAAATGATAATAAATATATTCTAGTATTAAAGAAAAAAAACTAAATTATTGCAAGACATTATGATTCGCCTATGTATTTTAGGCTCTAAGTACGTAACGGGATAATGAACTTAATACTACTTCTACATTTCAATTTTCGGGTCAAATTTAGCCATAATTAGCAACTGAAAACTATTACAATTATCAATTTAGCCGGACACATAATAAGGAGTAGAAAATCCACCCATAGGTACAATAATGCCAAGGCCGTGACTCAACCAAAGCGGAGATGTGCGGTACGGTGTCTAGCGAAGCTGTGCTGATATGCGTACTAGCCAGACCGGCAGCCTTATTGCATAAGTGAAGTCGGCAAGGCAAAGGTTTTGATCCTATCAATCGACGAAAGATATCCTACAAATCGAAAGACGCGATGTGGATTTCCGTCTATATGATTGGTTGATTGATGAGGTAAAATCGTTTGCCTTGCCGAATTCACTTGCGCAGTAAGACTGCGTAGCTGAGATGTGTACTGACTGGAGGGTGCTGAGAGCGTTGGTTCTTGAGATGGATCACAACACGTCGTCGCTCACTTCTCTCGTCTCTTCTCCTCTTCTTGCGAGGCTCGTCTTAGTGTAGATCGCGCTACACATGAGAGACATCTACCGGCCTATTGTGTAAACATCTCACAGGTGAAAATTTAGCTTGAAGTAAAATGTAATTCCACGTTGGAGGGCCTGACAGTTCACTGCGTGTTCAGTTCACTAAGTTTTCACGATGATATTTTTACAGAATCTGTCAACTGTTGTCACTGTTCAACCGTATCCACTGGAGCTAAGCGAAAACGAGACCTGTAAGCAAATTACGAAATTATATTGGGGTTAAAACATCCTTTCTCTCGTCTCCGCTTTGCTGGAGTGCAGCCTAATTGTGTAAGAAAATTCGGCAACGGAAACAATCTGTTTATTTCCCAAAAACACACACATACACAAGAAAGTTGAATAAAGATACAACTTTATTGTGTATGTGTGTGTTTTTGAGAAACAGATTGTTTCCGTTGCCGAATTTACTTACACAAATAGGCTGCGGGCCTAAGCCGGATGTTAAGCCCACTCTATATCATAATATTCCTGTTATTATATGTAAGTTCCCAATAGTGTGATCCAAGACGTAGATAAAGGTTCCGTAAATGTGAATTAGTATGTGTGTAGAATATCGATATTATATCATTTAAATACATAGGTTAAATAATATCTTTCACGTACTCTCTCACTAGTATATATCCTTATTAAGTGGCACATATCATGTCATCTAACGAATTACGATTGCTGTATGTATATACATGTATCTTATTAACAAAGATATGTTCTCAATCAAATATCATATTTTTATACAATGTGTCCGGGCAAAATACACTTAATTTTATCGATAAAAACATCCCACATATATCCGTGATTATTGCATATCCAAAAATTCTGCAAAAATTATAAGAAACAAACGCGCGGGGAATCTTTTAAGGCAACAATAAAATAAAAACGAATTGGTTAAGAGCTGTGATTCATAAGTCAGTTTGTAGAACAAATCAGACTAAGAAAAAACCTTTTCTATACTATGTATGGCCGAAGAAATAACATTAAATGTACGCTTGTATGCGACCTGCAGCCGTATTGCGTAAGTGCGCAGAGTTTAAACTCTATCCAACCGACCAAATCGGCCAATCACACAAATCGGAAATCCACATCGCGTCATTCATATTACATGTGATTGGTCGATTTGGTTGGTAGGATAGAGTTTAAATTCTTTGCGCACTTACGCAATACGGCTGCTAGGCCCTAAGTTATGGTTGTAAGACTATATGGATACCGTAATAAGTAAGCCGGCAGCCTAATTGTGTAAGTGAATTCGGCAAAGGAAACAACCTGTTTCTTTCCCAAAAACGACTTTTCGCAATACAAAAAGTAGTTTTTGGGAAAGAAACAGATTGTTTCCTTTGCCGAATTTACTTACACAATTAGGCTGCCGGTCACAGATAATATAATACTAGCATAGTCAGGTACTAAAATTGCTCTATTTTTGAGGGTGTGGTGATTACACCCTTTACGGTGGGGTGTTTTATCAACAAATTATGGTGTGTTTCACGGCTTTAAAGTTTTATTACTACAAGTTCGGACATATTGCATAAACCTGTTTTGAAGAAATCAGATGATAAATGTTTACGGTAGTAGATACGTCCAATAAAAAAATACTATTGCGGTATAGTCAAAGAATGTGTAAATGTATAAGTAGATATTCGGCGTCGCGTCGTATGCTTACTTAAATACCATATGAATCTTGATGTCATCTAGTTAGGTTGTCACGGTCAACTAACGACCACAAGCATTTCTGAAGTCTTACCAAATCATTCTGTTTGGTTACTTCTTCGCAAATTCACATTTTGATTAGCATTACGATTTTACCGGACTACCAAAAATGTTATCATTCTCATACGAACGTTTTGTTATACCCAATCGTGCCATCGGTAGAACCCACAGACATAAATGTAACTAGATGGCGCGTTTGTATGTATTTTGCGTTCCAAGAAACGGAGTAAAGTTACGACAAATGATCGTAATCTGCAGCCTAATTGACCCAAAAACGACTTTTCGTATCGCAAAAAGTAGTTTTTGGGAAAGAAACAGATTGTTTCCTTTGCCGAATTTACTTACACAATTAGGCTGCTGAGCTTTTGTTTGTGAAAAAGTGGCACGTTTGGTTTTCATACAGATGGAGGGACTTGCATTATCTAGTTAGATTTATGTCTGTGGTAGAACCCCTATAAACATTTTGTTGTTGTTTGGTTCACTCGTTATATTAACGTCCTCAGTTTCAGTCGTGGGCAATAAGTTCCACAGTAACATTGTTTAAACTACGATTTACGGGAAAAAATATAGGTACATATAAATAACACAATACGATAAAGATAGCTTACGACTGGCTGGCGACTTTAGCACCTACAGTATCTCTAATACAATGTGATGTTACAGAATAGCATTGCAGCTCTACTCTATGTAGATGATTATGCCACGTTATTACTATTATTAGTACCTACATAAATTATATTGGGCTTTAATATGTATAACCATCATAAACAACACTACGCATTACTGATATTTAATAGATTATTAGAATTGATGTACCAGTACCTCAACAATATCTCTGAATTCCCTAATCTTACTGAAATATTCTGGACTATTTACGATTTAAATTAAACTGATTTTCTGTAGCATAAATCTTGTTTTATTTTAGAAAGTTCTCAATTGTCACTTCAGGAACGCCTAAACTATTGTCCTCCCCTTAAGTGTTCTGTTTAATGCTTCATTAGTTATTTCATCCCAGACTATTATTTTTGTTTTGTGTAATAATTCGTCAAGATTGCTTTGCATCGAAATGTTGCATATTGGAGTCAGGAAATCGAACGCCTTCCAACAACGTCGCGGCAATCCCAGAAGACGCGACAGCTAAGGCGTTTCCGCGAGTTCTTCTAATTTCTGCCAAGAGAAAATTGTTATGGGCTTAAGGTACCTATGTTTTACCAGTCCCACCAGGTGCATCAAAAAAGTAAAACTTTCCTTCGTTTGAATGTATATTCGAAATCTTTTTTCATCTGTTAGTGAATTCTCCTTTATACGGCACTCACATCGTAGCTAGTTCATTTCATTGATATAGGTATGCTCTGAATTCATTTCTTAACACTTCTGACCTACTCGGTTTTGGTAAGCCATATGTTTCTAAACCACATCCTCCAAGAGCATCCGCTTTCTATTTCCAGTAGACAAATATTCATAATCTCATCCATAAAATTGTCTATACCACTCTTTACCTGTCTCTCCATCTGTATTTTAAAATCTTTCATAAGGTGTTCTTTGAACTCGTCGCACACAGACTGACTGGAAAACCAACATTACAGTGAAAAACTCTCTCATCATAAATGAAGATTGACACAGGGCTGCCTGTTCTATATGCTGTACGCCAATTTTGATCATCCTCAAGTAGGTAACCTTAAAGCCTTGTAAGCTGATTTGAAATTCGGATGTGGGTACCACACCGTTGACAATTTTAATGCTTCAAATGAAAATGGACCCCGGACTACATGTATAATCAAACGAAGTTGATAGCACTCTATTATTTGGGTGTACAGTTTATAGGTACTCTGCTTACTGCTTTTTTTAATTCCTGGCCACCCGTCTATCCTCTTTTCTTCCTTTCAAACCGATTACTTATAGGTGTATGTGGGTACCTACTTCGCAACAAAGGAGGGTTTTTGCGAAGTCATCCATCTGACATATTTCAAAAAAAGGCGTAACTTAATGAAAGAATCGAAATCATTAAAACAATCATATTTAATAAATAATTCGTGCTAATTTATGACTTATGTTGCATATTTTTCGATTTCCAGATCTTCAGGCCTTTATGGGCCAAGGAGCTCATGTACCTACTAATCTTTTGTTGTAGTCAGACACTATCATTTGCAAATTGCTGTTGCGGAATCGTTGCGTGCAGAGCTGCCAATATCTTATATCGTAAGTAGTCTGGTCCTGCTCCTGCTGCCTCAGTGTGGCTATAATAAAAAAATGTTCTAAACAATAGCGTTATCGAACTTGTCATAGAAAGCAATAAAACAATTTTGTCATTTTTAATTTTTATTATTAATTATGTACTTATACATATAGTAGTTTGTATAACTTCAAGAATTCTAGAAGAAAACATGTAGTTAAGTATATAGTAAGTATTTATTACAGATTTTCAATTAATAAAGCGATGTTTATTGAAAGTTTATTCTTCATACAAATAATGTCCTCAGGAGTAAATTGTTGGTATGATTTTAGTCATGCTATCGTTGCAATCCCTAAGAATGCATACAACCTATCAGGGATTTTGGTGTGTTTGGATAATCATAACACTAAAAAAAAGTTCAGAGAAGTGATGATTTTCAGGCTTGCATAGCAGAGTCATTAATATTCACAGTTTTGAGTCAAGGGAGAGTATGTACATAACTACATCGTAACGTCTAGGTAATTGTAGGGCACTGTCGCTAAACTGCGATCGATATTGTCGATAAATCGATCGACCAAAGGATGTCAGTGACGCGTGTGGCATCTTTGGCTAATCGATCCTCGAGCATAAACATATTTCGCCGGGACGTCATTCAAATTGTTGTCATACTTAATGGAGGTATTTTTACCTGTCGTGTGTAAAAGTAGCGTTTGAAAAGATAAAAGCAACGAACAAACAGACCGAACGAACGACTAAGACAACCAATATGACGTCATATTGACCAAATTGAATACAACACGATGGATACTGGAATGACAGCTCATTTCACTGTCATCAGGTGAGATGTCTACAAAATCGACCGGCATACTTTCGAACAACCAAACTCTCGAACGGACCCACAGCCTACCACCAAGTACTGCCTAAGATCGACTTGACATTATACGGTTACGTCCGTTGTAAACGACATAATAACAACAAATTTTTGTTTTGAAACTGATCAGTTTTCTGTTTTCCGATAAAAAGCCGTCGGCTTGCATGAATCAAAAACCCACCGCAGAAAAAAAAAACATGTAGCAGAGACACGTTACTTTGAATATCGTAGCGTCAACTTTTCCGTGTCATCGAGAAATTCGGTTGGGAAAATTATATACCTCAGTTATTAACACAAGAATTCATAAAAAAAGTAATTTTACATGTATTCGTATAGTTATATTTACGTGGCCGGGTAGTAACACATATAAATTTTGGCCATCGATTTATTATATTTTATATAATTAATAAAGTCACCAATGAACAACATCGAGTTGTTTACAAAACATAATACTGCCTTAAAAGGGTACAATACATGTCAAGTTCAGAAGGGCGACATTCATTAGAATCGCCCCACCACAGGTGAAGACGTAGCTAGTGAATATGCCTTACAATCACATAGGTATATCATGGACGAGCAGTCCGCAGGCTTGCTACCACCATTGGGGAACCAGCACCGAGGGCATATTGAAAAATACATTTTGAAGACATAGTAATTAGTACTTAGAAACAATATACATAGTGGCAAGACACAGATGGAGAACGGAAAATACTGAATGCACGAGACGCGTTGAGAACACGCCACTCAATCAACACCTAAACCAAAAATTATTTAAAAATAAATCGCTCATTAAATCGTTACGAAATAACTTTCCCCAATAGAGGTACAATTATTTAACTAAAGGTACTTTTAATAACAATAATTTTAAATATTCGTCAACTTATTATCTAGTGTGTAGATGTATTTACAGTTTCAATATTGGAAATAATAAACTAAAATGGAATAACTTTTAAAATAAAGTTTGAAAATCTTGCGCGGGCGTTTCGTGATGATTAGTGAAACGATTAAAATGTGAATTATTTGGCCCTTTAGGCTATTATTCAATGTTTAGTTAAGAACCGATGGTGTGGAGCAGCGAGACAGTGCCACACTTCACGAGTGCCGCCCGCGCACTTCACTACAAAACGAACATAGTTAGCAGACCAATACTAGCTAATATAAAATAAAACCGTCCCTAACCTTTTTCAATAAAATTTGTTCCATCGTGAGCTGCCTCAACGAGCACTAAGAACACAGGGATCGGTTTGGTATAAAAAATATACAAAAAAAAAAACTGCTGAGAAATGCAGAAACATATGTCTCGCGGTGTATGATAATTTCGTTCAAAGGCAAACTTCCAAAAAAATCCTGTGAGTGAAAAAAATAAATAATTTATAAAAATAGAACTTTTTTTTTAAAAATTACTTCTCAATCAATAGACTGGAAAGGTCCGCAAATATCGAATTAGTAATTTATTCGGACGGCTGGTAAAGTATTCACGGACTTTCTTAACTGAATTGTAACCTTTTGGCACGAAATCGAATGTCTTCACCAACAGTGCACTCATCCTGCTATTGCCTCCTAGACCGCGACGTACAAACCCGAGACAAGTATATTATTACCTAATCTCTTCCTTCTCCTCACAATGCTCTTTCTTATCCTCCTTTTTTGCCCTGAAATTATTAATAAATTAATTGCAACATGCTGACTTCAAACCCCAATCTAAAACTAATGTTATTCGAGGTGCACCGCGCTTGCAACTCTCTTTTTTAATGTGTGTTTTGATTTTATTAATTTTAGCACCTTTATTTATTCCAACGTAAGGCCTCGAGAGCGGTCTCTCCTAGACAATCGTGGCAAAATTTTAAACTAAAAAAAGTTACAGTTATTTCAAGTGAAGTTATACGACTTTAGTGTTTAATATCGCGGTATTGAGGCATCACGCAGTCTTCTACTAGGTGTGAACCGAAGATAAACGCGCGTCCTTTCAGGACCTCCGATGTGCTCGGTATATTTCCGATCCATAGCTCGTTGGCAGACTATAAATTACTTTTGACGATTGGTGAAAGACTATGGCCGAGTTTCTCACCTCCAATTGCTGTGATTGGTTGAATGAATTTTAAAAAACCAATCACAGCAGATAATGCGTGCTTGACAATTTGTCACATTAATTCTGCGATTATTTAGAGGTGAGAAACTCTGCCTATGTTTGCACTCTGTAGACGATGTTGGGAAGAATGCACATGTTCATGAGCTTTGTTTTAGTGAATAAGAAAGAGGTCCCTTCAATAAGAGCTTTATCAACGTCCAGAATGTTAAAACTAATTCATTCGTCCCGAATACTAGAAATAATTCATAATTCTAAATATTACTCAGGTAAACTATAAAGAATGCATGTCGGATTGCAAACGAAAAATGATAAAGAAATGCATTGAAAAATAGACTTAAAATTAAGCTGAGCATAACATGTAATCTTTTTCGTTCCTCCCGCGTGCTATACCTACTGGCCGACAATTTACAAAATCGTCGCTCAGCAAACAACACCGCCCCAGTCGAACGTTTGATTGAGTTTGTTCGCTTACTGTAAAGTTAGCCACAATGACTTGAGCGCTGTTGTTGGCTAACAACGACACAATACAAAAATACCTCATCGCTAACGCGATCTAATCCATAATCCCTAAAACTCTCTAAATTGAGAATAAGCTCATTAATTTGTAAAGATAAAAAACTGATTTTAAATAAAAAAGGGGCCATATAACAAAAAGTGCGTAAGTTCTAACACGTGATATTAATAAATTGACTTTCATTTTCAAATAAAATACACTTAGGATTTAATATATTTTTTTTTGCGTTTTTTTCTTATTTTTTAACACTTATCTAAGTTGTGTGTAGTACTCCGACTGTACGTTGTTGGGTACAGTCAACAGAATGATTCGTGCACATGTGGCTTTAACGCCACTTTTCTAAACTAAGTACCGTCATTTGGGGTTTATTGCAACTATTTTTGTAGCTATCAATATTTCCGGGTACACATAGTTTAAATATTAAAAAAAAAATATTCAGCCCAACATATTTTGCAATAAACCGCAGATTACTGGCATGAGAAAGATGTAGCTTAGTTACGTCTTAACATTGAAGTAGGAACAGCCGGGCGAGCACGGCCTATGGGATAGGCTTGAGTCACGCATTTTATCAGGGCTTCGAAATTGTGATAAAAATGAGTGACTCAGGCCTGTCACAGTAGGCCGTGCTCGCCCGGCAGTACAGCCAACCTCGCGACATATTCCTGATACGATTGTAAAAAGGTTGACAACATTACAACTTTCAGACTTTTGTTCGAAGTTGGTTGTATCTACAATTCTTATTATGAAGTGATTTACTGCTTTTGGTGCAAAGGGTGATCCGAAATTTGTCGGCAGTTGCGAAGACAATCGTCGAAAGTACCGATATTGTTAAGGAGTTCTTGTTCATGATCGACAGAATCGAGAGATAAGTTTTTAGGTTTGTTTCAATCGTCCGAAATGAAAATTCAAATCGATCAGATATTATAAGTACAGATGATTAATCCACCATTCGGTGGAAGTGTGATGTTCTTCTACTGTAGCAAGAACTCATTAAGTTGTTAGTATGTACATATTCGACTAATCGCCTAAAGTTTACACGACAAGTGGTACCAAAAAGCAGTCTTATTCAAGTTCCGAAAAGCCCAACTTTCATGTTTTCACACCGTTATTAGTACCGGATCCCCGTTGTTTATTTTTTTTTTGATTATGTCAAAACTTTGAGCGAACGTGTGGTAAGGAATCGACAGAAAAAAAAACATTGTGATTTGGGCCAAATCAGTGGCTATTATTATTGATCATATTTTCGAAGCGGGAGGCCTCCCATTTGTAGGAAAATGCAATAAAATTGCAAGTGAAGAAAATACAGTCAAGACCTTACACAAACTCGCGTCAAATGGTACAGAGAATGATTGAACAGTGAGCGAGGATTCGGTTAGTGATCAACGTGGAAGTGGAGCGAATCGGGGGGTGTATTAATGTTTGACGTATGAGTAGATAATGATGCCGGCTAGTATGAAGCCGAAGGTGATAGTTAATGGTTTGTAGAGCGACCTCTTGAAGCTGTGCCAGCGCTCCGCCTCGCGTGCCTTGCGCTTCATGTTGGACACGCGGTCCGCCAGCTCGCGCGTACGCCGCCGCCGCAGCTCCGTGCCCTCGCCGACAACACTGCGCATATAAACACACATTTACAACAAACAATCGAACAACACAAAAAAACATTCATAGACAACATCTAAAATTAAAAAAAAAACATGAAAGGAATGTGTAGATAGAATATAAAAATAGAACAGTAAACTGTAGTGAAATGTGCTTTTTTTTTGTTATCTACGTGTCTGTATTTCTCAATGACCTGTCACAACTCCAGAGCCTGTATTTTGTCACCATCAATTATTTTTTTGCATTTGGTCCTTTTATCGTGCACGTCTTTCCGCTTCTTTCTTATATCAGTATATGAACATTTTCAAAATTATTGTAGTACCCAATTATAGTTACTATTTATCGATTTCAAATGTCCTTGGAGGTCTAGCACATTCTTCTCCAGAGAGATCAATGTTTTTTTAAACTTGTGCTACGGACCCCCCTTGATTTAAAATGGTTTTAGTGCACACAGCCGAACTTTTCTCAAGATCTAGTTATTTTTTTATTATTCGCTTTTTTTTTCTATAAAGAGAAACCACTGCATTCCTCTGATTCCTCACAAATAATAGTTGAGTACATCAATTACAAGAAGAGAAGATAACCTTCACATACCTCATGCATTTGTCGAGGTTGAAGATTGCTAACTACTCAGTTTTATAAAGGGAAAGTGAGATACGAGATCCTACAGAGTGACCTAAATTATTGGCAATACTCTTTTAGAAGGTAAGAATACACACATACTTTACTATGAGACCAACTCAGAAATAGAAAAATAAAATAGCAATTCAGAACATAACAAAATGTAGGGAGTCTCTGCTAAAAGCTTTTATTTAGTTTCATCTGTCCCGGTGGCTGTAATCAAATCTTGCAAGTAAAATTTGACCCACTTTCAGGTGTTCAATTGAGCTGGAAGGAGATGTTCCAGAAATGTATGGAGCCTGGGCTAGTACTATGTACACTATAATATGTAAATATCGCTACATAAAATAGTAACCGTTTTTTATTGTTAATTTTGTTTCAATGTACATTCAACTTAACTTGGTCAATGAGAGCAACACAACATAAAATTAAACATGATGGATCAGATCAGCAGTATGCGCAAAAATTCATTTTGACAATGAATTTAAAAAAAATTGATTGACGTGTATCGTACCTAATAACAGCGATAAAAAAAAAACATCGGAACCGGGGTGTACAGAGAAGTAATCGCTCGCAGTCAGGTCGCAAAAGAAAAACAATTATTAAAAACTCCGAAACACATTCCAATTCAAGCTTATAGCAAAAAACTCACTTTTTAAAATGGTTAAAGTCGTCAAACGTCAACTCAAACTCAACTGCCCTGGATGCCCTAAAAATACTTAATAAATTAAATTTAATTTATTTTAATGATATATCCCAATTTTTCTTATTAATCTATGTAGTGTAAATAGTGGTAGCCCAAAACCAAACATCTCCTTTTGCACATGACAATGCAAAAAAAGCGTTTTTCAAAAAAAAAATACAATTTATAAGCTTGTTTCGTATTTCATTAATAAGTAATTTCTCCCTCTGAATGATTGCTAATGAATGAAAGGTCACTCTGTATGACGTGTAATATATATTCTATAGTTAGAACACTAGTCGGCGGAGTGTGTGACATACTGACCATGCACTGGTATCACAACGGACAGACAGAGTGAGGGACAGAAACATCTAAAAAGCCATTGAAATACCATAGTATATTAAAGATTACCAGATATTTCACAACAATAAATACAACTAGGACTGAAATAAATAAATATTGTTAGTATAAGTAATTTAATAAATAATGTTAGTTTCTGCGATGTATATAACAGACGCCATGTATTCAAATAATACTACAGTCCTATGGAAACCAAGAACATCTGCACAACAAAAGTATTCATATTTAATTATTAGCCCTCATTTATCGATATTATCTAAATAATCTTAACAAGTCAGCTTGTTTATACGCGAACCATCAGATTGATAAGAAATATTTGACATTGATAATACTAATCTGCCGAGCCGCTTCCTAACTATGCTGTGGTCGGCCAGTAAATTACGTAGTTCCAGTGTTATATTTTACATGGAACGACATTTAAAAATAGCCTATCTGTCTTCACAACCCTGTCTCTGGGTAACATGGATACCCAGGATGGGTTTTTTGAGTTACCGCGGCCCTGGCGCAAGCAACTGAAGGAACACGGGTGGGTTTTAGTCAGGAAAAGTCTGACACGCCCTCCCGCTTCACCCAGAGCGGGAGAAGTCATTGGATGATTCACACCAAAAAAAAAAAAAAAAAAAGGATGGGTTTTTTGCCTCTACAACGGGACTCTTTTTTTGTTTTTTTTTTTGTTGCACGGATGTTCATGGTAACTTGAATGTGTAGCACTATGTGGCCGCACGACGATGCTGACTGTACAATAAATAATATTTCTAGTTTTTAATTATTTTATAAGTATTTTATCTACAAATATTTAAGTTTCCTACTAGAAGGTTTCTAGTTTCTATAATATTATGGCACATTTAATTATTTTATAAGTACTTAGTTAAATAATGTATGAGTATATAATTATATTATGCGAACTATATATCCTACTATCATCAGGTACTTCGTTAACGATCCGTTGCCTCAATATAAGTTAAGAAAATACTCCCGCGGCTCTGCCTGCGTGGAATCCTACTACATTCCCAATATCTTTATAAAATATAGCCAATATTTTATTCTGATGTATAAGCTCTATTACTATAAGTCTCATCAAAATCCAAAATCCGTTCAGAACTCCGTGAAAGCATAACAAACATCTATCCTCACAAACTTTAACATTTATAATACTCATATAAATCACCACCTGCCTAACCTTTTCCCAAATGTGGTTGGGGGTCGGCTTCCAGTCTTATCGGATTCAGCTGAGTACCAGTGTTTTACATGGAGCGACTGCGTATCTGACCTCCACAACCCAGTAACTGGACAACACCATACCCCTTGGCAAGACTGGTTGACTATATACATATAAATCATATATATATATATATATATATTATTCTAACATTTTAATATTAGTAGGATATTAAAACCCGTAAATTTTCCCTAGACTACTTCTTTTGAAGGTGCAATATAATAATAATAACCGAATATATAATTTAAACTGTGCTTGAACTACACAAGCGTATTATTTACAGAACAGTTAATCGACTACCTTAATCTTGAGGATGCCAGGTTTTCAGTGCTTTGGGTTCTGGTAGACACAGGTCTGGATATCATCATCTACGCCTGTGTCTACCGTTCGCACAGCGGAGATCAGGCGACAATCAGGTTCACAAGAGTACCTCAGTGAGGCGGCTGATGCGGCACGGCAACGGTACACTTCCGCCCAATTAGTGTTACTGGGGGACTTTAATTCCCACCACCAGCTCTTCGAATACTAGTGCACTGATCATGCTGGACGAGATTCGCGAAAGCTTGCGCTAGCGCTAAATCTCACCCATCTTGTCCAGACGGCAACGAGGGTGCCGGATGTTGATTCGCACACAGCCAATTGCTTGGACCTTTTTCTGACAACAGATTCAGATGGGATGCGATCTTTCTTCACATGCTATCCTTGGCAGCCCACTTGCTTCTCTTCGAACGATCCATCGTCATGCGCTGACGCCGTGAGGATATGTTGCGTCAGGGGATGGAGTACTATATTCCATTTTCTCACGTAATAATTTCTAACATCGACCAACCATAATTTGGTGCAGAGTGTAACCGCGGCGACGCGGTTGAACACCACCAACACGCACAGACGCTCGAATGCGCAAGGCAAATGACGTGAGTCAGAAGAAGAGAGCCTTAAACACGGCTGCCAAGTCCCGCAAAAAGGTGATGCGAATAGCACGGTTTGACCAAATTAGCAGAATCGGGTACAAACTTGCTTTATACCCAGCAGGTAGCAAAGCGTTTTGGTCCCTGGCTAAGTCGGTTGAATCAAAGTTCTGTCGTCCCTCACTACCATCACTGCCGAAACCCGACGAGCACAGGTGAGGCTTCCGAGAGACACGGGGCAGTGCTAGCCATCTCCTGATATCGAGGGAGATGGCGATAAACGCATTAGAAAGCTTCCTTCCTTCGGTCTGCCTAGTGGTCTGTGTGATTGGACTGCATACATTAAACGCTGGAGTGCCTCAGGGGTCGGCACTTTCGGCAACATTGTTCTTGCTGCACATTAATGATCTGCTAAAACCCGGAACCTTTGAGTATGCAGACGACAGCTCTGTTACTGAGAGATACGTGTCCGGCGCACGGGCTACTGGGCTGCAGATAGGGTCTCTCCGGGAGGCCATGGTTGAGCGCTTGAACCTGTCCTTGAAGGCTGTCTCCGAATGGGGCGAAGCTAATCTGATCAGTTTCAATGCTGCTAAGACCCAGGCATGCCGTTTTGCCGTAAAAAAAGACAATTCCACCCGGCTTCATCTTTCCGTGTTGTAACCGTTAACGGACCATCTCGAACTTCTTGTTGTTCCGTGGACAGAGAACCTCAGTTTCAGTCCATTCATTGAGGCAAAGGCTCAGCTGGCTGCAAAAAAGTTGGGGATCCTTGCAAAGGTGAGAAGGCACCTCACGCCAGAACAGCTGCTGAACTTGTATAGAGCGCAGGTTCGGTCATGCATGGATAACTGCAGCCTAATTGCATTAGTGAATTCAGCAGCCCAAAGCGTATATCTCCATGAAAGAGTATGACAAATGCCCTTTAGATAATTAGGTATTGCCAAAAAATATTGCACTCTTTCGAAAAGAGTATCTTCACCAATGAAAGCGTCCAATATTTTTTGGCAATATCTAATTATTTTAAAAGAATTTGTCATACTCTTTCATGGGGTCATACTCTTTGCCCTGCCGAATTTACTTACGTAATTAGGCTGCTGCTCACCTCTGGGATGGATCTACAGGCTTGATGCACTTGAGTCGATTGACAAAGCCAAGGCCAAGAGGCTTTTTGGCAACGATGCACTGGTCGCGTCAAAGCTCCAGAGCCTCGAACATCGACGCCGAGTTGCCAGCCTGTCAGTTTTTCCGGTTAAATTTCGGGGAGCGTGCGATGGAACTGCACAATTTGATTCCGCCAAGCTCTTTCCATCATCGGACTACAAAACGTACGCCAATGCGCCATTGGTACATCCCACACATACGCACAAAGCGTTTTGCGAATTATTTTATTGTGCGCACAGCTAAGGTGAGGCATTCCCAGCCGGAATCTTTGTTTCCTAATAGCTACAACCTAGGTGACTAGAAGTCAAGACTGAATAGGTTACTTCTAGGCAAGCGTTCACAGTTCACAGTAGACCACATCATCGCGTACCAGCAGGCGAGATAGTAGTCAAACTAACTCGAGCACATCGTTAAATAAAAAAATAAATTAAAGAAAGACTAGAACCGTTCATCGAAGTGACTATTATTTGTTGACTACCTAAACCTACTTAATAACGACCAATTTATCACTCATATGAAATGAGCACCTTAAAGCAATTTCTTCTAAAAAACCTCTAAAACACTGTTCTATTAACCTGAAGTCCCAAAATACTAAAAAATCTGAAATCTCGTAAACCCACATTATATTAAAAATACTATATAATCTCTTCAATCGACTAGACCTGTTTACAGACGTGACTTTTATTTTGCTACTACCTAAATCTATTCTACTAACAATTTATTATAAGACACTATACTATAACTCTTAAAACCCCAAAAACCTACACTATAAATCTAAAAACCCCAAGAACCTACACCATAAATCTGCAAACCTACACTTCTTTATTCACATTATCAAGTGGTGGATGAAGAGGTTCACAATAGAGTCCTCGATTCCTCATGTTTTGTATGCAAGCGCTCCTCACAGCCCTATGAAACATATCAGACACAAACCTGTCGGCCATGGACGAGGCGGGCTCGTCGTCTTCGTCGTCAGCTGATGATGCCGAAAGCGAATCGTCTCGCGAGACAGGAGTCGGCGGACTTTCGTCGGAACTAGAGTCTTGCGGTGCTGACAAATTCAAGTTGCCTGTGGAAATACATGTGAGATATATTAGCTCCACTGTTCTAAGGAAAAAGTATCTAAGGTCATAGTACATAGGATATGTTGTGATTAAGCCAGGTTTCTGAAAGCCTTTTGGCATGAGTGGCGGTAAGCTGTTTCAGCGTCCGCGGAGCATAGGCAAGGTGACAAGAAAAGGCATCAGTCCCCAAGGATTGTTATGTCACTGTAAATTCATTTTGCCGAGTTATTTTGCATCCAACAGCTCCAATAATTAAGACGTCATATAAGTCTATAAAATTTTTTTTCTTCGAATTTTCTATTTTTTTGCTTTTGTATATATATATATATATTTTTTTTTAAAGTTGCCCCACACTTGGAATTTCTTCCTGTATCGTGGGTGCGTTTACAAACATATAAACTCACATACACAACACCCAGAGCCGGAACAACTATCTGTAGGTCGTACAAATATTTTTTCCGTGCGGGAATCGAACCCGCGACACGCAGCGCAGCAGTCAATCGCTCAACCACTGCGCCAACCGTGCGCCCAATTTTTTTTTAAGATTTTCGATTTTTATGTGTTTTCTTTTTTTCTCATAGTATATTATGGGCCTTTCAGAAACCAGTTGCATGTATGTAAAAAACAAACGAAAAACTACTCGTCCAGCCAGTAATTTTATATTTGACAGCTCAAAAGCTAATCATTTAGTAATGAACTAATGCGGTACCGATTCGATTTTTTTTAACAATCGACTTTATCCATGAATACATTTTAATCGATTTAACACATTGGTATTCTATTTTAAATGTATTATTTGAAATCAAATCAAATTACAGGTGGTAAATATTAATAACAGGAACAATGTATACGCAGATATTGTCTGATTGGGATCGTGATGTTGCGCTTGACAATTAGTACACTCGATAATTAATAATAATAATGATAATGAGGATTTAAATCCTCAGTAACATTACAACTACATTAGTAGTTTACTTAAGTAATGATTGCAGTTTATATGGAGAAGAATCCAACGATTCATCATAATAAAATCGTAAATATTTTATTTACTATTTTTAAGGTATAATCCATTTTCTTTTTCAAAATTTAACCTTCTGATCTTTAAACAGCGATATATTTACTCCTACGTAAATTCGATTTAACAGTTAATTTTAATGTATCGGAATAACGAAGCGAATAAGCACGTCGCTGCACTACCGTAAGAGTCCATGAAGTATTGTATTTTATTGTCAATGGTTGCCTGTTAATAATTATGAAACTTCATAAGCGTGCATCTGTCAAATGTAAAATAACATGCTGGATGGAGAGTGGTACATCAAAACTTTTGGAGCCCCCATCATCATCGACAGCTTAAACTATAGTAATTTTTTTTATAATACAGCTGGTGAACTGAAAGAAATTCACTGGGATCAAAAGAAATACATCTTCAAGCGGTGGACGAGACATTAATTGCAAGTCAAGTTTAAACTTATAATCATTTAATCTCAACCACATATCCAACACAAGTTCCTATGACCTTGAGATCAACATGTAAAACATCGATATACTAAAACACGAACAACGCACATTGATATGAAGATAGTTTTACTCGCGGACGCTCAAACGCGTTGTGTATAAGTTATAAAAACCGCGAAGCTGTAAAGCTAAGTTCATTCCAATACAATGTATATGTATATAGAAAAGCTCGCATTCCTTCTCTAAAAAGAGTTCAGTCTCTCATCATGAACTAGATAGACATAGCTGTACATAATTGATACATGCAATATATTACTGCCTATAGGTATGTTTGGTGTACCGGTGTGTTCTCTGTAAACAAAATGCAAGTACAGCTTGGGCAGAAAGAGTAGAAATAAAACAAATATGAGCTAATTTTTTCTACACCTGGCAACTCGAAAGAAATGTCAAACGTAAATTAAACTACCAAAACAAAAAAGTGTATTGTGAAATAATGTGATTTTTGGTAGATATTAAACGTCTGTGAATTCTTGATGAAGAAGAGCAAGAATGTAAAAAGTGGTGCCAATGAAGTTATTTAAAATGTTTTTAAGAGGTGTTTGGCGGCATATCATGCCGGAAAACTTCTAACAGAATTGGATAACCTCTACAAACGAGTTGCTGATATTACAGGTATTTATTCACTCTAATTTTATATAAATACATAGTTCATGATCTATGTTACAGATAAAGTCGGTTAGTTGGGTCTTCAAAAAATACCACATCATCGCCGTTTTTTACGGATTTAATATAATTTTTGAGGTTATGTTTACATAGGGAAAGTACTTTCACAATGACTTTTTATAGAGCGACTGCATTTTTTGATCGTCACGCACGTCATTTTATTTTTATTACAGGAAAATCAGAAAGCACTGTTCGAGGCAAAATAAACGAAGGCAAATTTACAACACCCGCCAAGCATAGAGTCAGGTGTAGAGTACTTAGATAGTGATTAGAAAATATATTGTTACTAAAATAAAGATGCTTTCACTCTCCTAGGCTTTTTATTTACCAGTATGAAAAATTTAGAAATTTAGCATCTGATTTAAAGAATTTCCCCTTTCCGATTTCTCTTTAAAAATACTTCAAGTATCAAAATCATTTATGTTATAGTATAAATGATGCCATATAAACGATAGTGGCGACCTCAATTTTTTTCTACTCCTTATGGCCAAGCTGTACCACATAATTATGTCATGGTCTTCCGCTGTTTCGCCTCCTCTCGTTGTTCGTGCTTTAATCAAATGAAACGACTCAACGACGACCAGCTAAATACTCTTCTAAAATGTTGTTGTTTGTAAAATGTAAATAGTATAATATGATGGTGTATAATAAATATATTAATCTACTAGCTGACCCGGCAAACTTTGTTTTGCCATAAAAAGACCAAACATTTATCTACCCTACCCTACAATACCCTACCCGACCCTACACTAGCCTACCCTACCCTACCTATAAACCTCACGGAGCCCGAGACCTTTCCAACGAATGCAAAACCGTGGAAATCGGTTCGTGCGTTCTGGAGTTATAGCGTCAGGAAGAAACACGACTTATTTTTATATAGTAGATAAAACCTAATCCTAATCGTAATGTGTTGCAGTTGAATCACTGGTAAATCATTTATATCTATCAGTCACTGGTATAAGAGCACAGTATTTCGCAAAGACAGCTACTACCATGAAAACAAAACGAATTCCCTCATGGGGAGGATTTCTTCGCTCTGTCCTGAGGACAGTTGAAGGAGGAAGACGGGTGCGAATCAACGGGGTGGTAAAGCAAATCAACGTTGAAAACAAAAAAAACAGGTTGGTTCACTTCAGGGTGCGGAAGCGAGATCGTAGAAGCTTCCAGAACGTACCTAGAGACTCGCTGGTAGGGATGGCAGGCAGAGGACGAGCGGGGGCGCGGGTGAGGCTCTCCGCGCGGGGAGGGGGCGGCGGGGGCGCCTCGTCGTCTCCAACCATCACGTAAATGCTTTCTTCTAGCTCTTCTTCGTCTTTCTGCAACAGAAATAGAATACTTGTCAATTCACATGTAAAATACTACTTAGGATATTATATTGATTGACGCTGAAGAAGTAATTTACCTTTTGTTAGTTTAAGATAAGAAACATATGTTAGTTTAAGATAAGATAGATAAGTGTATTAACTGGCGACAATAAAGTTTTTTTTTTTTTTTTTTTTTATTTCATTGGTTACGAAACTAAATACTAAGGTTGACAAATCAACATAAAGCTAAGCTGTTTCTAGCTAGTTCACTTAGATTTTAACGAGAAATGCAAAAAATATGCTTGTGTATTATATTTCGCTAGCGTCATATTCAGGCAAAAATATGCTGGTTCGCACACCATAACTCGCGCAGCTTTAAGAGATTTGTAGAGAAACAGCTGTATAAAAATAGTTTAGCCAAGCACAGCACAGCGCAGCATAACTTGATATTGATTAGTGGCCATACTCGGCAAATTTGTTTTTTAATATTTTTTGTCTCACAGTTAAATCAAAAGATTCACCTACTGCTTAACCGGGCTTGCCTGTGAAGACTAAACCAGAGCTTCTAGCCAAGCACTATACTAAAAACTAATTTATAGTTTAGCGCAGTTCCTATTGGAACCGAAACACCAGAACGTGAACGGCACACAAAAGCCGTGAAAATGGTGTGGTTAACGAAATTGAGTTTCAAAGAGCCTCGACTGGACATGTTACTCACCCGGACCAGGGTCAATAATTTCACTTTATATATAGTTCAACTCATCTGTGCGCGCGGCATGTCGCGGCAGTCGTCGTCCGAGTAAACAACCACCCACGCACGCTCACCCACACATAGCGCCGCGCGTGAAGATGAGTTGAACTATCTATAGATCTCCACAGCATATGTTATGCTGAACATATTTATCCTCAAAGCTTCCACTTCAGAGGCTCTAGACAAGTGACATTCTATCATCGTATTACTTCGCCATAGCGATTGAAAAAAATAAATATATGTATGAGAACGCCCAGCGCTATCGAAAAGTCACGTGATCCAGCCCTATCGATTGCCGTTTTGACCATCGCTATCGATGGTAGAATAACACTTTATATAGACTCAATCAACATTCTAGATGTCTGGCCACAATCGCGAGTACCTGCGACCGACGAGGGTGCACTTACTGGTGTCATCTGCAAGTGCTTTATTACTATAACTCCCTCGACATGGAAGAAATCTATTCGTAGCAGGACGTGGTGTTCCTTCCCTTAAGTGGGTAAGTTCCGCATTTCCACCACAGGACAGCACAAAGTGAAGTGCCACTAACATGGACTAAGGTTCCTCTAGTCGACGGCAAGAACTATTTTGTGCGCGAGGTTAAAATGCATGCTATTTCATCCGACAACACGTGCGAAGGAGATAGATGCTGTGATGAGCAGTAAGAGGCTAGTTCGCGTACGAATAATCACTTTTCCAAATTTGTATCAAAATGGATGATGATTTAGGACGAAAACGAGCGCGCGAAATTTTATAAACAGACCTCTGGGACTCTAGATATCATGGCAAAACTACTAAATGTATATTTTCAAAGTAAAATTATTTGCATTGTTGAATTACTAATCTATCCCTGTATGGAAGCCGTTATGTAATTTTACATCTCTCCTGTTCGGTAAGTAGGTTCTTATTACCTCCAAATGGGGCTTGTAGGTGACTAATTAGCGCTCTAGGGTAATAATGTAGCAAATGTAGAAAAGCCCTAGGGCGCTACTATAAAAAAAAACACTTCTGTCTTTCAAAAAGTTCGCGTAGGTACATCTAACCATCATACTGGCAATAGACATCATGCATTCAGCCTAATGACCAAAGAGGTCGCTTTGCTATTCAGCATTGTCTTCGTGTGAGTATAATAGTCATCAATTTTAAATATCGAACAGCGAAGCTCAATTTCGTTCTTGAAAAAAAAATTTTTTTTTTATGTTTTATTCTTGTAATGCCGGTTTTTTTCTACTTACCTCACAATCGAGATGTAAAGCAGAATAGTTAGCTCGGGTGTAAGCACCAATTGCACCCTTGAACTATAGTCGCCCTCGCTGCGCTCGTGCGCAATAAATAAATATCTCGGGCTGCAATTGATGCCTTACAGCCCTTGGCTACTAATCTACTATTCCTTCTTTTTATGGTATTTATTTCCGACAAAAGATGCGTTAAAATTAGAGTTGAAATATGGAACTTTCGACGGACATAACAAAATAATAATAAATGTTTTTTTTAAACAAAATAATTTTGGTTTAAAAAAAAACAAAATTATTTTTTGTTTCCATACATGGCTAGTAATGATGAGACAAATTGATGTCTTTTTTTTAGTTTGAACGTACATCGTCAAACACTGGAGTAATCGCTAGACAACATTTGTATGGAAGAATGATCGACTGTTCCCCTTAAACCTATTGTGCCTTATTACAAAAAGCGGTTTAATTAAAAACCCAGGTTTAAACCTCTATAATGTACGGTGTAAACAAGATTTAAACCTAGGTTTTAGTTAAACCGCTTTTTGTAATAAGGCACAAAATTTATAAACACTACAAACTGAAATATATGTTATTATTATAAAAGACATCGGTAAAAGACTTACGTAGCTAGGATCCAATCGCTTAGTTCCTTCGATGACCGCTTGGTAGCAGAAGCGCAGCTGATCTGGTGTCTGGATCAGTCCCATGCGGTGGCGACGCATCTCCAGCAACGTCTCCTGAATGTTCAGGTTCCCCATTCCCTCCGTCTCGGCCTGGTGGATTGGAAATCCAGTAAGAATCAGCAAGGGAACATCACTTGAGTTGAATCGAGACTGGACGAGGTAGGTGCTTTTCCCGTCCGTATTGAGATTAAATAACACATCTAAAAGGTGATTAATTTTAAACCTGCGTTCAAAATCACAGCGTTAGAATTTGAAACCTTGGAGACCTCTTCTAGTCATGTTTGGTTTGTTTCAGAAAAATCGCACTCTCATTTCCAGAGAGTATCTAAATATGAAAACGCTAGAATTTAACGATCACAAAGTATAGTTTTTTATAAAAACGTCTAATTGTTGTTTTTAAAAGCCAATTTTGATTCGGAAAGATGATAAAACACAATAATGTGCAACAGCTCGGTTTCAGAATGAATTTGAAGTCATAGGAGTTATTGATTGTAAACACTTTCACATCCGAAAAAAGTAATTGCATAATAGTTGGCAAATTTTAAAACACGTCTTTAAACATAGTTCAGAACCGCAGTATTACTTTTAATGTACTAGGCGAAATACCCGTCAACGTATCAGAAAAAAAACACAATTATAAAAAAAAATACTATGATATAAATTTAAAACAATTAAAGTCGCGGTGCACTAACTGCAATAAGAGCTTCGAGAACAGCGGCAGTCGGCTTAGGTTCAGACATCTTGAAGGATCTTCGAATTTATTGAAAATGAAAACTAAACTATTTGAAAAGGGCACAAGTTCCAAGGTAGTAGACGTATTCACCCGACCGCTGTCTACGTGGAAATGCAACGGCATAGGCAGGCGATTTATGTATACATACGTGTGTCCAACGCCATTACATATTTATAACTTTTCTACAGTACAAAGCTGCGCTCGTCGACCTACAATATAGTTATCTACTACCTTCTAGAAGGAATTTACAATTTTAACAACTAACAATTTATTTCTTGAATACAGAAACCCGAACAAAACATATCTTATGGATGGAAAATGCTAGCTTCGCATAAAAACATCGGAAAATAACTTGAGTACCTAAATATGAAACAACAAAATGGTGCTTGAATAAAATATTCGATAGAAATATAAATAGCTGTAATTTTCCACCAGTTGTTCTAGTTCCCGCAACTTACTGGACATGCAAAATAAAATAAACAATCACTTTCGTGCTAATCAAAGCACAGAGTATTAAATAACAACAGTAGCAAAAGTAAAAAAATAACCAGGTTTTGGTTCAGGTAGTGTAAAGTGGAAAGATAGTGGCAATAAGCTAGGAAATGACAGATAGTACCTTAAAAAAGAACCACTAAACATTGATTATCAGTTCCTGAACGAACATTACACTAAGAAAGTCTGTCAACAAGTAAATTACAAAAAAACAACACAAAGGCAGATAGAAAATAGATCATGCTTACTCAAAACCTGTTAAAATCAAATCTAGAACCGAAAAACATCAGTTTTGTCCTGTTACCAGAAATAATACTTACGATGACAAGGCAGCAATCGACAAGGCAGAATGTTCCAGATCTTCCGATGCCCGCACTGCAGTGAATCACTGGTGGGCCGTCAGTGGGATCCAAGACCCCTGACTCACGCACCCTCTTCAGGAACTGGAGGAATGCGGTGGGCGAGCTCGGGACCCCGAAATCGGGCCAGGTGGTGTAGTGGAATTGCATGACATCGCGGCACTCGCCGCTTTCGAGATCGTAGAGTCTGTTGGAGAGGAGAGAATGGCGTTGTAGGACAAATGATAAGTTAAAAAAATGACTGTGAATCTGTCTCGCATACGAATTTAAGCATTATGCTGATGCTGAGAGAGAGATGGCCATTTTGCACAGATGAGAAGCATATTCGCCATACATTCTTTTTAAATCAGTTTTTATTTTATTATGGTATGCGTAGGCGTATAGGCTCTTTTCCTTTCTTTATTTATGGGCAAATACTAGAGTGACAGAAGAGGTGTGTAAACTTAGTAGATTAATTACTGAAACTAATGAAATAAGGACTAGCTTTGAGAACATATACAACGAATCAACGGCACATATTTAATTTAACTTAGAAATATTTTTGTACGTGTGAGCTTCAAAACTGCATCGTGGCTTTGGATCGTTTTGAACACTCTTAAAACGAATACAAGTTATCATATTGTTTTGTTCTTAGACTCTGGCTATTATAACTCTGCAGAACTCTTAATAGGTATCCCCATAAAGTTTTGTATGTGGTATGCTTTCACATCTGTCACTTTTGTGGTACTTGAGCTGTCAGATTGCTTAGGCTGTACATTGTTTTTCACAAATCCAATTAGAAAAATGGTTAAACCTATTAGAAGCAGATTGCTGGCGTTTTTATATCACATGTTTTGTAAATGCCAAGCTGTGCAGGAACAGCACGATGTCATTCTTTGCCAAATATGACAATGTTTAGGTACAAGATATATCGCAACGTTGAGGTATACGTCAAACTAATGATTTTGATATTTTGCCTTTTGATTTTTGCATAATAGATTTTTTAACTAATAACATTATTTCGAATACTCACACGTCTGCTCATGTTGAAACAACTATCAAAATTATTTTCATAGTACAAACGGTGTTACCTTCCCCAAATTTCGGTGTCACACAATTTTTGAATAATGCTTAGTTATAATAGCCAATGTCTAGGCAACTTACATTGGAAGGGGTAATTGTAATAGGGCTCGAGGAAAGTCTAATTCTGTAGCAAGTATTTCGTTTCGTGAAGACTAATCGCAACAAACATTTTCAGTTCTATTAATTTAAATACGTTTAAAATTTAAAGTAGACGTTCTGTGAGTGACATTGAATGCTTCTTGATAGCAGCTATAAATTGGAACTTGAGCTTTGGAAAATGTTTCCTTACGAAGCTATTGAGGCCATGTAAGATTTGCTTTTTGTGTGGTATTGGTATCTAATATCCTAGTGCATTGCTTTGAATCTTGGTCAATCCCTTAATAACATATTTTCGTTTCAAAAAAGTTCTATTTGCTACCATCGCCTCCTTGACTTCACTTTTGTCGTTTTCAGATCACAAAGGAAAAACAACATCTAGGCCAGGCTTTAAGGGTTCGCAGATTTCAGTATCGGCCATACATTTTGGTAAAAGTACATTTTTCGATGCCATTTGAGCTGTTGATTACAATATCGTTTCAGGCTTCTTTAGTGGAAAAATATGTACTATTTTAAATAGAATCAGGGGGGAGAGTATCGTAGGGCAAATCTTTGTTAATATACCCTATATTAACAAAGATTTTCCCTACGATACTCTAACTTGCTCATTGATTGAATCTGTTGTCAATGAAGCAATTAAATGGGCTCGTTCAGTTGGCGCGTTGGTCCCGTTATACGCGACCTTGGTGTCAATTTGTTGGCCGACGCGTCCTACACTGGTAGAGTACTTACAGGATTTACATTTCTTTGATTTTTGTCGTGATATTTTTATGAACACACGTATTTTTTGAGATTTTTTTTATTTGCTAGTGAGCTCACCTTTGTCTGATTCATGGATTAGACGGTACTCGTACTATTGGGAACAGAGAAGTCGGTAAAAAGAAAACAATTGACGTTCCAGAATGTATGTGGGTATGAAAGAGTAATCAAAATATTAAGTTTATATGATACTAGCGGACGCCTCGCGGTTTCACCCGCGTAGTTCCCGTTCCCGTGGGAATACAGGGATAAAAAGTATAGCTGTATGGTGGCTGCTGTTTAGCAATTTTCCTTCTTCTTATGGCATTTATTTTCGCAAAAAGATGCGTTAAAATTAGTGTTGAAATATGGAACTTTCGACGATCATAACTTTCAAATAATTTGTTTTTTTTTCTTTTTTGTTTTCATACAGGGCTAGATAATGATGAGACAAATTGAAATATTTTTTTAAATTTTAATACATTGTCAAACAGTGGAGTTATCGTCTGACTACGTTTGTTTGGAAGAATTATCGACTAGTGGAATCTTAACATTATATGTTAAATTTAATGTAGTTTTTTTATGGTAATTTTAATGAATTATAAATAAATTATCGAACTTTTACTACCTAACTTTCGGAGTTTTAGACTAGCGGCCGGTTTCTGATTTGAGTATTTGAAACTACTTTAATGTCAAAGTTTGACAGGCTTCCAGGCTAAAATAGAGTTTGACAAATAATCAAACTTAAAATTCTTAATTCACAAATCAAAGGTAATATTTTTACGCCTACTCGATTCTATTTAGGTATGCTTGTGACTGTGATAATTACAATTCAGTCTAAAAGCCGCAAATTGCAGTGCACCACAACCCAATTTAATTGTCTGCTACTGGAGATGTATTTAGTTGGAGTTAATTTAGCTTTTTGCACCCGGATTTGGCTAAGCTTTATTTTATCTGGTTTCGGGCATAGTGTTTAAACTGGAACAATTTTCACTGGAATTACTTACGGAGGCCATAATATGAGTTAAAAATGTTTAAATATATGACTTAGGTAGATACTTATGACATCATCATTTCAGCCGAAACACGTCCACTGCTGGACATAAGCCTCCCCCAAGCGTCAGCGCCCAACCTCAACCAGGTCTTCGGTCCACCTAGTAGGAGGCCTTCCAACGCATCGACTTCCGAACTTTATTTACTTATGACATAATTTTATTGTTTAGAATTTGTAATACCTAGCCAATTTAGTAAGCGACCTGGGATGGATCGATGCGATTCGATTCCTATCACACCGATAGGCGATTTTTACAAAGCAAAATTGTAAGTGCGTTGCAATTCAACCGATAGGAAGGTCCCTTACATGTCACACACTGTAACTACCTATGTTTACAAATAAAATAAGAAAATCCGCAGTAAAAGCAAAGGTGCCTGCGCATTGTGATCTCCAGAAATGGAGTCAGCAGTTTAGACTATGCATTGATTGCGAGTGTTAGTCGCGTTTTCATAAAGACAGATATACGTAGCAGAAGCACTTACTTGAATAACCTAGTAGAATAGTAGCAACAATCCTCTTCTTTCTCCAAGACGACCGCCAATTTTACATCACTGAAGGTCATCTTGTGAGTTTCGCCAATGCCTTGTGGCCAGTACCAGTGGCATTTTATCTCATTTTTCTCTATCACTTTGTTAAGCATTAGTATCGCTTTAGTATTTTGTTCCCAGATCATCAACCAAAAGTGGCCCACGGTGAATGCCAAGGGACCTTGCGTTAGTATGTAGCGGCGGTTGGCACGTTCCAGCTGAGGACAAAGAAAAACAAAAATTAAGACCAGTCTACATATAAAGCAGCTGCATCGCTGAAGTACAGCGAGCGGAAGGCTACGTGCCGCTGTACTAATTTTCAGCGCTGAAAGATCTGCACTGAAAGGCACAGAGGTTTGAAAAAGAACATCAGCAGCCTAATTGCGTAAGTGGATTCGGCAAGGCGAAGGGTTATGACCTCATCAATCGACCAATCAAGGGACAGATGTACATGACTTGTTTACATCACCCCCCCCAGATCTCAATGGGATTTCGTAGAATGAGAAAATAAAGTTGAATGACAATTTTATGTTTTGTTGCATAAGTGTGAGCAAAGTTGGTAAGCAAAGCTTTTGTACAGACTCTTTCATTCAGTAGTAGGTTGTTAGCAACTTTAACCTTCGCTACAACCATAAGGAAACTATTTTTTATAACTTTTATAAAGTTAGTTTCTTGTTGAGATTAACTTTTCTGAATCTCTTACGGCGACATCTTGATGACAAAAACATCCTTGTTTAGAGTTTTTTTTAATAGTATATTTTGTATTTAGCCTATTTTTAAATCTTCATAATCATTAGTATATTTTAGGACCACTCTCTTGTTTGTTACAGTTGACTTGACTAACATACTTGTTGCTTGAGCTCGCTTGACGTACCTACTTTTAATAGCTCATGTAAGTACTAAAAAGAGCAAGGTAAGTGAATTGTTCAAAGATAAAGATTTCTTTACACAAGTGTCCTTGTTTCTTTCAGGTTTTTTGTAAAGTGTTTCTTCAAAGTGTAAGTTTTGTTCCGCGTTCCGAAGCATGACTTATGCTCAATTACAACTCGAACTTGATAGTCAGGACTTGCCGTTTTTTAACCCCCGCCGGAAAAAGAGAGGTGTTATAAGTTTGACGTGTGTTGCTGTATATCTGTGTGTCTGTCTGTGGAATCATAGCTCCGAAACGGATGAAACGATTTTGTTTTTTTTTTGTTTGGAAGGTGATTTTGACGAGTGTTTTTAGCTATTTTTGAATGAAATCTGTTCAGCCGTTCAATAGTTATGGGATTTTTACTGTCAAACAGTAAAACGCCCATAACTTTTGAACGGCTCGAATCGGGGTGTTTTCGCAAGATACCGTGTCATAATTACGTGTTTAATAGATTGCCGATCAAAGCGTTTCTACTATGTACTAGATAAATTATGTAGCATGAAATAAAAATGTGTCGGTAGATTTTAAATTTTGAAATTTTACTTGTTGACATTAACGTACTCGACTGAGTCGCAAATGTCTATGAGTTTGGCAGAAGATTGTTAACTTTTGATATATGTTAACTCAAGTCGTCGCGTCGGTACTGATGGCTTTTTCATGATGATCGGGGTGCTATGCTTGAGTCAAGGGTCATTTTTGCAGCTGAGACACCATCATAGGCTTAGCCAGACAAAGTCGTCAAAAACATTACGCTATCATCATCATCATCATCAGCCTTTTTAATGTGCCCACTGCTGGGACACAGGCCTCCTCTCTGGAAGAGGGAATGGGCCGTAATCCACCACGCGGGTCCAATGCGTGTTGGTGGATGTCACATGTATTCGAAATTTTGTTTAAGGACATGCCTGTTTCCTGACGCTATTGTCTCTTATGAAATCATTGATCTTTAAGCAAAGTAAATTATACGTTAAACCTACATTCAAAGTTTGTATGAAGCAAACTTCCGTCTCTCCAATCGAATAAGGTCCACGGAAAGAAACCCTCGATTGATTTTAATAAAAAAATAAGCTGTTATTGTCCTATTTTGCGGCACTTGTAAAAAAACGTACTTTAGGAGTAACAATCAAAATAGGTTTGTTTAAAATATTTCTGAAATAAGAAAATATCGACAAATCGAAAATCGAATAAAGTCTGTCTAAAACCTGTAATGGAAAAAAACAAAAGGAGGCCTTTGCACTGCTCTGTCCCATTGTCCGAAATGTCCCGCTACAGGGCAACTCAGGCTAAAAATAATTAAGAAATAGTTTATATAACGAAGAAAATGTAACTTTTACATGTGACACCTTCCTAACGAACTTATTTACCTACCACAGTCGCGGACTTATAATCGTGACAATCTTAGAAGTCCGACGTTTCTCATTTTACATGCCGCGATAACTTTATACGTGAGAAATTGTAAAATTAAATTCACAATCCTAATTAATTACTATGTTACCCATACTCAACGAGTATCATCCGTAATCATCAAGTTTAATTAATATTAAGTATTTTTATAGCTGTTAAATCCGACTTCTTAGACAACAACATTAGCTGCTTTAAAAACTACGAACACCCTAGAAATATTAAACGTCAACACTAAATTTATCAAGGCTACTGCTGCTGGCTTTAAGAAGAAATGCGGTCGCAGACATCCGACTGAATACCCAAAGTAAAAAGTTTTAATTCGAGGTTTGGATCTCGCCTATTTCCTCCTCCGATATTTGATATATACTGTGCCCCTTTTTTCCGTTTTGATGATACATTATCTTTAGAAGCACTAGAACCCTCAAAAAATGCTCAAAATTGCGCTGTCAACAGAGGCCTGAGTACAAATTTGACGACTATATCTTTTTAATTCAATTTATGGGCTATCTTATAAATTTGTACAATACTGAAGGAGGAAATAGGCAAGAGACAAAACCTCGAATTATGAATTTTTACTAAGGAAAGGAAAATTCAGTCGGTGCTCTTGCCCGCATTTCCTCTTAATAAGTTAAGTAAATATTAATAGCTTATCGACAGCAACATAAGCTGCTATCTAATAAAAACTTAGTCCACCACCGATAATATTCTCCTCAAGTTGAGATTGAAATTGTATCTATTACCATCACCTGCAACGTGTTGCTTATTAAAAGTTACGAGTAGGTGGAGAATATGAAAATTTCAGTCAAGAAAATTGAACGTAATATACCACTCAGAAGAGCGGTATGCATTAATTTACTTGCAAACACTTAAATGGAATCGGGTCAACTATCAATAAGTCTCCGTTGTATTTTTCCGTATTGCAATTATATCGTCTTCATTTTCCTTAACTTTACTCAACATTGTTGGATCGGGTTCCACTCTTCCCGGATGCAGCCGATATTTTTGGAAATTTTATTAATGCATTTTTCAGCTTATCTCAAATTTACGACCCAGTTACTGGCTAATAGAATATTCTTTGCCACAACACTGTTAAGTAAGACGTCGGGCTTTTGTCTACCCGTAACGACTATCAAAGATCTAAGAGGATCATAGGCTGAACGTTGTAGACTGTCACCCATCTACGGATCAATCTCGCCAGGCGTTGTTTGACCGACCCGTACGGCTGTTATTATTAAGCATCGTTCTCATGTTTTGCATCTCCAACCAAACTAAATCGATTTGGTTGAACTGTGTATTGTCAGCTTAGAGAATTCATATCTGTCGTTAAAGAAGTTCGTCGTCGGGCGGAAATGTTCAGATCGGCACAATCGCTTCTCGTCTAGAAGACGTGTTGTGTTAGTTTTTTGCAACAAGGCTTAGGGAACCGAAACACGTTGTTCAATTTAAGCGATTTAGGCCTGGAAATCTATGAAAAGAAAAATTTAAGTTTATAGACAACTAGCTAACCCCCGCGGCTTCGCTCCCGTTAACTGGCTACCTACCTACCATAACTACCCTACCCTACCTACAGAAAAAAAAACATAAACCATCTACTAAATAGTCCGAACAAAGCCTAAACATTTGGTTTGGATAGGTGAGCCCGTTCTTGAGTTATAAAATTACAACGAAAAGTAGCATTGATTTTTATACATATATGTAGATTTTATTGCCGCTAATTGAAGACAGTGTCTTCTGTTGAAGTGTTCAAATGTGGTTTATGGCAACAAGACGAGGTATTTAATTCAATTTTCTGGGTTATTATTTCAAATGCAAACAAGACAACGATCGTTTATACTTTCATTATGCGTACAGCTAAGGAGTGGAATTCCCTGCCGGAGTCTGTGTTTCCCGATAGCTACAATCTAGGAGTCTTTAAGTCAAGAGTGAATAGGTTACTTCTAGGCAAGCGTGCTTCACCGTCGACCACATCATCGCTTACCATCAGGTGAGATAGTGGTCAAGCGCGAGCCTATAATTTATAAAAAAAAAAAAGACAAAGTGAATATTACTTCTCAGAAAACGGGTAGGTTGGCATCCTGCGAGAATGAAATGCCAGACTATTTATTGATAATAATAGTATTTCAATATAACATTTTGAATGCAACGTTCAGAATAGCTACAGTTTGGTATTTTCCGGCTCTGTAATTGCTACAGACGAAATTAATTTAATGAAAACCACATGTAGAGCTTAAATTCGTTCTGCTTGTGTATATGTCATGAACCAATATATATGATAAAACCGTTTTCATAAGAAAGGCAATAATGTAAGATGGTATTACACCAAAAAAAAAATACTAACTGGTACTCTTGAGAACACAACTATCGCACAGCCAACTATTTATTAATATTTTTATTTATCGATAGCCTCGCGTTTGACAACTATCTCGCCTGATGTTAAGTGATGATATGGTCTACGATGAAACACGATTGTGTTATTGTTAATGTTGTTTGTGGTAGTGTTGTGTTGTTATGTTGTTATCAGTGCTGTAACTATTCTAAGCAAAGCGCTATAAAGATGATTGAAAACCATTGTAAAAAGAATCATTAAAAGAAGGAAGAAAAAAATTGTGATTTAAGAATAGTAAGAGAATTCCACATATTTGTGGCGTTTATGAGTTACCAGGGAAGCCGCATGCGTAGAAGGAGCTAAAGCCAAAATTTTTATCTTCAAAGTAGTCCTTGATTTTATAATGTAGTTTTTGAACTTTCCATCGGTCAGTTCTATAACTGACTTTGGCAACTTGTTATAAAAGCGTATACTGTTTATATGAAAAGACTTGCTAGTTTTACATTCTATAAAAAAAAAGTGAAGGTAGAGTCAGTATATCGATTTCTTTAAATTTTTCTCTGAGGGACTCGCGAGGACCCATTTTATAGATCGCGCGCATTCGGTAGGGTAGGTTAGATAGGTAGGTAGGGTAGGATTTGGTAGGATTTGGTAGGTAGGTAGGTAGGGTAGGTAGGGTAGGGTAGGATATGGTAGGTAGGGTAGGTAGAGTAGGTAGGGTAGGTAGGATAAAAGTACAAAAAAGCTAAAAAAATATGTTTTGCTACTTTTATGGCAAAACAACGTTTGCCGGGTCAGCTAGTTTATTAATTATATGCTTTATTGTACGTACAGTTTAAAATCTATAATATAAAAATGAATCGCAAAATGTGCTGGTACGCGCATAACTCAACAACGCCTGGACCAATTTGGCCAATTCTTTTTTTTAATGTTCGTTGAAGTTTAAAGATGGTTTTTACTTTTTTTGTAGGGTAGGATAGTTTAGGGTAGGGTAGTGTAGGGTAGGGTAGTGTAGGTTAGGGTAGTGTAGGGTAGTGTACGGTCGGGTAGGCTAGGGTAGGATAGGGTAGTGTAGGATAGGGTAGGGTAGTGTAGCGTAGGGTAGGGAAGGTAGTGTAAGGTAGGGTAGATAAATGATTGGTGTTTTTATGGCAAAACAAAGTTTGCCGGGTCAGCTAGTACAAGTATAAAAAGAAACTAAAAATTAACACACATACAATGAGCGGCCTTATCGCATTCCGCGATCTCTTCCAGGCAACCTACTACTACGTTTACCACGTTATCGAGAATTTATAATCTCGCAAGAATAATTACAAACTTAATATTAATATGCAATAATCCGGTGACATAATATATACCTAAAGATGTTGGCGTCGTAGCTTGCCTTAAAACCCTGACTTTGATGCGCAAAATCTTAAATAATATTATAAAGCTCAAGAGTATGTTTTTTTGAACGCGTTAATCTCAGAAACAACTGGTTAGCTTAGTTAATTGAAAAAAAAAATGTGTTGGATAGTCCATCCATTTATCGACGAAGGGGAATAGGAGAGTAGCATAAATGAAAAATTAATATTTGTTTCGAGATATTTACCATGAATAAATATTAATTCTAATGATTGTGACCATGTCAGCTTAAAAACTTATATAAATGAAAAATGTCGCAAAAACGGTTTGTTTTTCCTTTCTAACCCCCGCCGGAAAAAGAGGGGTGTTATAAGTTTCACGTGTGTTCCTGTAGTGTATCTGTGTGTCTGTGTATCTGTCTGTGGCATCATAGCGCCTAAACGGATGAACCGATATTAAATTAGTTTTTTTTTGTTTAAAAGGTGGTTTTGTCGAGTATTCTTAGCTATGTTTGAATAAACTCGGTTCAACCGTTCAAATGTTATGGGCGTTTTACTTTTTGAATCGGGGTGTATTTGCAAGATAAATGTGTCGGGGGTTTCTTAAATTTTGAAATTTTACTTGTTGTGAGCTTCCGTTGCGTGCGCTGCGTAAACGGTTTAAACGCAAATATAATATATATTATGGCATTTTTCCTCTTTAAAAGTTCTAAAAAAAGTCCAAGACAGCATAATTATGTCTACCACTTAAGATTGACTCACTATAACCTTTTTTATGGTAAACAAATTTGTTCATTTGCAAATCGAAGGAGTTTTATCAACATCATCATCATCATCATCTGCCTAGCCTTTTTCCCAATTATGTTGGGGTCGGTTTCCAGTCTTACCGGATTCAGCTGAGTACCAGTGTTTTACATGGAGCGACTGCCTATCTGACCTCCACAATCCAGTAACTGGGTAACACGATACCCCTTGGCAAGTCTGGTGTCCAGATCTCAGGCTTCTGACTACCCGTAACGACTGTCAAAGATCTTATGTGACAGCCAGAACCAACGGCTTAACGTGCTTTCCGAGGCACGGAAGAAATTCGGTAAGTCGAAATGGTCACCCATCCACGGACCGACCTCATCAAGCGTTGCTTAACCTTGAAGATCGACCCGTGCGGCTGGTATTATTTAGCCACGAGCTCCTCCCACGAGTTTTATCAACATCTATACTGATATTATATTATAAAGCTGAAGAGTTTGTTTGAAGGGTAGGTAGGTAGTGGTTGGTAAATATCAGCTAGTTAAAATAAAAGCCGCCCAAACGCAATAAACGAGTTTCAGCGAAATGAACGTTAATTTAAGCACACGTCAGTAAATTTATTCCAGGTGCGTTTGGCTTTAGTAAACTGAAACTTTAATAAAAGCCTGTTGCGTTGACAAAGTGGAGCCTGGTGTAGGCATTTGTGGACGTACCGACACCACTTTGGCCGACAGTTGTTTGTTCACCTACAAAAGCGAGTGTCAAATTGCAATCAAAGCGGTGGGCCGAGCTCACAGGTGCAACAGAAAATGTAAAAAAGTAAATTAATCCTGCAGCAAACAAGTTCATGATTGATTGTTTCGATTGCAAAAGGATGAAAACTGTGTTGCTTACAACGTCAATAGTTCAGTGGTTTAATATCGAGAATGCCGTATTTATTTCGCTAAAAGTGGATATTGCAGTTACTTCATATTTGTTTCGTGAAGTAAAAAGCAATGAAAAATATTTACAAGAGCTGATCGCGAAATACCAGGCACATTTTAATTTCGAATTTAAATAAATAATGGTGTAAAAAACTAAAACAACAAACCAAACTAAAAAGTAGAAAATATCTTCAATAAAAATTAAGAATATTGTGATAAACAAAAAAAAATACTATAAACAAATCGTGGGCGTATTTATGCCCCCGTGCGACTTTTTCCTTTTTCTCAAGATAATGGAACATAAAGACATTGCTAAAGGAATTGAAAGCCGTTAGATACAAAATGACAGAAATGCTTTTAATATTGGAAAACACGTTGACAGAAGTGGATTATATCCGAGGGTAATTACTTCAAAGGATATATTATCAATATTGAGAAACATAAGAAAAGGTTTATTTTTAATATTCTACATACATACATAAACTCACGCCTATTTCCCGGTAGGCAGAAACAACAGAACGCCACCTGCTCCGATCCTTACATACTTCTTTTGCTTCGCTCACATCCATACATCTAGTCATACTCACACGCCGGTTATGAGTACTGCGCACCTGGCCTTTCTGAAGAACATCACCAATAAGGTCTATGTATGTCTTTCTAGGGCTTCCCGCCCCGGCGTAATAATATTAATATTTAATATTCAATTCTCTTTATAAACCAGTATAGTAACTATTCCTATTTGTTTTATGCTTGTCCAACAAAGCAGTTCCGTGCAATATCAATAAATTCAATGGCAGACTGCATAAAAATACACAGCAGATAGTCTAAACGGATTAGTTCCCACTCAATGCAAACTTGCGGACGGATGGTTAAACCGAATAACCCTCCAGACGCCACAGAGACCTACAAATGCAAAATAATTTGAGTTTAACAATACATTTGCTGCGGACCAATACATTATTCTATTTTCAAATAAATAGTCGTCTGCGGTCACAGGTCAACTTTGAAGGTTTAGGGACGAAGAATTTTAGGAAAATCATCTTCTCTATGAAGATGTTGGTTGAATAAATTGAGAATAGAACATCTACTTCGCATTTATTATTGGTATATTTATATGTAACCTCTGTATTAGTTAGTACAGGGAGGTGAACATAAGCTCTTAGAATAAGGGTATTTTGAGTATGTATACAAGTCATATACATCTGTACCCATAGAAATATTAAATACAGGAGAAGTGGCAAGGGGGCGTGTCGGTGTCTGCGCGACGTGGTCACAGTGCCCATGTCCAAAATCATGTTTCAAAATATCACAGCGACTGTACTATTTTTGCAATAAATACATTGCTCCTTAACCACTAGCTAAGTTCGTCGCTAAGTGACTGGACAAGCAATGTAAAAATCACAAAACGATACTTTATTAAGCGGATGCATCGCGTAGTACGGCCGCTGCTTCTTGCGACGAGTTAGTGATGTGATTGTGTAGATGTTTTTGTGTGGGTAAGTTGTACGGAGCATGGTAAATACACGCTGTGTTAGAAGAGATAAGGTTTATATTTGATTCTGTAGTACGTTGTGAATTAAGAGTTGCGGGTGTGTGCGCGACTGCGTGTTTATTGCTTTTTCTGAACTGCATGTGTAGTAGTTGCCGTGTGGTAGGGGCAAACTGGAGACACAGGTTGCCGATATATTTCGTCTACCGGGCATATCTCCTTGTTTATTATATCTATGTCTGTACCCTACACAAACTCAAAATAACCTTACTCTAGCTTTTGGTCTCCCCCCTGGACACTACTGGCAGGTTAGAATAATGGAAGCCCGATTGCGTTAAGTTAATTTATGTACGTCAGTAAGACTACAACCGGCTTTTTGCGGCTACAATTATTATTTTTTGTTTCAAAGGGTATGTTTCGAAATTGGTCCCATTTAAATTTTGTGAAGATCTGATGAAGAACTTCGAAGATACTCATATACAACAGAACTCTTCAATAAATAACGGCATATCTCTCAGGATTGCTGCAATCGCATGTCTATTTGCATTTCATGCATATTTTTTATACCATTTCATAACATAACATCACGCCAGTACGCTCTAAAGAGGTAAGCAGATGTGTACAATTCACCTTTGTATACTCTCATTTCATCGGTTATGTTCAAGTTTCATGATATTCGGCATTATAGGTACCTTACTAAACAAATTGCCTATTAGGTAGGTCAACTAGAAAGTGAAAACTAAAAAAACTTTTTACAAAAAAATACTACCGACTTCCAAATAAGAAAACTACAAAGTGAAAAATAACTTTATTATATGGCCTATATGGCGTTCCAGAGACCAAACGCGTTGGCCAATTTTGATGATTCATACGTCAATCGATTCGTCTTAACCCTGCGAGTGTCATAGGCTACATTAAAATTGGACAATAGAATGGCGGATCTTGGGTGCCGAATTGTGGGAGCCCAAATATTTTTTTCTTCCAAACCCTTCGTGTGGGGTATCAAAATAAAGGGTTTTAAGAGGTGATTTCAAAAATATATGACACTTATATGTTTAAATGTATCTAATTCGAAAAAAAAACTAACTAAAAAAGTTATAAATACACCAGATTTTGGTCAGCCAGCCCGCGAATATATATCCTCCGACTGCACATCATGATTTTTATCTTGTTTACGACTTTTTAGTTCGCTTTTGAAGCAGTCGGGTTTTTTTGAATTAAGTTTTTTTTACCAGACTGCCGAAGAAGGGTAATGTGTTTAGCGTTGGCCGATTTTGATGATTCCACCGTCAATCGATTCGTCTTAACCCTGCGAGTGTCACTGGTTACATTAAAAATACAAAATAGAAAAATGGAAAAAATCTCATCATTATTATTCCATTTTCAAAGAGATTTTGATCCGTTCCTTTCGTGCATAGTTACGTACCGCACACAACACTGTCTGTCTACGTCCCACCGGTCCATTCATCCGAAGGTATACGATGACACGCCTCCCGTCCGTTCACTTTTCCAGCCAGACACAACAAAACTTACTAGACCGATGGTAAATTAAGAACAAAGTTTTTTTCTAGCTTACTTTGCGTCAATAGTTTTGAAATTGGTTCCCTCTATTTTAATTTGAATTTACTGACTGATCTTTTCTGAAATGCCATTATTGTTTTTGCACCTGGTACCTCCTACACCTGGTGAATATCGTCAATTAGATACAGTAGTCACAGCGGCTTTTTGTGTCTCTGAAGTTGGCTTTGCGAACCATTGCGCAAGAAACAGTTTGCGATCGAGTATAACGTATACGGCATAGAGCAAGCGAGCTAGGACGATGCGACAAACGTAAGCGAGTGAAAGAGGCAGTTATACAATGATATATATTACTTCAACATTGACACAAAAATAGCTGCGCAGAGTCTTGCAGCCAACTTCAGAGACACAAAGATCCATTGTGACTACTATACCGTACTAGCACTGTCAAAACCGCGAAATATTTTTTATTTATAAAAAAAAAACACGATATGAAATACAGGTGCTGGAACGACCTCCCAGTGTCTCCTCTATTGGGTCGCGGATAAATTTGAAAAAGAGTTACCGCGGCCCTGGCTCAAGCAACTGAAGGAATACGGGTGGGTTTTAGCCAGAGCGGGAGAAGTCATTGGATGATTTCCCACCCAAAAAAAAAGTGTCTCCTCTATTGCAGAAAATATATCAACCTACCACCACATACATTCATTGAGCTTGAAAGGACTTTCATTCAAATCGAGACTTGAATTTCTAAATACAGTCTGCCAAAAGGCATGAGCATATTTGTCTCCATAGTCCGCACATTTCTGGCACGTAGCATGCACTATTAAGAGACAAATCGATAGTGGTCGCCAACAAAGTTGATCCAAATTCTGTCCCGTCATGCAGGAAACACGGATGTTTCGAACTTGCAGCCGGAGTGCGGTGTGCAAGAGATTAGGTGCGGACTGGCTACACGAGTCAAATAACTTGCAATTGAGTTACCACTGAGATTTGATGGAATCGAACTTGTGGTTGTTACTTCGTTTAGCTATAAGGTTCCCCTAGTCGACGGTACGAACTATTTTGTGCGCGAGGTTAAAATGCATGCTGTCTTATCCGACAACACGTGCGAAAGATATAGACGCTGCGATGAGCAGTAAGAAGCTATTTCGCGTACGAATTAGCACTTTTGCAAATTTGTATCGAAATGAATGATGATTTAGGAAGAAAACGAGCGCGCGAAATTTTATGAACAGGCCTTTGGCAGTCTAGATATCATGAAAAAAGGACTAAATGTATATTTTCAAAATATAATTATTTGCATTGTTAAATTACTAATCTATCCCTGTCTGGAGGCCGTTTTGTAATTTTCCTTCTTCTTATGTTATTTATTTCCGCCCAAAGATGCGTTAAAATTTAATGTTGAAATATGAAACTTTCGACGCTCACAACTTTCAATTATTATTTTTTTACTTTTTGATTCCATAGAATAGAATAGAATATACTTTATTATACACCAAAAAAAGAAATAACACATATTATACAGCAACTTAATACTATGGGTACAAAGGCGGTCTTATCGCTGACAGCTATATCTACCAGACAACCTTTGGATGGACTAAAGAACTTAAGATAAAAACAGGGGGTAGGGTGTACTGGTATATTAAAAAAAATATATTAATACATAAAAATTATATAGCTATATAAAATACTATACACAAACTTACAAATATATATACATACATAATATTACATTTAAAAAAAAAAATTAAAGAATTGTTGAACAATGATTGGAAAAAAAATGGCAGAAACAGAAAAGCATTAAAGACAAAGGAAATGGTTCTTGACAAGATTTTTAAAAGATGCTAGTGACTGGGCTTGTCTTACTGACATCGGCAACTCATTCCACAATCGAACAGCCTGGACCGTGAACGATTTTCTGTAGAACTTAGTAGAATGAGCAGGCATACAGATTTTCAGGTTTTTGATTTTTCAGATTTTTATTTTGATCGTACATCGTCAAACAGTGGAGTAATCACCAAATTACGTTTGTATGGAAGAATGATCGACTAGTGTAACCTTAATCAGTATTGGAAGTATTAAAGAGATTTTTCTCTGTTTTTTTTTAAACATCACGTGGCTAGTTTTAGGGAACTGTAAAAAATTGCTTATTCCGGCAATGTTTAGTAAAGACGCATTCGTTTTCTAGCACGTAACATATCACATCTGAATTTGTTCAGCACAACCTGTTCAGGAACAACCAAGCTTGAAAGATTTATAAATAACTTGAAATAAATATGCAGAAGGGATACTGTTGATAGCGAGCCCTCTTAAAGCCGGTAAACGTGGGAACGTGACAGATTCCTCAATTGGGAAAAGCGGAGCAGCTTTATTTTTATTTAAAAACGTGAAAACTGCGTACTAACAGTAAACAAACAACCGCAAACCGCGTTATTTTAACTTCACTAATGCCCCGAGGGCACCGTGTATAAAATCAAACAAAAATTGTGAATACGGGATATTTTCCCAATCACCCGGAATAAAAATTCTGATGAATTGCACCCCTTGTACTGACGGAATATCAATCAATTGCAGGGAAATGGGTAGTTTTTGAACCGGACAGTGTTTGTTATTTATTTGGGAAAAACTATTACAAGTTTTTTTTAAAGGCAAAATATGTGTTATTACAAGCTTTTATTTAACTTGCAATGTATGTAGTAGGTATATAAGTATGTATAGTGTGTTCGGGTCAAATATTTCAATTTAATTTTAAAGCAGTATCCTCCACCGATTAAGATGAAAGTTTACATACATTACATACACGTTTAGTTTGGATGGCATTGCATAGTGACATCATTCTAAATCTAATATGGCGGACAGCCCAAGATGGCGGACTAGTTATTTTTGTGCACTGCCATGATATGGGTATAGGAAAAAGGCTTGTTTTGAAAAAATATTTTTATGATTAATTTTATTTTAAAATTCATCAATTCAACCTGCACTGTTAGTTTGTTAGTAAATGTGGCTCAAATCCTGCAACTGAATATTAAAGTTACTTACTTAAGTACTTTGTGGTTTTTGGTTTGTGTGACAGACAATGCACGATACGATGAAATATTGAATAAGTTTGTTTTTATAAAGTATTTTAATTTATAATATATTTCATATAGTAATACATAATTTATATATTATGATATAGTAATACATATCTCCTGTATAATATTCTCTTTCTTCCTTCTACCCCTCTTTATCTCAAGAAATGGTTTCAGTTTCTGTGTGACTCGCACGTGAAAGTTCTTAGGTCATCGGATAATATGAAACTGAAAATGCCAATGCACTCCACTATCTTCCTAGACAAATCTTTTACTGTCCAGGCCACTCGTCTATGGAATGCATTGCCTGTGACTATAAAGCGCGCGCAATCACTGCCTGTTTTTAAGCGACTTGTGAAGGAGCACTACTTGTTACTGTGATCATAATCTTATATAAGCTGAATTGTTTTCTTGTCTGTATATTAGTTGTATGTATGTATCTATTATTATTTTTTTGTATTTAGTACCTACTTTCTTAATATCTTTTATTTTTTTTTAATTTTGCACCAAGTGCAACCCCATATTGTGTCGGTGTCCAGGCTGTCACTTTCCATTCTTGGTTGCCTGGAAGAGATCGCGAATCGCGATAAGGCCGCCTGTTGTATGTTTGTTTTAGTTATAAGATGTCTTTTTGAATAATTTTTCTCTTGGATTTCTTTTCTCTGTTAAGTGTTTTGTGTGTACATAAATAATAATAAAGTGTAAAAAAAAAAAAAATAAGATAAGTTTAAAAACAAATAATTAAGTCTAAGGACTATTTCGTTATCGCGCAATAGCAGATGTAGAATCCAGCAATGGGTAATTTTTGTGCTGGAAAATTACTTTTTCACACGAGTATACCCCGCGGGCACTCAACTACGATACAACCAATTATAATATCAACAGCGACCACAAACAAGATGCATTCGGAGAATTAATTATTGTGGAAATTATAATTAATACAGTTGGATAATTTATATTAATTAGTGATTGGTAATGATTTTGTTACAAAACCTGGCAGTGGTAATGAGAAGCCACACAGCCATTGGCGCGTGCGAGGCGTTTATTCATTTCACAATACGAAATACAATCTGAAACTCAATTCGGGCATTGTTACGATGGAATTTTTCAGATTTTTGAGCTGGACCTTTTGTTTGATGGACTATGAATTCCTCAAGTGCAACTACTCTACAATGTTATATGGATTTGCTTACGTACCCTTTAGCAGAAACCTTTATGTAGGCCCTATCAGAATATCAGCGCAGCGTTATTACCTTTTTTGGATATCGCTGCACATGCTGAGATAGGAGCCTTTTTGGTCTCGCACAGGGTTTTTATTTTATTATTGTTTACGTGTATGCTTATTTTCTCGTGTCTCCTGTGCGGGTCACAAATAAATATTATTCTTTCTTTCTTTCTTTATCGTACCTAAATAGTAGGTACTGTGACCGGTTTATGGATTTTAGATCAGTTGATGACATCATCGTCAAGTTTAGATAAAAATTACTGAAAGAAATCTTATGTCTTGTAACATCATCGAAATATCAAATAGATAAGTGCGTTTGTTTGTTGGTATGCGGTAAGGATCTCCTTTCCTTCTCGGCCCGCTCTACAAAATCATGTAAGATAAAAATAAATATTTTACTTAAATAAATTTTTCACAAGAAAATGTTAAAAAATAAGTTTGATTTTACAATATATGTGTAGTGTATAGTTGACAAAGAAAAATATATTTTTATGGGAATTGCACAGATTGCGAAATTATTGCAAATGATTATTCATACGAACCGTTGATTTTGATGCATTATATTTGATGAATGTCCAAGTTACTGCCAAGGGAGAGATAATACAGCCTCCAATTCGAGCGATTCAAGGGCATGTCGATGTTATCAGGATAGAAATATATATTCCTTTGTTCACTAGTTTAACTTATTTTATAAATAATAACTTTACAAAAATATTTATTTTGATTGATGAAGTTGATTTAGTCACTAGATACTATTTTTATTATGTGAACTTGACATGATTTTCTCATTGAGATGAGAATGAACCTAGCAACAATAACAGATGGGCTGCATTTGAATTGAACGGCAGCTGCAAAATTGCAGTTTGGATGCAGTTTTTGTGCTGTTTACATAACTGAATCGAAACTTCTGAATAAAACTATTGAATACCAAAGGTTATTCAAATAGGTAAACATGTTCGAGAACATGTTCTGCAACATTAGATAGTACAGTAGCCCTACATTAAACTTTTTAGTAATCTTTCCTAACATTTTGTAACGTCGAAAGCATTGCTAAAGAGCAATGAAGACCATTAAATTAGCGGTTTTAAAGAAAATGCAATTTAGTTACGTATACAAGGCAAATAAAAAAAAATAAAGCTTAATTTTCTCGAAACCGATTTTCCGCCTAGGTTACTATCACGTCTTGTCGGGAATGCGTCGATGTTCCAGTAAATTTATGTTAAAACTGTTATCAATATGTCATTTTAACATTAAGTACCTACCTGCTTAGGTGGTTTTGCTGGTGCAGCAGAAACAACCGTTGGAACAAGGGTAGGTTAGTCTTACCCTTGTTCCAACAGTTGTTTCTGTGAAATTACACCCTACCCTTGTGGGTAGAGTGTAATTTCGCAGATCTGAAATGCCCACAATCAATGAAATAGTGTGTTTGGCAGGAACACAGTACTGTACAAAATATGAACCGAAATAGAACCGACCACGCAGTACAAACTGAAAAGACTCATATATAAATTCACACAAGTTGTGAGGCTGTATTGAGTATCCTGTCACGTGTATAAGGCACATGTAAAGAATGAGTCAACATATCAATTGCTGAATCAATGCTTTATAGTTCATGTGAAAATGCAAGACGGGTGGGATACGATGTTATTGCAGCATATATTTACATCTTTACATAATGCAGTAAGGCTTTTTTCACTGCGATATATGGCAAACAAGCAGGCGGCTCACTGGTGGTATGGGGTTTGCCTACACTTTTGAAAAAGGTGTCTTTTCAAGTTTTGGCCAAAGAGCCCTGTCGTAGGTCCACGAAAGGACATGAATTGGTAAAAACAACCGTTGGAACATGGTAGGTACGAGTTAAATTTGACAGAACTATTTACCATAACAAGGAGCAATCAGGACCTGATGAAATATTGTGTTCGGCAAGTGTGCGAATATTTCATGTACAGAACAAATGAAACAAAGGAGATGTTCAATTTTGGGCCATCAATATGTACACTACATAGATAAATAGGAAAAAAATGGAGGAATACCATAAAAATGCTAACAAATTAATTTGAAGAAGGGTACATGCGTAAAAAATGATCATTTGATCAATTTTTTTTACTACGATAACCCTATTTTTTGGGCAACCATGACAGTTGTGTTTGACATGACGTTCGACGACTTTGACAGTTTTAGGAAGTGACGTCTTTGAGTCATTCTTTGCTTTGGCTTTGAAGAGGATATGTTTCGGCGTTTTTAGTGGTTGTTTTAGTTTTGCAACTCATTTTGCTACTACGGATATTGATTGATTGTTTCTCTGTTGCAATTGAAATCGTGTTGTTTTTTTAACGCAGATTTTACGATGACACGTCAATCAAATGTCATTGTCAAAATGAAATTTTTCGCATACTACTGATCTGATCCACCATGTTTAATAGATCTTGTGTTGCTCTACTTGATAAAGTTAATTTAAGTTTACATTGAAATGAAGTGAAATTAAAGAAAATTAACGATAAAAACGGTTACTATAAAATATAGCAATATTTACATAAAGTGTACATAGACCTGGCCCAGGCGCCATACATTTCTGGAACATCTCCTTTATAACGTCCACGCAAATAAGAATTGATAAAAACTCTATGTAAATTCACATCATGGCTGAACTGTATTTCTGTCACGTTTATAGGGCACATGTGGAAAACAACATGTCAATTGTAAAATCATTGCTGTATTGTTGACGTATGCGAAGCGATGTTATTGCAGTATATTTTTGCATCTTTTCAGAGTGCGTAGTTTTCAGGTCACTGCGTACGTGACAGCAAAGTTCAATTACATAACTATTGAATTTCTTTCTACAGATACATTTCCAATGAAGTGCACATCAGAAAAATATATTTTCCACCTAATGAGCCTTTGTATCTACGAGATACAGAGAATAGAGGTTTAGGAAACAAAGGAGAATTAGAACAACTATCACCGGCGGTGATGGTCCGAACTACTCATCAAAAATCTGCCTAGCCTTTTACCAACTATATTGAGTTCGGCTTCCAGTCTTACCGGATTCAGCTGAGTACCAGTGTTTTACATAGAGCGACTGCGTATCTGACCTCCACAACCGAGTAACTGGGTAACACAGTACTCCTTGGCAAGACTGGTGTCAGATCTCAAGCTTCTCACTGCCCGTAACGACGGTCAAAGATCTTCAAATGACAGCCGGGACCAACGGCTTAACGTGCTTTCCGAGGCACGGAGGAAACTCGGTATGTTGTAATGGTCACCCATCCACGGACCGACCTCGTCAAGCGTTGCTTAACCTTGATGATCGACCAGTGCGGCTGTTATTATTTAGCCACGAGCTCCTCCGAACTACTCATACGTTCCTTTATTACCTTTTGCTGATCATCAAATAGCATTAAATTCATCGTCGTGAAAAGCTTCTAGAACTGAATACTCCATACTGATTATACAGATGCAGAGAGAGAGAGGAACATTCAAGAGATATACAAGTTTTATGAGAGAATTATGCCGTATGTATATGACCGGCAGACTGCATGTATAGAACGAATGACGAACGCTGTAAACAACGTAGCCTTTGCGTCAGTGGGGCATTTAGCATATCTTCGAGGCAAACTATTGCTGCAGGCAGTAAACGCTAAGCGCTCAAGCTTAATTGCCACCCATCTCGTTGTAAAACCCTCTTTAAAATATAACTGACCTAACGACACAATCAGTTTTTTGCTCTAAGTATCTCAATTTATTTGGGGACGAAGCACATGCCTTCTTCCATACTCCTCCATTAGTTTTCATCTCAGTAGTCACTCGCTTTCTGGACATGGCATATTTCACACAGTTCCGTCATTTCTTTAATCTTTTTCTTTTCCTATAGCCTATAGCGATCAGCATCATTTTTTCAGCCGAAGGACGTCCACTGCTGGACATAGGCCTGCCCCAAGTGTCGCCACCTAGATCGGCACTGTGCGTCTCGCCTCCAGCTGGTTCCCGCAGCCCTGACAAGGTCATCGCTCCACCTAGAGGGAGGCCTTCCAACGCTGAGTCTTCCGATACGCCGTCGCCACTCCAGAAATTTCCCCCCCCACACAAGAGATATTGACTAAAAATACTTTTTCTGTCCGTCAGGTTGATTAATAAAAAAAAAACACTGGACACGTATATTATCTTTCGTATCGTTAACATAAAATGATGGCGATTCAGGGCGTTGAAATTTCGTGTGACGTGCCGCGTTTGTACACTTTTTACTTACTAGTGACGTCACAAGACTTGCAAGCCCCATCTCCTGATCTTTGATGAGCTTTATCTTCTTCAATACTTATTTATAAAGCACAAAATTCGTGTCCAATATTATTTGATAAACGCACTGACGGACTAAATGGTATTTTTTTTCTATCCAGGAATCATCCCCATTCTGCATCACATTCCAATAAACCATAACAATCGATTTCCACACCTCGTATCAGTCACCGGTCATACTTTCAGACTTCCTCTTATATACTTATTCGGAGATCGACTGAAGTCCCATATTCCATTCATTTGAATTCAATCCCCTCGCGTTGATCACACATCCCTCTTAGCGTTTAGTCCCATCTCATATCCATGCAATTGTCTTTCACTATGTCTATGGGAAATTAAAAAACTAACAATCTGCATAGCGTTTTCAAAACTTCTGACTCCTGACATACAGGTCCGCCTAGTTCGGGCGAAAGAAGCTTCAAAAAATTGCTATAACCAACTATGTCAATTAAGATTATTGGTATTTGTAGTTTATTCATGATATCCAGATACCCAAGAGTCTGTTTATAACATTTTGCGCGTTCGTTTTCGTTCTAAATCATCATCTATTAGGAGTTACAGCGTTAAGATAGTGTATTCGTACGCGCACTAGCTTTTTACTGCTCATCATAGCGTTTGTCCCTTTCGTACTTGTTGTCGGATGAGATAGCATGCTTTTTAACCACACCTGAAAAAAAATTCTTGCTGCTGACAAGGGTACTCTTAAGATTAGTATATTTATCGAAGAGATGCCTACAATATTATCGCTTATAGTAAGTAATTTAGGTTTAAAGATATTTTTATTCTCAAAAAAGACACAAAGTCACTTACATGAGAACAGTACTCAAAGTAAATAAAATAAAATAAAATTCGTCACAGACGTCACGGCAACAATAATGATGCATTCATACAATGCATTCAGCTTTAAGGAAGGGTGTTATTTGTGATTAAATATGCAGCTAATTGAGTTTTGAATGCATTGAATGAGCGCAACCTCTTTATACATGAGGGTATTTTGTTATATAATTGTGCTCCTTCAAAAGTTAACATTTTTTTGCCAAACTTAGTTCTCATCTTCGGTAAAATCAGAAAACTAGCTCGGCGACTGCTACGTTGAGTTACTTGTTTTACTTTCTTAAACGATAAATTAGTCTGTATGCTTTTGTTGAGTGCCTTATGAATAAAAATACATGTATTGTAAATATATAACTGTCTAATGTTCATTATTTTGGTTTCTTCGTAGATTTTGCATGTTGATGTCAAATATGGGTAGTTAAAAATCATTTTTATTAATTTGTTTTGTGCAACTTGAAGACTTGCTAGCTTCGTCTTGGCCGCACTGCCCCAAACTTCAATCAGATATAGTAGGTGTGGTTTTACTAAGGCGTTATAGATGGTGTGACGTAGTTTATGTGGAATACATCGAACTATGTTTCGGAGGGAGCCAAGTAGAGACGTAAGCTTTGTTTTTATATGATCTATGTGAATAGTCCATGACAGAGAGCTATCAATTGTCAACCCAAGGTATTTCTCACAAGTTTTTAGCTGTAAGGACACATTGTTGATTACTAATGGATTATGTGGAGGTATTATTTTATTTTTTGCCTTGAACAAGATATAGCATGTTTTAGAAATATTAATCGTTAGTAAATTATATTGAAACCATGAAAAAAGGGTGTTTAAATCATCTTGAGCCTGCGAAACCAAATCATGAATGGAAGATCCGAAATAAAACAAGCAAGTATCATCTGCGTACAAAGTAAGATGGCCGTGTAGTGTAATTTCCTGAATATTATTTATATAGATTAAAAAGAGCGGGGGCCCCAAAATTGATCCCTGGGGAACGCCACACGTTATAGGTAATGTACCACTTTGATAATTATTATCCGTTCTAACTAACTGCGACCTGTTTTTTAGATAGGATTCAAACATTTTTAAGGCACTATCGGTAACATTGATGGTTTCTAGCTTTTTAAGTAGCAGTTCATGACTAACGGTGTCGAATGCTTTTTTGAGATCAATAAAGATGCCAAGGACTATGTTTTTTTTTATCTACATTTTGCCTAATTTTAGTAACGAGGTCGACTGTAGCTGTTAGTGTGCTACTTTTTGGTCTAAACCCGTATTGTCTGTCTGAAAGAAAGTTAATAGAAGTTAAATGTTGTTCTAAACGTTTGTGTATGATTTTTTCTAATATTTTTGACAATACAGGCAACACTGAAATAGGTCGGTAGTTACCTGGGTCCATCTTTGAACCTGATTTGTGAATTGGAGTTACCTTCGCCATCTTCAGGGTATCGGGAAAATTACCTTCAGCTAGTAGTTTGTTGAAGCATTTGCTGAGGTTGTTCGCTATTATATTTTGTATGCATTTTATTGCTTTAGTAGTGATTCCATCTAATCCAGTACTACAGTTAGGGTCAAGATTTGATATGATTTTTGTAATTTCATTTGCAGAGCACGGATCAAGAGTTGATAACACTGGGGAGCTTTCGGGGGGTGATTTTGGTAAAGCATGTGTATGATCGTCATGAAATGATCTAGGTATTTCATTCGCTAAAAGGGGACCTATAGTGGCAAAGTACTCGTTGAAAAATTGGCAAATTTTGGTTGGGTTTGTAATGTGTTCGGAATCGATCGATAGTTTTGAAGGAGCACAACTTTGTTTAATTTTATTGTTCGCTAGAATGTTTACCACATGCCACATTTTCTTAGGCTTATTAATACAATTGCTAAATTTTTTATAGTAGAAAATATTCTTTGTATCCTGTATGTGTTTGGCAACATGTTTTCTTTTTGTGATAAATTCTGCTTGCAGGCTAGTGTCATTCGGATTCTTCTTTAGTTCTGTCCACAATACGTTTCTTCGGTTGATATCATCAATTATGCTTCTATTTATCCAGTCGTTTTGGGGTAGGTTCAGAATTTTGGTCTTTGTTGTTTTACTTTTATCAATTACTGATTTTATTTTGTTTTCTAGTAGTGTGTAGTCATCATCTAGTTCTTCAAGGTTTGTTGTTTCAAGCATAATATCATGTAATTTCGTGAAATCAATTGATTCGTATTGGGTCCGATTTTTTTCAGGAGATTTCGTTTTTTTTAGTTCAACATATATTTGTTTGTGATCTGACATTGAAGAGTCAGCTATTGCCATGTGGAAGTGATCGTCTTTCAGGTTTATTAGTTAATTTGCCATAATGAGAGTCAAAAATTATAATATGAAAGCAACCGGTGGAATTAAAGTGTATTGTACACAACTGCGTACCCCTTTAGAGCGTACCGGCGTGATGTTAAGATATGAAATGGTGTAAACAATAAACATAGATGCGATTGCAACAATCCCGATAGATTTGCCGTCATTTATTGAAGAGTTCTGTTGTATATCTCCGAAGTTCATCATCAGTTCTTCATCAAATTTTAATGAAACCACATGAGGACTTGAAATAAAGAAAAGTTAAATGAAAATCAGTTCACCTAGTAAAAAGTTCTGAGGTAACCAACATAAAAATAAATAAAAAGATACTATCGAATTGAGAATTAAAAAAACTTTTTTGCAAAAAAATACTACCGACTTCCAAATAAAAAACAACGTGAAAAATAATTTTATTTTTGGAAGTCGGTGTCTTTCTTTTTTCCCATTTTTTTGCGATGTGGACACCGACTTCCAAAAATAAAATTATTTTTCACTTTGTAGTTTTTTATTTGGAAGTCGGTAGTATTTTTTTGCAAAAAAGTTTTTTATTTTTCCCTTTTTAGTTGTACCTACCTAAAATAGGCAAGTTGTTTAGTAAGGTAGTTATAACGCCAGAATAGATCACCCGAATAACATGAAACTTGAAAAAAAAAACAGTGAAATGAGAGATCTGCGTACCCCTTTAGTGCGTACTGGCGTGATGTTATGTTATGAAATGGTATATACAATAAACAGACAGATAGCATGCTTTAGAGATAGCATGCCTTTTAACCACACCTGAAAAAAAATTCTTGCTGCTGACAAGGGTACTCTTAAGATTAGTATATTTATCGAAGAGATGCCTACAATATTATCGCTTATAGTAAGTAATTTGCCATAATGAGAGTCAAAATGTATAATATGAAAGCAACCGGTGGAATTAAAGTGTATTGTACACAACTGCGTACCCCTTTAGAGCGTACCGGCGTGATGTTAAGATATGAAATGGTGTAAACAATAAACATAGATGCGATTGCAGCAATTCCGAATGATATGCCGTTATTTATTGAAGAGTTCTGTTGTATATCTCCGAAGTTCTTCATCAGATCTTCACAAAATTAAAATGGGACCAATTTCGAAACATACTCTTTCAAACAAAAAAAGAATTTTCAAAATCGGTCCACAATTGACGGAGATATCGGTGAACATACATAAAAAAAAAAAAAACATACAAGAAGTCGAACATAGAACCTCCTCCTTTTTTGTAAGTCGGTTAAAAACGAGATGAATCCTTTTTACCCGACTGCCGAAGGAGGGCAATGTGTTTATCAGTCTATGTATGTATGTATGTATGTATGTAAGTATGTATGTAAGTATTTATGTATGTAAGTATGTATGTATGTTTGTTCCTATATGGCGTTCCAGAGACCAAACGCGTTGGCCGATTTTGATGATTCATACGTCAATCGATTCGTCTTAACCCTGCGAGTGTCATAGGCTACATTAATATTGGTCAATAGAAAAATTGCGGGGTATCAAAATAATGGGTTTTAAGAGGAGATTTCAAAAATATATAACACTTATATGTTTAAATGTATCTAATTAGAAAAAAACTTAACTAAAAAGTCATAAATAAAAAAAGTTAAATCAAAAAATCAAAAAACCCGACTGCTTCAAAAGCGAACTAAAATGTCGTAAACAAGGAAAAAATAATGCTGTGCAGGCGAAGGATACACCAGATTTTGGTCAAACAGCCCTCGAATATGTATCCTCCGAATGCACAGCATTATTTTTTTTAGTTCGCTTTTGAAGCAGTCGGGTTTTTTCTTTTTTTTTTTTTTTCTTGAAGTCAATTAAAAACGAGTGATTCTGATACCACTGCATAAGCAAATCCCATTAACGCGACACGAAGTTATTAATCAGCTTAAATGAGACTAAAACTTTCTGCAGACGCAGACACATACACTTCACAAGTAAAATTTCAAAATTTAAAAACCCCCGACACATTTATCTTGCGAAAACCCCCGATTCAAACAGTAAAACGCCTATAACTTTTGAACGGCTGAACCGATTTTATTTAAACATAGCTAAGAACACTCTACAAAAATACCTTTCAAACAAAAAAAAAATATGAAATCGGTTCATCCGTTTAGGCGCTATGACGCCACAGACAGACACACAGATACACAGCAACACACGTGCAACTTATAACACCCCTCTTTTTCCGGCGGGGGTTAATAAATAAGAGGCTTCATTGAATTTACAAGTAAAATTTCACAATTTAAAAACCCCCGACACATTTATCTTGGGAAAACACCCTGATTCTAACAGTAAAATGCCCATAACTTTTGAACGGCTGAACCGATTTTATTTAAACATAGCTAAGAACACTCTCTACAAAAATACCTTTCAAACAAAAAAATAAAATGAAATCGGTTCATCCGTTTAGGCGCTATGACGCCACAGACAGACACACAGATACACAGCAACACACGTGCAACTTATAACACCCCTCTTTTTCCGGCGGTGGTTAATAAATAAGAGGCTTCATTGAATTTACAAGTAAAATTTCACAATTTAAAAACCCCCGACACATTTATCTTGGGAAAACACCCTGATTCTAACAGTAAAATGCCCATAACTTTTGAACGGCTGAACCGATTTTATTTAAACATAGCTAAGAACACTCTCTACAAAAATACCTTTCAAACAAAAAAAAAAAAAATGAAATCGGTTCATCCGTTTAGGCGCTATGACGCCACAGACAGACACACAGATACACAGCAACACACGTGCAACTTATAACACCCCTCTTTTTCCGGCGGGGGTTAATAAATAAGAGGCTTCATTGAATTTACAAGTAAAATTTCACAATTTAAAAACCCCCGACACATTTATCTTGGGAAAACACCCTGATTCTAACAGTAAAATGCCCATAACTTTTGAACGGCTGAACCGATTTTATTCAAACATAGCTAAGAACACTCTCGACAAAATTACCTTTAAAACAAAAAAAAAAACGAAATCGGTTCATCCGTTTAGGCGCTATGATGCCACAGACAGACACACAGATACACAGCAACACACGTGAAACTTATAACACCCCTCTTTTTCCGGCGGGGGTTAATAAATAAGAGGCTCCATAGAATCTAAAACTACGGATACTATGCGGACTAGCCGCAATCAGTTTCGAGGATTAATTTTGAAATTTTTGGGCCAAAGCGGAATGTGCGGAATCCAATGCTTTCTGTGTATATACTAACGCTACTGACCAATTAGGTATCTAAGCATATTTCATCAAAAGCCAGATTGCATTTTAGTGTGCATTTCACTCAGATTCATTGCGACTGTGTTTTCAGTAAATAATTTAGAGTGTGGGCTGTTTTGATGATACTCGTACTTGCTTGAATTAAGTTGTTTCAATTTGAATATATAAAGATACTAGCACTTCGCCTGCGACTTCGTTCGCGTGTTTTCGTATTTTATCCTACAGATGACTTTCTAATGTTGTCGTTATGTTTATGTGTTTAATTGTATGTATGTCGTTTTATGACAAATAAACACTTTTTCTTTCTTTCTTTCAGTTAGTGAAGGCGACCTAACCGTAAGCTACTGTTAAATTGAAGGTTAAATTAATAAAAATGGGGTATCTTAAATATCTAGGGTTAACTGGTTTGGGACGATTCGTTATTTGACTTAAAGTATAATAAATTTAAGGTTACTCCCCTAAAAACTTAATAACCCCTTTTTGCCCTGATGAGGCTCGAGTTTTAACAACTCAAATTTATGTTATTCACACTTTTCTTCTACATTATATTTTTTGTTTGTGTTAGTAAGATTACACAGTAAGATTCCTAAAAAACTTTAACACCCCTTAACCTTATCTGGGGGGTAGTTTTAAAAATCTTATTATGGCATATTAATTATTTACTTTATCCTCAAGGACATAACTTTTTATAAAAAAAAAATGCCCTTAAAGGCATTTACGAAATTGCCTTCATAGTGCTCTCCTAGATCCTTGCATAAAAAACGAAACCCTTTGCAGTATGATTCTTAGCAAACTTTAACACTTACTAAATCGTAATTTGGGGATGGTTTTGAAACAATGATGATAAAATGATAAGAAAAAGAGGAAATATGACAACCTTTATTGTTTATGTTTACGGTGGTATTTATATTTATGTCAAATTTCAAGTTTATTAACCCAAGGAATAAAATTCTGCATTCTGATATAAACTTCAACACCCGCTAAATCGTCTTTAGGGGGTAGTTTAGAAAAACTAATAATATCAACCTTTCTATGTTCAAGTTTCAATAATATTAGCCAAAGGAATTAGATTTTTCATAGAAACTTTCAACCCCTTTTTAAGGAGTGGAATTTCCAAAAATCCTTTCTTAGTGGTCACTTAAGTTACTTGTGAAAACTTTCTTCAAAATTTCATCTTTATATCTCAAGCGGTTTTCGATATTATTTCGTGACGAGTGAGTGAGTGACCTTTCGCTTTTATATATATATAAATATAATATATATACTAGTGAACGCGTCGCGATTTCACCCGCCTTGATCCCGTTCCCAAGGGAATACAGGGATTAAAAGTAGCCAATGTCACCCGCGGATAGTGTAGCTTCCCAACGGTGAAAGATTTTTTGAAATCGGTCCAGCCGTTTCGGAGTCTATAAGGAACATACATACTTTCTCTTCTATAAAGAAAGAAAGAAAGAAAACCAGTTTATTTGGCACACACAGATACACACAATGTACAAATAAAAGGAAAAAGAATTAAAAAAAAAAACAATTACATACATAGTGTGCCCCGCGGCTGCGCCAAAAAGGACCAGTTCAGCAAAATGCCAGACAACTGGGAGTTGCCTGACGCTGGTTTTCAACTGAACCTTACGTACACAACTGCATGTATAGCACCATTCACTTTATTCCCTGCATTCACTCTCCTTTCCACATCCTCTTCAATATTTCCATCCCTTGTGAACATACTTCCCAGATATACAAACTCGTTCACTTGCTCCACACTCTTACGAGTATCATTTATTTTCATTCACTTACGGCATTGTTTTAAAATTTCGTTATGTTTTTGTTTTATCAAAGTCAAAGAACTTTATTTTTTTATGTCCAGATCTTTTTCGAAGTTAAGGACATCATTGTGCCCAACTTTACCCAAACTGAGAGGGCCAGGCCACTTGAAATGAGAAGAAATAATCAAACCTCCAGAGTGCTGTGCATAATTCACCATTTATTTGTTTCAACCATTTGTTGCAATTTCCAATGTTTCAAGAGTGACTAATGCTTTTGTAAGAGTATCAGGACAAGGCAGAAAACTCGTATTTCTAACAGAAAAAAAAGTTTTATTTAGTTTCACTTTTGCAAAAACCCGCGTTTAATGCCAGGAATGAGCTGGAGGAAGTTCGAGGTGCAACAAAAAGTGAGTTTACGGTAAGAAGAAGGTTGAAAGAACTGGTTTTGGTTCGTTCGTCCCCGCCGAAGGTCTAATTATTGAGGTACACAACCTTTGAAACGCAATAAGTTTTTCTCGGGAATATCGAGTTTGGTCCACGGAGTAAAGTATTGTTCAGTGATGAGTGTGAAATTACGCATGCATTGCCGTCCTTCAGGACGGCAATGCATGCGTAAACATGAACAAGAACATCATATTCTGTCCATTTGTTAAACTACAGTGGTATATGGTAGAGGAACAATATTGGATTCAGGTAGGAAATGTTTGGGAGCTCATACGGACTTGTTGGTGATCGATGGAGGGAATCTTATTGAACATCGTCATACTTCGTTTTGATCCAAGAAAATGCTCGATTCCACACCACTTTTTCAAGTCCAGCCTATCTTAATAATGTCAATATCGCAGTTTTGGCGGTACCGGTGAGATCACCAGACATGCATCCGATAAAACACGTCTGGGACCTGCTAAAACGAAGAGCAAAAATTAAACGTCCAACACCTGTCAATGTAGGTAAACTGCGAAGCGCCGTTGTAAGCCGTAAGGAATAATAAAGACTACCACAGGAGACAATGAATAACATCATTCTCAACATGTCCAGACTGGTGAAAACTTTATTAAGAGCAAATGGAGGAAACACTCAATATAATGTGATATTATCTTATTGTAAAAATGTTTATTTCAAATAACTTTTTTAACTTTTCTTTGTAACCTTAAAAACAACAACAATATCCATTTTGCCCATTAAGTCATGTTACTCTCAAAAATTGTACTAAATGCGCTCTCATTTTTATTTATAAAGGTGTATTTTTAAGCAAGGAAAAATGTTCTAATATAAGTTTTTTTTTAATTAAACCTTTTTTAAAAAAAAAACGTAATTTTTATTTTGTTGCGCTAATTTTGCCGGTGTGTGTATAAATCGAGCGTGAAGCCATATCTCATGTACTATCTAATTTATTCACTACAGGAAAACATAGAAAGTCGTACAAAACACCGCGCTCTGTTTGAACCAGAATCGCATTATTTGATTTTTTTTCAATGCTATTAATTTTTGTCTTACGTCATGAAAGAGTAAAATGTCATCGGCAATTTTACGAAAAAGTTCGAATGAATATTAATAATAAAACTTTTATTTCGCACAGAGTGCATAAGTTTAGTACCAATTTACTTAAAAAAGCTAGGCCTACGACCTAAGACCTACTAACAAGGTACATACATACAAAAATAAAACATACAGCTACACTTCAGCGTGGAGCTGCATCCCCCTCTGGATCATCGGAGAATCCCACCGATCTGCGAACACACTGAGAATAGTGTTGGTACCGCAGCGAACACGCGTTATCAGTAGTACCGCAGCGAACACCCGTCAGAGGGGCACATCTTTTTCTAATAATGGCGGCGAATCCATCAATGTTTGTGTCCGCATCTCTGACGCACTGTGCAACGCCACGGCAGCCTCAACAGTACTCTCAGTGCATTATTATTATATTGGAAGCGTAGGTTGCTTTATGCTCGCTGAGTGAAACTGATCCACAGGCTGCACGTGTAGAAGGACTAACAGTAAACTTGGCTTCGTACATCGCGCAAACCTACGCCAGCATGTTACAACGAAAAGCCAGCGACCTACGTTCCCTCTCAATATCACAATAGCCTTTAAGATCTTCGGTGCCCTAGTAGTGGCCTGGGTATTTAAACTTGTCTACCCTTCGCAGGGATTCTCGACACAGTGTGATATTTGGAATACTAGAATTTGTCTTACTGGCAGCTTTGAAAACCATTAGTCCGCTCTTTGTGACATTATACTTGAGATCATGTCTGACCGCGTAAGATTCGCATGTAGCGATCAGTTCTCAGAGCACCAATCGATAGGATCAGCCACACCATATCATCAGCATAACTAATATTATTAATAAACACCCCGTCAACATGACTTTCGACATTGATGCTGCTGAGTTCAACGATCAGTTGGTCCATGTAGGCTGAAGAGTCGGGGTGAGCCTCAACATACGGCAGGTGGTCGGTGCTGAGGCCAAAGAATTAAAAAAAAAACCGGCCAAGTGCGAGTCGGACTCGCGCACGAAGGGTTCCGTACTTGGTAAATTGCGGTTTACGATTTATGACGTATTAAAAAAATACTACTTACTAGATCTCGTTCAAACCAATTTTCGGTGGTAGTTTACATGGTAATGTACATCATATATTTTTTTCAGTTTTATCATTCTCTTATTTTAGAAGTTATAGGAGGGGGGACACACATTTTACCACTTTGGAAGTGTCTCTCGCGCAAACTATTCAGTTTAGAAAAAAAATATATTAGAAACCTCAATATCATTTTTGAAGACCTATCCATAGATACCCCACACGTATGGGTTTGATGGAAAAAAAAAATTAGTTTCAGTTTCAAGTATGAGTGAAAATGTTAATGCGGTTCACAAAATACATCTACTCACCAAGTTTCAACAGCATAGTTCTTATAGTTTCGGAAAAAAGTGGCTGTGACATACGGACGGACAGCCAGACAGACAGACATGACGAATCTATAAGGGTTCCGGTTTTTGCCATTTGGCTACGGAACCCTAAAAACACCTTGTTCAATGAGGGCTACCGCGCTTGAATTTGCTGCTAGGGGCGCTGGTGTAGAGGCGAGGTCTACAAATGTAAAATTTCATAGTTTTTAACTTTTAGCGCGAATTTATTGATGTTTTTATTATCACACTAATATTATAAATGCTAAAGTTTGTGAGTGTGTGTGTGTGCTTGTATGTTTGTTACTTCTTCACGCTTAAACGGCTGAATGGATCTGGATGAAATTTGGCACAGAGATAGATTATAGTCAGGAATAGCACATAGGATACTATTTATCCCGCGAATATGTTCCGTCGGGATAATTTTCGACTATAACGCGGGCGGAGCCGCTGGCAGAAGCTAGTTGTGAATATTTGCCAAATATTGCAGATTAAGACACATACAGGATTTACCAACCACTGCTTTAAATAGAGTTTTATGTCTCAGAAAAGATTATAAATTTTTCGTAAAAAAGGGGCTGCGTAAAACTGCAGCATAATCGATTTTATATTTAATAGCACTTCTACGGCATTATAAATGTTTGAAAGTGTTTGTGTATAATATTTTCTATAGCTATTATAATTTGTATGTATTAATATTTCTAATGTAGCAGTGCACCGTAGGCTACCCCCTGTGTTATCTTAAGTTCTGTACTACATTTATATAGGATGTTTGGTAGATATCGCTGTCAGCGATAAGACCGCCTTTGTACCCCATAGTATTAAGTTGCTGTAAAATATATGTGTAATTTATTTTTTTGGTGTTCAAGAAAGTATATTCTATTATTTTCTATCTGTGGTAATGGTCAGCCATAACTAAGTTAATAATAATGCATGCAACATTGAGTAAAGAGAAACAATCTGTGGGACTGTGATGTTCTTCCAACAAACAAAGTATAAATTCAACACCAATTTCAATTACTAAACAGAGTAAATAGGAAGTTACTAGAACCAGAACCGGTAATGGCGCTAAACATCCAAACTTCACGGTATGGTTCCACAGAGTAAATGAGACATGACAAACAGTCAGTGTGTCAACTACAATAGCAGTTGGCGTACCGTAGGGGCGTGGAACTAGTGCACTAAACACTAACGGGTAAAGGAGTACTCAGTTAGCTCTAAGACGCATATTGCGTGACGGAGAACGGAAACGTGTGATATAAGCCGTTGTAACATAACTTTCCACATTCGCCGCGTCGGCTACTAATGTTGATTCGCACAATGGATTGAGAATTCTAAATGTAAATTCGCGGTAATTTGTGACGATTTATTATGTTCTAATACCAACAACTAATACCACTGGTATTAGTTTCATCTCACATTTATTTTCAACTAGCTTCTGCCAGCGGCTTCGCCCGCGTGGATGTCGAAAACTATACCAAGGGAACATACAGTAGAATCCGTTTATTATGACTCCGCTTATATTGACCAACCGATTATTATGACGTTATTACACTACGAAGTTTGGTGTTCATATAAAATTCTTTATAAAAAAGTCGGATACAATGACTTCCCTTGATGATATGTCGCTTATTATGACCCATTTTATCATAAGAAACAAAGGAATACCTGTCAGCGGCCCTATGCTACATGAAAAGGTTTATTCCCATCGGCCACCCCCAAGTTGCCACCCCGGTGGCCGATGGGAATGATTTAGTGAAATTTCCTACCTTCCTTTATTCCCATCTGCCACCGGGGTGGTGGATGGCACTAACTAGCGGCGTTTGCCGATTTATTCCCATCTGCCACCTTCATAAGTTTAGTCGGGTGGTTGATTCTCATGACCGTAAAACGGGTTGAATAGAAAAAATATCAAGAAAGTTTTCTAGGTTCATATTTGACAATTTTTTGTAAAAAAATCGAATCGAATTTTAAATCATCAACATTATTTTTTATTTTTTTCTTGTTTTCGGTTGAAATAAAAACAGAATACTATAATATGGGGACAACACCTTGAGTCAGACTTCCAAAAACCAAAATTCAAATAGGTAGGGCAATGCAAGGCGCTCATTTAGTTAGAAATTTAGATGATATTATTAAGTTATCAGGGCCAGCACCTTTAGTTGGATCCAAGTAATAAAGTAAACCGGTCACAGCATCAACATTCACTTTTATGTGACAAATGTCATGAGAATCGCCCACCACCCCGGTGGCAGATGGGAATAAAGGAAGGTGGCAGATTTCACTAAATAAGTCCCATCGACCACCGGGGTGGCAAACGCCACTAGTTAGTGCCATCCGCCACCCCGGTGGCAGATGGGAATAAAGGAAGGTAGGTAATTTCACTAAATCATTCCTATCGGCCACCGGGGTGGCAACTGGGGGGTGGCCGATGGGAATAAACCCATGAAAAGGCAAATGTTTTTGCCGCGCGTTTTGTTATTCTCGACTTCAATTGTTCTGCAAGCTGGATCAGTCGCTTTAAAGTTCGACAAAACATTGTGGCGGGAAAATTTGTAAATACTTAAGTACATATTTACATAAAAAAGTGTCTTTTTCACAAAACGCTTTGTATGACGTCCGCATATTGTGACGTGTTTGTCAATTCCTTTCGATGTCATAATAAACGGATTCTACTGTATATCCTATGTGCTATTCCTGACTATAATATATCTCTGTTCCAAATTTCATCAAGGTCCGTCCAACCGTTTGAGCGTGAAGAAGGAACAAACACACTCACAGACTTTCGCCTTTACGTATAATATTAGTGTGATTCCAAACGGATACCACTTCTTAAATAAAATTAATGTGCGTACGAATACTAACAACTTGAATATGGTACAATCAGCTCAGTCAAACCTAATCAAATTAAAGGCAAATGGCCATTTCTGGCCATGAAAAGCTCAAAAGTGTGATTTTGTTAAAAAAAAACATCTTGTTTTATGTTTCATCAGGGTATTCATTTATCCAAACAAGATTGCAACATTTTTGCACAAAAAAAAGTACCGAAACAACAAAATGAAATTAGGAAAATCATTTTTCACAAATGAGTCATTGGATTTTGGATATAATAATTACTAATTTCGTTCAAAATATAATTGATTCTCTTTTCTTCAATCGATTTTTTATGATGTAATTATTTTAACTTCAATTCATTTAAATGAAAAGTCTTATAATTACATACAAAGCATTTCTACTGACTGGATCTTGGAACTTGTTTAGGTATAAGTTTAAACAATGGTATACGTTCGGAATAGAAAATAAATATGAGTTGAAACAAATACCAGTGGCATTAGTTGTTGGTATTAATAAGAACAGAATAAATATTTGCGACATGTGCGCCCTTCCTAATGAAGCTCCTGCTTGGCAGTATAAATTGATTTGCTTGGCCTTTACCCGAATCAAATTTTGTTCTACTCGTACATTTCTCCAAATCACGTTATCTACATCGCTGACAATGGAGAAGGAACACATAGTGAAGATACCTGGACTCTGGACTTACAGTTGATATAAGTTTGAAAATTGGGGATTAATGCTCGTGCCTTCTCTGTATGAGAAGAGGCCTTTGCCCTGCAGTGGGACAGTTACTGGTATTATGGTCAAGTCAAAGCTTCAGAGCCTTGAACATCGTCGCCGAGTTGCCAGCTTATCGGTTTTTTATCGGTTGCATTTCGGGGAGTGTGCGATGGAATTGCATGATCTGATTCCGCCCAGCCCGTTCCATCATCGGACTACCAGACGTACGGCGATGCGTCATCGGACATGGTGGATATCCCGCCCATACGCACAAAACGTTTTGGGGACACTTTCATTATGCGTACAGCTGAGGAGTGGAATTCCCTGCCGGAATCTGAGTTTCCCGATAGCTACAACCTTGGGGTCTTTAAGTCAAGAGTGAATAGGTTTCTAGGCAAGCGTGCTTCACCGTCGACCACATCATCGCTTATCATCAGGTGAGATAGAGGTTAAGCGGAAACCTATAGACGACAAAAAAAATAATATATTTATATTAATTAAGTACTCTTGCCTCTATTTATAGTGACGTCATTATGTTGGTATAACTAGGCCAGTACGGACTGTTGAATTCCATGTTTGGACCCAGAAAAAGTACATGTATTTTCATTTTCCTGTTAGATTAAACTCACCACAGGCGCTATTAATATAATATTTTTTAAATGACTCATGTTTACAGTTATAATTTCAACAGTTTTCGTCCTTAATAACATTATTGGAATAATTTCACTTCATATCAATGAGCGTTCAACCGCCATGTCATATTGAAGAATGTGTTAATTGTTCTGCGAAAAATCTCTTTAAATTTTTAATGAAACCTATCCGTTCCATTAATTGGAAATCGTTAACACTTTATCAGAATCATATACTACGGGGGATGAAAAATAAAAAAAATATAGTTAATTTTATATGGAACATAATGTATTTCTTTAGGTACATAGATATATTAGGTTTTGTTATTCTCATTTACACCAAAGCTTTTTACTGAGCAACACATTTTTATTACATGCTACATAATTTATTTATTAATACTTCGATTCTAACAGTAAAACTCCCTAAAACTTTTGAACGGCTGGACCGATTCTCATCAAACATACATAGCTAAGAACACTCTCGATAAAGTCACCTTTCAAACAAAAACAAAACGAAATCAAAATATATTCATCCGTTTAGTTAGGAGCCACAGACAGATACACAAATATACAAACACACAGTGAACGAGCGGGGTATACGAGTACCTCTACCAAACAAACAAATTTCTTTATTTCGATTAGGGATTTAATCGGCTTTTAGGACGTCAAAAATTTTGATTTAGAAGTAATAATAATTGATTCTACCGTCTATTCGAAAAAGTAGCTTGTTATGGAGAAGAACGGACAAGAAACTCTAAACTTACTCTTAAAAAAAGAGTTTTACAATATTTATTATATTTTACATATATTCATTCAAATACAGTATATACTTCGTATATATAAAGTATTACAAGCAATACCAGGCAAATTCATTCATTTGATAAACAGGAACATGGTTCTCACATACTTACGAATATTGAAAACATAGGTTAAACACCTAATTCAACAACAACGGAACAGTGTGCGAGTCAATTTCTTAAATAAAAGGAGAAAATAAAATAAAGCATTACTATAATTATGAATATAATATAAATTAGCCAATTTGATTGTGTCTACACTGAAGATTGCCCTATAGAGCAGGACCAGCATGTTGCCAAGCATTCTTTTCTTGAATCTACCCTACCCTTTGGGTAACGCAATCGTGATGTTATGTTTATATTTAATTCAAATTTTCTTTGAAGATTTGAATTAAGATTCTGCTATTCAGTACTTAAACTAATCATATGTTTCTTTTTTCATAAATTAGGTTAAATATGTGTAAGATAATTTCTTGAACTAACAGTCAGGGAATTGATTTCTTCATTAGTATTTTCTCGGATGCGGTCGGATTGAAATCCCTAGACTCTTGGTTCTCGAACGCAAGCTCAAACGTCGAAGCTGATTAAGAGCACTCAGCTTCTTTTCAATTTGCGTTGCAGAAACAATTTCTTTCGATGGGGCACAATATACAGGCTAACTGAAGGTTCAGTATGGGGCAATACGTCATTTTTCTTTCTGTGCTAGTTAATCTCACTGATACGTTCCATAAGCGACCTTCTTGACAGCTCGACGCGATTCGATTAATATTATGCCGATATGTGATTTTTGCGAGCGATATTGCGAGTACGTTCACATGGATGCAATGCAATGCAATTTGACCGATTTGCACTTGAAATTTTCTTAGACAAAAAAAATATTCAAAAATTCAAAAATCACGACTGCTTAAGAAACTTACTAATAAGACGTAAATAAGAAGAAAATCATGCTGTGCAGTCGGAGGATACATCTCGTTTTGGTCAGCCAGCTCGCGAATATGTATCCTCCGACTGCACAGGATGATTTTCTTCTTGTTTACGTCTTTTGAATGAACGAAGGCCGCCACACACCTGTGTGTGTGACCCTTACTGTTAAGGGTCGGTTATGTTATGCTTTGTCAAGCAAAAGCGTTCAAATATGCTCTCAAAAGTCAGCTCGCATTTTCTTGATTGAAGGTTAGATGTAATCCCTCACCTTTGCATGGTACTTTAGTTACTTTACTTGTTGACTCCCGGCAATATCCGGAGTATCGCAACAAGTTTGAACGAAAACGTTTGATAGTGGGTTAAGGCCCTTACTCCGCTTTAGTGCCGTATATCGGTTACTTTCTAAGGCATACTCCTTAGTAACGGCTAGGTAAAAAGGTTTGAAAAATATATTTATTTATTAATGATTCATGTACATTCAAACATGGTTTTATCGTATGACTAAAACATTTGCTTAAAAAAAAATTACAACACGATATTTTTTCGCTGTTTTTGTATAGTACTCCAAAATTACTTACATGTTTAAAAATATTTTTATTCAGAAAAATTGATGGTTAGAATTTGTTCTTATCCTACATAGGATATGAAAATCAATAAATGTTTGCCAAACAAAACTGTCCAAAAAAGGGCCAATGTTGATATTCTGGCTTCGGGCGGGCGCACGGCCAGTACCACGTTAACATTGGGGAATATATATACGCCTTAAGGAAATGAGGAACGAGAGCGCTCCCACCATCTTTAAACATGCTACTTTTAAATGCAGAAATAATTTTCTTGGTAATTTTCCGCTACGATATGCATTTTCCCGGCAGCAGCATCGAGAGTGGGTAGCTAATGTGAAAACTTCATTATGACTAAGGGCGGTTAATTTTTATTTTATTTTATTTAGGTACTCCAACGACTTATTCACTAGTAAATATTACATAAAAGAACTTATATATGTATGGTTACATATATAAGTTCTTTCTATCTATTAGTATGGTGAATTTGTCACTTAAAGAAGTACACAGCTTACACAAAGTTAAGCACTATATGCGCTCCGAGTCCGTGATTTTAGTTCCGAATTGAACATTTTCTGATTTCAAACGAAAATATTCTGACTAAGTTCGGATGTAGTGCGTAACATCTACAAGAAGTAGATTGGCTACTTCGGAACCGAAATTTCTCGGATTCGGATCGGATACAGGGCGTACCGGTCTAACGGTGTTAGCATCCCGATAAAATTGTAGGGGCAATATGTAGGTTGGGGAAGCCGATACCACAACAATTTAAACCTCGTTTTTATAAATATTCTTAATTAATAAAGTACAGGAGGATAGTTTAACAAAAGAGTTGAATCTTCTATTCTTTCAAGTATCTTCTTGTTTTGTACATTTATTATCTTCAATCAATCGCTTCATTCGTATAAAGAAGACCAGCAATCAGCGTAATGGCCTATCAAAGGATGCCTGTACACTAAGCCAAGAGAGAATACAGAATGCCTACCCGGGAATGCAGTGCAGCACAGAAATGTTTGTTGAACATATCAAGATACATACAACTATCTATCAAGTAATCTAACACAATTTTGAGCTGAAACATAGCTGCACCTAATGCGTATCGACCAATTTTAGTCAATAGAAAAACAGAAATGTTAGCTGAAACACGGCTACAACAAAGAATATTGAGATACGTAATCCGTTTAAAATGTTACTCTATCAGATATCAAACATTCATAGGCAGGCAGGATTGAAGCATATGTTGCCACGTCCGTGTGTCGCTGCGGGGTGCCAACTGAAAAACAGGCGCTGGGTGTCTGACATCTTGCAAAAGCTAAGTTGGTAACCATTTCGGTATGGGCACGTTCAGCTCAATTTGTCTTTGCACTTCTTTTTTGTCTTTTACTCCATGTTTGTTACTGTTGTGTTGGTGCCTATGTCGAATAAAAATATTTCTATTCTATTCTATTAAATGTGTGTGTAAGTAGTGTATTTCATGGGTGAATCACAAAACTCAAGCCAAGTCAGTGGGTAACGAAATTAGCAAGGAGGTGCAGATAGCACTTTCATGTGCACTTACGTCAATTAATTTAAAAAATAGGCAATCAGAAATAAAAACTACAACCTTTGGCATAAGTGGACGCAAATAATAATAAAAAAACTTAATTCAAAAAATAAAAAAACCCGACTGCTTCAAAAGCGAACTAAAAAGTCGTAAACAAGGAAAAAATCATGCTGTGCAGTCGGAGGACACATATTCGCGGGCTGGCTGACCAAAATCTGGTGTATCCTCCGCCTGCACAGCATGATTTTTTCCTTGTTTACGACTTTTTAGTTCGCTTTTGAAGCAGCCGGGTTTTTTTATTTTTTGTATTAAGTTTTTTTATTTATAACTTTTTAGTTAGTTTTTTTCGAATTAGATACATTTAAACATATAAGTGTTATATATTTTTGAAATCACCTCTTAAAACCCTTTTATTTTGATACCTCACACGATGGGTTTGGAAGAAAAAAAAAATTTGGGCCCTCACAATATGGCACCCAAAATCCGCCATTTTTCTATTATCCAATTTTAATGTAGCCTATGACACTCGCAGGGTTAAGACGCATCGATTGACGATATGAATCATCAAAATCGGCCAACGGGTTTGGTCTCTGGAACGCCATGTAGGAACAAACATACATACATACATACTTATATACATACATACATAGACTGATAAACACATTACCCTCCTTCGGCAGTCGGGTAAAAAGGCGATTGCGGCTGTTATTATAAAGGGGCAAAACGTCAAACTAGCATGTCGGTGATGCGTACCCATAAGTTTTGCCGCTACCTAAATTCGCTTAAAGCGGCTAAAGAAATTACACTTCAAAATTCATAGAGAAATAATATGCTAAATATAGTGCTGTGAGGGATCGATCGGTATTTGTAAATAATCTTTCCACAATCTGCCTAGCCTTTTTTCCCAACTCAATTGGGGTTGGCTTCCAGTCTAACCGGATTCAGCTGAATACCAGTGTTTTACACGAAGCGACTGCCTATCTGACCTCCACAACCCAGTAACTGGGTAACACGATACCTCTTGTCTAAGCTGGTGTCAGATCTCAGACTTCTGACTACCCGTAACGACTGTCAAAGATCTTCAAATGACAGCAGGGAACAACGGCTTAACGTGCTTTCCGAGGCACGGAGGACACTCGGTATGTTGAAATGGTCAACCATCCTAGGACCGAGGTCGTCAAGCGTTGCTTAACCTTGATGATCGACCAGTGCGGCTGTTATTATTTAGCCACGACCTCCTCCTAAAGAATCATTCCACATTAACTAATTAAACCTACAGTTAATGTAAGCATGGCACTTGTATATTATTACTTCATCAACATGGTATTCAAATTGTGTATCCAATAATGCAACAGACGGTCATCATGCAAATGAACTAACTCATGTCACCGGATTATTGCAAACACCGTTATTTGTTAAATCTAAATGTTGCGAGCTTATAAACTCGGTGAACAAACAATTTCCAATACAATAAATTCCATCCAAATTGGATAGATCGAGATCCAGGTATTCCCAATCCTTGCTTGAGTTAAGAATGTCATAATTCTGTATAATATCTCACTCGTATTATGCCGTGGTTAACTGCTAACTAATTGGTCGGTTAGAAATGTCTCTCCAGAACTGGTATGCGCTTACATTTGCGAGTAATTTTGAATTGAATAACTGACTATCTTGTGGGAATTGAATTAATAATTATAAATTGCTATTCGCATCAAGAATGTCCTTCGGCAAAAGTGCATTAATACGCTGGTAATTAATTGACGAAAACTTTGTTTCTGATTATTTGAATTATAGCCAAGTTAAAGTGTTATTTAGTTGAATAAATCTATTTCGCAATCTCAGTTCAAAATAATAAAAAACGATTAGAAAATCTTTAAGATATTTTTTATTTACTTAAGAACATATTCTCTCTCTATACCTACTTACATTTTAACCCCCGACGGAAAAAAAGTGGTATTACACCCATCATTTTCCGTAGGGGGTTTGACGTGTGTACTTTACCTGTGTCTATTTGTGTATGTATCTGTGGCATCATGGCTTATAAACGAATGAACCGATTTTGTTTGAGAGGTGACATTATCGGAAGTATTCCTAGCTATGTTTGAAGAAAATCGGTTCATCCGTTAAAAAGTTAAGGGCGTTTTACTGTTTTATTGGGGGTATTTTCGCAAGATATCGTGTCATAATCACGTGTTCGATAGATTGTTGATCGAATCATGTCTACTACTAGATACTTATGTAGTTTAAAAAGTATGAAATAAAAATAAATTGTCGGATGTTTTAATTTTTTTGAATGTTTACTAGTTCTATAGTTAAACCTTACATTTTCAGTCTAAGATCCACTTCAAAGCAGTATTTCGTAGCCTTATCAATCGAAGTCCCATTATTAAAGCAAAGCTTAATGAAATATTACTTGTGGTTGGCCACTGTCTGCTGTCCACTATCCCATGCTCTATTCAGAGACAGTATACGAAGATCCTACACGAGCAGCAGAGTTAAGCGCCCACGACCTTCCGGCATCGGCTACGATGTTCCTGACGATGTTAGTGATGCACCGTTGACATTCAACAAGCTTGGTAATACAACATCCACCATTCGTAGTCCTGCTAGGGACGTCGATAAATACCTTACTTAATCAGAGGATGCCCGCATTGATACCACTGCAGGCTAGCTATGCAAATAGATTGGTTGATGTCTTCGGACGTACGCCGTAGCCACGTAATTTTGTGCACGGGTAATGTAATGAGATTTCTCGAGAAGACCGTATTCAATACTTGGTTAAGTTCAGGATAAGTTTAGGTAGCTCTACTGAATTCAACGTATCTTTGAATACAAATACGAGCGTAGTAGTTGGACTGATCAGAATGTCATTGCTGTCTGTGCGATGGAAATCCGAATTTGCAGCTTTTGAATTCATAATAAAAACAGCGTATATCGGCGGATGTAGGCTGATAATATTTTAGTCCCGTTAATTGAAATAGGAGTAAGGCTGTCAATGCCGATGCGACTTTTGTTCAACCCAACAATTTTCCGCACTTTGTGAAGCTTCATATTCGAAATTCCATTGTCGATGCAACGACTGACTCTTTTGATTCGGAAAAGCGTCGTGTTTATTGAGAGAGAAAATATAAAACAATACAATCCAGTCTGTTTGCTGCTTTTGAACTACAAAGCATTCCTCGCTCAAAAATAAAAATGAAGGAAGCATAATTAAGTTTAAAACTTTCGCGTTTCATAATTGAAAAACAATATATCACGGGAATTTAACGCGATGATTTAGTGAAAGCGTATTTGCAGGTTGAACTAGTCGACGGCACGAACTATTTTGTGCGCGGGGTTAAAATGCATGCTATCTTATCCGACAACACGTGCGAAAGAAATAGATTCTGTGATGAGCAGTAAGAAGCTAGTTCGTGTACGAATTAGCACTTTTGCAAGTTTGCAGCGAAATGGATGATGATTTAGGACAAAAACGAGCGCGCGTTTTTTTATAAACAGACCTTTGGTAGTCTAGATATCATGGAAAAACTACTAAATGTATATGTTCAATATAAAATTATTTGCTTTGTTGAATTACTAATCTATCCCTGTATGGAGGCCGTTTTGCAATTTTCCTTCTTCTTATGGTATTTATTTCGATTTGTTCCGGTCGGATCCCCTCGATCTGATCCTCCGTCCAAATATGCGTTAAAATTATTGTTCAAATATGGAACATTCGACGCTCATAACTTTCAAATATATTATTTTTATACATTTTTGTTTCCATGCAGGACTAGATAATGATGAGACAAATTGATATTATTTTTCATTTTGAACGTACATCGTCAGAATTTTCGATTAGTGTAAACTTAAGCAATATACTCGTAAATTGGCTTTTATAAGCACGAAGGTTGAAGTTGGTTAGGTAAGGTTAGAAACAAACACATTAACCGACTTGCTTTAACTTAAGGGGTCGACATTATTGTGTTCTTCTAATGTTAAACCAACTCGGTTAATATGTTTGTTTTTAACCTAATTAATAAGGTACCTAATGAATAAATGACTTTAATGTTATGTTTGATGGGATCTCATCTTTTTGTACGCAGTCCTCCTTTATTTCTTTTCGGGTACCATTTCCGGTGCGTCAGCTACGGTCTAACTTCCATTAGGTAATCCATCTGTATTGTAAATGTATGTAGCGCAGGTGAAACACACAACAATAGTATGTTCATGAAATTCAAATACTAACCTAACTAAATTTAGTCTGCTATAAGATTGTTTAGATCTCAATCACATCCATACGACTCATAATTATGGTATAGGTATTAGGTATACTAAAGAAGACATCGCCTATGACTCACTGTAACTACCTATATTCGATTTGTTCCGGTCGGATCCCCTCGATCTGATCCCCTGGGGGATCAGTTTTTTTTAAAAATATTTTCTATTCCGGTCTGATCCACCATGCAGGGTATCACAAACTAATTTAAATATTTTATTCCGGTCGGATCCCCTAGTTACCTATTAACAGATTTTTGGACAGTCAGCCACAAATAGGTACAGGGTTTTACTATTTATGAAAATTGTATGAACTGTAAAATTAACTTTGAAATCCCATATATTGGATGACTATTTATATAGGATTGCTGACCCGGCAAACTTTGTTTTGCCATAAAAACACCAAACATTAAGATTAATAGGGTAGGTAGGGTAGCTACCCTACCCTATTGTGAATCTAAACCACCCGGGGCGCCACCTAAACGCATACAAAAAAAAAACATTCAAATCGGTCGAGCTGTTTAGGAGGAGTTCAGTGACATACACACGTACAGTAGATTTATTTATATGTATAAAGATTACAAAGTTACTTATGCAGTTGTCATATCTAGGAAATAGGATGGAAATTGCGGGATGTTTCACTTATTCCTTGCTTTATCTACACCAATTTTTCAATTAATTATCTATTACTACTTATTTTTTAGGTATATTTATGTATTTAGTTTATTATTTGAGTATATGCTGTATTTATAGTATAGGTATATATGTTTTAAATAAACGCGATTTGCTTAACTCAAAATATTGCACCTACCACTATTTTCTCTGCATCACCCAAAGGTCGACTGGTAGAAAACGCCTAAGGCATTATGTCCGCCTCTGTACGTTTGTGTGCATAAAGTATTAAATAAATATAAATATTATAAAGCGGAAAGATTTTTTTGTTTGTTTGTTTGTACCGAATAGGCTCCGAAGCTATTGAACCGATTTAAAAAATTCTTTCACCTTTGGAAAGCTACATTATTACCGAGTAACATAGGCTATAATTTTGACGGGAGCGAAGCCGCGGGGGTCAGCTAGTAGGCTATACACTAATTGTGTTTAAAATTTGAAGCTTGTGTAAGTCTACGAGAAGTACCTTAGAATTTTGATGATCGCTGAGTCAGCGACGAAATTAAGGTATTTTGGTCTTTGAGGCCGGTGGTGCTGTATGTCCCGACTATGTACCACCTATACGTCTGAATAGTGTACCTTTAGACAGGGTGAAACAGTTTAAATACCTAGGTCATATAGTCACGTCTGACCTCAGGGACCAAGCTGACATAGAACGGGAGCGGAGGGCGTTATCTTAAAGAGCTAATATGCTGGCCCACAGGTTCGCACGTTGTTCGGATGGCGTGAAAATAACTCTTTTCCAAGCATATTGCACGTCCATGTACACCTGCAGCCTGTGGGCTAATTACACGCAAAAAAGCTATAACACCCTCCGCATTCAATTTAACAATGGTTTCAGAGCGGTTTTGGGTTTGCCTCGCTACTGCAGCGCTTCGGGTATGTTCGCATGGGCGCGCACGGACTGTTTTCATGCGACCATGCGGAAGCGCTGTGAATCTCTTGTGCGCAGAGTGCGAGACAGCTCCAATGCCGTTCAGAGCATGATAGCAAATAGGTTGGACTGTCCTTATGTGCGACACTGTTGTGACACTGTTGTGAAGTTACATATAGTGTCGCACGTAAGAGACTAATGTAATTAATATGATAATTTAATATGAATTTGAATTTATTTGATGTGTTGATGTTGTATTTATTTGTTTGTATTTATCTATTAATGGTTTTGTATTTTTTATTGAATAATTTAAAGATGTTCTCTGATATGGGTTTAAGACCTGAAATAAATGTTTGTTTTTTTTTTTTTTTAGTAATTCCTAAACTGCTACCGATTATTCCTGTTTATAAATACGGTCACTGAAAATTCAGACTTCTAACTTTAACCACAACGAAGTTACAGGGGTGTCGAAAATGATATGATGATGATGGGGTGCCCCCAGATACTGTATAAAAAAAAGGTTTTCTCGGTTTCCTCGAACTCTAGCATTTGTACCTTTGACTAATTTCTCTGTCAAAGTATCGGACAGACATCGTCACATTTTGCCCTGAATATGAAAAATATAAATTATTGTTGATATATCTCGTTACAATTCAATTTAATCATTATTTTATTGAGGTACTTTATTTGGTTTCTGAACCTTAATTAATTGTCTTTTTAAAGGAGGGACAAAAACCTTTGGATTTATGTTTAACACCTTAAGATAATTTTTCTCACCTTTTACGTTTCCGAATTCAAATTGCCTGTTAGCAAGACTTTGAAAGAAAATTCGTAAAAAGCTGGATGAAGGTTTGTAGTTTTTTTTTTGACTTGGCAATCTCTGCTTTAGTCTGAAAGCCTGTCAAACTTCTAATCTTTGTTATACTATCACACTAATATGATAATGGCGAAAGTTTATGATTGTATGTGTGTGTGTTTGCTACTTCTTCTCGCTTAAACGGCTCGATGGATCTGGATTTTGGGCACAGAGATAGATTATAGTCTGGAATAGCACATAGGATACTTCTTATTCCGGGTATATGTTCTCTTAGGATAATTTTCGACATTCACGCGGGCGAACCCGCTGGCAGAAGCTAGGATTATTATTAACTTGAGGTATGTGAGGATGGATGGATGCTTGTTACTCTTTTACGCAAGAACTATTGAACGGATTTGCATGAAACTTTACAGAAATATAGCCTATACATCCGAATAACACAAAGACCATAAACTATAAAGATACTCGCGGACCCGGCAAACTTTGTTTTGCCTTAAAAACACCAAACATTTATCTACCCCACCTTACACTACCTACCCTACCCTACCCGACCCTACACTACCTTCCCTACCCTACGCTACACTACCCTAACCTACCCTACACAAAGCAAAAATAGCTTATACAATAGCAATAAAGCTCAAATTGACTCTACGGTTTAATTAGAAAACTTTTGTGTGGGAAAAAGAAAAGGGCTGCTTTAATTTTTTTTCCGGCAATTATTAGAATTTTTCTCCCCGTAAAAACCATCTTTGAACTTCAACTGATAGATTGGAAGAAGTACTAATAGCACGCGGGCGGAGCCGCAGGCGGCAGCTTGTTATCAATAAAGCAGAGTATTAAAGCTTCCCCTAAGGTATATTAAAATACTTTAGTTTCCGACGAGTCTAACAGTCTAATTGGAGGGTATACCGCAATTTGAAAATTACTCGCGACGGCAAAATGCCATCCCGCGTTAGGTAGGGGTCTTACCTATCGTGCGGTGCATAGTTGGAAACTACGTCGCGGTAGCCAAATAGACTAACTAGATGAGAAAGGGGGAATTTTATGCTAAACTTACGAGAGTTTTTTAAAACTATCGATGTATAAGAGACTTGTATTCAACTTTTCAGTTTTCTTTTTTGTTATAGTAAGCTCGCGATTGGCCACCATTTCACCTTATGCTAAGCGATGATGTGGTCGACAGTGAAGCACACTTGCCTAGAACCTATTCAGTCTTAAATGCTCTTAACTTAAAAGCTCTCATTTTAAAATAGGCGTTGCTAAGATCCCTAAATATGAGTGGGCCCGACTAATTATATTTAAATAAACCCAGACAATTTGAAAAATGCCCAATATGAGATACTAATAAAATAATTAATTTGATCGGGCTTTCTAAATAAAGCCCATCACTTATTGGGCAAGGTAATAAAAGGATGTGTTTTTCATTGTCATTGATTTTAATATAGAATCAGTATGGTAGGTAGGTAAGGACGGTTACTATTTAAGCAACAAAGTCGACGAATGTTTTTGTCTACAGAGTCTAAAGTAACTTAACTCCACTAAGCTCCTGAGCTCGCTCTTAGACTAATTCGTTGAAAATAGCGGCACCGCTTACAAATATTATATTATGTTTGCTGTTTCTATAATCGGAAATTCTATAGAAACGGCTTTAATGGTTTCGATAAAATTTTCAATATAGGCGGATATGGGGGCGGAAAATTGTGAAATAAAAAGATTTTTCTTATTAAGGCATTAGCAGTACAAAATTGTCGCAACGTGGCCATGAAAATTGAATAAAATGAAACAAAGAAGAAAGCGATAAACAAGTTCATTCCGCGTGATATTGTCAGTTTAAGTCGCAAATTACCGGTTGCTAGTACGCTTCTAGAAAAACAAAGCGTTTATTCAGGGAAACACATAGAAAAACTAAGTAATTTGCATTTAGTATTAGCAGATGTTACTTTCGCAGCGAATTAATGAATGCAGCAATCGATAGGGAACTTTAATGTCATATACTTTAAAATGACCTTGAAAGCATCGGTATGCATAACATGGTAGTTTAATCGACCATGGAGTAGGTTGGCATTAGCATAAAATCGTACCACTGTATTTCCCGATGGGTCAGGTAAAGGCACGGGATCCCAGCGCTAACAAAGAATATTTGGTTCAAATAAATGTCACAAGATGGCGCGATATACATCGGTTCGTTATTGAATTGTGTGTAAAATTAACATTTTCTAGAATTGATTCTTGTTCTTCAGTCGGTCCCTCATTACTGAGGATCGTGGTCACAGGACCCCTTTAAGCGGACAATCTGCCTCCATCGACTCCGGTCCAAAGTTGCCATCACCACCTGCTGGAATTTGCTTGACGACGTAGCTTCTTTCATTTGGACCGTCGAGTTGGTGACCGGCCTCGTGCTCTCTTTCCTTCGGTTGCCAACAATGACTAGCTTTTCAAGGCTGCTATCTCCTCTTCGCATTATGTAGCCAAAGAAAGTCAAAATACGCTCTAAGCAAACCGTAGACAATCGGGTCTTGATATTGAGTTGTGAAAGGACAGATACATTTGAACGTTTGGCTGTCCATGGGATTCGGAGCATCAAGAAGGAAGCAAGACTTAATTATAACAATTGTATGTTCTTTTTTAATCAACTCTCCTAAGCACAAAATGATGGAATATTGGGCTTTTAATTCACATTTCAAAGAATATTTGAACGAGACATTTAAAATTGGATCCAATAGATGGCGCGGTTTTAAACTGAGGCATGCCACTCGATTTTTTTAATTTGTATTGTAACACATTTTTGTTCAATGAAACTGTAAACATTTGAAAAAAAATACTATAAAACAAATCGTCATTGTATTTTAAGTCAGTAATATAGTCACATACCGAGAAACCCCTTTTACTTGCAAGTCGCTGCTAACACCAACATTAGCCGTGGAACGGAACCGAACGCGATGGAAGTACTTATAAAAATAATCATCTTAATCAGACGAAAAACCAGACTCCTCGCCACTACAGAGAAATTCTAGAGGAAAAACAAATAACCTTTAGCCCGACCTGCGAATCGAATCGAATCCTCATGCTCAGTAATAACTTACGTCCGTAAGACAATACACCTCATTCAAGGTTTTCTCCTATGTAGAGGTTGGCATCCATTCCAAATGGATGCAGCCATACTGCATTCATTTGAATTGGATGCCAATTAAAACTAAATAAAGATCCTCATCTCCATTTTTAATAGATAGGTGCTAATGCAGTACCTGTGTCATTGCCAGGCTTACTTCGAATGAACCGTGCGTCCTTAGCTTCTGCAGTAAAAATCCTCGAAATGCACTTGCAAAGCTCTTTAGTACAAGAAATCACCGGGTAAGGATGCTATTACAGCTGAAATATAAAAAAAGAAACCTAAGTCAATGAGGATAAAATACAAAAAATCCAGTCTGTACACTGAGATGTTTCCTGAGGATGGGCACTGAATGCTCTACTAATATTATGTTCCAAACATAAAAAGGAATGAGGCAGGGATGCATCATCCCTTGCACTTGCGAAAATTGGCAGAAAAGTATCCTTTAAATGGAAAGAGAATTATCAAATCTCCGATATGCCGACGACACCGTAAAATCCTACATGGATGTTGCAAAAAGCAAAATCGAAGGCAGATTTGAGTAAGCTGTTCCAAAGACTCGAGTTGGAAACTGGCAACATCAGTCTCGCAGTAAACAGAGTGAAAACCAAGGTGATGGTAGTGGATCGAGCCAGAAAGCTTGCAAACATTCCTGTCATTAATTTCGTCGACCGGGTTCCTTATCTGCATGAGGGCAGCTGTGTTACCTAGATAAAAAGGCGAATCGGGATGGCAAAGGATGCGATGACCCATTTAAGCAACGTCTGAAAGAAGAGAGTAACCGCCAGATTCCCAGCTCAAAATGATCGGAGAATTAATGTGACAAATTGTCAAGCACGCGTTATCTGCTGTGATTGGCTGTTGAAAATTCATTCAACGAATCACAGCAGATAACGCGTGCTTGACAATTTGTCACATTAATTCTCCGATAATTTTGAGCTAGGAAACTGGGGGTAAGTGGTATCAAAACCAAAATCAGATTGATACGAACCCTGGTAGTCCCTTTCCGCCTGTATGTATTGTAAACTTGGACAAACCTGGACAGCTTGGTGACAGACAGACAGACAGACCGCGGAGTCTTAGTAATAGGGTCCTGTTTTTACCCTTTGGTTACGGAACCCTAAAAACCAAGGAAATCCATGCAAAAACAGACAATCTGTTTTCGGCTAATTAACACAAGTACGCAATGAAAGCGTATGTAACCCATCCCAATGAAAACGCATGGCAATTAAGTGAGCAAACTTCCTTGATGAAAGAAAACCACGGTTGTGAGGCAGCTTATTTAAACGAGCAAAATGTTTTAATTATATTAAACAATTTTCAAACACATTTATTTCCCAAATAGTGGGCGCATGTCAACTATTCGAACGCTCATTTTCATTCAAAATGTTTAATAAACTAAGCCGGAAAACAAACTCTGCAAGTGAAAAATGCTTCGGGATTGTTTTCCGGCTACGGTATTCAAACGCTGACTATGCATGTAGGTGCTAAGTAGGTACGAGCAAGGTGTGCTGCACAGCAATCAACTACCCCCACCCACACCGGGCACACGAGTTTTGTAATGTCACATGCAGTCCGTTAAAGCAACACAACACAAAGCCTGCCAAATATGTCTGCCTTCACAGACAGGAGCGGTATGCAACTATGAAATTGATTTTTACCTGGAAAATTTGCAAATAAGATCAGTTGGCCCAGCACGAATACAGCAGGAACTTTGGAATCGGAAAAATATATAATTAGTAGTATATTTTATTTGAATTGAAGAGATTTAAGTTTAGGGCAAGACAGGCACGACGAACTTTTTAAATGGAGGTCTTTAGATGCGATAAAATATGATTAAAATGTTCACCAATAAATAGTTTACCAAGTTTTATATTTTCGATTAATTTGTAACTTTAACTATGCTTCAAAGACACATTTCTAAACCTAAGTCGGACATGAAAGGTTTTTCCAAAAAATTAACCCCTCCATGGAAAAATCCAAAATAAACGCTGACAAATTCGGGGGGACAAGCAACATCTGTAAGCACTTATAAATTGAGTTTTATTTAATTTTAATTTTTAGCGACCTTTCTGATTGTTCGATGCGATTCGATTTATATCAAACCGATTTTGACTAAACAAGATTGCAAGTACGTTCACAAAGACGCAATGCGATGCAATAGGGTAGTTTAAATATGAGCATTTAGACACAAGATTATAAAACAAAAATTTATAAAATCAAAATTACATAAACAACAGTTACGAAATGACTTTTGTATGGATCATTATGTAACTGGCAGAATGATACTGAACATGTAACCTCTCGAAAAAGCGCGCGTTGTTTGTGTGTATATAGTCTGTGGTTTTTAGTCTGAACGTTTCTAATAAATTGTTGTTGGAAATTATTTGCATTTAATTAAGTAAGCTCATCAGGTAGTGTAAGAATCGTTCGGGTCTCGAATAAAAAGGCTTTATTTTAAAACTCGCATGTAGCTTTCGACGGTCGCCTTCTACATCGCTCGTGTTAGTATCTCGACTTTTTATGCTCGACACGAAATTTACTATTTTGTCCGTCAGGTAGATTAATAAAAAATATTGGACACATATTTTTTTCTTTTGACACGTAAACATAAAGTGACGATGATATAATGCGTTGAAATATCGTAAGAAAAGTGACACCGATAGTACACTTTATACTGCCTTAGTGACGTCACAAGCCCCACTCCTGAAATTTGATGCACTTTAACTTTGTATATTTTTATTACAGCAAAAAATACGTGACCATTATTATTTGTTAATCTTACTGACGGACTAAATATAATTATCATTTTTCTACCCTGGCAACATCCCAATTCGACCGATTCGCATATTTTTTTTAAACGATTACGCACGTAATTACCACGTGCGGGATCGCCTATCCATACAATTTAAATTGCGTCGCGCCAACAGTAAGGGCCCTTAGTTTTCCATTTCCATATTGCACAGATTATCTGCAGCAGATTGACATGAGTTGTCAGACAGACCGCAGTTAATTAAATTGTGTGCGAGTGTGCCCTGCGGTTTCGATGTAATTGACTATCACAGATATTAAGGCACTGCATAACACGACGAGTAAATCCCAAAAATTCCGAGTGCAATTTGTTATTGAAAAAAAACAAAAAAAAATATTATTATAAATAAGGCCAATTTTTTTTTCCGAATAATAAAATTAAAAACAAAAACAGGGCTCTTTTTATCGAATAATAACCAAAGAGAACCTCAGCATTGTTACAGCTGAACTGCACAAGTAAATTCATGTCATTAGCGTGAAAGTAATTTTGATGTTAAATTAAAGAAAAAAACGAATCCTACAAAACAAAATGATTATCGAAAAACACAATTGAAGTTTTGTTGTGTTGTTTTTTTTTTAAATTTTGTATTGCCAACTACAAAAGTTACGGAGAAAAATAGGATTGCATGAATCGCAATTTGGGGTAACCGGAGCCTTAATGTATGATTGATATGCACGTATCAAACACCACACATACAGGAGTGCATAATAATAGAGAGGCCTATGTCCAGCAGTGGACCAAGTCTGTGAGATGAGAATGTATATTTTCAATGTTAAATGACTTAAAGACCCCCAGGTTGTAGGTATCAGGAAACACGGAAGTTCTTAAATACTAAACTGAATAGGTCGGTATAAAACATAATAACTATTAAAATCGATTTCAGTATTCTTATCAATATCGCTCTGAGACAAACAGTACGTTCTTTGAAAAGAAGCTTTCCACCAAAAAATTCTATAGCCGAAAAAATAAAAACATTGGTAATAAATTTAAATTACATTCACTAGAACTATTTATTAAAACTTTTGCTCAAACGAATCAATAATTCATTTTGTCTGTATACTTGGACTGAGGACATGAAGATAGGAAATATAGGAAGCACTTAATTACTCCACCAGGTTGAAGAAAGTTCCTGGAGAAATAATTTGCCTTTTTTTAACTTTTTCAAATCAAATTAATTTTCCAGCAGACGACGGTACAAAAGCCTCATCATCCTGAGCAAGGAAAACCTTCAAAGTACATTCAAAAGGTACCTCTATGCGCTCTGATTGAAATTATGTAATGATGCAGAATCGCTGCAAGTTGTCTGTAAAATTTAAATACCATTGCAGAATTAATTGAAAACGTTGAGAAAATGAGATGTGGAAGGGCTCTCAAGGTTTTCAGCCCAGTTTCTGCTAAGCAATCCGAAATCACAGCACGTGGATGAATATTCAACAGCCAATTGCACCACTGCCTTTGAATTGTGACGTGTCGATAATTTCTTCCTAAAAACCGAGAGTCGTTTCTTTGTCATTTTTATTTTGCCCCATGGAAATCATCTCAGCTAAGAGACAGCAGAGATACGATAGCAGTATTTTCTTAAACTAGTGCATCATTTTCTTTTCCGATAGCTGAAACTTCGTTTATAAGGCTCGGCACAAACGGGCCACCGACCACTGCCCAGCAACAGCGACTTTGCGCAATTTTCCATATGTATAGACGCACCGTGCACGTGTAGACGGTGGCGGCCACATGCTGCAGCAGTGTCTGTGACTCAACACTTGTGGTCGCTGCGGGTCACACAAGAAACCGACACACGCCACTGTCGCGCTACTCCACCACCCCCGCGCATTCAGGCCTTAGGCATCCTACGCGTCACCAAGGAGCACGACGACGCCTAAATGGATAATTTCATATCGGAAATTCAATTACATGCCGCAGTGGTCCGTTTACGCCGAGCCTTAGTGCACGGCGGGGTTAGCTGATACTATTAGTCTACTACAGGTAAATAGATTTAAAAGCAAATGCGAGGCTGAATCCTGTCCTTTGGTTACCTTTAACTTAATCAATTTGTAGCGAAGTCTATGCCGCCACATACAACCAATTTGCCTAGCGATTTCTCAACGTTATTTTGATCGGCTTGCTGTCTACCCTATGCAGCTGAGTACTAGAAAGGAGCGACTGAATATCTGACTTCTACAACCTAGTAATTGTTTAACACGACACCTTGGCAAAACTGGTGTTAGATTTCATGGGTTCTGTTCTGACTAAACGTAACGACTGTCCAGTAGAGCATTAGTAACGGCCGCGACTTACAAGTTGTAGGTCGTGGGTTCGAACCCAAGCAAGGCGCTTTAATTTGTGTAAATTAATTCATCACCACTGCTTTCATAACGGTGAAGGAACATGAAGAGAACATGTCATGTCGTAGAACCAAAAATTCGAAGATATGTGACTTCTACATCCGCAATGGGCCCGCGTGGTGGATAGCCCATTCCGTCAATGTTCCCAGCAGTGGGAACATTGAAAGGCTGTTGATGATGTAACGACTGTCGAAGATCTAAAAATGAAAGCCAGGACAGCTTTACGTGCTTTCTGCGACACGGATGAATATCTAAAAAAAATTATATGGTACCTCGATATAATTTTTGAAGACCTATCCATAGATACCCCATACACGTAAGAGTTTGATGGAAAAAAAAATGTTTCGGTTCTAAGTATGGGGAACTCCCAAAATTTATTGTCTTTTTTTTCTATTTTTGTGTGAAAATCTTAATGCGGTTCACAGAATACATCTACTTACCAAGTTTCTATAGCATATTTCTTATAGTTTCGGAAAAAAGTGGCTGTGACATACGGACGGACAGACAGACATGACGAATCCATAAGGGTTCCGTTTTTTGCCATTTGGCTACGGAACCCTAAAAATACTAGTCCGCCATCTTGGATTTAGAAGCTATAGCTAAGCATGCAATGTCATCCAAACTTAAAATGTATGCAAAATTTCATCTGAATCAGTGGAGGATAACCGCTTTAAAATTCAGTTGCAATATTTAGCCCGAACACACTTGCATACTTACAAATAAAAGTTTGTACAAAACTGAAATGAAACATGACAATGAAAATATTACCGAACGCACTCGTAACCAGCACTATTCATAGGAAGCATTAATTATGACAGCATTCAGTTTCGTTTAAAATTGTGAAAGTATTTTTTTTATTAAAAAGTAAACTATTCGAAACATAACAATGAAAATATTTCCGAACGCACTCGAAATCAGCGCTAAATTCATTCAATGCTTTACGTGGTACCGGCCAGTAACTACAACTCGATGAGTGCACACTGTATCGATGCTCGAAGAATGAAAACAGCTTTCCGGAATAGTAACTTCGAAAAGTGATTGAAATTGTTTAACTATCTTTTGAACTACCAACCTCTCAAACCGATGTTTGAGTTTTCACATCGGATATAAGAATTTGCCGACGAAGCCCGTTTACGCAACATTGGTATTTACAAAATAAACATTTTGTTTCGCCGAAAGCTGCTGCGAAAATTAAATATAAGTTTCTGTATAAAGCCTTCTGTTGCACACGAAAATCGATCCGTGGCAAACATTAGATATTATACAAAGAGTACCAGTCCAGTCAAATCAACATCATGTCACATGTCGTTGAGGTACAGTGCCAGATGCCAAAACTTTCGTTTCAAATGATGACATTTCAAGTACAAAAGAAGTTGTTAAACCTATGGCACTAAGAAGTTCCGAGCCTACATTTAAAAGTAACACCACATAATCTAACTGGTAACAGTTGAATGTTCTCTATGCTTACTTCAGATTTTGAAAGAAAGAAAGAAAGAAAGAAAACATTTATTGCCACTAAGGAATGTAACAGCATAAACAAAACACAAGATAGTTTTAAAGCACGGTATTTCCAGTATGGCAAAAGGAGCGGGCTCAGCCGATGCTGACCAGTATGCAGCATGGATACTACGCTGGTCTACGTTGATTTTCAGCCCGCCCCCTTTCTTACTGCACTTATCATAACAAATCACTTGATAAATACCCAACCCACCCTTTGATTTGAAGTAGTTCTACTACCCTCAGTGCTGAAGAGACTCCAATTAGGACCTAGATCTTGGCCATCCCTCATGTTCGCGACAGGTGCATTAGGAAAGCCAACGCAGACCTCATAAGTCCCATCCGTATAATTCATCCATCATTTAATTCGATGCCAAAACTTTCGTTTCAAAAACTATACCAGCTACTGAACTAATTAATTGAAGGCTGGAGGCACCTTTCATACTCTCGTCTATAAAGTTTAGTGAAAAGCTGTGCATCTGTATGCAAACTTGAAGTGACTTGAAGACCGCAAACTCCTTGAAAATTCAAAGCTTCGATGCTTCAAAAGTTTATACTGACATGGAAGGTTTTCGACAACATGTTAATAAAAGGTTTAGAATTAAAAAACGCATTGGATTTGTCAAACTAGAAATTATATTACAAACAATCGTCTTCTAACAAGCCTGAAAGTTGCTCGCGATAAAGATATTTTGCTTATTGTGAAACCAAACAGGCAAATAACTGTTTCAAAATTCAGTTGCAATATTCGACCCACACATACTCACATAAAATCTATATTTCAAAATTCAGTTGCAATGTTCGACCCACACATACTCACATAAAATCTATATTTATAATATTATAAAGCTGAAGAGTTTGTTTGTTTGTTTGTTTGAACGCGCTAATCTCAGGAACTACTGGTTGGAATTGAAAAATTATTTTTGTGTTGGATAGTCCATTTATCGAGGAAGGTTATAGGCATTATATAACATCACGCTACGACCAATAGGAGCCGAGCATAAATGAAAAATATTGCAAAAACGGGCAAAGATATTCCTTTTTGAGAGCTTCTATTGCGTGCGCTGCGTAAACGGTTTAAGTTACGCAAATATCATGTATGATGAAAATGTTCCTCTTTAAAAGTTCTACAAAAAAGTCCGCGACAGCATATGTCTTTCTTTTAAGATTGACTAAATTTTAATTAGATCGCCGCTGCCGGTAGAAATAAAAGTTGGTTACATTCGTATAGCAGTATTTAATTTCTTATTCAAATAAATAGTTCAACAAGTTGGTAGGTAGGTAGGGTAGGGTAGGGTAGGGTAGGGTAGGGTAGGTAGGGTAGGTAGGGTAGGTAGGGTAGGTAGGGTAGGTAGGGTAGGTAGGGTAGGTAGGGTAGGTAGGGTAGGTAGGGTAGGTAGGGTAGGTAGGGTAGGGTAGGGTAGATAGGGTAGGGTAGATAGGGTAGGGTAGATAGGGTAGGGTAGATAGGGTAGGGTAGATAGGGTAGGGTAGATAGGGTAGGGTAGTTAGGGTACGGTAGGGTAGGGTAGATAGGGTAGGGTAGGGTAGGGTAGGGTAGGGTAGGGTAGGGTAGGGTAGATAGGGTAGGGTAGGGTAGGTAGGTAGCCAGTTGACGGGAGCGAAGCCGCGGAAGTCAGCTAGTCTTGTATAAAGGAGTGAGGTTTGAATTGAAAGTAGCCTGAATATTTTTTTGTTTACCCATCTTTAAATCAACCCTTAGCATCAGTAATTGTTACACGTGCCGTATACCGTACACGTGGAGTGCATCTAGTAGCCAGCCCTAAATATAACCCGATCAGTAAATTATTCAAGGTATAGATCAAACGCTAAGTGTGTTTGCACTGCGGTTAGGTCGCTTATAGGCATTTACCAAACATGACGAATGCTATTACTAAAGTTACCTACAATGATGGCTTCCGCTTTTGTGCTCACCATTTGGCAGCACTGGCGAGTAAGGTCCTCAAATATAACTGTTAAATTACTGGAAGCTAAGTTTGAATTCAAATCATTTCTAATGCCGTATTGATTAAATGTAAAATCGAGAAAACTGCAGTTGCCCGCAGCCCCATTTTTTTCGGAAAATATGAGGTTACAATTTTCCGAAACATAAAACACTACTAAAGCAAAACCCGTACCAATCTTAATCTGCCATATTTTTAAATATTCACAACAATAAAAAAGTAGTAAATATTTAAATAAACTTGCGCTAAAAGCACCGCGAAGACCTCTCTCTCTCTACACCAGCGCTCCTAGCGGCAAATTCAATTGCGATAGCTTCATAAATCCGATGCATGGTTTGGGAAAATGGCTGAAGTTTAATTACTACTAAATATTTTTGACTTTATTCATGTTCTAGAATTTTCTTCATCTCTGGTATGACAGTTATTAAGGTATAATATTGAAGATAATAAACAAGGAAGAAAGCCTTAATTCCGCATTGAGGTTTTCCCAGACTGTATGAGTGGATTTCTTGCAATGTTTAATTAACGGACTAAAATATTGAGTGCAGCAAGTGCATTCACCAACAAGTAAAATGATTTTACGGTTTTAATGAAGGGATATTGTTTGTAGAAAGATATTCCTGAGCTTTGTTAGGTTTGCTGCAATTATTATCTCGATGTTCCGTCTGGCACTGTCTGCTGAATATCGTCTTACATTATGGACTAGGAAGAAGGGACTTCAAAGGGCGAGCCGGATCGTTATGTCGGACTTTAAGCGTACGCAAACATGGTACAGCCAAACGTGCTTTTAACTAACTACGATCTCCGATGCCAATCGGAGCGACAAAACTTTTCAATTCAATGAACTCGATAAAAGAACCTTTTAAAATGTAATAGTGGAAGTTATAACTAGTCTCTGGAAAATATCATTTTATTTACATATACTTTATGGATAGGTAATAACATATTTATAAATTTACTTAGTGCCGAAACACGGGGTATTTTCAGGCATCATCAAGTCCATTTTTTAACCCCCGCCGGAAAAAGAGGGGTGTTATGAAGTTTGACACGTGTGCCTGTGTGTTAGTGTATTTGTGTACATGTGTATCTATCTGTGAAATCAAAGCTTCCTCTTTTTTAGGGTTCCGTAGCCAAATGGCAAAAAACGGAACCCTTATAGATTCGTCATGTCTGTCTGTCTGTCCGTCCGTATGTCACAGCCACTTTTTTCCGAAACTATAAGAACTATGCTGATGAAACTTGGTAAGTAGATGTATTCTGTGAACCGCATTAAGATTTTCACACAAAAATAAAAATAAAACAATAAATTTTGGGGGTTCCCATACTTGAAACTAATAATATTTTTTTTCATCAAACCCATACGTGTGGGGTGGGGTATCTATGGATAGGTCTTCAAAAATGATATAGAGGTTTCGAATATATTTTTTTTCTAAACTGAATAGTTTGCGCGAGAGACTCTTCCAAAGTGGTAACATGTGTGTCCCCCCCCCTGTAACTTCTAAAATAAGAGAATGATAAAACTGAAAAAAATATATGATGTACATTACTATGTAAACTGCCAGCGAAAATTAGTTTGAACGAGATCTAGTCAGTAGTTTTTTTTTAATACGTCATTAATCGTAAACCGCAATTTACCAAGTAGGGAACCCTTCGTGTGCGAGTCCGACTCGCACTTGGCCGGTTTTTTTTGTTTGAAAGTTGACTTAATTGAGAGTGTTCTTAGCTATGTGAGATGAAAATCGGTTCAGCCGTTCTAAAGTTATGGCCGTTTTACTGTTTGTATCGGGGTGTTTTCGCAAGATATCGTGTCATAATTACATGTTCAATAGATTGTCTATCGAAGTGTGTCTACTAGTTCATAGATAAATTATATAGCAAAAATTAAAAATGTATCGGAGGTTTTTTTTTTTTTGTTTTCCATGTCATGAACTAGGCTGTTTTAAAATAATCCCGACAGTTTTCAGTAAGCGGTTTAGCTGTGACAGTCCAACTCAGGGACGTTGTTAACTTGACATATTGAATTAAAGTTCTAAAGGAATATATTGCATTCATTCCGAAAATTGTAAAAATATAACTAGTTCTATTTCGCTTGTGGCATATTTGTGATGGATTTGTTTGCTTGAGTTGCGGAAACCAATTCTGTTTTTAGTTTATTTAAAGAATGTCAAAGGATATCAATGTATTAGTTTTTAAAAGTTAAATCTCGATGAAAATAGATAAAATTAAAGCTTTCGCGGATCGCGAACGTTTCCGGTATTCTATTCGCAGTAAACGATCGGTCGATAAAAAACTAAAGTGCAATGACATTAGGAGTAGCGAAAAGAAAAATAAAAGAGTCCAACCTAAAATAATAAGTATTAAGTTTGTTTTCTCTAAAACCTTTTAACGAGCAATTCTTGTACGTACTTGTATATAAAAAATCTGAATCTCGGAAACGGCTCCAACGATTTTCATGAAATTTAGTATGCATGGGGTTTCGGAAGCGATAAATCGATCTAGCTAGGTTTCGTTTTTAGAAAAGGTCGTTTTCTCTATTTTCACCCGAGCAGAGCTCGCTTGCCCAGTTACTTTTTATTAAAGCAAGCTTTTTGAACTGAAAGATACTAAATGTATCACTTGACCAGCTGACCCCCGGGGCTTCGCTCCCGTCAACTAGCTACCCTGCCTACCCTTCCCACCCTGCCTACCCAGCCTTCCCTGCCTAACCTGCTTTCCCTGCCTACCCTACCCTACCTACCTACCTAATATTTTTTATCTGTCATCAATAGTTTTCTCAGCGCACGCCAAATAATGAATTATGGGTTAATTTATTGCAATAAGTGTTATTTATTTTTGATATCACCTTTTAAAACCCTTTATTTTGATACCCCACACGATAGGGTTGGAACAATAAGGATCTCTAATTTAAAAAAATATATATTATAGCCTATGACACTCAGGAAAAATGTAGCTTTCTACTGGTGAACGAATTTTCAAAATCGGTTCAGTAGGTCCAGAGATTACCGCCTACAACGTCACAAACTTTACCTCTTTATAATATTAGTATAGATAAGACATCCAATGAGCCATACTCCATCATGAGACCAGCTCCATAGCACAATATTATTTAATGCCAGAGAGTGCTCGAAAAATGTATTTACCAGTTGCCGGACACATACGAAATCAAGGTAATATGAAAGCTAGTAAAACTTTGTAAAGTCGCTCTCGGTACTTTTGTTTGCTGAATGAATTTTCCTCTGTCTACAAAGTTATACAAGTGCATTAGGTTCTGCAAACACATTTCACTTATTACTGAACCCTGTGCACGCTACTTTTCAATTAACAGGAGTCAGAATCACTCGTTTTACCACTATGTATTTGCTTTTATCTACACTCGCAACGTAATGTTCCAAATATGAATTTAAAAAGTATTGTACAAACACTTACTTTTTTTTAAGTGGATAGATAAAATTAAAAAAGAAAACAATTACACTACAACATTTTCCTTCGATTTTCAAACAACGGCATTATAAAATAACTTTTTAATGATTATAGCACACTTTAACTTTTATTCATTGGCGCGTATGGGTTCATTGACTTAATATAGAAAATAATGTCATTGTCTATGGAAGCAGTCAGGCGCAAGGAGAATCAAAATTGCCGCCATGCCATATATTTCTTCCGTTATCACTTTTGTTTTATTTCAACTGTATGAGTGAAAATGAAATAGTGTATGCAACGGCATATAATTAGGTATTTAAACACTCGTGTGAAACTATTGTCATACTCTGCTTCGCCTCGTGTGTTAAACCCATACTAGTGTTTTAATAACCCCTACTATATGACCGTTGCATAAACTACTATTATTCATGTTAGAAATCTTTATCTCGCTCATAACCGGCGTGCATGAATGATTAGATGTAGTAACGTAAATGAAGCAAAACTAGTATGTAAGAATCGTATCAGGTGACGTTTTATAATTTCTGCATACACTTATGGGACATTTGTCCTCTACGTGCTTCGAAAACTATTTCACATTTTCGCAATTGGTTTCTATTTGTTTCACGCAGTCGACTATATTGCATAAGCTTCTCAACAGCTTCCTATATAATTAAACTTCGTGAAAACAATTAACCCTTGCTTTCTCCAAGAATCTCTTCACTCGCGTAGTAATTATTTAGCTTGCAAAAATTTTCATATGACCTACAGTATACGCTGGAGAGACTTTTTCGTTCTTCATAGCGTAAGTTTCAATATAGTTCACGAGACATTCATTAAAGCCTTCATTTTTAGTTACTAAGTCCTGACTACATGCTACACCAGATAATCAGAGGCTATTAGTCTATATATGGTTTATTATTAACTGAACAACGTCGGCCCATTGCGTGTTTAGTTCAACCCACACAAAAATTTCAAATACTGAGCATTCAATGTATCAAGTTCAAGGAAAAGCTTTGTAGCTTCGTCTACCTACACTCTCGTAAGCGTAGCAGTGTCTACGAGGCGTAGACACTGCTACGCCGTAGACTGTCGGAATAAGACATGACTTGCCAAGTAAGGGAACGTACACACAGAATATGCGTATTGCCAGGATCGTTTTAAGGGATCCGTACCTACAAGAATGGACTATGGACGATCCTACTGGGGGTAATATGCACACCAAGCAACTTTCTACAAGAATGGACATCAAATAAAAGGAATCAGTATTTGAATATCGTTGTGAGTTTGAACTCGTTCATACAACTACCTACGCTATTGCCGAATAAAAACGTAATAAAATAATAATAAAAATATGTGTGTGAACTAGCTCATAAAACTAAAAACGAGTATAAACTTATTCGATAAAGCGGTCCTGTAAAACGGACCTTTGTGTGAACGAGCACTTATGGCGAAAATCTGAGACAATCTCTCAAACATAATAGAAAAACGTAAAAAAAAATTGACAAATCTATTCAATTTCAGGTTGCGGCAAAACCTAGCAAAAGTATCATGAGAATGTGTTTATTTACGAAACGTCAACACAGTCCGACAGTGAACATGCTTTAGTGGAAATATTGCAATAACCAGTGTACTTGGAACAAGAGATTTTATAAGACAGCAGGACACTGACGCCAGTTTCTTTGTGCTGCGGATTACTTCTAATATAGCTTGGCCATGGCTATGTGCAGTTGCCTTCATAGGATTCAGACAGATTGAGTGTTCACGCATTTTTTCAGAAACCGTGCAGCTCAACTTAGAACTTCAGGAGCTGAACGACTCGACTAACAATACAAAAAAAAAATACAAAATACAGCCGGCAAAAACAAAAAAGATTTTAATAAGTTAATTGCTTGCAGCTTAGGTACTGCAACCAATTAACTTATTATAACTACCGAGTTACTTCGGAAGTATTCCCCGGTAGGACACGATTTACCCATTCACAACTGTTAAGCTTCCGAGGAAGACTAGGTGGAAATCCATGGGTTTCGAGAAAACCCAAGCAAATCTTTAAAGTTTTTGAAGAACTAAAAAGTACGTAATACATATTGCTTGACAATACATATGCAATGAGTCCAAACACGACGGTGTTAAGCTCCATAGTACCCAAAGACATAAATCTAACTAGATAACGCATGTCCCTCAATCTGTATGAAAACCAAGCGGGCCACTTCACACACAATTTAAAAACAAATTTACTTATCAATGAAAGTAAACATTTCCAATACCTCGGTTAACTTTTTCTATGCAGTCTTTACGAGCTGTAAATACTGCATAGAAAAAGTTACAAGAACTTGGAAGCCATTTATCTCAAAATTCTACAATGGCATTAGGCGTAAAAAAAAATACAGACCAGATCAAACAGAATCTGCTCAACTCTGCTGCCAACAATTTAAAAACAAGGTTACTTACCAATGAAAGAAAACATTTCCAATGCCTCGGCTAACTTTTTCTTTACAGTCTTTAAAGCTCAATATGGCGATTCGGTGGATTTCCGGTGCCGATAATGCTAAATGAAAAGCACAAATTACTATCATTGATTGTAATTTTACTCCGTTTTTCGTCACGTGAAGTACATAAAATCGCGTCATCTAGTTAGATTTATATCTGTGATAGTACAATATTACAAAGTTACATAAGTAGGCCAAGTTTTAGCTTAATCGGATGCCTGGAAGTGATTACTAGTTGTCGGATACACATACGAAACCACGGTATAAAGCTTGCAAAGGGTACCTAATTACCCGACTGCCGAAGGAGGGTAATGTGTTTATCAGTCTATGTATGTATGTATGTTTGTTCCTCGGTGGCGTACTAGAGACCAAACACGTTTGCCGATTTTGATGATTTTTACGTCAATCGATTCGTCTTAACCCTGCGAGTGACACTGGCTACATATAAAAATAAAAAGTATGGTTTTGGCCGCCATATTATAACAAAGTTTATAATAAAAATCAAAAACCCGACTGCTTAAAAAGCGAACTAAAATAAAAAGACGTATTCAAGAAGAAAATCATGCTGTGCAGTTGGAGGATACATCTGGTTTTGGTCAGCAAGCTCGCGAACATGTCGTTATAGTTCGCTTTTTAAGCAGTCGGGTTTTAGATTCTTATTATTAACTTTGTTTTGAATATATTTATTTAGGAAGCCGGGTTACATAAGAGAATGCATTTATTAAGAGCACCGTCTCTATGATTATTTTAATAAAGACCGGTGTTATGCACAATATTAATTACGTAGCTTTGTATTTTATAATTAAACCTGCATGCCCCGAAGCCGGAGTGACTTTGAAATTGCTTTGTGCTTTTTCGCTGTCTAACCTTATAATTATGTTATAAAAATAATATTTAGTTGGGGCACCACCAAAATTTATTGTATTTTTCTATTTTTGTGTGAAAATATTAATGCGGTTCACAGAATGCATCTACTTACCAAGTTTCAACAGCATAGTTCGTATAGTTTGGGAAAAAAGTGGCTATGTCATACGGAAGGACAGACAGACAGACATGACGAATCCATAAGGGTTCCGTTTTTGCCATTTGGCTACGGAACCCTAAAAAACCATCATCGAAACCAAGGAAAGGCTTGATAAACATTACTCTGCACCATCAATTTCACTGGTTAAGAAGTGGTATATTTAGTTCCGTTGTGGTCGTACCAGCACAAATGACGCCGTACTTCATACTGCCTTATTGACGTCACAAGCCTCCACCCCACTTGGAGTTTCTTGTCCGTTCTTCTCCATAACAAGCTACTTTATCGAATGGAGGGTAGAATCAATTATTATTACATGTAAATTTTTATTTATTTGTTTAAGCAAAAAAATACGTGTCCAATATTATTTGATAATCTCACTGACGGCATATTTGTAATTATCATTTTACAACCCAGGAAACATCCCTATTACAGCAAGGCGTTGCAGTGCGAGGATAATCGAATAAATAAATTACTACTTGAGATAAATTATTGCATGGCACTTAAAAATAAATGGGGAAATGTGTGTACCCATTATAGGTGTACCTCTGCTTAACCATTTGGGGAAAACCGGCTTGATGTTATGTATGGTATAGTACATAAATGTGTTTGCACAGTAATTCCTGTTATGACTAATTTGAGCCGCAAACACACACAATAGTGTTTGTTAGTATTGATTATAGCCAATAAGCGACACAGATATTGTCAACAAAAGATGCCATTGCAGTTGTATTAAAATAAATCTTGATAGTATAAGATCCCGTTATAAAACGACCTTCACCGAGATGCTTATTTAATGAAACGTATTTTATATTTAATTTAATATGTCAATAAATATAATCCATATGGGTTGCCTAGCAAATTTCAGTCCAGAGTATGTTTAATTAATAATTAAAAGAAAATATTTTTTTAAACATTTCACCGGTATGATTATTAGATAAATTCTATACCAATCGAAAGTATGAAGCCCATAGAATATGCAAACGTTAGGTTGCCTATTCTTTTCCGGTCACAACTATCGGGTTGCCAGGTATAAACAGGTAAATCTATCTGTACTAGCATTTTGCAACGGTCTGTTTATTGAATGAAATTTAAATGAAATTAAAGATTATTTTATTCTGAACACGGTGGTATAGGGTTGCCTGCGAAAAATCAGTCCAGAATTGCGGTTGTCGAATTTTAAAAAGTAAAATATTGCTCTGAGTGAATGTGTGCGACTGAGAGGTCCCAACCGACCATCCCATGCGATAGAAGAGGACACAGCATAGCAGCTGTTTAAAGTCCGCCCTCTTAAAGAAAGAGAGTGCGCATGCTATTTGGGCTTGGAAAAGAAAAGGATAGCGATAGACTCGTATACACTATGCATCATTTTGGAGTAGAGTGTCGCTATAAATACAATTGAAAAAACGTGCTACTATTTATTGTTGGAAAAAATGGCAAAAAAGTGTTTTATGTGTGGATCGGATGATGAAATAATTGATTTTAATGATGAAACTTTTAAAAACTGTGTATTAAAGTTAGCTTTTCGTAAAAAAAAACACTTTAAATACAATTTTGTTGAGCTACCCAGTGCGTCTCTTCAATGTGTAGGTTATCATACCACGTACTACAAAAAAGTGAATAAAAAATATAACGTAGAATTTCTTAATTTTAGTGCTGAATATACAGTAAGTACATAATAATTGAATCTTTAAAATTAACTTAGCTAATACATCTTCTATATTTTTTTCAGGTTTAAATAATTGTTGTTGGTAGTAAAATTCACCTATGGTTTTGTTAATTTTCGACACACATATTTTTTTTGTAATTTACTTAAAAACGGTAATTTATAAATTAAACAAGAAAATGATCTGATTTTCTTTTTTTTTGTAACAATTAATGAGGATGTTTTCAATCAACTATTCTTATCAAGAGGCTTCGTCTCCAACTCCATACCACCATGCTGGATATCATTAACTCTGAAAATTTTACGAACTATTTTCGTAAATTCCATGTGGCTTAATGCAACGGATCCAATATGCGTGAAACTTACGCCTGAGAACTGCGGATGGTTCTTAGATGAATATTTAAAACCAGTAGGATTCATTGGGGATCATACACCTTTAAAGATAGAAGACATGAAAGATGAAAAAAGTGAAACAGAGAGTGATGACGAAGAAGATTCAGAAGTTGAAGATCGTAGTTTTATGTCCGATGACTCGGATTCTGAACATTTTTTTTTTTTGTATTTCTATTTTTTTACAATAAATAGAAGTAATTTTTTAATTGTTAAATGATAAATGATTTTATTTCTGTAAGTTGGTTTGTACAAACGCTTTTACATGGCTAACATATTTTTTTTTAAAACTAGATGAGGTCGGCGTTTCCTATCTGACTACTCTGAGAAGAAAGGCCGAAACAAACTCAGAGGTCACAGTCTCTTTTAAAGTCCTGACAAAATCTTGGTTCGATCATGTGAAGACCATGTAGACTGATGTCTGAAATGGTCTTTTGAGGAAAGAACCAGACAGATTGAGTGGACCTGTCCAGTCAGTGCACGCATTTGTCAATAACCGAGCAGCTCAACTCAGAATTTAAGGAGCTCAACGATTCGACGAACAATACCAAAGAAAGGACATTCGGGTAGGCCGCATAAACTACTCAAACTGCCAGACCATGATTAAAAACTAAGATAAATTAAAAAACAAAATAATGATCCACATAGTCTTCACATTCACAATAATTAAAATAAAATAATATAATACTTTAAAAAGTAAATATTCTTGTCATTGCAAGAAAACAAATAAAAAATATATAAATAAAAAAAAATAAAAAAAAATAAAAATTAACAAAATTCATGGTGCAAAATATTTAAACAAAAAAAAACTAAATTAATTGGAGCAGCTCACTCCCAAGCCGTTTTATCCTCAACGTAATCTGTTGTTTTTTATTTTGTCTTCTTACAATAAAAATAAAATTTGCAAGACTACCCTGATTAAAAAAAATCACTTTTATGGGTTTTGAATTTTTCCAATAGTTTCAATTGATTTCAATTTCTCTGTTTACATTTAAAGATTTATATTTATTTATTTATTTTTATAAAAAAAAATACTATTTCTCTATTTAAATAATAAACTACAAAATTATGCATAGTATATACGAGTCTATCGCTATCCTTTTCTTTTGCAAGCCCAAATAGCATGCGCACTCTCTTTCTTTAAGTGGGCGGACTTTAAACAGCTGCTCCTCTGCAGCTCAACAGCGCTGTGTCCTCTTCGTCGTCGTAGTCGCACACATTCACTCGGAGCAATATTTTACTTTTTTAAATTCGACAACCGCAATTCTGGACTGATTTTTCGCAGGCAACCCTATACCAGCGTGTTCAGAATAAAATAATCTTTAATTTCATTTAAATTTCATTCAATAAACAGACCGTTGCAAAATGCTAGTACAGATTTACCTGTTTATACCTGGCAACCAGATAGTTGTGACCGGAAAAGAATAGGCAACCTAACGTTTGCATATTCTTTGGGCTTCATACTTTCGATTGGTATAGAATTTATCTAATAATCATACCGGTGAAATGTTTAAAAAAAATATATATTTTAATTATTAATTAAACATACTCTGGACTGAAATTTGCTAGGCAACCCATATGGATTATATTTTTTGACATATTAAATTAAATATAAAATAGGTTTCATTAAATAAGCATCTCGGTGAAGGTCGTTGTATAACGGGATCTTAGACTATGACATTCTCGAGTACTGCTAATGCTACTTTTCCTTTATAAAAAAACTGGCAAATCGGACTTCGTACATTGACGGTTCCGTACAAAAGAAAATCAGATATATCAATATATTTGTATTAGTTAGTAAAATATACGTAATAATAAAAAGTATTACCATAAAAAACTTTTTTGCAAAAAAATACAACCGACTTCCAAATGAAAAACTACAAAGTGAAAAATAACTTAACTCTTGGAAGTCGGTGTCTTACGTAGGTACCGTTTTTTTTCGATATGGACACCGACTTCCAAGAGTTAAGTTATTTTTCACTTTGTAGTTTTTCATTTGGAAGTCGGTTGTATTTTTTTGCAAAAAAGTTTTTTATTTTTCCCTTTTTAGTTTTGCCTACCTAATAGATACGCAAGTTGTTTCCTAAGGTCCCTATAACGCCGAATATATTACCCGAATAACATGAAACTTGAACATAACCGGTGAAATGAGAGATCTGCGTACCCCTTTAGACCGTACTGGCGTGATGTTATGTTATAAAATGGTATAAACAATAAACAGACATGCGATTGCAGCAATCCCGAGAGTGTTGCCGTTATTTATTGAAGAGTTCTGTTGTATATCTCCGAAGTTCTTGATCAGACCTTCACCAAATTAAAATGGGACCAATTTCAAAACATTCTCTTCCAAACAAAAAAAGAATTTTCAAAATCGGTCCACAATTGACGGAAATATCGGTGAACATACACAAAAAAAAAAAAAAAAAAAAAAAAAAAAACAAACATAAAGTCGAACATAGAACCTCCTCCTTTTTGGAAAGTCGGTTAAAAAATCAAGTTTATAGGTCAAGGGAAAGTTAAATGAAATCTTCGACACAAAATTGTATGACAGACGACGAACAAACAGACAGACGGACAGTTGAGTGACAGCAATAGGGCTCCGTTTGGACCCTTCTGGTTCGGAGCCCTAAAAATAACTAGGACTTTATCTTATTTCATTCCATGAAAACTGTGGCTTACTATGGACAGGCGAATAACTAAAGGCATAAGTTATTGGAAGCGCCGGGGACGCCCCAGAAAACGGATCTCACGGTGATGTTCTTTAGAAAGGCCAGGTGTACTTATAACCGGTATGCGTTATTGACTAGATGCATGAAGTACGAGTTTTTTCTTCAAAATATTTCCACCGCAGGTTAGTAATCTAATTCCTAAAAGCCCCATTTTCAACTGTTCCTCTCTCTTTAATTATAAATCGAAAACAACAGTTTGTTTCAGATGCAGGCACAATATTGCCGCCGCTTTCGGTAATATACTTCAGCAGTATTTTGAGCTACCTGTAAATAACTTCCCAAAAATCAGGAGCCCGAGTATCTCTTATTTGAGACTCGGATCAAATGTGGTCAGGAAGGTCTCCCGATATTTGCCGGCAGTCTAGACGGTCGTGATTGTAAATGTTTAGCGAAGTGCATTCTATGGGAATCCTAACAAATGGGTAAAATTTCTATATTAGTTGCAATAAAAATACGCATCGAAACATCTCGACAAAATATATAATTCGTATTAGTGCTAGTGATTGTGTGCAAAAACCGCTTTTGTACACTATCTGAAACAAAGCGGAAACACAACAAAATGTGTGACGCAGTACCGGGTTCCCGAGCGGTACCCACGGTGGGAAGCGTTAGTGAAGTGTACACACTCCTAATAAACGGATACAAAGTGCCCCTTGCAATTGACGCGACGTAACTGCACAGCAAAACACTCACGCCCAACGAACCAGTTCGGATAAACACATGCACTTTTCTAATAAAATAAATAAAGTAATCGTTATATTGTAAGTCAATTGGCGAGAAGTGGCCAGTTATGTCGCTGTGCGTGATTTTAGTCCCCGACGATCCTGTGGCCCCAATGCACTTCTGATCTACGTTGCAATGTCGGGAAAGGTCATGGCGCACCCACTTGAGCTGCAAAGGTGTATGAAGTCCCTTTGTGAGAGTGGGTGGGGTTTAGTGGGAACGGTCTAACAAGTTACAAGATGCTCGTCCAACCTAGCGCGAAACAATCGCCGTTACAAAGTAAACCTAGAATTTTGTTGTGACATTTAAGTTCTTGTTTCGACAAAACTTCCTTATAAGATGTGTTGCAGTTTCACTAATCCTGATACCATTAAGGATATTGAGTACATTGATATCGTATCTACTTACTAATATAGAAATGTAAGTGTGCAGTTTTTTAATGTTTGTCATCTAAAACGGGTTTAGATGAAATTTGAAACACTTTAAGATATGACCAGGATTTGGAAAAAGTTAACCCTTACGATCCCGTGAGATAAAAAATATTCCTTCATAACTTAATCCAATAAGCTGTATATGCACGAAGAATACATTGCATAATCATTTTACAAATATCTCCGAAAAACAGATACTAGGTCGGCTAATGAGTCGTTTCAACATTATTGATTCCCATCAACATCAACCTTATTATGTTCCCACTGTTGGGACACACGCATCCTCTCTGTGAGAGAGGCAATGGGCCGTAATCCACCACGAGGGTCCAGTGCGGTTTGCTGGATCTGGATGTCACATGTCTTCGAATTTTTGGTTCTAAGACATGCCGGTTGCGTCACGATGTTTTCCTTTACCGTTTTAAGAGTGATGATGAAATAATTTACACAAAGTAAAGCGCCTGCCTGGGTTCGAACCCACGACTTACGACACGTAAGTTGGGGCAGTTACCACTGGGCCACCATTGAGTCCCATACACAAATATTGTGAATGCAAAATGGGGTATGAGTGCCTCACTTAGATGCAATTTTCCTCAGTCAGAAGCGAAAGCAAACAAATCGTTCAATAAACAAGTCCATCATCCAATAGAAAATAAGGTCCTCCCGCATCACGGCAGAGTAGAAATCCTTCAAGACAATTACTTCTACAATAACAAGTATTGGATCTGCGAGACAAATGAGATATTTCCTGATGCGTATAAAAATGCAATAATATTAAGGGCCGATTTCACCAATAAAACTAATCGCGATTAGTTCAACTAAACTCAGTTTATGAAAATACAGCGTTGTGATTGGTAGTTTATCAGCGGTCTCAACCAATCAGGACTCTGTATTTGCATTAACTGAGTTTAGTTGAACTAATCGCGATTAGTTTCCTTGGTGAAATCGGCTCTAAGAGTATCAATTCGTGCAGATATCCTGTCAACGACGTTTCCGCTTGCACGTTCGCAATACCTCTTTTCAATTTTCCAGGATATATCGCATGAGTTTTATTTTATAGTATTGCCTTAGTTCAATGACATCATTAAAAAAGCTTATCAAAGATCAAGCCAATTAATTTTTATATGAAAAAGATTTTATTACTCTCTTATTAGTTTTAATACAATATTAGTAAAAAAAGTGAGCATGTTCTAGAGTAAGGTACATAAAGAATTGACAAAATACCCATAATAATACAATTTACATATGCCTATGTGTAAATTGTTCGCTAAAGAGTTCAGTTGTATGTTGCATATCTTGAAAATACTAAAGCGATTTTGATGACAGTACCACAATTCCCTAAGTTAAGAGATAGATACTTAATCCAAAAAAAAGATGATCCGATAAGTATATAGTTTCGAAGAAATGCCTAGACAAACATACATACCTACATACACTTATGAAATTTGGCACATATGTTTAGATTAGAAGCCCACATAGAACATGTGAATATTGTGGCATTCCAAAAATATTACATACATACGTATCGAATTGATTACCTCCTTTTTTTTTTAGTCGGTTAAAATATTGTAGAATCGTAACGGATGCAAGATAGAAATCCGATTGCAATAACGAGCTACTTTTGCCTGATTGCTTTTAAGGATGTTCACTTTAGAAGCACCTGACTAAAAGGCAACTTACAAGTATTCCTTTCCAGTAATATTAATTGAGAAAATAAAGTGTCTAGCCTGTCTAGCGGATAACAAAAGACCGAATAATAATTATGAATCTATAATATTTTCACGTGAATCGGCCGATGTCAAACAAGAACAATGCCGCTTTAGCTGGTGCAAAAAGTCTACTTTTCAGCTGGTATAAAGAATTTTTCGCTTGTGTAATAGTAGTTTATGCAATGGTCATATAATACGGGTTATTAAAACACGAGCGTGGGTTTATAATATTAACACGCGAGCGTTTTAATACCTAATTATATGCCGATGCATACCATACACTACTTTATCTTCACTCATACAGTTGAAATAAAATGAAAGTGGAAAAGGAAAAAATATGCAGTAAGGCGGGCAATTTAGATTCTCATTGCACCATGGCTGTCAATGTCAATGAGCCCAGCGCCAATAAATTAAAAAGTAAAAGTGTGCTATAAAAATTAAAAAGTTATTTTACAATGCAAGTCCTCGAAAAGAGCGGTTTTCCAAGCAGCCAAACTGTGCGGAAAGTGTCACTTTTTTTCACTAGTGCTTTTTACTTTCCTGTACTTTTTTAATTTTTAACTCCAACGTCAGCCCGACGCATAGAGTTATTATTATTTGAGAAAAGTTTAAAAAAATAGTTATGTACAGATTATCATTCATATAAAAGGTAAAATAAAACTAATACTTTATTTTAGGCGTTTTTAATTACTCTAGATTTAGATTTTGATCAATAAATTAATTTTAAATATTCATTAAATATGTTTGGCAGAACGTATATTTTGCTCGTGCCTTATTGCGTTACGATGTGACAGCTATTTGCACATGCGCAGTAGATATGCCCGAGGAACTATTAGTTAATCTGTGGATATGCTGAACGCGCTTGAATAAGCCCGCCATTTTATTAATTTCATATTATTAATTTATTTATTTCCTCGCACAATGCATAGTAAAATGTTGTATGATACACGTACGTAAGATGATTTCCGACTCGTGTCGATTTATCCACTCACTCGCTTCGCTCGCTCGTGAATAAAAATGCCACTCATCGGAAATCACCTACCTTCCGCACTTGTAGCATAAATAACTATTATGATGCAGTTGTTTGAAAATCGAAGGAAAATGTTGAACTGTAATGTTATTTTTTTTAATTTTACCTATCCACGAATATAAAGTACGTGTTTATGCAATATTTTTTGAATTCATATTTGGAACATTACGTTGTGAGTGTAAATAAAAATCTTTAAATATTAAGAAAGAGTCTAAACAATTGACCAATCACATGCGAGATTAAAGACGCGACGTGGATATTCGTCTATGTGATTGGTCGATTGTTGAGTATGCTCTTTCATGGAGACAAACCATTTCAAATTCATTTAATTCGGGCAAAAGTGATCCATATTGGGTTAGTATTAAAAAAAATCAAAAATTCTAGTGTTAGTATCATTTGCCTTGCCGAATTCACTTACGCAATAAGGCTGATGGTTACTCTAGCAGTCTTATTTTTTTTTATTATCATTTGTTTTACACTGGTTAGCAGATAATAAATATTTCATTATTATAAATAAGGCCCTTTACCTACAATACAATACATGAAAACAGTTTTCAAACACATCAGGAAGGAAAGTTTAACCATTCAATATCCCATCGGGGATCCCAGTAACGTAGGTAGACTCCTCAATTTCCCCATACATGAAACTGCACATATCAGCATATTCGAAACCGAGATTCGCAGCGGTAAGTGTCTTCGTTGTATTTACGGGTATTGACATGACTGCAGACAACTCTTGAACGTACTCGTATTTCAGATGCGCTAGCTGCGTTCTGTTACTCGTACAGCGGTGAAATTCGATTGCCCTAAATGTTACCGGACGACGGCCATCATGAAGAATTGACCCATCGCTGCAACAAACACCGAATTGAAGCATTTCAAGCCGAGTGAGTGATCTGGCTTAGACGTAAGTCTTTCAGCGCGGTTACCAAATATTAAAAAAAACCGGCCAAGTGCGAGTCGGACTCGCGCACCGATGGTTCCGGACAATCCTGTAGGTACATAAGTAAAAGTGGCCGGCCGGCCGGTGGGTGGCCGAATTATTTTTTATGTGATATAACTAAAAATTTACGGATTTCGAAATTTTTCCTTTATCTGTGCTATAAGACGTTGATTCGTACCAAATTTCAAGATACTTAGTTCACGGGAAGTACCCTGTAGGTTTTGATACCCATGCGGGTGCCCAAAAATTTGCGACAATTTGCGGCATAAACGGCTTTATCTTTTGATTGAGTTGGTTTAGAAGTTTGATTTTTCACAACTTTAAGGGACAGTAGACCTGAGTATTTTATATAAATTTCAGCTTGTTACCTCCACGCGTTCCTGAGAAAAAGGGTCTTGATAGACAGACGGACGGACAACAAATTGATCCTATAAGGGTGCGGTTTCTTTCTTTCGAGGTACGGAACCCTAAAAAAGAAAAAATTGTAGCTAAATCTATTTTTGGTTTTTACTACCCATTTGCCGGTTGTATTTTTTTTGAGTTCTCTACCCACCTGCAAAAGTTTTGCTTCAAGTGTCACTCTTGCGATTTGGTCGGCTTCACAATCGTTTCGCAAGTACCTTTCTTAGAGTACACGGCAATACGGCATTTTCCAAATTAAGAAACTTGTTTCAACAACTTTTTTACATGGCTTCAGTTTTCAAACTGATTTTCGAACGAAATGTACCTGATAAGCCAAATGTTTTAGTGTTAAACGGCTTAATTTGAACAAACATAATAGGTACTTAATATTGATTCAATGAAATATTGTAAACCGCGGAATTTTTATAACACCTATTCAAATGCAAAATCGGGTGAAATATGATGACGCGGCAATATTTAAATAAAATAGCTGACCCGGCAAATTTTGTTTTGCCATAAAAATACCAAACATTTATCTACCCTACCCTACCCGACCCTACACTACCCTACCCTACACTACCATACCCTACCCTACCCTACCTATAAACCTCACGGAGCCCGAGACCTTTCCAACGAATGCAAAACGTTCGTGCGTTCTGGAGTTATATCGTCAGGAGGAAAACCCGACTTATTTTTATTATAAATAAATACTTCGACAAATTGAAATTTCATTACAATCGGTGCGAGTCTATGGTCAGCTTTGTCACGCAGACATTTAATAACTATCACAGGTGCAAAGTTATTGATTAAATTCTGGGAATAACACCGCTTTCTGCACGAAATATGATAATGCAAACTGAAGCGGGAGATGCGGTGCAGATTGAATACGAGTGCTTGGACAGTGTCGAGGGTTCGATTCCCGCACGGAACAAATATTTGTATGACCTACAAATAGTTGTTCCGGCTCTGGGTGTTGTGTATGTGAATTTATATGTTTGTAAACGCACCCACGATACAGGAAGAAATTCCTAGTGTGGGGCAACGTTTTTTAAAAAAAGAAAGAAAGAAAAGTATTAAACGTGGTTATGAGGATTTATCTTTAGTTCAGTTAAACTTGGTACCTCGCTAGGCAGGCTTGCCTCTTATTAGTTACTAGCTGTCTCACGCGGCTTCGCTCTCGTCAACTAGCTACCTACCTACCCATCTACCCTACATACATGATTGTTGCGTAACTAAAACCGTTTACGCAGCGCACACAACGGAAGCTCTCAAAAAAGGAATATTTTTTGCCGTTTTGCAACATTTTTCATTTATGCTCCGCTCCTATTAGTCGTAGCGTGATGTTATATAGCCTATAACTTTCCTCCATTAATGGACTATCCAACACAAAAATATTGTTTCAATTCCAACGCCAAGTTTTAGCTTAATCAGCCAGGAAGTGCTTGAAAAAGGTTTACTAGTTGCCGGATACGATACGAAAGCAAGGTATAGTTCTCGCCAAACTTCTTGACCGCTCTGAAGTAGCCTACAACGGCTGCGCAGTAGTAAATCTCATACAAAAAAAAATGTTATATATAGCATGATATTTTTCTTGTTTACGTCTTTTTAATTCGCTTCTTAAGCAGTCGGGTTTTTCGATTTTTTAAATTAACTTTTATTTTATGTATAACTTTTCTGTTAACTTTTTTTTCGTATTAGGTACATTTAAACATATAAGTATTATATATTTTTGAAAGCACCTCTTAAAATACTTTATTTTGATATCCCACAAGAGGTATGGGTGAAAAAATTGGGCCCCCACAGGGTTCACAATATAATGCATAAAATCCACCATATTTCTATTTTCCCTTTTTAATGTAGCCAGTGACACTCGCAAGGTTAAGACGAATCGATTGACGAAAGAATGATCAAAAACGCCAACGGGTTTGGTCTCCAGAACGCAACATAGTAAAAAAACATACATACAAACCTACATTGACTGATAAACTCATTACCCTCCTACGACAGTCGGGTAAAAACAACACCATTTCGTGCCCTGCGCATCGGAAAGCCAACTTCAGGCCGGCCCAGAATTTTAGCGAGAACTATATTTTAAAACTTCTATAACATAACTGACGTATAATAATAGGGTTCACTATTGTTACAGTATATCCATTCGGGGTATATAGGCGTATTGTTATGTTTTGAGTTGTTAAACTACAGGACCCTTGAATGGGATTCGTGAAAAACTACGTCAGTCAGTTCCCCTAAATATTCTCGTGTCCGTTTTACACAATGCATTTTTCCGATGATTTTAGCTGCACAAAATTCTTTGTACAGCATTTTAGCTGGAAGTTCCCCTTTGTTCAATCATTCATAGTGCATGTAGGCTAATACTTGATACAGATACAGAATGAACATAAAATATGTTTTCGGAAACGTAAATTTATAGGTATAATACCTATTCACACATATACCTTTCTAACCACTGTAGGAAATGTGTTAAATAATTTGTTTGAGCCCGCTCCTTTTTCCCACACTGAAAATATCTAATACCTTTAAACGAGCAATTCTTGTATATATATATATATATATATATATAATCTAAATCTCGGAAACGGCTTCAACGATTTTCATGAAATTTTGTATGCAGGGCCTTTCGGGGGCGATAAATCAATCTACCTAGGTTTCATTTTAAGAAAACGTCGTATTCACTATTTTCACCGGAGCAGAGCTTGGTTGCCCAGGTACTTATTATAAGTTAACCAATCCTTATATCCGGTATTTAGCTCTATTTCCGAGAGGGTGACCGGCCGTGGCAGGTTTATCGTCCACAAGTCCCTTGTGAACAACGTGGTGAAGATCGAGAGTGTGTCGATCAGTGTGGCGTACCTTATACTCAGAATATCTTCAAGCTATTCGCTGAAGGTCATACAGGTGTACGCCCCGACCTCGGCACAACCCGATGACGAAATAGAGACCATGTATGAGGACATTTCCAGAGCCATGTATGGTCACAAAACTTGACAAACGAGATGGTGATGAACTGCAAGTGGGGTAATTTGGATTTGGACGACCAAACCACCAGTGTCGCCTACTGGCCAGTTTTATGGAGAAGGAGGGCCTCCATATGATGAACTCCTTCAGAAAGTGGACACGGCAGAGCCCCGATAGTGCAACAAAAAATGAGACTTCATCATGTCGAAGCACATATTCAATTATGTCTCCGTGATCAACGTGGTGAAAACCGCCAATGATCACTGTATGGTAAGAGGCACATTGAACTTAAATATTAAGCTGGAAAGGTCTGGACTGATGAAGGCGACGCTCCGTCCAGCACAGCTCCAGGTCCAAAACCCCGAGAGCTTTCAGCTCCAACTCCAGAATCATTTCTAGGGCCTAGGGAGCTCCGTGGGCGATTACAAAGATGGGTTCGTGGCAACTGTCCACACTAAGTTTTTCAAAACCCGTCGTACCAATAGGAACAAAACAGACCGCAGACTGCAGTCTGCAGACGATGCATGGAACTACAGAAAGCTCAATAGACGGATCTCGAAGTCCTTGAAGAGCGTTCTCCGCCGCTTTAATACCGAGCGTATTAAAGACGCGATTGAGCGGCATAACGGCTCCAAGGTGTTTGCATGAGATCTGGTTATTGGGCAGAGCAGAGCCAGCTCAAGAAACTGAAGACCGACGATAGCAGGATCGTTGACAACATTTTGATACTGTATCGGATCTCTATTCGATTTTATTCGTTTGGCAACACTTAATTCTTCCAATATCTAATCCTAGAGCGGGGTCGTCCGCCATTTGTTGTTCGCATACTAAGCTAGAGCGCGCGTCTGGGAGTTGTAGTGACGGCAAAAGTTGAGAAGTAGTTGCCTGGTGGCGTGTATGAACTTGAAAAGTGTGGTTTTGTTGAGGTAAAACGAAAAGATTGGTGAGCGAATCCGCTTCTATGTTAGTTGGACCAAGGACTATCAATAAAACGGCATAAGTTACCGCTTTGTGCATGCATTACCCACAAGACCGAGGGTATATTGAAGATGGCCCTCCTACTTTAAACATATACAAATTGTATCTGATGTAGTTTAGAAATGTATCAATTTAAAAAAAAGGTAAAATATCACCGCGAAAACTTATGGTTAGTGTTCAGTTTGAAGCGAGTAGTAATTGCACATATTGCTAGGGATTGAACGCGCACTTCATCTTAGTTTACAGGATAAGATTTTTACACAAGTAAAATTTCAAAATTTTAAAAACCCCTGACACATTTATCTTGTGAAAACACCCCGATTCGAACAGTAAAACGCCCATAACTTTTGAACGGCTGAACCGATTTTAGGTTTTCCAAGTTTAAGGTCGTGGGTCTGACCCTTTAATTAAGGTAAGTAATATTTGATATAATTACAAAATCTCTATTATTTACAAGATATAACAACTGAACGTATAATTTTATTTGATATAATGATCAGTTAATATAGTAAACGATTGATATAATTTTAAAGTAACTAATTTTTATAAGCGTAACACACATCGTTTGATATACCGCTCAAAAGACATAAAACCTATTCAGTCTAATATGACAAAACGCCATTTCCCTGTAAAAAAAAACATGCAAACTAGCATACACCATGCATGCAGCAGGCATGCAAACAAGCATACACCATACCTGCAGAATGCAAGCAAGCATGCAGTATACAAGTATGCAGCAAGCATGCAACATGCAGCAGGCATGCATGGTTCCTGTCACGGCTCTGGCGCTGCGGGGCTCCGGCGGTCCCAAGCGAGCTTACCGCCGCAGATGTGTTTCACACTCACCACAGCGGCTTCGGCTTGTGGCTAATTATTTCGCTTATATTCTATTCTTTTTACATATCACTATCCCAAAATACTTTTATATGCGTAGGAAATTTAATTTAACTTTGTATGCAACTAAAAGGTTGTGTGGCTACTAACTAAATGCAATTTGAGCTAAACGTATGGAACTATAAAGTGCACAGTAAAATATTGACGTTTGAAAACTGAAGTTATTAGAAAACTTTATTAAATGTCGAGGTTCTGTCTACTAAATAAATATGAAGTGTGTTTGTCCCTTCTAACTACGTCATAGTTGGAAGGTACAAACCCGAACGAAAGAACGCAACGAGATAGAATGGGTTTATATTTTTCGAGGCATGCTTTCAGGGGGACACATAATTTTATTACTGAATACTGAACTGAGTTGCGCATTTCTATCGTGTATTTTTTTATAAAAGTAACTGCCTGTGGTTTCCAAGTCAATTGATTTAAAATTTCGCAACCTGCGTTTGATTGATCACTTGTCCTAACTGGACATTAACGTTCGGCGGAATTGTACGTTGCTGAAAACGCATCACGTTAGACTTTAGTAAGTTTATTTGATATCCTGTTTGTTAATGTTGATATCCTGTTCATAATTATTAATATTTGTACATTTTATGAGTGCAGTGCTGTCATCAGCAAATAGAACCATTGGATTTGGTATCTGACGAGGCAGATCATTTATATACAGCAAAAACAGCGGGGGAGCCAACACACTACCTTGCGGTACACCAAAGTGTAAAATATCTTCAATTGTTTAAAATTTCGCAACCTGCGTTTGATTGATCACTTGTCCTAAACTGGACATTAACGTTCGGCGGAATTGTACGTTGCTGAAAACGCATCACGTTAGACTTTAGTAAGTTTATTTGATATCCTGTTTGTTAATGTTGATATCCTGTTCATAATTATTAATATTTGTACATTTTATGAGTGCAGTGCTGTCATCAGCAAATAGAACCATTGGATTTGGTATCTGACGAGGCAGATCATTTATATACAGCAAAAACAGCGGGGGAGCCAACACACTACCTTGCGGTACACCAAAGTGTAAAATTTCTTCAATTGTTTAAAATTTCGCAACCTGCGTTTGATTGATCACTTGTCCTAAACTGGACATTAACGTTCGGCGGAATTGTACGTTGCTGAAAACGCATCACGTTAGACTTTAGTAAGTTTATTTGATATCCTGTTTGTTAATGTTGATATCCTGTTCATAATTATTAATATTTGTACATTTTATGAGTGCAGTGCTGTCATCAGCAAATAGAACCATTGGATTTGGTATCTGACGAGGCAGATCATTTATATACAGCAAAAACAGCGGGGGAGCCAGCACACTACCTTGCGGTACACCAAATTTGACAATTTTACCATCAGATTGATATTTTTGTTCATATTTTGATCTAAGACAAATTCTGGATATCTCCGTATACTGTGTGCGGTTACTGAGGTTAGATTTTAATAGATTTAGCACGTTTCCCCTTAGACTGTAGCTACTAAGCTTGTTCAATAATATTTATGTTTATATTGTGTATTTGAAGAGGGTTTTGCCCTGCAGTGGAACAGTTACTGGCTGGCATTATTATATTGTCATCGCAAGCGATTTCAAAACGGCAACTTAATGAAAATATAACAACTCGTTGATTTCATAATGTTTGTCAACCTGTGACTTTATTCTGATTGGTTGTTCGGTTAGTACGGCGAATGCCGCGAAATGCTGTTTTAATTTGGCGCCAAATCGCGATGATACGGGTCGATCTAGAATGCCAGTATTGTGATTGCGGTGGCTGATGCCATACTGTTCAATTTGTTCAGGTCATAAGACCGAAACTATCATTGTTCGCCGTATGAGCCATTGTCCTTTTGATTACCTACCCCAATCTACCTACATACCCACCAACCCTACCTACTAATCTATCTATTTTCCCTACCCTACCTACCTACCAATTTTTTTTGTAACAAAAATAGTCTATGAACTTCCTCAAGATGCCATCTATTTCCTTGCCAAATTTCATTGAATTCCGTTCAGTGGTTTAGGCGTGAAAAGGTTTTTTAATTTACCCATTCTATATTAAAATGTAACTCCATTTAAAATTTATTCTGTTTGTCTGTTTAAAATTTAATGTTGCCATAGTACCTAATATATTATAATTTGCACATCTCATTAGGTTATAATACAATGTACCTTTTATACCTGTAACACCTTTTTAACATATATTATGCAAATAAATTATTTGATTTGATTTGACAGAGTTACTTTCGAATTTATAATATTAGTATGGATTATAATTATTCGAGTCATTACAGGTGACTCTTGATACACTGGAAATCCTTCAGAAGCCAAAAGTGCTCCTAATTATGGCCATGGACTATTACTATGAGATCAACTATGAAATATATAAAAAAAACTGCTGTTTTTGCACATGTTTGCGTCATAATCTTTCTACCCTTGTCTCATGCTACTCGGGATTGGCGCAACACGTTTTCTTCTTCCGTACAGTCCTGTCAACAGTCACGTTACCACTGACTTCCTTTTCTTTCATATAAAAGAAAAAAAGTGTTTATTTGGCCTGTTCATTCACACAATCTACAACACAATATTCTCCATCTCCCTTTTACATAAATGTAGGGAACAGCTGTTTTTACCCGACTGCCGATGGAGGGTAATGTGTTTATCAGTCTATGTATGTATGTAAGTATGTATGTTTGTTCCTATATGGCGTTCTCGAGACCAAACGCGTTGACCGATTATAATGATTCTTACGTCAATCGATTCGTCGTAAAATTGCAATATAGAAAAATGGCGGCTATTGGGCGCCATATTGTGAGGGCCCAATTTTTTTTCTTCCAATCCCGTCGTCTGGGATATCAAAATAAAGGGTTTTAAGAGGTGATTACAAAAATATATAATACATATATTTTCAAATGAACGTAATTCAAAAAAAAAAAATACTAATGAGTACTTTCACTCCCTTAAAGATTGCCAATAAATTAAAACTGGCCCTCACTGATAAAATTATTGGAACTTACGAATATTTTTCTCCTATTTTTTTTCAGTGCTTTTTATCTTCAGCCTTTTTACTGACCAAAAAGTTATATTTCGATCAACATAAAGTGTTTGTTAGACATCATGTTTGTCAAAGAAAGTGACATACCTAAAACAAAATATAATCGAATTAGCGTCCCGCTTCAACGTACGTTACAATTTCGGACGACATCTACATCAATTTCGACATCAGTTAAAGAGTGGGCGGTTCTGTTCAGTGCTGTTAAACTGCAGCCTTTTTATACCTAGCTAAAAGTTATATTTCGATCAACATAAAATGGTTGTTTGACATCATATTTATCAAAAAAGGTGACATAAAATAAAATATATTCGAATTAGCGTCCCGCTTCAACATACGCTACAGTTGCGGGCGGCATCGGGTAAAGATGGACGGGAAGGTTCCGCGACTAGTCGGCTGTCAAACGGGCAACATGCAAAATACCGTATCACCGTCATATCGGTGCTGTATCGCGATAGTGGTGATGCAGAAACGCGACTGCATCGCGATCTTTTTGTTAGGGATTGTATCGCTATTGAATCAATGCAAGATTATTACTGTTATAATGTATTATTGAGTTGACGTTGTTATACTTTTTTTTGATTTTTTATCAATATTTTGACCACTCGTCGCGACGCGGCACTAAGTACTGACATTACTTCGAAACGTACGTTTGTGTGAGTGTGCCGTTTCGAGCGTTTGTAGGTAATTTCCATACTGTTTGTATATGTTTACTGTGGAGATGCACACGTCAAACTTATAACACCCCTCTTTTTCCATCGGGAGTTAAAAAAACCATTCATTAATAACTTAGATTTCATTAAACACTGATCAAAACTTTTAAATAGTTTTTCTACATCAGATAGGTAGTACCTACACAAAAGTATTCCAATATGCTTTTACCTCTACGCGTTTAAAAGACACACTATTTTCTGTCTACATGAACCTTAAATTATCCTTTGTCAAACTAAGTTTCGGTTTCCATTTCCAAATGTAGTCGTATATGTCGTTTTTCCATCTTTACTTCTCTTCATGAACTTGCGAGCCCAATTAAAATTAAAACTTTGAATACGCCATCGCACACGGAACAACGTTCGTTAAGGTTCCCCTAGTCGACGGCACGAACTATTTTGTGCGCGAGGTTAAAATGCATGCTATATCATCCAACAACACGTGTTAAAGAGACAGATGCTGTGATGAGCAGTAAGAAGCTAGTTCGCGTACGAATTAGCACTTTTGCAACTTTGTATCGAAATGGATGATGATTTAGGACGAAAACGAGCGTGCGAGATTTTATAAACAGACCTTTGGGAGTCTGGATATCATGAAAAACGACTAAATGCATATTTTCAAAATAAAATTATTTGCATTTTTGAATTACTAATCCATCACTGCATGGAGATTTTGCATTTTCCCTTCTTCTTATGGTATTTTATTCCACCCAAAGATGCGTTAAAATTAGTTTTGAAATATGGAACTTTCGACGCTCATAACTTTCAAATATTTTTGTTTCCATCCAGAGCTAGATAATGATGAGACAAATTGATATTTTTTTTTTATTTTCATTCAAACAGTATGTAAGCAATATGGGCTGTAAGATAATTTGTTACATTTCCATATTGTGTTATAGGATTACAACATTTATTTATTTATTATAATTAAAACAAGAGTAATATCATAAATAATAATAATAAATTAATAGAATAAAGTAAACCGCTCAATTTAAGAAAAGAAACAAACGCATGAAAATAAAATCAACTTGTATGCATAGGTTTGTTTTCCATTTCCTCGACACTTGCGCTAATAGATAAATGGACCGTATTACCCGTAAATTTTAAAAAGGAAAAGGTATATAATCATTTTAGCTGTTTGCTATACTTGGTAACATGTTTTTTCTTTAAGAAGCATTAGGTACTTGGTCTAAGTGGTCACTCTAATAACTTTTTGCAAATAAAATCTTTTTCTTTCCGTCTTCGAAATGATTTTTAAGTTTCATTTTAATGTACCTCTACTTAAAGATTTTTTCATTTCCTTTAAATTTTTATTTAAACTTTTCTTTGAGTTTATTATTTTCTTTGCACTTCCACCCTCTTAGATTAATCAATACTTCCCCTTGTCCTTTCTTTTTTTAGCAAAATAGTTGATTTGCTAAAAAAACGTGAAAAAGTGCGTAAAAAAGTAAGTATATGACCTTTATGGGTAAGGGAGTTCCCTTACCCATAAAGGTCATATACTAACTTATTTTTCCTCAAATTGTTTATCAAGTAATATTTTTTCTTGCCTCACCATGAAAATGTAAAGAAAAATGAAAAAAATGTAAATGTAAAATGTATGTATATCAGGGACAGTATAGACCATTTGTGTAATTTAACATTATGGACCTTAGAAGTAAGGGTTGCTTGAGTGGTTCAAGTGTTACTACTGATGTTTCCGTAATAAGGAGTCCTTTTCATATGAATAAGAGGATTATAGTTTGCTGTTCAAAGAAAAAAGAAATGTTTCCACAAACCTTTGTTGAACGCCTACCACCTTACGAAGAGACCAACCTGGGAGTTCTGAAATGCACTTACCGTTACATAGTTAGCGTTGATGTAGTCCCTCTCACAACGCTTCAAGACAACCCGGGTGTGGTCGAATGGGTTGACGTCGCGGTAGCGATTGAGTGGTTTGTTCTGAGGCTTCTTTGCTTCGTTCCAGCTGTGACGGAACTGTTGGCATTCCAGCCCGATCTTCTGTTGGGCAAAAGTTGGATGTATTAGTAAATGGTTTAAATTAAACTAAATGGTCCTATATCCTATACTATTGAATGATTGCAGAGGCTTTGTTTGAATTTACTGTCTGAAATGCACTAAAACTCTATGATTTTACAACAAGCCATCGTCTAATTAAAGACGAGCAATATGGATTTAGACGAAATAGAACAACTTTATTGCCATGCTTTGATTTGATCAATATTGTCACACAGGCTATAAATGATGGAGTACCCAATTGCTGCGATTTTCCTAGACATGAATAAGGCGTTCGATTTTGTCGGCCACAAATTGCTCTTATTCAAGTCAGAAGCATATATATGGAATAAGAGGCAAAGCGAATGACTGCTCTACAAAATGATAGAAAACAATATGAGGCAATCACTAAAATCAATAATAACAACAAAAAGATGTTACATAGAAGTGACTATCGACAAAATACTTTTAGATTGTCACAAGGCACTGTATTGGGACTTCTCTTATTCCTAATATATATTAATGATCTCCCAAATATCACTTGCCATAACACAATCATGTTTGCTGATGACACGACCCTTATTGTGAAATGTGAAAACCCATTTGAACTAGAATTAAACAACGCAATAAACAACATAATACACTGGTTACATTTTAACAATTTACAAATTAATATGGAGAAAACTAAAATTATCCAATTTCAAATGCATAAAAGAAAGCCATTGACATTCCAAATACCAAATTTCTGGGTATAATGTTGGATCAAAATTGTGATAGGAAAGCACACGTCGATTACGTTTATGATAAACTCGACAGATTTGTCTACGCAATAAAAAGGTTAAAAGTCACTGTATCAACAAAGCGGCTCTTTGTGCACATCACGGGTACGTGTGGTCCGTGCTCGCTTAAGGTCTCTGTAGGGTCTTTTGACGTTCGAAAGTGCCGCTGAATGGCCTAATTGAATAAATAAATTTGGTTTTTGATTTTGGTAGTTCGGTGGATATTATAAAAGTCTTTAGAGTACAAAAAAAAAATGTGTGCGTGCAATGTGTGGGGCCTGATATACGGATAGCTGTAAGCCCTTGTTTAAAAAGTACAATATTATACCATTATCTTTCATGTATATTAGAGAATTATGCCTCTTTTTACAACATCTGAAATATTTTATAAACAACAAAGATGTAACCAAGCGCAATGCAGCTCCTAGAAATAAAAACAAATTTAAACATGAGCTCTGTTTACCACAATGCAGGCTCAAATTGTATAAAAGGAACTCGTGCATAAATGTTGTAAAAGTATATAAAAAAATACCGGAAGCCTTTAAAGATTTAACATGTTTAAAAAAAAAGCAATGCTTAAAAGAAAAATACTTTTATGATCTCAATGAATACATGTCACTTTGCGGAGAAGTAAACTGAAATATATAATAATAATTAATTGATGTTCAAAATGTACTGAATCAAAATTTTGAGATTATAATTGTTATGACATTATCAATTTAATTTACAATAAGTTATAATTGTATTCTTAATCTGACATTATTGAAACTGAAATGGTATATGTAACCCTGACATAAATTAAGTAATTTGTTCTATAAAAATCCTAATGCATGAGGTCTTTTGTGTTGTTACTTTCTATTTTATTAATTTAATAAAGATAAGTTTAGATGATAGTACAAACTAATATTAAATATTTGGTCTCCATATTTATTGGCAGACTGTAAATGGACCATCATGGACCATCATGCACATTCTGGGCAATAAATGCATTTGAATTTGACCATTTGTAAAAAAGTGGAATGTAAAAATACATGTTTGTACATGGACAGATTCTACCTAAAATTGTTATATTGTTTCTATTTGTCAAAAGCCTTAAATGCAATGAGTACAATAGACCATCTAACACAGCACCATACCATACTATCTATGATGTTACATACTATGGGCAACACATGTCTCCCCACATAGCTCTAGTAATTGCAATTTTGATACAGTGGTATTGTGTGTGTATTAACTATTTCTGGCAACATTAATTGATTTTCAGGTGAATCTGGGACTTCATGGAGCACGGGCATGTGGAGCAGGGGAGGGAAGGCAGCGAGCTGGCGACGGTGGTGGGGATAGACACGCAAAATCGGTTCACAACGAGGTCTCACCAGGTGTAGGGAGACAAGATGGCAAATGCATATGAAACTACTCACATAAATAAAGATAATAGGCACATCATTAATTTAGTCTTTGATGGACATGTAAATGGGAGATGATATTTTCAATGATCTAGAAACACAGGACTAGTTTCATACAATGGTTGTCTTTGCTTTGTTTCTTATTTGTGTAAACCCATTAGATCTTCCTCTTACAATCTTCTTTTAATACATATTATAAGATTCTCAGTCTTATTTGACTTTTTCCAAGAAGGAAACTTTGTTTCTAATCGTCAAGAAACATTCTTCTAACATTCTTCTGTTTTTGTTAACAAGCTGAAACTTTGTTTGAAAGGAGTTCTTACTCTTTATGTAGTAGTAGTAGTTTAAGAATGGTTTTTTAGTTTGTAGGTAGATGGAAAATAATTATTTTTTAGGTATGGCTTCTTTTGTTGTGAAATGGAATTTGGTGAATCATAATTTTGATTAATTGAATAATGTGGTAGAAATTATAACTTTGTTTTGGATATTGTTGATTTTAGGGTTCTGTATCCAAAGGAGCCCTAATGCTGTCACTCATGTGCTCAACTGTCAGTCCGTTGTCTGTCACATGAGTTTCACGGTGGTTGGCGCTATAAGTTTCAAATTTTCATAGTACACATGTACCTTGTTGACCCAAAGCCATACAAATTGTCAAGAAACTATTTTAAATAGTTTTAAGGAGGGCTCCCATACAAGAAAAGGAGGCGCGAATAAAATAATTTAACCTACACCATTGAGTGGAGTATCCGTGCTTAGAGCTTGATAAGTACATAAATACTGTGAAACACAAAATTTTGATCTGGAGAATTTTCTAACTTCCCATTGACCTATGAACTTCAAGTTTGGTGATAATGTTTTATATTTTAATAACAAATGGCAATACATTGATAAATCTGAATTTTTCTTTGAAATTCCCTCATTTTTCCTATTACATTAACTTAATTTTGTGGTCTGGTACAGAACCCTAAAGTTGTGAAGTCCGAAACGCATTTGGCTTGTTTTTATTATCCTCAATCAGACATAATACTAAGAAACATTAGCGTATCAATATCTCAATTCTTGACTGAAAATCCTTATAGGACTGTTCTCTCTTAAGAAATCTTAAATAATAGTACAGTAATGCAGCTCAGGTTCAGCTGTAAAATCTGTTTACCACATTATTCAGTACATGGGATAATAGTTGGTATAAGAAGAAGTCTTCAAAGGCAGCCCCAAATGTATCCCTACAATAGTAAACACAAAGGCAATTCCAAAAAAAAATTCAGATATAGTAAAACCTAAAACCAAATAGAAAAAGTTAACAAAAACAAAGTTGCAAATGCACTATATTCTATGCCACAGCTAAAATGCGCAAGCAAAAACCATAACTTTTTCACGGCAAGACCAAAAAGTGTAGAAAAGTTTCAAGAAATCGCGAGTCGTATTAGTTCACGGTATATTGTTGTTAGTTTTTAGCGCGTGGCACAGACATACCGCGTTCCATCTACGAGATTTACCTGATAGACCAGGGCCCAAGCATTCTTGGAGACGATGTCCAAGTACTCCTCCTCAACTTTGTTGGTGTACACGTTGTTTTGACTCATTCTTGAAGTTGTTTCCTTCTTAGCACTCTTTCACGAAGTATTGTTTGGGTATCGGATACCGCAAACAGTACAAGTTTGGAAGTTAATAACAATTGATACAGGTGTATTATATCTGGTAGATATAGGATGTGCCCGGTGCAGGTGGTATGCAAGACTTAATGCGACCCGTAACAACTGTTCCAGCGACGAAATCAGAATGATTTAGATTTAGTTTGGGATAGCGGCCTTCGACATGAGTGCACCGCTGTCGGATTTAGTGTTGTCAGATTTTGTTTACAAAATCACTGCTCAAGTCAAATTCTACCATGGTAGTTTTTCAATTCATTTGTAAAGGAACAATTTAAAACGCTTTTAATTTAATTTAAAATTAAAAGCATTGAAATTTGCATATTGTTATTTTCCAGTCTCGATGAAAAACTAAACGTTCTAGTGATTGAGACTAAGCCAAGGTGTGGATTCAGTTTTATTTTTTTTCATTTTACTTAGATTACTTCAAAACGATATCAAAAATCAAAATTAAAACTTTTTTGGATATCAACCACATTAGAGTATCCATTATTAATATTATGTACTGTATTATTCGTAGCTTGATATCTATTCACTTAGGAAGTGTTCTCATTGTCAATAAAAACAAACTGATATTAATTACTTGCTGTGCCCGCGGCTTCGCACCCTCATATATTCAATATAGATACACTATGTTCACGCCCGCAACTGCCTACCCTGCCCTACTATACCAAACCTACCCCACCCTTAGCTCATTCTTCCGCGGAGAATCTTAACACCGCCATTCAGAAAATGACGTCAAATGCACAACACCATATCTCAATACGATTATCAACTGTCCGAGTATCAGAATTGCGTGTGTTGTGATATTTTACTTCTAAAACACTTTAAATTCATATGTTTTGATAGAGTGAACCGATTGCGATGAAACAAAAACTAAGTAATCTTCTAGTTGCGCACAATTTTATGTAAACGTTATCTACATTGGAATCGGACATTTTACGTGATGTGTGCACACCTATAAAGACAAACGGACAACAATTCCAAAAATGCTGGTAATGGGTTCTGTTGGTGATCCTTTAAAACCTGGCATTTTTACGTAAAAAATTTGGCTATTTTAGAATAGTCGTCTTTTTGTGAAAATGACTTTTCGACAACAAACAACAATTCGACACGTATTTAAGTAATATTGTTGGAATTGCACATTATTCAAATTCGCCGAAACTACTTATCACAAAACGAAGTCGATGTCAAAAAACGACAAAAAAATAAGAGGCACCAAAACACCGACTTCGGAAATGAAAGTTATTTTTGTTCATTTTTGTGTTTTGCTTTGGACGTCAGTTTGTTTTTTGTGATAAAAAAACCAACCCTGATACGATCAATAATGACTCTGACTTCCGTAAAAAGGCTGTTAAAACAATATATACAGGATCAATTTGCGTGTGACCGTTTTGTAACATATTCGACAGGCCTTATTACTTTTCCTCAAATTATATTATGCCAAAATATACCGTTCGTTATTCATCCGTTATTCATATACCGTCATACCGCGTCGTGACATATACCGTCATACCGCGTCGTGTGAGTTAAGTCAAGTTAAAAGTGCTCCCAGTAAATAATAACTTTTTGGTGAAAGTCTGGCTAGAAGTGCGAACACTGTGTGTGTCTGGACAGTTTGAGTGTTTAGTGAACTGTTGGCAATATTGATTGTAACGTCTGTGCTTCGATTCGTAGGATAATACGTAAAAGCAATTCATTTCGTGAACAGAATACATTTTATATTCTTACGATTACCCTCATTAAATCGAACAATTACATGAACACTGAAAGAGTTGTGTGGGCAAGTTGTAGCAGCTTGTACTTGTTTTGAAATCTGTCAGGCGCTATAAGATAACATTCTAGTTGCGGCTTATTGCTATAACTTCTTGGAAAGGTTTGAGCTTGATCGCTCTCCTCACCGAGTTAATACATTGCTATAATTTTTTTGCAAGTGACATTCTCAACGTGTTGTAACTTATTGCTATTACTTGGTGGAAAGGTGCATATTGAAATCATGAGGTGCAAGAAGTGCGATAAAACTGTTAAAAGCAATGAGTTGAAGTGTTGCAGCCAGTGCTCTGACAGCTATCACTACCAATGTCTCGGGATAGCGAGCGAAAATTTTGGAAAGGAGTCCAAGCAGGTCAAGTCTGTATGGAAATGCATGGATTATTATATATTGAAAGTGGTATCATATGATTTGAGAGAGTCGGATATTGTTAACTATCACAGAGTCTCAAAACAGAATCAGGAGTCTAAACGTCCTCGCTCCATTGTAGTAAAATTCATCAGTCCTAGAGTTCGAGATAATATTCTAGCCTCTGTAAGAAACTATAACAAGGACCACTCTGACGATAAATTCAATACTAGTCTCTTGGGTATTGGCGGTGAAAAAAGACCGGTATATGTTGCAGAGCATCTTTCTTTGGCCAACAAAAGGCTACATTCTGCAGCTAGAGCTGTTGCTAAGGAGAGAAACTACGAGTTCGTCTGGGTTCGTGGAGGTCGAGTTTTGGTGCGTAAGGACATTAACTCTAGACCTATTGTTGTAAGTGACGACATTTTGAAGTCTTTGTAGATTTATATTAGTTTATACTACACAGCATTGTTAAAATACCTCTAAATTGTTTTTCAAATTCAATCTTACTATATATTACCAAAATGTACGCGGTCTCAGGACCAAAACTGTAGATTTTTATACAAAAGTTTTGAATGAAGTATTCGATGTAATTGTTATAACTGAGTCATGGCTCAATGATACTGTGTTTGATCACGAGTTATTGGATGACAGATATGACGTATTTCGGCGGGATCGCGGCTCTACTAGACATTCTTGTAAGAAGGAGGGTGGTGGTGTTTTGGTAGCAGTTCGAAAAGCCTTTAATGTTTTGCGTATGAAGTCTTGGGAGTCCGAGTCTGAGGAGTTGTGGATCTCACTCAAAATAGGACAAAATAAAAATGCGTATATATTGAATATTTGTTTCGTTTATATGGCACCGCCTGTCAATGGCGAGTATATCGAGGCGTTTCTTAGTAACTTCAGTGATGTCTATCATAATAAAGTTGCAAGAAAATCGAACACATTACTAATAGGAGACTTCAATTTACCTCGTGTCTCATGGCAATGGGACGCGTCATTAGGAATATGTTCACCGTCGTTGGACGGAGATTATGTTGAGGGGAGGTTTCTGGAGGAAATGATGTTCTGTGGAATGGATCAGAGTAATCACATTTATAACGAAAGCAAACGTATTTTGGATTTAATATTCTCTAATATCCCTGAGCGCATTAAAGTGTCTGAAGTTGCTAAACCTTTGTCGAAGCTGGATGCACACCATCCGCCAGTCATAATAACAGTAAAACTCTCTTGTAACAGTAAGTGTCTCCGGTCGGACCGTACTCCTTCGTTAAATTTTAACAGATGTGATTTCGATGCCGTCAATGAAAAACTGGTTGCTATTGCTTGGGACGAGGTGTGGCGACACACTACTGACGCGGATGTTGACAGTAAAGTAGAAATCTTCTATAAAATTATTCAAGAAATAATTGCTGAATTTACGCCCCTTTCGCGCGTACGTAACCATCGATATCCCATATGGTATAGCAGTCCGTTGATTAAATGTTTGAAAGAAAAAGCTAAATATCATAATCGTTTCAAAAAATATAGGAATTTGTTGGATAAATTCACTTATGAGTTGCTTAGAGATAGATGTGAGTTTATGATCAAAGAGTGTCTCCGGAATTTCAAAGGGAATGCAGCTGTTGCCTTACGTAATAGGCCTAAGCATTTCTGGTCATATGTTAATGGTCTGAAGTCTAATAGCAATTCACTACCCAACCGTATGACATTAGATAACAAACATGCAATTAGTGGTCAAGAGATATGTGAACTGTTCGCACAACATTTTAACTCGGTATATGGTAAGTTAGGAGCAGCTCCCAAATCTAGTAATGTTAATACGGATCATGCATGTAATACTCCTTCTCTCTGTAATATTGTTTTATCTGACTCAGAAATTCTCAAAGCACTCACTGATTTAGACGTCAATAAGGGCGCCGGACAGGACGGAATACCACCTATCTTTATAAAAAAATGTGCCGGATCTTTGCTATACCCACTATCTAAGATTTACAATTGTTCCCTGAGTCTTGGTTTTTTCCCAAGTAAATGGAAGACGGCTCGTATCACCCCGGTCTTCAAAAATGGCGATGTCTCTGACGTGACAAATTATCGACCCATCTCCATTCTTTCATCCTTAGGTAAAGTTTTTGAATCACTTGTTGTGAAAAAAATTTACTGGCATGTAAAGCAGCAGCTGCATCCTTCACAGCACGGTTTCCTTCCGAAGAGATCCACTACATCAAATCTTTTGTGTTTTGCTAGTGACATAGCAGATGCACTTGACGAGGGGAAGGAGGTACACGCTGTATACACGGATTTCAGTAAAGCGTTTGATCTCATTGATCACAATATTCTCTTAAATAAGATAGCAAATATGGGTATTCACGGGTCATTACAGCGATGGTGTGAGTCCTATTTGAAAAATCGGACCCAAATGGTAGTTGTTCAAGGTTTTAAATCCCAGACTAACGTTATACCATCAGGTGTGCCACAGGGCTCGCACATGGGGCCTTTGTTGTTCTTAGTTTTTATAAATGATTTGGCAAATAAAATAGAATGTAAGTTTAATATGTATGCAGATGATCTAAAATTGTACCAAACGGTAAACTGTGCTGAAGACACAGTAAAATTGCAAGCTGATATCGATAAAGTTTCTAGATGGTGTATCGAAAATCGCATGATTTTAAATATTAATAAATGTAAGCATATTAAATTTACAAGGAAAAGACAACCCACTATCGCAATTTATACAATTAATAGTGTACCACTGGAAGAGGTATCTTGGATTCGCGACTTGGGTGTAATTATGGATTGCCAACTTAAGTTTAGACACCATATAGATAATATAGCTCAGAAAGCCTCGCGTCTTTCGGGTTTTGTAACGCGACAACTTAAGGAATTTCGGGATCCAAAAGTCACAATACCAGTTTTTAATTGCATCGTTCGCAGTGTGTTGGAGTATGGAAGTCAAGTATGGAATCCTACTTATGAGGTCTACTCTAATAAATTAGAACGAGTTCAAAAACGTTTTCTGTATCAACTGTCCTATGTTAATAACCAATGTAGAAACCTGAAATCCTATGGATCAAGGTTGGAATATTTCGGCATGACTACTTTATGCAATAGACGAAAAGCTGGGGATATTGTTTACTTGTTCAAGCTGATCAATGCCCACGTAGATTGTGAGGGTTTACTGGAGAGAATTCAACTTGCTGTTCCACGCCAGAGCAGTCGTTTATGCAATAGGCTTACTTTTGTGATGCCTCATTGCAGAACAAATATAAAACAACATGCTCCTTTTTATAGAATGTTTTCCAGCTGCAATAGTGTGAGACAGCATTTTGATATCTTCTCTGGGACCTTAGCATCAGCCAAAATTAAAATTAAGACGAGCCTGTGCGGCCATTCGACTAATAATTAATTATCGGTCTAATGGCTGCATATTACTGTTAAGCTTATTTATATTTTTTAACTAGCTCATATATTGTGCATGCTGTGTTCACTATTTTAGGGCATGCAGTTTCATGTATTTTTATTTTATGTTTATCTAGTACTTAAGTAATATTGTATTGCCCGATTTGTGAACCAACAATAAAAAAAAAAAAAAAAAAAAAAAAAAAAAAATTAATGCTTTAAATGTCGAAAAATCATTATTGTTGTTCAAGGTCCTCACTTCAACAGAACATTTTTTCATTTGTTTTTATAAAGTGCAGCCACTCTTGTTACAATTCCAAAGATAGCAGATACAGCCTTATATACGATGCGCGACGGGCAGACGGATGGATTGACAGCGGTGCGTTTTGGTTTCAAAATACTTTAAAAAATACAGATATGTTAAACTCAATGATATTCAAATAAACAGATACGTTATACACTCACAAAACAATTGAAAAAAGTGTTCCGCGCAGCAGCGGCAGCACACATACACACTTTTCATTCATCTGACATTTCACTACAATGTCGAAAGGGATGGCTTGATAAAACAAACAAGAAAAAAAGAGTCAGCTAGTGTTTGTCACTTGCGTGTGAATGTAAACAAACATTATTCTGACAACCAATGTTTTTTCTTTTTGTAACCTCCAAATATCAGAAAATTAGGAAAAAAAATTGAAATAAATTAGTAAATTGAGGTGTATTGCGTATTTACATATGGTATGAGATCCCTTCTGTTTTATGTAATTTGGTATTATAATTGGTACTCTTTCTAAATACACACGATGGCATTTTATTAATTTTGTTTTTTTTTCAACAAAGCGTATCGCTCTTCGCCATGCGTGACATAAACTAAAGACTAAATCATACAATTGTCTACTATTCGAGTCTTCACAATGCGCGCGCTTATAACATATCTGTTTATTTGAATATCATTGGTTAAACTCAAATAAAATCAACAAGAAATGCTAAGGCTATGTTCTATCAGAAAAAAAAGTAGGTACTTTGTTTTGGTACTTTGGTTGGTTTTGTATTTAGCTAAGGTTTTGCTATCTAGTTTCAAAGATACGTACTTTTAAAAAAACGCGCGTTATTGTAAATTAATTTCATTGCATTGCACGGGTAAGTTTTAAAGTCTACGTTTTTTGGATGAGATTACTGGATTTGAAATCATCTCTTCTAAAGTTTGTAATGACTAAACCAAATCAAAACTACCATTTAGTAGAATAAAAGTCCAAAGTGATATTATGTTGAATATTTGTAAGAATTATATACTACAAAATAAATAATGTTCCTTCTTTCATAAAAGTAAGATTTATTGAAAACAATGATTTGGCATAGGAATTGGTGCAAATTTCATCGTGAAGCTATAAAACTTGGTGTCAGGTATGGTGAAACACTATGGTCAAAATTTTGACATAAAAAATTATTTTTTTTGTCGATGGATGCCAAGTGGACGTTTGAAAAATTTTGACAATTCGCTTTTCGCTGTGTTTTGCGTGTGTACGTATTCCGTGTGTTTCTTTATAATATTTAAAATACCAGGACTAAATCCGCAACCAACAGCTAACAAATGGCTTCCCCACGAACCCGCAGAAAGCTTAACTCCATACGAAATATCGACGATAATAACGTAAGTCATTGTGTGTTAAAATTCATATCCGTATGCTAAGAAGAATTTGGTGATCCTAATGAAAAGTTTCGTAATTTTTTGTAGAAATGTTTCGAATGTGGAACCCTGAATCCTCAATGGGTGTCTGTCACGTATGGAATCTGGATATGCTTGGAATGTTCAGGAGTCCACCGGAGTCTGGGGGTCCACCTTTCGTTTGTACGGAGCGTTACTATGGACAAATGGAAGGATTTGGAGCTTGAGAAAATGATGGTATGACTTCCTTTTATTAATCATTTTTCTAGGCGAGACTGAAGCAAAGTTACGACAAAACTTCAAAAAGTTTGAATGCAAGCTATAGTGCTGGCGACTGTGTCGAGATACTGCATAATCTTGTTTTGCCCTTGCAATTGAACTTTGTTGATTATGTGTTATGCTATTTGTAAATCATCCTAGCTGTCTTAAACACCAATAAATTAATATCCGGTAGCACCTTGTCAAACTAGGCAATCAATATTGGAATCCTAGCTGTAATCTCAGAAAGAAAAGTTTCAATACACAAACTCTTTATATTCAATTTTATAATATTCTGAGATGCTTGTCCTTATATTAACCTCATGACCAACTTACATGGACTAGGGACTGGCTTGTGTATTGAGTATTTGGTGTTAAGAACTTGTCAAACCCTTGTTTAGTGCCAAAGTTTGACAGATTTTCAGGATCATGTAGAGTGTGACAAATATTTAATTAATTCCAATATGGGGGACCTTATATTGACTTCATGACCATCTTACATGGACCAGGGACTGGCTTGTGAATTGAGTATCGGGTGTTAATAGCTTGTCAAACCCTAGTTTAATGCCAAAGTTTGACAGATTTTCAGGAATAAGTTATTTTTTTACAAATACTCAAACTTAATTATCTTAGGAAACTATAAATCAGACTAACATGTAGGTAGTATTCATCAAAAAGGTTTTTATATTCACAGAAGCACTTCACCATCATGAATGGCAAACACTGTTATAGAAAAGCTTCTAGAGATTTTTTTTATATAACAAAGAAAAAGGCTTTGAAAGCAAAAGGCTTTTGTTCTCAAAGCCACCAAAGAGTTATACCGCTGCAATATTGTTCTTGAAATAGTTGAGGCTCAGTTAGAAATTGCTATATAAAGTTTAAAAGCTGAGTTAACACACTAATCTTGCCAAGGGGTACCGTGTTACCCAGTTACTGTGTTGTGGAGGTCAGATAGGCAGTCACTCCATTTAAAACACTGGTACTTAGCTGAATGCGGTAAGACTGGAAGCTGACTCCAATATAGTTGGGCAAAGGCGTTAAACTCAGTCTGCCATTTAAAATACAGTTGTGATTTGAACAAGCTCTTGCTTTGAGTTAATTTTATATTTGCCACAAACTGTCCACTTAAAGAATGTTGTAATAACTTTTTTGTTAAGAGAGGGTGTAATTTATTGGGTACAATTGACTCTATTGAATACTAGCTTTTAGTGTTTAGATTCCATAGCATAGATCAGGGGTATCTATTTTGTGTGGACCTTATGTAAACAGTACAATATAATTTACTTGTGTTACTTGAGTACATATATTAATAAATAATTAATCCCGTACTTTGTCTTAACTGCCATCAAAATCTTCATTGATATTGTATCTATATTTACATATTTAAGTTTATTAGTTCAATTTTAACAAACTTAATACATGTGGCGAAATTTAAAGGCCTGGAGGGGCTTTTAACGTTTTGGACAGTGATGACCTTATTATTTAAAAAAAAATACCCCAAATGAAAGTAATCTATAATATGATCTCATATCATCATCTGCCTAGCCTTTTCCCAACTATTTTGGGGTCGGCTTCCAGTCTAACCGGATTCAGCTGACTACCAGTGTTTTACATGGAGCGACTGCCTATCTGACCTCCACAACCCAGTAACTGGGTAACATGGTACTCCTTGGCTAGACTGGTGTCAGATCTCAAGCTTCTGACTATTCGTAACAACTGTCAAAGATTTTCAAATGACAGCCGGGACCAACGGCTTAACGTGCTTTCCGAGGCACTGAGGAAACTCGGTATGTTGAAATGGTCACCCATCCACGGACCGACCTCGTCAAGCGTTGCTTAACCTTAAAGATCGACCTGTGCGGCAGTTATTATTTAGCCACGAGCTCCTCTCATAATAAGATCTCATAGATCTAGTCTATTGCACTTAGTTATCGTGTAGCTTTTTGTTAGTAGGTGTCTGAAGATTTTTCGTTTTTGGAACAGATTCAGATTACCTCTTATGAATAAACAACTTCACCTATATAATATACATTTAAATGCAACACCAAATGTTGATTAATTTTCTGTTAATTATAGTTTTTGCTGTGCATATGCTGAGATAAGCTAATTCCTACAAACAACTAATATTATAGTACTACCGATGAGCCGTGGCCCATCTAGTGAACATAGGCTTTGTGAACTTTCGCGCACGTACACTCATGAAGAAAGCAGAACCAAATGTTCGTAAAATAACTAACTGCAGACGGGCCACTACACATCGATCGTACTGTACCTCTCCAGAATGTAAAATTTAGATCAGATTCAATGTTGGTTAGGTTTTTATTCAATATTTTTTATTGTGCCTAAGCTTAGATAAGATTAAAGAGGAACTAAAATGGTATAGCTTAGGTTCCAATAAACGACTTTTGTATATGACCTCTGCTCTTGAAGCAATCAATTCATTGCAAACCTTGTTGAGCGGCTCTGGCGAAGCCGCGCGAATACGCGATCGGTGCTTTCATTTGTTCGACACTCACAGGACAGATGGCGCCATTCGGTTTTTCGATGGTCGCTTCCTGGCGCCTGATGGCGCTTTCAACTTTGGCAGTTTTATTGCATTTAGGAAAAATAGGAATAGATAAAACTCAAAAGCTAAGATCTTTTACTTAATGATATAGGTAAAACAACATAAAAAGAGTTTATACAAAAAATAAAAAACCGGACTGTTTCAGAAGCGAACTAAAAAGATGTAGACATGAAGAAAATCTTACTGTGCAGTCAAATAACGTAAGCGCCTGACCATTGCTTAGAAGCAACGTGTTGCATTTCTTGCATTTGCAATCGAGGAATGTAAGGTGCTGTATCTAATTGTTCAATGCATTTTACGTGAGTGAGGATTAGATTGGGAAATAAAATAGTATTTTAGTTATTATTGTTTCCATTCATGATTAATCGAATCAAAGACGAAACCCTCAGGACAAAATTCCCAAAAAGAGAGAACATTAAAATACCTACTTATTGAAATTTTTATTTAGACTTACAATCCTTGCATATTATAACCAAGTAGATTACCTACCGACCTTTAGGTTACCTCATTCGTTCTAATTGAAAAGTATTTCCTGAAGGGTCGTTGCACGGCGTGGTCTATTATTATATTGCCAACGACTTGTAATAACTGTGAACTGCAAGAGCCTCTTCAAATACAAATAAAGAATAAGCATTGATCATGCATTGATCATCTTGTTTACTTTTTAAGTTGGTTATTACTCCAGTTTTCCACACTATGATTTCCTTCATCTTAGTCAACTAATTTATTTTTTTGCATTGCTAAAGCATTCTGCTGGCTATTCTGAATTCAAAACATGAGTTACAGAAATAATCAGGTTACACTGAGATAATCTGTGCACTGATGCCATTGTATTTACTTATTGAGTTTTTGGCGGGATCTTGTCGAGTGAAGTACAGTGGCTGTTAATATTATTTGCAAATTGATTCCTAGTGGATATTGTGGTACATTATTGGTGTAGTTTTGTGTCTCAACTGTCTACGCAACTGGACAATTTGTGAAATCATTGACAGAAGCGATCTCGGGATAGTGGAGCGGAATATTTTATTGTAGTATTGACTGCCTCCGCAAAGCTTACTGGGAATACTGACTCGATACAATTTGCTGCCAAATACTCCAAAAAACATTAGAATCTGTTACATCCGCATTCTAATGCAAAATAAAGAATAACAGCGAAATAATAAAATGGCTAAAAGGTCCTAGCAACCAGGCCATAAAATTAAATATAAAAAAAAAAAAATACTTATTGTCTTGAGCAAGCCATTACCTAACCCGCAAACGAATCTGCATTCACATTTTCTAATAAAAATAACATCATCTGATTAGTTAGCTTTCTTGACAGTGGTTTTTGTATCTTAATCTGTAAAAAATAAAGTCCAGTATCACAAATCAAGTCGTGACGTAATGTAGCAGATAGTAGTGATTCAGTAGTTCGTGTTAATGCGGATATAATCAGGCAATTGTGATAAGATTGTAGCCTATTAGTATTGTGTGTGATAAACAGAACGAACTCATTCGAATGATGTTAGGAATATTTTAAAACAAACTAAGATGGAGGTCATTTCAAATCATACTATTGGGAAATAGGTAGAAACTACAAAAAGCCGCCTGCTATGATTTATAAAAGCTATGTCCAGACTTTGCCCTTTTTCGTTAATCAAGGGCATGCATCATAGCGCAGTCAAGAGCAAACGAGGGACATGCCCTGTATTCATGGGAAAAGGCGTAATTCTAATTACGGAGTTTTAATATCTTATCTTAGAAGAATACTTATGCATAATGCTCTGCTTGCATGTGTAATTTTAAAAGATTCACTCATCCTAGTCTAGTTTGAAATCCAACGCTGGTCGTAAACACAAAATTGGTTTAATACGGTTTTGCATTGCAAATGAAACGCACTCGTAGATTTTTATCCCTGTTTTGTCCATCTCGGGATATCGGTTAACAACCAATTAGCACGGATCCTCCGGCAATAAAAATACAGACAAGAACAAATAAATAATTTAATAGACAACTTGATTATCATCCACTTGGTTCTTCATCCCTTGCCTCATGTTACTTGGGGTCGATGCAACAAGATTTCTTCTTCCATTATCTCCAGTCTACCGACACGCTTTTAATCATCATCATATCAGCCGAAAGACGTCCACTGCTGGACATCGGCGTCCCCCAAGTTACGCCACATTGATTGGTCCCGTGCGTCTCGCATCCAGCGGATCCCCGCAACCTTCACCAGGTCATCGGTCCACCTGGTGTGAGGCCTTCCAACGCAACGTCTTTCGGTTCGCGGTCGCCACTCCAGAACTTTTCTGCCCCATCGGCCATCAGTTCTACGAGCAATGTGCCCTGCCTACTGCCACTTAAGTTTGGTAATTCTACGAGCTATGTCAGTAACCCGGGTTCTCTTGCGGATCTCTACATTTCTGATTCGATCACGCAAGGAAACTTCGAGCATAGCCTTCTCCGTTGCCCTTTGGGTGACTGTAAGCTTTCTGACGAGGCCCATTGTGAGCGACATTATTATTCAGTTGGTATAAAATCACCAAATTCGTAGGAACTTGGTTGGTACCTAGATGATGGAAGCACAGAATCTCAGCATTGGGAGACATTCTAGGTTGATAATAATTATGATGGTGAAACGTTAGTTTTTAGACTAGACTAGGATGATCGGATCTATTGAAATTCTAAATAGTTCAAACAGTTCAACATATCTTTGCGCGCGGCGATATGTGTGGGTAGTTGTAGTTGTTTGCTCGGACGCAGACCTGCCACACAAATTCATAATGTATAATTACAAAAGCGCACGAACAGCGCACGCACACATGGCGCCTCGCGCAAACATGGTTGTTGAACTATCTATACCTATATCCTTTCACGATTCCTCTTACAATCTATCCGTTTTTTCGTTGGCCTTTCTCTCCCTATATACATTTATATTAATCATCCTGCATAGCGCCACTTGTACTTACAATTCTTTTTTGCCTTTTTCTTCCTTACGTCGCTATCAACAGTCATTCACATTTCTCTAGCGATATTATCTTTCACACAATCCATCTACATTATATTATACAGTATATTATTAATCCATCTCAAGTATAAAAATAATTAAGAAACTATTTCATTATTATAATAACATGATATACACAACATCAACATTGGCTCATTGTTTGTTGAACACAATGTGCTCAAGTGTTTATTTTGTCTTGCGTTAACCAATGCAATGCGAAGGTTATACTTATCCTTCAACAGCTGCGCAAACATCTCGGAAAATTGGGCTAACTAAATTTTTCAAAATGTTTTATTACCTTACTACCGTACCGTCGTACTAAGCGCTTCTCTTTCCAATTCTTTATGCGAAGACCTTGTAAATTTACTTCTCAAAAGAAAATAAGGTCCACCTGAAATTTATCAATTAATTCAATATTATCCTAATGTTTCTAATGATGACTGAAATTAATTAAAGTACCTAGTTGGTTTTAGATGAAATATGACCAAAATGTGTTTAATTTAGTTAAAAAAAAACAAAATTAATTAAAAAACGAGGATTTTTTTTATTATCGATGGGCTCGTGTTTGACCACTATCTCGCCTGATGGTAAGCGATGTAAATTAAATGTAAATTTTCATAAGCAACGTTTTCAAGTTAACAAGGGTTTTCTCTTTTAATTGCGCATTCCTTCATTCGAGACGGTAAGCTCTCGATTAAACACTGCACACTTTTTTCAGATATAGAGTGAGAGAGCAGAGAGAGAGCGAAGTTTAGAGTGTTTTTAGAGCATTTGTGAGTTCCTGCTGCGCGTTTTATGAGAATGTCACTATGTATTACCCTTATTTATATGCTGGGATCTGAAACCGTTCTCCAGATATTCTCCATACTTTAACACGTCAACCGGTATTCGAACATGTAATCTTGCACTCATCGGTAAAAATGACTGCAGCCCAATCTTGGACAGTCCAATTAATATGTTCTCAAGTGCTAAAAACGACTGCACGACGTGCGGTAAGCATAACACAGCACGTGAACTAAGCGTCTTTCTTAAATATGGTTGGTCTTCATGGAGTCGATTCCGAATGGTCTGGTCGCTCACACGAGTGCCTGTAGCGAAATGCAGTTTGTATTGATAGTGCGATGGAAGTTCGCTGTTTTCTTTCGTTTAAACGAATGTACGAGTCTTTTTGAGTTGTAGTAACACAAACTCTTGGTGACATTACCCATATCCTGGTACCGGTTTACAAAAGTTTCTAGGAGACCGCTGTCCGCGAATATCTCACCTAAATTTACTGCGTGTTGACTGTGTTCCTCCTGGATCAAAGTGACTGCCTTGTTGGCTGAATGTGTGTCCATATGTCTCCTAACGCGTGCCAATATGCTATTAAAAAGCGTCATAAACTGCTTGCACTAAAAGAACGAGAAATACTGGTTAAAAGTTGTATGTATTTACACAAATATGAGTAGGCAATATGATAAAAACTGTTGAAATAATTAAATTGACCGGGCTTTCTGAATAATGCCCATCACGTATTGGGCCTAAAATATGTTAGGAGTGGGTATTAAAAAAATATGTTTTTAAATTATTTTAATTTAAGCAACAAAGTCGACGCTTTTCGCTCATTTCGGCTCCAGTCATCTCCATTGAACCTAACCTATCCGTTTCGGGTTGCCCTAATCTCCCGAGCTCGCTTTGCTCGCTCTTGGATTAATTCTTTGACCATAATTAAAGAATTGCCCAACCATTAAATAGCAATATTCATAATGACCAGATAGTGTGATAAATATAGAATATTAAATCAGTATTAATTACATTGCCCGATTTGACTTGACTAGATTAATAATGGCTGGTCATTATACATAGTGCCCTGATGAATCACTTGTTCCATGACTTATATAAAATCATTGGGGCCACTTGGTATCATTTGACTTTTGAAATATTACTGATACATGATACAATTCATAATATAGCTTAGACAGATAAGTATGATTAGGAAAAAAAACTTAGGGTAGCTCTTTTTAACCCCCGCGGCCCCGCCGGAAAAAAAGGGTTGTTATAAGTTTCACGTGTGTTGCTGTGTATCTGTGTGTCTGTCTGTGGCATCATAGCGGCTAAACGGATGAACAGATTTCAATTTAGTTTTTTTTGTTTGAAAGGTAATTTTGTCGAGAGTGTTCTTAGCTATGTTTGAATAAAATCGGTTCAGCCTTTCACAAGTTATGGGCATTTTACTGTTTGAATTGGGGTGTTTTCGCAAGACAAATGTGTCGCGGGTTTTTTAAATTGTGAAATTTTACTTGTTTTGTACTTGTACAAATTCTAAACTCATTCATCCAAAACGCATCAAAACTGTACTGCCAAATTCACAGACAGAAATCTAACTAGATACGCAAGAACCTCCACCTGTATGAAAACCAAGCGTGTTACTTTTCGCACACAATTTAAGAACAAATTAACTTACCGATGAATGAAACTGTTTCCTCTGACTCTGCCAACTTTTTTTGTAGTTTTTATAGTTCAGTACTGCCATAATTAGGCATTTTTTTATAGGATTCGGTTGATTTCCGGTGCTGATAACGCTAAATGAAACAGCTCAAAGCAATATTCTCTATTCAGCATTGTTCTCTGTTTTACTTATTTTTAACCGACGAAAAAAAGGTGGATGTTCTTAATTCGACATGCCTATTTTTTGTATGACCACGCGTAACATTTTATAGAGTGGTCCGATTTAAAAAAAAACTTTTTTTGTAGGAAAGAGTATATCTCAAAGTTACTAGTTAAACCAATTATTTTATTGCTTAGTGATATCGCTAACGATCCCATCATTCAATTTCATAACCGCTTCTCTCAAAATAGGGAAGAAAATAAGTAAAAAAAAACGCATGTAAAGTAATGCGAATGACTGTTGAACATTCATTCAGCCAACTAACGCGCGGGTGACAATTTACTTATGCGATTATTTTCATTACAGAAACTGGCCTAATAAATTCGCGCTCATTTAAAATATCACCAAGTGTAACGAACATCCGCTATACTATGATTTATAATTTCGTAGATTAAACTGACAGCTGCCAATGACCTTATTTTTTTTAAATGTTGCAAGCGCGGAGCATAGTGTTGTAGGTAAGGCTCAATCATAAGTGATTTATCGAATCGATGTGAAATGACTCCTCAATTTAATTTTACTAATTGGTGTAAATAAATGTTTTATGAATATAAACGTAATATATTTAAATATAACAGTTTCTTATAGGTACATATTATATTAACTTATATTGTGTTAAATATGGAATCAACAATAAAATAAATGCCATCGATAAAATGAAGTCAGACATAAATGTGTAGAAACTTTTCTTAACAAATGTGTTTTTTTTGCCATGAAATAGTTAAATTTTCGATCAACTTTCGATCATTCAGGATAGGCAGGATACGACACTATTTTTATGTAAAGATAAAGTGACAACCCCCCAAATGTCAGTTTAGTCTACGAAATTAAAAATCAGAGTATAGGTACGTTACGTAGATAATAATAATCATCATATCAGCCGAAAGACGTCCACTGCTGGACATAGGCCTAACCCAAGCGTCGCCACATTGACCGGTCCCGTGCGTCCCGCAACCAGCGGATCCCCGCAACCTTCACCAGGTCATCGGTCCACCTGGTAGGAGGCCTCCCAACGCAACGTCTTCCGGTTCGCGGTCGCCACTCCAGAACCTTTCTGCCCCATCGGCCATCCGTTCTGCGAGCAATGTGCCCTGCCCAATGCCACTAACTGCCTTGATAATAATAATTATTATTATTTATTTGTCCTTACAAAAACAAGACCTTATGAAACAATTTATAATTTCTATTAACTTAGGGGGAACATTTGCAGACAAGTGAGAGTGTGGAGCTGGTTGGTGGCTATTATAGGTGTTAACCTGTATTACAGATCACCAGAAGTAGATGCTGCAGTGATGCTCTCATGGAACCTCTTTGATAACTTGCTAATTATCTTATGCTGCATCAGTAGCGAAATTAACACTGCTGATTGTTGCGTCAAGATCTATTAATGTCCACTTGGTCCCACCAGTCGGTAATGCACTTATGACCTCGTACGCGATCTGTTCGCTAATGTAGGATGTATGTATGATTAGTACGAGTACAATACTAGAGTATGAGACGGCTCTGTATCCTACTTCCTAAGTATCTTGTAACTAGTATGGTAAGGTAACGCGTAAAGGTTGTCTGGTAGATATCGCTGTCAGCGATAAGACCGCCTTTGTACTCGTATAAATAACATTTTCTTGTAAAGGAGAATGCCCATTTTGTAAGGGAACTTGGGCCCCTTTGAAAAAATGGTAGTATCTTGATGAATTTGGTTGTACATTGTAGAAAAAATGTTATATTCATAATTAGATTTTTTATTTTATTTAAACGATGTTTCTGTTCTTCAAATGAACCCTTATTACAATGCAATAAGGTGCATACAAATGTCCAAGTGAAGGAACCTGATCTGTTTTTGTCTGTACATATAAATAAAGGACACAGATGGAAAATAACACAAAATATAAATCCTATTTTTGTACAATATTGAAATCGCAGACACGATACCACATAACGGACCTGTGTATGGGCAATCTCCTTTGTATAATTTTATGGTGTATAATAAAGTATATTCTATTCTATTCTATTCTACAATGCCTTTGGTACTGTTACGGAAGGGGTTATCCAACCTATAAAATTAATTTACCAATAAATTCATATTTTGTGTATTGATTAAGCTTTGCCTCCGACGGCCTTTCTTAACAAATTGTATCAATTCAAGAGTATTCGAATCCTATTCGAAATATTTGAAACCCTAAAACGGAAGCATTTCATGCCTGTACAAACTTAGTCTTGGACTTAATCCAAACACAATCATTGCAGAGTACCTTTTACAGATTTCAAATAGGCGGCAGCGAATTAACTATCACAATCAAATTTATTTAATAAAACCGACACGAATAAAGTCTGTAAATTCTGTAATTTTCATTCAGGGATCTTGATGAAATTTAAATGGGACCACGTGACAAGCACCATCATTCAATAAACAAGTAAAATTTAAAAACCCTCTACGTTTATCTTGCGAAAACACCCCGATTCAAAGTTCAATCAGTAAAACGCCCATAACTTTTGAACGGCTTAACCGATTTTATTCAAACATAGCTAAAAAAACTCGACAAAATCACCTTTCAAACAAAAATACTAAATCAAAATCGGTTCATCCGTTTAGGCGCTATGATGCCACAGACAGACACACAGATACACAGCAACACACGTGAAACTAATAACACGCCTCTTTTTCCGGCGGGGGTTAAAAAGAATCATTAAAATCGGTTCACCGACTAGGAGGTAACACAACTCCTCCTTTTTGGGCAGTCGGTTAAAATACAGGTGAAATGTATTCGAAGACATGTGACATTCACCAACCCGCACTGGGTCCGCGTGGTGTATTACGGCCCATTCTCTCTCATAGAGATGAGGCCTGTGTCCCAGCAGTGGGAACATTAAAAGGTTTTAAAAATGATGTTGATGATTATGATGCATGCAGTTGGAATAGGAAAACTCGACCTCATCTTTAATACACATTTTACGCTTCACTTACTTGGATTTTACATGTGAAAGTTCGTAATTGTAGTTGAAACCAGCCAGGAACTGAAAACACAAGTAAAATTTCAAAATTTAAAAAACCCCGACACATTTATCTTGCGAAAACACCCCGATTCAAATAGTAAAACACCCATAACTTTTGAACGGCTGAACCGATTTTATTCAAACATAGCTAAGAACACTCGACAAAATTACCTTTCAAACAAAAAAAAAACTAAATCAGAATCGGTTCATTCGTTTAGGCGCTATGATGCCACAGACAGACACACAGATACATAGATACACAGACACACAGCAACACACGTGAAACTTATAACACCCCTCTTTCCGGCGGGAGTTAAAATACAAACAAATACGGACAGATGCAGTGTCAATGAGTACTTATATTATGTGTACAGCTGATGAGCTGACGTGTACTGAAAATACATAATCAAACATTTCCTGAACGTGATTACTTTTTACAAAGAAACTACTGTTATCGTGCTAAAAAATCACGCAAAATAATAATAAAAAATGTAGGCAAACGGTTTTATTTTGACCCATTGTGATAAAATTTGCGAAGTGCTCATTTTGCGTCAAGTGCGCATGCTGCGTCAAACCCGTCATAAGTATCCTACGTCGCATTTGCCAATGTTATTTGTTTATAGAACAACTGTAAAAAACATCAAATTAAGTCAATTAAGGTAACACTAGTCAATCATTCTTCTATACAAACGTAGTCTGGCGAATACTCCACTGTTTGGCAATGTACCTTTTCTTTTTTTTTTGTGTTGGAAATCATCCAATGACTTCGCCCGCTCTGGGTGAGGCGAGAGGGCGTGTCAGACTTTTACTGACTAAAACCCACCCGTGTTCCTTCAGTTGCTTGAGCCAGCCAGGGCCGCGGTAACTCTTGGAGATGTACCTACGTTCAAAATAAAAAAATATTTCAATTTGTCTCATCGTTATTTAGCCCTGTTTGGAAACAAAAAAGTAAAAAAATCCCATCAAGTCCTAAATCATCATCCATTTAGATACAAATTTGCAAAAGTGCTAATCATGCAACTTCTATCTCTTTCGCACGTGTTGTCGGATGAGATAGCATGCATTTTAACCTCGCGCACAAAATAGCGTCGACTAGGGGAGGAACCTTAAACTTCATAATTATGCTCATCTTAAATGATTATAAATGTCTGACTGAAAACAATATTAATAATAAGTGCCGTTCAAAAACCTTTTAAAATTAAATTGATACAAAAATATCTATTAATTTGTTTTCAATAAAGCTCTTACGATTTTAATGCATCGAAAACGTGGTTAATGGAACCTATTAACAGGCTTTTTAATCCGATACCTCAGAGCACTTTCCATTGAAAGTGCCAGCGGTTTTGCTAGGTATATGACCTAATTGGTGGCGCGTGTATTGGATTATTCGGTTCCCTTCATGACGGTTGAGCTGGGTGGTGCCGATTCATGCGTCATGTTCGTGAACGGGCACCGCGTCAGTTGGTATTGGTCATAAGAGTCATAACTTAAAGAAAGAAAGAAAAATTATTTATTTGTGACCCGCACAGGAGACACGAGAAATATTCATAAAATTAAATAATAATAAAAAATAAAAACCGCGTTGCGAGACCAAAAAGGCTCCTATCTCAGCACGCTGCACTGATATTCTGATAAGGCCCACTGTTGATGCCACGGACACACTTACGGAAAATACCTAAATATTAAAATAATATAGCATATATAAATAACAAACAAAATAGAATAAACACAAAAGGTGGGTCAAAGTATGTGTATGTATAATACAAATATATAAATAAAACATATTTTAAGTAGCTAGACCTATGTAGACTGACGTCCGCGATGCTCAATGATCATTTGTCGAAACCATAGACAAATGACAAAGAGTAGTAGTGTGCGCGCAAGATAAGTCTGCGCGCGACGGGTGGTGTGCTTAATGTTGCCAGCATAACTGATATTTTGCCCTCATTTAATTAATAGTCAGTTTGCATTACTCGAAACATAAAGTAATTTAAGTTAAGCATAATGAATTACTAGCTTTTTCTACTTGCATAGAATATGATGAAAAAAGCTTCATGAAATTATTGCAAATCTTTTATTGAATACTTAGTATTACCTACTGTTAAATTTGGTCTAACTATGGTATTGCAGTGGCTAATACCGTCCATTACAATTTCAATTCTTTTAAATTTAATCTTTAATTTTTTTTGAAGAAGCTGCTGCCACATAACCCTCTTGAGTTATTTGGGTGACAGTGCGTTCAGAAACGCCTAAAACAAAATAACAACGATGCATGATGCCGGTCCAGTCCCGCTGGTATATTTATGTACTACCCAAAAACCTATACTGTCAGGCACCGGTAGTACAAAAATTTAGGGACATTTTAGTATAATGGTATCCCTAAAAGTTACCTGTCAAATAAGCAACGCGGGCTCTATCTTTGTAAAACGGTACCGTAGGCCCGTTATTGTCTTGTCACTTCAAGAAAACATCCCTGCCAGCACTTTAAATTACTTTTGGCATAATGATGGCGATTATGTACTTCGGAAACGAATAAAAACACGGAATATAACACACTCTCTTGACATCTGACATATATGACCAACGATTAGTTTCAATTTTGGCCGCGCGCAGACTTATCTTGCGCGCACTCTAGTATACTAAATATGGAAGATATCTATGGTCGACTTTCAAAAGAAATATGTTATGAAATAGTGTAAATAAACCAGGCGAAAAGAATACATAGAATAGTGTTTTGCTAGTACGTATTGTATAAAACAGAGTGGTGATAATGTTATTATATGTGGTGTTCGCAAGAAAGTTCAAAAAAGAAACCAACTGCGTGCAAACTTAACTGCTTCGGATGTTAATGATTTTCTAGTACCTATTATATAGCTGTACAGTACATGTGTGAGTATATTTAATACTTTATACCTGTACTTAGTGTGTAGTGCTATTCTGGGTGCATTGTCCTCACATACATGAATTTATTATTTATTTTATGTAAATATAAAAAAAAAATATGATTTATTACTTCTTGTGCGTTCTTCTCTACAACAAGCTACTTTCTGAATGCACTGTAGAATTAATTTTCATTCCTTGTAAATTTTAATTGTGACGTTCAAAAGTGCCGCTTGGTGGCCTAGTTGAAATAAAATATCTTTGTCTTTGTAAATATATACGCAGGACAGTTAAAATTATATCTGTTATAAACTGCGAAGTATTTCTTTTCATCATCATGGCACAGATAATATAATACTAGCATACAGATGCCTCATCCCATACAAAGAAACCGTGCCTACGTAACTAGCGTTTTTCATCTGCTTAATCTTGTTATTTTTGTGAGTACATCAATCGCCTTCGATCCCGTTTCACGGCAATAGATGGTTTTAGCAGCGCCTTGCAAGTAAAAGGGTTTACGAGGTTTGTGAATATTTTTTTCTTTAAATACAGTGAAGGTTCGTTTTATAGTATTTGTTTGCACGTTGTTACAGTTTTTTTGCACCAATATGTGTTAAAATGTAAATTTTAACAATCGAGTTGAATGCCTCAGAAATTTAAAAATGCGCCATCTATGGCATCAATTTTAAATGATCCGTTCAAATAATCTTTGAAATGTGAATTAAGAGCCCAATATTCCAGAATTTTGTACTTAGGATAGTTAATTTAACAAGAACATACAATGTTTATGTTCAATTCCAGATAATGTTACACACCATTCTATTGAATTGTGTGTACATGTCGCGTCATCTAGTGAGATTTATTTGAACCAAATATTCTTTCTTAGCAATGAGACCCCGTGATCATGGTGTTCTAGAAAATGTCTATTTGCCGGAACTAGTATCAAAATATCCCACCGATATTCATAATTGACTGTGCAATCATAATCTGCACAAATAATTATCATCATTACCACCTACATCAGGTCACTGCTGGACATAGGCATCTCCAATCGCAGGCACTTTATTTTAATTTACGACAACAATTTCTTTTTTTTTTTGCGTGTAGTTATGTGGGATTCCAAACTGGACCTCGTGACTAACTAGTAACAGCCGCACGGGTCGGTCATCAAGGTTAAGCAACGCTTGACGAGGTCGGTCCGTGGATGGGTGACCATTTTCTACATACCGAGTTTCCTCCGTGCCTCGGCAAGCACGTTAAGCCGTTAGAAGCTTGAGATCTGTTACCCAGTTACTGGGTTGTGTAGGTCAGATAGGCAGTCGCTCCATGTAAAACACTGGTACTCGGCGGAATCCGGGTAGACTGGAAGCCGACCCCAACATAGTTAGGAAAAGGCTAGGCAGATTAATTATGTGGAATTCCAAACCACTAAAGCTCCACGGTGTCCTGTGCCGCTTATGGCGGGAACATAAACCCACGTTTTTAACCCCCGCCAAAAAAAGAGGGGTGTTATAAGTTTCACGTGTGTTGCTGTGTACCTGTGTGTCTGTGTATCTGTGTGTCCGTCTGTGGCATCATAGCGCCTAAACGGATAAACCGATTTCGATTTAGTTTGTTTTTGTTTGAAAGGTAATTTTGTCGAGAGTGTTCTTAGCTGTGTTTGAATAAAATCGGTTCAGCCGTTCAAAAGGTATGGGCATTTTACTGTTTGAATCGGGGTGTTTTCGCAAGATAAATGTGTCGGGGGTTTTTAAATTGTGAAATTTTACTTGTTATGTATATCATCAATTAAAACATCAGCAACTAATTAGAATAAATAAATGTAACATTTGTTCAGAAGCACCAAATATACAATCGTCTCCCTGTTGATACCAATCAATATACATATATAACAAAATCTTTTATACATGAAACATATTTTCAAAAACATATAGCCAGGCGGTTAAAGGATACCAAACACACCCCGTTTCCAGCATTTTTGTCTCTTTGTCGGTTTATCTGTTTAGTTGTGCACGCATTACTTAAAATCTATGGAACCAATTTAAATAACTTACAAATTGTGCGTAACTTGAAGTATTACTTAGTTTTTGTTTTAACGCAAACGGCTCACTCTTTCAAAAGTTAAATGTATTTAAAGTTTTCAAGAAGTAAAATATCACAATATACGCCATTCAGATACTCGGACAGTTGAACTCCATATTCGATAGATGGCGTTGTGCATTTGACGTCATTTTATGAATGGCGGTGTTAAGATTCTTCGCTGAAGAATTACCCTAAAAAGAATTGATAGTTAGGTAAGGTAGGGTAGGCAGTGAAGCCGCGGTCACAAAAATTAAACCACAATTATTAATACCCAAATAATAGACCCACCAAACCAAGAATGAGTGAGCTTTAAAAAAGCGATCATTTAAAAGAAAATTGCGCAATAACCTTGGTCAAAGTCGAAGCATAAAAATAATTTTGCATAAATTGTTTCCTCTTCAACTTTGAACCAATCCCATGAATCCCAGCACAGTATCAAGCAGATGCATGTCTGAAAATAACAGTGTGGTTGTTGGAACCGTCTAGAACACTTCAGCTCTTCTTCTGTTTCAATACTTGTTGCGCTAGCACGTTCAAATGTCTTTCAATTGCTAAATTGATGAGAAGGAATATTACACCTAAGGGGTGTTCAGAGTTTCCGTTCTACGAATTCAATTATATGATTCGAGTTACGTACTGGAGCTGAGTTGCAGTAGTACCCGTTTTAGTGACTTTATTGGTCTAAAATAATGTTAATTTTTCGCTGTTAGTCCCGCTCGACTCGAAAAATACCAACTAAAAAGTTCCGCTATGCACGAAATCACTTTCGCGGGCAGTGATGAAGAAAAGTGTTACTGTGTAATATTTTATTAAAACATTTTAAAAGCAAATTCATTAAACCTAGTATGTAAATTCCGTTACATTCGAAAAAAAAAGGCGATAAACGTTCCGTTTCATCGCGCTGCCGTGCGCTTGTCTACATTAATTCTTAAAAATCAACGCAAAAAAAACCCAAATAGTGACGAACAATCGGTTAGTCCAGCCATGTTCGACTCGAAAAATACCTACTAAAAAGTGCCGCTATGCACGAAATTCTTTGATTCTACGTTGAATTCAAACACTTTTCTTTCTAATTGTACCTTCCATTGTTTACGTAGAATCGAAGAATTTCGATTTAATAGTATAACTTCCTAAAGGAAAATGGATTTAGCAACCAGTCATATGAAATTTTGTATATTTACGAGTACTAGTTTTAAAGTCTGATTCATACGTGCGTTGACAGCATTACTCAGCTCTTTAGCGACGGTGCTATACCTGCTAATGCGCTTGTCTACGATATAATACTTTGTCTGAAAGCATTGATAAAAATGTTTGGCAATCACGTTTGCCAAAAACAATTATTAAAGTGGGTAGACTATACCCGCTTTTTACTTTGTACCTGTAGTCTTATATGGTGTGTTCATAAAATCATCATCATCATATTTTCGCCCGAAGGTTGTACACTGCTGGACATGGACCTCTCATGCTCATTAGCGTCTCTCATCCATCGGATACCCACAGCCTTAACCAGGTCTTATAACAAATTTATTACGACCGAAGTAATAAGATTATATCACATTTGAACTCCTTCAAAGTACTTACTCTGGCTAACAATGCACTAATTCCCACGTTGATTCCATGATTGGAAGCATTTCTGGCAGCCAGTTTTTATAAGCCTTCAGCTACTGTGTCGTGACCCTTTCACTCTCGGTGGTGTCAAAAATTTTCGTTTCAGTACGGATTTTAGTTTAGGAAGAGCCAGAAGTCGCACGGCATTTATTCTGAAGAGTAAATTGAATGTGGACCGATAGTAACGTTTTTTTGTTAATACTCGCGAATCAGAATTAAGTTTTGTTCGCCTCAGTACTAAGGAGGAGTAAGAAAAATATAAAATTAGAAAAAAATTAAACGATTAGGCGGTATGAATCGGTGGATTCATCTAGTTTCAGTATGAAAATATTATCATGGCTCATATTTTTACTCAATCGGTTCGTTTCCTTCTCAAGGCTATTTTAATATATAATATAATATAATCAACGTGTTTATTATTAAACATCACACGAATTAATATATAAATAGTAATGTTAGACACTTCTCACAAATCAGCGAACTAACCGCCTTCCATCAAAACATCGCACAGTCGCACGCGCACGAAGTGAGCCCCGAATTTTCATCGACGCGACGATCCTAAACAACTTAATCCTTCTGAATGTTTCTTGTCTCTGTATGTAAATAAATCATGTGCTGTAGATATATGCAGGTCCCTCCGATGCGTAGTATCTTCGGCTTGATTCGAAGATTACAATAGTGCATACCCGGTGACAGGTAGCCCTATACAATAATGATCGAGTTCCTGTTTCTGGGAGTTTGATAAACGAACGCTCCTGGAGCGAAGTCGGCGAAGTCGCCATTATTCACCGTGGCTTCGGGCGGGATTGACGTTTACTGCTGTGTCATTTGTGATTCAGTAATCAAGTGTATATTTATCCTTCGCCGGCGCGCTCCTATTCGAGATGGTACGTATAGCGGGCTTGCGCGGTTTGATTTGACGCTAACTTGATGATACTTTCTATCTAGAGTTGGTGATTTTTACTCCATTTATGCGGCGATTTTCTTGTATTTTGTGGGTTTCTGGATTTTAGTTTTAATACCGAATTAGTTTTTTATTTACAAGGTTACTTTGCGTTTTCTCTTAGATGTTGCCGGCCTCGTGAAATAGGACTTAGCAGCTTCTCTGGGTTGCAAAGTCATGGCAATGTTTGTTTTTTTTTTTATTAGTAGCCTGTACCATCTCGAATACTTCTATCGCGTTGACCCTAATCCGCTGCTCGAGGGTTACACTGTCCCACTGCTGAGCAAAGCCCTCTCCAAATCCCTCCTCGTAATTATTCTTGAGTCACCTCGAACCACGCCTTGCAGAAGCCGCCTAGGTCTTCTCGCCACCTCTTTCGAGGATAGTAAAGAATATTATTACCGCCGAATTGTTAGGATCTTTTTGTTTGATTTTATCTCGGATATGATTTTTCTTAGGTTTTCGAAGATATCGAAATTAATCGACACTTAAACTGCATTTTAAAGAAACCTTGAAGTGCAAAAGCTCTTAAGAAGTTTGGCGTTATTTTTTTTAAAGCGCACATTTTTATTTCTAACAGATTGCCGAGTATTATCTAAACTAAAAAAATAAATACACAGGTTGATTTAGTGGTTCGCCTTTTTAAATGCTTTATTTTGTTTGTCCATCAGGTCGGCGGGAACGGGAAAGCCCGGGAGTTCTTCGAGAGCTCCCCTGACTTCAAGCCGGGGCTGACAATACCGCAGAAGTACAACACCAAGGCCGCAGCTATGTACCGGCAGAAGGTAAGCACACAACAAGCTTTGCCGTTCAGATAGCGAAACTATGTCCGTGATTTTTTGCGGACGGCGAAGATTTTCTCTAGGAATGCTAGCGCGTTTACATTGTAGCTTTCGGCTCTTCTCGTTTCGCCTCCAGCTCGCTGAATGTGTGACAAGAGCTTTCTTGCTGTTGTTGTCTGAGTAATTATTCAGATTTAGAACGTGTCTCAATTGTGTGTTAGAATGCCGTGTGGATGATCTTTTTATCATAAGTCTTTTATGCTCTGGTTTTCGTACTTTGTACGTGACATGGGTCAGTTAAGATAGTATTAGGGTAGGGTAGTGTTACTAACTTTTTAATAAAAATTAAATGAAAAAAAACAACATATTCTTTGAAGAAATTTGCAATCATAATAATTGATGTATTAAATAATGAATTGGTTTATTTTCGTTAGAGGTTTGGTTAAGCGTGGTCGCGTGCATTCGTTGTTAAGTGTTTCGTATTAGTAAACTTACGGGGACGTGTCATTCGGTATTACACTTTTCTAAGCCACGTAACACACTCCTTTAATTCGTATATTCGGTTTGTAGTTCGGCACTTTGCAATTCTTACGATAACAATGACAAGTCACAAAAATTCAAAAAAAAAATTTGCTAGTCAAGTACAAAATCTACTTCTAACACTCGTTTTTACTAAAATTTTTGGTAGGTACTGAAAACTTGGTAAGTAGGAAAATAGCAAAGCTCAGCGGGATGTAGGATCACTATAGGATCTTATAAATTTATTCAGGTCCACGAGCATTCAAGAGGCGATCCCAGAAAGGTAAGTTACTTTTTTGTTTTGACTACCACATATTTTCAGGTACTTAGACTTAGTTCTCGCCAAACTTCTGGCTGCCTTAAAGTTGGCTTTCCGATGCGCGAGGCATGGATCGGTGCTGTTTTTGTATGAGATTTACTACTGCGCAGCCATTGTAGCCAACTGTCAAGTTGTAGCGGGAATCCCTTTGCCGCACTTAGACTATATAGGTACTAAGGATAAGTTTTACAGCAGGTCAACGCAGCTCGTGGGGAAATGTGCTTAGCAGATTATTTAAAATACTATTTTTCTAAAGAAATGCCACCATCGTTAGGGAACTTTTTCTGCAATCTATTTTACTTATAACCAGATTCATGAATTACTTTCATTGGCAGTAGAATCAATTTGGTATCACATTCTCTAGGTATATTAAGTTAATTTTATTGACATGACACTATCGCTGCTAAGGAAACCGAGTTTGCGTAGTTGCATTACGGGCCAACTCTCGCAGACAAGCGCGCCGTGACGATGCAACGACCATTTTCTATAGATTTTTTTTTATCTGTAGAACAAATTCCTATGGAAAATGCTCGTCTGATGGGACCTTCATAGTTCATGCCAATGAATGTGGCACAAGAAGATCACCCATAGCCCATTATATTTGTTATAACTTCGGATATATTAATACTCTTTGACGCGACGGTTCTATTAACGAAATATTTGCTTGAATTGAATATATTTCTCAAAGGATTTGATTTAATGAATAGGCCTCCAAACTTCGGTGCAGGTAGCATCTGCAAATAGATTGGAATTCTGTTCAGACTCGAGTTTATTTTCGTGAAAATTAACTACAATACAAACTCAATACTAACTTTATAATTGACTAGCTATTTCGCGCGGCTTCGCTCCCGAGAGCGAAGGGGCGCGAATGCACGGTATGCATTCACGCAGCGTGAATGCCGCAGAAGCCGTGAATTCTTTCGGAATAAAAGTAGTGTATGGTGTCATAAACTACTTTTATTCCTCGCAAGAAATTCATAAAAATATTTGGGGTCTTCATACAAAGTTTTCATTAGCTGACCAAAACTTGTAAGGAAGATACTTTTTTTGTGAGAATTATTTTTGACTTGGTTTGACACCTTTATGTGTAATCCTGTGTATCATCATCATCTTCCTGCCCTTATCCCATGTTACTTGGGGTCGGCGCAACACGTTTTCTTCTTCCATACCACCCTGTCCCCCGTCAGTCCATCACTGACGCCCATTTCTTTCATATCACTCCTCACACAGTCCATCCATCTTTTCTTTGGCCGTCCCCTCCCTCTCCATCCATTCACATCTATATTCATAACTTAACTCTTTTAGTAACATGCGTTTCATCTTTCCTCATAACATGACCATACCAGGACAAACGGTTTCCTTTTAACTTTTCTGTTACTGGCGCCACTTTCAAACTACCTCTAATATACTCATTTCTCACTTTATCCATTCTCGTCACTCCGCACATCCATCTCAACATTCTCATTTCTGCTACATGCAATCTCTTTTCATCCATCTTTTTCACAGCCCAACATTCTGATCCATACAGTAATCCTGTGTATATGTAATGGATATAGGTATACTATAAGTGCACACCTACCCTTCGAGGAATACAGGCATGGTGTTACTTTGTGTTGAAATAGCTTTTGCACTGACCTTGTTCGTCTTTGTATAAAGAATGTTACACTTGAACTTCACCGGCGGTAGAAGATCGATATTGATATGGTATTCCGAGCAAGTGATTGCATTTCCTCTACTAAAGGGTTGTGTACAGCAAGGCAGTAGTTAGGTACATTTCTGTCCTACTATGGCTTTAATGGGTAACCCTTTACATAAATAAATAATACAATGGCCACATGAACAGTGCTAAAAGTATAATTTTGATAGATAATGGAACTTTTGTACAAATTAAAAACTGAATTAAGAATTACGAAGATAAAGTGTAGTCAAAAAATGGTTTTTGTTCAACTTTTTCCAGAAGTCTTTTTGGAAAAATATAAACAAGATTTTACTCGATTTTGAATAGCAAACAGGGGATTTCTAAACAAAATAAAGCTCCACTCGCAAAAATTGCAAAAGTTATAAACAACTTTCTGAACAATAAAAGAGGGTGTTGGTTTTTTGCAAATATCTTAAAAACTAATTAAGATTTCTAAAATCTAAATAAAAGATTAAAAAACAAGGGGAAATTTTCTATAAGAAAGACCCAGTCAGAACTGTAGCATCAATATTTGCCCAAAGGGGTGAAAATACGGCTGAAAACGGGTACACTGGCTTGCGCAAGACACGGCCACTTTTACTTTAAACTTTATTTAAACATGTGAAATAAGAAAATTAAGAAAAGGAAAAAAAAAAAATTTGTGAGCCTAATGTTTGATTTAGATGAAGACTTCTAAAAAAGAAGAAAAAAATCAACCACTTATAATTAATATTGAGTTTTTTTTTTTAATCTTAACTATTTTTCTTGCTTTACATTGTAGTGAGAAGATGTTAAGGACTGTCACTGTTGGTCTGCATAGAACAGAAAATCTCACAAACTGAATAGATTAGGCTAAAAATACGAGTATTTTTTCGAATAACGTCTCCTGAACAAAAGATAATATTCACTCGCGTAATGAGATGAGTCTTGATCCGTGCGAACTATTGTTGGGATGAAAGAGATAGCCGACTCACATAAATAGGAGCATCCTGTTGTAATTTGTTGCGACGCGGACTAACAGACTACCGCATCTGTGTATAAGTACAATAGTGTCTCGACTCTCGCTTGCATGTATTACGTACTCATACACCAGTGCTGCCAACTCGTCTAAACAAAAACGAGCTGTTTGCTCTCTAAAAAAGCGCTAAATGGTCGCTGTCAAATAAACGCTGTATTCGGCGCCAAATTAAAACAAATTTTGATAACGACACATCCATTTTTATTATAGTCTCACTCCTCAATTCGTTAAACTGACTCAGAATAACTGACGGAAATTTATAAATTACTTTGGAAAAATAGAACGTAAAATGAAGTTAGCTACATATTACAAAATAGTTAGCGAGGAATCCCCAAGTCATACATCTTAATGTATTACTTGGGGATTAAAAGTTAAGTAACCAAGATGTGAAATCTAGTGGCAAAAAAGCATTGTTAGTTCTCAAAATTTTAGCGATTCGTTCCGAGTTACGCACATCATATCAGCCGAAAGACGTCCACTGCTGGACATAGGCCTCCCCCAAGCATCGCCACATTGATCGGTCCCGTGCGCCTCGCAACCAGCGGATCCCCGCAACCTTCACCAGGTCATCGGTCCACCTGGTGGGAGGCCTTCCAACGCAACGTCTTCCGGTTCGCGGTCGCCACTCCAGAACCTTTCTGCCACATCGGCCATCCGTTCTGCGAGCAATGTGCCCTGCCCACTGCCACTTAAGTTTGGCAATTCTTCGAGCTATGTCGGTAACATTGGTTCTCTTACGGATCTCTACATTTCTGATTCGATCACGCAAGGAAACGCCGAGCATAGCCCTCTCCATTGCCCTTTGAGTGACTGTAAGATTTCTGATAAGGCCCATTGTAAGCGACCACGTCTCAGAGCCATATGTCATCACTGGCAACACACACTGGTCATAGACTTTTGTCTTGAGACACTGTGGTAAGTTGGACGAGAAGACACCGCGCAACTTCCCGAACGCTGCCCAGCCGAGTCGGATTCGACGGTTGATCTCTCTCTCGAAGTTGGTCCTACCCAACTGGATCGTTTGTCCCAGGTAGACATAGTCGTCCACAACTTCGAGTGTAGAGTCTCCAACCTTGATAGGAGTGGGTGTAACATGGGCATTCAACATCACGCACATCACTGAATAAATATTAATAGATGTGCGTATCATAATTATGATTTCTAAAAGCGCTAGATTTAGCACTAGGTGCTACAACTCGCTGTTGAACAAAACACGCGCTAGATCTGGTGCTGCAAGCGCTAAGTTGGCAGCACTGTCATACACACACATAACCACACGGGTTTTTTTCCCATTAGGGTAGGAAGAAACTACAGTACGTGGCCTGCTACGATTCGCACAGTCACGCGTAAAATAATTACAATACATTTTATAGTCGAATAGATAAACAGTGGTAAAGCAAGGGCCAATAGTCCTGCTATAGTTTTGGGCAACCTCTCAAACCCATAGCCCAATGTGGTTTGTCTCCATATTCTGCAATTGTTTACACCAGCCGGGGACTGTCATTGGGTGCTCTTGTGTAGTGATTACGAGTAGCCGTTTAGACAAGATTCTCATTTTAAAATCAGCTACTCAAGGGAATCGGTGCCTTAATGGTAGCTCGACTTTCGAACACGACCAATCGCCCGTACAAAGTACTAGTATCTCGAGTCGACATTTTATTTTATTGATGCTGCCCGAACTATTCTCGTTACACAGTTTTGATTGATCTGAAATTATTTGTGTATTCTGTGACCTACTGACTAGACATTGTCGTATGATTGACCACACTCTTTTAAAAAGAGGGGTGATATAAGTTTGACGTGTGTACCTGTGTGTTTGTGTATCTGTCTGTGGCATCATAGCTCCTAAACGGAAGAATCGATTTTGATTTCTTTTGTTTGACAAATTAAAACCCCCGACACATTTCTATTTCATGCTACATAATTTATCTAGTAGTAGACACGCTTTGATCGACAATCAATTGTACATGTAATTATGACACGATAACTTGCGAAAACACCCCGATTCAAACAGTTAAACGCCCATAACTTTTGAACGGCTGAACTGATTCTCAAAGATCAAACTTAGCTAAGAACACTCTTGATAAAGTCAACTTGCAACAAAAAAAAAACAAAATAGTAATCGGTTCTTCCGTTTAAGAGTTATGATGCCATAGACAGATACACAAAACACACAGGTACACACGTTAAACTTATGACACCCCTCTTTTTCCGTCGGGGGTTAAAAATTAATAAGTATATGGTGAAACAAATTGAGAGAACGTTGCAAGGCACTTATGTATTGTACCCAGTAGCTTTGCGCGCCCACTCAAGCAAACATAGTCTACATAGACTAAGCTTTTACTTTTTAGGAAATAAAGTACAGTGTGGAAAAGCAGATTATTTGAAGTTTTAGAAACTGATTTTAATTAAATAGTTAAAAAACAGTCCTTCTTATATCACCTACGCATCATTAATAATATTATAATATCTATAACTAGCTGTTCCCCGCGGCTTCGCTACCGTGGACCACCCCAATGAACCCGTTTTCGGGATTAAAAATAGCCTTTGTCACTCAGGAATAATATAGCTTTCTATTGGTGAAAGAATTTTTAAAATCGGTCCCATTAGTTTCGGACCCTATTCGGTACAAACAAACGAACACAAAAATCTTTCCTCCTTATAATATTGGTACAGACTAGCCTGTCTCTCTGCTGGTCAAATGTCAGTTCCTAGCAATGATGGCGTTGCTAACTGAAGAGTGAAAAAAATGTAAAGCTAGTCGTACCCCTTATGGAACCAATCCTCGTCCAATAAACTGATGTAGAAATTCCACCCTATAAAATCAGTTTCACATCTGTGCCTTTGTCGGTGCAGATGATTTGTAGATACGGACCATGTAGCCTTCATTATAGTAGTGATCGTGGGCAGTATAGCAGGGCCGTGGCCTCTAAACTACAGATCCTTTCGATTCCATTAACCGAATTATCGAATACTTAGAATTTCAGTTCCCAATCACTATGCATTGCGTGGACTATACAAAAGCCTTTGACGGTATAAGTCATTGCTCTATGTCTGAAGACCGAAAAAAACCATTAGTTTATTTAACAATACTGAAGAACAATATAATTGGTTTGTTGAACCAATTTTTGTTTAGTAAGAAATGAATACCTAGATCATATATAAGTTTTCATACAAAACTATTTTTAGTTTTTTTTTTCACTGTTATTACAAAGTAAAATCCAATTGTAAATATTTTTTTGAATCCAGTACCGAAAACATCCCGATAGTTTGCCGAACAAAACCGAGCCCGTGTGACGTCACAACGTTCATTTCTACTCATTGTAGCACATAGCTGATAAAGTTTTTTGACTTTTAACCGATTCAATCTTGTTATTATCGTCAATATATTGATGAATATTGAATATATTGACCATAAATATCGAACCTTAAAAGTTATCGTGCTTGCTTCGTACCATTATGTACGAATACTACAAAAAGATCCCAATTATATGTGATTCGCGCAATAGCCTAGTACCCATTTGTTTTTGTTACATGTCTGTATGTTTTACAAATCAAAAACAAAACCGCAGCACTTCTAGATTCGTTGATTGCATCACACTGCGGAAACCTAGATTTCCTAAAGATGCTGTCGCGCCGCGCCAACCTAGAAAACTCGTGAAAGATGAAGTCAGCGAAGTCATCTTATAAATGCCCACTAGAAGCTGACCGATTCTGAAACAATTAAAGATAAATCAGTGGTTCTGTACAATTCTTTTTTTGTATAAATAAAAAGTATAGGTAACAGATTATATTTGTTGTCAATGATAAAATATTTAAAAAAAAAACCTGTCAAGTGCGAGTGGAAGTCGTGTGCCATGGGTTCCGTACCTACCCATTATAAAAAAATTGTTAAAATTGTAATTGTATTGTTGTGTATTGTTGTTGTTATAATTTAGATTTCGCGAAAACTTGTAAGTACCAAAGATTACCATAATTTTCAGCTTTTTTCTTTATTTGTGCTGTTAAACCTTACTTTTTGCCAAATTTCGTGATAATAGGTCAACGGGAACTACCATATAGGTTTTCCTAGAAAACCTATAGGGTTCTTCCGGTTTACCTAGAATTGACAATTTTGGTTAAAAGCAAGATCTTACAGCACAAGTAAAGGGCAAATAACGAAAATTAAAGAAAGTTGAAAATTTAGGTAAATATTGGTACTTACAAGTTTTTGCGAAAATCTAAATTTGCTTATATATTTTTATCGTCTTGACTCAGAACATTGATTTTTGTACACCTAATAGGGACTATAAACCTTAGTATCTGGTATAAATTTCAACTTGCTAGGTCCACCCTTTCCTGAGAAAATCGGTGGTGACACACGGACAGACAGACAGACGGACAAGAAAGTGATCTTATAAGGGTTCCTTTTTTACCTTTTAAGGTACGGAACCCTGAAAATTGAAGCGTTGCCATCCGTTTTGCACTGCAGCTGTTCGTTTTATCTGCAATATTTAAATCATATTCATAGGTATGTATTGCTGGCTTCATATAAGTCTCATTTACAGACCTGGCAAAATTGAAACCACGCCGTTCCTGTAACTATCCTTTAGTGAAAGATATAGGTCCTCAAGTACTCAAATTAGTTGTATAATGATGAGTACAATGACCCCTTTTCACGCATTGTGTTATACAAAATCACCTTGTACATGTATATGCTGTAATTGGCACTTTATTTACTAACAAAGAAAGGACGTAGGAGATATTATAACGGTGGTGTGTAAACAAGATAAGATTTCTTTGCTTTTTCTGTGATAATAATATGATTTGTTTTTATGTTGTATGATCTTACATAGAACTTGTAGAAAAAAAGGCACTGATTTACAAAGAAAATAACATTGTATCCAATAATACAGTTGGAACTATATATAAGCTGTCTCCTTATTTATGAACCGTGCTATATGCTCAATGACTTGAATATTCACAACGATAATATTCTGTCAATTAATTAGAAAACTACAAAGTTTTCTATAAACTTTTCAGGCATTTATAAATACACATACATGAATAAAATCCAGCCTGTTCTTCTGGCGAGCCATAACACTAAGGCTAATCTATAATATAACAATGAATCGCAAAATGTGTTGGTAAGCGCATAACTCAACAACGCCTGGACCAATCTGGCCATTTCCTTTTTTTTTAATGTTCGTTGAAGTTCAAAACGTAGAGTCAATTGGAGCTTTATTGCCATTGTATAAGCTATTTTTGCTTTGTGTAGTTTAAGTTAGGGTAGGGTAGTGTAGCGTAGGGTAGGGTAGGGTAGTGTAGCGTAGGGTAGTGTAGCGTAGGGTAGAGTAGTGTAGGATAGGGTATTGTAGCGTAGGGTAGGGTAGTGTAGCGTAGGGTAGTGTAAGGTAGGGTAGGTAGGGTAGATAAATGTTTGGTGTTTTTATGGCAAAACAAAGTTTGCCGAGTCAGCTAGTAGTTACTAAAATTACATCAGAGGAACAAAAGAAAGTTCATTCGTACGAGCTGAAATTCCATGAAAAATTCAGGCTGAGTTTAAGAGGCAGCAATATGCATTGCCATTGATGCGACAAAAGCCAATTTCAACAGACTCAAAGTCTCTCTGCTTAAAATAATAATGTGGGACTAGTGATAAAAATTCAACATTAGTGAAATTATTTTCAGATTCTTTTAAAATGGAATTAGTGAATAAAAAAAAAACATCAATAGTTCCATCATAGAATTGTTAATGTTACTAGTGGCAACGAAAGCCCTATTAACGTCTAGGTTAAAAGATTTGGAAAATATATATATAGGTATTTGTTATTGATTCATGTACATTTTTTGTTACATGGTTGTTTTTTGTTTGGTTTTTCGTGTAACTAATAGTTTTGCTTTAAAAATGTAATTAACAACACGATATTTTTTCGCTACTTTTGCTTACTCCTCCAATCCGCTATGCACTAGTCCCGCTATGGTCGACTCGAAAAATACCTACTGAAAGGCTATGCCGAATTTTAAATTCGCGGGCAGTGATGAAGAAAAGTTTTACAGTGTAATATTTTATTTAACCATTACAAAGCAAATTAAAGCAAAGAATAATAAAACCAAAATCTAATAATCGAAAAAGAAATGTTATTTTTTAATTATTACATATAATTTAATTCGTAATATCTATTAAAATCTGTGATTTAAATAGTAATACTAGTGATGGTTATATCTCTTTCTGTGATTTAAATAGTAATACTTATCTCAGTTTTAATTTTTTAATTATTGATTATTTGTATTTTTTTTTGTAATTAATAATGCTGAAATATTATTAATACAGGTGATTTGACTTTGAGAACGGACTTTTATTTACGCTCTTGTATATTTTGCTACTTTTCTGCCCGCGACTTCATCTATATTTTAATTCGGGATGAAATTTGTAACACAAATATAAGTTACAAATTTCATCCCGATCCATCCAGCCGTTGGAGCACGAGTGCGTAACAAACATTCAAACATCGTAACTTTTGCATTTATATGTTATATTAGTAAGACCCTTGTGGGTCCAGTATTGACTTACAGCTCTCTTCATAAACATTTCTTAACTTAGAATTGCTCCGAAATTCGCTTGTCCTTATCCGTAATTTTACGAACTTTTTGATTGTCAGAACGAGACAAAACATATTTTTATCTTACAGATGGTTACGGATAATAATATGAATAGCGCTATAAAATGATTAAGTTTTTTTCAAACACTTTTCTTTCCAACTGTAGCTTCTATTGTTAAAGTAGAGTCGAAGAAATTCGGGCATAGCGGCACCTTTCAGTAGATATTTTTCGAGTCGACCATACCGGGACTAGAGCATAGCTGAACTAACCGTCTAAAACGACTTGGATATTTAGAAATATTTTTACACAGAAAATTTATGGTTAGAATTTCTTCTTAACCTTCATAGATTGTGTAAATCCAAATATATTTTCCAAACAAAACTGTCTAAAAGGAGGTCGAGTATTGATATTTTGGATCGGAGCGGATTAGCGGTTATTGGGGATTATAAGCGTTAACAAAGCACAGAGCAACATGTATGTGCATCGGCTGAAGCAAGATATTACAGTATTCCTGGTACCGACTGGCTTTAGAAAAGACAGCTTTACACACAAGTTCTGCGAACTTAATTAAAGAAAGATTATTTTCTTGTGCTTACATAACATGGCAAAATATATGTTCTAAAGTACGGAAAATTATGAATGAACTTAAATCAAATATATACGTAAGTATGTGAGAATCGTGAGAGGTGGCGTTCTGTAGTTACTGCCTACCCCCATGGAAAAAAGGCGTAAGTTTATGTATGGCCTTTTGTAATATGGAAAAGTTGGTAAAGACATATTAATTTATTAATGTCTTTTTTTTCTCTTTATCTTGCCAATAACTCGCACCTGTCATGGTATGTCTCTGCACCGCGTTAAGGCAGACTGGTTGGAAATGCCTAAGGTACTAAGTCCACCTTAGTACAGTGTTTTTTCAGCCGTTTAAGTAAAAAAATATTGGTATTTCTTGCACTAATTGTTGTACAGAAGACTTGCACCTCCTTAGATTGATCGCAGCGTGTAACACAATCCATTTAATTTAACTTTTACTGCAGTTCAAAGTAACTACGACTCATGGAAAGGACGAGTAAAGTCTTCAGCGAAATATTTATTCTCATTCCATTTCCTATTTAGTTTCAAAGTCTTCTTCAATCTTATTGCAATATTTCTCTGTTCATAAACAAGACCCTTTGATAAAAACACTTTGAATTGAAAAGCAGGTTAATAGATATCTTGAAATATCGATCAACTCAACGGATATTATTTTGTATTAAGCCTACAAGAAAAACTTAGGAAAATGTCAGCTTAAGCCAATATTAACTCAGGACCTGTAAAAGTGTCCTTAATATGTTCAACAAACTCGGCTGTCCCAGTGCTCTACAATGTTTCGTACATGAATCCTTAAACTCTTTCAAATACTTTTTATTCAACTGCATAATGCATGATAAAGTTTCAGTAAACAAAATTAAAAAGACTCAGAAACTGGTCTGAACTTTGGGAAAAGTACAATCGACTAAAAACTGTGTGAAAAGCACAATTTTAGAGGCATTCAGTCGACAGAATGCGAAGTGTACCTACTCCCTACGACAAAATACGCTTGAAGAAAAATGGTCGATGCCTACATAATTATCAAAATTAGAAAAACTATATAATATCAATAATAAGTAAATTAATTGTCAGGACAAGAGTTGTATGAAAGAAAAAGAAGTTAATGAAAAAGTTTCATTTTCTTTATTAGTACCCCCGTGCGAAGCTGGGCGGGAAGATCGTGTAAAATCAAATTCTCTATTTCTGATTATCTTAACTCTATTTGCAGAACGTGTGAATATCCAGAGGCAATATAAATGCAGGTAAACAGTATTCTTCTCTATTTATCCATTCACAGTGAAATCCAACGTTTGATATCTCTCTATTTGCTCTATTGCTATCAATAAAGGGTAGCACATAAACAAGCAAATGAAAACTCACTCGACCGTATATTTTTCAAAAATATTGAAGTTGGAATAGAAATCCGTTTAAAATCTGAAAGAGAAGTAGAAATATAAATCCTAGGCAATTATTTTCAATTTAGTAAGTCTGCCACAATACTTGTTTTGAAGTGGATATGTCTATAAGCTTTCATAAGGAGGCAATCCAAAGACTGATGATAACCAAATCGGGTGATACAGTTTGGTGTTGCAGCTCCATATCTACGAGTATCATGGACATCCACAATTTACAATACACCATTCGATACCTAAAGATTCAAATACTAAAATTAAGCAAGAAAATCTGTTTACCCACGCTGTTTACGCTGTTTATGCTTATTCGAGTAAAACACATGGCCGACGGCTCAGCCACAGCCCGATTTTTATCACTCACAAAATATTAACATTTAAAAGGGAAAAAGTTACCGGCTGATGATGTGCTATCAAGATTCGCAGTAATTATGTTTAGTTTATGATAGAAAGACATATGTTTAAACATTCCCCCTCTAAAAAGCTTACACTTAATACTTAGCACTAGCTTAGCACTTTAAGCACTATTTTCGTGATAGAATTTAGAACACAGCAGTATATTCAATTTTTTTTTTTCTTTTTGTTCGCCCTTTCGGGCAGGCTAAGGTCTTGGACCATACCGCCTCGTCTTCAGTGCAATTTTAACATTCTTTAGTATGCATTAGAATACGGGTGTAACAGATTCTAATGGTTTTTGGAGTATTTGGCAGCAAATTGTATCGAGTCAGCCTTCCCAGTAAGCTTTGCGGAGGTAGTCAATACTACAATAAAATTCTCCGCTCCACTATCCTGAGATCGCTTCTGTTAATGATTTCACACATTGTCCAGTTGCGTAGACAGTTGAGACACAAAACTACACCAATTTTATATCACAATATCCACTAGGAATCAATTTGCAAATAATATTAACAGCCGCTGAACTTCACTCGAAAAAATCCCGCCAAAAACTCGCAGTATATTCAATCTCCATCTCAATGCTGTATAACCTCCTTGCGCAAAAATCACTTGATACAAACTCCTTGTGCAAAGAATACTCGACATACAAACTTGTGCTTGCAACTTGCTCTTTGTGCTTTTCGCTTAAACATTTTTTTATTGTTGATAGGCCTGTACTTGACCACTTGACCTGATCTTTTTCTCGTAATAATGGTATAAAGTATAATATGCAACTCTTGATTACAACGGATTTATATCGAGGGTCATGAATCAGTAGCGTCGCTCAGGATTCTAACACTTGAATCGCTCGCTATAATCGTGATTCAATCATCATGACCTACGGTCGTGATTCAGTTGTAGAATCCTTCATTTGCTCTTGATTCATCTATGGCCCTCGCTTTAAATCCGACCTTTATTCACTAGTTGCCTAATACACTATTTATTTGTGACACGCACAAGAGACACAAAAAAGAATTAACAAAATTCAACCATCCAATATTCATCATACACCTGGCCCATATTTTCCGAGTCGACGCAGTACGTTGTCTTTGTTTTCTTTGATATCTATTTGCTGACATTTCAATAATCACCTATTTTCTAACCGTATCTTTCATACAATACATCCATCATTTCGCCTTCCTCTACCTTTATAACCGGTCATATCTAACCCCTCGAAACATTCCTCGCGACATGAACAATCCAATATTACTGTATTTATATCTAGGAATGCGTCTACACGAGCGCTTTCCCCAGGGCTTCTTCATTTAAGTGCTTTCTGGAAATATATAGGAAAGTAAATACGTTGTTGCACAACACGTGACTTTCCAGGTTGCTGCGTTCCCTTTAGCGCTGCGTTCGCATAGTTGGACTTCTAAGAAGCTTTTTACACGCTAAAGCACACAAAGAATCATATTTTTCTATTTTATAAAACCTTGCTGTTTTGATTTAGATTTATTTAGTGTCGTAAAGGCTTTCTTAGGCTAGGTTTATGAAAATTAAGTTGAAGTGAATTATAGTTGAAAGTCTACAATCGATCTGTTTTTGTTTACGCAAGGTACAAATGTAGGCCCTATTGTAAACATTTTCCTAGACTTATTGAGATGAAGGCATTTTCAGATTTTTTCGCGACTATTCGTGGTTTTAGTGAGCCCGAAACAGTGTTCATTTTAAAGATTTTTCCATCCAATACTTATTTAAAAATCTTTTTAATACGACTGTTTCCCGAAGCATTGCTCGCGTAGCAAAAATAGCCTATCTCTTTTCGGATGTAACCGGAGAAATAGAGAAGATAAATGTAATTTTGGAAAAGTATTAATTTCCGTCAAAGGATGAAATATCCATTTCGACCACGGAACAGACAAAACAGATTTCGACGCCTTTAACAGCGACACTGCCTTGAAGAGGATTCAGTTAGCCTTTGATGGAAACGCCATTGGTCAGGGGGCACCGGTTTGCGAAAGCAAAACTGAAAAATGTAGTGAAGCTGACTGTGATGCATGGATTATGTAATTGTACCGAAAACATTATGCGTTGGATGTGCTGTGGTTCGCCGTGCTTGTAAACTTGATGCGTGGATAAATAATTGAAACGCAAATACTGGCCGAGCCGCTGCCGTTCCGTGTTGAACTCGGGTGAAGTGAAGCGCTTTAGTTCGCTTCTCTAAGGCTTTAGACAGGCGGACTGCATTTCAATTGCGCTCCGACTGCAAATTTGCAGTTTGAATGCAGTTAGTACGACTGCAATAAAACAGCAAACCAACCGTGCAGCCCGATTGCAGTCGGTGTGCTTGCTGACTGCAAGCTAGCTGCACGGTCGACGTGCAGCTCAAATGCAGTTGGTCTCTTTCCCCTAAATTGCATTATAATTGCATATCCTGTCTTGTAAATTCCGAAAAATATTTTTTTTTTCGCGTTAACGAATTTGCCTAGATATGAGATCGAGCTAGATCGATTTTTCGCCCCCGAAAACCCCCAGATTGCATTTTTTTTTCGAAATTGTTAGTTCCGTTTTAGAGAACGTGATTACAAATATATAGTATACTAGCTGACCCGGCAAACTTTGTTTCGCCATAAAAACACCAAACATTTATCTACCCTACCCAACACTAACTACCCTACCCTACTCTACCCTACCCTACCCTACACTACCCTACCCTACCCTACCCGACCCTACACTACCCTACCCTACACTACCCTACCCTACACTACACTACCCTACCCTATCCTACACTAACCTACCCTACACTACACTACCCTACACTACCCTACACTACCCTACACTACACTACACTACACTACCCTACCCTACCCTAGGCTACGCTACACTACCCTACCCTACCTACCCTACCCTACACTAACTACCCTACCCTACACTAACTACCCTACCCTACACTACCCGACCCTACACTACTCTACCCTACACTGCCCTACACTACCCTACCGTACACTACACTACACTACCCTACCCTATCCTACACTACACTACCCTACACTACCCTACCCTACACTACACTACACTAACCTACCTTACCCAACCCTACGCTACGCTACACTACCCTACCCTACCTACCCCACCCTACACTAACTACCCTACCCTACACTAACTACCCTACCCTACCCTACACTACCCACCCTACCCGACTCTACACTACCCTACCCTACCCTACACTACACTACACTACCCTACCCTATCCTACACTACCCTACCCTACACTACACTACCCTACCCTACACTACACTACACTACCCTACCCTACCCTACGCTATGCTACACTACCCTACCCTACAAAAAAAAATACATATATACGTAAAAACCATATTTGAACTTCAACGAACATTTAAAAAAAAGTATTGTCCAAATTGGTCCAGGCGTTATTGAGTTATGCGCTTACCAACACATTTTGTGATTCATTTTTATATTATAGACTAGCTGACCCGGCAAACTTTGTTTTGCCATAAAAACACCAAACATTTATCTACCCTACCTTACACTACCTACCCTACCCTACCCGACCCTACACTACCCTACCCTATACTACCTTCCCTACCCTACGCTACACTACCCTACCCTATCCTACACTACCCTACACTACCCTACCCTACACTACCCTACCCTACCCTACACTACCCTACCCTTCACTACCCTACCCTACACTACCCTACCCTACACTACCCTACCCTACACTACCCTACCCTACACTACACTACCCTAGCCTACACTACCCTACTCTACCCTACCCTACACTACCCTACACTACCCTACCCTACACTACCCTACACTACCCTACCCTACACTACCCTACCCTACACTACCCTACCCTTAGCATATACAATAGCAATAAATTTCAAATTGACTCTACGTTTTAGATTTGAAAACTTTTGTATGGGAAAAAGAAAAGGCCTGTTTTTTATTTTTTCCCGGCAATTATTAGAATTTTTCTCCCCGTAAAAACCATCTTTGAACTTCAACGAACATTTAAAAAAAAGAATTGGCCAAATTGGTCCAGGCGTTGTTGAGTTATGCGCTTACCAACACATTTTGCGATTCATTTTTATATTATAGATAAATTAAACAAATATCTCGTTTAATAGTATAGTTTAATTAAATTTTCTAAACTTCTAGGATATTAAGTTTTATATTTCCTACTGATTCCAAGTTATCATATGCAGGACGCTAGCAAGTGATTGGGATGGAGTGGTATTTTTCCGGATTCAACTTTCTTCAAAGACAAGGTTACGTGACGGAAATTGAATCCAAATGTTTCCATTACATTAAAAAACGGGTTATAAGACCAAATTGATGTAAGTAACATCGCGCACTAAATACTATTCAAATACATTTGAAACAAATTACTTATAATATTCGCGATATAGAATATCGGACAATGTTGTTTGCCTTTACCACAGAACATGGAAACAAACAATTCTGCGGCCGCTGCTAGAGGCGGTGTTGTCAGTACTTCCAATACGTAACAAGCGTGCCAGTGTCTGTCACTCTTAGAAACTGACGGCCCGTGAAAATTCTCGCTACCGAAAATTGCGCATGCACGAATATTTAGTAACAGTGGTTTCTACCGTCGGCGCAGCGATTTCGTGTTCTATGCATTTATTTTTGACTAGTACGTCTGGTTGACCTTTGCGACAACCAGCGTAAAATTATGCCGTGGTTTGTTTGTGTTGCTGGTCGAGTAGACTGTCAAAGTTCAGTGAAATTCGCCCGATAGAGGTACTATTGAAAGTCCATCTCGCTGCGGTTTCGAATGCTTTGTCTAAAACGTCCACTACTCATAGTTCATAACTGACCTAGAACTGCATGTTTCAACTCAAGGGTGAAGGGGAACATCGTGAGTAAACCTTGTACTTAAAGTTAGTTTATTATAGGTTTGTGTTCCATTGGTGTATTTGCTACAAGGCGTTCCATTGTGAGCACAGAAGAACAAATAAATAATAATACATCTTCCTGAGAGACGTATATTTGAGTGTAGTTGGCATATTATATAGTTGCATTTTTTGCTTTCAATGTTCTCGTTGAAATTCTACATACTTTTGCCGTCGCTTAACAAAACTAGTTGCTTTGCAACTTCGCCCGCATACGCGTTTCAAGCCCGTTATTGAGGACTGGTTGGTAAATCCTATAACATAGCATTTGAAACTTATCTTCATGAAAATTTGTTTCCATGTTTTTGCGGTCAAGAGGCTGCAGTGTCATCATGATCAGTGTTTCCTGAATGCGGGACGCAATTTAAATGGCGTCGGTAGACGATATCGCGAACGTATTTTCTAAGAAATTGTAACGCATTGCTTCCATGTGAACGTAATCTTTCAATACTTAGTAAAAATACCTTACAGGTGAGATATAAATCGAATCGCGTAATTTATGTTGACCTAAAATACTATGTTATCTACTCAAATTAATTGCTGCACTAAAATAACCCCTTTTGCCCTTGGTTGTAATGTCCGCAGATATCGATTTTACTCGTTTTTATTTAACCAAACGCAACTTTAATAAAAACTACAAAGGCACATGTTAAAGTTTTCTTTATAGTTAGGAATAAGAAATGGTTTAATTTAACGTTTATTAAATTCAGATACAGCACAAAAACAATAAACACAAATTAAAAGAGAAGCAAATTGCCTTGAGCGTGCGGCGGCGGCGTGCCGATATCGTAAAGGTAACCAACCTAGTATTTGCAGGGCGTCAGATACGCAGCGCTGGTATCAGTTTGCACCCCAAGCGACCCACGGACGAGGGGACAGGACTGGAGGTGACGCACGGTATTCAGATTACTAGATGTTTTTGTCAACGTTTTTTTTTTTTTAAGAAATGATTCCCCACACATGTCCATTAGTATTATGTCATGGACCAACTGATAAATCATGGCACTATGTATAATGCCCGGGCATTATGTATCTAGTCAAACCAAATCGGCCAATGTAATGAATACTGATTTAAACTTCTATATTATTTAGATTGTCAGGTCATTATGCAAATGCTGAGTTGGTAACCCTTTCGGTATGGGCACGCTCGGCGCAATCACTGTTAAACCTTGTTTGTACTTTTGTTTTTTACTATTTTTCTGTTACTTTGTGATTGTTGTGTTGTTTCTATGTCGAATAAATGTTTTCTATTCTATTCTATTCTATTATGAATATTGCTCCGTAACGGTTGGATAATTCGATTATTAGAGTCAATGAATTAGTCCAAGAGCGAGCGAAGCGAGCTCAGCAGCTTAGTGCACCCCGACATGGATAGGTTAGGTTTGAAGAAGATGACGGGAGCAAAGCGAGCGAATTCAGCTCCATATTAGGTCTCATGTTAACTTACTTTAGACCTTGCAGACAGAAATAGAAGGGATACATATTCTATATTAAAACCAATGTCAACATTAAAATAATTTAAAAATAAACATCTTTCTATTACCCGGCCCAATAAGTGATGGGTATTATTCAGAAAGCCCGATCAATTTAATTATTTTATTATATATAATATATTTGTATCATATTGCCTACTTATATTGGGCATTCTTTAAATTGCCCGGGCATTACGAACAATGCCGTATTAGTCACATTTCAATTAACCAATATCTGAGGAAAAAGACAAAAATATTTTATTTCTAGGCCACCAAGCGGCACTTTTGAACGTTACAATTTAAATTTACAAGGAATAAAAATTGCTTCTACGAAACAAAAGTAAAATTTCAAAATTTTAAAAACCCCCGACACATTTTTCTTGCAAAAGCACTCCGATTCAAACAGTAAAACGCCTATAACTTATGAACGGCTAAACCGATTTTATTCAAACATAGCTAAGAACACTCGACAAAATCACCTTTCAAACAAAAAAACTAAATCAAAATCGGTTCATCCGTTTAGGCGCTATGATGCCACAGACAGACACACATATGAAAACATAGCAACACACGTGAAACTTATAACACCCCTCTTTTTCCAGCGGGGGTTAAAAAATATTATAAGGATATGTATTATCCGTTACAAAAATTATTTGAAGACGACAGCGTGGTAATTCTGGCGCATATGTAATTAGTTATTAATATCAGGAATCGACAAGTTAGTTTTAGGTCCTCATTGAACCTCGAAAACCAAAAATGCATCCGGCGCAGAAACATTTAAATCCGTATTTGCCGCTACTTGTCAAAACTTTTTTTTTGCTAAGGAAGCAGTGATCTAAAAGCTGGCTCAAAATTAAAATCTTACTTAGTGTAAAAGAATTTTCTTAATAACAAGCTTGCTTATTACAGCAGACTTACGCATCAATCGCATTCCCTCAGTAAAAAAATCCTATCTCTAGATTAAATTTTATAAAAAAAAAAACAAACTTATCAAGCGGCTGACGACGGCAGAAAATCCTGGCTTCCAATAAAGCTTCTTAGTTCAAACTAGCAACGAGTAAAGCTACTTCAGTCATAATTAGCGTTTGCGTCCCTTTTGTTTTTCGAAATTCCCCGACGCAAGAAACTGCATCTAAATTTGAAACCTAATATCGGATTGACGAATTACTGCACCCCTTTGTTCTCGCGAATTTTCTGGCATTGGTCGAATAGTTGGCGTCTCTGTATCCCAAGCCCTTTCCGCGGCTAACCTAGGTCGCACGGGCAGGTTAGGCGGACGGTGCGCATGCGTGAAACTTGCGTTTCGTGCGGCAACGGACCCGGCAAAACAAGGCGCGCTAGTTCAAATCATCCGTTCAGTTCTTTTCGTGACTCCGCCGCGAATAGACCTCATCTTAAAAGGTCCTCGGGAACCCTCGCGACCCCTCCCGCCCCCCCACTTTCCAGGATTCTCGTAAGTTAAGACCTTGACTACTTTAAAATATAAAAAAAAACGAAAATATTTTTTTGATGGAAAAGTAATCTAAAGTTTTTTCCAATGGGAAAATTAATATTTTTGATGGAAAAGTAATATTTTTCTAAGCCTCTGAAAAAATTAAAGAAAAAAAAATCAATAAGTTTTTATTAAATGGACTTCACTAATTTAGTTTATGACGTCAACATTTTAATTTAGTTTTTTTTTGTTGAAAACGGTCAACTTACCTCTAGTCTGAAAAGTCTATGATTTGAAAATGAAAAATATATATATACTCATAAAACAAAAATAATAAATTTTCAAGAAAATGAACAATTCGATAACTTATTTTTTAAAGCTTATGTGTAATTGGGTTGAATAAGGCGGAATTAATGCTATCAGATAATTTCTACCAGCAAACCGAGAGAATAAGAATTAAAATAAAATTCAAAAAAAAAAATATCTTTTAAAATTTTAATTTGTGATTTTATAATTCAAGATAAAAAAAATGCTCAACATAATTGAATGTTGCCAACAAAGTTTAAAAAGTTGAAATGAAGTCGTATAGAAATTGAGAGTAGCTTTGATCACATTGTGAGCGCTTCATGAACTTTGTCACCTGCAGATATAGTAACACCGTACGGTTTAATTGAATCGTCTACCAAACAATAGACGATACGGCTGGCGTGGCGCGACACGTGTCGCGGGTTCGGTCCCACACGGAATTTTCAAAAGTATAAAGTCTTAAATATTGTATCTACACCCATGCTATAGATCCTCTATAAAAGTTCTTGAAACAGTTAGCTTATTGCCAACGTTAAAACAGCCAGTATCATAGTAACAATAATATCATCCAAACGGGTGTTATAATGTTGTACTAAATTTCATAATGCAACTCCTTTTTTACTCATCGAACAGCCACATTCTCATGGCATCTTTATGAATTTCAAAAAAAGAACATTGTCATGCACGCGCGTTTCACTACCACAGCGCCGTAATTTATACAAAACTTATTCGAATTTTTGAATTGACGTCGTATCCCGCCATTTTTGTTCAATAATAGTAGTGAAAAAAAAAAGTTGTTTACAAAAATGAGTGATACAAGATTTGTTAACACACCACCAGATATTTCTAATGCAGCAAAGGACATTTCTAACCAATTATTACCAGAAAAGTCGAGAAAACATTATGGAAAGACGTACCAAAATTTCATACATCATTTTCTGAAGATGTGCTATTATTATATTTTCAAGAATTATCAGAAAAATTCAAATCTTTATCCCTATGGACCTTCTGTTCAATGCTGAAAAGTACGCTAAGTATTAATACCCTATGGTTTCAGAACCTTTATAGAGGATTCATATCATGGGTGTAGATAAAGTCTTGTATGCAACTGTTATAATTAGGTATTAAAACACTCATGTGATACTATTATCCTTATTACTATTAAACCCACATTCGTGTTTTAATACCCCTTATTATACAACAGTTGCATAAATAACTATATTACTCTGAATATGATTTTAAAGGTTACTGGTTAACTTTAAACCACGGTTCCTAAAACCGCCACCGCTAAGACTTCCCGCTCCTTAGTATGTCGTCTCAGTCGGCTTCACCATCATTGCTCAGTCGTTACAGATAGTACGCGTTTCTGCAACGCATACACCACCACTAACAAGCCTCTTGTCTCAAAGTGTTACACGTGACTGCACCGGGCGTATGAGCCACGTAGACGCTGCGTGAATGCTGCTAGTTACATTACAATAATTAACTAAATAGATTTCAATCTTGCAAGCTAGGTACTTAGTACGTCACCATTAGTGCTCAGTCTTTACAGGCACGTAAGATGGTATGCGTTTCTGTAACGCATACGGCACCACTAACAAGCCTCTTGTCTTGATTCACGTGCTTACACCGCGCGTTTGAGCCACGTTCACGCTGCGTGAATGCTGCTAGTTACATTACAACAATAAAGCAAATTAATTACAGTCTGATCTCAACTTGCTTTCGTTAACTAGAAATAAAACTATAACGAATATTAAGAGGACCCATTGTGCTGTCTGCCAGGTTACAGAAATTAAATATTTCGGTATTCTATTTAATTTGTCACGTCACGGTTTCGTATCAGTGAGTTCTGACGTTTACGCGGCGTCATACGCCTTCAATTAGACATCAACGTTTACTTGGACCAAGCGATTACGCGTGGTATTATTACTTCTCCCAATATTTTTTTATAAATTATAGCCTATGTGTATAAATTATTCTGATGTTTAAGCTATATTTCTGTAAAGTTTCATTAAAATCTGTTCTGTAGGTTTTGTGTGAAAGAGTAACAATCATCCATCCATCCTCACAAACTTTCTCGTTTATAATACCTAGTAGTAGGCTATGCAAAGTTATCTGATTATGATTTTCTTCTTTTATTTTCATTAAACAATTTCGGGTACTGATTACATCCCGTCAGCAAGGACCACTTAAAGGCAAAATTATGAACTTCCTTTCTGGAAAATGAAACTAAGAATAAGAAATCATACAAGTTTTAAGTTACTTACTAATAAGTATAAGAGCAAAGCCTGGGGAGTCTTCGGTGAAAATTATTTTAAGGAACAAAATTGTACCAAGTTTTTGAAGGCTTGCATAAATCTTTACATGACCCTTGTTTAACAGAAAATAGTAATGTTGCTGACTGTATGATGATGACTGTATGGGTTTAAGCTTTGGTATCTTGAATTTAACGCACAACGCTGCGGTATGCGGTGCCGGACACAAAAACATTATATGAATAACGTCTTGTATAGTCTTTTGTTCCTTCGCAGTAGGCTTAAACATACTGCGACTTAACAGTATGTATGGTGCAATATTCAAATTGTCTACGGTTAGGTCTTATATAAGAGATACATTTCGGTTAAATTTCAATAAAAAATTAGTACATTTTGGGACAACCTACGTGCCATGCACAATACTAGCCACGTAGACATACGGTGAAGAGGATTATATGTCCGGCACTGTATTCCGCTTAGTAGCGCGTACCAATCAAGACTCCAAAGCATTAGTCACCCATGACTGCTTCCACTAGTAATCGTATTTACGCTTCACTGAAACTAATTACTTACCTAGGACGTGTCTGCTATCCCTGTCTGGGCTTAATACACATCTTGTTAGGGATGCAGCGCGACAATCGTATTATTATCAAACGGCGCTTCGCCGTGAGACGTCCATATATGCACCAGGGGTAATTAAATTACTGGCTGCACTATACATAAGGGCAGACCCATTGAGGCTTAATTTATTTATTAATAAAAAGTTTTGTAGCTTTATGAGTGTTTGGAGCTAACAGTACTGTACAAAAATCACGTTAATTGTATGGTTAATCAAACGAAACTGTATGTAAGAATGTATGAAGATATACATTCTTACATACATAATATCATCATCTTCCCGCCCCTATCCCATGTTGCTTGGTCTCGGCGCAACACGTTTTCTTCTTGCATACCGTCCTTTTCCCTGACACGCTATCACTGACTCCCTTTTCTTTTATATCACTCCTTTGGCGAAACGGGCAAAGTCAACATGAGTAATTTTACTATGGATCCAACATTTAAATCGCGAATAAAATCATGCTTTTATCACATCTATTCAAATAGAGCTAGTTTATTCCTCGTAAACAGGGGCCAAAATAGCTCATTAATCCCTTAGGGACCAAAATAGATTTGAATTTGGAATGTGAATATTGTTAGTAAATGAAATCAGCAAAGACATGTATCACAAACCATGCAGGAATAATGTATTGAATATGTGACTGGCTAAAAAACTGCGAGTGCACCAAATTAAAAAAAAAAGTTGATGAAAAATAAACAACACGCGAAATTAAATGCATTCTGCCTTCGTTCGTAGTTGCAAATAGTAGTAGTTTCAAATTCAGATTTTAGAATTATAAAAAATGAGCGCGTCTTCCTCAAGTGAGAGTATTATAATCAAGTTGCTCAAAAACTACATCCTAAGACACCGTTTGCCGAGACTATTTCTAATTCCAAAGCTGTAAATAAATCTACAACTGTAATAGATAGTACTAATAAAATTGTTACGATGCACTTCCATAATTGTTCAAATATAAACATCTCTAATTATTTTGTTTTATGTGTTATGGGTATTTAATTTTATGTAATTAGATATACGTAACGTTCTTGTTCATAAGTTGCTCTCATAGAGGGTGATAAAAAGTAGAGAGTGCCCACCTCGGTAGCAACACTATTTTAAGCTTTCGACGTACTTTCAATCCCTCGCTGCACTCAGCCCGGCGAGCATGGCAAACCCAAGACGTTTGTGAGAAGACATGATAAAATTTGTCCTTGTCTTAGAATTTGTCATTTATGCTAGCACGGGTCAACCATGTGACATATTTTAAAGGCGTGACATGCCTTTTTTGTTGCTTCCCGGCGAGCACGGCCTACTGTGCCATGGCTTGAGTCACACATTTCATCGCAATTTGGGCGATAAAGTCATTTTGTCTTAAATACTAGTACCGGCGGCGTGAGAAAATTTCGTGACGTTTATTTGGGACTCATCGGGTCTTAATTGCTAATACGGGCGCACCCATTTTGTCACAAATGTCACATTTTGACAGATGATTGAGAAAAATGTATCACTTTCGTTCGGAGGTGGTGATAAAATTGTACAGTTAAAAAAATAATATTTTCCTTCTAATTACTGCACCAAATGGCAATAAATTTATTTTGTGTGTGGTGATCAATGCTTATTAATTAATTGAAATGATAAAGGATCTACAATTAATTTTATATTATTCTTATTTTTTATTTTGATTATTATTATTTTATTATTATTTTCTTTTATACCATATTCTTCTTACTTTCTACATTTTTAAATGTTTCTTAAATAAAATCCCCAAAAAACATTTAAAATATAAGAAATAGGGGCCTAGCTATTGGTCCAAGCTATTATATTTTTTAGTAAATCTTTCTAACAAACACTTAATATGTTATCAAACAAACAAAGAAAAAAAAGTGTGCATAAGTCTATGGTCGTGGGTCAAATATTAATTTATTCCCAACAAAATTAAAAAGTTGTTTGGCTGTATGAACGGCATACTTTTTTACGTATTATTTTATTTGGTCGTCTATTCAAATTATGTCGCACTGTGAAGTCAACAACAAGAAAAGCAAGTCGCGACTGCACACTATGTCACATGGTTGTCCCGTGCTAGCATTTAAGAAAAATTGTAAGACATGACATATTCTATCATAACTTGTCATGACCGTAGTTCAAGTCGAAAACCAAGCAATGTAAAAAAAAAAAAAAAACTCATAATTCATGTTGGGATGCTGCTAACATGGGGGTGGCAAAGGGGGGGCTAAATTTTGGTTATTTTTTGCTTAGGACATACCGTTTTCGAGATATCATTTTAAAAATATAGAGCGTTTTATGCAAAATAAAATAAGATCGGAGGCCCATAATTCGGAAACAGTGCGTCGTAGGGCTATGCTTCTCAGAACATAAATGGTTTTTATGGCCAAGGTTAAACCGAAACTGCAATAAAATTGGAAAATTTCCGAAAAAGAAAAAAATAAACGTCAAGAAGTTATGCCACAAGTCAAGAAAATATCTCACGCCGCCGTGCTAGCATTTATAACAAAATGAGTTTATCGCCCAAACTGTGATTAAAAGTGTGACTTAAGCGATGTCACAGTAGGCCATGCTCGCCGGGCAGGATTCTACTTTAGAACCCCTCGCTACGCTCGAGATTCTTCTCTAGAATCCTTCGCGCCGCTCTGGATTTAAAAAACACTCTCGCCTTTAAAATTGTTGTTTGCTCCCTAGGTAAACAATCTACTATTCTATTTTTTTTTACTTATTTTTGAATATCTGTATTTTCATTTCACAAGCATTTTACTAACTTAAATCTTGCAACTACATTTTAAAGCAGTTATCTTCAACCGATTAAGATGAAATTTTGCTTACACGTTTGGTTTGGATGACAATGCACGGTAAGCTAAAAAGCTCACTTATTTTGTATTGGGTTGGTTCGATAATAAAATATTTTTTTATTAATGAGTACTTTCACCCCGCTCTTTTTGAGGGTCGATTTGACTCAAGTTGTATCCGATCCCCAGAAATATTGTCTATAAAAACCCAATATAGCGTAAATACGATATAGTGAAGGGTTCGGCGCTTCAACTGTATTTCAGCTGCAGGCAGACTCGACACTCTTAATTAGGTTTATTTCACCCGGTAAATAGATTCCCATCGTAATTAATGGCAAGTATTAAGCTACATAAAACTTGTTAAACGGGAAAACAGGAGGTAACTTAACACAGTCAGCAACGCTTTCCATTTCGCCAAATCAACAACATTCATTGCGTCATTTATGTGGACATTGAAATTTTATTTTTATACACAAGGCTTTGGTAGTACAGTTCTCGCAAAACTTCTTGGCGGCCTGAAGTTGGCTGCAAAGGCTGCCAAAAAAAAACGATCAAAAACAAAACGATCGAAGCTCGAGCCAGTTTCCACATATATTTTTGGAGGTATGGGAACAGGGTATAAAGTCCCACAAAACTCAATAGAAACGGGAGGATCCTCTGAATCTGAACAGACGGGTGTAGTGTCTGGTCCGGGCGATGGCCCAACGGTTATTGTCGGACTGTTGTATGTTTTCAAATCGCGGCGAAAACTTTGCTTGCGCGATGCAGGATTTGTGTGACGTAATGTCAATAGTTCGTTAGTGGCGGCGTTGATGCCGCTTCATATTAATGTAGGTACTTGCAAGGTTGCATAACCTATCTTCACAATAACGCGCTCATTCCCGTAAAACGGAGCCTGATGAAACTTGGGTATAGTTCTCGCCAAACATATTGGCCGCACTGAAGTTGGCTTTCCGTTGCGCAAGGCACGGATCGCTGCTGTTTTTGTTTGAGATTTACTACTGCGCAGCCATTGTAGCCAACTTCAGGACGGCCAAGAAGTTTGGCGAGAACTATACGAGTACGAGATATCCGTCACAGTCGGGCGCCAAGCTTCGTGCCAGACGGACGTTATTCAGTCCTTAGTCCGCTCTGAAATTCAGACGCGTGATCGCGAAACTAATTTTCCGTCGCGAAACGAAAGTTAACTTTTCGTGTAAGTGGGAACAAAGGTAATGTGAATGAAAATGTTAAGTAGATGTTTAATTTCATTGTATACGTAATTGGTTATACTTGGTGGTATATAACAATATCTTTTTGTTTTTTATTTTTTTTATGAATATTTGATTCTGAGCAATCGAACGGTAACTTTTTAGGCATTTTCTGGTACAGTATTTTTGGTTTCCTTATTCTTCTGTTTCATTTCGTTAATTTATTATCTTAGGTAAAGGGTAGTCTCTTTTGTTGTAGTATACAGAACATCCTAGGTAGTTTTACTTATACTTCGTCAGTAAAAGATATATACTTAGAAGAACGAACTAAGGAATTTAGAATATTTAACCTCTTAGAAATTAAAGGGGACGCAAGTATATTTATATGTATGGTCGTTCTGCCTTTGTGAAGATCCCTCGAGCACACGACATGTCCCTTAAAAAAAAATACCGACCGTATCATCGCTTACCATCAGGTGAGATAGTGGTCAGAGATTAAAAACAAAAAAAAAAACAAATGGTAACGACATTCAACCTAGGTCCATTTATCATAATCCCAGCCTTTAAGGCGCCGATTCCCTTGAATAGCTGATTTTAAAATGAGAATCACGTCTAAACGGGTAGTCGTAATTTTTTGGAAAAAATGTATGTTATATTAGACCATTTTCTTAATAATTTCATCTAAGCAGAATTTAAGTTTTATTCGTATAACATAGTATAATTAATTTGTAAAGTTATGTCTAAAACGGACAAAAACACGACAATCGCTCCAAAACCGCTGGGCGTATTTTAATAAAATCGACACCATAACAAAGACAATTTAATTTTTTGATCAACATTTTGATCTGAACCTTTTTTTTTTAAGTTATAGAATAATAAGGAAAGTACAAAAAACTACCAAATTTTGGGTCGCGCGGGTGTGAAACGAGTGCGCGTTTTGTTCCCTCAAGGTCGTTGGCGTTAGTCGTCGTCTTAACTGTCCTACTGCAGGGCAAAAGCGTCTTCTGATACAGAGAAGGCACGGATCATTAATCACCATGCTTGCTCAATGCGGGTTGGCGATTTCAAACTTCTTTTAACTACAAGTTCAGGTTGGCTCACGATGTTTTCGAACACCGCGATCAGCGATGTCGAAGATAATCTTAGAAATCACATCATCATCTGCCTGCCCTTATCCCATGTTACTTGGGGTCGGCGCAACGCAACACGTTTTCTTCCTACAAACCGCCTAGTCCCCCATCACGCTATCACTGACTCCTTTTTCTTTCATATCACTCCTCACACAGTCCGTCCATCTTTTCTTGGGCCTTCCTCTCCCTCCGTCTACATTTATATTCATAACATGCGTTTCATCTCTCCTCATCACATGACCATACCAGGTAAACTTAGAAAGCACATATGAATTGAAAAAGTCACATTGGTAATTTGCCAGATTTGAGTCTACGGCCTCAAACACGAGAGACGAGGTCCTTAGCCACTGGGCCATCTCTACATAAGGACCAGTTCATCACCTGCCTAGCCTTTTCCCAATTGTTGTTGGGGTCGGCTTCCAGTCTTACCGGATTCAGCTGAGTACCAGTGTTTTACATGGAGCGACTGCCTATCTGACCTCCACAACACAGTAGCTGGGTAACACGGTACCCCTTGGCAAGACTGGTGTCAGATCCCAAGCTTCTGACTACTCGTAACGACTGTCAAAGATCTTCAAATAACAGCCGGGACCAACGGCTTAACGTGCTTTCCGAGGCACGGAGGAAACTCGGTATGTTGAAATGGTCACCCACCCATCCACGGACCGACCTCGTCAAGCATTGCTTAACCTTGATGATCGACCCGTGCGGCTGTTATTATTTAGCCACGAGCTCCTCCGGACCAGTTAGCAGTTCGAAATTCTTTTTAAGACCACTCAAATGTTCCAGACGCCATTAATTTCTAACGAAGCAAAGAAACCTAGATTTATTTTTCCATTTCTACAAACTCCAGTTCACGCAGTGTACATGCAATCGATAAAACATTAATAAAGCGCACATAGATTACTTATTAAACAGCAATGTTTTCTTCAATTTTCTTTTATATCTAACGAGGCACTCGTGTAGACCTAGTACTACTGCAACATTTGAGTGGCAATATGAATATATCCTACTATAATATTATAAATGCGAAAGTTTGTAAGGATGGATTTATGTATGTATCTTTGTTCCTCTTTCACGCAAAAACTACTAAACGTATTTGGATGCAAGTATACAGTAATATAGGTTATACATTAGAATAACACATAGACTACTATTTATAAATATTTTTTTGTAATTTGGTCATAATATAACGATAAATATCGGAGTCGGAAAATAATCTGCCCTCTGAGAGCTGACTTCGCGTGCGCTGCCTAAACCGTTGGAGATACACAAATATAATGTACCGTAGGCTTGTTTATCTTAAATAGTTCTAAATAAAACTCCGTGACAGCATATATCTACCTTTTATGTGGAAGCCACTATGACCAAAAAAATTTGAGATTCTTATGAAAATTGCAATAATGTAACCCAAAGTAGCAAAATGTTGCATATAAAATTCATTCTTTGGCGTGCGCTGAGAAAACTATTGATGATACATAAAAAATATGTACTACATGATTAGGTAGGGTAGATGGGTAGAGTAGGTATGGTAAGTAGCCAATCGACGGGAGCGAAGCCGCAGGGGTCAGCTAGTATAAATATAATCTAAGGTGATATCAATATCAAATGAGCAAAACAAAGAGGTGTTCGCACAAGCCCGACGGCTCCTTTTCTATTCAGCTATTGATATTGAACTCACAATTTCGTTCGATTACTTCGACTCGACGGCTCCCTGAACTTGAACTTAATATTATATTGGAATTTTCGTTCTTAATTATATATCAAGTTATGCTATCAGCCTATCAATGACACCCTGACTGTCAGACACCCTGTATAGGATATTTATTATATTTGTTGTTACTTTTGGCAGTTGTGACAAGTGATTAAACTAATAATGGTTCCAAACATGAAAGTTTTCCACCATAAGTGTGACCATCTGTTAAAAGCTACTCTCTTCTCCTTAACTATGGTCTCTTTGGTCAGATATTTGTCGACAAGCAACTTCCTCACCGGCTGCGCGTTCGTTTCTGTACCGAATCTGTACAGAACTCAGAAATAATTCTGAGTCGTTTACAGATTGTTTACGGCGGGCATACAACTGTACAGATTCAGGCTTCGCGACAGTCACGAACGAAAACGTACCCGGTGAGGCAGGCGCCTTACAACAATAATAATAATAATAAATAATAATAATACAACCGTATTCTACATAAACTGTCTACCGACGTTTTTGTCTCATAGATAATGGTCAAGTGAAACTTAATTCTCAAAGCTGTCAAAGTCCTTCACTGACGGGTGCCCTCCGAATGCTAAGAAACAAGGTTTTCTCTTCAGGAGACATTCTTGACTTTATTCTTGCTGTTTTGCATTTTATCAGGGCCCCATCCACTAACGTTCTTGCCTGCCAGAATCTACAATCCTTAAGGGTAACGCTAGTGGACTTGCAAGAGCGAGTAAGAATGACGGCATTAGTGGCTTCAACGGTTTTATTTTATCCCGTTGTGTTTCCATACAGTTTGTACAACAGGACAAGTTAGAAGAAATGAACGTTAGTAGATGGTTTTTATAGATCCCATGGGTCGAAGTGTCCGAGTTATTTCTCGGCCCCTCCACAAGATAAGATAAGATGGGGTCCTATTGATAAGGCAATTGACTCGCAACAGGCGTTTTCTGAGCTAAGGAATATGGTTGTTTTCAGCCGGTCGATCCTGTAGACATCTCACCGTGATGACTTCGGTGAAATGAGCTCGAAGTGACCGTCATTCCCACAGACATGCTAAGGATTGACAGCTCACTTGGTCTTCATCATCATCATCACCCACAGCCCGACTTCGCCCACCGCTGAGCATAGGCCTCTATCTTCTCGTACCAATCACCGCGTTCCTGGGCCAAACTCATCCAGGTTCTACCTGCAATGGCAACAATGTCATCTGCCCATCGCGCCAACTTGGTCTTCATTTCACAGAATTTTACATGTTGAGATTTTTATAGAATAGCATAACAGAACACTCTGTTGCGTATTACAACTCTGGCAAAATCTGATTAAATGTTTTTGTACAACATATCAATTAAACCATATAATTGAAAACTATTTCTTGTTATATCGGTGTGAGAGAGAAGCAATAGGACTTACCGCAGCTCGAAGCTTTTACACTAACGGAAATACTAGTAGAAAGTATTATTTTTTTAATTAATGATACTGCAAGCTCGATCGGTCCAGTTTTCTTTGTATGTTGCACAGTTATTAATTATTGTCATTGCGCAGTGATGGCGAGATTCGCTATCATAGACTCCATGATCGATCTGCAGCTGTTGAAGTATTAATTCCCATTGATACAATCAAATTATACAAAACAGATTACCCTAATATAATACTAGCACAGATAATATAATACTAGCATACAGATGCCTCATCCCATACTAAAAAACCGTGCCGACGTAACTAGCGTTTTTCATCTGATTAATCTTGTTATTTTTGTGAGTACATCAATCGCGTTCGATCCCGTTTCACGGCAAAAGATGGTGTTAGCAGCGCCTTGCAAGTAAAAGGGTTTACTAGGTTCGTTTACTTTAAATACAGTGAAGGTTCGTTTTATAGTATTTTTTTGCACGTTGTTAGTTTTTTTGCACCGAAATGTGTTAAAATACAAATTTTAACAATCCAGTTGAATGCCTCAGAAATTTAAAAATGCGCCATCTATGGCATCAATTTTAAATGATCCGTTCAAATAATCTTTGAAATGTGAATTAAGAGCCCTAATTTCCATAATTTTGTACTTAGAAGAGTTTATTAAACAAGAACTTACAATGTTTATGTTCAATTCCAGATACTGTTAATTTTACCTACAATTCTATTGAATTGTGTGTACATGTCGCGCCATCTAGTGAGATTTATTTGAACCAAATATTCTATCTTAGTAATGAGACCCCGTGCCCACGGACTAAAATTGAAGCTAAGACAACATTACGGGTACTCGTTTAATGGGATACCTAATAAAGATATCGAAATACACTCGCATTTATTCTAACGACGTATCTACCAAAACTGACTGCTTAACTTGGTAGAGGATTTGTTTTGGTTCTAATGGAATTTATTTTGGGAATGCTAGAATCTATAATGCATCCGTTGAGCGGTTTCGCTTGTGATCGGTAAACATTATTGACGTATGAACTGGCAGATATTTCCGAATGGCATTATTCCGCCTTGTCTACATATGCACCTATAAGCTAAGTACCAACACGTATATATTTAGCAGGTGGGAGTCGAACAAATTTGGTCGAAAACCAAGTTCTTCGTCCGGTTACTGTTAGTGACTTCTTAATAATCAAGCTTATCGAACGTCACCAAAGCAACGACATACAAAGCAGAGAAGAATCGAATACTGTTGAACAGGTAAGGGTGTACACGACACGAAACCCCTGCTCAGTCGGGCAGGAGCGATAACTAAATCTGTTTATCTTCTACGATGTAAAGGTTATAATGGATTCGCGCGGTCGCTGGATGTCTTTGCCGGCGCTGGTGAAGCTGTCTAGCAGCGACTCCGACAAAACGGTTGATCTTTGCCGCAGGACCATTCTACCCACACGCCACGAGTCTGTAAGTTAGATGTCGCCTTTCAAAAGAAGCGTGGCTTTGTTCTCGAGTATTCGTCATAATACGCTTCGAATATCGATATGACGGAGCGGCAGCGTCGCTGTATACAGGCCTCATGGTCATGTCATGAATCGTCCTGCGTGTCAGCAGCGCGACGATTACCAGGCGTATAGTGACGATTACGCGTCTATGAAGCTACACCTCCGTGATAGAACTAAGTTCGGCGCATACGCGAGTCGGTTCGCGTCTAACTCGAGTCTTAGTACAGCGTGGTGTTCTACACTAATTGGAAACATTTAAAGCTTCGCGGACGGATGGTTCGGGTCAAAATTGGATAGTCTCATGTATATATTAGTGGTTGATGGTTGGTTTGTTTTGTAAAGCGGAATAAAAAAATATCTCCTCTTTTTCAGTCATCGCATTAGCATTGCATATAGATTTCTAGCGTACAAGTAAGAATTAATACAAATTGGATTATTTGCCGTGGTTCGATATGTTAGTGGACACAGCCTGACCGAGTTGCAGCCGATCTGTGTAGCGCATCCTATCTTTCTTGACTGAGTTACTCTATGTATTTTCATGTGTTTGGGCAGTGACGCAACTGTAGAATGAATGTACTTGTTTTTATTTTAATGTCGGTTAAGCTGGAAACAAATTATCGGACGCGGCTTACGGACGCGACTGACAGCCGCGACTTATAGAGTATCTAGGTAATGAATGTACATTAGGTACATTGTGCAATATGTATGGACGTAAGTCGCGGACGTGACCTTGGGCTTTCGGACGTCTGATAGAGATCTGGCAGCCGCATCCCATACGACTGTGCACACATATCAGCCGCGGCTGTAAGTCGCGTCCGTCAGCCGCGTCCGATAATTTGTTTCCAGCTTAACCATCATATTTATTTTCGTAGTCTTTTGTTTTAAGTTATGCTTCGTAAGTTAAGATGTTTTGAATTAAGAATGTTGTGTTTATTATTTGATAGTGTTATAACACGTTCCTGGCAATACTTGCTGTGCTCCTTGAAATTGTGATGTCCTTTAATCCTACATTAATATTGTTATTTTTTTTTATTTAGGGCCTATTTTCCGATCGTCATATAACTTTTATTTGAAGCACAAATATGGTGGCTTTCATTGTGCAATTTATCCTTAGAATAAACAGACCTAAATTCGGCCGCCGACTGTGAACTTGGTGGCTTTCAGCCCTTACTAATACACAACTTTCACAAGCGGCTTTGCCCGCGTGTAACCCGAAATTATCTCATAGAAAAACACCACTGGGATAATAAAGTAGCCTACTTAAGCCCTACTCATGTGTGTATGTGAGTTTAAATGTTTTCAAACGCACCCATGATCAATCAATCTGCCTAGCCTTTTCCCAACTACATTGGGGTCGGCTTCCAATCAAACCAGATTCAGCTGAGTACCAGTGTTTTACATGGAGCGACTGCCTATCTGACCTCCACAACCCAGTAACTGGGTAACACGGTACTACTTGGCTAGACTGGTGTCAGATCACAAGCTTCTGACTACGCGTAACGACTGTCAAAGATCTTCAATTGACAGCCGGGGCCAACCGAGGCACGGAGGCAACTCGGTGTGTTGAAATGGTCACCCATCCACGGCCACGGAACGACCTCGTCAAGCGTTCCTTAACCTTGATGATCGATCAGTGCGGCTGTTATTATTTAGCCACGAGCTCCCAACCGCACCCATAATACAGGCAGAAATTCTAGTGACCTATCAACTTTTGCCCTGCATATGCTTGCCCATAAACCCTGCTAGCTCCCCCTATAACTTTAGTCCACGTTTATGTTTTATGGATGTTTAAAACTAGCTTTCTTTATCCAGCTCGTTTTGGTACTTCAACATAGATGGTAACGTCTTCTTCTTTTCCAGATCTCCTCGCTGGCGGAAGGGCGACCCTGGGATACTACAGACTACAAGCCGGAGGTGATAGAAAAGTCACCGAAAGAGTATACTGGTACCAGCGACTGCTTTTCCTCCGGGGCGAATACGTTCCACACGTCCGGGAGTGATAACAACATATCTTATCAGTAAGTTTAATTATTATAATACTCAATGACTCCGTGAACTACTTCTTTTATGTTTTTACCGGACTGCAAGGAAAGGGTTATGTGTTTCGCGCGTATCTTGTATGTATTGTAGCGTTATTAAATTAAAAATAAATCTTTTTTTAACGCAACGGTAACATATAATTTTAAATTTAAAAAAGTAAATACACCGAAAATATAAAAAAAGGAAAAAGGCAAAACACATTATTTTTAAAAAAAGAAGAACCGCAATAGTCAATATAGTAATAATTATTTTTAAATATTAATTAAACATGAAACTTAAAAGTGGAATTTAAAAAAGGTTTCAAGTTAAAAGCTGAATTCACGTGCCTAATCTTCAACGCAGTTGCAACCGGTTTAGTGATGGCATAAGCATACAAGTTAAGTATGATAACATAACATGATATAAGTAAGGTAATAAAAATTGTAACTACGGAAACTTAAAAGGTAAGCTAAGTTTAAAAAATAAAAGAAAGAAAATTAAAAGAATGATAACAGCTATTCATCGGGAATCCCCGCTGGAAAAAGCGTCTTTGGTAGTTCCTCTCCAAACACAATAAAATATGTACGGAACCCGTTCAAAGATGTTCAGAATCCCGAAGACTGCAGCTACTCCAGGGGTCATTCGTTCTGTCCCGGGGGTAGAAAGCCGAAATCGGCTCAACTGATATCAGTTTTGATTCATGACGCATAAACTCATGTCAGCGACAAGATTCGGTATGATTAGCTTATCACCAGTCTTGGCAGGACCGCCCACTCCTCCAGTCTGTCGCTGGGCAACTATGAGGCATGCCCTGGTAGCGAAATGATAGTTGGTATCTCTGACAGAGCTCAGTTGCAGAGACATGCGGTCCGCGAGCTCCGGCGCGCTCGTGGACTTGTAAATCACGTACCCTTGGCCTAACGACGAGGAATGTGCCATCCCCGCTCAAGAATTGACATATCCATGGTCATAATGTTACAGGTCATTTTAAGCAGTTACTATAAAAATATCAATAATTAATTTAGTAGAAGATTTCAAAGCCAAACATTTTCTATAAAAATCCCAGCTGTCACTAACAGAAAAATTGTCTTCTGTTTTCTTGACAAACGAAATATGAAAATGTTAATAAATGTAACCTGCCTGCTTTGACAAATTAAATAAGGCTAAAGCAAAGCGTCTTGTAGCGATCACGCTACAGTATGTAATATTCTTTATTTCCTCATATCTTTCAAACCACTAGACGGATTTGTATAATTCACATTTTTAGATACGTCTTGACCGCCCAAGTGTTCTTAGAAAGTAAATGACGTTAAGAAAAACAAACATGGCGGATTTTGGGCGCCATAATAATGTGGGTCCTAATTTTTTTTCATCCAAATCCATCAAGTGGGGTATCAAAATGAAGAGTTTTAAGAGGTGGTTCCAAAAATATACAACACTTGTATGTTTTAAATTAATTCGTAAAAAAAATAACTGAAAGGTTGAAAATAAAAAAAGTCATTTTAAAAATCAAAAACCAGACCGCTTCAGAATCGAACTAAAAAGATGTAAACAAGAAGAAAATCATCCAGTGCACTCGTGACCCTTCACGCAGGACAGGTAATTGTTTACAGGATATACAGTAGCCACTTTCTGATAAAACTGATAGTGTCGCTTTCTGACAGTCAAATAAGTCAGGCATCAGCGATTACTTTACCTCTATAATATTAGTTAAGACTACTGGTTTTTCTGGCTTTGCCTGTTTGATCTTAATGGCTACCTGTATTGTGTCCTTCTTGGCGAATAAAACTACAACGAAACTGCCTCTTTACGTTAAGAGTTCCTATATTAAAATGTCTAGTACTTGGCTTGCATTCATTGCTTCTATGTTTAAAATCCTTTAACTTGATAGCGAATTACACGCAATGAATATACTGTACAATTGTCAAAATGAGAACGTGCACGCGTGCTTTGTTTTTTTTTATAAAGTAACGCAAAGAGTGCAGAGAAGAATTAAGAGGAGACTCTAGTGAGACTTTCTCCATACAAACACATTCTGCTGTTTTTAAAATCTAGGTCTAATTAATACGTGCCTGTATCATTTCCTTTTTTCCAAAACATAATCACAAAAAGAAATATGACAATCCATAAATCCGAATGCCCGTTTTTACCGCCATGTTCAGAAGACTTTCAGACAAAATTTATAAGTTTTTAACAAAAAAGGAAATGATAGGAGCATAGATATACTTTTCCTCTAAATTTTGATATAAGAATTTTTAGATCAGACCAGTTTTCATGAAGAAAACAGCAGAATACGAAACGTCTTTTAGTCAAAGTTTTTGTAGGTAAATTTAGCCTGAGCTGCAGTTGTCCCTTTCGCACTTTACGGGGTGAGGTTGGAGGTGACGCGACGGCAATAGTTTCTTCAAATACCTATTTCTAAAATTCCTGTTGACTAGAGTCCGCTCTTAAGCATCATTGTTTACGAAATTAACCGTACCTACTACCTACCCCTGAACACAACTGTACAGTATCCTCTCTAAGTCAATTTGTGCCTGTAACGATATCAATGTATACGTTTTGCTGTTTTAACGTTATTATAACCACGAAAACGTATCGTATGCATGTACAGTCGAACATTATGTTTGGTTAACGGGGGAAAGATTCATCTTAGGTACTATCAAATACGACATTGATAAAGTATTTCTATAAACCTATAACTTATTAAACTTAAGACTAATACGAAACTACTCTCACCAAAGGTAAGACAGGCACACAGTATACACAGTAACTGGTTTATAAACGTCATATAGTCTGCAGCCGCTCCATGTAATGACTCAGTAGCATCTGTTTATACTGGAAGCTGATCTCTGGTGAGGACACTCAAAAAAAAAATAGTTGTTATAGATTTGACTTCAGGACATGCCTTCAATGTTCAAAATTTGTAACAAGTGAGCTACCTCTATCATCATCATCAGCCTTTTTAATGTTCCCACTGCTGGGGCACAGGCCTACTCTCTGTGAGAGAGGGGATGGGCCTTAATCCACCACGCGGACCCAGTGCGGGTTGGTGGAAGTCACATGTCTTCGAACTTTTGGTTCTAGGACATGCCGGTTTCCTCACAGTACACTAAGTAAAGCGCCTGCCTGGATTCGAACCCACGACCTGCAACACGTAAGTCGGGGTCGTTACCACTGAGCCACCACTGCTCGCGGCCTATATACTGATCTCTTTTATTGACTGTACCTAACCTACTTTTTCGGAGACCACTCTTGACTCCACAGAGTTGGTCGCGTAACATATTGAAGTTACTCTTATTTGAATATCGCAAGAGAGCTTCTTAGTTAATATACTCTTCATAAAGTAGATATACAAAGTACAAGTTTTCTGTTATTACAAGAATTTATTAAGTTTCATTTGTCCCGGTTTTAGTAATCAAAACAAGTTACATTTGACCCAGTCCCCAGTGTCTGATTGAGCTGTCAATTTTCAAACACGTTTGTTTCTCGTGTTTTTTTTATTAATATGTAGGGTAGACTGTGTATTTGTCAGGAAAATCCATTATTGCATGGGTTCTTTCGGGCTAGATGTTAAACAAACCAACTTCTTTGCTTGTATGTAGGCTCACAATATAACTAATCACGTTATGTATTGGAGAATAACGTAAACGACTTTCCACTAAGCACGTATTTTGATCTACAAGAACAATCGGTCACTCTCACTGTATATCTCCATAAGTCCAGTTTTATCACAAATTAACAACTCAATCCAAAACGCCATCTTCTGCCTCGATCCTCGTGTCTGATATACTCTTGTTCGCGCCAAAACGAGTGCTTGGTGTTCTGTCAAGTAGACATCTGTCAGTGTCATTCGAAACCATAGCTCTCTTCAGAACGAAATCTTTAGAAGTGCCTACAAATATAATAGCTTTAAAAAACTAAGAAAGCTTGTGTATCTTACTAATATTATTTATTTATTATATTCTTTATTGTACACCACAAAAACTTACAGGAAAAACATCTTATATCATAAATGCGAAAGTTTGTGTGGATGTATGTTTGTTACTCAATCACGCTAAATCGGCTGAACGGATCTGGATAATTTGGCACAGAGATAGATTAACGGCAGCGGACGAAGCCGCTGGCAGAAGCTTGTTACATTTAAGTTTCAAAATATAAGTTTATTCCAATTAGGGTGAGACTCACCGTTAAAGTTGGACGTAAAGACGATTGTCTTTACGTCTAATCTATGGGTCGATTTATACTAGCGCAGAGTCGAAGCGCATCGAAGCGTCTATCCAAAACTGAACATAACAAATTCAGCGAAACATAAAAAACAGCGTAACGCACACATTACTTCGGAGATTTTAAAAAGACGCGCGCATTCGTCGGGATTCGCGCGTCTGCGCGCGAACAACGCTGATTGGTGCGAGAAGTAATGTGTGCGTTACGCTGTGGAGTTAAGGTTGAATTTGTTATGTTCAGTTTTGGATAGACGCTTCGATGCGCTTCGACTCTGCGCTAGTATAAATCGACCCTAACCTACTAATCTAATCTACCTTAAATCTAATCTTCAAAATGGCTGCCCGTCACTACTTCCTAGTAGGTATTAACAATAGTTTAGTAGCTTAGGATAGCAATAGCCATAGAATTTCGTATGTGGTGGCCAATCTTAATGGAGACGCGGCGAGTAGTCATCCACGCGGAAAATATTATAGTGCACAAGTTACAGTATGCGCAAACATGACGTGGTGCCGAATATGAACTTTTTTTTTTCATATGGGCAATCCCATCGCACTATTCCCGAACCACTGCAACTCCTAAAAGTCAGAATCAACAGTGGCGACCACCAGAAAAGGGCCGAGGCAATGAAGCTCGAGGAAGTCCGTGAGAATGAATTTAACTGTCTTGGATTCCGCAACGAAATTATTCAGAAAAGAATAACGGAGAAATACAAATTCCAAGTCCTAACATTGTGAGGTGTTATATTCGATTCTAATAATAGGTATGGCAAAAACGCTCGGACGCATGGAAATTTGTTCTAGTTTATTCATGGTCTGTATAGTAAATAACTCTAGATGCAGCCTGTACATTATCCAACATAATATTGCGTTAATTCTGCTAAAGAATACACTACCATAAGATATGATGTGCAGGTTGTACATATTCGCAGTCAGATGTAGAACACTGACATAAAGGCGCGGCAACGAGCTTGAAGGGCTATGAACGTAAATCTCTTTGGCATTGCCGTATGAGTGACCGATGAGGATTTATGCGTTCGATACCAGTTGAGACAATTTTAAGGTTTTGGCAAACACTGATCTATACGGAATACTGGAACTGATTTTCTTGAGTAAACCCTCTACAAACGAAGGCTATGACTGCGATAAATCCTAGTCGATTGATGATCAAGCATATATCGCGCAAGCTGAAACGGAGTTTCTGTTACAACCGATGTCCTTGGATGCACGGCCGTACGCCACAGGATTTATTATTTGAATGAAGTCTGAATTTCAAAGGCGCGCCAGCAGGCTAACACTAAATCAAAGTTTAGAGCCTGCAATTTGAGGGCCTACGGATCGACACTGACGCTGTTGTTCTCGTGTCCACATTTACCAGGCCTTGTTATCTAAAGAGTCAACCATTGATTTTAAATGAAGAAGTTCTTTTTCTTTTCTTTTTCATTCAGGCTAAGATGGTTAAACATTCGTGCTTTGACTGAAAGTTACAAGTGCGAAAGGTGAACATAATTACGTATATGCCAGAGCAATCTTTAACAAATTCGGCCGTAGTTTTTGGAGAAACTCTGCCATATCTCTACAGAAGTTGAAAGCTATTGAATATTCGCTGCCAAATATTAGTTAAATCATTTCTTCATTTCCATTTATGAACTGAAGTAAGTACGCTACAGGCGAAGCGAGGCTACCAGGCGAAGTCGCTGCCACAACATGAAGTTCTTAACTAGTCTGTCTTAATAAACATAATAAAAAAATTAATTTGATTGTTTATATGTTTCTGGAAGTAATTACTGGTATGCGATTTTTTGTGGGATAGCCCATGAGAGCGAAGTCGCTGGCAAGTTGTAGATTGAAACATAATACGTATAGATAGGATAGTATGGATGGATCCCTTCTCCGCACTTAGACTCGCATTTGGTCCGTTGTGCGTTCAGGCCTTCTTGGCCAGTTGTGTGTTCAGGCCTTCTTGATCCGTTGTGCGTTCATGCCTTCTTGGCCCGTTGTGCGTTCAGGCCTTCTTGGCCCGTTGTGCGTTCAGGCCTTCTTGATCCGTTGTTTGTTCAGGCCATCTTGATCCGTTGTGCGTTCAGGCCTTCTTGGCCCGTTGTGCGTTCAGTCCTTCTTGGCCCGTTGTGCGTTCAAGCCTTCTTGATCCGTTGTGCGTTCAGGCCTTTCTGATCCGTTGTGCGTTCAGGCCTTCTTGATCCGTTGTGCGTTCAGGCCTTCTTGGCCCGTTGTGCGTTCAGGCCTTCTTGATCCGTTGTGCGTTCAGGCCTTCTTGATCCGTTGTGCGTTCAGGCCTTCTTGATCCGTTGTGCGTTCAGGCTTTCTTGATCCGTTGTGCGTTCAGGCCTTCTTGGCCCGTTGTGCGTTCAGGCCTTCTTGGCCCGTTGTGCGTTCAGGCCTTCTTGATCCGTTGTGCGGTCAGGCCTTCTTGATCCGTTGTGCGTTCAGGCCTTCTTGATCCGTTGTGCGTTCAGGCCTTCTCTCTGTGAGTGAGAATGGGTCGTAATTCACCACGCCCAGTGCATGTTAGTGGATGACACATGTCTTCGAATTTTTTATTCTAAGACATGCCGGTTTCCTCACGATGCTTTCCTTCACCGTTTTGAGAGCAGTGATGATGAAATAATTTACACAAAGTAAAGTGCCTGCCTGGGTTCGAACCCACGACCTACAACTTATAAGTCGCGGCCGTTACCACTGGGCCAAAAAATAAAAAGACCTAAACAAGAAGAAAATCGACGGCACAGCATGATTTTCTTCTTATTGCAGTCGGGTTTTTTGATTTTATGAATTAACTTTTTTATTTATAACTTTTAGTTTTTTTTTTTTCGTATTAGGTACATTTAAACATATATATATATTTTTGAAATCACCTCTTAAAACCCTTTGTTTTGATACCCCATACGATGGGTTTAGAAGAAAAAAATAATATGGGCCCCGAGAATATAGCGCCAAAAATCCGCCATTGTCTGTTTTCCGATTTTAGTGTAGCCATGACACTCGCAAGGATCAATCTCATCAAATCGGACAACGCGTTATGTATTTATATTTAACTAGCTTCTGCCCGCGGATTCGCCCACGTTCAAAGTTCGAAAAAAAAATGCTCCGATCGCCACCAAACTTTACAGGATTATCCGCTGGGTCAATCTAAAGATTGTATTAAAATCGGTGCATCCGTTTCGGAGTCTATAAGGATCATAAATACTTTCTCTTTTTTTATATATATATATATATATAGATAGATTAATATATATTTTTCTTTTAGCAACTCACACAGCAGTGAACAACACGGTAGCCGTTATACTGGCTTCGGAAATCAGCGAGCCAACTCAACTCCGATGAGCCCCGTACATTCGGGCAACGAAGCATTTGATAACACTTTAGCGTCTCTGGCTACCGTAAGTACTCCCTACATAATATTAATTTCAAGTCTACACATTTATTTTATAAATGCTCTTGCTTTGTTGGCCTCCCTGCCTTACCTTCTAGGAAATGCAGGCTTGACGTTATGTTATATGCCAAGGCTCGTCCCAATACACAACTTTTGTCAGATCTCAGCAGGTTCCAAGTAATTTTAAGACAAAGTTTGAAGAAATACGTAGGTTTTGTGGTAAATAATAGTTAAAAAAAACTGTTGACAGAAAACCAAACTAAAAAGAAGAAAATAATTTTCAATAAATTTAAATTAAGAATAGTGTAAATGTAAAAAAGCTTGGGGTGCTTGATGTCAATTGTTATAATATTTGATTGCCAGATATTGCTAAAAGTAGTTATTTTGCAGCACCACAAGCTTTTTTTTTGTTATTCTTAATATTCCTAATTTAAATTTATTGAAAATTATTTAATACTTTTTAGTTTGGTTTTCTGTCAAAGCGTCTTTTTTAGCTTTTTTAAACTATTATTTTTGTCTTTGAGATTGTGAAATTGTTATCAAAATATGCCAAGCGGTTTTGGTGCGATTGTTTGCGTTTTTGTCCGTTTTAGACACAAATTTACAAATTTATTACAATATCAAAATGTAGATAATTCAATTGTCTTTGAGATGGTGACATTGTTATCAAAATTCGCCAAGCGGTAGGCTTATTACGTATCTTTTGCAAGAGCAAAACGATAGCGATCAAACGCTTTGTGTCATAAAATTCGCCATTACCTGCAGTGTAGGTATGGTGGGTTCTACACAATCGTTTGCTAATCGTTCGCTGTTTGTAAAATGCACTTATTTAAAAAAAAAACTCCAACATCTCTAAAACTTTTGTATTGAAGAGCAATTATTGCGCAAAAATCGCTATCGTTTTGCTCTTGCAAGATACGTAATAACCCTGCGGTTTTGGTGCGATTGCTTGCGTTTTTGTCCATGTTAGACACAAATTTACAAATTAATTACAATATCAAAATGTAGAAATGTAGATAATTCAATTGCCTTTGAAATGGTGACATTGTTATCAAAATACGCCAAGCGGTTTTCGTGCGATTTTCATGTTTTTGTCCGTGTTAGACACAAATTTACAAATTAATTACACTATGTAATACGAATTTCCTTATAGGTGATGTTCTTCAGAAAGGCCAAGTGCGCAGTACCCATAACCGGCGTGTGTGTCTGACTAGATGTATGAATGTGTTTGAAGCAAAAGAAGTATGTAAGGATCGTAGCAGGTGGCGTTCTGTAGTTTCTGCCTACCCCCGTTGGAAAAAGGCGTGAGTTTATGTATGTATGTATGTAATACGAATAAAAATTTTCTTAGATCAAATTATCAAGAAAATGGTCTTACGTAATATTTTTTTTCTTTCAAAAAATTACGACAAGCCGTTAAGAGGGGACTCTAGTGAGACTTTCTCCATACAAACACATTCTGCTGTTTTCTTCGTGGATAATGCCTCTAGAGCAATGATTTTTTTCCATAAAATCTAGGTCTAATTAATACGTGCCTGTATCATTTCCTTTTTTCCAAAACATAATCACAAAAAGAAATATGACAATACAAAAATCCGAAAAAAATGCCCGTTTTTACCGCAATGTTCAGAAGACTTTCAGACAAAATTTATAAGTTTTTAACAAAAAAAGAATGATAAAAAAAAAAAATGATAGGAGCATAGATATACTTTTCCTCTAAATTTTGATATAAGAATTTTTTAGATCAGACCAGTTTTCATGAAGAAAACAGCAGAATACGAAACGTCTTTTAGTCAAAGTTTTTGTAGGTAAAATCAGCCTGAGCTGCAGTTGTCCCTTTCGCACTTTACGGGGTGAGGTTGGAGGTGACGCGACGGCAATAGTTTCTTCAAATACCTATTTTTCAAATTCCTGTTGACTAGAGTCCGCTCTTGAGACATGATTCTCATTTTAAAATCAGCTACTAGGGTATCTGCGCCTTAAGTGAGCGGTGCCCCCGATACAGGCAATCAGCTTGATAACTGGTGATTTGCATTTTATATAAATGTCAGTGATGTTTCGTCGAAATACGCCTTTCTTTTTAAAGACGAATAGGTTTTATACAAGCTTTTATTGAATTTGCCTTGTTAGCTGGTATCTATTGATGGTCAAATACACGTATGGTTTGGATGACAAATCACGGTTAGCTAAGTGATATCATTCTAAATCTAATATGCGGGACGCCCAAAGATGTTGGACCAATTATTTATATGCTGCCCCATGATAAGGGTATGAAAGGGTTTGCTGATAAGAACACGAAAAGATTTTTATTAGGGTTTCGTATCCAAAGGGTAAAAAGGGGAACTCCACTGTCTTTCTGTCTGTCACCAGGCAGTATCTCATGAACCGTGATAGCTAGACAGTTGAGATTCTCACAGATGATGTATTTCTGTGGCCGCTATAACAACAAATACTTAAGAGGAAATACGGGCGGAGAGACTTTTGAAAAATAGGTATTTGAAAAAACTATCGCTGTCGCTCTGCGAACTGCGAGCGCGTGGCGCCCGGCCGCCCTATCCATGTGTGTGTAAGTTGACAGTGTGTGCGTGCCTCCGAAACGCTCCCGGCCGCGGCTCGCGCATTTCTTGTAATCGCCCCAGTCACTCGTAACTTTTGTTGTTGTGGATTGTGGACTGATATCCAAGAATATCTGTTATTCTTAACAGCAAATGCAGAAAATCTTTTTTTTTGGACGTGACTAATAATACTGTGGAGCAATTTAATTATGTAATTGCCAAATTTATGGCATTAATAAATTATATTAATTTAATTTATAAATTATATTATGGCAAGGAAACTGAATCTAAAGCGATCGATCAATTTATCAAGCACACGGGCCTACAGGTATTAGAGTGTGGAATGTTTATCGATGAAAACAAACCCTTTTTCGCGGAAAGCCTGGAGGGTCTGATAGGTCAAGACTCGATAATAGAGGTGAACTGTCCTTACGAAATTGCAAGAATGTCACCTGAAGACGGCATTAAACAAAAATAAATAGATTTAGAACTGTTTTCAAGGATCATCACTAATCGTCTCCGTAGACCACATACATACGCTGCGGCAGGTTATACAGAAGACCGAAGAGTACAGTACCAGTACCTGCCTCTCTGTTTAGCGTTTGTGGAATACCAGAAAGCCTTCGATTTGATCGACACTTGGGCTGTACTGCAGTCTCTCCAACGGTACCAAATTGACTACCAGTACATCGAAGTGTTGAAAAGTGTGTACAAAAAGGCCACCATGTCAGTTCGACTTCAGGATCAGACCTCGGAACCCGTCCTTCTGCAGCGAGGTGTGAGACAGGGAGACGTCATATCTCCGAAACTGTTCACCGCTGCACTGGAGGATGTCTTCAGATTTCTGAACTGGAAAGGGCTAGGCATAAATGTCAATGGCGAATACATCAATCACCTTCAGTTTGTCGACGATATAGTGGTCATGGCGGAGACCATGGAGGACCTCAGTACAATGCTCGATGACCTCAGTAGAGCTACCTAAAGAGTGGGTCTTAGGATGAACATGGACAAAACCAAGGTGATGTTGAATGCCCATTTTACACTCACTCCAATCAAAGTCGGATACTCTTCACTCGAAGTTGTGGGCGACTATGCCTACCTGGGACAAACGATCCAGTTGGGTAGGGCCAACTTTGAGAGGTCAACCGTCGAATTCGACATGGCTGGGCAGTGTTCGAGAAGTTGCGGTATATTCTCGTCCAACTTACCACAGTGTCACAAGTATAGACTTGAGACTCAGTGGCCAGACCAGTGTGTGTTGCCAGACATATGGCTCTGAGACATGGTCGCTTACAATGGGCCTCATCAGAAAGCTTACAGTCACCCAAAGGGCAATGGAGAGGGCTATGCATGGAGTTTCCTTGCGTGGTCGAATCAAAAATGTAGAGATCCGCAAGAGAACCAGGGTTACCGACATAGCCCGAAGAATTGCCAAACTTAAGTAGCAGTGGGCAAGGCACATTGCTCGCAGAACGTATGACCAATAGGGCAGAAAGGTTCTGGAGTGGCGACCGCGAATCGGAAGACGATGCGTTGGAAGGCCTCCCACCAGGTGGACCGATGACTTGGTGAAGGTTCCGGGGATCCACTGGATGCGAGACGCACGTGAACGATCAATGTGGTGACGTTTGGGGGAGGCCTGTGACCAGCAGTGGACGTCTTTCGGCTGATATGATGACGCTGATGATGATGTAAAAGATTTATGTACGTTTAAAGGCAAAATGTTACAATTAAAACAGAATCAAAATTACTTCTACTAAGTACAAGGCCAACTAAACATAACTCGTCGAAATTTCTGTTATTTTATTTTATGGAGTCCCAAAAGCTTTTATTTTTCAAAATATTAAGAGGGACAATGCATTATGGCAAAAAATGGAACCATTATTAGAAAAGTTCTACCACATTAGTAGCAAGCCTAAGGCATTAGCCTTTCACCAGAAATCATTGACGATCGGATACCAAAGAATAAACCAGTGAGAGAAAGCACGTCTGCCTAGCCTTTTCCCATCTACGTTGGACTCAGATGCAGCTGAATACCAGTATTTTGATGGATCGACTGCCTATCTGACCTCCACAACCAGTTACTGGGTAATATGAAACCCCTTGGTAAAACGAGTCAGACTTTCAGGCTGTCAAAGCCGAAAATAACAGCCGGGACCAACGGCTTAACGTGCTTGGCGAGACACGGACGGGTCTTGGTATGTAAAGATGGTCCACGGAACAACCACGGCAAGCATACCCACAGAACAGATAAAACCTCTTTTATCTGTTCTGCGGATTGACTCGTGCGGCTGACGTTGAAATAAGTTTAATTTCGCTGATGTACCTAGTAGGCGATCTAGAGACTGCGGATACCTATCCGATATATAATTTACTGTTTTGTATTGAAAACTTTTTGTAATAATCATTTCGCGGTATGCGATAAGGCCGCCCATTGTATATTTTTAGTATTAAGTTTCTTTTTCTTGTTTGTTATGGTGTACAATAAAGTGTATATATATAAATAAATAAATAAATAAAGACATGCACTTAATTTTATTTTGTATCCATTACTTTTTAATACTCCTATTTGTAATTCCCACTAAACATCACATGCAAACAATATAAATGTGTTTATCGATAACTGTTTACAACACTAGTATATCGATATTATTTTCAACTACTACGCATCACCTTTTCGTCTGTGTACGTATTATGCAGACCCCTTGCGTCAAACCCCGCCCACAAATTCGTGCGATAAGGACAACCGCAGATTCGACAAATTTTCTTAAGTAAAAAGTCATAATTCGAGGTTTGGCTCTCGTCTGTTTTCTCCTCCAATATTGGATCGATTTAGAAGATATATCATAAACTGAATAAGAAGGATATTTACTATGTCCCTATGTTTTCCTTTTTTCATTAATAGTTATCAAATTTGTACACTAAGGCTCTGAAGACAGCGACAGAATACAGACAATTTTGAGCATTTTGAGAGGGTTCTAGTTCTTATACGGATAATATATCACCAAAAAGGAAAACATAGGGACATAGAAGAAGTTGATATTTATTTTACTGTAAAAAATCATTGTTTTAAGTTCATAAACCAGAGAGAAAACAGACGAGAGCGTTTGTATGGAGAAAAGACCACCCCCGTTTCCTCTTAAAATAAAATAAATATTTAATTGGGGCTCCCATAAAACAAACGTGTTTTTTGCGATAATGGTACGTAACCCTTTGTGCGCGAGTCCGACTCGCAACTGGCCGGTTTTTGTAATTGTAATCCATACTAATATTATAAATGTGAAAGTAACTCTGTCTGTCTTTCTGTTACCTTTTCACGCTTAAACCGCTGCACCGATTTAGATGAAAGTTGGTATGAAGATAGTTTGAGACCTGGGAAAGGACATAGGCTATATAAGTAGGGTAGGGTATGGTAGTGTAGGGTAGAGTATTGTAGGGTAGTGTAGGGTCGGGTAGGTTAGGGTAGGGTAGGGTAGTGTAGGGTATGGTAGTGTAGGGTCGGGTAGGGTAGTGTAGGGTAGGGTAGATAAATGTTTGGTCTTTTAATGTCAAAACAAAGTTTGCCGGGTCAGCTAGTTTATTATATTTTGTCCTGTATTTTACTACGTTATTAGCGCGCATGAGCTAACTTTCAACAAAGTCGTGAGCTTCAATGTCGGCTCATACTTTAATAAACTCAAACTTATTTCATGTTCAAATAGTAATGGATGAATGGATATCATGAGTTGCTCGTGACCTCTTTAGCCATCTTGAAACTTTTTCTTCAACTTTCTTCCCGTCTGTTTTGTAATCTGAGCTTCCCGTCTTCATTAAATGATTGATTGTACAGAAATGGACTTACCACACGCCTGCTGAAAACTGACAAAAGTTCTAGACATGAGTTAGCAGCTAAAAGCCATACTTTGTTAATAAAGGGCAAGTTCGGACGGTCGCGCAAAAAGTTTCACGAAGAAAAAGAGCGGTTTGTCCCGCGCAAACCGAAATCATATCGCCGGTCGTTGCGTGTCGTATGTATTAATTTTATAAAACATTCGCATGGTATCGCACGACCTTCTGAACTTACCTTTGTGCTTGGAGCCTTCTTATTATCATCTATCCATGCATTTCTATGTGGTCATGGACCCGTTCAGAATGGACCTACGTTTTCGCCAAGTAATAACAGAAATATTCTTTCCTAATATCAACGTCTATGTGAATTTTCTGTGCACTCTGTATATCCCTTAATACTGATAAATATCTATTCAAGACTGAATGAATTCGTTTCTCGAGTTCACCTGCTATCCTAATTTATATTTTCTTACGCATGCAGACTGTATCACAGTAAAAATATACAAACAGTATAGAAACTACCTACAAACGCTCGAAACGGCACACTCACACAAACGTAAGCATCGACGAGACCCCTAAGCGGCCCGCATTACTGACAGCATCGCGAAAACTGCTTAAAGGTCTCGTCGATGCGCTATGCGCAAATTGGTGTGAGTTTTTCTTTTCTTTTTCCTAATTGGCGTCTCGCAGGTCGGTCAAAGTGACCGTCTTCTGCTTAATCGGACTTCCCTGTGGAGACTTAAGCTATATAGCCTCCAGCCAGGCAAAAATTACTAAACCTAAGCGACAACGCTGAGGGCTAGCCCCTGTGGGGTCGAAACTCGGCTCAGGGCGTCGCTGGGGGGACAACTAAGGCTGGATCTTAATAAAGTGATTGTGCCGTTTCGAGCTTTTGTAGGTAGATTCCGTACTGTTTGTCCATATTTATACTGTGCCATTGTGTAGCACGATAACATTACAAAAAAACTTACAAAAAGTTAGTCAACAAAATGTAATGCAACGTTCTCTAACGTTATATAACTGCTCTGAGGGAGTACCTTTATGCTCTAATGACACGACCTCTCACTACAGGGCTGGTCGCTCTTCGCATCGTCCGTGACCAAGGTGGCCCGAACTGCTACAGAGAGCGCCGTGCGCTATGGAGGCATAGCTACGCAGAAGGTGTCTGAGATGGCGTCGACCGTGACGGAAAAGGTAAGGAAATAAACTTATTATCTGTAAAAAGAATGCAAACCAAACAACAACGACAACAACAATACTATCTAACGAGTTTAATAACCTTTATACTAACAATAAAAACCTTTTATACAAAAAAAAAACTTTTATGAAGTCCAAAAGACTATGCACCTCATCAGAAGTCTAAAGTCACACAAAGGCATTTATTTAATACTTTATGCACACAAACGTGCAGAGGCGGACTTAATGCTTCGGTCTTGGCTAACTATTGCGAGAGGGTTATACTTAAAATTTCATTGCCCGATCGAATCAGATACGTGGGACACTCAGAAAGTTTTGCGAAACTAAAAAAAATTGTTCTATACGTACATATATTTTTATTAAATCTTTTCAAAGTACTTTCCACCAGCCTCTATACAAAGATTCATGCGCCTAAACCAGTTTTCAAAAAACTTTTTCCAGTCCGCCGCAGACACCTCGTTTACAGCCTGCTCGAACGCAGCCAGCGCATCTTCCGGCGACGAAAATTGTATCCCTTTGAGCTGATTTTTTATTTTTGGGAATAAAAAGAAGTCACACGGTGCTAGATCAGGGCTGTAAGGAGGGTGACCCAGGAGTTTGACTGGCGTGCTGTCCAGGAAGTCCCTCGTTTTGAGTGCGGTGTGCGCAGGTGCATTGTCGTGGTGGAGCAGTAGCCCGCGGAGCCCTGTGTTTGGTCGCTTGTTGCTTATAACAGAGAAAACTTCTGGCAAACATTTGGTAGTATACCATTCGGCATTAATGCTTCTTTGATCCCGTAAGGGAATTGATACCAAGTGGCCAGTCAAATTAAAAAAGCTAGCGATCAAAATCTTACCCCCGCTTCTAGATCGCTTCACTTTGGTAGGCGTTGGCTCATTTTGAAACACCCAAACAGTCGACTGGCGCTTGGTTTCTGGGTCGTATTGATAAATCCAGGACTCATCACCTGTAACGATGTCGTAAACACGCCGAGACGAGCCTGCTTCAAATTTGTTAAGCATATCACGGCACCATTCCACCCGGGCCTGCTTCTGACCATCGGTGAGGTTGTGCGGTACCCAGCGTGATACTATCCTCCTCACGCGAAGATGGCTGTGTAGAATCTCGTGAACGCTTCCCGATCCAATCTTCAATATGTGTTGAATCTCCTGATATGTAATTCGCCTATTGTCTTGGATTAAATTTTTCACTGCTAGCACGTTTTCTTCGGTAACAGCCGTCAAAGGGCGACCGCTTCTTTCGTCATCCCCCAAAGTTGGTCGACCGCGCTTGAATTCGTTATACCAACGATACACGGTTGCCTTGGAAGGGCCTTCATCCATGAATGCCATTTGAAGTCTATCGTACGATTCATCCGGTTTCAGGCGACACTTGAAATCGTATAAAATCATAGCTCTAAAATGTTCCCGGCGCAGATCCATATTTCAGTGAGACACAATACTTTGAATTAACTCGCAAAAAATGTGGAGGGAAATTTTGAAATTGGAACTTACTTAATTTTACTTATAAATAATCATATTTTCGAAAAACATTATAACTGGCCAGTCTCCCATATATAAAAACTTTTTTTCGCAATACTTTCTGAGGGGCCTGGTATTAAGATATCTGCCGGAAAATCAAGGTCACTGTTGGCTTTGGGTAGAGCACATTGCTCGCAGAATGGATTATCGATGGTCTTCTGCATGGTTGGCCGATGATCTGGTGAAGGCGGTTCGTGAATCCGCTGGATGCTAGAGGATGCACAGGACCGGTCGACGTTGCGATACTTGGGGGAGCCCTATGTCCAGCTGTGGACGACTTTCGGCTGTATGATGATGATGAAGTGACATGCAATAATACAGCAGTGCTATTCTATAAACATTTCACCGTGAAAATATAGGTGTAGTGATCAGTCATATGTATCGACGCAGGTGATCCAAAACCTATTCCGCTGGAAAATCACGTGTGCCCCTGGTTTGTACGAAATCTGGAACTTAAGGATGCCTTCGATTCAGCAGTGCACGATACGCCTTACCAAGCGATTCTTTGACACTGCGGTCAAACATAGTAACCATCTAATCAAAGGGCCACCCGCTACGAACCCTCCTCAATTGGAGAGGCTCACTCTCAGTACCCCCGATGATGCCACCACTCTAATCCAAGAGAGACGGGAAACTAGCACAATCCGTTCCGTCCTCGCCGCCGAGCCCCGACGCGAAACTTCCGTAAAACCCGCCCCGATCTAGTTCAAAACAGCCCGCGAAATGCTGAACAAATTCAAAGTCCCCTTGCTGTTACCTTCCAGCGACGCCCTGAGCCGAGGTTCGTATCCCACAGAGGATAGCCCTCAGCGTGGTCGCTTAGGTTTAGAACTCAATGCCCTGGCTGGAGACTTAGATTAGTCTCCACAGGATAGTCCGGTTAAGCAGTAGCCAATCACTTTGATTGAACTACGAGACGCCACAAATACATATATGTATCGATCTCCGTGGGTCTCAAATTATTAATTTAGTACTTACTTGTCGATTGTAAGCTCAAAGTAAAAATTAGAAAGAAAAAAAAATTTGTACAGTCACGTAATTTTTATGCGGATTAAAAAAAAGATTTTTTTAATTTTTTAACATGTTTCTACATGACTTTAAATGTTATTTTAAGACTAACAAAGGAAACATGGAAGAACAATTTGCATATTGTTTCGGGCAACTGTCGAAAAGTTTTCAATGGCGAACAGAAAAGAGTTTCAGAAGTTACTACGTAACACCAGGAAATACCTTACAAGTCGGACTGGAGTCAATTAACTACTAGTTTCAAGTTATTTTAAACTTTAGTCAACAAAAGCAATTGATTCCGGTAACTTTTTCGCGGACTTTGGTAGGCTTCGGTTGTCCGCGTGAGCAGTGGCTAGGAATAATTATTTTTAGTAGCTAAGTTAACTGTTCGACTACCAACTTAAATTGTTCGCATATCCAAATCATAACTGTTATTCTTTGACAGTTGTATGAAATGGCTATAACACGACAAATTGACGTAGTGTGTCGATTAATAATTAATTCGTCTGACTGCATTCCGAGCTGGTGTTTTATTTTTAAATAGACATTCTCCGCAAACAGATGGATGTCATTAGGTTTGCAGATTAATTTATTGAGATATCCTAAAGCCGCGGCGAAACAAATATTTAAGGAATAAGCGGCTAGTTTCGAATTTTTGGTACTAATAGTTCATGTTGGTTTTCTCACGTTTTGAGAGCAGTGGTGATGAAATTATTTACACAAAGTAAAGCGCCTGCCTGGGTTCGAAGCCACGACCTATGATTTGTAAGTCCCGCGACTTATGGATGGTCCATTGGTATCAGCCGCGACTTACACTGCTCTTCTGGCTAAGGGCAATTAGGATGAAACCCCCTTCTATTCTCTTTCTTGGATCTGTTACTAAAGAGTGTCTATCGCAGGTCAACACGAGGGGTGGCTGGTCCACCCTAGGAGGGACCACCGACCAACGCCGCGCATCTAACGCCAGCGGATCCAATTATCAAGGATCGGGATATGGGGCGATGAAAAGTTCAACTTCTGAACCATACTCCTCCTGGTACGTATGATTCTTATAGTTTCTCCGAGGATTGTTTTGTTTAGATCGTACCAGCGGGCGGTTTGAATTGCATTTTAAAGGAAATTCTTCTTGAAGTTGTAGTGAGCATGAAGTTGTTTTATGTTAAACTAGCTGACCCGGCAAACTTTGCTTTGCCATAAAAACACCAAACATTTATCTATCCTACCTACCCTACCTTACACTACCTACCCTACCCTACACTACCCTACCCTACCCGACCCTACACTACCCTACCCTATACTACCCTACAAAGCTACAAAGCAAAAATAGCTTATACAATAGCAATAAAGCTCAAATTGACTCTACGTTTTAGTTAGAAAACGTGTATGGGAAAAAGAAAAGGGCTGTTTTATTTTTTTCCGGCAATTATTAGAATTTTTTCCCCGTAAAAACCATCTTTGAACTTCAACGAACATTTTAAAAAAAGAATTGTCCAAATTGGTCCAGGCGTTGTTGAGTTATGCGCTTACCAACACATTTTGCGATTCATTTTTATATTATAGACTAGCTGACCCGGCAAACTTTGTTTTGCCATAAAAACACCAAACATTTATCTACCCTACCTACCCTACCCTACACTACGCTACCCTACCCGACCCTACATTACCCTACCCTACACTACCCGACACTACCCTACCCTACCCTACGCTACACTACCCTACCCTATCCTACACTACCCTACCCTACACTACCCTACAATACCCTACACTACCCTACACTACCCTACACTACCCTACACTACCCTACACTACCCTACACTACCCTACACTACCCTACTCTACCCTACACTACCCTACACTACCCTACACTACCCTACACTACCCTACACTACCCTACACTACCGTACACTACCCTACACTACCCTACACTACCCTACACTACCCTACACTACCCTACACCACCCTACACTACCCTACACTACCCTACACTACCATACACTACCCTACACTAACCTACACTACCCTAAACTACCCTACACTACCCTACACTACCCTACACTACCCTACACTACCCTACACTACCCTACACTACCCTACACTACCCTACACTACCCTACACTACCCTACACTACCCTACACTACCCTACACTACCCTACACTACCCTACACTACCCTACACTACCCTACACTACCCTACACCACCCTACACCACCCTACACTACCCTACACTACCCTACACTACCATACACTACCCTACACTAACCTACACTACCCTAAACTACCCTACACTACCCTACACTACCCTACACTACCCTACACTACCCTACACTACCCTACACTACCCTACACCACCCTACACTACCCTACACTACCCTACACTACCCAACACTACCCTACACTACCCTACACTACCCTACACTACACTACCCTACCCTACCCTACTCTACACTACCGTACCCTACACTACCCTACCCTACCCTACACTACCCTACCCTACACTACCCTACCCTACCCTACACTACCCTACCATACACTACCCTACCATACACTACCCTACCCTACACAAAGCAAAAATAGCTTATACAATAGCAATAAAGCTCAAATTGACTCTACGTTTTAGTTAGAAAACTTTTGTATGGGAAAAAGAAAAGGGCTGTTTTTATTTTTTCCGGCAATAATTAGAATTTTTCTCCCCGTAAAAACCATCTTTGAACTTCAACGAACATTTAAAAAAAAGAATTGGCCAAATTGGTCCAGTCGTTGTTGAGTTATGCGCTTACCAACACATTTTGCGTTTTATTTTTATATTATAGATAAAGTTAATCTGTTAGCTTCTCGGAAAAGGAGATTGCCCATACACAGGCCCCTTATGAGGAGATATCGTGTCTGCGATTTCAATAATATTCAAAAATAGGATTTATATTTTGTATATTTTTTCATCCGCGTCCTTTACTTTATATGTTCAGACAACAACAGATCAGGTTCCTTTACTTGAACATTTGTTTGCACCTTATTGCATTGTAATAAGTTATAAGGGTTCATTTCAAGAACAGAAACATCGTTATATCTCGAGAACCCCGCAAAATAAATATATTTTTTTGTCAAATTATGAATATAACGTGTATTTTCTACAATATACCACCAAATTCATCAAGATGCAAAAATTTTTCAAAGGGGCCCAAATTCCCTTACAAAATGAGCATTCCCCTTAGCAAGTCTAGAAGATATAAGTACAAGTACAGTAGTATAACGTTGTTTGATTACTTCTAAAATGTAAGACGGAACACGTATAACTGACCTCAGATTAGTTAAAAACACAGGAACAGACTTGCACCCAATCTAAAGCAGACACATCCATGTAGTTTCTATTCTGTCTCTCCCCATATACTAAATTGTTTTACCTCTTGGCTTGCACTCTTATGCGGCTTGCCAAACTTCGCAGCTGACACCGGGTTAAAGTTTAGTTTGAGTGTACCTTTTGGTGCACATAAGTTATTGATACGACGTTCTCGTTGCACTTACGACGAACTTTGACGGTATAAATTGAAATAGAATGCTTTCCCCGAGTGTATGTATAACTTGACAAATTAATTGTTTCAAATACGGTTATGAAGTGTATCCTGGGATGGGATTTCCTATCGGCAAAGATGAGGAACCTTTATACAATCTCTTTGATGGTGAAATAAACGATGGATGAACTGTGTGAAAGAAGATATGGAGTGAATACTGAGATTATGAATAATACAGATGTATTGAAAAAGATATGCTGCGCCGACCCCAAATAAATTAGGACTAGGGCAAGAGAAAGACAATGGCAATGTGAATCATGTACTTATTGGACGTGTTGAGACAGGTCGAATTTGACCTAAGCTGTTACCGATTGTATTTCCGCATTTACCAAAAAACTTCTCAGTCTGAGGCGCACTAACCTTAGAATATTATAGGAACAATTTTGGGCGCACGGTTGGCGCAGTGGTTGAGTGATTGACTGCAGCGCTGCGTGTCGCGGGTTCGATTCCCGCACGGAACAAATATTTGTATGACCTACAGATAGTTGTTCCGGCTCTGGGTGTTTGTGTATGTGAGTTTATATGTTTGTAAACGCACCCACGATACAGGAAGAAATTCCTAGTGTGGGGCAACGTTTTTAAAAAAAAAAAAAAAAAAAAAAGAAAGAAGAAGGAATTACGGGCCATAACCCCCTTAAAAATGTATTTTTAACATAGGCGCCAATGACAGCCCCCTTTACAGGAGCTCCTTTAACGTCGAAGAATCAGCCGCCCACGTCATCCTGAAATGCGAGGCCGCGGCTTCTCAACGTGAATAAATCCTTGGATGCCTATGAAGCCCCCAGGAAGCTTCTGTGCTTCTGGGCGGAGCTAGGCTGGCTAAATTAGCCAGAACCCACAAGTACAGCGAACCAAATGAGTGTCTAACTGCGGAAAAGGGAGTCCCTATCATCATCATCATCCTAAGCTGCCTCAATCTGACCAAAACCCTCAAAAATTTTCAGGAACGAGAAGGTTCCAGAGGAATCTGTGACCACTCGCAACGTGGATGGTCGCGATCTGTCCCGGCTGGGCAGGGTACCCACCCCTCCTGCCAACAACGCCCAAAGGAGACAGGAGGAGGAGTCTTGGGACTGGCTGAACCAGTAAGCTGCCCAGGTACGGACATACATCATTATCCACAACATCAACAGGCTGACTTCAATCACATAAAACAATTAAAAAAAAAAATCTCATGGCTCGTCACCACGCTCCTGTACTAACCTCATCCATACAAGCATACTAGCATAATATCATCATCAATACGGTTCAGAAAGGCTCATTATGACGATCAAGTCACAGCATAAAAATATATATATAATATACAAAATTAAAAATATGACATAAGAACAATCTTGCCCTATGTATATTATTTTTGCGAGAACATAGTAATAATATTTTATAAAGCAACTTTGGTTTTATATTCGATTTTTGTCTATGATGCCTTGTCACCTAGCCTATTCATTCAATTGTATACTTTTTTCTAACTTTTCAACAACTTTAACAAAAAAAAATACGATAATATCGCATTTGTAGTTGACGATATTATCGATTATCGAAATTTAAAGCTCGATAAAATCTAGGTTTACATATCGATTTCCAAATGGATTTTTTTGTTGAATTCCTATTTCACAAAAGTAAAAACGTACAAAAAGAATGGAAACACACATCACAATCACTATACATCAAGCCAACTGAACTTACACAAATATAATAAATGCGGGTAGGAACAGGAAGCTGCTAGGTTGTGCCGAATATAAGCTGGCAGCCAACCAACTGTTTTGATAACCTGGCTTGTGCCAAAATGTTCTGGAGAGAATCAACGAACATTTTACGTTTTTTGAGTCGAAGATGCACCCTTATAGAAATGATAAATAAATAAATCTACTTAGACCATTGATGTATTAAAAAGAGGAAGATACGGGACTGCTCACAGCGCTTGGTCCTACTAATCTAAGTGCATGCCCGTAGCGGGTACTCAGTCGTACACGGCACATTGTTGATCACACAGCTCATTAATTTCAGTGTTTTTATGGTTTTTTTTTTGCAATAAATACGCTTCAAAATGACTTCTTGTGTAGCTAAACAGTGTTTAAATAATACCAGGAAGAAAAATAAGTCACACGGGATCACTTACCACTCGTAAGTACAGGTAAAAAGGTTAATTTGTTGAAAATTACAATAATATTTAATGTTTGCTTCGCCATATTTGTGCGAGCGAGATAGATATTACAAACATGCATGAGAGACACGATACGCACATATTGCAATGTCATTTCATTCATAATAGTAAACATTCGGTGATTCGGCCAACATTCGGCGTCTAACGCGATTTCGCTTGCACTACAGCGCCGTCTCATATCTCTGTCCTTGTCTATCGGTAACTGTAGGTTTGGGACTGGTGATAACACTGAACACAGATGTGTGAGTTTCGGTGCATGTAGTCGTGCCCAGGTTTTCTGATCGCCATATTAGCGCGTAACGTATCTTCCTCTTTTTAATACATCAATGACTTAGACGAAAAAACTATTGGACATGTATTTTCTTTTGTCACGCAAACAAAAAATTAAGGGTACTTACAGGGAATGTCACAAGTTTTCATTTTTCAATTTTTTATTGGCAAGCAAATCTTTATTTGGGGGAGTTTTATTTTCAATTACTAACATTTTTTTAAAGCAAACGTAAGGCGCCAAAAATACATTTTTGTTTATGGCCGAAAAGAAAAGAACCGGGATTGTCCATGACATTCCGGTACATACCGGTAAAAAAGAGATAAAAATTACAGTTACATACTTTTAAAACTTTAAACTGCGTTTTTCTTATAATCTTTTTTTAGGACATTTTATTTTATTTTATTTGGGAAAAAAACCATATTACATTAAATATAACACTTATCAATAAGGTACTTATATAAAACAAGTCAATGTAATAACCACAACATTTTAGTTACTTCACATTCTACGAAACATGTTAAATCGTTACAAACTAATAAACAACTAACTAATAAACAAATATTACCCACTAGATATATCTAAGTTGTTCAGTACGTTGATAACTTCACTTCGAAAAGCATTTCTTTTTAACATAAATATATCAATATCTATAAAATATATATTGTACATTCGCATAAGGCGCTGAAGGGGTGCACGTTTACCTGCGTTTGTCCGGTTTGACATACCCTGTTTTTGCCTGTACCCTTCAAATGAATTAGCTAAAGTTTGTTGAAATTACGCGTGACGACACACATTTTATATTTAGAAGTAACATTCACAAGCCCACTCCTTTTGATGCACTTTATCTTGGTCATTGCTTTTTGATTTGAAAAAGCAAAAAAAACATTAAATATTGTTTTTCCTCTCTTTCCAGAAATGCTCGCCGCTCTTCGCTTCCGTCAACTGAGCAAGGAAAGTTAGTAGGAGATGCCGTACGGCGTACACCATTCTATAGTTTATCAACGTTGGAAATATCAATCGTGTATCTTCGGCAGAACCGAAATTTGCCGAATAGAATATGGCTATCGACCAATCCAATTTGATTTACATTCCACCAATGATATTCAAATAAACAGATACGTTATACACTCACAAAACAATTGAAAAAAGTGTTCCGCGCAGCAGCGGCAGCACACATACACACTTTTCATTCATCTGACATTTCACTACAATGTCGAAAGGGATGGCTTGATAAAACAAACAAGAAAAAAAGAGACAGCTAGTGTTTGTCACTTGCGTGTGAATGTAAACAAACATTATTCTGACAACCAATGTTTTTTCTTTTTGTAACCTCCAAATATCAGAAAATTAGGAAAAAATATTGAAATAAATTAGTAAATTGAGGTGTATTGCGTATTTACATATGGTATGAGATCCCTTCTGTTTTATGTAATTTGGTATTATAATTGGTACACTTTCTAAATACACACGATGGCATTTTTTTAATTTTGTTTTTTTTTCAACAAAGCGTATCGCTCTTCGCCATGCGTGACATAAACTAAAGACTAAATCATACAATTGTCTACTATTCGAGTCTTCACAATGCGCGCGCTTATAACATATCTGTTTATTTAAATATCATTGCATTCCACCCTCAGTCGTAATAGGGACGGATTAGTTCTATCATTCCCCTATTGTACAAGTCATATTTTATTCGCTTTAGTCCGTTTCTTTCGAATATACAATAGCTTATTATTTTTATTTTCTTCTCTATTTTTGAGAGGTGTAAGTTCTCATTAATATGAATATTTTTTTACCATGGGATCAACTTTAAAATATGAAAAAATAAATAAGTTGTTCAGTATGAACGTCCGTATAACTCGGCAATATGTAGGCAACTGATTTTACTTTTCATATTTTAGAGATGATTCTTTAGTTTAAATGGTTTATATTCTCGAATACTTTCATCTACTCTTAGAAAATGGATAATTAATTAAACATTACGATATAGAGGAGCTACAAGGATATTTAGATCAGGTTTCTCAACGCTAAATTATCGCAGAATTAATGTGACACAACAATTGTCAAGCAGTTGGTTGAATGAATTTTCAACAGCCAATCACAGCAGATAACCGTCGATTACGTTAACAGCCCGATAATCGAGTGTTGAGAAACTAGGGTTTTGGCGCGCGGCTAAACACTGAACTGAGGCGACCATTTTGTTTTGAAACAAGTTCCAACTTAAATTTCACAAATGTTAACCAAGAGCTCTAACAATGTCGTTTCAACGTCAATAGATCCTTGTAACAATACACAAAGAAAACTGGACTAGGCATGAACATCACAAATAGTAATAATACCAGCCGGTTACAGTCCCACTGCTGGGATAATATCTCTTCTCATAAAAAAAAAACTCGAGCATTATTTACCATGCTGTCTCAAGGCGGGTTGGCGATTACTGTCACAAAATTGAATAATCTGTAGAAATACGCAAATATTACGAAGTTGTCACTGACAACGTGACGTCAACCCGTCAGATATCTAAAAAACGGACAACATCTGACCATATTCACTGACGAAACGCTTAATCCAGTTCTTTAAGTCTGTGCAGTACGAAACCCTTGAACGTTGTCTAACTACAAGCATTTAGTGTCTTATTTTTTTTTTAAGTTTAAACCATAGGATTAGTGTAAGCACTGATTTGTAGATTCTGAATTCAAATTTATAGAGAATTTGAATTTAGAATCTGCTAATCTGTATTCAAACTATGGTTAGATTCTTTTTTAAATAAGGCTTTTAGTTACTTTACTTTCTCCCATTTGATCACAGAGTAAATTCAAAATTACCCACATTTAGGAGAAATGTGTAGGTACCGTTTTTATTTGTCGGGTTTTTGGCAGTGGTATACTTTGACGTCGTCGTCGTCGTCTTTCACGTTGTTACGCAAAAACGTCAATGTGAACCAAGTATTCAAATTTTAGTTGAACAAATTCTATTATGTATTATATATAGATTTGAAATTGTATAAAATATATATTACTTAATGTTAAAATTCTGTCCATATTAGGTGCCACATTATGTTAAAGTTTTTCGTAGAGTATAATAATTTGAATGTCTTGCTGAAAAGGCGCACATTATATCCGTGCGCACTTGCTAAAACTTTACCGCTCGTCCGAAGATTGTATTAGGGCTTTGTATTCGATAAAACTCTTTTTTTCCACTACCTTGTCTATTGTGTAACACATTGCCTAAAAAATTCGTTTCGAAATATGAACATTTAGACACAAGATTACAAAAGAGGAGCTCATGGCTAAATAATAACAGCCGCACGGGTCGATCTTCAAGGTTAAGTAACGCTTGACGAGGTCGGTCCGTGGATGGGTGACCATTGCAACGTACCGAGTTTCCTCCGTGCCTCGGAAAGCACGTTAAGCCGTTGGTCCCGGCTGTCATTTGAAGATCTTTGACAGTCGTTACGAGTAGTCAGAAGCTTGAAATCTGACACCAGTCTTGTCAAGGGGTACCGTGTTACCCAGTTACGGGGTTGTGGAGGTCAGATAGGCAGTCGTGCCATATAAAACACTGGTACTCAGCTGAATCCGGTGAGACTGGGAGCCGACCCCAACATAGTTGGGAAAAGGCTAGGCAGATGATAAGACACAACATTATAAAATTGCCTAAGAAATTCGTTTCGAAATATAAACTTTAGACACAAGATTATAAAATAATAATAAAAAAAAAAACATAATAACAGTTATGAAATGACTTTTGTATGGATCATTCTCATCATCATGTAATCGGCAGAATGATACTGAACCTGTAACCTCTCGAAAAAGCGCGCGTTGATTGTGTGTGTAATATAGCCTGTGGTTTTTATTTTGAACGTTTCTAATAAATTGTTGTTCGAAATTATTTGCATTTAATTAATGAACCTGTAACTCTCGAAAAAGCGCGCGTTGATTGTGTGTATATATATAGCCTGTGGTTTTTATTTTGAACGTTTCTAATAAATTGTTGTTCGAAATTATTTGCATTAAATTAAGTAAGTTCATCAGGTGGTGGAAAAATAATCGTTCGTGTCTCGCATAAAAAGGCTTTATTTTACTAAACTCCCATGTAGCTTTCGACAACGTAGTTGGCTACATCGCTCGTGTTAAAATCTCGACTTTTTATGCTCGACACGAAATGAACTATCATAACACTAATTCGTTAAATTTCGATTGTCAGCGCATTCGGACGTGGTTCCCTGCAGTAGCTATAATGGCCTACATATGTGTGTCACTGGGCCAATATTTATTATTGTAATGTTAGATTTTAAGGATTGGTTAAGTTGGTCGCACGTTGGTAGCCGTTAAATGAAGACGAAGTCTGATCATAATGGTAAACCGCGTGCATGGAGTGATTGAAACTTGATATTTTGTACTGAGGCTCAGCCAGTACTCTAGTAATAAAAAAAATAATCATTATTCTTTCTTTGTAACTATGTTTGTGTGATTTGCGACCGGTACACAAGACATATCAAGTATATCACGCTTTAAATGTCACCAAATATCACATTTTTTAATATCAGTATCGGTTGCATTTCAATCAGCACATTTCTCACAACATGTTGAGACGTAAGCCGGTTTTATTCCATTTTTTTAAAGATTTTATAAAATTTTAAAAGTACCTTCGTTTTATAGTTTTATCAGGCATACATAATGTCTTATATTATAATAATTATGTAATAAAATAAGAAGATTTTTTTGATGATTAGTGAATAAAATTGAAATCTCTCAAATTATTTTTTTATGAATGTTTTCTCTTATGATTTTCTATTACCTTCTGAAGTCGATAGATGAATCCTAAAGAACTATAACATTTTAACTCTGTCTTTCTACCGTCCTCCTGTGATTCTTAAGAAAAATATTATTTACTATTTAGAAAAAAATATCAAAAAGAAATTATATCTTTATCGTCTATTTGTCTATCGACTTCGATAAAAACTTGGTAGCCTTTAATTCCTATAATATTATATTTTCGTTCCAAGTTTAATTTATTATAAGATCAAGTATACTTTGCAATATGTACAAATATTTATAATTTATTTTTAAGACTCTGTATAATTTTATAGTATACTATTAGGTTCTTTTACATTATATACGTTCATCGATCGTTATGGTCCGGACAGAATTATGTTTAGATAATTAGTTTCAATTCATATTTTAATACAATTCATTCAAATAATAAACTAGGTTAAAGATTATTTTTGTTTTATTTGCGACTCGGAACTTATATTTACTCACTACGCCATTGTGGTAACGCTACAAAGACCAATTATACTAATTTAAACAAATTCACACGAAACATGTTTATAAAAAAAAAGAATCTAAATTGTTGTCAATAATATAATGCCAGCTTCTGATTTTAAACTGTCAGAATCACTAAGCCCCGGTTTCTGAATTATGAATTTGAAGTTGAGTATTTGACAAACTCTACTATATCCTGAAAGTCTGTCAAACTTTGGCATTAAGGTTGCACTAGTCGATTATTCTTCCATACAAACGTTGTCTGGCGATCACTTCATTGTTTGACCACGAACGTTCAAAATAAAAAACGGGCCAAGTGCGTGTCGGACTCCCGCATAAAGGGTTCTGTACCATTATCGCAAAAAAACACGTTTCTTGTATGGGAGCCCCACCTTAATATGTATTTTATTCTGGTAGTATTTGTTGTTATAGCGGCAACAGAAATACATCATCTGTGAAAATTTCAACTGTCTAGCTATAAAAAATTGTGGATCATGAGAGTCAGAAAAATTGGAGATGTTCTGTAAAGCCGATAACAAAGTATTACAATTATTTGATGAAGTACAGTCTTTGAATTCTTATATCTGGAAGTTTTTAACAAATGATATACAGCCTGGTTACAGACAGAAGGACACTGGAGTCATAGTAATAGGGTCCCGTGTTTACCCTTTGGGTACGGAACCCTAAAAATTAAACCAATTTGTCTCATTATAAGATAACTAGCCCTGTATGAAAAAAAAAGTAACAAAAAGGCACTTGAAAGTTCCATATTTCAACACTAATTTTAACGCATCTTTGGGCGGAAATAAATGCCATAAGAAGAAGGAAAATTGCAAAACAGCCACCATACAGGGATAGTTAAGTAGTTCAACAATGCAAATATTTTATTTCGATAATATACATTTAGTCGTTTTTAGGGTTCCGTAGCCAAATGGCAAAAAACGGAACCCTTATAGATTCGTCATGTCTGTCTGTCTGTCCGTCCGTATGTCACAGCCACTTTTTTCCGAAATTATAAGAACTATGCTGTTGAAACTTGGTAAGTAGATGTATTCTGTGAACCGCATTAAGATTTTTACACAAAAATAGAAAAAAAAACAATACATTTTGGGGGTCCCCATACTTGAAACTGAAACAAAAATTTTATTTTTTCATCAAACCCATACTTGTGGGGTATCTATGGATAGGTCTTCAAAAATGATATTGAGGTTTCTTGTATCATTTTTTTCTAAACTGAATAGTTTACGCGAGAGACACTTCCAAAGTGGTAAAATGTGTGTCCCCCCCTCCTGTAACTTCTAAAATAAGAGAATGATAAAACTAAAAAAAATACATGATGTACATTACCATGTAAACTACCACCGAAAATTGGTTTGAACGAGATCTAGTAAGTAGTTTTTTTTAATACGTCATAAATCGTAAACCGCAATTTACCAAGTACGGAACCCTTCGTACGCGAGTCCGACTCGCACTTGGCCGGTTTTTTTTTATGATAACCAGACTCAAAGGCCTGTTTATAAAATTTTGCGCGCTCATTTTCGACCTAAATCATCGTCCATTTCGCTACAAACTTGCAAAAGTGCTAATTCGTACGCGAACTAGCTTCTTACTGCTCATCACAGCATCTATCTCTTTTGCACGTGTTGTGTGATAGCATGCATTTTAGCCCCGCGCGCAAAATAGTTCGTACCGTTCGACTAGGGCAACCTTAATCCAAGCTTTGACACGTTCTTTGCATTTATAAACTGACCCTAGTAATTACAAGCTTTTATTTAACATGCAATGTATGTATGTGTGTTCGGGTGATTGCAACTGAATTTTAAAGCAGTTATGCTCAACCGATTAAGATGAAGTTTTGCATATACGTTTGGTTTGACAATGCACGGTGAGCTAAAAAGCATGCTTATTATTTTTTATACACCATGAACACAAAGTACGCAATCGGCGGCGTTCTATTTTGTGGTATGGATGATAAGGACAAGATGTATGACAGCATTCAAATTTATAGTGTGTTGTGCAGCGCCGTATGTGTGTTCGGGTGATTGCAACTGAATTTTAAAGCAGTTATGCTCAACCGATTAAGATGAAGTTTTGCATATACGTTTGGTTTGACAATGCACGGTGAGCTAAAAAGCATGCTTATTATTTTTTATACACCATGAACACAAAGTACGCAATCGGCGGCGTTCTATTTTGTGGTATGGTTGATAAGGACAAAATGTATGACAGCATTCAAATTTATAGTGTGTAGTGCAGCGCCTGTATCTCTTTTAATAAGTGTATAACCTATGGTGCAGTAAACACACTTGGTCCACTGACTGTAACAGAAAATTACAGACTGTTACTTTTCTTGACAAGGTACGTTAGTTCTACACTGGGCCAGATAAGCTGGCTGCACGGCTCTAGACAAACAGTCATTCTATCAGTGATGGTGATGGTCGAAATAAATTAATAATTATTTACATGACTGCGATGGCGCTTGGTATTCAAATACATTTTTGTCATTTTCCAATCGCTATCGCCAGTCGTTATAATTATGAAACTCGAATGATGTCCATTCTTCGTCACAGTCTGTCCACTGTTCGAGATATATACTTATATTATCTGTGCACAAAAGGTGGATTTAAGGTGGGTATTGGGGCACGAGACCCCCCTCCAGATGGTACGTGGGACACTCAGAAAGTTTTGCGAAACTAAAAAAAATTGTTCTATACGCATATGTTTTTATTAAATCTTTTCAAAGTACTTTCCACCAGCCTCTATACAAAGATTCATGCGCCTAAACCAGTTTTCAAAACACTTTTTCCAGTCCGCCGCAGACACCTCGTTTACAGCCTGCTCGAACGCAGCCAGCGCATCTTCCGGCGACGAAAATTGTATCCCTTTGAGCTGATTTTTTATTTTTGGGAATAAAAAGAAGTCACACGGTGCTAGATCAGGGCTGTAAGGAGGGTGACCCAGGAGTTTGACTGGCGTGCTGTCCAGGAAGTCACTCGTTTTGAGTGCGGTGTGCGCAGGTGCATTGTCGTGGTGGAGCAGTAGCCCGCGGAGCCCTGTGTTTGGTCGCTTGTTGCTTATAACAGAGAAAACTTCTGGCAAACATTTAGTAGTAATACCATTCGGCATTAATGCTTCTTTGATCCCGTAAGGGAATTGATACCAAGTGGCCAGTCAAATTAAAAAAGCTAGCGATCAAAATCTTACCCCCGCTTCTAGATCGCTTCACTTTGGTAGGCGTTGGCTCATTTTGAAACACCCAAACAGTCGACTGGCGCTTGGTTTCTGGGTCGTATTGATAAATCCAGGACTCATCACCTGTAACGATGTCGTAAACACGCCGAGACGAGCCTGCTTCAAATTTGTTAAGCATATCACGGCACCATTCCACCCGGGCCTGCTTCTGAGCATCGGTGAGGTTGTGCGGCACCCAGCGTGATACTATCCTCCTCACGCGAAGATGGCTGTGTAGAATCTCGTGAACGCTGCCCGATCCAATCTTCAATATGTGTTGAATCTCCTGATATGTAATTCGCCTATTGTCTTGGATTAAATTTTTCACTGCTAGCACGTTTTCTTCGGTAACAGCCGTCAAAGGGCGACCGCTTCTTTCGTCATCCCCCAAAGTTGGTCGACCGCGCTTGAATTCGTTATACCAACGATACACGGTTGCCTTGGAAGGGCCTTCATCCATGAATGCCATTTGAAGTCTATCGTACGATTCATCCGGTTTCAGGCGACACTTGAAATCGTATAAAATCATAGCTCTAAAATGTTCCCGGCGCAGATCCATATTTCAGTGAGACACAATACTTTGAATTAACTCGCAAAAAATGTGGAGGGAAATTTTGAAATTGGAACTTACTTATTTTTACTTATAAATAATCATATTTTCGAAAAACATTATAACTGGCCAGTCTCCCATATATAAAAACTTTTTTTCGCAATACTTTCTGAGGGGCCTGGTATAATTGTGTACTGTGGAAATTCCATCACAGTACATACTTAGCAAATCAAAAAACTTGAAGTAGGTATGATACATACTTTATGTTTATTTCTAACAGTTATTGTTGATATTTTGCCGGTCTGCCCCTTGTGTCCCTCCCAGAAAAAATCCTAGGTCCGCCCTTGTCTGTGCACTTAACACACTTTTCATTGAGAAGTTCCAGTGTTCTCTGTTGTCGTCTTCATAACTGTCGTGTAGTGTAATCTGTTGTCGTCTTCATAACTGATGACACTTCACAAATGAAATTATACTTTCTAAATGCAGATGTTAGTTAGGTATTTTCATCAAGATGGTAATCTTGATGAAAATACATAACTCGCTATAATATTTGTGTGCCTCTATAATTTTATGCCTTTCCTTGATTTCCAAGGGATCATCAGATTCTGCCTTGGTGACTATGGGATCAATTCGAGGGAACATTTATAAAAAAAAAATCTGAATCGGTCCCGAATTGACACTGAGAAATTGGTAATCGAATAAAGGACCTCCTCCTTTTTTCAAAGTAGGTTAATAAAAACACAGGTAAATAATTTTCACCGGAACATTTTTTTTTATTAGGAATTGTAACTAATTTAAATCATATTTTACTTAGGTACATTTTAAATCAATTTTATATTATTACATGATAATAATATACATTTTCAGGTTTAAGCAGATAGGTAATAATGTCATTATTTCCGTATGTGCACTAGTAGGCAATTTAATCAGTTAAATTATTAGTATGTATTTTATAAATGCAATTTATAGGTTCAATATGAATTTATTAGGTACATTATCTAAAAGGCACAGATGTGTTCGGATTCCACGTAGACTATACAAAAGTATACCTACCTACAATAAATATAAAATTTTGATATCAATGAATTTTATTTATTAGGCATATCTACATGTTCCTCAAGAGATATATGGAATAAGAGTTCTAGGCAGTAAGCACTTGTGAGCCAGTAGTTTAAGAAATAGGTATGTAAGTAATGTATTATGAATATGTTTTGCATTCTTGTGCAAACAGTGAGTGCTGTTGCAAAAAGCTTGTAATGCAGATATCTCATAATGTGATTCTTGCTCTTAAAAAAATAGCTATCTATACACGGAACTTGAAAACACAATCACGCAGACGTGAAACCACAGAGCAAATACAAAGCGCAAAACTGTATCCTTCGAACAATGTAGTTCCTTTGAAAAACATGGATGTCGCTTGTTACTACTTATTTGCACAAAGCCTTTGCATAATCAAACAATCGTATTTTATTATATAATCATTTGCCTTAGTGCATTTTATCAGTTGAAACAGTAATCATGTAGGTAATTTAAGAAATTAGTTCTACCAAAAATACCAATTATAATTCACAACAGTAAAGAAAACTGACCAAACCAAAAGACTTACACTAAACATACCTAAGTTAATAAGGTACATGCCAAATCTTACAAGTCCTACACTAAGCCAGGGATAACCAACCTTATTGTCAGCAAATATTTTTGGGGACAGAGATGCTCAACGTTTTAATTTGACATACATTTTATTTACAGATCTCAAAGAAAACACTAACCATTTGTTAGCCCCATGAGAGCTTCATATCCTCTGGCAATACTGTGTAAATAAACACATTTTAATACAAATTTTATGACAGGTTTCCACCACCATTTTGTTTAATTCTTATCTTCCTCATCTAAATTCTAATCATTATAAAAGTTGTATTGGGTGTTTTTCATGTTTGGGGCTACCATCTTTAATTGCCTAACACTAAAAACAAGTGATCCTTACAACAACTTACTTAATAATAATACCTAGGTATAGTTCTCGCTAAGTTCTTGGCCGCCCTGAAGTTGACTACAATGACTGCGCAGTAGTATAGCTCATGCAAAACATCACTCTTCCGTGCCCTGCACATCGGAAAGCCAACTTCAGGACGGCCCAGAAGTTTGGGGAGAACTATACATACACGTATATCGTCATAAATATCCATTTTGATAAGTGAAAAGCGATTTCTACGCAAGAAATATATTCTATAACAGAATGAAGTTCTTGTGTTTGCTTGAAATCACACAAGTTAAAAACTTAACCCAGCATTTTTCATCAAGAAACATTGAAAACTTCAAGAACCACAACTATCGTTACAACACAATTATTATTATTAAAAAGATATTTACGGTTTAATGTTATGTTTAGATTTTCTACCATTGAATATTTATAATAAATGTATCTATCCCATGTATATTTAAAAAAAATACTCTGCACAACACACAAGAAAGTAGGTAGATACCTACTAAGTATGTCATTTTGACCACAGCGCATAAAACAGCCAATTTTTCAATAATTTTTGGGCAGTATGCATAATATATAGGAAATATTTTCTGGCTGATAAACATTCAAAATATTTCTCTAATAAAACACCCATTCATCACATAGTTGTGTTGAATAATGCAAAACAGTACTACTAGAAACAATTGATGAGTTTCTTTTAAATTTTATTATGTACTTATAGGTTATTGTACTATTTGGTACATTTTAGTCAAGTGATAAAACAATTAGAATGATATTTTAAATTATGTTGACAGTGTTATACCTACTGATAATAACAATAATGTATACTTATCTTGGTCTAATACCACTAATCTTCGAGTATAAGCATCCAATTCTGTTTCATTACTTAGATATACAAGAGAGAATTGGCACAAATTGCTTATCATAAGGCTATTTTATTTTTACAGATCCTACTAGTGCAGAGTGCAAATAATTATAGAATAATTTATTTATCTACCATACTCACAAATAGAACAAAAATATGTATAGACTTTACATAGCAAGCTCCACAATTACTTCAAATAAAAATCACCGAATAAATTTGCATAGTAAGTTCTTCTAGGCCGACTCGGCATAGATTGCCATCAACAAGCGAAGTAGATAATACATTGGAGTTTAATATAATAGGCAAAATTTTGTCAATTTATCGCTAACCTATATGTCTCTCTATAAAGGGTATAAAGCCATGATTTTATGAAGATCAACTACTAGTTCTACCAAATATATATAAGTGTTAAGGATGTGTCATACTCATGTAAACATCAAGTGCAAATACTGGACAAGAATATGAAGGCTAAGTACACATATACATGAGATGTGAAGTAATAAATGCAAGAAATTATTATGTAAAGATAGATGTGCTGAACATGCTTAAATTTCGCGAAAGTTTCCATACAGAGAAGAGTAAACTCACACATCTGAATTAGAATAATAGATATACCTAGTTCTCGCCAAACTTCTGGGCCGCCTGAATTTGGCTTTCTTATGCGCAAGGCAAAAAAAAAAAATACATATGGTTGTCAGTATGAGTAAGCACAGCAATACTTCCAATATACAGAAAACTGACCATACGTTAATTATTTAATAAATGATGTTATTCATAGAAACACTGATCTATAGTATTCTTATAAGGACCAATCAATAACATTGCTGACCTTGAAATTAGAAAAATAGTGAAACGATTAAAGCTGGAGCCATGACATCAAAACAATAGAGAACATGCATGTATTTTTTTTATTTGCTAAATGGAATACTTATTAATAAATATGAAAGGTTTTTATTAAATATCTTGATCAGAGACAGAGAAGTTATGAAGCATCAAATTTGAGAATTAAAATAGAGACGTCCGGTGTACCATCTGACTACATGGCACAACGACCATACAACTGCTATAGAAAACGGCGTTTTCGTAGAGAGAGACGGATATATTTCAAATTATAATGAAAAACTGGTAAAATAATTTTCTCTTTTCATTCATATTCCCTATTCAATTGATTGATTAGTTGTTATACAGTAATATCTGGGTAAGAAGCTGCATTATCTCATATCTGGTGGGTCACTACTTCAAACAACCAGTGACATTAATCATAACAATGAAACACTAGCTGATGCTCACTGCTGAACAGTAAGCATTATCAAGTGATCTTGTGTATGTAAGGCTCAACTGTAAATTATAGTATACCCACAGTAAATACAATTGTGAAAATGAATAATATCATCAATTGCACAGAAAAAGTATAATACTGGAAGATTTGACAATTTTGCCAGTTATCTGAACCATAAGATGTTCACAGAAATCTGATAACTATTGGTGCATATGATTATGGTCACTTTTAATGTGTAGCACTATGCAGACATCTAACTTGTTAAGATGCAGGCTGTACAAGCAGACTGACCTGTATACATATATATACACAAAGCAAGAGCAGTAAATCAAAATTGACTGAATCAAAGCAAGAATTGATATGACCTTTATAATTACTTGTTACGTCAGTTCATGGATTTTTAAATATCTCCGCTATTTGAAACACCAATTAGCTAATAACGTGTTATACGATCAGCACTTTATTACATTTGACAATTCGCTAATGCAACTAAGTTAAAAGAAGTGAAAGTATTTAACAGAGTCATACCGTCATATGGTAATTTCAATAATATTTAATTGCATATATTGTATTGGATTTGAAAAGCTTGCATTCGCAAATTAATTATTAGATAAAAGTAAACAAATGTTGTTTCACTTTTGCATTAACATTAAAAAAAAAATAGTATTTGCTTTTAATCAATGTGCTTTGCAAATTCTCATGATTGAATAAAACATTCTCACACTATTAATGCCTGATAACAGGTTCAACAATAATGTCAAAGACAATGTTGTGAATACAAGTTCAGGGTCAACAACCACAAAATTTTATGCCATAGAATCAACAGTCATGAATATAAAAATTATAATACCTTAATTAAACTACACCACCTAAATATATCCTATTAGTAATGTCCAATTTATGATTTTCATATCCATTATTGTCACAAACTGCCTATGAAGCCCACATGTAGAAGTATATATCTTGCCAGTGGCTCAGATACTGAATGATTGGTGAACAAATAAATGACATGGCAGGTACCTTTTTGGCCATAGATGTCAATGTATTCTCAATGACATTCTTTGAATAACCATTGTACATTGGACTCCTCAGTAAGTACAAAACTAAGCTCAACTTTCTACGGCTTATCTCAAGTCGCTGCTCGTAAGTTAAGTCTTGCATGTATTTGCTGTACATCCTCATACTTGCTATGTCCACACAGAGGGCTATGACCCACTGCTTCCAAGCCTTTGTTCCAAACACCCTCATTGATGCTAAATGTATCAGGGGTTTTAAGATATGCAGTGACTCAGCATAAACCAAATCTTTCACATTGGCAGCTGCTCCGGGCCTGTCATCCTTTATCTTCACGGGCTCCCAATCACGGAATGCTACCGAGGGGGCACCATCAACTCGTCTGATGAGTCGTCCTGATCTCCGAAGAGTAAAGAATGAGTTGGAATTCTCATCTGTCTCTTTACCTTCTGTAAACTTCTTTCTCTGCAGTGCTGCTACTGGGGGATGCGCAATTGGTAGCTCTTTGAACCTGAAGAGCAGCACAAGTGCAGAGGAGCACTTGAATACCTGTAGCAAGGTCGCTATAGTCCACTTCCCTCGCGTGCCCCATCTATTCTTCACAAGCAGCTCTACGAACACTTCACAGTAGTGCACGACTGTCAGCCACAGCTTGATCTGTTCCCGGAGTCCGTAGTACGGCTCGTCCGTGCCATATGCCTCTCTTATAAGTCTGTCGTTGAACAGTGACACAAGCTTGGACAGCGAGTAAACCAGTTCTGATACAATGGGCGATTTATTTATCTTCCCAGCCACGAAGTAAGAAGACCAGGTCGCTACTGTCTCGACGTCCGTCACTACCCCAGGATTGTTAATCACCCATCGCTTGTAAATTGCGTATAGTTCTTGTAAAGATAATCTTTTATCCATTTTGCTTACACGATCACGTCAGCCCTGAAGATAAACACCAACACAATGGGATGTCGCGACTAACTGTTCAGTAATATCAAGATACTCTAGTAACCAGCAATAACAGTTGATTTTTGTAAGAATTAGATAGTATGAATGGAATTATCGTAAATTAAATTTTGCCTGGGCACCGCAACCGCATTCACTTGGGCTTGACTTTTGCCCCCAGCCCATAGAAAAAAACTCTCAAATCCAATGACAATCTTGCGTCTTGCGTCATCGATTGTCATTGTCAAGTAATAAGTTGTCATTGTCAAGTAATAAGTTGTCATCATACCATTTACATGTAACGTTCAGAAATAGTTTGGTAAATACAAAGACCTTATACGTATTTCTAAGAAGTATATGGTCTTTGGGTAAATATTATTTACGAATTAATAATCTACCTTATAATTACTTAAGAAATCATGATTCTACCTGCATTGCAAGGTCGTCGAAAACTACGTCATTTTTTTTTTAAATATTTCGTCTTGAGCGGCAACAGTATTGTTTTAAGATATATCACTAAAACAAAAAGCACTTGAAATATAATTTGAGTCAGCCGACATGCTTTAAAAAGTTCCATTCGTTTTGAGCAGACAAATTGAATCTGATCTTCTCATTCATCTCAATCGTCATTCATAAATTCAGCAAAACAAGATATCAAAAATCATTTGAGTGCTATTGTTTTTTTTTATTATTAATTTAAATAAAAACTTTCGAGAACGACATAGTGAATACATTCCGAAAGAGAAAGAAACAAGGAGCGTGCGTGGGTGGATCCAGGAACTAACAAACCATTTCCCTTGGCTAACGAAGAAAAAACAGTGAATGAATTCAGTGCGGTGAATGGGATATTGAAGAAGACGGTTATGTGAAGAGCGAAGATTTTTATTGTGTTTGGCGCTAATGTATTGAAAGTGAGGGGCCAGATAACTAGGGGAATTGGATGTGTCAAGAAATGAAAACAAGGTAGTTAGTTAGTGCCCATTGCTCTCAGCGCTGGCGTATGGCAACCATAAAATTGATCGATGCGCAGAGAGCCAGAGACATGATCAAGAAGACGGTCAAGTTTGTTGAGGAGAACTATATATTATGCAGGTCATAATAGCACACGTCACCACCATCGATGATAGGAAAAATTAGGGTTTGCACAAGCATTGCCTTCGTGATCGAGGGCAAAACATTTTTTAAATGATACAGAGCCCGTAGGGTTCCAGTGGTGTTCTAACTGACACTAGCAACTTGAGTACGCCAGTTAAGAATAGGTCCTTTATGACAGTGCTAAAAGGAACAATCGTACCGTCGAACAGAACAGGTGACAAAGTTGCACTATACACTCTACCGAGGCTTCGAGGACTCCCTATTGATGATCACCTGACACTTATTAGGGTTTACAGCAACGCCAAACCTATCAGACCAGGCTTTTATTGCTATAAGTCCCCGTTTAATTTGTCAATAACATCAGTACGCCGAAGGAGGATAATGTGATAACGATTATAAAATTCAAGGAAAAGTAGCAGAAGCATAGAAGTTGGAAATTGTTATTGGAATTTCATTTCCTTTAACTCATTTAGAAAAAAATCTATGAAATTCTCCATTTTGTTCTTTACCCTTTATTATGTACTGGGTGCACTCAGTATTTCCTATGCCGTCCTGATGCTGATAATGACCACAAAAATAATAATTCGTCTTCCGATGAAGCACTATTGTAAAAAAAATGGTGTCAATAGTGGCATAATGCGTAGAGCGTTCGTGAGTAACTGCAAAACTGACCGCATGACCGCGTGACCGCTCTGTCTGACAGTAGGTACCCTAATTACAAAGCAGGGTGCAAACATTTTCAATCGCGATTTGCTTGCTTATTGCGTCATACTAGATTATCTGGTTTCGTGCCGAAGTCATCAAAGTACATCAAGTAGTAATGGTCAGAAGAAAACCTTACCTTACGTGGTGTTAGAATTTACCTAACGGACCCAAAAGAAGTGAAATCTTTCGAGTGTTTGTATGTATCACTCTATTTCCAGTCTATTTCATGCTCTGTAGTCTAAAGCCTAAACAGCTTGCTTTGCCATCAGTTATTCTAATGGGTTCGAAACCTTTGCCTGTTTTAGGTATTTGGATATTAGATGTTTAGAAGAACAGGAGCTCGTGACTAAATAAAAACAGCCGCACTGGTCGATCTTCAAGGTTAAGCGACGAGGTCGGTCCGTGGATGGGTGACCATTTCAACATACCGAGTTTCCTCCGTGCCTCGGAAAGCACGTTAAGCCGTTGGTCTCGGCTGTCATTGAAGATCTTTGACAGTCGTTTCGAGTAGTCTGAAGCCTGAGATCTGACACCAGTACCAGTCTTGCCAAGGGGTACTGTTGGGAGTTAAAGTATAATGAAAACACAGTGGAATATTTATATAGTGAACAGAACACAACTTTTATTAGATATTGACAACCATTGTTAGGAATGTTGCTAAGCACCCTAAACATACCATAAACCCTCTATGGTCTTACTGACATAGTGGATTATCCTTCATGGACAACATCCCCACTTAATCCCATATGTCTGCTACAGAACATATGTTTCAGACGCACTGTTGCTTTAGTTAGCATATCTGCAGGCATTACATCAGTCTGACAATAATTGATCCTGATCACCTCACTATTAGCTAACTCTCTAACAAAATGATATTTTATATTTATATGCTTAGACCTTTTGCCGATAGCAGGACTATACACTAACATACTAGCACTTTGACTATCACTAAACACAATCACAGTCTCTGTCCGATTAGTTAGTTCAGCATATAAACCTTTCATATTTACAACTTCTTTAGCAGCCTCACAAAGAGCAATGTATTCTGCCTCGGCAGTACTCAATGCTACGCATCGCTGTTTGCGAGCTTGCCAAGCTACAGCAGCACCACCAAACATAAGGAAATACCCTGTAAAAGAACGACCATCAGGCCCATTTCCCCAATCAGCATCAGCATAAGCAACCAAAGATTTGTCGCACTTCTTATAACAAAGCGATAAATCAATCTTCCCCTTCAGATACCTAAGCACACGTTTCAGTGCTGCCATGTGAGCTGAATTGTTAAAATTATTAAATTGACTCAGCATTGTAACCGCAAACGAAATGTCTGGTCTGGTACTACATGCCAAATACATAAGAGAACCTATAATCTCCTGATATTCAACGTTCTCATTCCTCTCTCCTGGCTTCAAGTGAACGTTAGTTTCAACTGGTGTACTCACTGGTTTGCAGTCTTGCATTCCGTATCTTTCCAAGATCTTTTCAATATAGGATCTTTGAGAAAGAATAATTTCACTTCTTTTCTGATCTCTGAAAATTCGGACCCCTAAACATTCTCTGGCTTCTCCAAGGTCTTTTATCTTGAAATTACTTGCAATATGACGCTTTACTTTCTCCGCCTCGACGATTTTATTTGTAAAGATATAGAAATCATCGACATAAAGCGCAATAGCTAAGAAAACATCTTCAGTTTTCTTTGTATAAACGCATGGATCATATTTTGATCGAATAAAGTCCATTTTCATAATATGCCCATGGATTTTCTCGTTCCAACAACGAGCTGCTTGTTTCAGACCATATATTGCTTTCTTTAACTTGCAAACTTTGCGTTCATCCTGAATAAAACATTCTGGTTGCTCCATATATAAATTTTCCTGAAGCTCACCATTTAAGAAAGCCGTGGTCACATCAATGTGATGTATCTGCAGATCCTTTTCAGCTGCAAGTGCTACCAGAAGACGGATTGAAGACATTCTCACCACAGGAGCAAAGGTTTCAAAATAATCTTCTCCTGGTTTCTGGGAGTAGCCTTTAGCTACCAATCTCGCCTTATAACGCTGTACGCTACCATCTCCGCCAGTCTTGAGTTTAAACACCCACTTTGATTTTACCACATTGACTTCTTTTGGTCGATCAACTAATTCCCAGGTAGAATTCGCCTTAAGGGAATCATATTCATCCTTCATAGCTTGCAACCACAAATTTTTGTCCGAGCGTTGCATAGCATCTTTAAGAGATACAGGATCACCAACTACATGAAAATTATAGACCATGTCCTCATCACGTTTAGGACGCCTATTCCTAAGAGGATATCTTCGTTCTGGAATCTCTAGTTCACGAACGTTTTCATCCGAACCAGAATCAGAGGCATCATAAAAATCTTCTTCCGGGCTTGACAACGGATTTGCCTCTTCGGGAGTGACCACCTCTTCAATCATCTCATTTTCATCACGTACTTCATGAAAGCTATTAACTGGACTAGGAGCAGTCCACGTGGGAACATTTGCAACACTGCTCTCAGTAATAACAATTCCTTCACGAATATCTTGATCAGTAATCGGAACCACCACAGTAGATGGAGTTTCCACTGGCTGAACATTTGTATTCGTCAATTCAGGAACACCTGGCTGAGCCACTCTGTTTGGCTCAACATTCCTTTCTATAAATGTTGCGTCTCGAGCGAAAATTACCCGCTTTGTGTTGTTCATGTTTATGAACCTATATGCCTTTTGATTCTCACAATATCCTGTCATTATCATTTCAGCAGTCTTGGAATCAAACTTTCTCCTGCCATGATCTTTCACCAGCACATGAGCTTTACATCCAAAAGTCTTCAAGTGTGAAAGATCAACTTTCTCTCCAGTGAACACTTCCTCCGGAACTTTATCCGCAAGAGCCAGTGTCGGAGATCTATTTTTCAAATAAACGGCACATCCAACGGCTTCACCCCAGAATTTTTTATTTTGTTAAGTTCTGTGAACTCGTGTTTTGTGGATCTTGACGATCACCATATGTGACAAGAATAAAGCAGTATATATTTAATGTAGTGTTGTTTTATTTATAGTAAAATACGTAAGACAATTAGAATATATCTGTAATTGACATATAATTTTCTAACAGTGAAATGCATCCATGGTAACCAAACCATAGAGTTAGTTCACCATACTTCACATCCTCGGAAGTTTTAAGAATTTAAAGATAAATTCTTCAGTCCCATTCTGAAACTTAAATCTGATAGTCTGGGCCCGAACAGAGGCTTTGTAAGCATGTCAGCTAATTGAATCTCGGACGGAACTTGATTGACATCAAAATCTCCATTGGCGACACATTCCCGAACGAAGAAGTGTTTCAGTTTAATATGCTTCGTACGCTTATGGTATTCGTACCTTGGGTTGTGTGCGAGATAAACGGCTGACTTATTGTCTAAGTTCAAAACAGGTTTCTCTATTTTGGTCAGATCATTAAATAACCGATTCAGCCATAAAATTTCCTGAGCAGATTCACTCGCTGCTATTACCTCTGCTTCAGTTGAAGATATCGACACTGTAGGTTGTATCTGGCTTCTCCAGCTTATAGCGCCACCAGAGAATATGCACACTATACCGGATGTTGATCTTCCAGTTGTCTGGTCTCCTCCATGATCTGCGTCGCTGTAGCAGACCAAGTGTGATGGTGAGTTCTTCGAGAAGGTCAGGCCCTTGTCTAACGTCCCTTTTAAATAGCGGAAGATGCGCTTGACAAGCATGACGTCCTCCTTAGTAGGTGCTGCTAGGTTTCTGGATGCGACTCCAACAGCGTATGTGATGTCAGGTCTCGTACCTACTGATAGGTAAGCTAAAGCACCCACAGCTTGTCTATAAGGGAAGTTCGTCTTGATACTTTCATTTACTGCCGTTTCATTTTCTTTAATGATGGGTGTCGGTGCTGGCTTGCACTTGAACATTCCGTATTTTTCCAGGACTTTCTTTGTGTATGCCTTTTGGCACAAGGATATGGAACTATCCTTTCGCACGTTTATTTCGATTCCAAGGAAGTACGACGCAGGTTTGGTAGTAATTTTAAATCTTCCTCTAAGTTCATTCAAAAACTCTTCGCCTGCTGTGGTCGAGTTGTGCGCTACAAGCCCATCGTCTACGTAGAGAGCTACAATGACTTTTGATCGGTCTTTCGTTCGGACAAATAAGCACGGATCTGCGTCGCTCTGTTTAAATTCAGATTTTAACAGGAATTCTGCGATGCATGTGTTCCAGCAGCGTGGTGCCTGCTTTAGGCCATACAGACTGCGTTTTAATTTACAAACCCTTTTCGTCCCATCTCGATAGCCCTCGGGCTGTTTCATGTAGATCTCTTCCTTTACTTCACCGTTAAGGAAGGCGGTGGTTACGTCGAACTGAGACAGTTTTAGATTTTCGCGAACAGCCACTGCTAGTAGCGACCGCACAGTGCTCAGTCGAACCACTGGACTGAACGTCCTGTCATAGTCCACTCCTGGTATCTGGGAATAACCCTTAATGACCATTCTGGCCTTGTACCTTTCGACGGTACCATCAGGGTTCATTTTTATTTTGTACACCCACTTGCTAGGTAGGGCTTTGCGTCCTGTAGGTAGATCGACTAGGTCCCAGGTGTGATTGTCCTTTAATGACGTCATCTCATTTTTCATGGCGTTCTGCCACTTGTGTTTATCAGGAGATTCCATCGCTTCTTTGTAAGTGTCAGGTTCTATGGGTTTGTGCAGGTTTTCAATCTCTTCAGCAGCTGCCATGATAAAGTCATCATATCTCTTAGGAGCTGAGATTGTTGACCTGTCTCTCAAAGATCTTGTTATGGTTTCCTCAGCATCAATATTGACAGGTTCATCATCATCGACAAGGTTGGAACTGGAAAGGGACTCGTAATCGCTTTCGTTGTTTACGTGTTCCAGTTGTTCTGCTAGTTCAACATCTTCAGTGCTGTTGACCAAATTTTGTTGCAACGTAGTGTCGAGATTTTCATTGTCAGTTTCGCTAATGCTGTCAAGTGGAGAGCCGTCTCCATCTTCAATATCGTCAAAGTGTATTGTTACTTGCTTACGTTCTGGTTTTGACGATTTCAAAGGTTTTGGAGGTTCATCGTTGAAGAGATCGGTGATATTATCTTTGTTTGTTTTGTCGTAAAACATGGATTTCATCACGCGGATATCTTTTGATGTGACCACTTTATTTTTGGAAGGTAGTAGAATTTTGAACGCTTTTGAGGTTTCAGAGTATCCAATAAACATGCCAGGAATTGCTTTTGGTGCGAATTTATGACCAGTAATGCCCTTGATAAGAACAAACGTTTTGGAGCCAAATATATAAAGGTGATTAATGCACGGCTTTCTTCCAACCCATGCTTCAAATGGTGTTTTGTTCTGGATGGCACTGTTCAGACTCCTGTTAGAAAGGTAGTTTGCAGTCATGACAGCTTCGCCCCAGCATTTTAAAGGTGCTTTCGCATCGATGAGTAAGGCTCTTGCTTTCTCGATCAGAGTGCGGTTTTTCCTTTCAGCTACTCCGTTTTGGTGCGAGGTGTAAGGCGCACTAAGCCTTCGTTGTATCCCGCAGCGTTTCAGGTAAGCGTCGAATTCCTTGTTAACATATTCGGTACCATTATCCGATTGTATGGCTTTTATTTTGTTCCCTTTGTGAGTTTCTGCCATCTGTTTGAACTCTTTGAATTTCTCTAAGACTTCGCTCTTGTTTTTCATCATGTACACGCGACTGTAGCGACTGTAGTCATCAATAAAGGTGACGAAGTATTTGTTTCCGCTTAATGAGGGCGTTCGGATAGGTCCACAGACGTCGGTGTGAACGATTTCTATGAGTTCAGATGTACGTTGTGTAGTTTTCTCACGGGGAGCTGGTACTCGGTGCATTTTAGCTAGAATGCAGGTTTCACATTCCGGTAATGTTTCCGATGCATTGAAGTTCAAACCGAGAAGAGTTTGGTTTTGGAGTGCATGTTTTAAATCGTTGGCGTTCATGTGCCCAAGTTTTCTGTGCCAGTCATAGATGTCCATGTTTGCCGAGTCCGTTTTCTTTGAGGATGTCGGAGCTACGTCATCTTTTTCATTGGCCAGGTTGTTGCACTCATGCTTGTTTGGTTTGATGTGGTAGAGACCATCTTCTTCTTTGTGAGCAGTGAGAGTTATTCCAGCTTTTGGGTTGTTGACTGTCGCTTTGTCCTTTGTGAAGAGGACAGTACAGCCGGCATCTGTTATCTTGCTGACTGACAGTAGGTTAGTGCACAGACTAGGTACGTACAGCGTGTCCTTCAGGTGAGTGAGAGCTTCACCGTCTCCATTTTTAGAAATGAAAGAGACTGTACCTTTACCTTCAATCTCTGCAGTGCAATCTTCAGTGGCAAAGTTAAGTTTTCTGGATGTTTTCTCGATGTTTTTAAATAGATCTCGTCGAAAAGTCATATGTGATGTGCAGCCGCTGTCCAGGATCCAAATATTGTTCTCAGGCTTCTTGTTGCGTGTAAGAAGGCACTGTGTAGCATAATTGTTCCGATGAGAGTCAGTGTTTAGTTTCTTAGACCTCTCGTTGTTTTTCTTCCAGCAGTTTGTACATACTTTGTGATTCTTGCGTTTGAAAATGTTACCTCTGCGTTTGCAAATTTGGCAGGACGCGTATAATGCTTCTTCTTCATATGAGGATTCAGGTTCGTTGGTATGGGTTATGTTTTGATTGTGACGTGCTTCAAATTCTTCTAATATTTTGGTTTTAAGCTCTTCTGGCTTTGGAAGACTGTCGCGCGATTCAATAGCAACTCTGAAATTTTCATAATCGGGAGAGAGACTGTATAACATCATGATAGTTAACAAGTCGTCGTTGATGATAACGTCCACGTCGGCCAGTTTGTCCACTGTATCCATAAACTTGTTCAGATGACTGCGTACGTCGTGTCCTTCTAGTTTCGTAAGGATCAGTTGTTTCAGTAGAGACGCCTTTCGTGCAGGTCCCTTACTGGCATAGGTATTTTTCAGTTTGTCCCAAACATCTTTGGCAGTGCCGCAGTTTTTAATTTGTTTAAGCTCAGATGGAGCGATAATAAGGATCAGTTCAGATTTAGCTAATCTGTCCCTATCTACGTCGTCGGCGGTTGCGTTCAAGGACAAGGGTGTCTCAACGTATTTCCAAAGTTTTTGTCTCACTAGGACGGCTTCTGCTTGTATCACCCATGTATCATAGTTGTCTTTCGTGAGCGCGTCAATTTTTGCACTCGACATTTTGTATGGGTATACTTACATTTGGTATTCTTGCAACATCAAAGCTCTGCTACCATGTTAAGTTCTGTGAACTCGTGTTTTGTGGATCTTGACGATCACCATATGTGACAAGAATAAAGCAGTATATATTTAATGTAGTGTTGTTTTATTTATAGTAAAATACGTAAGACAATTAGAATATATCTGTAATTGACATATAATTTTCTAACAGTGAAATGCATCCATGGTAACCAAACCATAGAGTTAGTTCACCATACTTCACATATTTAATCCAGCTTCATGCACCATACATCTCGCCTTCTCAACAATAGTGCGAATAGTGCGCTCAGATACCCCATTTTGTTGTGGCGTGTGCGGCACTGATGTCTGGTGGACTATTTCATTAATCTTCAAATAATTTTGAAAATCATTGCTGGTATATTCTGTTCCGTTATCGCTACGCAATTTCTTAATTTTCTTACCGGTTTGGTTCTCAACTAGCACCTTAAATTCTTTAAATTTATCAAAGACTTGGGTTTTGGATTTCAATACATAGCCAAATGTTTTTCGACTATAGTCATCCACGAAAATCAGATAGTATCTGTTTCCACCCCATGATTCAACTTCCATAGGGCCGGCTAAATCAGAATGCACTAGTTCCAGTAATCCCTTAGCCCTTTTACTGTGTTTCCGCCTTGGAAACTTCTTCACACACTGCTTACCCTGGCAACACGCCACACATGGTTCCTTGTTCACTTCTCCAAACGAAAGACCATTCACCATGCCTTTCAACTTGACCATAAGTGGTCCACTTAAGTGACCTAATCTCCTATGCCATAAGTCATACGCACTTGGAGCACTTGAAGTATCTGAAGGAGTCGTGAGAACCATCGCTGCCTCTTTCGGATCTAAAATATATAAACCCTGTTTAAGTGGTGCTGTTAAAAATGGTTTACCAGCTATGGTTACATCATTTTTCATAAAAACCTGACAACAATTAACATCAAAAACAACAATGCAACCATTATGACAAATCTTACTTACCGATAGCAAGTTAGTAGTTAGATCCGGCAGCAACAACACATCCTCAAATTTAATTTTACGCCCCATGGCAAAAACATCACCTTTTAATTTTGAAACAATTTTATCATTGTTAGCAGTAGTGATATACTTTGAACTTCCTGCACTAACATTTTCCAAAATTTGTTTTTGCGACGTCATATGTGAGGTTGCTCCGGAATCTATAACCCATTTCATAGGTTCTGTGGTTGTCGATAAAAGAGTAACAAAATCCTTTTGTAATAATAGCGACACATTACGTGCAGTACCCTTACTAGAACTATCCTGGGTAGAAGTTATATTGTCCTTACTGTCTTTAGACTTGCGCTGCTTACACTGCCACTTAAAATGGCCTTTCCGTTTGCAAAAGTGACATATTATATCCTTCTTGCTAACAAGCGCCGAGTCCATTGTCTTCGTAGTTGTCTTCTTCCGTTCACTTTCCTTCAGAAGCGCTGCCATCACTGTTTCCGTAGTGATTTTCATGCTGGAGTGCTCAAGTGACATTACAAGAGGGTTGAATTCTTCAGGTAGTCCAGCCAACATTATAATTGCAATAAATTCGTCATCCAGACCAGCTTTTATCTTAAACAAAGCCTGGCTTGTGGCTTGGATTTCATTAACATATTCTTCTGTTGAGCTATAGTCTGTGAGCTTCACATTGAATAATTTCCGAAGTAAATTCAGCCTCCGTAGCAAACCTCCATCTGCATAGGCTCGTCGTAGCGCCTCCCAAGTATCCCTCGCCGTTTTAGTTTGCATAATGAGGGGGTAGATCTTCTCTGAACACATAAGGCAGATCTTACTCCTAGCTTTGGCGTCTTTTTTAATCGCCTCCGCCGTTTTTGCCTCAAAATCCTCATTTAAACATTCCCATAAATCCAGGTCTGTCAAAAACATTTCCATCGAGAAAGACCAAGTCCCATAGTTGGACTGGCCTGACAACTTCTCAAATGTAACGGCTTGCATTTTCGTATATATATGTCCGCAAAAGTTTAAATTTACAGAGATAGTACGTTATGCCAAGCAAGTCATGGGCTGGGCCCATAACCTGTTGGGAGTTAAAGTATAATGATAACACAGTGGAATATTTATATAGTGAACAGGGGGGTGACCACAAGCTCTTAGAGTAAGGTTATTTTGAGATCGAGTAAGGGACAGATGTATCTGACTTGTATACATCTGTCACTTACTCGATCTCAAAATAACCTTACTCTAAGAGCTTGTGGTTACCCCCCAGAACACAACTTTTATTAGATATTGACAACCATTGTTAGGAATGTTGCTAAGCACCCTAAACATACCATAAACCCTCTATGGTCTTACTGACAGTGGATTATCCTTCATGGACAACAGGTACCGTGTTACCTAGTTACTGGGTTGTGGAGGTCAGATAGGCAGTCGCTCCATGTAAAACACTGGTACTCAGCTGAATCCGGTAAGACTGGAAGCCGACCCCAATGTAGTTTCTGTCATGGTTTCTGTTGTCATTCAAGTTTTCTAATAGGTAATAGTCAATATAATAATATTAAAAAATATGAAAGTTTATGAGTCTGTTTGTATGTTTGTTACTATTTCACGCAAAAACTACTTTGAGCGAAGTGCATCTTGCGAGTTTTGTCTCACGCTGGAAAGCGTCAACGTACAAACGTCAATACTCAATTTGTATTGAAACTTGATAAGCACCGTCTGGTGTCAGTATGGAGAAAACACTTTTTTTGTATAATATTATTAGAAATTACAAAGATTGTTTACGTTGTCACGATCGAGTACGTTAAAAACTTCGGCATGCACACAGAAGGGATCTAAGATGAAATTTGAAACAGAGATAGATTATAGTCTGGAATAGCACATAGGATACTTTTATCCCGGGCAGACGTTCGCTTGGAATAATTTTCGATATTCACGCGGGCGAAGCCGTTGGCAGAAGCTAGTATTCATTAATAATTTGCTGTTTTTTTTTATTCTGTGGTACGATTCCTGTCAAATTTTAAGTTTTTAAGTTGGCACCACTGAGTGGTTCTCTGTCTCTCTCTGGAATTTATTTTATTCCGTTTGTCTATGGAGCACGCCTCAGGTGTAAGTGGAGTCCTTGTTTTGATTTATTATTTCGAAAATTGTTATTCTTTTAAAAACGTCATATTAACATTCAAAATTATTTGTGTAGATATAAGTGCGCCGCAACAAACCTTCAAAATGGATGAGAGTCCTCCGGACGACCCCGAAGCATCGGGGATGTTCGAGGGGAAGCTCCAAGGATGTTTCCCAACCTTGGAAGAAACACAAAAAGAGGAAGAAGACAAGAAGAAGTTATTATGGATGGGAGGAGTCATGGAGTGCTTCTCCACCGTCTTCTCCCTCTTCAGCCAGGCCGACCAGAAGCCGCAAGGTGAGCTATTTAATCATTATATTTGTTTGGGCCTTATGCATTTTATTCTAATAATAGATCGGTGCTGGAGGGCGCAGAGCTGCATCGATAGGGTATGTTTCTATAATAATTATATGCAGTGCTGGGGGTGAGTGGTGAGGAAACGTGCGTGGGCGTGCGAGCGATCCTCCGCCCGATCGGAGGTTTCGCTCGCGGGGCTGCGGTGCATCATTCTAGCGAAAGAGGCCGCGCAAGTCACATAACCTTGACCTATTTTCGCAATTTACCTGTAAACAGGATAATAATGCATTTATACCCCTTTTTACTTTCTATACTCCTACCTTCAAAGAATATTTTATCTTAAATTTCTAATTGGATTCTAATTGGTTTAACTGATGTTAAGGTAATTTCTGTTTATTTGTCTTATAACCATCCATTAACAGTACCGAAGAAAATAAACAACAATCCATGTCACTGAACTTCTATTTATAATTTATAGTGATCTTAACATTCCCAATGTGCCAAATGCCAATTCCTGATCAATAATTGATACTTGCAAAGTTCGTAGCACCCTGTACTAATTACTACAGCAACTAGTGCATTCCCAGGGATTGACCTAGCCTAGTACATCTAATACCTTTAAACAAGCAATTCTTGTATATATCACATCAACACCCTATTAATATTCCCACTGCTGGGACACAGGCCTCCTCTCTGTGAGAGGGAATGGGCCATAATCCACCACACGGGCCCAGTGCGGGTTGGTGGATGTCACATGTCTTTGAATTTTTGGTTCTAGGACATGCCGGTTTCCTCACAATGTTTTCCTTCACTGGTTTGAGAGCAGTGGTGAAGAAATAATTTACACAAAGTAAAGCGCCTGCCTGGGTTCGAACCCACGACCTACAACTTGTAAGTCGGGACCGATACCACTGGGCCACCACTGCTCCTACCGCACCGCTCCTTATATATATGTATGTATAAATTTATATAATCTGGATCTCGGAAAAGGGTCCAATGATTTTCATGAAATTTAGTATGCATGGGGTTTCGGGGGCGATAAATCAATCTAGCAAGGTTTCATTTTTAGAATATGTTGTTTTCTCTATTTTCACCCAATCAGAGCTTGGTCACCCAGATACTTAAACCAAATAAAAGAAAATAGATAACTGAATTTTTTTTAATTAATAAGGAAAATATTAAGCGCTATTCCTCTCTTTCACACATTTGTATCTAAGTCTAGGCTGTCAAAATTATGCTGTGCCTGGCAGGGTCCATAATTGTTTCGGTAACTTATATTTACCATCTGTATGTACATTATGGATGCAATAAAGGACATTGAGCAACTATGTATGGGAGCTAGGTACAAATACTTAAATGCTGTCCAGACATGTTCAAAGTACTTATTTACTTACATATGCATTCCCAAACATTAGAACATGATATGTGCAGGAACAAGTAAGTAACATCTGGGGGCTCTGGGATATTGGACTAACCAAACAATTCAAAATAATTAAACAATGGCTATTTGAAAGTGCTGTCCTTGGACATCATCATCTTGTGGAGTTCCATTAAAAAACCTTTTGAATTTGTTACATTTAGGTACACATCTCATCAGACCCTAACTTTTTAACCCTGGGACAATTTTATTTTTATGTATAAATTGATGTCAAGAAAAAGTTTAAAGCACTCCCATGTCTGGACAGCATTTGGACCAAACCCACTCAATGTCCTTTAAAATGAATTTAGTTAAATGTAGGTTGACCTCAGATGTCTGATATATAGGACATAGCATAGGCATTACAGGGCATATGTGCTCCAATTTGAGGTAAAACCTTGTATTGATTTCCCTGATAACGACTAGGACTTTGACAAGCTTTGTTCTAACATTCCTGAAAGCCTCATAGCCTGGAGCGGTCGACTAGGAGTTTATCTAACGGATTCTATACAAATATATGTAGTACAAAATGCAGTAAACTTATAACGCAGGGCGAAGTTCCACAAAGGACAAAGGAATATTATTACAATCTTCACATTTAATAAATTAAGAAAGCTCCTTCAAATATTTAATTAATGCTGTTGAAGAACAGTGATGTGAGTCTTTTTAAAAAGCCCACTTGCAGTGGCCCCATAAGATGCTTTTAATAAAAAGTGGCACCATTGATAACTTTTTCTCATGAACAACAATAACAGCAACACCAGCAAACAAAGACACTACAAGGTCATTAAAATTATGAATAGCGTTTTTTAGTTTTATTGAACTAAAAATGAAAATATGGTCAAAAAATTCCGCTCATGTGAAAAGACTTGGATCCTCGGTATATAAACCAAGGACCCAATACTAAAAATGGTAAATGCCCGGACTTTGGTCTTTCTGGCAGGCTTGAAATTGGTTTTTAACCTAATGATTGTCAATTAGATTATAAATGGTCAAATTTAAATGAATATTTTAAACAATTTAAGTGTACTGTTGGTTGTCATTCACAGGAATGAAAGGCTTATGTTCAGTGGTATGTCAGACTTATACTTTTGGGCATTTCTTGAGACTACATGGCATTGGTATTTCACTTTCAACTTAAACCATTGTTAATAAGATTATAAACAGCCATATTTAGCAGTATTTAGAAAAACTCAAGTGTCTCAAGTGTATCACTAGGCGACCACTGAAAATCAGCGCTGTGCTGTGGGTCTCCCACGGCACAGCATTATGCTGAGTGGAAGCCTTCTTGTCACAGTCACGACATGCATCTGCTTGTACTTACCTACTCATCATCCTTGTACTGTACTCAAAACTGGTATTTTATTTTAACTTCCTTTACTAACATAATTTAAGTACTTACTAATACTACCGATGGTTTTAATTTAAGGAAAAATCAAAAATTGTATGTCGTTTTTGTGGCGAATAAACACTTTTTCTTTCTTCTTTCTTCTTCTTTCTTTCATTGGTTGTCCTATATTCATGGCCTATATTCCTTGAAAGGTTAGCTTGAGGTGAACTTAAGATAGGGTAGATGGACCCTCTTTTGCCGCACTTAGACTTAATATAGGGCAGATCCTATTTGGTCCGTTGTACGCCTGCACACATCTCTGTGAGAGGGAATAGGCCGTAATCCATCACGCTGGCCCAGTGCGGGTTGGTGGATATCACATGTCTTGGCATTTTTTGTTCTAAAACGTGCCGGTTTCGTCACAATGTTTTCTTTCACCTTTATGAGAGCACTGGTGATGAAATAATTTACACCAAGTAAAGCGCCTGCCTTTGTTCGAACCCACAACCTACATACAATTTGCTAGTTATATTAAACTGAATGTAGACTTTTTCATAAAACATTTCTTAGCAGACTTGTCCATTAGATTCTCGTTTTCCTTTATAACTGTACCTAATTAAGTAAACAAGTACTAACTTGTCTTTACTGTAACAGATTGACTTGACAGCCAGACTGCACTGGGTTTAATGTGTTGGAAACTGGAGTTTTAATGAATTCAGCACCATCATTTCATATCATAAAATCACGCTTCTGTTCCCTGTTGGGCAAGGGTACACCTATACGTAGTATTGTGTCAGTAGTTGGAATTATTTACATGGACCAAAGAGCGTAGTCCCAAGACTTAGATCTTAAGACTAGCCTTAAATATAGAATATTGGTTTATATCTGATCACTGAAATAGTAAATTCAATATTGTGAAGGAATTTTTTGTGCAATTGGTCCACGGCTAGCAACGTCTTTTAATGAGAATTATCGTAATAAAACTCACAGCTTAAAGAATTGTCGTAATTGGTCTGAGGTATTGGGTATAAATAATAATAATTATACCAGCCTGTAAGTTAGGTTAGGTTAGGTTAAAACGGGCTGGTTGCCGCAACTCCACGACTAAGCGCGTATTTTGCGTACGGACCAGCCTGTAACTGTCCCACTGCAGGGCAAAACATATAATCATACAGAGAAGGCACGAGTATTGATCACCACGCTCGCATGCTTAATGCGCGTTAGCAATTTTAGACTTACATAACCTGTTTTGCAAATGCATTTACAATAATTAGTTATCTGGTATTATAGTTTCTAATACCGTAGTTCTAGTCAATATTTTTGTAATGGGATTAGTTACTCCCAGAGACTTTAAGCAATCAATTTTACCTGTTTTACATTTATATTTTTTTAAATCAGGCAAATGTAATTTCATTACCATTTCACTTCAAAGATAGATTGAAACCTGACTTTTTAACTCTCGCCGGAAAAAGAGGGGTGTTATAAGTTTCACGTGTGTTGCTGTGTACCTGTGTGTCTCTTTGTGGCATCATATTCCGATTTTGATTATTTTTTTTTTTGTTTGAAAGGTGATTTTGTCGAGAGTGTTCTTAGCTATGTTTGAATAAAATCGGTTTAGCCATTCAAAAGTTGTGGGCGTTTTACTGTTTGAATCGGGGTGTTTTCGCAAGATAAATGTCTATATGTTGTTATTCATATTCTTTCAGAAGACCCGATAGTTAAATATTTCCTATGTTTGCATCCAGTCATGATAATCCTAACATAATTTATATTTGGGATATCCGTAGTTTGTTGTCCGTTTACGTCGATACCGCGTCGGGGCGCATCGAGGGTGGGATTCGAAGCTCACCCGCACATCGTTGCACTAAAATTAATTAATCCTTCTGTGTGTGAGGTATCCTTTTGTGATACCGTAACAGCGGTTACGCACTGCATCTGTGATATGCAACCCTAAGGGTGTTTACGCACTGCATCCGATCTTTATCCGAATCAGAGATAGTCCCATCCGAATCGGAAATTTACTGATTTTAGGCGGAGTTAGGATACAGTGCGTAGCCGCTCTTAGGGTTGCATTCCACAGTTGTGAATGTTCATCGACGTATACAGTTGATTTCTTTGACTATTGTTTGACGGGAACCGATGACTCTGCCGAATTTTTTTTGGTCGAATTTCATTTTATCGAAAACTATTGACCGACGTCTTTTTTGCTACATGCATTATTTGACATATTTTCATATCATCGAAGTATCCTGTGGCATATGTATTATTTTACCGAACTACATTTCGCCGATTTACAAAATAACTTTTTGCTTTTGGTCGAATCCTCTTTTGAACTTTTTAATTTGCCATATTTTTCACCACACCGAAATATCATTTTACGGAATACCGGTCATCTGTCCACCAGACCGAATCGGATTAGAACAATGGTAATTTCTATTGTGTCTGGAAATGGACAGTTGAAGGTTTATTTGGTCACAAATATATAGCCGGCACCTGGTAGCATTTTCAATTTAAAATTGAAATAGTGTCGTATATTAAAGTCAATATGTTGTGCTACAAAATTTAGTGACAGAAACGAATCGCAAAACCGACTTCACGCAGTTTTGTCTGTGTTTACGTTTTATTTTGAATTTTTATGCAAATGATTAATTAATAGCTGTCATGCATTAGACATTTTTATTAATTAATTAGTTCAAAGAATTAGTCCAAGAGCGAGCGAAGCGAGCTCGGGAATTTAGGGCACCCCGACACGGGTAGGTTAGGGTCGAAGGGGATGACTCCTTCATGTTAGGTTACTTTAGACCCTGCAGAGAGAAATAGGAGCCCCGCGCGCGGGGCTCCGTTGCCAATTTTTTTTCAGTGGCTGTTTTAAATATTTGTATTCGCCCACTGTTACTCTCTCACTTAGTATTTTGATATGCGTATAAAAATAAATATTTCGAACAAATCTTATTTCGGCTAAGTGTAACTTCGGTCAATTTTTTTTCGATCAAATGAAACGTCGGAGTAACGAAAAAAAATCGAATTGATAATAGGTCAACTGAGATAGTGGCAGACGTGACTTCGATGAAGTAAAAAAAAAAACGAAACGATTATAGTAGAAACGTTTTAGGTGAAATGAAATTCGGTCAAATATTTTTCGAATTTATGATAGGTAACCATATTTAGCAGTGGTGGCCCAGTGGTATCGGCCGCGACTTACAAGTCATAGGTCGTGGGTTCGAGCCCAGGCAGGCGCGCTTTACTTTGTGTAAATTATTTCTTCACCACTGCTCTTAAAACGGTGAAGGAAAACATCGTGAGGAAACCGGCATGTCCTAGAACCAAAACTTCGAAGACATGTGACATCCACCAATCCGCAATGGGCCCGCGTGGTGGAGAATATAAGAGACCAGGCATATTTCGGCTTGCTGTCAGTCAGTATCATCCCACTACTGGGCGAAGGCCCTATGACTTCCAAAATTTTTCGCCCAGGACGGGCTAATGTGGACTACTGGTTTGTTTTGTCCAACTTTTCCTGCATCTATATATATAAAAAAAAGTCGTGTTAGTTACACTTTTTATAACTCAAGAACAGCTGAATCGATTTGGCTGAAAATTGGTGGGGAGGTAGCTTAGAACCGGGAGACGGACATAGGATAGTAGAGTGGGTAGGGTAGGTAGGGTAGGCTGGGTAGGTAGGGTAGGTAGGGTAGGTAGGGTAGGTAGGGTAGGTAGGGTAGGTAGGGTAGGTAGGGTAGGTAGGGTAGGTAGGGTAGGTAGGGTAGGTAGGGTAGGTAGGGTAGGTAGGGTAGGTAGGGTAGGTAGGGTAGGTAGGGTAGGTAGGGTAGGTAGGGTAGGTAGGGTAGGTAGGGTAGGTAGGGTAGGTAGGGTAGGTAGGGTAGGTAGGGTAGGTAGGGTAGGTAGGGTAGGTAGGGTAGGTAGGTTAGGTATATGAATGTTTGGTGCTTTTATGGCAAAACAAAGTTTGCCGGGTCAGCTAGTCTACCATAAACCTTAATACAGATACAGTGAGATATAATAGCGGCTCAACACATTCCTCGAGTCCATGATGTAATAGCGGGAGTGAGAACAGACCTTCACAGATCTCATTGACTTCGACCTCTAATATTTATTAGAAAACATTACCTAACCCCCTGTTATTGTCAACAGAAGAAGAATGGGATATCCCATACGAGAAGCTGTCGCACCTGGTGTACCTAGGAGCAGGCGCCCAGGGCATCGTGTTCGGCGGCCACTACCGCAATGAACTGGTTGCGGTGAAGCAGCTGCGCGACAGAAACGACGTCAACGTCAAGCACTTGCGCAAGCTGAATCACGAAAACATCGGTAAGTCTTCCTTAGAGGTAGATAACGTCTTCTTTGCTGGCGCTGTGGTGTCGGAGCTGGTTGTGGGAAGATTTCTGTAGGGGCCTTAGGGCTATCATTGATTCAGTGCTAGACTTGAGAGGCTATCTATCAATAATTCAGTCTGTAAAGCGATGCTTTTTTCTTTCTTAAAATGTTCATTTGCTTGACAATTCAAAAGTACCTCATGGTTTAATATAAATAAATGAGTTGAGTCGAACTTTTTAGCCACGGAACAATGATGAGCTTAAAACTTCAACGGACGGCCCAGATTTTTGGCTAGGTGCGCAAGTAAGCGAAATCTAACAGCCTTAGGTCCTAGTGGGAGTTAGTTGCTTACACGAGGTGAAATTGACTTACAATATGAACAATTTAACCTCGTGTTAGCAACTAACTTGGAGTTAAGTGTTTCGTGTAAGTGGGCCTTACAGTTTTTTACAGGCTTCCAGTCTTAACTGGATGAGGTGGCATAACAGTATTTTATATGGAGCGAATGCCTATCTGACTTCGTTAAAATAAGTAACTGGGTAACACGATGCCTATTGCAAATCTAGCAGTTAATCTATCAGTTTATGTACTCAATTACTAAACTTATTGATGATAAAACCAAGTCTTGATTTGGTTAACTTGCGCACAAAGCCCATTTTGCTTTTCTGGCTTTCGACTTCTGACTGCAGCGGCTATTCGTTTTGGATATTTTTTTATTACTAGAAAAAGAGAACATGTGTCTTTTGAAATTACTACAGCTGGTTAACAAAATGTTTTGCTGAAAAAAAATGCTGTGTTTCATGTCTTTACGTAAAAGGTATAAAACAACACGTCGACGTCATTTTCGACAGCATTTTAAAATAACGGAACGGATATTTAAAGAATTTATTAAATACAACGTATTTAATGGTAGCTTAAAATTATTTTAACTGTTACGTCAACAAGGCAATGGGTTTTCATTTAAACGAAAACTTCAATGGAAATACATATTCGGTTTGCAACCGTTTTAATTAAAAGAACTATTCCAATAAAAGTTTAACTACGATTCGGTAAACAGATTCTTTGCAAACCTTGTGTTTATTCAAATAAATACTCGGATCAATATTTAATTTTGTTTGATTAAAATGGTGCTTATTTGTGTTTATTGAGTTTGAACGTCAAGCCGGTTTCAGACAAAAGAAAAAAAAATTGTTTGATCAGCGCGATATGCTCTAGGGGCTAAGTAAGCCGAAGTAGGTCAGAAACCAGTTATGTAGTAATAGCGGGCCTCAAAAATAAGAAGCCAGACAACAAGGTGTTAAAAGAGCTGAAATATATGTCATCGTCTCGAAAACAGAAGAAGTCATTTAATATGGTGGTAACAGAGCTGAAATATATGTCATCGCCTCGAACAGATGAAGAAGCCATTTAATAAGGTGTTAGCAGAGCTGAAATATATGCCGTCGAGTCGAAACGAAGAAGAAGCCAATTAACAAGTTGTTAGCGGGGCTGAAATATATATAGTCGAGTTGAAAAGGAGAAGGCAGTCAACAAGGTGTTTGCAGGCCTGAAATATATATCATAAAGTCGAAAAGAAAAGCCAGTCACCAAGATGTTAGCAGAGCTGAAATATATGTCGTCGTCTCGGAATGAAATAGAAGCCAATTAACAAGATGTAAGCTGGGTTGAAATATGTCATCGACTCGGAAAAGAAGAAGAAACCGTGCTGGCTGCCTAGTATCCTTCGATCTTCATCGTCAACCATGGTTGCCAATGGAATGTGACTCCAAACAATGCCAGGGTGGAGCCTCTTCTCAGGACATGCATCACCTATTTTCCTGCTCGTCTTGCACAATATCCTGCATCTTCCAGGGACGATGGGGAACGAGACCAACATGATAGAACTGTATTAAGAGTTGCTAAATATTAAGCCGAGAAAACATTGAGTCAATAGAAACGAAAAAAAGAGTTGAAAATAAATAATATTATGCGTATTATTTAGGTGACTCTCTTTAGCTGTAGAATTATTTACTAAAGGCCCACAATGTAACAAGGTAACAAACATACTTTAGATTTGCGAACCTAACATGTTACTGTTGAAAGGTCAATTAAGTTTCTGAAAAAGGAGATTGCCCATACACAGGCCCCTTATGAGGTATCATGTCTGCGATTTCAATATTATACAGAAATAGGATTTATATTTTGTGTTATTTTCCATCCGTGTCCTTTACTTTATATGTACAGACAACAACAGATCAGGGTTCTTCACTTGGACATTTGTATGCACCTTATTCCATTGTAATAAGGGTTCATTTCAAGAACAGAAACATCGTTATATCTCGTGAACCCCGCAAAATAAATAAAAAATGTTTATACTACACCTGTTAGGAAAGTACCTTGATACTTTATCAAATTTACGGTAGAAAGTACGTCATTGCATATCGAACAAATATGCGGCGTGAAAACGCATCTGAGCGGGAAAGAAAAGTGTATGAAAATCCATTTCTTACGTGGTTTTTCTTTTTTAATTTTGGGTAAGACTATGCGCTGGTAACCTAAATATCAAAAGCCAAAAAGTTTTTACAGTGAGTTTTTATCTCCAAGTTCGCAAAATGACACTGGCCACTAGCTGTGTGTTGGATGGTGTCAAACAATTTGAAAAAAGAACATGTGAAAATTGCAGACGCCATTGGTGCCATTTTCAATTTGTGTGTTGTTTGAGGATTCAGTTTTCGTAGAATGTACTATTCCTCGTAGGTGTAGTATAAAGCCAATGATATTCAAATAAACAGATACGTTATACACTCACAAAACAATTGAAAAAAGTGTTCCGCGCAGCAGCGGCAGCACACATACACACTTTTCATTCATCTGACATTTCACTACAATGTCGAAAGGGATGGCTTGATAAAACAAACAAGAAAAAAAGAGACAGCTAGTGTTTGTCACTTGCGTGTGAATGTAAACAAACATTATTCTGACAACCAATGTTTTTTCTTTTTGTAACCTCCAAATATCAGAAAATTAGGAAAAAAAATTGAAATAAATTAGTAGATTGTGGTGTATTGCGTATTTACATATGGTAGGTATGAGATCCCTTCTGTTTTATGTAATTTGGTATTATAATTGGTACACTTTCTAAATACACACGATGGCATTTTTTTAATTTTGTTTTTTTTTCAACAAAGCGTATTGCTCTTCGCCATGCGTGACATAAACTAAAGACTAAATCATACAATTGTCTACAATTCGAGTCTTCACAATGCGCGCGCTTATAACATATCTGTTTATTTGAATATCATTGTATAAAGCACTATGTATCACTCGAGAGAAAGTGCGATTCCCGATCTCGGGTGTTTTAAAGCCCTCGACGGTAATCGGTCACTTTCTCCTCTCGGTGAACAATGTACTATTTCTTATTTTGAATATAACGTGTTTTCTTTACACTATACAACCAAATTCATCAAGATACAACCATTTTTTCAAAGGGGCCCAAGTTCCCTTACAAAATGGGCATTCTCCTTTGATCTATTTATGTATGTCGCAGAGAAATGAGGATCTCCTAAGAGACCCTAGAGATTGCACGAAATCTCTAGGTATACCCCGAAATTACGGCAGATGTCGAATATTCTTGTTGATTACGACTTCTTAATAAAAATGTTTAATGATATGACAAAATCCTAATCTGTCAGACCAGTCCATAGCATCGCATAGTCTAGGGCATCCATAAGAATTTATACACTTGGACCGATTTATAGCTTAAACTAGAAATTATCATTTACGATCTGACGCAAAAAACAACACATTATATCATTTGGATATCACTTTTCTTTACCCGACTGCCGAAGGAGGGTAATGTGTTTATCAGTCTATGTATGTATGTATGTTCCTATATGGCGTTCTAGAGACCAAACGCGTTGGCCGATTTTGATGGTTCTTACGTCAATCGATTCGTTTTAACCCTGCGAGTGTCACTGGCTACATTAAAATGGGAAAATAGAAAAATGGCGGATTTTGGGCGCCATATTGTGGAGGCCAATTTTTTTTTAATCCAAATAAAGTGTTTTAAGAGGTCATTTAAAAAATATATAACACTTATATGTTTAAATGTACCTAAATCGAAAAAAAAATAACAAAAGAGTTATTAATTTAAAAAAATTAAATCAAAAGATCAAAAAACCCGACTGCGTAAAAAGCGAACTAAAAATACGTAAACAAGAAGAAAATCATGCTGTGCAGGCGGAGGATACACCAGATTTTGGTCAGCCAGACCGCGAATATGTATCCTCCTAACTCTTAGAACAAAAAATGAATGGGTATTATCCCTACTTGTAACTTTGTAACCCTCTCTGTTCGTATCAGGAATGGTGGGTAAAGTTACTCTCGAGCTGAGACGTGATTTGTCTGTCTATGTTTAATATGTGTAATTGTTTATTATAAATTATTATTTATTCTGCACGTGTTGGGTTAAACTAAGTGCAGAGAGCAATTGCAATAAATAAAAAATATATATGGTGGACATCCCACCCATACGTACAAAGCGTTTTGCGAATACTATCATTGTACGCATAGCTAAGGAGTGGATTCCCTACCGGAGTCTTTGTTTCCTGATAGCTACAACCAGTGGCGGCTGGTGGAACATAGAGGCAGTAGTTCACTTCACCAACCAACTCGTTGTGTATTCGATCGAACTCTGGTCCCGAGGTCAAGTTAAATTTACTTAAATTCACAGGAGTCTATGTAAATCGGCAAACCGTCTCGCTAGCGACTTCTAATTCGACGCCAACGCCATCTAGTTACGTCGTTGTACAACTTCACCAAAATTCAACATTTTGTGGTCTGATGAGCGGCTATTGATCATTATCAAGTTGTATTTTAAATAACAACATTTTGTCTAACCTTGGTATTTTTATATTTTATAAAATAAATCGATACGCCGATTTTTTTTCCGCAGCGGAATGTTCGCTCAGCTTTTTTTTATTATCTGGTATTGACTGAATTTTTTTTTTAATGGTGAGTACAGAAAGGAGAAACGTTTTAATTCAATTTAGAGTCGAAATCTCACACACAGTCACACACTGTCCCACAACTCAGAATATAGAAATAACTAAAAGCCGCGATTAACTGCAAAATTGCAAGCAGCGTACTGTGTCCAACTGTATCTAAAAAGTAAACAAACCCCGCGCCCGCCTCACTTCCCACCCACGTAATGTTGGTACTCGACCCGAAGAAGACCCGAAGGTACATTTCGTTCGTCAAACCTCGCCCGCTCTCGGTAATCGGTTCACTGGGGCGGCGCACGAGAGTGGTCATATTTTGCCGTACATTTTCTATTGAACTATCTCTGTCTCACGCGCCAGGCGTTTTCGCTCGGATCTCATAGACGTTGTATGGGCACTCGCCGTGCGCTTCAGCCTAGCGCACGGGGAATATTTTTTTACAGCAATATACGTCTTATTACTTTAGCAAAGAGCTTAAATTGTCTCGTCATAATTTCGTCAATATTGAATAGATCGTTATTCAGATAATATTAAACATTTTTATTTTTCTTCTTAACCTATTAAAATCTGGTAGTTCAGCGCACGAGTGAACTTAAAGTACAGCCGCCTCTGGCTACAACCTTGGGGTCTTTAAATCAAGAGTGAATAGGTTACTTCTAGGCAAGCGTGCTTCACCGTCTACCACATCATCACTTACCATCAGGCGAGATAGTGGAAAAAAAAATTGGCAATAAGATATTCTGGTCATAGGACGTTTTGCGAATAGGGCGTTTTGATACGGAGTCTACAAAACCACGCGTAGAATGTTCATAATACGGGTGCTTTTGTATACATACAATTTTGAGGTCCGTCACTCAGGCCGTCTCAGACAGTTCGCCTTTACAATCTGTAATTTAGTCTTTCATATCTTCCGTTTCTACAGTGGTCACACTACGCGAACAACACACGCCAGAATTAAATGCCCGGTTTTATGCTAAACTGTGACATCACAAACTGGCGTCACATTAATACTTCTTTTTAAAAATAATGCATTAGGGACCTTCCTGATGGCGCGACCGCGCGGCTCAATTTTAATTGCACTTACGGCTATATCGGTCGGATATCACTTGTGTTATAAATCGAATCACGTCGGGTCATCAGGAAGGTCGCTTATAGCTTTTGTATTATTTTATTGCTGAATGGAAGTTACAAATACACTGTGTATTATAAATATGTATTTTAGTAGGATATAGGTGGCGAAGTAATAAATGCCGCACGGGCCGATATTCGAGGTTATGCAACGCTTCTCGAGGCCGGACTGTGAATAGGTGACCATTACATACCGAATTACGTCCGTGCCTCGGAAAGCGCGGCACTGGCTCTGTCATTTGTATATCTTTGTCAGTCGTTAGGCCAGCCGTACACGGACTGCTTCAAGCAGTTATGACCGACTGCTTGAAGCCGCGACCGCGCGGTGAACTATAGCCATTCATTCGCTGCCGTACACACGACTGCTCGAGCAGTCGTCAAGCCGTCAACTACATGATGAAATTCCATCGTGCTGTCGACCGCTTGCGAGCAGTCGCGAGGCATACACTGACTGCTCGAGCCGTCGGCGGCTCTAGAGCAGTCGACAGCTCTACGACCTTAATTCCAAAATTGGATGAACACAAAATTTTCTCTTTTGACGTCGCCGCCGTCGTCTCCGCTTGAGCAGAAGCAGCAAAAGCAGTGCTTCCTCGTCAGAATCCATGACAGACTGCGGTAGAAATTCAACTGCTCGAGCGGTTGGTAGAGACATCTCGAGCAGTCAACAACCGACTGCTCAAGCAGTCAACGCCGACCGCTCGAGCGGTCCGTGTACGTCGGTCAGCTGTTAACTGCTCGAGCAGTCCGTGTACGCCCGCCCTTAGGGCGTGAAAAGACCGATGATCGGACATCAGATTTGTTAAGGGATATCGTGTTACCCAGTTCATGAGTTGTGGAGTTCAGATAGTCAGTCGCTCCATGTAATATTACTGGTGTCTCAGCCACCTAGAGATAACCAACGTCCACGTTGTGTTGGCTTACTGTTTAAGGATGCTGACCCCAACAAGGGTTGGTTGCTTAAGTAATAAGATGCTAGTTTGTGTCAGTAGATTTACTACTTGCCAACCAATTCAACTTATTTTAATTAATTTTAAGGTCGTGCTTAGCCTCTCGTGGAGGGTGCTGGTAATCTCTAGAAGTACTGATCCTATTACTGACATTATTTCACTGATAGAAAGAATAAGCTTATTTATAAACCCAATAAAAACATTGGTGATGATAAATGGCGCGTCAACGATCGTAGTCTGCCTGCGGTGGTGGTCGCGTACGTTGATTGCCGCGTTATGTGGCTATTCGGTTTTGGTTAAGACGGTTGTTGCGCTAAACGATTAAGGTGGCTGTCGCGGTAGTGTTCGTGCTACGTGGGTATACGACGATGTCCATGCTATGTGGGGCTACGACAGTGTCCTTGCTACGCCGGTATGTGACGGTGTCCATGCTACGCGGGTCTTGACGGTATCCGCGCTACGCGGGTCTACGACGGTGCCTATGCTACGCGGATGTTGTTTTTACCTCTGCTCCGCGGGTCTACGTGGTGCCCGTGCTACGCGGGCCAATTACGGTGTCCTTGCTACGAAGATATAACGGTACTCGAGCTACGTGGGTCTACGAAGGTGTCATTGTTCCGCGGGTCTACGATGGTGCCCGTGTTGCGCGGATCTGCTACGCTGCTCCGCTGCTCTTTTGTAACGCTCAAGTACTGCCTTTGAAATAGCAATTACTGTGAAATACATCAATAACAGTACAAATTCAACACATACCTACCCTTGAATATTGCAAGTGGACTAGGTCAGGCGAACTTAACTTTGCAAACACGTTCGTATCGCTGATATTGGTTCCGGTCGGCTGCGCTGATTCAGTACGCAGTACCCGGTAACCGGTGTTGACATTGATTTAAATCCAAACTAAGCTCGAAATGTCGAGGGTATAAGCCTCTATAAGGGTAGTAGCTGAAAAGGGATTATAAATTCGGTTTTTATTTCAGACAAGGTGATCTGATAGATATTGTCTATTTACTGATTTCGTGTGAAAGCCCCATTAAAACGTACTTCATTTTTAAATGGGCATGTTTTCTCATATTTTTTTCCCTAAGGATCGTAGTCGGAGTATTCCATCAGGATTTATGATGAAATCATGAAGACCTGACAGGAATCAATATCGTTAGGAAAACTGCTAATAGAATAATAGCAGCCGTCCGCGTGGTGATAGTACTTCCCCGAATATCCTAATAAATTATAGCCTATATATATCCTTTTCTGTACCTCTGGTTGTGTGTGGCTATGTTTTCGTATGTCGAGTGGTTAAGGTTACACTATTCGTCCATACAAACGTAGTCTGGTGATAACTCCACTGTATGACAAAGTACATTATAAAATATGATATCAATTTGTCTCATCATTATCTAGCCCTGCTTGGAAGCAAAATAGTAAAAAAAACGTTTGACAGTTATAGCGTCGAAATATTTGTATGACCTACAGATAGTTGTTCCGGCTCTGGGTGTTGTGTATGTGAGTTTATATGTCTGTTAACGCACCCACGAAACAGGAAGAAATTCCTAGTGTGGGGCAACGTTTTTTAAAAAAGAGAAAGAGAAAAGAGAAAGAGAGAGAAGAGTTCCATATTTCAACACAAATTTTAACGCATCTTTGGGCGGAAATAAATACCATAAGAAGCAGGCAAATTGTAAAACAGCTACCATACAGTGATAGATAAGTAGTTCAACAATGCAAATAATTTTATTTTGAAAATATACATTTTGTAGTTTTTCCATGACTACCAAAGGTCTGTTTATAAAAAAACGCGCGCTCGTTTTCGTCCTAAATCATCATCCATTTCGCTACAAACTTGAAAAGTGTAAAAATTCGTACGCGAACTAGCTTCTTACTGCTCATCACAGCATCTATCTCTTTCGCGCGTGTTGTCGTATGAGATAGCATGCAACCTTGCGCAGAAAATAGTTCGTGCCGTCGACTAGCCTAACGAACAAACTAACATACGCATTTGTAATATTACTAAGGATTTGTATGGTATTCTAATGAAAACATATATCATATTAAATTTCCTGGATTTTCCACTTGCTTTGTCATCTTTTAATTATACAGACATGCAGATGAATTCAGGCTCATGAGGTAACAGAAACAACTGAGCGATGACCTTAAATTGTGCGCTAGGCATTTTCTAACTTCTTCGCCCAGACCCTTAAGACTGCTAGCCGTGCAGCAGTTCACGAGTCTTAATCTGATGTTATCTGGTAGTCTAAAACCGAAGTAGAATCTCAGTAGGTTCAACGTCTCCTAAATCAGCCATTTAAGTGGTGTAATAGTACATTACAGCAGAATCCAGTAAGTAAGCCTTCCTGGCCGAGTATGAGTTAACCGGACCGAACCGCAGGTGAGGTCCGGTTATATACGAGGCCAGGATGGCTTTCTTACTGGTTGAGGTTTGTATAATGCTTTTCTCAAAAATGAAAGAAAGTTTAACAACAAATTCGTTTAATTAATATTGAAGGTTACATTCATATTAGGGCAATTACTGATAGATATTGTGATCGATTTACCGGGGGCATTTATATTTGTTTGTTGTACATCTTGATTAACGGACTCTTTAATCCAACATGATTTATAAACTGAAATGACTAAATACAAACATAAAATCCCACACTATACTTCTACAACATTACTAAGTACAAAACGCAACGTGCATACTTTTTCTGCGTCGCGTTACGTGTCACAGACCCATAAAAAAAAAAAAAAAAAAAGTGTCACAGACAATAAAATGGATGTTTAAGGCTCCAAAATATATTATGTATCTCATAAAATGTCATACCAAAAAGAGATAGATATATATTTGGAGCCTCCCTCTAACCATGTTATAATGGCTAAACTCTAATCTGTGTCTGGTACTATGTTTTTTTTTTCTAAGCAGATCTAAAGAGGATGACCTAAACCGTGCGAAGCCATAAAAAAAAAAAGGGATGAAGGATGACCAAGTGTCCAGTAAGTAAATTACATACTTACTTACTGGACAGTAGGAGATTCCAAATTTAAAATCTCGCTTCTTACCGGACAGTTGTGAATAGTCTCCGGTAGAGTTCACTTTCTGGATACTTTTTAGAGATGTTATGTCAACATTACATACCATTTTTGAGAAAATTAGTATTATTTATTTTTATTCTGTGACAATTAAACACCGTTCCTTTCTTTTTTTCACCTACTCACTCAATTCAATGTTGACTTTGCCACGGTGAAGTAGATTTCTCGCAGATGACTTGTCGGTGATAGCCTCATGATAGAAATTTTTGTGATCATCACTCATAAAATAACATCATAACTATGTTCCGAAACGCAGAGGCGTACCTCAATAGTTAACACAATAGTTGGAATTATGTGATAGTCTTGATTATCAGCTCATGTTGTGCAATACAGACCCAACCTTGACTCTCAAAGGCATACACATAAAATTGAAGTCTCAAGGACGTACGTAAAAATTCTCTGAAAAATAAACCTATAGACTGAATAACATTTATAATTCAACAAAACATCTATCTGTCTATCTAGGCTCGGAATAAATGAACTTCGTAAAACCACATAAACATACTTAAAGGCTCGTCTCGACATTGGTCGAGTTACCTACATCACAAGGTTTATACATTTCACTTTTCTAATAGATGTAGGTATCTTTTCTTTATAGTAACATTGAATTGGACAAGTACCAGAACGCAGAACGGATGGCCGATGTGGCCGAAAATTTCTGGAGTGGCGACTGCGTACCGGAAGACACTGCGTCGGAAGTTCTCACACTAGGTGGACCGTGGAGGACGTGGTTTAGGTTGCGGGAATCCGCAGGATTCCAGACAGACCGGTCAATTTGGCGACACTTGGGAGAGTAGTAGACGTAAGCAGTAGACGTCTTTCGGCTGTAATGATCATGATGATGAGATAAGTACTTAGTCGTTTATGTCAAAAGTTCTTAATACGTGGTGGTCACGACTAGTCTTTAGTAGACGTATATTTACCAGTTATCAGTAGGCGTTACACAGTGTTAAGAGTTTAGGCAAGCCCTGTCTGTTTCTAAGCTCAAGTACGGGCTAGCTGAATGACGAATCTCCTAAATCAATCTGGCTAGCCTTTTTCCAACTACGTTGGGGTAGGCTTTCTTCCAGAGTAACAGTATTTTGTAGTGAGCGACTACAAATCTTATCTCCATAATACAGTAACTGGGTCATATGGTATATTCATTGGCCTTACGAGATTAGACAAAAGAGATTATCAACTCCCAATGGTCCCGCGTGGTAGATTATGGCCCTGTACCCTCTCACACTAGTCTTGTGTCCCAACAGTCGGAATATTAAAGGCTGATTATACTTATGCATTTGGAATACTGGTGATAGATTTGACTGGGCATAGACTACCAAAGATGTTCAAAATGCCAGCCGAGACCAACGGCTTAACATGCTCGAAGACGAATCTCCTAGACTCCACAAATTCAACTTCACGTTCTCGCCCGCACATCGTAGCCTTTTAATTTCGCTGTTCTTTATCTAAATATGTAAATTCTAATGAATGCTCATGTGGCTGGCTGTTACGATCCAACAGGTTGTAGACCTCTGAATGAGCTCTGCGGGCATGCTCGGTACGCGTATATACCCGACATTGACCTAGTAACATAGTTTTGTAGCCTCGGGGTTCGCGGCAACTGGGCTCGTGACATTGAAACTGCTTTCACGAAGGGTCTAAGACCCCCGGAAAAGATAGCGGCGTGCGCCCGTTTTTACAAGCTTTGTATTACCTTGTTTTCGTATGTGTCCGGTAACTGGTAATCCGTTTTCAAGTATTTCCTGGTATCCGATTAAGCTGAAACTTGGCTTTTTTATGTAACTTTGGAAACATTGAAATAATATGGCACTATGGAGCTGTTCTCATGATGGAGCCCGAAGGTGGCCATAGCAACTCCTCAACCACTCATTGGATGTGTATTGTATATAAGTGTCGTGGTTAGGCATTTGTATGTCCTTGTGCTGTTAGTTAACATTTCATTTTTGTGCTGCATTATTAAAGTAATGTAAAAGTAATTATCATCTGTCTATAGTTAGCTCTTACAGCCGGCGAAGTGCGATCGCAATTCCTCATTGCGGCAATGCCCAACTCCAGGTTATTGCGCGGACGCGGAAAAGCTGCGCGGTCCGCCAAGATTAATTGTAAGAGAATGTCCGGATTTCAAATCTTTTTTGTGTTCCCTGTTTTCTTAATTTGATGAAAGGAATTATCTTTCGGGCAAAACATGTTACTAGATAGGTTAGATGGAGCCCGTTATCCGTACTTAGACTTCCATTAGGTCCATTGTGCGTGCAGGACTCCTTTCTGTGAGAGGAAATGGGCCGTAATCCACCACGTGGGCCAGTGCAGGTTGGTGGATGTCTTCGAATTTTAAAACATGCCGCCGGTTTCCTCGCGATGTTTTCCTCCGCCGTTGAGAGCAGTGGTGATGAAATAATTTACACAAAGTAAAGCGACTGCCTGGGTTCGAACCCACGACCTACAATTTGTAATTCGCGGCCGTTATCACTGAGCCACCACTGCTCTAAACATATTACTATATTTTAATTCTAAGTAGTGGAAGTTATCTTTATAACTTCCACTACTTTACCAGCCTATCCAGTCTCTAGCAGCCCCTTTTGCAACTGTATAATAATACCAACCTGTAACTGTCCCACTGCAGGGCAAAGGCCTTTTCTCATACAGAGAAGGCACGAGCATTGATCACCGCGCTTGCTTAATGCGTGTTGGCGATTTCAGACTTACATTACCTATAAGTCAAGGTTTCCTAACGATAATTGTCTTCACCGTTGTCAGTTAGTCAGCGATATCCAAGATAAACTTAGAAAGTACTTCGTAAGTTCGTACGTAGTAGAATGAAAAGTCTGTCCAACATTAACGAGTCGAAGTAAAATAAAATCTTTATAATAAAAAAATAAACCGACTCCCAAAATTCGGTGTCTTTGGTATTTCTGTTTTTTTATTTTTCGACGCCGACTTCTGAAAAGAAAGTAATATTTATTTTTTTTATTATTGATAGGCTCGCGCTTGACCACTATCTCACCTGACGGTAAGCGATGATGTGGTGTAATATATCTACTAGGTATATAAAAATAAGTCGTGTTTCTTCCTGACGCTATAACTCCAGAACACACGAACCGATTTCCACGGTTTTTCATTCGTTGGAAAGGTCTCGGGCTCCGTGAGGTTTATAGGTAGGGTAGGGTAGTGAAGGGTAGGGTCGGGTAGGGTAGATAAATGTTTGGTCTTTTTATGGCAAAACAGTTTGCCGGGTCAGCTAGTTTAATATATATTTTAATATGTTTCGCTTTGTAGTGTTTTTTTTTTGGAAGTCTGTATATCTTTTGTGAAAATTATTTTTTAACTAAAGTTAAATTTTCTCTTTTTAGTTATGGTACCTCAAATTACTATATACTTAAATCATTTATAGCCAAATTACATCTCATGACAATTCCAATAAGCCTAAACACGACAAGGATACAATGTTTTATTTTGGAGTTCCAGTGCCTACCATCCGACATCATAATCAGATCAGTTCGATGTTACCATCAGTACCATTTATTTAAAGTATATGCTTCACATAGTCAGTCAACTTTTCGACATATCTTATACCCGTGACATACTTATCATTAAGTAGCTCCAGTGGTCATCTGTTATCTTCTTCATCAGTTCCACTTAACAAAATTATACATTCTGTATGCAAATGATTGCATTGTTTATGAAAATACTGAAATCGCTATATGTATGCCTATAATATTTGAGGCTTTCCCTCGATTTCCACGGGATCCCATCGTCAGATTCTGATTAGGTGACAGTGGGACCACCCTTTCAAACAAAAAAATAATTTTCAATATCGGTCCACAATGGGCGGAGTAATCGCGTAACCACTCTCTCCTTTTTGAAGTCTGTTGGTAAAATTAAAACTCGGCTAGTGATGTGCCAACTCGGGATAAACACGACTCGAGCTAACCCGAGTTGAAATGCAAATAACTCGAGTTACGCAACTCGAGTTAGCAGAACGAAGCTGAGTTAGAATAAATTAATTATTTGTTAAAAACCACTTTTTTACATATGTATTTGACAGACAAATTGGATAACTTCCTCGAGAATTGACGAGATAAGGAACAACACCGAGAGAAATGGAAGGAATGGGGGAGGCCTTAGCCCAGGAGTGGGACATAACAGTCCAAAAAAAATACATTAGTAAACTTATACCCTATTAGTTGGGGACAACTTTTTTTTCACGTCAAACGGTTACAATCTGACAAATTTTTTAAAAAAACCTTACATCGCAAAATGGTTAATTTTGTAGCATTCTTTAATTTGTTATCATAAATTCCTAATACATAGTTCCAAACGTAGTTTAATGTTGGTTATTGGTTTTGGTTCTACCTTTTTTGTTTTTGGTTCAAACTTAAGATTTTTTTTTAAGTAATAATAGTTTAACATGTGTGTATTTGGTTGTTCTTTATTGTATTTTATTTTAGATTTTGGTAATTGCAAATCGAGTTTGGAAGAATATCACTTGAGTCAATTCGAGTTAGCCGCAACTCGAGTTAACTCGAGTTAGTAACTCGATTTGCACGTCTCTAAACTCGGCTATGGAAAAAATTAAAACAAAATATTCCGATAAGTTAGCTATTGGAAGTACTATTAACGCTAGAATACTAAGCTAGCTGCCTTAGTATGTTTTTAATTTTGACTAATTTATGAACTTTGATCTTTTTCCTCTTTCGTTTGACGTCACACTCGAAGCGATAGCAAAAACAAACTACCTTCTGTCTTTGTTGTGGTCGCGTTAAAAAGAAGGTCATAAGTATCTCATAGACATGGCGAAGTACCTAAGAATATGTCTCCTCCATAATACAGTTTAAAAACGGCTCAACCGGTAATTGTGGTAATTAAACATAGCTAAGAACACTCGACGAAGTTACTTTCCAAATAATCAATATGCACATAATAAATCTGTAGAAAAGTCGTTATTGTACATCGAACATATAAAAAAATACCCAGGGTGTTAAAGCATAACCAACAGAACCCATTTCCAGCATTTTTGTAATGTATGTCTGTTTATTTTTGCACGCCTCACGTAAAATGTACGAAACAGAGAACAGAGAGAAAAGAATTATGCTTAACTTGAAGTATTACTTAGTTTTTGTTTCATCGCAATCGGTTCACTCTATTAAAAAGTTAGATGAATTTAATGTGTTCAAGAAGTAAAATATCACAACACACGCAATTCAGATACTCGGACAGTTGAACTCCATTTTCGATAGATGGCGTTGTGCATTTGACGTCATTTTCTAAATGGTGCTGTTAAGATTCGCCGCGAAAAGTTACACTATACCTTATAAAAGATAGCTTGATCTCTGCGACATATTATGTCAAACTGACGTATACGTTATTGTTAAGGTAGAGTGCGCGCAAGTTAAGTTGGCGCGTGGCCAAAAACGGCATAAATCGTTTGTCATTTATGTCAGGTGTCAAGAGGGTGTGTTGTAATACCGTGTTTTTATTCGTTGCCGCAGTAAATAATCGCCATCATTATGCTAAAAGTAATTTAAAGTGATGGCAGGGATGTTTTCTTCAAGTGCACAAGACAATAACGGGCCTAAGGTACCGTTTTACAATGATAGAGCCCGCGTTACTTATTTGACAGGTAACTTTTAGGGATACCACAATACTAAAATTTCACTAAATTTTCGTACTACCGGTGCCCGACAGTATTGGTTTTTGGGTGGTACATAAATATACCGGCGGGACAGGACCGGCATCATGTAATTTAATGCATCATCGTCAGGCGTTTCTGAACGCACCGTCACCCAAATAACTCAAGAGGGTTATGTGGCAGCAGCTTCTTCAAAAATTGTTGAAGAATAAATTAAAAAAGAATTGAAATTGAAGGTATTAGCCACTACAGGACCATTGTTAGACCAAATTTAACAGTAGGTACTACTAAGTATTCAATAAAAGATTTACAATAATTTCATGAAACTTCTTTCATCATATTCTATGTAAGTTGAAAAAGCTAGTAATTAATTATGCTTAACTTAAATTACTTTTAAGTTTCGAGAGAAAAATGACTATTGATTAAATGTAGGAAAAAAGATCAGTTATGCTGGCAACATTAAGCACGCCACCCGTCGCGCGCAGACTTATCGTGCGAGCACTCTATTGTTAGCCTGTCAAGCGCTATTGTTACTGTATTGATACTGACAGCTGTCGCAGAGATCAAGCTATCTTTTATGATGTATAGAAAAAAAATTGGCATGTAGGCAGGGGATGTCAACTCTATACATCGAATCAACTACATATCTTCAAGGGCTATTTCAGGTGTGGCTAGAGTAAAAATAATAATTCGGGACCTAATGCACGCGACAAAAAAAAAATCGGTTTATGATGTTTTAGGTCTCTAATCAAAATCATACTACTAATGTCGATAATGACGTGTGTGCAATGTGGTTCGTAATTTTGCCGTCGCTACCGCCCGTCTGGTTAGCCTAATGATAAACACGGTGAGTGCTACTAGATGGCGCGCAGCAAAACTGTCTTTCCCTTTTTAGATCGACATTCTTCTCCCTAGAGTAAATAATATTCTATGCAGGTAGGTATTTTGGGTAGGTAGGTTAGGTAAGGCGTAGGTAGGTAGTTAAGTAGGGTAGGGTAGGCAGTTGACGGGAGTGAAGTCGCGGGCAGAGCTAGGTTCAAATAAAAATCTAAAAAAGCGGTTCATCCTTTTGGGAGCTATGATGCCACAGGCAGACACACAGAGACTCACGTCAAACTTATAACTCCCCTCTATTCCCGTCGTGGGTTACCAAGTGTCGTATTGCAGCCGTCACATAATCAGAAAACTAAAACGCAATATTCAAACATAAAACAAACAAGGTAGATCTATTTCTAGAAATGCCAAACGCGCACTAACTGGTAACGAAATGCCACGGCGCCAATCGATACTTCCACTGCAAACATTGTTTGCGAATACTTTTGGAGCGTGGGCTTTCTTCCTCACTAAATCCAACCCAGTGATCACCATCAGCACATGGAATCTCTTAAAATATCACTCTGGGGTCTTCGGTGCAACGCCTGTTAGGGCACATCCCTGAGGAGACTGAGAAGCGTCTGTCCGTCGTCGCCCTGAACCTCGCTGTGAACGGCAGCACTTGATCACTGTGCCACCGTCTAACTTCAGAGTTCGCCCATTTGACCAGGGACTTCTCCATGCTTATAAATGCATGAGGAATTTCGACGCATTAGGCGTAGAGGCGGGGTTCTTCTCTAAGAAATACACGTGGAAAATCTCTGTGCATTTCTATAAAGGTTGTAACTTGAGAATATTTTACGGCGAAGCGAAGTACCCAGTAAAGTCTTCAGTGTGTATTCTTTTGACGCTACAATTGTTGCCGAGAGTATTTTGCTACGGCTGATTCAAGTGAAAACTTAATAAAGCAACCAATCTTTTTGTAGGAAAGCTCGTGGAAAAAATTAAATGAAAAGCATTTCAATTAAAGGTTGCATCCCAGTAGCTTTTATCGCGAAGCAAAGTATCTAGTACATTCTTCAAAGTGTTCTATTTCTGTAACGCAACAATGGTTTGCTTTTTAAAGAGTGTTTGTTACTGAAAATTCACGGGAAAACTTAATAAGTTCCCTTGTATATTATTTACTTTATTATAAATGGAAAACGAATGAGGAGCTCGTGGCTAAATAATAACAGCCGCACGGGTCGATCTTCAAGGTTAAGCAACGCTTGCCGAGGTCGTTCCGTGGATGGGTGACCATTTCAACATAGCGAGTTTCCTCTGTGCCTCGTAAAGCACGCTAAGCCGTTGGTCCCAGCTGTCATTTGAAGATCTTTGACAGTCGTTACGGGTAGTCAGAAGCTTGAGATCTGACACCAGTCTTGCCAAGGGGTATCGTGTTACCCAGTTACTGGGTTGTGGAGGTCAGATAGGCAGTCGCTCCATGTAAAGCACTGGTACTCAGCTGAATTCGGTAAGACTGGAAGCCGATCCCTACAACAATTGGGAAAAGGCTAGGCAGATGATGATAAATGGAAAACGAATAATATATTTTGCCATGTGGTTTCAAGAAAGATCTTTCGGTTGTCAGCGCCTTACATCTTTTCACGAATTATGCCCGATTCGTCACAGTATCGATTCGTCATTAAAACAAAAGATCAAGATTCACAACAGTTTCGGGAAAGTACAGTAATAAAAAAAAACCAACACACACAGAACACCAAACTGTTTTAACCAAAATTATTGTCGTTCTTTATAACCAAAATATTCATATTTAAAAGCATTTGATGATGTGAGATCGTCCTCCATGTCAATCGGCCACGCTGCCTATGATACGAAAGCGTGTCCAGTGGCGGCTTATGACGCTATGGGTAGTGCTAAGTGCAGCAGCCACAGAACGCCTGGAACCAGCTTGCAACATTCCGACGACTATCGTCATCTCTTCTCGTGTCAAATGATGTAGTCTCTCCATATCGATGCATTTTTTTTTCACTCCGATGCAGAATTTGTAAAATGAAATAGTAAAAGGAAATAGTGAAATTCACTAAATAGAATTAACGATCCAAAAAAGTTAAGATATCCTGAAACGTAAATACTTGATCCCTAGAGGCACTTGACGTGTGTACTATAGACTTACCCGGACATTTCCGAAACTCATATCCAAATCCGTTCATGCGTAACTGCTTGATGATTATTAAATATTTCTATTCATTATTACATTAGGTAAAAATACTATATTTACAAACTTCAATGTCATTGAAAACCTAGAATCAAACTCTCAAGACAACGCCAAAGCTTTAAACCATAACACTGTTTCCCAAAATACAAGCTCAGGCTTAGTTTGGGAATCAGTAGCAGCAACTTTTGTGTAATACACTAATAGGAAACATATGTTAGTTTAAGATAAGATAGATAAGTGTATTAACTGGCGACAATAAAGATTTTTTTTTTATTTTTATTTAAAATAACGTATTGTTTCGTGAACCCTCATGTTCACGGTGAAGAATAAGAATGTTTGTAATGTACATAGGTACGTAAACAATTTCTTCGAATGTCCAGTCTGATTCCAGGTTGCAATGCAATCAAGTGAATTGATTACAACATCTCGAACAGGCATCCGGACGCATGTAGGCGCGGTGATATTGAACTGTATCTATCGGATACTTCGCCGCGACATTCAATTATTCTTAGGATGCAATATGTCTAAAGCATAAGCATTTTTATTACTTTGACAATCTAAAATCAATTTTGCGTTTGTTTACTCTTGCAACCAATATGTGGAAAATCTTTCCAACGAGTTTTCCAATGTCATTTTTCTTGGATCTAATGTTGTTTCGTTTTATGCTCAGCGATGCATGAAGCCTGGCGTCTGAAGTTGAAGCTTAAGGTTCCCGCGGATAGGCACGAGCCGACAGCGCATTTTCATAGAAATAGGGACAACTTTTACTATTGGAACATCCTTGAAAACGCGAAAACTGTTCCCTACATTTTGTCGAGCTTGCGAATCTAAATGTTTTGAACAACTGTTTTATTCTCATATTTTGAATTTGATCTCATGGGAAAGGTAGTAAATTAATGGGTCAGTCACCTTAAATATATATATATATATATGTCGCGACGCGGCTTTCCGCGACAACCTTTAACTGTAGGAATACATACGTAAATAACTATTGTTAGAAACTTGTGCACGTGTGCTTTCAGTTTATTCAATCTCTACTTTTGAATAGGTATTCAAATTAGTACGTAAAATTTCGTTTGTACCTTCAGGGTATATTTCGCTAGTGAAAATGAACGAACGCTTTGAGTATATCCAAACCGAAATCAAAAGCTGGCAGTGTCATTATTCCATAGCAATGTTATACTGACAACTGTTGAACTCTGTTTCGATGTGTTGATCGCATTCAGTTGCCTTAGTGAAATTCGGTCAGTACTTATTTAATAAACTTTTCAGTCTATGTATGTAAGTATGTATGCATGTATGTATGTTTGTTCCTATATGGCGTTCCAGAGCAGAGACCAAACGCGTTCGCCGATTTTGATGATTCGTACGTTAATCGATTCGTCTTAACCCTGCGAGTGTCATAGGCTACATTAAAATTGGACAATATAAAAATGGCGGATATTGGGCGCCTTATAGTGGGGCCCAAATTATTTTTTCTTTCTAAACCCATCGTGTGGGGTATCAAAATAAAGGGTTAAATGAGGTGATTTCAAAAATATATCACACTTATATGTTTAAATGTATCTAATTCGAAAAAAAAACTAACTAAAAAGTTATAAATAAAAAAAGTTAAATCAAAATATCAAAAAACCCGACTGTTTCAAAAGCGAACTAAAAAGTCGTAAACAAGGAAAAAATCATGCTGTGCAGGCGGAGGATACACCAGATTTTGGTCAGCCAGCCCGCGAATATGTATCCTCCGACTGCACAGCATGATTTTTTCCTTGTTTACGACTTTTTAGTTCGCTTTTGAAACAGTCGGGTTTTTTGTTAATATTATGATTAGCCGTACTATCCCACTGATGGATAAAGGCCAATTGACTTTCTCCGTTGTATCCGGCTGTGTACCACTTCTTGCTGCTGACTTGTCGCCGGAGACTTGGTCCCTCGGCGACCAAAATATAGGCAGCTAGGGTTTCTTGTACATTAGTACAGAATGAAGTCGAAGAAGCAGCAATAGACGCGGTTGTCTCGATAGTTGCTCGCAATGTGAACGCTTCCATTTCAACCCGTGCTCCTGTTGGTTGCCAGCGACCACCAGTCGCTTGTGCGTCGCCATCGCGCGGCGAGTCGCCGAGTCGCACGGGAGATCGGCGACTAAGTGCGTAAACACCTTTTTAAACTATACAAAGTCACAGTCGCCGTCGACCAAGTGTCCGGCGACCAGTCGACAGTGCGCAATTGGTCCTAAGACTCACACCATCTCCTTCGTGGTCTTCATGATCTGCCACACGCCGTCGATCTGTGTTTTGGAACACAAAATTGCGTTTTGGGACAACAAAGGCCAACACAAAAAACTTTTTACCAGCATTAATAAAGAAAACCTTTGCACTATCCATTATTTGTGTGCTCCATGCAGTTCCGTTTTCCAACTCAAAATAGAGGATTCAATACCAACAGATCTTTTGTGTAAAATCAGCAACGAAATATGTACACTGTTCGTGTCCGCTTTGAAATTCGTGTAAGCCAAATCTCTGGTCGATGCTATCCGATTGAGTGTTTAGAGCATTTTGATATAACCTGCAACAGATAGCCGAATTGCAATGGATCTCTCTGGCTCCTTTGATTATGTTTCGATATTGAATGGAAGAGAGCCCACTCTAATTACGACCGAAGAGTTCGTTTGTTCGCCAAACTGGCTTACATTGGTTTGTTTGTTTAACAAACTAGAGCAGAGTAGTAGTCCATCGTCTGAAGTTTATTTTGTAGCTTTATCGGTAACATGTTGGGTTCAAAAATGCAATTAATGTGAAGGCACTTTGAAAAGATGGCGAACGGATGTTGTGGTTAGTTCGTAATGCGAGAAAAGCAGCTGATTGCTCTTTGGAACAGTAAATTAAATTATACGTCATTAACGCTTAAGTGCATGTTATCAATTCATATTTACGTGGCAAATCTTTTAGAACACTTTACTTCCGCCAAGGGGTCCCAGTGCTAACAAAGAAAATTTAGTTCAAATAAATGTTACTAGATGGCGCGATATGTACCTATCTATTTGTTATTGAATTGTGTGTAAAATTAACATTTTCTAGAATAGATCATAAAAATTGTATGTTCTTGTTTAATCAACTCTCATAAGCACACAATTCTTGAATATTGGGCTCTTAATACACATTTCCAAAGATTATTTGAACAGATCATTTAAAATTGGTTCCAATAGATGGCGCCGTTTTAAATTTCTGAGGCATACCCCTCGATTTTTAAATTTGTTTTGTATCACTTTTGGTACAATGACACGGTAAAAACGTGCAAAAAATACTATAAAACATATCGTCACTGTATTTAAACTAAGGTCACGAACCGAGAAAATCATTTTACTTGAAAGTCGCTGCTAACACCATCTATAGCCGTGGAACGAAATCGAACGCAATCGAAGTACTTATAAAAAAAAAATAACGTTAGTTACGACGGCACGGTTTGTTTGTATGGGATGAGGCATCTGTATCATATGCTAGTATTATATTATCTGTGCTTCCGCGAAAAATGTACTCCGGGATTACTCCATTCGGCATTAAAATAGCGGGCATTTATACGTAGCTAACCGGGAATGTATGTATGTTATGTTGTGTGGCTTAAAGTAAGTACACAGAACACAGGTTAAGTTAAATTGATGCGGTTCAGTTTGCTGGCTGTGTGTGCAGGGCAAACATTAGACATATAGTGGAAGTAATGAAACGCAAATAACATCAATAAGTCTAGTGGAAATATGAACATGTTGCTTTTATTAGTAAGTAAGTAATCATTTATTTGCTCAACATGAGCAAACAAACAACAAATAATTGTCAATATGTAAGGAATGGTCTCGCTCGTGGCTAAATAATAACAGGTGCATTGGTCGATAATCAAGGTTAAGCAACGCTTGACGAGGTCGGTCCGTGGATGGGTGAACATTTCAACATATCGAGTTTCCTCCGTACCTCGGCAAGCACGTTAAGCCGTTGGTCACGGCTGTCATTTGAGGATCTTTGACAGTCGTTACGGGTAGTCAGAAGCTTGAGATCTGACACCAGTTTTGCCAAGGGGTACCGTGTTACTCAGTTACTGGGTTGTGGAGGTCAGATAGGCAGTAGCTCCATGTAAACACTGGTACTCAGCTGAATCCGGTTAGACTGGAAGCCGTCCCCAATATAGTTGGGAAAAGGCTAGACAGACTACATGTTAGGTATGTTAAAATTTAAAAAATTACGCGCGTCCTGTTTGCCTTTGATAATGGCATGTAAATTTTAATAATAGTGTCTCATTTCCTGATACATGCCTAACAAGGCCTCTGCGAGTTCGCTTCGGTCCCTCGCACGCCCTTCAAAGGACTGGGACCCCAGGGTCCCGAGATTGTCAAAGTTAAAAGAATACAAATCAAAATAATTAAATTTAAATCAAAATAATAAATTTAGAATATCAATGTCAACTCTAATTATTGAAAAATGTCGTGTAAATGTTAAAATTCTAGATTGTCATAATAATAAAATATACAATTTTTATTTTAATCATTTTGTTTCTTATAATCCACATTTTTCCTTTTATTAATAAAATAAATTCAAATACAAAAAACATTTAAAAATAAAATAAAATAGAGGCCCGGGGCAGATACATATATCGGGAACAGGGTCCAAGCTACCGGCGGTCAGGGCTCCAGAGAGAGGAACCTCCTAACATTACGAGCCGTGCCCAGCAGTACTGCGTTCTGGATCAGGCCCTTTAATATACAAGTTTGTCATATTTAGTCAAATTATTAAAAAAAAAACAAAACAATCATCCGTTACAAAATATATAGGCAGCGCTTTTAAAATGTTGCATCATTTATACCGATTTTCGTCATTGGTAAATATTTCTTAATTCAGTTTAAATCGTTTAAGTAAATATTTGTGTTTTCCACCAAATTCCACTGCGTTTCGAATACTTCATAAACTGAAGGGTAACGAAGACTTAGGGCCGATTTCACCAATGAAACTAATCGCGATTAGTTCAAATAAACTTAGTTTTTGCAAATACAGCGTTCTAAATGGTTGAGACCGCTGAGAACCTACCAAACATTACGCTATATTTGCATAAAATGAGTTTAGATGAACCTATCGCGATTAGTTCCATCGGTGAAATCGGCTCTTAATCACATCGTAAATTTATTGTTTGCTAAAAATTGTCAGTTGTGACTTTTTTCACTGTTCATTTATTTTTGTAATATTGCTTTGCTCTCCAGAGTCTATAACTATTGTGCCTTAGCTTTAAGCTATTGCTCTAAGACTTTATATATTATAATATGGAATGCAAATAAAGATATGAGTTGTCACTTATTTGTGTGTATAATTCGTCTCACTCCCCCCTTGCATTGTGTTCGTCTATCATGTTTTAATTTGTCCCTTTTTTCTTATTTTTCCTTAGTGCAATTCAAAGGGGTCAGCACCAACGGCCCCAGCTCGTGCATCATCATGGAATTTTGTCAATACGGGCCACTTTTCGAATATATTCACAGTGGCCAATGCTTCTTGCCAGCACAGGTCCTTAAATGGTCCAAAGAGATCGCCCGTGGTATGTCTTATTTACACATAAATAAGATCATCCACAGGGATTTGAAATCCCCCAAGTAAGTTGATTTTTTATTATTAAACCTGAGAGTTTTTTGTAAAGTGTACCTTTTTGCTGAATTTAAAAATGCCTTCTGAAGAAATAACTTTTAGAAGCCAAGACTGCACGAGCCACAAGATTTTCCAAATAATTCTTATTTCATTCAATTTGTACGCGGTCTAGAAATTACATTATAGACAATACACACGCACGGTTGGCGCAGTGGTTGAGCGATTGACTGCTGCGCTGTGTGTCGCGGGTTCGATTCCCGCACGGAACAAATATTTGTATGACCTACAGATAGTTGTTCCGGCTCTGGGTGTTTGTGTATGTGAGTTTATATGTTTGTAAACGCACCCACGATACAGGAAGAAATTCCTAGATTGCGACAACGTTTTAAAAAAAAATAAAAAAATAAAAATGCGACAGTAATTTTTACAGGGAATGTTTCCTCGGCAATGCTAAGATTTAATTTCCTTCCATTGTGCTCCTACTGTGGTAATATTATTTAGACTGCTAAACAGTCGATACAAAGGCAACAGCGTACTTCTGTCCACCGACAATGTCTCTTTACAAAAAGCTCTTAATTTTGCTGTTCTTTGTTTAAGCATATTTTCTTTGTGCGTTGAATTTGAAGGTCAATGAAAAAATATGAAATCCAGCTAGCCTGAAGCTGTACTCATTTCGTATGTCGAACTGATTAAAAACGTTTTCCTTTAGCTTGAATACTCGACGTGTTGTTATTGTATATATCTACATAGTACATATAAACCAAGAGGCTTCCCGCCGTCTGTATGCATAAATCTTTTAAACTACGCAACGGATTTTAATGCGGTTTCCATCAATAGACAGTGATTCAAGAGGAAGATTTTCAAAGTTAACTTTGCTTGAATTTAATCTTACAAAACTGTTTCTGTTATCCCTTTTTTAATGTTAGAGGTAGGAAAATATAGGTTACTTAGAATGAAGCACGTCTTATATAAGGTTAGTATACAACAAAACCACAGCTCACATACAACTTAACCCATATGTCTTAGTGAGGTCTTCATTCATAAAACTTGAATGAAGACCCAATATGCAATAATCGATTCACAAAATAAAAGCCAAATGAGACTGTGAGCCAGCAGTTTTTGAAAGCCAAAGTTCTACACAAAGCGAGTCCCCAAAACGACCGCTTGTCAACACTTCCTGGTGTTTAGATATCACATTTCAAAACAATATCCTTTCAATCGGATTACCTGATATTCAATAGGACACGTACAATAGTAACTATCACGGTTCTAATGGGGTTATTAGAGCTGCCAATGAGCTTTGCACGTAGTATCAATTAATACGATATTCACTATAGGTCGCTGGAGCGAACTGAGGTATTAACAGAGAATGAACGGTCTTAGGGTCAGCTTACACAGAGATTATTAGGCTATCTTGATCGGAACGTACAAGGCTGCGGTATGTGGTATCCTCATACTGTATTTACATCCTCATCTGTTATATATACTCTTCCGGCAACTCTGCAGAAACATAATCCTTATCAGTAGCACGACGGAACAAAATACCATACTGGGGCATTGTTTCACGATTATGTGACCGGAAGCGCACACCACAGCGTTGTGCGTTCCGATCAAGAGACTAAAGCTCGGCGCAAACGGGCCACGGACCGCAGCCACCGGTAGCTGTCGCATGCTACCGCCATAATTGTAACAGTGGTAGAAGTGCACAACAGCCACTGGTTTTCGAAAGCCGCCTCGTTTCTATTGTTGTATAGATTAGAATGTGAATCCCAAATAGCGGGACGTAATTGGATTGCCGATATGGAAGTATCGATATCCATTGAGGCGTCGTCATGCTCCATGGTGACGCGTGCGATGCGTAGGATACCTAACGCCTACCTCCGCGGGAGTGGAGCAGCGCGACAGTTGTGGGTGTCAGCGTCTTTAAATGTACCCTGCAGCGACCACAAGTGGCAAGTCGTGGACACTGCTGTAGCGGTTGGCCGCCACCGGCTACACGTGTGCGGTGTGTCTATACAAAATATATGGAAAAGTGAGTTTAGTCGCTGCCGCTGACCACCGGTGGCAGTGGTCGGTTGCCCGTTTGTGCCGAGCCTAAAGCTTAAAGCAGCAGACAATGCTTTGCGCGACGCATATTTCAGTGAGATAGTCGTACGTAAAACAAAAGAAAACACACCTGCGGTGCAGCACAGAAAGGTGTACCTTTTTGTGTTGTAATTAAAATGACATATTGTTTCATTATCTTAAAAAGTGCGCGTTGCGTTACATGCGTCGTAACGCAACGCGCACTTTTTAGTTTTTAGTGTCTCGGTTGTAAGCAGACCTTTATACATGTGACTAAAAGCCCTGCAAGTGATGTCGAATCTCTTATCAAAGTGTTCTGCAAGTCGTCTACTTCTGTTTGAGGATAACGAAAAGCATGCAAGCTACGAAGGACCTACACAAAGGGACATTCTATCAACAATGTTTGTTAGAAAGTCCAAATGTGCGGGCTTTCAATCTTTGTCTGCAGGCGCTGATATGCGTATGCCCGGATTAACGCCTAGGTAGTTTTCCGTCATTTATTAAAGAGTTCCTCCGAAATTCTTCATCAGACCTTGATCAAATTTAAATGGGACCACATGAGAAGCACCGGCTTTCAATTAAAAAAGAATCATCAAAATCGCTTCATCTAGTAGGTAAAAAGTTCTGAGTAAACACACATAAAAAAAAAACGGTGCGGGCAATGTTTGAGTGACCGGACCGCAGGACGCAGAACGCATCCAGTGTAACAAAAGCCTTAAGGTTACCCTAGTCACGGGGTCTCATTGCTAAGATAGAATATTTGGTTCAAATAAATCTCACTAGATGACGCGACATGTACACACAATTCAATAGAATTGTGTTAAATATTAACATTATCTGGAATTGAACATAAACATTGTATGTTCTTGTTTAATTAACTCTCCTAAATACAAAATTATGGAATATTGGGCTCTTAATTCACATTTCAAAGATTATTTGAACGGATCATTTAAAATTGATGCCATAGATGGCGCATTTTTAAATTTCTGAGGCATTCAACTCGATTGTTAAAATTTGCATTTTAACACATATTGGTGCAAAAAAACTGTAAAAACGTGCAAAAAAATACTATAAAACGAACCTTCACTGTATTTAAAGAAAAAAATATTCACGAACCTCGTAAACCCTTTTACTTGCAAGGCGCTACTAACACCATCTATTGCCGTGAAACGGGATCAAACGCGATTGATGTACTCACAAAAATAAGAAGATTAAGCAGATGAAAAACGCTAGTTACGTCGGCACGGTTTTTTTGTATGGGATGAGGCATCTGTATGCTAGTATTATAATTATTATCTGTGCCCTAGTCGACCATTCTCCCTTACAAACGTAGTCTGGCGATTACTCCACTGTTTGACGATGTACGTTCAAGATAAAATTCGGCTCCTCATTAACTAGCCCTGTATGGAAACAAAAAAGTAAAAAAAAATATGTATTTGAAAGATATGAGCGTCGAAAGTTCCAAATATCAACACTAATTTAACGCATCTTAGGGCGCAAATAAATACCATTAGAAGAAGGAAAATTGCAAAAAGGTCACATACAGGGATAGATACGTAGTTCAATAATGCAAATAATTTTATTTTAAACAGATAAATTTAGTCGTTTTTTCATGATATCCAGACTCCCAAAGGTCTGTTAATAAAATTTCGCGCGCTCGTTTTCGTCCTAAATCATCATCCATTTAGCTAAAAATTCGCAAAAGTGCTGATTCGTACGCGAACTAGCTTTTTACTGCTCATCACAGCATCTATCTCTTTAGCAAGTGTTGTCGGATGAGATAGCATGCATTTTAACCCCGCGCACAAAATATTTCGTGCCGTCACTAGTGCAACCTTAACATGCATTTGCAATATAAATGACCATCGGCTAGCCTGCAGATTCTATCATCCCGATTTAATGTAGTCCTACGAACTATTTTAGTTACCAGACCCTGGTGATGGCCAAGTCCTGAATAGTATGGCCAACAGAGCCACTTGTAAATGCCTCTAAATTATTCACAGAGTAACCTGCATGCGGCCGCTTCTTCGAGACTAAGTCGATACTTGAAAATCAATAGCTTTGTTTCATATTGACCAGACTGTTGTCTTTTATCTGTGATATAAATACCTGACAAATAAAGTAGATCTTTTTTCATATGGAATTTAATCTGCGCGATTGAATGTACCTCTACTTTTCTGATTCTATTTGGTCTTCAATTTAGCCGCTGCCAGAAGGAAAGAAGGCCACACTGATTAATACTCAAAATTTCTTAAGTAGTAAATTAGCTAAAGCTGCTTTCATAGCTTAGAAGGATTTACAAGAATAGAAAACCGGCCAAGTGCGAGTCGTACTCGCGCACCAAGGGTTCCGTCCCATTATCGCAAAAAAACGGCAAATAAACTCGTTTGTTGTATGGGAGCCCCACTTTTGTTGCTATAGCGACAACAGAAATATATCATATTATTATGTGAAAATTTCAACTGTCTAGCTATCATGGTTCATGAGATACAGCCTGGTGATAGACAGACAGACGGACTGTGGAGTCTTAGTAAAAGGGTTCCGTTTTTACCCTTTGTGTACGGAACCCTAAGAAGGCGAATGAAAATCTAACCTGCCCGGGGGACGCCGAACGTCTACTTAATTGTGACCGAGGTTACACTCCCAATCTCAAGAGATCGTAGGAAATAGTTGTTATATTTCAAAATCTATCAAACTTGTGCACCTTTTTAGGGTTCCGCACCCAAAGGGTAAAAACGGGACCCTATTACTAAGACTCCGCGGTCCGTCTGTCTGTCTGTCTGTCACCAGGCTGTATCTCATGAACCGTGATAGCTAGACAGTTAAAATTATCACAGATGATGTATTTCTGTTGCCGCTATAACAACAAATACTAAAAACAGAATAAAATAAATATTTAAGTGGGGCTCCCATACAACAAACGTAATTTTTTGGTGTTTTTTGCGATAATGGTACGGAACCCTTCGTGCGCGAGTCTGACTCGCACTTGTTATCATTCTACACATCACCCTAGAGCCATTCTGTCAGACCTATTCGAAGGTCACAATCGCTATTAGTTCAATTCGGTTCCTTTTAATTAAAATAGAATACATTTTTCCTTATCAATTTATATCGCACTGACAAAAGAATGGTACCAAAAGTGTAGTCGCCTTTTTTCTAAATCTTCATATGCCTCAAAGTGCTACATGTTTGTCCTTGCTCACAAGGTTGTAAGTCTATCCCCCTACTTTCTAGGTTAGTCCTGTGATTAAACTGCGCTGTCCCCGCGGTATTAGCACGAGGTTTTTATTACAAACACCTAAGACGTAAACGCTTACAATTTATAGCAGTCTGGTGCCCTTACGGCAGTTTCATGGCTTCGTAGTCAAAATTGGTTTGGCTAACAATTATTAATAATTATGAGTTTAAATTGACTGTTTTTTTAAAGAAAAGAAATCCGTTTCTTATTTAAACTGTTAATTATTTGATTATATTTTACCGACTTTGAGAAAAGGAGGTAAGCAATTAGATATGCGTGTAATTTTGTTGGCACTACACAATATTCACATATGTTACTCTGTGTCGCCTTCTAAACATGTTTTTTTTAAATTTCATAAGTGTATGTATGTGTGTTTGTACAAGTATTTCGCCGAAACTACTTATCTGATCGTGATAATTCTTTTTTGTTGGATTGAGTATCTCTCAACTTGGGAATAGTGCAAGTTTCATCAAAATTGTTTCAGCTGGTTTTCAAGATATGGAGAATAGAACCGAACTCCTTAGCAATAATGTGTTAATAGAATAGAATAGAATAACATTTATTTGCATAAAAACATGGTATAAAAGATGGTACAAAATTAAATACAGAGCAAACATGTTTTGGACTTATCGTGAGCATTTATCAATCCTTTAGGTACCTTACTATAGAACTTGCTCATTTTTTGTGATGGTGTATTTTGTTTGTGTGTGTTTTGTACCTACAAGGAGATAAATAAATCTTTGCCACAGAAAACAACTTCCAAAGAAATACACTAAAAGGTACAAAAATACTCTAGTTTCGGAAGTCGGTGTCGAAAAACGATACAAACAAGAGGTACCAAAGACACCGACTGCATGTGTCTGTATTTTGTTGGACTATGTGTTAAAGTCCATCTCGGCTCACTCTAATTCAATTTGCCCGAAACTTCCAGTATAACTTGTATCCTCCATCCATAAGTTCCTGTAACATACAGGTATCGGTCACTCTTAAAAATAATCTATAATAATCCATGTATAATATACCTAACTTGGATTCGTCCATAAATTTCCAGTTCGTGTCCGTAGATCTTTTCACGGGCGCTTGAAGTTCCATTCGAGTGTTGCTAGTTACCAGGTTCCGCGACGCAATACCGCGACCGCGTCGTTAAGGTCATCTCAAGTGCTTCTAGGGCTCGCAAAGGTGACAAAGTTGATCGTTAGATAACATTATAATACTCAAGTATCAAAATGGTGAAGGAAAACATCATGAGGAAACCGGCATATCCTAGAATTAACATTCGAAGACATGTGACATCCACCAACACGCACTGGGCCCGCGTGGTATATTAGGACTGCGGTTACCATTTTGAAAATTTGAAAGTCCTTACAAAAAGCCGGGTTTTTGAAAAAAAAATCCGGTCACCTTAGTTACGAAACAAAAAATCGTTCAAACATTACAAAAAAATCCCCATCTGAAAAGTATGAAACAAGAAATTGGTATTTGAATAAAGTGCAAGTGAAAATTCCGGACAAATTGGAAAGCCGGAAAAAGTCCGAACCGATCGCCAAATATCCGGACATGTCAGGATAAAGCCGGACCTGTGACCTAGGGGTACCATCCCTCTAATTATGACCCAATCCCTCTCACAGAGAGGAGGCCTGTTCCCCTTATAACATATTATGTACACAAGTATTCATTCTCCATTATTATATATTTAAATGTACTTGCCTGTTGATCACTCAGCGATGCTGTTTGTATTACATGATCTGAAGTAGCCCAGCAACTTTGGAAAACTTGACAGTACCTTGGACTGTTCGACTTCAATTCTTGTTACCCACAAGTTTGTTCTCGGATGTTGTATTTTTCATGAGAAGCTCCTATAGTTTGGGTAGCACAATTCTGTTATCCTTCTATTTCACATATCTGAAAAGTAAATCCAGCAGAAGTCAGACTGAAGCTAGTTAAGAGTTATTGAAGATACGAAATACAAAATTCTAGAGAATTGTAATCTCATCAGTTTGTAGTCAATATGAAATCTTTCTTTTTGGCATAATTCTGCTTACCTACATCGTTTTTAAGTGGCATCACGTATTTTCTGTACTGTGTAAATTATTCACAAAACACCTCATGATAAATATTTAAAATACTTTTACAATGCATGTCCTCGAAAAGAGCGGTTTTCCAAGCAGCCAAACTGTGCGGAAAGTGTCACTTTTTTTAACTAGTGCTTTTTACTTTCCTGTACTTTTTTAATTTTTAACTCCAACGTCAGCCCGACGCATAGAGTTTTTATTATTTGAGAAAAGTTTTAAAAATTAGTTATGTACAGATTATCATTCATATAAAAGGTAAAATAAAACTAATACTTTATTTCAGGCGTTTTTAATTACTCTAGATTTTGATTTTGATAAATATATTTGTTATATCTTGCAATTAAAACACCGTATTAATTAAATGCGTATTTATTTGCACAACTACGTGTCACATCGATCATAACTCCAAGAGAGAGAGAGAGAGAGAGAGATGTATATCTAGCGCGCTCTTACGCTATACCACACTCTCCCCCACTTAGATTAAAACGACAACTACAGGGGAATCTAGCTCAAAGCATGTTGTCGTGTTCTGAACAAGTCTCTGAACACGGCAACATCTGATTTACATGGCGTTTCCACCTACATCCTTCTACTTCTATTATATAAGTAACATCTGGTATAGAATTTTCAATAACCAAACCCTGAACCCATGGCTTACTTCCCTTCCTGTAATCTTTTACCATTACTTTTTGGCCTATTTCGAATTTAATCTTCCTACTTCCCTGTGCTCTGTTCTGTGATTTGGCGTCCAGCTCCTCTCTCAGCGGTGGTGGTCTAAGTAAGCTAAATCTATTCCTCAGCTCTCTACCCAGCATCAGACGAGCTGGTGCAATGCCAGTTGTTCGTTGAGGAGTGCTCCTATAATCCATTAAAAATAAGTTTATTGCATACGACATAGAGTGACCACTTTCTATGATTTTAGTAATTGCTGATTTAAATGTTTGGACAAAACGTTCTGCTGCCCCATTTGTGGCTGGGTGATATGGTGGTGAAAAAGTGTGTTTAATTTGAGCTAATTTACAAAATTCTTGAAATTCTGCACTTGTGAATGATCGGCCATTATCTGTGACTAGGTGTACAGGGAAACCAAATGTGGAAAATATTTTTTTAAATATTTCTATCGTACGTGCCGATGTAATGTTGGACATTTCGTATATTTCTGGCCATTTTGTATAGCTATCAACAATTACAAGGAACATTTTATTGTAAAATGGGCCTAGGAAATCGGCATGGATCCTATACCACGCTGAAGGGGGTACTGGCCATGGTTTCTGGGTTTTACAAGGGGATTTACTATTTTGTAAACATACATTACAACTTTTTACTATATTTTCTATTTCAGTGTCCAGTTTGGGCCACCAAAAATAAGATCGAGCAATCTCTTTCATGCGGATTATTCCAAAGTGACTTGTATGAAGCTGTGTTAACACAGTTTCTCGAATAGAATTAGGTATTACAATACGATATCCCCAGAACACACACCCTCTATCTACCGTTAATTCATTTAATCGAGTGTGGTAGGGTAGTATGTCTTGAGTTAAATGTTTTCTTTCTGGCCAACCGTCAGAAAGATATCTTATGATTTTTGTCAGTGTACAATCTTTTTTTGTTTCCAACTGTATTGTTTTCCAATCCAAATATTCCAATTGAGATTCATTCACATAATAGATGTTGCTCGAGTTACCATTTGAACAAAGTGGGTGAGTGTCTTCCACTTCACATTCTTTTTCTATGGCAGTTCTAGATAAATAGTCTGCTGGGTTTACATTTGTTTTAATATGTCTCACCTTATAATTAAATGCAGACAAGAATATTGCATAATGTTGCAACCTTTTAGCAGCCATTTTTGGAATACTTTTTGTAGGGCCAAAAATCCTTACTAAGGCTGCATTATCAGTTTCGAGTTCAAACTGTCTCCCATATAAATAGTTATAAAATTTTGTTATTCCAAAAATGACTGCCATTGCTTCCTTATCAATAGTTGTATATTTTTTCTCCACTTCACTTAGTTTCTTACTTGCATAAGCAATTGGCTTAACCACACCTTCATAATCCCTATTTGATAACACCGCGCCCAAGCCCGTGTCAGACGCATCGCACGTTAAAATCAATGGTAAATTCGGGTCATAGTGTTTCAAATTAGAGGCTGATGCTAACTTGTTTTTGATTAGTTGAAAAGCGTTGTCACATTCTGATGTCCAATTAATATTTTTTTTTTTTGTACATTCATACAATGGTGTAATTATGGTAGCCATACCTTTTAGGAAACGAGAATAGTAGTTTATTTTTCCTAAAAATGATTTAAGTAAAGTGAGACTGGTGGGCGTTTTTGAGTTTAACAATGGTTCAATATTTGCCTGAATAATATTAATGCCTTTTTTATCCACACAATATCCAAAAACATCCAGACTAGTTACAAATAGTTTACACTTCTCTGGTTTTAATTTAAATTCACATTGCTGTAACCTATTTAGTACTTTACAGAGAGTTTCTAAAGTGTTTTGCAAATCTTTCCCTTTTATATAAATATTGTCAATAAATACAATAGTGTTAGGTATATCTCTTAATTTTTTAAACATCAAGCGCTGAAAGGAACCAGGCCCTGAACTAACTCCGTATGGAAGATAACTATATTTATATGTTCCCACCTCGGTGACTATTGTTGTACAGTCTTGACTATCAGCACTAAGAGGAGCCTGCAAATAGGCTTCTTTTAAATCCAATTCGCAGTAATATTCGCCGTTTTTTAGTGTATCTAATATATCATCGACATGGGGTAGCGGGAAGTGATCAATTTCTAAATACTTATTTACTGTTAGCTTGTAGTCCCCACAAAGTCGCACTGACCCATCTGGTTTTAATATGGGTACTACTGGCGTTCCCCATTCACTGTGTTCAACTGCTGAGATTCTCTTGTTTTTTAGTAATCTTTGAATTTCATTGTTTACCTTATCCCGCAAAGCAAATGGTACCCTTCGCACAGGCAGACATTTTGGTTGGGCATCAGACTTCAACTTCAAAGTGATCACTTCACCTTTAAAGTTGCCCCAGCCAGGGCTGAATACTTCTGCGAACTGGTTTTTTACATGTTCTTGTGCATCTGAAACAGTTTGTATTTTATTAGATCCAATTTTTACATTATTTGTTAATATTGGAGGCCATAAACCTAACTCATTTAACCAATCTCTGCCAATGACTCGTGGAGCATTATTTTTTACCACAAAAATGCTTAATTTTTTAAATTTATTGTTACACTTCACTGGAATTTCCTTTATTATGCCTAATGGTTGTGAATAAGTTTGATCAAAGTTTCTGAACATTACATTACAACTTTCAAAATGAGATGATTTTAAATATCGTTCCTTATCTCGAATTGGCATCACAGTGACCTCTGATCCAGTATCTAACTGAAATGGAATACAATGGTTATTTAATGTTACTGAAATATAATGTGGAGGTATCCTACTTACACGATTATAGGAATAAGTTTGAAATTCTGCATGTGGACTCTTATCGGTTTCAATAACTTCCTCTTCCTTCTTTTCTTTTTCACACGGCTCCGCCTCCAACATATTAGTTTGCCTCCTGGGTTGTTTCTTCTTAGAACACATTCTGAATACATGACCTTGTTCGCCACATTCGGAACAATATTTATTCCTCAATGTACATGTAGCTTTGAAATGGTTATCTTTACCACAACAAAAACAGCATTGTTTTTCTGTTAGTTGCCTATTTTGATTTCTTGTAAGCTTTGTTTTCTCATTTTTGGTTTTACCTTGATTGTAGAACACTTCTGTTACCTCCCTGGGGTCACTGTGTAATAATGCTGCTTCTACAGATCGTGAGACTTCGATACATTTGTCCAGAGTCATATCACTTGCACCTTTTAACAACTCAAATTTAATAATTTTAGATGCCACTCCATCAATCAGTTTTTCTTTAATTTGGTCTTCCACATCCTTGAAACCGCATTTTCTTGCTAACTTTTTTAGTTCAAGGACATAATCTTCTATATTTTCGTTGGTTTGTTGATTCCTTTGTCTAAAATTGGCTCTTTCCAACACAGTGGAAACTGGTTTCACATACTTTTGTTTAAGTTTTAGACACAATTCATCATAGGTAAGTTTGCTCGGGTTAATGGGTGCACACAAATGTGTTAAGATTTCGAAAACTTTTGATGTTAATTTGGTGGCTAATAGTGAGATCTTTTTTTCTTCCTTGATGTCATTTAGGGTTATAAAAAAATCCAACTGTTGTTGGAAAACTTCCCACTTATCACCATCGAAAGGTTGTAATTCTCCGTACGAAGTCATGGTCCTCTTAAACTCCAGTTCAATAACAGTTTTATTCTTATAGAATTCGCTTAGATTCCTTCTCAATTCGTCCACTGTATTATTTTCCGGAAATGGCAAGTTTTCGTCTATATGTATTTTAATTAATTCATTTTTCGTACACTTATAAATGTAACTACGGTTCCCCGACTTTACTTGTTGAATTTTTTTTTGTTCACTGTTCTGTTGGCCCTCGGTGCTGGGTTTAGACTTAGAATTAGCGTCTGAGAACGAATCCGACGACATTCACTGTTCTTGTGAAACAATAAAAAAATATCGATGAAGACAGCCACAACTGCAATATGGCGGACGTAAATGGTTCGTTACTCACTTCACACCGATGCCACGCTCGGTTTTAAGATTTTTTCCGATTATCGTTTATGATTGTTGTTGTTTTGCTCAACCTTCTTGTTATTCCCGCACGCCAAGTTCTTTATCCTCGTCGCCACTGTTATATCTTGCAATTAAAACACCGTATTAATTAAATGCGTATTTATTTGCACAACTACGTGTCACATCGATCATAACTCCAAGAGAGAGAGAGAGAGAGAGAGATGTATATCTAGCGCGCTCTTACGCTATACCACAATATTAATTTTAAATATTCATTAAATATGTTTGGCAGAACGTATATTTTGCTCGTGCCTTATTGCGTTACGATGTGACAGCTATTCGCACATGCGCAGTAGATATGCCCGAGGAACTATTAGTTAATCTGTGGATATGTTGAACGCGCTTGAATAAGCCCGCCATTTTATTAATTTCATTTTATTAATTTATTTATTTCCTCGCACAATGCATAGTAAAATGTTGTATGATACACGTACGTAAGATGATTTCCGACTCGTGTCGATTTATCCACTCACTCGCTTCGCTCGCTCGTGAATAAAAATGCCACTCATCGGAAATCACCTACCTTCCGCACTTGTAGCATAAATAACTATTATAATAGTGTATAATAGTATATTATGCAACTAGTGAATAAAAGACGGATTTAAAGCGAGGGCCATAGATCAATCAAGAGCAAGTGAATGATTCTAACGACTGAATCACGACCGTAGGGAGTGATTCATGATGATTGAATCACGAGCATACCGAGTGATTCAAGTGTTAGAATCATGAGCGACGCGAGTGATTCATGGCCCTCGATATAAATCCGTTTTATTCAAGAGTTGCATACTATATTTTATACCATGACTTCGAGAAAAAGAAAGATTTAAGTGAAAAGCACAAGGAATATTACGAGTAATAAATAAATAAATAAATGGTTTATTATTCAAAATTTATATAAAATGTGAAACCCTGACCCCTGAGCTAGTTAACAGCACCTGTGTTTCTGGGACCAGTAACCACCTCCGTTACGTGACATAATTATAATTAATTAAATACCATTGCAATTAATATTAGAATTACAATCCAAACAAGTATCCAAAAAATATCTTAGATTAAAATCAAAATCATTATTAAAATCCTAAATAACAAACTCAAAATTAAAATCGAAGAAGGAGTTTGTGTATCGAGTATTATTTGCGCAAGGAGGCGCAAGGAGGTTACATAGCATTGAGATGGACGTCTAGTACATTGATGTGTTCCAAATTCAAACACCAAAACAGTGATTAAAAGTGCTTTTTATTCACTGTTTTCAGTGAATAAAATAAATTTTTTAGAGGGGGAATGGTATAAAAGTAATTTGTGTCGTGAAATTGTAATCTTATTTAGTTCCCGAACTTTTAACATGAAATATGTTGCATGCACATTTCATGTTTCCTAATATCAAGACGCTCGTTACGGATATTGTCTGGTTGCTCAAATAGCAATTTTATAAAGATGTTCTCGTCGTTTCAAATGTTCTTCATAATGGGTTCATCAAAGTTTCCTCCAACATGCAAATACTATATCGGAACATCGAAGAGATACCATGTTAGCGATAAAATCAATAATCGTTTTATTTTTAATGTTTTTCTGTTATAATATATAAATAGAAATAGCTAATGATAAATTGCCGCGAGGATTTATAAATAAAACCATTAACTTATTAATATAAGTGAGGAGCTGAGTTCCACTAATAAAATAGCACAAATTCTGCATAATACATCTAAATTAATTGCTCACTCTTCATCATTACGCGGAAATTTAAAGTAATATTGTTTCACTGCACACTCAAGTAAGTCGATAACTTTCGCGTCAAAATCGATAACTTTCTCGCCAAAGTCGATGTCTTTCGCGTCAAAGTCGATAACTTTCGCTTAAAAGTCCGTGTTCATAGGTATATTTTTAAAAGGGCTAACTTGGAACTTGCCAGGTATTTAGCAGGTTAGGTACGCGTACATAAGTTTAGCTCACCCAACTTTCACAAAATCGATACCGCATTGAATCATTAATTAAATTTTGAAGTGACAGCGTTTAGTATCGATACTCCTACTACCTTCATTTTCCCATGCACGTTTAAATAGATAAAAGATAAATGCGCAAATATATTTTTTTTATCCTGGGCAAACAACTTGGATAGTAAAATGTATTCACGCTCTTCACCAACAAACCTGTGTTGCAACAAACTCTTTTTTTTCAGCATCCTGATCGCCGATAACCTTGTGGTAAAAGTGAGTGACTTTGGAACAAGTCGCGAATGGAATAACGTAAGCGCCGTCATGAGTTTCACGGGCACCGTAGCCTGGATGGCACCAGAAGTAATACGACATGAACCTTGTTCTGAACGTGTAGACGTTTGGTCGTACGGAGTCGTACTTTGGGAACTTCTTACACAAGAAGTCCCGTATAAGAATCTCGAAACTCATGCTATAATGTGGGGGGTGGGTACAGATACAATCGCGCTACCGATTCCCTCGACGTTTCCGAGTAGCATGCAGCTACTCATGAACCAATGCTGGAATAGGACACCCAGAAATAGGTAAGTGGCAATCTTAATCAATTTGATTACCTGTGAAGCTCCATATTTGCCGAGTACGAGTAGAAGCTCACTGGCCGGACGTTAGGCTCTCTCTTACAACGTATTGGGTTATTTTTGCCTCGCTATGTTCTAAACGGGTTTGACTTAATTTTGATGTAATTAAATAATCTTTTACTTGTTAAAAGAAAGTGTCAGGTAAATGTGCAGTTTTAAATGTATTAAATTATATTTAAAAAAAAAACGCTTGTATCCGCAACCAGTGTGTTGTAAAAAGATGCACAGAACCTATTAACTTATATACAGAAAAATCTATGTAAGTGTAAACGTTTATAATGAACCAAATAAATTAGCAAAAAAGCTCTTATAAATCGACTGCTTTTAGGCACAGCGAAAAGACAAATCTAATTTACATAATAAAACCAGCCTATAACTGTCCCACTGCAAGTCAAAGGCCTCTTCTCATACAGAGAAGGCACGAGCATTGATCACCACGCTTGTCCATTCCTGGTTGGCGATTTCAAACTTATATTGACTATATGTCCAGGTTTCCTCACGATGTTTACCTTCGCCGTTATCATCGAAGTCCAAGATAAAGTTAGAAAGTACATATGGAAAAAGGTACATTGGTACTTGCCCGGATTTGAACTCATGACCTGAATCACGAGAGGCGAGGTCTATTATAGTCACTGGGCAATTTACAAATTGAAAAAAATATTCAATTGTCACATACCACAGTTCTAAAATCTAACTAAAAAGCCCGTCAGCCATCCCCGCAGTGTCTATATCTGTCTGTCATCAACGTAACAGTAATACGTTTGTCCATCCAAGCTCGCATTTTTCGCAAAAAAGTGCAGTAGGTATTTTTATGATTTGTATATCTAAATTAATTTATTTTACCATTTTTCCATTAATTAGTAAATGAGTTGTTACATAGAAGGCAGAAATGGAGACAAAACTACCCAGAAAATCAATGTCCATCATCCAATAAATTCGCGTAAATGCCTCGCAACATACGAGATAGAAAATAGCCCCAGTTTTGTATGTCCACGAAAATAACTATAATGAAAACGGTACGGCTTCAAGAACTAAAAAGTATTTAATAGACACTGCACGACTGTCTGCCCGCCGTCATTTTTAATCCGTTAAAATAGTAAAATATGTCTTGATTAATTATTACCAATCCGCATTGGGCCCGCGTCCTGGATTATAGCCCACTCCCTCTCTATGAGAGGAGGCCTGACTCCCAGCAGTGGGAATATTAAAAAGACTGTCGACGATGATTGATTAATTATACCATTATAAAATCACTTATAATAAGATAATGTATTATTTACGAAATCGTAATTATCATCACTTCAAGAAATACCTAAGTTAAGAGGCCTGTAAACGGGCTACAAAAATTGCTTCTCGTTGGCAATTTTGTTGAGCAATATAACTCATATTTAAAACTTTCATTGTGCAATACATTGCCGGATGTTGTCCAGGAATAGTGCAACTGGGTTGCTGAGGTATTTTGCACGTAAACGCGGCATTATAATTGCGGCTAAATCTCAGCAGTTAATGACGTTTTTTACGTATGCCATTTCGGTCGTTACATAAAACTTCGCAGCAATTACGGCGCAAGCATCCTTCTTAAGGTTACAAAATTTATACGCACTAGCTTTTACTTTCCATAATTCAGGACGTACATGGATTTTATTGATAATGTTCAAAATCATTTCGTTTGAGCACTCGGCCATGACGAACAGAATGAAATCAACAACGGATTCAAAACAACTACACTAATCAGGCAGCGACAGGACGGGGCGGGGGGAAACCGGTGAGGGAAAAGAGATGCAGCTATACATCAGAGCAACGACGATATACGTTGATATTGCAGTAAAATCAAAGCGGGATATATCATTTGCAATCTAGCCGGCTAGACATTGAATACATGCGGCAACTGCAAGATTGCAGCAATTGTTGCGCTGTGTTGAGCGATATATTTGGCAACTTGACGGCTATACAATTGCAGCAAGAAATTGTCAATTAAGGCGGTACCCCGAGCAAAATGCCGCGCAAGCCGTTTTTTGTGCTGTTTTTAGAAGCTATCTACTCGTTATTTAAAAAGAATTATCAATGAATAAAAATACATTAAATTTCTACATAATATTGATTTTAAAATGGTAGATTTAGTTTTTTTTTTTATGTTGTATATATTTCACTAATCTACTTCCAAAAAAACATAAAAATGAGAAATAATTATTGATATTATGCATCTCCTCGTAAAGTGTTCATCGATTATTTTTTGTACTAACACTAATGGATAGACAATTTAATAACGAACATTTTTGTAGAATTATTTTTTTCAAAAGACCAAAATTCGATTTTATAAAGATTTTATTCTGAAATCTGGGCGTATTCACTACTGTAATTCATGCGCCACCAGTGCCGCTAGACCAATAGGAACGCTCATATCGCATGCCGATTTTTTGGTCAGGGTACCGTCTTAACTAGCCCGTTTACAGGCACCTTTACGTCCCAAACGCATCAAAGATGCACAATCATGACATAAAAATGAGAACTGGTAGTTACGTTGTTATCCTCTTAATAAGCTTCTGTGGACATGCGCAGTAAAGTTGAAACCGTGCCCCGCTACAGCCTATTAGTTAGACAGCTGCACCGTTTGATGCACTGGGCACATCACCGGTACGCAAACGGCATCGCACCCGGTATCCGGTCAGTGTTGTCTTTCGCTCGCTGTCGGCACACGGCCCGCTTGCATTCGTAAACTGAAAACAGTTTTCGTGCAAATTTATTTTATTCTGATCGTGCAATTCAGTATTCTGTTTCTGTATTCCTAGGCCTCCGTTTAAAATAATTGCCGCTAATTTGGAAATTGCGGGCGACGAGTTGGCGAATTATCCCATCGACGAGTTCAAGAAATCTCAAACTATGTGGCGTCAAGAAATCAAGGAATGCATGAAGCGTTTTTATGCAAAGTAAGTTTTTTTGGTTTGATTTTGAAGATACTTAAAATTTTAAGTGTCTTTTTTTTGCTAATATTAAATTCAGACGCTTAGTTTTTTTTTAAATTGTGTTTTTATTATAGGTATTTGTCTGTTTTCTAGTTGTTGAAGTTTAGACTTTTGTGGCGGGTTTTTTTTGTATTTATTTGTGATTTGTTGTTTATTAAAATAAATTCGTTGAAACTTAGTTATTAAATATTTGTATAAGCCGTTTATTTTTTGGATTATGCAGTGGTTCGGGCCGTTTTTTAGTGCATACGTGTTATTTTTTTTTGGAAAGTTTAGGATTTAGATTGGTGTTTAAAAAATCACATTCGCATTTAGTAATGCGTTTACAATGGTTTTTTTTATCACTATTCACGCAAGACTCGCTGCTGTTAGTGGTAGGTGGTAGGTAGAATAGTATACTTTGAGATTTATACATAGGATTTGAGCAACTTTTAGTAAGTTTTGTTTAAATGTAAAAGTTAAAAATTTAACTTAGTCATTATTTTTATTAAATTGGGCCGTAGTTTATATGTAGTGTTTTAGATTTTCCAAGCAGTAAATTAAAAAAAGAAAGTAATAGAATAAATAAATATAACTTGAAAGTTATTATTTATTTATTAAAATTAAAGATGTTGATAATACTTTTACTATTTACGCCCGAGTCTGTTTCTTGTTAATAGGTAGGCAGAATCATACCTTTGAAAGTAATTTATACGATTGCAGCAAGTTTTACTTGATTAAAATGTTAACTTTGATGATTTGACTTTCTTCTTGCCTGTTACTTCATAAATATATATTTTATATAAGTATATATTATATTCAATATATATGTACGTGTATTTTATCTATTTTAGTATGTTAATAACAACTTTTTCTTTTTAAATTGATTAAACAAAGCACCTGCCTTGTTATCTCTTCACCACCCTTCGTTGACTGGTAGAGAATGCCTAAGGCATTAAGTCCGCCTTTGTACCTTTTTGTGCATGAAGTCTAAATAAATAAATTCATCAAATTTCAGTCGCTCTAAAATGTGCAGATTTTTCTTTAAATCTGCATATTTTATAGTTAAGGAATTATTGTTAGGCATGTTGCAAATATTCGTGACTTTTAGTTAAGCGTAGAACTTTGAGACTTCAACTTTATGAACTTTTGCGTCGTTAATAATATTTTTTTATTTAGAGTTTGTTTAGTTTTTGTCTGAAGTATCAGATCATCAGTATATTTTTCTAAGTTAGCAAAAAGGGAAGGAGGTCTATGCCCAACAGTGGGACACTTTAGGCATAGTCAGCATAAGTCAAACGCCAAGATTTCATAATCCAATCTGGCAACATTGAACTCAGATAGATGTAACGATGATTTTAATGTTTTAATAATAATATTACCAGCATGCTAGTGTCCCACTGTAGAGCAAAAGTCTCTGCCAGCCAGCATGAATCTTCAAGTTTGCTCAAGGCAGGTTGGCGATTTCAAACTTATAAAAAAATAACTTAAAATAGAAGAAAAAAAGAAAAAGTATTTAATTGCCACAAAACGACATGCAAGATCAAAAACAAAAATAGATTTTGAATACTAAACCCTTAACGATAGTGTTAGTAGTTCTTAAATTATGTTAGAAAAGTTAAAAAGACAAAAAAAAAATGCGAGTATAAATGCATGTCGTGGTTGTGGCAAGAAAGAAGGCTTACACTCAGCATAATGCTGAGCTGCGCTGATTTTTACTGGTCGCCTAGATGATATTCAAGAGTGCCTTTGAATGGCCTAATAGAAAGAAATGATTTGACTTTGATAATTTACGATGTTGCCCCTGAGATGTCCAACATTAACTTACTTCGGTAAATTCATATAAGTTACGGCGCATAACTTTTTATTAATAACATACAACTTAGTACTGAGCAGCGCATCTCCTTGAACAGGATAACCCATAGAGGCAACATGGGCGAGCCCCAAGAGGCCGCAGCCCCCGACAGCGGCAGCGGAGGCACCAGTGGCTGCTTGAACGAGACCAACCGCCGCGAAGAACTGAAGGCGGCTCGCAATATGCGTAGAATTTACGAGAACCAACTCTCGCATGCCAACGACCTCTTTCTGGAGGTCTGCGCCGTCCGTCTACAACTCGAACAACGGGAGAAGGAGGTCGAGGAGTAAGTATATTCGACTTTTTCCTGTATTTGGATTATGAATCTCTGATAATAGTTCAAATTCCATTACTACCAATTATAAAGTGATTTTTTCATGTTATAACTCTTTACTGCACAAAATTTGCTTAAAAAAATATAGGCCGGCACACCACTCAACAATATTAATAATAATAAAATTCCTGTTTCGACCGGATCGGGCGAAACTCATTGGCCGAAACGCATACTAAGCCGTTTATTTAGTGGAACTTGTAAATTATCTGAGATTTAAAATTGAAATCGTAAGGAATTGTTTAGATAGATGGTTCAGATACAGAAAAGTCATCGAGATGAGCCGTCGTCTTCATTAATCAATTTCGCAAAAAATACATTGTTTTAATGGATGCAAAATTGTGTTTGTTTGTCAATACCAATGGTACTCGTTCGGTTTTCACGGCCAGTACCTACTGCTTGCGGTCGCAATCTCTCGGCGAGCGAGCAAAGCTACAGGTTGAGTACGATTGGTATTTGCATTTTCAGCTCGCCCTATTTATACTAGGCTATTAAGCGTTATAGCTTTGCGACGAGTACCACAATCAAAGCCGTTATTTATATAAAACTCTACACCATTTAATTTATTTTTAAGAATCTGCTTATAGCTTGTAGAGGTTTTTGAAGAAAGATTCAGGGCAAAATGTTGATAGCTGAGTAGCTGCTGAGAGAACATCTGAAAAAACCTTCAGATAGGAGCCGTTGGTCAGGGTCTTTCAGTTTTCCAAAAAAGACACTGCACGTCCAGGGCCATTCATTTTCATTTGATTGGGTGCGGGTGATAAACAGTCAAATCAGTTGAGGCAATTGTTGGCTGTGTGTTCTTTCAGCAAGCCGCAACTACTTGGCTATCAACAGTTCGTCCTGAATATGCTTGTTCAAAAACGCTACCAGCTCTCCCTCTATTACTCAGAGAATTTATAAATGCCGCTCCAAGGGTCAGAAAATTCATACCACACGTATGTTGTGATACCCAACAAAGCAACTTCTTTGTTGTGTCACGTATTAATATGGGTAAGGGCTTGTACCCATCACCACGTCACGACGTCGTCAATGTGGAAAGGTCGCGGCGCGGCATTTTGGCAAGTTGCGTTAACTTGCCAACGAGCAACATCAGCATTTCTGACAGAAAGTTGTGTGTTTCGTTTCTTGTTATTTCTGACACTTACAGCATTTCTGACATCGTTTTTGCACAACTTTGCGCATAAATTTAAACATCAACTGAGCGAGCGCATCGCCACATACCGCTCCCGAAAACGTACGACCATGCACCGCGACACCACACCGTTCCACGTTAACGACGCCGTGACGTGGTTATGGGGACAAGCCCTAACGCGCAATAAAATTGTACTAGCTCCTATGTTAGTTCTTATATTGATTCTTAAATAAATAAGCGCTGCAGTTAATATTTAATGCGAATGTTCTGCCTGGCGCGTTTCTAAAGTTATTCTAATAGGTACAGTCACGAGTATAAATATGCAACAAATAGGTACGAACGCAAAATTCATAGAAATTTCTGTTCTCGTAGACATGTAACATCTACCAACCCTGATTGGCTCAGCGTTGTAGATTATGATCCATTCCCTCTCACAAAGAGGAGGCCTGTGTCTCTGCACTGGCAACTTTATATGCTGATTATACTACACTATGTAAATTGTTAGCTGTTTATGCTGGTGACTCTAACTATACCTATAGTTTGTCAATTACCTGCCCACATTCTCGGCTTTAGTTCTCGCCAAACTTCTGGGCCGCTCTGAAGTTTGGCGGGAACATTTTATCTTTGTAAGTACACTAGCTGTGCGCGGGGCTTTGCTCCCGTCAACTGCCTACCCTAACCTACCTATCTAGCCTACCCTATCTACCCTACATACCCCACACTACCTACTCTACCCTACCTTGACTACCCTATCCTACCTACCCTCTCCTACTCTACTACCTACATACCTACCCTACCTACCTACCAATTTTATCTTTCATAAAAACCGTCTCCCAACAATAACATACACAAAAAAAAATTGTGAAATCAGTCCAGCCGTTCACGCGTGATGCCGTGACCAAGGGAAAAAAGGATTCATTTTTTTGTATACGTATATATACAGATGACTGAATGCCACATAGTCATAGGCATTCGTCACGTATACTCCTAATTGTTCTCCCCCAAAATAATTAGACCGTTGCAATACCTAACTGCCTATAAAGCATCACTATTATAACCTCAGTGAAAGCTATAGGTATAGCCCTCGCCAAACTTCTTGGCCGCCCTGAAGTTGGTGTACCGGATGCGCGAGGCACGAAGCTTTGCTGTTTTTGAATGAGATTTCCTACTGCGCAGCCCTTGTAGCCAACTTCAGGGCGAAAAACCTGGTTGTTTCAGAAAACCGTTTTTTTCGTGTTTCTCGTTTAAGAAACCGGTGAAACCGGTTACATCGGATGTGTCGGTTTTTTTAAATCTTTATTAAAGAAATGAGAAATATGTGTATAAAGAAATGAAAATGCTGAGGTCTAATCAAAATATGTATTGTTTTACGTTCATCTCACTTATGTTTATTATAATGAGCATTTGTTTGGACTGAAACCAGCTACAACTAATAAATAACAATACAATAATTGTATTTTCTTTATACAAGACATAGAAAAAAACTTATTATTTAGGCAAATAATATATTCTTCAAAACTTAGCTTATTCAAAAGGTAGCTAACATACACAATTAGGAACATTTCGTAGGTATATAATGGTCTAAAATCACAGAATATTAAACAACAATTTAACCCTCATAAAATACAATCAGGCAAAATCAACAGTGCGTAAAATGCGATGCAAATAATTATTTAAATATCGCATAAAATTGAAGTTTTAGTCCTTATCTAATGTAACAAAACACAAGTAAAATTTCAAAATTTAAAAACCCCCGACACATTTCCTTTTCGAAAACACCCCGATTAAAACAGTAAAACCCCCAAAACTTTTGAACGGCTGAACCGATTTTAGTCAAACATAGCTAAGAACACTCTCGACAAAATTATCTTTCAAACAAAAAAAACTAAATCAAAATCGGTTCATCCGTTTAGCCGCTATGATGCCACAGACAGACACACAGATACACAGCAACACACGTAAAACTTATAACACCCCTCTTTTTCCGGCGGGGGTTAAAAATAAATTAGCCATTCTTATAGATATTGATTATAAACCTTGAGTATTAGTCAAGGTTTTTATTTGGTTTAAAGTTTTACCAATGCTTTCGTTCTCCCAGTTCAGCCCGGCGAGCCTACTGTGACATCGCTTCAGTCACACTTTTAATCACAGTTTGGGCGATAAACTCATTTTGTCTTAAATGCTAGCACGGCGGCGTGAGATATTTTCTTGACTTGTGGCATAATTTCTTGACGTTTATTTTTTTCTTTTTCGGAAATTTTCCAATTTTATTGCAGTTTCGGTTTAACCTTGGCCATAAAAACCATTTATGTTCTGAGAAGCATAGCCCTACGACGCACTGTTGCCGAATTATGGGCCTCCGTATCTTATTTTATTTTGCATATTTCCAAAATGATATCTCGAAAACGATATGTCCTAGGCCAAAAATAACCAAAATTTAGCCCCCCCCTTTGCTACCCCCATGTTAGCAGCATCCCAACATGAATTATTAGGTTTTTTTTTTACATTGCTTGGTTTTCGACTCGGTCATGACAAGTTATGATAAAATATGTCATGTCTTACAATTTGTCTTAAATGCTAGCACGGGACAACCATGTGACATAATTTACAGGCGCGACTTGCTTTTCTTGTTGTTGACTTCATAGTGCGACATAATTTGAATAGACGACCAAATAAAATAATACGTAAAAAAGTATGCCGTTTATACAGCTAAACAACTTTTTAATTTTGTTGGGAATAAATTAATATTTGACCCACGACCATAGACTTATGCACACTTTATTTTTCTTTGTTTGTTTGATAACATATTAAGTGTTTGTTAGAAAGATATATTTAATGGAAAATTTTAATAATTACTAAAAAATATAATAGCTTGGACCAATACCGGTGGGTCCCTATTTTTTATATTTTAAATGTTTTATGGGGATTTTATTTAAGAAATATTTAAAAATGTAGAAAGCAAGAAGAATATGGTATAAAAGAAAATAATTATAAAAAAATTATTATAATCATAATTAAAATAAGAACAACAATAAAAAAAAAATACAATTATGAAAAAGTAATAATATAAAATTAATTAATAATCCTGTAAAATTTCAATAAATTCATAAGCATTGATCACCAATTCACCATACACACAAAATGAATTTATTGCCATTTGGTGCCGTAATTAGAAGGCAAATATATTTTTTTCAACTATAAAATTTTATCACCACCTCCGAACGAAAGTGATACATTTTTCTAAATCATCTGTCAAAATGTGACATTTGTGACAAAATGGGTGCGCCCGTATTAGCAATTAAGACCCGATGAGTCCCAAACAAACGTCAGGAAATTTTCTCACGCCGCCGGTGCTATTATTTAGGACAAAATGGCGTTATCGCCCAAACTGCGATGAAATGTGTGACTCAAGCCTTGTCACAGTAGGCCGTGCTCGCCGGGCAGCAACAAGAAAGGCATGTTGCGCCTTTAAAATATGTCACATGTTTGACCCGTGCTAGCATTTAAGACAAAATGTAAGATATGACATAATTTATCATGTCATGTCACAAATGTCTTGGGCACGCCCATGCTCGCTAGGCTGATGTTTGATAAGATTTTTTTTTTAAATTCGGTCTTTATAGTGACGACTTTAAATTTAATTTTAACGGCTTTCAGTAGTACTTATGAATACAACAGTTTGCCGCCCATATCCTCATAAGATTGACATGTTGTTATAAGTTTTCTGTACGTAGCATTGTTTCTAGTCTTCTCAAGTTCTCAAGTTCAACGCTGATTACTTCATTCTATGAAAGACTAGCTGTCCCACGCGGCTTCGATCCTGTCAACTGGCTACCTACCTACCCTGCATACATGAATGTTGCGTAACTTTAACCGCTTACGCAGCGCACGCAACGGAAGCTCTCAAAAAGTAATATTTTGCCCGTTTTTGCAACATTTTTCATTTATGCTCCGCTCCTATTGGTCGTAGCGTGATGTTATATAGCCTATAACCTTTCTCGATTAATGGACTATCTAACACAAAAAGGTTTTTTCAATTCCAATTAGTAGTCCTGAGATAAGCGCGTTCAAACAAACAAACAAACAAACTCTATCCCTCTTACTAATAAACGCAGCATAAAGTTATACCAGGTATAAACCTATGCAAATGTATGGGTATACCTTTGTTACACCTGGTATAAATTTATTCCGTCTTTATTAGTAAGAGGGTATAGCTTTATAATATTATATTAGTATAGATTGTCAGTGAATTTAATTGACTATGTGTAATTACACACTCATTTATTTTAAATCTTTACTCTACTAAATTCGAAAAGTATCGAAAATCCCTTTCATACATAATCATCATCATCATATCAGCCGAAAGACGTCCACTGCTGGACATAGGCCTCCCCCAAGTGTCGTACATACAGCTTTCATACAGCTCAGATATAATTAAATTATTATAATTAACAGCTTTAAATCCTCGTTGCTGCTCCACGAATATTCATATAGAACATTTGTTGGAGGAACAAAAGGTGATAGGTAGGTACTTAGTCAATCCATGCACTATTGAAAAGCGTATTGAAAATTCTGATCCTCCCAGCATTGATCGTTTCTCTGGTAGTGATAAAGATACTACCTAATTAGAATCCACTGGGTTTAGTTATTGTTGTCTGCGTACTAGTTCATACGGCAATATTTAAACTATATTAACTTATTTGTGAAACATGTGCATCATTTTTAACCCCCGCCGGAAAAAGAGATGTGTTGCTGTGTCTGTCTGTGGCATCATAGCGCCTAAACGGGTGAACCTATTTTGATTTAGTTTTTTTGATCGGTTCAGCCGTTCAAAAGTTATGGGTGTTTTACTGTTTGAATCGGGGTGTTTTCTCAAGATAAATGTTTCGGGGGTTTTTTAAATTTTGAAATTTTAGTTTTTTTTTTTTTACAATGAGTAAGTTCTTCTCCATAACAATCTACTTTCCGAATGCACGGTAGAATCATTTTTTGTTACTTGTAAATTTTATTTTTATTTATGTGACGTTCAAAAGTGCGGTTTATTGGCCTAGTTGAATAAATATATTTACAATGCATGTCCTCGAAAAGAGCGGTTTTCCAAGCAGCCAAACTGTGCGGAAAGTGTCACTTTTTTTCACTAGTGCTTTTTACTTTCCTGTACTTTTTTAATTTTTAACTCCAACGTCAGCCCGACGCATAGAGTTTTTATTATTTGAGAAAAGTTTTAAAAATTAGTTATGTACAGGTTATCATTCATATAAAAGGTAAAATAAAACTAATACTTTATTTTAGGCGTTTTTAATTATTCTTGATTTAGATTTTGATCAAAAATTAATTTTAAATATTAATTAAATATGTTTGGCAGAACGTATATTTTGCTCGTGCCTTATTGCGTTACGATGTGACAGCTATTCACACATGCGCAGTACATATGCCCGAGGAACTATTAGTTAATCTGTGGATACGCTGAACGCGCTTGAATAAGCCCGCCATTTTAGTAATTTCATTTTATTATTTTTATTATTTCCTCGCACAATGCATAGTAAAATATTGTATGATACACGTACGTAAGATGATTTCCGACTCGTTTCGATTTATCCACTCACTCGCTTCGCTCGCTCGTGAATAAAAATGCCACTCATCGGAAATCACCTACCTTCCGCACTTGTAGCATAAATAACTATTACAATGCATGTCCTCGAAAATAACGGTTTTCCAAGCAGCCAAACTGTGCGGAAAGTGTCACTTTTTTTCACTAGTGCTTTTTACTTTCCTGTACTTTTTTAATTTTTAACTGCAACGTCAGCCCGACGCATAGAGTTTTTATTATTTGAGAAAAGTTTTAAAAATTAGTTATGTACAGATTAACATTCATATAAAAGGTAAAATAAAACTAATACTTTATTTTAGGCGTTTTTAATTACTCTAGATTTAGTTTTTGATCAATAAATTAATTTAAAATATTCATTAAATATGTTTGGCAGAACGTATATTTTGCTCGTGCCTTATTGCGTTACGATGTGAAAGCAATTCGCACATGCGCAGTAGATATGCCCGAGGAACTATTAGTTAAACTGTGGATATGTTGAACGTGCTTGAATAAGCCCCCCATGATATTAATTTCATTTTATTAATTTTGTTTATTTCCTCGCACAATGCATAGTAAAATATTGTATGATACACGTACGTAAGATGATTTCCGACTTGTGTCGATTTATCCACTCACTCGCTTCGCTCGCTCGTGAATAAAAATGCCACTCATCGGAAATCACCTACCTTCCGCACTTGTAGCATAAATAACTATTGACTTTGACTTTTGAAAAAAATATTAACAGCTCGATATATTTTCGCTACTTTTGGATACTCCTCCAAAACGTCTTAAATATACATTTACAATACGTTTCAACATATTTGTGCACAGAAAATTTGATGGCTAGAATTTTTCATAACTGAAATAGCAAATATAAGAATATTTTGCCAACAAAACTAGGTTCAATATTGATATTCTGGTTCCGAGCGGGCGCACGGCCAGTACTGCGTTAACATTGGGGAATATATACGCCTTAAGCCGTTAGTCCCGGACATCTGAAACCAGTCTGAATCCAGCCCCCTGCTTCCAGTTAGATTTGAAGCCGACTCCTACATGTAGAGAAACAGTTCACTCTTTGCGCTGTATGGTAATTTTTTACGCGTATACGCATTTCATACGCATGCTTTAAAAAAATAACTGAAACTGTCACCCGCACCATCCCACAGCGCAGAGTATAGGCTGATTTATTGTCCGCTATACGCCAACACGAAACTATAATTTCAGTAACTATGTATTATTTGACAATTACACAAATGCCGGATACCGTATTGTGGTTCAATTCCGCTCCAGTTATCAAATAAACAAATAATTAATTATAGCAAAATAATATTGTACCTTATAAAGCTTAATTTACAATTAAAATTGTGTGTATTCAATTCTCATGTTGATTTAATCAAAGTTATGCTGTGCATTGAGTGGGTAGTTCGACGTAAAACTTTAATTTCTGGACGGCTCACCACTGTTCAACGTTCGCTATTGTTGATGAGCACAGGATGGACTCTAAATTATTGTAATACTCACTTTGATACGCCGAGTATCATCGAATTATTGCGATAAATCTGGATAGCTTAACCCGGGGGCACGGTAACGCACCCGCCAAATTTTACAAGAACATTTACTTATTTTTTGACTTACGCTTTTGAAATAGGAAGTTTTAAGCAACACTTACAATTTTGCTGTATTTATTTAGGCAAACTTATGAGCTCTATGTGCCTGTATCTTAATTGTATTTAGCAAACGGTTAGTCGACTCTTCACGTGACCAGAGGGCTGGGCTTTTCCTTGGCCAGAGAATCAGCATTGCCATCCAACGTGGCAATGCTGCCAGCGTTCTGGGCACTTTTCACGTTGACAGCGATGTGGACGAATTTTATGACGCCCTATGACCGCCGCCCTTTTATTCGTAGTTTTATTTTATTTTTATTTAAGTGTATATATAGGTAGTTATTTCTAATTAAGTATTTGAAATGATGTACGAAGTATTAAAAAGTATTTCTTGAAAAAAAAAAAAAAAATATCAATTTATTAAAAGATACTGAACTAAAATATTGTATAGAAAATTTGATATAACTATCAGGACGTAAATTATTAGGGAATAATGTGTCTTACTATTAGAAGTGGCTTAGCCAAAATTGTAAATAGAATTCGACAGATATTGTCTTAGACGGTCAATTGAAGCAACTTCAACGTCGGCGAAAGTTTCAGCTTGTAAGCACCGCCCGCGCTAAAGCAGTTACAAATATTAAACTCTATTATCCCAGATTACCTAATTATGAAATTGAAGTTAAGTATCAATCTCTAGTCTGGCAATCTGTCAAAATTTGGCATTCATGTTTAACTCGTTCTTCAACCCCAAAGACTCAATTCAGAATTGGGCCCTTAATAAAATATGATTCATTTTTCAATCGATATTTTTAAGGTCACTGCGAGTATTCAAAAGCGGGACATGATTTGTTAGTGATTACAAATATCCGTAACGTCAGATTTTGTCCGTCCGTTCTGAATTCTCGTAACGTCCGATTATATCCGTCTGTTCTGAATATCCGTAACGATTATCAAAGATCTTAAAATGACAGCCGGGTCGGACGGCTTAACTTGTTTTCAGAAACACGTAGGAGTCTCAGTGTGTAGTGGACCCATCCACGGACTAACCTCGGCAAGCGTTGCAGCTTGAAGATCGAACCGACGCGGTTTTTATTACTTAGCCACGAGCTAGATGCACTTGAAATTATAGTTAACATCAAATTAGCCTAAAGATGTCTTCTGCTGGACATATGTCTCCCCCAAGCGTCGCCACTTTGACTGGTCTCGTGCGTCTCGCATTCAGCGGATCCTCGCAAAACAATCATAATTCGAGATGATACCCGCCATTCAAATATATCTCAAGTTTATCAGCCGACCTCCGAAACCGGGGAAATGACATTTATTGCGAATAAACATGTCTAGACATGTTTTTTTTCTTTTTCCCCTCTCTCTTTTATGTCTCAATCTATGCGGCCACGAACGGCGTGTTATTTTCGTGCACAATTTACTTTTGATCTTAATTCTTACTAACTTTGCCCGCGGCTTCGCTTCCCCTATCTTACTTACCTTCCTACCACACCAAACATTTTTTTTTTGAATTAATTGTAATTTTATCCTACCTACTCTATCTACCTTACCTACCCTACCCTATCTACCTACCTACCTATCCTACCCTACCCTAACCTACCTACACTACCCTACCTAACCTACCTAACCTACCCTACCCTACCTATCCCAACCTACCTATCCTACCTACCATGCCCTGCCTGCCTACCCTACCCTGCCTACCCTACTCTACCTACCCTACCCACCCTACTCTACCTACCCTATCCAACCAACCATTTTGTTTTTTGTTTTTAAACATTCCCTGTATTTCGGCGAACATAACAAAAAAAGAATTATTCCAATAAGTCCAGCCGTTTTTGAGTTTTAGCGAGACTAACGACAAGCAATTGATTTTTATATATATAAATATCGTGATGCGTGCCCAACTGAACAGGCAAACAGACAAAAAATCCAAAAATTCTGGATATGGGTTCTGTTGGTAATCCTTTAACACCCTGGCAATATTTTTTTTATATTTGCCGTGTACAAAAACGACTTTTCTACTGATTTATTGTATGTATTGATACGCAACGTCTTTTGCCTTACGACTGTATTTATTACTATGTAAAATATGCTGGCGAATAGTTTAATATATACCTGTTTGTATTGACCAGTTAAGCAGATACATTTGAGTAGGTATAAGCATGATCGTGGGGTGACACTTACGGTAAGCCTATGTTCATCAGAGGACGTGTTTCGGCTTCAATGTTGATTATTGTGAGCAACTGAAAGAAAAGGACACCTTTTATCTGAACTAAGACTGAATAAGTAAAGTTATTTGTTTTAAGATTCCTGTGGCATAGAACACGGTTAGTAAAAACTAACGTTTTTAACTATCTTTGGATCTAGAAGTTTGAGGAGCTCGTGGCTAAATAATAACAGCCACACGGGTCGATCATCAAAGTTAAGTAACGCTTGACGAGGTCGGTCCGTGGATAGGTGACCATTTCAACATAGCGAGTTTTCTCCGTGCCTCGGAAAGCACGCTAAGCCGTTGGTCCCGGCTGACATTTGAAGATTTTTGACATTCGATACGGGTAGTCAGAAGCTTGAGATCTGACACCAGTTTTGCCAAGGAGACCGTGTTACCTAGTTACTGGGTTTTGCAGGTCAGATAGGCAGTCGCTCCACGCAAAATAATGGTACTCAGCTGAATCCGGTTAGACAGGAAGCCGACCCCAATATAGTTGAGAAAAGGCTAGGCAGATTGATTGGAACTAGTAGTTTGTGAATATATCTGATATTATGCGTAAAAGGCGTTAAGGCCGATTCTCTCTCTCACAGAAAGGATGGCTGTGTCCTAGCAGTGGAAACATTAGAAGGCTGATAATGATTATTCGTAAAAACGGATTTAATTATGAATGTCGTAGTATTTTTCTTAAGGCTGAGCGAGAATGAGACAGCGAATGTATACGTGTCTAATTTATGTACCTACGCGTTAAGCATCAGAGTATACCTATGCAAGCAAATTGTAAAGCGTTTTACAAACAAGCTTAGCTATATGCAACGCATCGTTACCTTTTTACGCGACTGCCGAAGGGGGGTAATGTGTTTATCAGTCGTATGTATGTATGTTTGTTATCTATGTGGCGTTCTAGATACAAAACGCGTTGGCCGATTTTGATGATTCTTACGTTAATCGATTCATCTTAACCTTGCGAGTGTCACATGCTAAATTAAAATTGGATAGTAAAAAATGGCCAGGTTTTTGGCGCCATATTGTTGGGTTCAAATTTTTTTTTCGTCCTTTTCCATCTTGTAGGTTATTAAAATAAATCGTTTGAAGAGGTGATTTCAAAAATAAAAAACTTGCATGTGTGCATACTTAGAAAAAAAATAACTTACTACTCATTTACTTACCAATTAGCGAACTAAAAAGACGTAGACAAGAATAAAATCATGCTATGCAGTCGGAGAATACATATTCGCGAGCTAGCTGACCAAAACCAGATAGATGCATCCTCCGACTGCACAGCATGATTTTGTTAGCATAGCTATATGCAACGCATCGCTAGCTTTTTGTTCATTGCTAAGCGATATGAGATTATATATGATAAGGTGTGCTGTATGACAGATTTATTTAACCTTAGTGAAGTTCCTATTCGCTGGCGATTGGTGTCAGTGCTAAAGCAATCCTCCCAAAAAACGTGACTCCCGATGATAAAGTTATTCCCAGTCTAACCTATTATTTCTTTACAGACGGGAATCTGCTTTGAAAGCCTGCCGTTGCGGCATACGCAATAAGTTGAAATACCACTACCAGCCTTCGAGCTCGTCTTCTGACCTCGCGGCGAACGACCCCCGCCGTCTCCTGATGAAGAAGGAACCGGTTCAAATGGTGGTTCAATTTAACGAGAAGAAACCCAACAAGACCGTCCACTCCATTGCCGTTACCGAGGACGCTATTGACACCGTCATGTATGACGTTTCATGCGTCTGTCCCACCACAGCCGAGAAAAATAACAACATGGCGCCACCTAACTTGAAAGATACTGTCGTGGAGAAGAACGGCAATATTGATATCAAGCCAAAGGGCCGTCGCCGCACCGACAACAACCACAAGATCCCTGACATCGCTCACGTTTAAATCGTCTTTAGGTACCTAGATGCCTATTTCTTTTCTTCTCATCCTCATGGGCGCTCGTGCCTGCACCCATCTTGATGATCTCTGTTCTAAAGAGGCTCAATTAGTGAGTCCATTTGGTGTTTGCGGGGCAATGCCCGCTTTTCGTAGTGAGTTGGAGGAAAGGATCTCTCTTCTGTGTCAACTATCAGTCTTTCTGTGTAATAGATCTGAAAAAAGAACAAAAATAACCAAAAAAATATGTGCGTGTTGTTAGGCTAGGACATGTCGTTGCTTGATTGTGATGGTTGAAAATTGAGCTCTTGACCAGTCTTGCAATCTCATCTCTTAGTCTATGTCGATGTCTATACCAATATCAGTATGCTAGGAGGTAGATTTGCTCGTCAGTTGAACGAAATTACGAACTGAGGCGTCTGGAGGTCTTCGGTTTCTCTCACGATATCACACATCTGAGCTTTGCTCGTCAGTTGAATGAAATAATTACAAACTGAGGCTTCTGGAGGTCTTCGGCTTTACTCGTCAGTTGAAGAAAATTAAGAACTGAGGCGACTGGAGGTCTTCGGTCTCTCTCACGATATCACCCATCTGAGCTTTGCTCGTCAGTTTTACGAAATTACGAACTGAGGCGACTGGAGGTCTTCGGTCTCTCTCACGATTTCACACATCTGAGCTTTGCTCGTCAGTTGAAAGAAATAATTACGAACTGAGGCTTCTGGAGGTCTTCGGCTTTGCTCGTCAGTTGGACGAAATTATGAACTGAGGCGTTTGGAGGTCTTCGGTCTCTCTCACGATATCACATATCTGAGCATCTGCCTCCTACACTTAAACATTTAAGTAATTGAATAACTATTTATTATTATTACTCTACATTCCGAAATAATTAGCAAAACTTAATGATCCTTTCCTGCTTCGTGGAGCAGACTGAAAGTTTGGATACCTCTGACATGCACGGCAGAGGCCGCCAAGCCCCTATATATATTTTTATTTACAAAGTCCCGCCAACTCTAGCCACCTTATATCTTGTACCGTAAGGTATCAAATGGTTTACTATAGGTTACAGGGGCTTATAGCTTTTGTGATTTCGAATAAAGTAAATGCAAACTCACGTGACATTTTTAATCTACTTTCAGTCTGCGTTTTAGTATGTTTAAAATAATTATTAGAAATAAAGTAAGTAGTAAAGTAACAATTTTTTTCCCGTTCATTTGATCTAGTTCACATTTTCCCATCTCCGATATAGTTTTCGGTCATGTCGAAGTTTAAACCAATAAATATAAATCATCAAGCAGCCCAAAAAATAATAATAATACCGATTTATTTTGGTGTAACTGACTTAAGTACTCGCACGAATCTCAAAAATTGAACTGCTTATATTAATACGATAATTATACAAAATCATACATTTTCGCATTCCACATATTCTTACTTAAAATCAAAACTATTTGTAAGACATCGTTTTGTTTTAGGTTTAATTATTAAAGTAAAAAAAAATAGAACTTAACATTTATGTAAGTTATTATTTGTTAAACAGTTTTAGCTGGCCTAAAACTACTTATTTTGTGTTCCAAGGACTTGGTTGAATTATTTTATTCAGTGATTTAAATTGTATTAAGCCGATTTGTTTGAGGAGGGTGGGTGGACCAATCATCGGCATTAAGACGGTACCCTGACCAGAAAATCGGCATGAGATATGAGCATTCCTATTGGTCTAGCGGCACTGGTGGCGCATGAATTACAGTAGTGAATACGCCCAGATTTTAGAATAAAATCTTTACAAAATCGAATTTTGGTCTTTTGAAAAAAAAAAATACTACAAAAATTTTCGTTATTAAATTGTGTTAGTGTTAGTACAAAAAAAAAAAACACACAATGAACACTTTACAAGGAGATGCATGCTATCAATAATAATTATTTGGGGCAACGTTTTATTAAAAAAAAAAAAAAAAAAATTCTAATTTTTATGTATTTTTTGGAAGGAGGTTAGTGAAATATATAAAAAAATAAATAGAAAAACAAATCTACCATTTTAGAATCAATGTTATGTAGCAATTTAATGCATTTTTATTAATTGATATTTATTTTTAAATAACGATTAGATAGCTCCTAAAAACATCACGAAAAAGGGCTTGCGCGGCGTTTTGCTCGGGGTACCGCCTTAACTAGAATTTGTGTTGTAAACAAACTGTAGCGTCAGCAGATGGTTGGTGGGTGTACCCTTCTTTTAACCCTATTTAGCTTGTCTAACCTATTTTTGTAAAAACCTTAAGGTTAGCGTGTAGTGAGAAATAATATTTTTATAACATATTTTTTGCTAAGCGTTTCGCGTTTGCATCTACAGTGTAGATTTTAAACGGTAAGATCCCACATAGTACTATCAAAAGTCGAATATTACATTATTTTTCATACCATCCAAATTAACATAGTTTCTGTAATAAGAGGAAATATGGGCAGAGAGCGCTGACTGAAAGTCCTTAGTAAAAAGTCATAATTCGAGGTTTGGCTCTCGTCTATTGCCTCCTCCAATATTGGACCAATTTAAAGGATATTCCATAAAATGGTAAAGTAAGTTATATACTATGCCCCTATGTTTTCCTTTTTTTTATTTATATTTGTCAAATTTGTAAACTAAGCCTCTGTTGACAGCGCAATTTGGAGTATTTTTATTAGGGTTCTAGTGCTACTTAAGATAATTTATCATCAAAAAAGAAAACATAGGGGCATAGAATATATCTTTCATTTTCAGTTTATGGAATATCGTTTAAATTGGTCGACTTTTGGAAGAGAAAATAGGCGAGAGGCAAACCTCAAATTATGACTTTTTACTAAGGAAATTCAGTCGGCGCTTTCAGCTCCCGTTTCCTCTTAAGCCGGTTTCTGTTTAACCATTGATCAGCTCTGTTTTCAAAGATAGTGCTAAAAAGGTAATATTAGAAGTAAAATCTGGCAAATACTATGTCGTTTTCTGAATGATGCATACACGTGGCAAGATCGATATGATGGGGGATAGATAAGAAATAAAGTATTAAATTATTAATATAAGGCCATGCTTCTGTCGAACCATGGCATTAGAAATTAACTGCTGTATTTAAGAGCTTTGGCGCTCATTTATTTAGGTTATTTGAAAGCGGTCGGTGGTTGAGCCGGGCGAGTGATGCTAACTCTATGAGCTAGCAGTCCACGCTGGCTGTGAAAATCCAGCTGAGGCTCTGTCTCGCACATGAGCCCCAGCATTTGGAGTTTCATAAAGTTTCTTCTAAGACGCCTTCACCAAATGTAAAGGACCAAACACCAACTGCAACCAACCAAAAATAATACACTAAAATAGCTACATACATTATGTTTATATGATTACTAATACAATTAAAAAAATCAACCAAATAATATAAAGTAAAAAAAAAAAGTTGCACGCTTATTTGTATTCGACCGCTTTCAAATCAAAATTAGAAACGAATAAGGAGTGAATTGCTAACTTTTGTAAATATAATTATTGTCACGCGAGCTAATACTTGCCAGAAGCAAAAAATATGTTACCTACGATAAAATTATTATTTCTTTTTTTTTTTGTTTTAAATGCTGTTACTTTGGGTTCCGTGCTTTTAAACTATTTTAAAATAAGAGCTCAATTTTGTATATTTAAGTTTATTTAAGGAGTTTTGTGAGGGTCCAAAATTTGAGATCTCGAAATATTGCATTTATTTTTATATAATTTGAGATTGACCTTTGTGGTTCTGAGCGGAACCCTCGGCGCGAGTTTGACTTGCGCCATTTTGTGATTATAGATTTTTATTTAATTTAAAATATAAAAGTTGGTTGTATCAGAGTGGATGGGAATGAACAGTTGACAATTGACGACTTTCAACTTACTTGACAGCTAACAACATGTCCAGACAAGTCCTAGTAATACCAAAGATCCTCAGTGATGTCCCATTCATCGCCTGTTATAACCCAATCTATGCACCATCTTCACGAGAAGGATTTTCTTCACTTGACTATGAACATTGTATAGACTGCACTTAGTCTGAACATATTTTTTAAACTTTACTGTAATAACTTATAATCTCCTATGACTTCTTGGCACTGTTCTTGCATGTTAGAATTATTCGAGGAAGCCCATTTTGGTACCAAAAATTTATACGAGACGATTTTACGAATTTTATAAATTACAATAACGAATATAATTTTTTTTTAATTAAAAGGTCAAAAGTCTTTTCCAAATCTTTGTTCCTGACGGTGAAGTCATATTTGCTACTTGACAGTGCCAATTTGTCAATCTACAGCTAAACCCTTGTACCTCCTCCTCTTAATACTTAGCGTGCGGTATGGTGAGGCATCTGTCATGAATACTTTTTAGACGAAGATAAATAGTTCAGGCAAAAAAAAAATCTAGCCCCAGTTCCCATGATTCTAAATTACGAAGAAATACTTTTTAACACGGGTCAAAATAGTAGTGCACCTTAAGTCGTTTGTTCACTAAATACGATTCTGCAACGACACTGCAGTGCACTTGTATTGTTTTATAAGCGCGAGAGTGTCGAACCAAGCGTGAGCCGTGCGGTGCGGAGTGTCGTGTCGTCAACAAGCTCATAACGGTATTGTTCAGCCGCTGAATCGTCACTGCAAAAAAAACATTGACGACATAGCGGAATCGACGACTTAGCCGTAAAGCCGTATGACAATCGTGTCGCGTGTGGTGCGATGTCGTGCATTGAACAAACGGCGCATACAAATATATGAAGCTCTGAATCGTGACCACATTTTGCGGTGTCGTGTGTCGCGTCGTAAACCAACGGTCTTACACTGTCCACGTCACACTGACTTTCGACTCTTTCTATTGCCGTACAACTCACAAGGCGAACGCGGGGTACCGCGCGGCGTAGGCGGGAATGGGATCGCTATGCGTATTTAATTTGACCGTGTTGTTGACGGTTTATGTTTATGCGAAAAAAAAATATGTTGCAAAAGAAAGTACAAATAAATGGAATGTTTTTTACTTAATGGCAGAAATCCAAGTTTCACACGTTTCTACATACACCATCCGGTAATATCCAGATTTTTACGACAAATTAAATATGCGTAAAAAGTTTATCGCGTCACTTTTGCCGGTTTACAATTACACTCGGTTCAGATTTTGGAAAAAAGTATTTTTAGCAGATGCAATAGTTGGTTAAGAATGGTATTAAGTCCCATTTTCATTGAAAACTTATTATTATTACAAAAAGCAAGATAAAAAATTGCGTTACCAACTTCGACGCCAAATATAAATTATTTACGGTACTCTTCAAGTTTTTATTTTATATACATTTATCTATTCCACCAGGGCCTTTTCTATATCAGCTACTTGTCCCAAATATTAAGTCACTGCGTTTATATTTAGCAAAATATTGTTCTACATTATAAGTACACTTTTCGGCCCTGGTTTTACAATGATAGATTAGCCTAAAGCATTTGTCTAGTCCATTTAATTTTAATTGTATTTTTCTATTTTGTTTTGGTGACATAATCACAAAACTAATCTCTTAGAAAAAGAGAAATAAGAGTTTAAATTAAATCTTGTAAAACATCAGACTCTGGACTATACAGTCATCACTATTGTGTTGCTACTTTTGGCGTTTATTTAATACTGTCCGTTAACACTTGTGTATTTATGATTTATGTTTGACAAAATAAATAATATTCTAAATCACGTTTTTTATTCAAAGTCCTGTTTGAACTTTAATCCCTATAGATAGCTACATAATGACTCCACACATAAATTTTTGGGTACTTAAAATACCTAAGTACAAACAAAAAGTTATCGGTACCTACTGAAAAACCCTGCTATGAGTACCCCACTCATAGTAGGGTTTTTCATTGTCAGTACTAAACGAATGAAACAGCTTCGAACATATAGATCAGGGCTGAAGCCTTTGAAAATGATAAAAAGTGAAAAAGAATAATAGTAGGATGAAACCCATTGGAAAAGGAAGAGAATATAACAAAAATGAAAGGAAAAATAATTTTCGGGCGATCTGAGGTCGGGAATTGGAAGAAGGTGAGTTTTTAAACCTAAAAATGGATTATCTCAATTTCTGACAAAACTACAAGTCCTATGGAAATAAAAAACTTTTGCAAAAAAATACTACCGACTTCCAAATAAAAAACTACAAAGTGAAAAATAACTTAATTTTTTTGGAAGTCGGTGTCTTTCGTAGGTACATTTTATTTTGGGATATAGACACCGACATTCAAAAATTAAGTTATTTTTCACTTTGTAGTTTTTCATTTGGAAGTCGGTAGTATATTTTTGCAAAAGTTTTTTATTTCCATAGGACTTGTAGTTTTGTCAGAAATTGAGATAATCCGATTTTACGTTTAAAAACTCACCTTCTTCCAATTCCCGACCTCAGATCGCCCGAAAATTATTTTTCCTTTCATTTTTGTTTATCCCGAGAGATTTGCCGTTATTTATTGAAGAGTTCTGTTGTATATCTCCGAAGTTCTTCATCAGACCTTCAACAAATTAAAATGGGACCAATTTCGAAACATACCCTTTCAAACAAAAAAAGATTTTTTTAAATCGCTCCAGAATTGACGGAGATATCGCTGAACATACACAAAAAAAAACAATGTCGAACATAGAATCTCCTCCTTTTCGGTAAGTCGGTTAAAAAGTTAAATGGCAAAGTTGTAGGTAAAAAGATAAAAAGATCATCAACTTTTGTATTTATACTTTTTTCACATAACTTCAAATTTTTTGTGGAAATTTCAAATAACTCAGTTTTTTGGATTTTATTTATAACACTTACAAAAAAAAATATCACTAGATTTGGTGAAAACTTACCTTCTTATGTTCCAAAAACACTATTTTTTTTTTATTTGAAATATTATTTTTCCACCTTATTTTGACTTAATAACGAAACTTTAGGATGGGAATGCTACACAGGCGGATTAGACCTGGGGATCCGGGCAATGTGCCCCGTGCATCAGGCGGGCAGACGCGTCGGGACTCAGCCTACAGGTATGTCAAAATAAATTTAGGAAATGCGGTCGCAGACATCCGACTGAATATCCTAAGTAAAAAGTCGAGGTTTGGTTCCCGCCTATTTCCTCCCCCAATATTGGACCAATTTAAAAGATATTCCATATACTGAAAAAAAATAAAGACATATTTGTCTCTATGTTTTCCTTTTTGATATTACATTCTCTTTAAAAGCACTAAGACCCCTCAAAAAATAAAATGTTCAAAATTGCACTTCCAAAAGACTTTTGTACATATTTGACAACTATAAATTAAAAAAGGAAAACATAGAAGCATAACGTATATCTTTTTTCCAAGGGGGATTAAAAAAGTGCCAGCAGTTTTCAGTGTAGTTGGAATTGAACCTAAAAGGGTAGTTGGAAATCTTAACAAATCAATCATTCATCTTTTAGGTATCCCTTTAATGTATGATTACTTTAAAAAAAACATTTGAGTTTAAATTTAACACCTCACGCGTTTACTACCTCGTACTGCGTCTCTTTGCTTGTTTGTATCACGCTGAGCGCCTGACAAAAAAGTCAGACTATATATAGCACGCTTGAAACACTCTATAGCCAAAACCGTAGGCGTCCGATAACATTGCAATGTGTGTATGTGAAAATAGCTTTCTCTAGATTGATACTGATAGATTGATATACATGAACAACCAAAATAAACACATGATATACATGTGTTTATTTTGGTTATTGAAAATATCATAGGATGTTTTGCAATTAAAACCAACGACAGAGCTATTTAGTCAAAGCTTTTCTACCTATAACCTTGCAAAATTTATTTCATGTTAATTATTTAAAAGTTAATCTAAATGTTCACAATTCCTTCAAATAAAGGAATAACCCTCCTTCTGTGGCTTCGCCGGTAGTCGGGTGAAATATTTAACTTCTCACTACTTAAATTGTTCTAGGAAAATATCTGCTGGGATGAATAAAAGTAAAATTACTTTATATTTCTTGTAGATCAGAATGTTGGGCTGTGAAAAAGATGGATGAAAAGAGATTGCATGTATCAGAAATGAGATTGTTGATATGGAGTGCGAAGTGACGAGAATTGATAAGATAGGTGTGTTAGAGGAAGTATGAAAGTGGCGCCCCAGTGATAGAAAAGTTGAAAGGAAAACGTTTGTCCTGGTATGGTCATGTGATGAGGAGTGTCAAAGAAAAGATGGATGGACTGTGTGAGGAGTGATTATAGAGAAAAGGGAGTCAGTGATATTTTAGTAAAGGGAGTTTGTGACGAGAGACAGGACGGTATGGAAGAAGTAAATGTGTTGCGTCGACCCCAAGGTAACATGGGCCAAGGGGAGGAAGATTATGACTTTGTATTTCTAGTATCTATCTAGTTATTTTCATTATTATAAATATTAATTATTAAAAATGAGATTTGGAAGTAATATCCAAGCCTCGATCACATTATCTCAAGTTAGTAGCATATTCACATTCAATTGCTGCAGTTATGTAGGTACCCATCTAATAAAACAATTTTCCATAATCTGCGTATAGCTTTTAAATTGTAAAAGAATCTCATGCGCTCATCCGAAAATCCGTCCGCTCAGTGGATCAGCTGTTCGCGTGCAGTCGTACAGACTCCAGCTGCGTACCAGAGGTATTGGCGAAATATTCGCGTCGTACGAATTTCGGTGGCGCGCGCGTTACATTTTTCCGTATTATTTTTAGATAGGCGGCGGGCGGGCGTCGTCGCGCGCACACGGCAAGTCGCGCGCGGCCCGAGTGGACCGGAGCCCTATGGAGCCCCCGGCGTTCCCTCCCAGCGGCCTGCTCACGGTACGAGCGGCCCCCGGGAGCGACGCGACCCTCGTCCTGCCTCTGCCCTCCGGCACACCACCGTTCAACTACCAATGGTACGTTTTTCACCATATTTCCGTCCAGCTGAACAGATTTAGGTTATAATTTCGTCCTGTACTACGATCACAATAGATCGCGCAGCGTTCGGCGCGAGCGCATGTAGCTAGCACAGCGAGCCGCGCCGCGCCGGCAAGCGTTGTTTGTTTTTCGTGTGTCGATTATAAATACAACACCAGGAAGCTAGCAAAGACACTTGACACTTCGGCGCTTACTGTTATAATAATTTGGGGCATTTCGTAATAGAAAAATGTGTAGTACTGCATGAACGAGGTGTTATTAAAAATAAAGTCGGGATGCAGAGCTTTCCGTGAGCTCGCTGCGAACGAGAGTGTTTTTGCTTAAATATATTTTTAAAATTTTAATGCAGCTATTAAATGGTTTAACAGCGATGTTTTTTTGGTTGTCAATGTCAGTTTGCTATCGATCGACGAACACAGTATGTTGTGTATAGGTATACTCGTAGGTATGTTTGTGCATATACTAGGCGTGTGTCTAACTACATGTGGTGTATGATTTATGAGTAATACCGACGTTTGCCAAACGTTACTGGAGCTGAATACTTTCTCGCTTTCCCGCGTATCGCAGTAGTCATCGCTAATAGTTTAGCTTGCATTTGGAGCGATATCTTGCATTGCAAGCCACATTCATAATTCAACGTAAACAATTTATTCTACAGATGGTCACCATTGAGGCAAGATGTTTATTACGTTTGTACTTACATTCTTTACGCTGTAGCAAGGTGCGGGTGACAGTTTCAACAACAGTTTTTACGCATTTACGTATACGCATTTTTTGTAGTTTAAAGTCATACCATAGTTATTCTATATACCATAGTTGCCTGTATGACGTTTAACTATAAAAAATGCGTATACGTACCTTACAAAACTACGTTGTATTTTAGTTTAATTATTTAGATGTGCGCTAGAGTTGATGAGAACTAATAACCTTTAGCGTGAAGTGATTTGAAAACATTGTGTTCTACTTATGTTAGCATTAGCATAAGTAGAACTTCGATCAAGAATATTAATGCTTCTAATAAGGATGGTCTAGGTTCATTCAAAGGACACGTCAAAACGTTGTAGGATATCTGTTGGATATAGGATAGCTGTTGCTGTATATACAGGTGATAAAAGATCTGACCTTTAAGTTATGTAGTTAAGTTCACAGTAGGTTTCTAAGAGATCATAACAAGAAGAAGAATGTGTAAAGGGGAAAAGAGAAATATATATTATAAAGGCAATCCACGTGGGTTTTATCATATATTGTCTAACAAGAGCTCTCATATTTGAGTCAAAGCTGTTCATAACAAGTTTACTACCTATGTATGTAATACTTATTGCTACCTTTATTTGAGTTAGTTCCGAGTCCATTGCACCCGCAATTTAGCAAATTACAAATGCCTGAAAATATTTGTCTACTTACAAACATGTTCAATTATTCAAGGTTAGGTTTTTTTAAATGCTATGCAATAAGTCTTACTCTCCTTGAGATGACAATGTAAAATCAATCATTACTGAGTGATCTGATTGAAAAAACAAGTCAGCGTAAATTATAGTTTTTGGAAACTCTATTACCTACTGAAGTGATGAGTGTGCCTAATCCCCTTCGGAAACTTCAGCTTCGATCCACAATCTATTGAGCACGTAATTATGACACGACATCTTGCGAAAACACCCCGATACAAACATTAAAACGCCCATAACTTTTGAACGGCTGAGCCGGTTTTCATCAAACATAGCTAAGAACATTTTCGATAAAGTCAACTTTCAAACGAAACAAAAAAACGAAATCAAAATCGGCTTATCCGTTTAGAAGCTATAATGCCACATACAGATAAACAAATACACAAACACACAGGTACACACGTGAAACTTATAACACCCCTCTGTTTCCGTCGGAATGAAGAATTAATAAATCAAACTCTTGTAGGTACCTATTGGTTTTTTTTTAATAATACATAGGTGCAAAGTGTATGCATAGTATTATTTATAAAATGACTTATCACTCACCAATTTCAAAATCATTTACTTCTTAACATTAAGGAAATGAATCGGCTTGATACTGCAGATCCTTGGATTGAATCAGTGTTTCAGGTAGACTATAAAAAAAACGATTCTTCGATTAATCGATGTCAGATAATGTCAACATGCTTCACTCAACCCTAATTTGAATGGCGGAATATGTTTGAGCTTTGAAATGGAAGTAAAAATACTTATTAATTCATGAAAATGAAACCCACTAGGAATCTTTTAGAAAAGAAGTTAAAATACTTGAAATATTTTTGTTTTATTTACTGTCCAGAAATGATTATGTCACAACACTTTTTTATAGTACTGTATATGGGCATTCTCCTTTAGGACATGTGTAAAATATTAAAATTCAACAAATATAAAAAAAAAAAACTATAAAAAAATTAAATCGAATCACAAATAAAAACAAATCTACTCGAATGGAATCGAAACTAAAATAAAATCATATTAAAATATCTATACTAAATATGTTACACGCAAAAACTGCAGAACGGAATTTGGTGAAACTACCGCGGATGTCATCTACTACTTACGAAATATAAATGACTAGCTACCTCCCGCGGCTCCGCCCCGTTGTCTTTGTACTTCTCCCAATATCTTTATAAATTATAGCCTTTGCTTTGTTCTGATATATAAACTATATTTCTGTAAAGTTTCATCAAAATCCGCTCAGTAGTTTTTGCGTGTAAGATTAACAAACCATCCATTCTCACAATTTCTCACGTTTATAATAGTTAGTAGAATATCACGATTTTTTTATGGACTTTTCTCTTTAATAAATTTAATTCCAAACTAGGATTTATTTCGCAGATTGTCCTTTTATCAATCCTGTGCTATTCGTGCATTTGCATCGTGCCCTCGTGTCAAAGAAATTTTCCGAATTTTCAGCTTTACATGACTTTTTTTTATATTTTTTATATAACCTACATGACATATATAACATGATTTTAATTTGGTGTAAAGTTGAATGGTAGCTGTTTGTCAACGCCCGCTTTACTGAGAAGTTCTCGTGATTCCGTGTAGGGATATTTTCCTGGGTATCATGTTTATTATTAGTTATTATTCGTTTTGTATTTTTTGATGTACAATAGTATCAAAGGATAACAACATATTCGTATTGATTCAATTCCAATTCTCTAATTTTCAATTCTTGTCCAGCAGTTTTATTGCGTAATGAATTCGGCAAGAAAATTAAATATCGGCCAATGGCAGAAGGAAATCCACATCGCGTCTTGAAAGACGCATGAATCTCGCATGTAATTGGTCGATTGTTTATTTATTACGCAATAAGGCTGCAGTTCTGGTCCATACATCGGGGAAAAGCTAAATTGGCTGCCAAAAACTTAGGTATTTCACACTGGATACAGCTGCACAACCTTTATCAAGCGCAATTTCTATCATGAATGCACTTAAGACGGTACCCTGACCAAAAAATCAGCATGAGATATGAGCATTCCTATTGGTCTAGCGGCACTGGTGGCGCATGAATTACAGTAGTGAATAAGCCCAGATTTTAGAATAAAATCTTTATAAAATCGAATTTAGGTCTTTTGAAATAAAAATTCTACAAAAATGTTCGTTATTAAATTGTCTATCCATTAGTGTTAGTACAAAAAATAATTAATGAACACTTTACGAGGAGATGCATAATATCAATAATTCTTTCTCATTTTTATGTTTTTTTTGAAGGAGATTAGTGAAATATACACAACATTTAAAAAAAAACTAAATCTACCATTTTAGAATCAATATTATGTAGAATTTTAATGTATTTTTATTAATTGATATTTCTTTTTAAATAACGAGTAGATAGCTCCGAAAAACAGCACAAAAACGGCTTGCGCGGCGTTTTGCTCGGGGTCGCCTTAAGGAGTACTGCTCTCATCTCTGGGTCGGATCTACCAACTATCAGCCGGAAACGGGCCAAGAGGCTCATCAGCAATGATGCTCTGGTTGAATCAAAGCTCCAGAGCCTTTAATATCGTCGCAGTTGCAAGCCTGTCGGTTTTATTAGATTACATTTCAGTATCAGTATAAATTTAAACTGGGTCGATAGATATAGACATCGCGCAAGTATTTTCAGAGAAAATGTCTAGTGCAAATCGGTCATAATTGCAACAAGTGCTTCTCATTACCTCTATGTGAATTTACTTGCAATTTCGCTTAGTAAAAAAGCTAATTGGTGTGATATATAACAAATCGTTTCGAGACATCATGAAGGTCGCTTACTTTCGTATTTATAATATTAGTATTAGTGATGTTCCGACTAGTCGGTAAAGCCGACTATCCGGCTTCTTACTTTGTATGTATTAAAATTAACATTAGAAACGGGATATTTACCATATTTACTGTTTGTGGCGAGTTTCCGATATGTATGTTTGTATGTATTTCCACCACGAGAATTTATCATTTGGCATTGTCACTGATTACACTTGACTATATGGGAATTTTTTTTTTCACTTTATGAATAATTGGCCAACAAAAAGCCAATAAATTTGAGTCGATATGATCAAATTTTAATTGAGCTCTTTCACTTGAATGAACAATAACAAACATTACTGTCTTTATTTTCAACACAAAAAAAGCGCTCTGACCCGTGCAAAAGCATAAATCAAGAAACGAGGTAAACAAAACATGTTCTGACACACTCACAGGCAGCGGCGGTTGCGACTTGCGCGAGAATCAGCTGTAAACGAAACGTTACGGAAATTGTCGAATAGTCTTGAAACCGTGATCGGCATGGCCGACTAGTCGGCCTCTTTACAACCGACTATTCGGCTAGTCGGCCAAAGTCATAGTCAGCACATCTCTAATTAGTATGGTTATGTCATGTGTAGGTAGGTAGGTATATACTTACTTCTCACCTCAATCGTGTGCTTTTCAGGATCAATTCTCAGCTAGCCATCTTAGTAGCTACATAATATTTCCGTCAGTTGGCATCGTAACGTTCTCGAGATTTATATACCTACCTCCCGGCGGCATTCAACCTCCATCGAAATTCTCTGCTGCATATAAACGCATCGCGTACCTAATGGAAATTTATTACGGGCTATCTTCACGCTATCGCTTCTAATAGATGGACAGAGGTGGTTGGCACCACGGTTTGCCACATTTACGTGTTATATGTGGTTAAATTGATCGATTTTCAAGGTTATGCAACGTTTGCCGAGGTTGGTCCACCGATTGGTGACTATCGATTTTTATCGAGATGCCTTGGAAAGCACGATAAGCTATTACCAGCAGCCTTATTGCATAATGAATTCGGCAAGGCAAAGGGCAAAGAGTATGAATAATCGACCAATCGAAAATCAAGGCTGCAGGTTGTCATTTGTCGATCTTGTATTGCCTTTCGGTTGTCAGAAGTCTTACAATGAGTCTTGCCAAGGGGTAGGTAGGTACCTGTTAGTCTGCGAGGTTCAGTTAAAACCAGCGTCAGGCAACTATGTACTAGGTGTCTGGCATTCTGCTGAACTGGATCAGCTATCACGCACACTTTCTCTTTAGAGAAGCTTCTAAATTTTTGCAAAAATATATTTACTTTTTCTTTTATTTTTTGTCTTGTTGATTTTCATTTACTGGGTAGTGGGGTTAGATTTGTAGTCGCTCCAAGCAAAATACTTGTATTTAGCTGAATCGAGTTAAACTGGATACCGTTTCCAAGATAGATTGATTGACTGGGGATTAATGCAAGGGATCCTGATAGTATTATTACTTGAATTGCCGATGACGAACAGGAACTATGCGATTTATTTGATAAATAAAAAGTACTACAACTACTATTTTAGGAGAAGCCACATTGGCCAGATGGAATCATATTTTCAGTTTATTCAACGTCGAGGTTCAATAGGACTTAGTTTATGTGGCAGGATTACCGTATATTTTCTTCTTATGTTCGTAAGAAGTTGGCAGTAGTATCGTCACAGCGATAATGTTTTCCAAATAACTGCTACTACTAACTGTTTAAGTATATTCCTGTATTTAGTTTATTTGTTTAAATATATATTGTATGTATTTTATAGTATGTATGTATATCTTTGTATTTGAATAAACCCATATTTTCATGATTTACTTTCAATATTGCACCTACCACGATTTGTCTCTGCATCACCCAAAGGTTGACTGGTAGAAAATGCCTAAGGCATTAAGTCCGCCTCTGTACGTATGTGTGCATGAAGTATTCAATAAATAAATAAATATATATATTTGAACAAAAACTTTTCAAACAACAGCCGAATGATCTTAAGACGGTACCCTGACCAAAAAATCGGCATCAGATATGAGCATTCCTATTGGTCTAGCGGCACTGGTGGCGCATGAATTACAGCAGTGAATACGCCCAGATTTTAGAATAAAATCTTTATAAAATCGAATTTCAGTCTTTTGAAAAAAAAAACTACAAAAATGTTCGTTATTAAATTGTCTATCCATTAGTGTTAGTACAAAAAATAATTAATGTACACTTTACGAGGAGATGCATAATATCAATAATTATTTCTAATTTTTATGTTTTTTTGGAAGGAGATTAGTGAAATATATACAACATTTAAAAAAAACTAAATCTACCATTTTAGAATCAATATTATGTAGAATTTTAATGTATTTTTATTAATTGATATTTCTTTTTAAATAACGAGTAGATAGCTCCTAAAAACAGCACAAAAAACGGCTTGCGCGGCGTTTTGTTCGGGGTACCGCCTTAACCAGAAAGAAAAAAATGCAGATATGGAAAATTATAAAGAGTGGAATGATTTCAGGAAAAATCATGTAACAATCCTATAACACAAGTAATAAAAAAGCTGCCCTCCAGCATCCATAAAACAGAAAACAATAGCTGATTGAAAAAATAAATACTTTTGAAAGAAATATTCCACGGGACACAAGTACCCACGTACAGTTTACCATGGACTTTCATTTTGTTAATTAATGCACCTTTTGTTCGAGAATCAAGCTGGCTTCTTTCACGAACAAGGGCTTTTATAAGCTTATCAACTGTAGGTATTTAATGGCTCTTTCCTGTACACAGCGCCAAGTGATACAGAAACTCAGACTTGAGCGAGGATTTTGTCTGGAGTATTGACCAATCTACGGAGTCGTTCTCGCTCTGCACGTCCTGGCTTGTGAAATATTTATTCCTTTCGTGCCGATGGTAAATGCATAATATTTTGTTATGACTTAAGTGAATGGGTTGGGGACATTTTAAGTAGTAAAATGTATTATGTTTTTATGTAGAGACACACTTCCTTGGCATAAGAAAGTAATAAGAATAAAATAAAAAAACCGGCCAAGTGCGAGTCGGACTCGCGCATGAAGGGTTCCGTACTTGGTAAATTGCGGTTTACGATTTATGACGTATTAAAAAAAAACTACTTACTAGATCTCATTCAAACCAATTTTCGGTGGTAGTTTACATGGTAATGTAAATCATATATTTTTTTTAGTTTTATCAATTATTTTAGAAGTTACAGGGACACATTTTACCAATTTGGAAGTGTCTCTCGCGCAAACTATTCAGTTTAGAAAAAAAGACGTTAGAAACCTCTATATCATTTTTGAAGACCTATCCATAGATACCCCACACGTATGTATGGGTTTGAAGAAAAAAAAAAAAAAACAATTTCAAGTAGGGGAACCCCTAAAATTTATTGTTTTTTTTCCATTTTTGTGAGAAAATCTTAATGCGGTTTACAGAATACATCTACTTACCAAGTTTCAACAGCATAGTTCTTATAGTTTCGGAAAAAAGTGGCTGTGACATACGGACGGACAGACAGACATGACGAATCTATAAGGGTTCCGTTTTATGCCCTTTGGCTACGGAACCCTAAAAAGAAACTTTGGCGTACAGGGATACAAAATTGAAGTTTATTTAAACAATTATCTATTAAACTTAAAAATCTAGATACTAATTTCACTCCTAAATACGATAATCTATCACACGCAGAGTTCAAATTGATTTGTTGGAATTAGGATACCAAACAGAAAACTGTTTTTGAAATCGTCCCATTTTCAGATTTTTTTTTGATCGAGAAAATTATGATCCATCGTGTTTTGATATACTAATTTTATTAGAGCAAGGATGTATATATCATTAAAAAAAGCCGGGCTTCAATCAGCTAATTTGCCTGTTTAAAACTGATTCTCAAAAAAGGTAAAATTTAAGCTAAAATTTAGCGTACTTATGTATCTTTTTGTCTCATGATGGAGCTGGAAGATGGCCATAGCAACTCCTCAAGCAGATAGATAGCACCATCTTCTTTAGGAACTTTAGATGTGTATTGACAAGCGAAATTACATTTCATACGTTTTAGTTAATTAAAAGCTTTGTTTACTTTTACTTTTAATTATTTATGATCTAGACGCCGCGCCGCTCGAGGAGGCTCCTTTCGTGCACTCCATTCATTAAATTAATATTAAATTGTTTTTATGTAAGAGGCAGCATAGTTGGTATACAACGAAAACACATTTAACTAAGAGGTAATTTAGTGATGATTTTGTATCAGAATATTTTGTTATTTTAAGTTTTTGTCTTCTTCTTAATTGTTTCCAAAAACAATGTTCAATACAATGTGATAATATAGTACATGCACAATACATCAAACTCTAGAGAGTGACAGAGAATGATGACAAAAGAGAGTAGGATCCAGAGTCTTATTATTAATGAATGTATAGTTTTTCTTAATAAAATACATAAAACTATTAAAGTAACCTTAACATAAGAAGGTTACCTTAACATAAGAACACATTTTATTACGCCTTCTGCTAAGAAATTTAGAAATAAACTTATTATTTTGTCCTACGACGGCTACGACGTAGCAAGCTCAATCAAATTTACTCCTAACTCAGTTTAGTTTGCTACGTCGTAGCCGCGTAGCACCGTAGCACTCCCGTAGCGGACCCTCTACGAAAGGCTTGCGCTAAAAATATACCTTGTACTATGGTAGGGGAGCCAACGATGATAAATGGGGATTTACTCGGACGTCATAGAGACCTATTGGGTTGCAAAGCTTAGATGATATGAAGAAAAAAAAAATTATATAAGTATACCTTTTCATCGGACAAAATACGGAAAAAATACGTATTTACATATTTGAAAATCTATAGCCGCTCCCCCCGGCTATAGATTTTCAAATATGTTAAAAAAAACCGTTGCATGGACATACTCCAGCGCGTCAAATCAAATCAAATCAAAATCAAATCAAAATTGTTTATTTGCTTAATACAGGTAGATTCAAACAGGTGTTACAAATATTTATAAAGTACACTGTATCATACCTAATAAGGTGTGCAAATATTTATATTATTAAAAAATCCATCTAAATAATTATTAAAATAACAATACAAAATAATTACACTGAAAAAATAAAAAAAACAAAATAAATTCAAAATACTACAAATGTCAAAAGTGAAATAAAATAAAAATAAAATTGTCAGATGAATTAAATTACATGTCATAAAATTAACAATCATATAAATTAAAGGGCTGTCAAATTAATGGATGTCACACTATTTTTAATGTCATATTATTCTATGTCAATAAATTACTATGTCTATAGGTCTTTATCTATATTTTGATCCTGTAAGTAGTCCTTGATACAATAATAACATTTATTCACTAGGAATTTGTGCAGCTTCGACTTAAATTGATGTACAGGTAACTTTTTGACATCGTCAGGTAATTTGTTATAAATCAATGATGACATAACAAGAATACTTTTATTGATTAGTGCTGTTTTCCCATATGGTATTTCAATGTCTAATCTTTTTTTATCACGTAATTGCCTATAGTAACTTTTAAAAGCAGTCTTATAATAATTTGGGTTTGATTTCACAAAAACATTTAGTTCATATATGTATAACGAAGGCGTCTGATCGAGCATCAATGTCCTACGTATTTTTAATGATGTACGTAAGTTAATCTGATCGTTTGCATGATAGGGGTGGTCGTACGTAAGGGTTGAAAATTTTAAAAAAAGAATTTAATCGAGCGTGTCAGTTTTTCTAAGGGGGTGTTAAGTGAACCTAAAAAAAGCTCTCATTCAATAATCTGACGATTTCAATGTGACGCAAACTCGCGGCCATTATTATAATGTGCAAAAAAAATCGCTATTTTGAAATACTCAAGCGCGTCAGATTAAGATATATATGGTTCATCTTTATGTCCTAGACGTGCTGTCTCATAATCTGACGATTATCTAAAGGGATTCGCCTAATCTGACAAAAAAAACTTTATTTTTTTAAATCATGTAATTGAAAAGTGTATAATTTTTAAGTAGAATACTTGTATTTATTATCATTTTATCTTCCTATTCTGGATCGATCAATCAATATATCAATCTTCTAATCAATCACTCATTCACTCAATCGTAAACCACATTTAATTTTATCGTATTCGTTTCGCTTAAAGTACTAAATAATTTAATTTTGTATCAATTTTTCTTTAATTTTTGAAGTTATAGTTGTCTTTTTCTATTATTGTATTAAATTTGTATACCAATACCATTTGTTTTTTGATGTCCTGCCCTACTGAAGTTATACTGACGTTATTTACTGACTGATATTAACCTATGCTCTATGCGCATTAGGGGCCCTCGTACGGTATTCTATAACTTGAAGTATCGATACTTTTATGAGTGCGTTTATTTTTCGATACTACTCATGAGTACAGTATCGATACTTTTGTGAGTGCGTTTATTTTTCGATACTACTCATGAGTACAGTATCGATACTTTTGTGAGTGCGTTTATTTTTCGATACTACTCATGAGTACAGTATCGATACTTTTATGAGTGCGTTTATTTTTCGATACTACTCATGAGTACAGTATCGATACTTTTATGAGTGCGTTTATTTTTCGATACTACTCATGAGTACAGTATCGATACTTTTCGAAGTCAGTGTTAAAATCGGAAAAAAATACGCACCAAAGACTTTTTGGAAGACGGTTATATTTTTTTGTTAGAAAGTTTTGTGTAAACGTCTCACTGTGAACTCAACGTAGGTAGAGTACATGCCGTCATTTCACCTTTGACAGCTCACCTCATGTTCACTTCAACTATGATATCATGATGAGAATTTTACAGAATAACACTAGAAAGAAAGAAAAAAAAACTAGTTTATTTCGTACACACAGATACACACAATGTAGGTACAAATACACTTCAGATTTGGATAAGGAGGGTATCGTATGAATTTGTAAGAATGCTCCGCGTAACAAATGCTATATGATGTCTCGTTAAATCTACTAAAGTCGCAAAGAAATACTAAATATCCGAAGCTAAAAAAAACTTTACAAATGTATATCGGGCTATGCTAAATTCAAGGTTCATCACCATCATCAGCCTTCATTCATTAGTCCACTGCTGACCATAGGCCTCTACAAACGCACGTCTCTCGTTCGATTTTACCACCACCTAGGATGTAGGGCATCCCACCTTAAGTTTACGCATTCCTGGTCTCCACTAAAGAACACGTCCACCCCAACGATCATCGGTTCTATCTCTATGGCTAAATATGAACGCTCCATTGCTACTTTAGCTAGCTTATTCTGGGTACTATATAGACAACATTGGTTCACCTTGTCCAATTCAAGGTTAAAATTCACAATTTGGCAAACATTAAAAAACGTACACAATCAATTTATTTCAAAGTCCGATTTACATTAATGACCTTGAAGGCGTGGCTCAATAAAATTGCGTAAATAAACTGATTGTTCAAAAAGTATTGTAATAATTGTAAAACATTATCTACTAGCGACACACACGGAACCAATTACATACAAAACCCTCGTTAAACGCTCTTTTAAAATCCGTTGCGTGGTTTGGTAGAATTGGACAGAAGCTGAGAGCGTCTTGTTTTATACTATTTAGAAATGTTTTAAGGTTATAGAGTGTGAAAATCCTAGTAAAGTGTGTGATTATAAGGACGTTTTAGGATTATCATTCCTAGGAAGGCCCATTTCTAAATTCAGTAAAGCATTTGTAAACAAACACTGCTTACTAGAATAGGTCACTCTACTTGTTTATGTGGCGATCGATCGGTTTATTCGAGTTGACGCCGTCAATGCCACATTGAAAATGTATCTAGGAGGCCGTACGTCAGTACATAGTAGAGCTTTTAGAAGATTTCACTTTGATTTTTGAATAAAACTGTTTTCTGTGATTTTGTGGACGGTTTTTGGACTACCAGATGGTTTTTTTGTATGTAAGAGAATTTCGATTGTGCTGAAAGGTTTTGAAAACACAGCGTTGGAAGGACACGAGACGGAACCGTCGGTGCTCCATGGACCAATTGAAATTTGACCAATTGGTCTATGGGGAAAATTACATGTTTCCATCGTCCAATTATCAACTGGGCTATGGAGAATTGAGAAATGTTCCGCTGCCCAGTTTCATAGTAAAGCCTTGTACACCAGTATTTAAAAAAAATATCAAGATCAATTTTTGAAACAATAATCATTTACTGAATAATCACGACATAACAATTCATTTGTACAAATATTACAATAGAAATCAATGTGAACATCTAACTCATTGAGTCCGTTGGGAACCCAGAATTGGCGACAACAGTCTTCGCAATACCCTCATCCCGAAGACATACTGTCATTTGGCAACCAATTGACACCATACATAATAACAAAATTTTCTGTGAAGTGGCCATTTCAAACAGTTTACATACTTTTTAAGAGAACCAGGGCTACCGATAAAGCCCGATGAATTGCCAAACTTAAGTAGCAGTGGGCAGAGCAGATTGCTCGCAGAACGGATGGCCGATTATGTAGAAAGGTTCTGGAGTGACGACCGCGAACCGGAAGACGATGCATTGGATGGCCTCCTACGAGTACCAGGCGGACCTGGTGAAGTTTGCGGATATCCGCTGGATGCGAGACCCACGGGACCGATCAAATGGGGACGCTTGAGTGAGACCTATGTCCAGCAGTGGACGTCTTCCGGCTGATATGATGATGATGACATGCTTTTCTACCTTTTCATTGAAGATTCTATTTAAATTAACTATAATTAACGAACATTATATTGTATTTATTTACGACGGTCGAATCAACTATTATTGCTTTTTTTTTTTTGACGTTCGAAAGTGTCGCTTAATGACCTAATTGAGAAAAAAAAAGATAAAGAAATTTTAATCTTTGTTTTTTTTTTTTTATAATATTTTTGAATTACGTTTGATGTGACCCAAAAAAAAAAACAAAGGCTTCTTTGAACCCAAAGTATAGGAAAATTGTGTGAACTCGGGGTTATAATGTTATAATGGAACATAGTTTTGGTTTACGTCCAGTGTTCTCCATAGCCCAGTTGGTAATTGGACGATGGAAACATGTCATTTTCCCCATAGACCAATTGGTCAAATTTGAATTGGTCTACGGAGCACCGACGGACGGAACGATGAGTCCTGAGACCCGCGGGCGTCTACTGGATGCGAGAAGCACTAGACCAGCACCCTAATTATGTAACTCCAAAGAGTAGGGTACGGATTGTTTCCCTTGCATTCATTGCTTCATATATTCAAAAATCCGTAAACTCGACAGCGTAAAACACGCAATGCATATTGTCGAGTTACCAAAATGAAAAGGAAGGAGTGTGCTTTGTGCTTTTAAACAGATACGCAATTAGGTTGCAGGTGCCTGCAAAGTGCCAACGCCACCATGATTCTATTGTGAAAAAACCCGATTGCTTAAAAAGCGAACTAAAAAGACGTCTGGTTTTGGTCAGCCAGCTCGCGAACACGTATCAACCGACTGCACAGCATGATTTTCTTCTTGTTTACGTCTTCTTAGTTCGCTTTTTAAGCAGTCGGGTGTTTTGATGTTTTTTATTAACTTTTTTTTATTTATAATTTTTTAGTTAACATTTTTTTCTAATTAGGTACATTTGATCATATAAGAGTTATATATTTTTTTAAATCACCTCTTAAAACCCTTTATTTATTTTGATACCGAGGTGTGAGGAAGAGAATAAAATTGAGCCCTCACGATGTGGCGCCCAATAGCCGCCATTTTCTATTTTCCAATTTTAATGTAGCGAGTGACACTCGCAGGGTTAAGACGAATCGATTGACGTAAGAACCATCAAAAGCGGCCAACGCGTTTGGTCTCTAGAACGCCACATAAGAACATACATACATACATAGACTGATAAACACATTACCCTCCTTCGGCAGTCGGGTAAAAAGGATGGTGCTCTTCATCTATATGGCTCCGGCACTCTCACACATCGGAATCATGATGATTTTAAGATATCAGTTAGGCATATGGCGACACTTTTAGCAAAAATAACTAGTCTAGATAATAATAGCTTAACTAGTCATTATTTTTGCAACACCGTGTAAGGCTTTTGTTATGAATGGGTAAAAACTGTAATCCCTTTTGCAGTGAACATTCAGCCAGTCAATAAGCTTTTTACTAACGATTAATTATCTTAATCCCGTGGCCTCATTAGCGTGGTCTGCCCCGTAGGAACCATTTTACTTTTCTACAGCTATTTTTGTTGAGAAAATTTTGCTGGGACAAAACGCCGCCAATGACTTTTAACATTATTGTAATGTTCATCAGTGAAATATTTTATGGAATCGGATCTTCTTATGATCTGCCAGAGATTTAATTTTTTAAACATAGAAAACAATTTTACCTTTTAAATATTACGAGCTCCCACCCGGGGTTCCGCTCGCTTATCGCCTATGTGTTATTCTGATGTATAAGCTAGTATAGTTTTATCACAATCCGTTCAGTAGTTTTTGCGTGCAAGAGTAACAAACATCTATCCATCCATGCATCCTCACTTTCGCGTTTATTATAATAGATAGATATGATAAAACATTGATTTAGTGCACACAAAAGACACAGCACAACACACACATTCACAACTTTTCTTTTTTCATTATTTTGATTCCCGTACTATGCCCGTGCTAACTGCTAGGTAGTAGGTACCTACGTGCGTTCCCGTAGGTGGGTGTACTATAAGTCCAACTCTGCCTAAACCCGCGGGGCTTATAGGCGTGAGTTTATTTATGTACGTAATACTCTTTCTATTATACTTTTTCAATAACATACATTCTCAGTTACCCTAATAATCGTCGTGTATTCTGAATAGATGATCGGCACTCATTAAACATGAATTATCTCTGTCGATTGCGCCGATATTTATTGCTTCAATGAAAATAAACTGGGCTACGCGTGCGCCATCTTGCGGCCGGCGGCACCTAAATAGACTCGGTTCCGTTGCCTATCTGTATGATATATGCACCGTGCACGCTACTGCATCTGTCATTATTAATAGTAGCTAAATTCTAGATTTGACTGCTTTGATTAAAAGGCTAGAGGCCATATTTGTAAAAAAAATATAACCTTTATGATAATTTCAAATATTGATTCGCAGATTCTATATTCAAACTCTCCATGGAAAATTTAAATCGGGATGGTAAATTAAAATTATTAAGGTAAAGGTAGATTATAATGAGGATTAAAAATTATTTCTTTGTCCGAAGATGACTAATAAATAATAATAGACACGTATTTTGCCTTTTATCACATAAACAAAAAATACGACGATACGAGTACAATGCGTTAAAATTTCGTGTGACGTCACGTTTTAGTATACTTTTTATTTAAACTCCTACGTTAGCGCTTTATCTTTGTATTTTTTATAGATTTGTTAAAGCAAAAAATGCATGTTTAACATTATTTCATAATCATACTGGCTTAATAGAATTATTACTTTGAAATGAATTATCACTATAAAGTCAAAGTCAAATATATTTATTCAACTAGGCCAATAAACGGCACTTTTGAACGTCTAATAAATTATAATTAAAATTTTTCAAAAGAATCTAATAACCGGTGCTTAAAGTAATAATATGGTTAATAATAATTTTTAACAGTAAAACTTTGTGTGCCAGTGTGTAATATGTATATGTAAATATATATAGTATTTAGTGAGGGATGAACTCACGTAGACTTAAGTTAGCTAAGTAAGCCGAAATTAATGTACAACGTAGGAGTCTAACAATTGTAATTTTTATGAGGAAAAAAACAAACAAAATATAAACACAATAAAAAAGAGCGCGGACTGCAACATGTCCGTGGTAAAAAAGCGGAAAAAAAAACATTTTAAAACAAGATTTAAATGGGCAAAAAATTACAAAACTCAACTTCGCCTGTCAATAGGTACATATCCAAAGAGCCCTAACACGATAGTGCAATCTGTTCTGGTTGAGGAGTTACTATCGCCTTCAATTATGTAAAGTTTTAATGTATTTTTGTAAGTTGATATTTCTTTTTAAATAACGAGTAGATAGCTCCTAAAAACTTCACAAAACGGGGTTTTGCTCGGGGAGGCGCCTTAAGATGAAATCGAATAGTTCGACGATTTCTTACTGTTCGTATTATAGATGATTCTTAATCATATGTGTTTTTATCAGAGTCCAGCCAAGTCGACAGCATCCTAGGCCCTAGACAAGTGACATTCTATCGCCGAAAGCGTGGCGATAGCGATTGTAAAAAAGGCAAAATTGTAAGCCATTGACAAGCGATATCGAAAAATCACGTGATCAATCCCATTCATTTTGACATTTCGACTATTGACTTCGCTGACATCGAATGCCACTTGTCTAGAGCCTGTCTTTCAGAGAGCACGTCAAGAGGTGAGGCATTGTTTGGGCAGTAACACCGCGATCGCATTGTGGTTCATTGGAGTACGAGGGGTTTTGCTATCCGACTAAGTTGAGCCTGCAGCGGCCCACCAGGCCTATTTGATAAAACAGATTTTCTCGTTATATCGGTCGTACATCTTGCGTGATCGAATCAGATATGTAGAGAGCCGCGAGAAAACAAGGGTTACCGACATAGCCCAAAGAATTGCCAAAGTGGCAGAATGGATGGCCGATGGGGCAGAAAAGTTCTGGAGTGGCGACCGTGAACCGGAAGACGTGCATTGGAAGGCCTCCCACCAGGTGGTCCTAAGACCTGGTGAAGGTTGCGGTGATCCGCTGGAAGCGGGACACACGGGATCGGTCAATGTGGCGACGCTTGGGAGAGGCCTAAGTCCAGCAGTAGACGTTTCGGCTGATATGATGATAATGATCATGATCAGTCGTAAATACCTAATAAGAGAAGCAAAAGAAGAGGTTTCTGAGACAGATTTTCTGTAACTCTTATGGCTTTGGATTTTTCTTTGCTATCAGTACAAACCAGACAGAATTTTTGGAAGGCATTATTTCTGTTTCTTGCCTAAAATATTTACATAAATGCACACTGTAAAAGAACGAGATAACTATGAAAAAGCTAACTATAGAGATGTTCAACCAATTATATCATGTCAATCATGACAAAATATACGAAAAATATTAAGAATTTACTTGGGATCTAAAGGAATTTCTCCAAAATTTGTTCCTAAGAAGAGGGACTTCACAAGCGTAATAACAAGGTCAGCAATTTAGTAAAAGCTTTTAAAATGGCGGTCTCAATGCCCGATATAAAAGGGGTTACCTTTATACCCCTTCTAAACCAACGAGACTTATAGTCTAGAAATTAAATGATTTAATATTTGTAATGGCTAACTTCACAAAACAAAAACGTTACTGGCTTTATTCGCAAGCTCTTATTTAATCAAACGAAGACTTGAAAACATAGCTTGCGATTTGCGATTACCCACAGAGCATGGAAATGTCTCGCTGGCCACAGCTAGAGATGACATTAACCTTTCCATACAAGACGGTTAACCTAACTGTATACCCTTAGATAAAGTACCTATCAATTTTGCAATAAAATGAGCTTGATTGATATAACGAGATCGCTAATTGGCAGCCCCATGTAAATAATAAGGACAAAATATTGTTTTTTGTCTTTGTCACCATGGCGATGGCAGTGCGATAGTGGGTTGAAGTGTAAAAGTCAAAGTGTTATTGTTATTGTTGTTTCATGTGCGGCCACGCCATTGCTCCATCTATAGGTACTTTATCTAAGTGTGCACCTAACCCCACCCCACTTCTGTCTGCCCGCGCAGCACGTTCACCTCGTGCGCCAATAGCGAGAGTCGATCGTCAGAGTGACGTCACAATCCTAGGTGCACAGTTAAGTTCACCATGTTGTTCAAACCAAGCGTGTCAGTGAGCGTTACCTTTTACCCATAGACATTGACGGCCCGTGTCAATTTTGACTTAGTAAGAAGGTCGAAACTTGTGCTCAGTGAAATTTTGTGGTCACACATATTATTAAATAGCTGACACGACAAACTTTGTTCTGTCCCTAAGTGTATGGAAAAAAGCGCTTCCATTTTTTCCATGCTTTTACTCGTATTTAACTTGCAATTTATGTATGTATGTAAGAGTGTTCGGGCCAAATCTTGCAACTGAATTTTAAAGCAGTCATCCTCAACCGATTAAGATGAAATTTTGCATACACGTTTGGTTTGGATGACAATGCAAGGTAAGCTAAAAAGCTAGTTTAAAAAAGTTTTTGTAATTGGATAAAATATTATCAACTTTCAAACAATAGTTAAATAACAGTTCTCAACGCTTACAAGCGTACAGCCTTTTTTTTAAGAAATAAAAATGAGCTGTTTAGTACTTAACATGCTGAGATAGGAGCCATTATGGTCTCGCACGGGGTCCTTTATTTAATTTGTTTTGTTAACGTGTGAGTTACAAATAAATACTCGTAAATTTTCTTTCTCTCTTTATTTTTGTTCGCTTATCTGGACATATTAAAAAAAAAAACTATTTTTATGGATTGATACGTAATGCCTGGCAAAAAATTGATTACCTACAGATAAAAAATAACGTTGCATAACATCGAATGGAATCATGTGAAATCAATCATGGACTCATTTTAAAGGTATTATTGCGTGATTTGAACTTACTATATTTAACGGTACAAATGAGTAATTAAAGTAGTGATTAAAATTGTTTTCACTGCCAGATTGGCGGCGTTCCGTAGCCTGTGGCAGTACCTACCACAGTTTGTAAAGTATCTTGTTCATTCTAATTGAGCGAGCTCATAAAAGATCGTTTTGAAATCTATTGTTGTATTCAGGCAGCACTGTTCTTTGATACCCACTAACGTCTGACCTAATAGCGGGGAAACAATTCGTTTGCTTATTGCAATTTGCTGATGATCCTAAACTATTAAACGAATAATATATATACTTATCTCATTCACGAAAACCGCTCTAATATATATACCTCCCTATGATACGAATTCGATTACATTTTGAATATAGTATTTTTGACGGGTTACAAAAGGATCTAGCTCGGTCTCATATCTGGGAAAATTCGGCTTTTCGAAGAAAAATAAAAACTATTTATGCCGCCGGGCATCGCTCGGTCGCCCAGGTACTATTGATTGATAGTATGAACTAGTGCATATCCTGGACTAATATCCATCGTTGACTGACTACATATCGACTATATGGATCATATCATCATCATCAGCCTTAAAATGGTCCCACTGCTGGGACACAGGCATCCTCTCTGCGATTGAGGTAATGGGCCTTAACCCACCACGCAGGCTCAATGCGGATTGGTGGATGTCACATGTCTTCGAATTTTTAATTCTAGGACTTGCCGGTTTCCTCAACGATGTTTTCCTTCACCGTTTATAAGAGCAGTGGTGATGTAATAATTTACACAAAGTAAAGCGCCTGCCTGGGTTCGAACCCATGACCTACGACACGTAAGTCGGGGCCGATACCACTGGGCCACCACTGCTCCCATATCCCATTGTGGATCATATAATATGGAATAATGAGAAAAATGTCGCGAGGAAAGTTATTAGTATAAATGTGAATGGCAAGAAAAGGACAAAAAAACGATGTATAAGATTAACTGAAAAAAGGTTATACCTAGACAAGTAAAATTTAAATAACCCCCGACACATTTATTTCATGCTACATATTTTTTTCTAGTAGTGACACGCTTCGATCGACAATCTATTGAACACCTAATTATGAGACGATATCTTGCGAAAAAACCCCGATTCAATTAATAAACAGTAAAACTCCCATAACTTTTGAACGGTTGAACCGATTTTCATCATACATAGCTATTAACACTCTCGATAAAGACACCTTTCAAACAAAAAACTAAATCAAAATCGGTTCATCCGTTTAGGAGCTACGATGCCAAAAACATATATACAAACATACAGGTAATATTATTAATATGAATGCAAAATTGAAAATATATGACTACAAAACCGTGTAATTTAAAGTGAACTACACCTATATAGCTAGTTGAAATGGTACTACAATAGTACTATAAGTAATTGTTTGTAGTAACGCCGCACCGAATCCCGCGCATACCTCAACCGGTGTAAAATAGTCAGCTGACTGCCCGCTCCCAGCCAAAATTCTTATCTAATTTAAATAAGTGCCAAACATAGCTGTAGGTAAATGAACTTCCCTAATTTCTCCCGGACTATCGGACTAATATAAAACGTTTAAATTAGAATGATGCCCGCCAACCTGTTTACCTTTTATAACCAAAAATAAATGCGAGTATCCCAAGCCGTGTCGCTAGCAGCGCCATCTAGCTCGTTACGGTGGAAACGCATTAGTACTGTGACCTAGTAAATATTTGTTTGTTTAACGCCATCTGTTGGCGCGCGCATGAACTAGTTTCCTGGCAGTTTATTTTTACAGCCAGATCATTGTTAGGCAATATAATTTTAGGAGCTTGATTTCTCGGAAAAGCTTGTTGCTTTTACTTTTGAAGCCGTTGCCTTGCTCTACTTTTATAAAAGGAACAAGATGCCGGATACTTGCGCATGCGCATACTATCTTTAAGGGTCTAAATTTTAGCATATGAGAACATTTCTTAATGACTTACAGTATAGTCATTAATTTTAACACTAGTAGAGCTCGTTTGTAAAGGAGTTTTGCCGGGGACGAACCATCTACGATATATGTGTACAGTTTGAAGTATATGTTCAAAGACTTTAAGTGTATTTACTAGCACAATATGTTCTGTAGCTTTTTCTTTTGTACGACCATGCCTCCGCCGGCATCTTTGTCTATCCATACTTATTCATCATGCCGGTGCCAGTTTTTATGTTTTCTTCTGTAAAAATAAAGGCTCTGACAGATAGGCAGACGCAGTGAGAGCCTAGGAAACGCTGGTGGAACGACTTACGGGTATTTATAGGAAAATGACCGGAAAAGGATGGAAGAGCAAAAGGCTATGGGGGAAAACTTTTCTAACCAGAAGGCCAATATTAGTTAAAACAATTCCAAATAAGGTAAAGTATTCATCAGGACTGTCCGGTGACCAGAGATGATCTACAGGACAATTACTCAAGTATGCACGATAGTCCGATTGGAAAATCGTTTGGCTATCTTAAAACAATAATAAATATTACCTTATGCGTTCATAAATAAAAGCGGTATTGCCTTGTCACAAAACAGCAATCAACTATTCTATTATCTTCCGTTAAATTCGATGAGTGTCCGAAATAGTAGAAATTAAGTTGTAGTTGGCGATTCGTAGTTCCTGCCTACCCCTATGGGCAATAAGACATGAGTTTATTTAGGTACAAATGTTAGCAAAATCTCTTTTGTATCGGGGGAGACCATCAAAAGGTGCCTATTCTTTTGGGGGAAGGTGTAAAGCTGTTTTTCAGACCGTCCTTTACTTTCAGCGTTGCATTTTGTGAAAAATAAAGGAATAATAGAGTGTGGAGGGATGAACTGTGGTCGACGCTATTCGGTTACGGTGTGGACTGGCGCTTGGTACGGGCACTGCAATCTGTATATAGGGATTCCAGTGCTTGTGTTAGGATTAATGGGGCGTATACGAACTGGTTTTCCATCTCAAGGGGTGTTAGACAGGGCTATGTAGCGTCACCGTGGCTGTTAAACTTGTACATGGATAGATGTCTGATAGGTTAGAAAGAGCATGAGTGTGGATTGAGAATGAATGAGATGCCTGTCAAATGCCTTCTCTATACAGCTGATCAAGTTCTACTTGCATCGTCAGCAGAACAGTTGCAAGACATGGTGACTGTTATGAATGAAGCTTTTAAGATAAAAGGGATGAGTATAAATGTGAACAAGACTAAATTAATGGTGTTTGAAAGAGAAGACGATGTATCGGAGTGTAAAGTGAAAATAAATGATAAGAGTGTGGAGCAAGTGAACGAGTTTGTATATCTGGGAAGTATGTTCACAAGGAATGAAAAGATTGAAGAGGATGTGGAAAGGAGAGTGAATGCAGGAAATAAAGTGAATAGTGCTATACATGCGGTTGTGACCAGCAAGTCGATGTCTCCGGAAGCTCAACTCGCCGTTCACAAGAGTGTGCTGGTGCCACTTATGTATGGAAGTGAAGGTTGACATGAAAGTAGCGAAGTATGTGTGATGTAACTTTAAATGATAGATTGAGGAATGAGGTAATAAGAAAATATTGTGGTTTAAAAGAAGATGTAGTGACTAAAATTGAAAAGAGTATGTTAAGATGGTTTGGCCATGTTGAGGGGATGAATGAAAGGCGACTAACGAAAGGTATTTACAAGGCAGACGTGAATGGAAACGCCGGTAGGGGACGCCCTAGAAAGACATATATGAGACATAGACCTTATAGAACTAATATAGGTGATGTTCTTCAGAAAGGCCAGGTAAGCAGTACTTATAACCGGCGTGTGTGTGTGACTAGATGTATGAATGTGAGTGAACCAAAAGAAGTATGTAAGGATCGTAGCAGGTGGCGTTCTGTAGTTTCTGCCTACCCCCATAGGAAAAAGGCGAGAGTTTATGCATGTATGTATGTAATAAAATAACAAGTAGTGTTTTTATTAGAAGTTGTTTATGCCATTGTAGGTTGGCTTAGTGATGATATTATAAAAATATTTAGCAAGCTGTAGGCGTAATTAAGAGCGCCATTAACATTATCATTTCAGCAAAAAACTTTCATCGTTATACACCGCCCTACCCTATGCCGCATGTCTCCACATCGACCAGAGAGAGAGAGAGTTATGTAAAATAATTATCTTTTTTATTTATGCAAGCCCACTCTAGATACCAATTCAGAACTCTAGAGAAAGATACACTGAGAGAAAAAGACAGGGTAATGGAATAAAGCAAAACTCTTACGACATGATACATTTTCACCCAAATCACATCTACCACAAGCCGTGTTGAGGAACTTCGTGCTAAAAATTAAAATTTGATACCTGCAGCCTAATTCACATAAACATTGTTGATAGCTCAGACGGAGCACCCGCGCACGTTCGATATTGTTCATTACTTCATTTGTTAAAAAAACTTAATTCAAAAAATCAAAAAACCCGACTTTTTAGTTCGCTTTTGAAGCAGTCGGGTTTTTTGATTTTTTGAATTAAGTTTTTTTATTTATAACTTTTTAGTTAGTTTTTTTCGAATTAGATACATTTAAACATATAAGTGTTATATATTTTTGAAACCACCTCTTAAAACCCTTTATTTTGATACCCCACACGATGGGTTTGGAAGAAAATTTTGAAAAAAATTTGGCCCCCACAATAGTGCACCCAAAATCCGCCATTTTTCTATTATCCAATTTTAATGTAGCCTATGACACTCGCAGGGTTAAGACGCATCGATTGACGTATGAATCATCAAAATCGGCCAACGCTTTTGGTCTCTGGAACGCCATATAGGAACAAACATACATACATACATACTTACATACATACATACATACATAGACTGATAAACACATTACCCTCCTTCGGCAGTCGGGTAAAAAATCCTCCTACTCGACAGCGTAAAACACACAATGAATATTGATGAATAGTCAAAATAAAAGAGTTTGCGATCGATGCCTTAAATTAACATATATACTGTAACCCAATACAGATGCTACAGCATTCCATACATGCCTCATCCCATACAAAGAAACTGTGCCGACGTAACCTAGCGTTTTTCGACGGACTATTTACTAAAAGTACATCGATCGCGATCGGTTCCGTTCGTTCGTATACTATCGGGTGGTGGAGATCAATTTAGTAGCATCCTCAACATAGTTGGGAGATGACTAAGAAGATTGAGTGTTGAGAATTTATTACGCAATTTAAATCGATATATTTTCTAAATACAAATTTTCGGTCGAATTGTATCGCATTGCGTCCGTGTGAACGCACTTGCAATATCGCTTAGTAGAAATCACTTATCATCATCATCATAACAGCCGAAACGTCCACTTCTGGACATAGGCCTCCCTCAAGTGTCGCCACACTGATCGGTCCTGTACGTCTCGCTTCCACCGGAGCCTTGCCCAGGTCGTCGCTCCCTTTAGAGGCAGGCCTACCAACGGCTGGACCGAATTCAAAAATTCTTTCACAGTTGGGAAGCTACACTATCCCGGGTGACATAGGCTACTTTTTATCCATCCTTTTAGCTTTTAGAGGTGAGGATTTGACGAGTAAATTAACAATAAAATTATTAATTAAAAATCTTTTTTTTAAACAAGCTTTTTTCAAATTATTCTCAGTAAACCCTTTCTTTCATTTGATACCCATATCATGGCACTGCACAAAAAATAACTAGTCCGCCATCACAGATCGTCCGCCATATTGGATTTAGAATAACGTCACATATCTAAAAATGCATTGTCATCCAAACTAAACGTGTATGCAAAATTTAATCTTAATCGGTGAAGGATAACTGCTCTAAAATTCAGTTACAAGATTTGACCCGAACACACTTACATACATGTTAAAACATTGGATTTTAAAACCTCGTATTCATCAACCCGCCTCTTCTTAACTTGTACATACCTATTAAAATAAATATTGTTTTACAATTAACATTGCAATAAGTTTTTTGTTGGGTAACCGCTTAGACCGCTACATAGATACTTCACGTCACAGTCTATTTCATCGGTGTGTAGTATATACATATAGTAAAGCATTATACTATGTGTTAGGTTACAGGGTTCTTTTCTCTTCATGTGCCAGGGTTAAATTGACAAAGGTAGGTCAGGCCGGCTACACGCTTGCGATTTAAATCAGACGGCGTTTAAATGAACGATAGATTTGAATTCGTAATCATTATTTCTAATCCTACTAATTTTATAAATGTTGTATGTGAGGATGGTTCGATATTTGTAAAGGAGAATGCTCATCGATGTATGGAATCCCGTACCAAGCTGCATTAAAATCAAACTTTGTTTTTTATAGACTACACTGTCCTTTTTAACTCCTACAAAACTTCTTTTTGAAAACAAAACCCGGGTTTCGGAGTTATTTCATAGAATCTAAATTAACCTAAAAACTAGGTCTATTTTGTTCGACACTATCAACGACGTATTTTATTATAGACACGTTATACATGTACGTTATTTATAGTTATTTAAACAAAATAAACCATTACTGGTTAGTCGATTCATCAAAAATCGATTCTATTTGCATTCTACATCTTTTTGACCGGCTGCTGTGAATGGCCAATTAACCATAGATAAAATAATGATACCTTATCTTTTATAAGTAAACTAGCTGACCCGGCAAACTTTGTTTTGCCATAAAAACACCAAACATTTATCTACCCTACCTAACCTACCTTACACTACCCTACCCTACTCTACCTTCCCTGCCATACGCTACACTACCCTACCCTATCCTACACTACCCTACCCTACACTACCCTACCCTACACTACCCTACCCTACACTACCCTACCTTTCCCTACCCCACGCTAAACTATCCCACCCTACACTATCCTACCCTACACTACCCTACACTACACTACCCTACCCTACACTACCCTACCCTACCCTACATTACCCTGCCCTGTAAAACCATCTTTGAACTTCAGAGAACATTACAAAAAAAGGAATTGGGCAAATTGGTCCAGGCGTTGTTGAGTTATGCACTTACCAACACATTTTGCGATTCATTTTTATATTATAGAAGATGATAAGATTCTATTCTAGTTTTTAGGGTTCCGTACCCAAAGGGTAAATACGGGACCCTATTACTAAGATTCCGCGGTCCGTCTGTCTGTCTGTCGCCAGGCTGTATCTCATGAACCGTAATAGCTAGACAGTTGAAATTTTCACAGATGATGTATTTCTGTTGCCGCTATAACAAAAAATACTGAAAACAGAATAAAATTCATATTTAAAGGGGGCTCCCAAACAACAAACATGATTATTTTGCCGTTTTTTTGCGATAATGGTACGGAACCCCGGTCAAGTCCGACTCGCACTTGACCGGTTTTTTTTTATTAATATAGAATTGGAAACGTATATTTTTATTACAGTGATCATAACACTTTCAATAATCAGGGTTACGTTAATCATAACATGTGAAACGGAACGTCATTTATAGAAAGTAAAACAATATCCATACTTTTAAACTCAAAAGTGAATTCCCTATTCAAAAATCAAATCCGCGACGCGTAATGTCGTAAAAAATTATGAAACTATTTACTCTAAGATTTTGATCTTGATGCGTGAGACTTTTTGGTTTGACTTTTGTTCACCAAAAGTACCACTTTTGATTGACCAAAAGTGGTACTTTTGGTCATTCGCCTTTCATACGCCTTCGCCTATGTTTATGGAAATATGATCAAACAGCCCTGTGAATAGGACCAGCTTTCAGATTATTATATTTATTAATCATGCGTTAAACATTATTTACTTAATTATTAACAACTAGCTCCATGAAAAGTATTATATTATTCCAAAGAAACATACAACCGCCATAAAAGCATCCTTTATCCTCATCCAGGTCTTGGTCCACCCGTGTGCCAAATTCTATTCAAATTTATTCAGTCGTTGAGGCGTAAAAAGATAACAGAGTTACTTTCTCATAATAGTAGTAGGGATAGTATTTAATAATGTTATGCAAATCATCATAAACATCAGCACCCAGACTTCAAGAAAAGTATTTTTTTGCGTACCCTTAGCACCTGATATATTCTGTGAATTGGCCATCGACCCAAGCTAGCAGGAACCAAAAATTCGAATACTGCATGCATGTGACATCTACCAACCCGTATGGGTCCCGCGTACGGCCCATTCCCTCTCACAGAGAGGAGGCCTGTGTCCCAGCAGTGGGAACATAAAAGGCTTATGATGACGATGATGATGAAGGTAGCAGGTATGCGTATGTTCAAAAAACATAAATAACACTACTCTATCCAACACAGTTTGTACAGAAAGAAGATAGTAATGATCGACTGGCCAGAAAATGCCTAAGGAATGGAGTCCGCATTTGTACAGTGATTCTAACTCGTGCATAAACAAATAAATAAATATTCGCCTTGATTTTACCCTTTACAAGCGAGAGTTAAAAATAAACCAATCTTCAAGACCAACCAATAGCATGCACAATACAAGTACATGGATTGCATGTTTTTATTAAAGAGACGACTCGAGAGGCATCTCCATGTCCAACCATCACTCTCTTGGCCTTACATTTATTGGGATCACAATAATTATCTGCTTCTTCTTCTTCCGTCTTCTTGTTCCCTAGCTATTTCTCTATTAATCTTTATATATAAAAATCAATGCCACTTTTCGTTGTTATTTTATAACTCAAGAACGGGCTAACCTATCAAAAAAAAATTATTTAGGCTTTATTCGGACTATTTAGCAGATATTTGGTGAAGAAAAAAAAAATGAAAAATATTGAAACTTAGGTTAGGGTAGGGTAGGGTAGTGTAGGATAGAGTAGTGTAGTATAGGGTCTGGTAGTGTAGGGTAGGGTAGTGTAGCGTAGGGTAGGGTAGGGTAGGGCAGGGAAGGTAGTGTAGGGTAGGGTAGTGTAGGGTGGGGTAGTGTAGGGTAGTGTAGTGTAGGGTAAGGTAGTGTAGGGTAGGGTAAGTAGTGTAAAGTAGGGTAGGTAGGGTAGATAAATGTTTGGTGTTTTTATGGCAAAACAAAGTTTGCCGGGTCCGGGTCAGCTAGTATCTTATAATCGTCATCTTATACCCAGTTTTTTGATAGATAACTCGAACAATGGTGAAATATGATAACCAATGTTTGAAATTTCGAATGGTCAATTAATTAGCTCTCCAACTTATTTGACCATTTGTGAGGCTAACAACTGAAGGAAAATGGTGATTTAGCCAAATTTGCAACCACTGGCTAGCATATTTAACCATTGATTTTGCAGTTTTTTGTACCGTAGTTAACGCAACAAATAGTTGAAAATATGTTAACCAAAATGGTTTAAAAATTAATTGTAAATTCACAAATAGTCAGAAAGTTAACAATTAATGATTAAACGTGTTTTACTGAAATTCGAAACCATTGATTGACGTATTAAAAAAACTGGGCCTAAGGATCATAAAACTGAGCATTAGTAGTCATCACATATTCCAAATTTTAACCAAAAAACTTACCTAACAACATTATCCACATTCCTCCGTATCACATGGCCTTACCATGACAACTCGTATGAACCAACATACACTTCAATCTTTTTGGTTTACAGTTACCAAAGTTTTTTTTTTTTTTTGACCTTGCCCCACACTAGGAATTTCTTCCTGTATCGTGGGTGCGTTTACAAACATATAAACTCCCATACACAACACCCAGAGCCGGAACAACTATTTATACAAACATTTATGTAGGTCATACAAATATTTGTTCCGTGTGGGAATCGAGCCCACGACACGCAGCGCAGCAGTCAATCGCTCAACCACTGCGCCAACCGAGCGCCCAAATTGGTACTGCCTAGCTGGTTACGAAAGCTGGTTAAGTATTGGTACTTGCGAACTATGTCTTAATATTCACAAAACGGAGTTTTGGTATTTGCTAATTTGGTTTAGTTTTATTTTTCTAATAATTCAAATTAAATTAGATGAATTCATAACAATTTAAAATCAAAATCAAATCAAAATCAAAATCAAAATCAAAATTTATTTATTCAATTAGGCCATTAAGCGGCACTTTCGAACGTCAAAAAAAAAAAAATTGAATCTAATACTAACCTCCAGTTTCCCAGCTCAAAATCATCGGCGTATCAATGCGACAAACCGCCAAGCAAGCGCCATCCGCTGCGATTGGCTGTTGAAAATTCATTCAACCAATCACAGCAGACAACGCGCGCCCGACAACCCGCCACACCAAACCCCCGACAATTCCGAGCTGGGAAACCGGGGGCAATTGATTCTACCGTAAAGTTACAAAACTGGTTCGGTTATTTATTTTTCTTTAGTGTATCTTTTCAGTCATCGGTGCTACTTTCAGAGTTCCCCTTACATGATCATATCTTATTCTATCCATTCGTGTAACGGCACACATCCCTCTCATGCTCACCTCAGCTGAGGTGCCAATTGCATTTCATTCATCCCTTTTGTGACCCATCACTCTGATCCATACATAACTGTAGTCTGTTATAATATATAGAAATATCACGGCCCTATTTATGAAATACTAGCGGACGCCTCGCCGTTTCACCCGCTTAGTACCAGATCCCGTAAAAACAAGTAGCCTATGTCTCCCGGGGATAGTGTATCTTTCCAAAGGTGAAAGGAGATTTGAAATCGGTCCAGCCGTTTCGGAGTCTTATAAGGCACATACATACATACTTTCTCTTTTTAACCCCGCCGGAAAAAGAGGGGTGTTATAAGTTTAACGTGTGTTGCTGTGTATCTGTGTATCTGTGTGTCTGTCTGTGGCACCATAGCGCCTCAACAGATGAACCGATTTTAATTTAGTTTTTTTTGTTTGAAAGTTGATTTTGTCGAAAGTGTTTTAGCTATATTTGGATTAAATCGGTTCAGCCGTTCAAAAGTTATGCGCGTTTAACTGTTTGAATCGGGGTGTTTTCGCAAGATAAATGTGTCGGGGGTTTTTAAATTTAGAAATTTTACTTGTAAATACATAGATAGATAGATATAGAACCGGTGACAGGGAGCAATCTGACAATCCAAATAAAATTATAAATGTGATCGTTTGTATGTTTGTGTTTCAATCAATCACACAATAATTATAAATTTCGTAGAAATTTTGCACATACGTTGCACATAACTAGGATTAAAACATAACAATACTTTTTCATTTTTACTTCGTTTAAAAAAATACTTTACACGCGGGCGAAGCCGCGGGCAGAAGCTAGTCCGACATAATTATTTTTAAACTTCATGATCACGAAAATGAAAATGTAGTTGTTGTTAATGTTGTTGTTGTGTTTCTTTTAGTCTGTGCTAAACAAATATATTCTCTTTCTTTTTTTTCTTATGATGTTCGCATTATCTTCTTCTTTCTTCTCGGCACTGTCCGTTACTAGGGTTCGGTTTTCTTGGCCATGAGGCGCCACTTGTTCCGCTGTTAAGCATCGTCAACGTCAGTATGTAGACCGCACTTCTTCATGTCATTCTGGACACTCTTCATCCAAGATGTCCGCGGTTCACTTCTCAATCGCAATTTTGTTATTCATTTCTTACTGCTGTAATTATGTCACATTATAAGATAGTACCTGGGCGACCGAAAATAGAGAAAACGACGTTTTCTAAAAATGAAATCTAGTTAGATTGATTTATCACCCCCGAAACGCCCTGTATACAAAATTTCATGAAAATCGTTAGGGCCGTTTCCGAGATTCAAAATATATATGTTCATAAATACAAGAATTGCTCGTTATAAGGTATTAGATAGATATTAAACTAGGTGTGGCCTGCGACTTAGTTTGCGTAGCATTAGTTTTTTAAATAGCCTATTTTATATTGTGCAATAATATTGTAGGCTTGAGAAATTGTTAGTTCACCATACAAACTTCCACCCCTCTTTCCACCCCCTTAATGATGATTTCCGGAATAAAAACTATCCCTTGTCCTTCCCAGGGTCTCAAACTATATCCATACCAAAATTCATCTAAATCGGTTCAGCGGTTTAAGCGTGAAAAGATAACTACAGACAGACAGACAGAGTTACTTTCACATTTATAATATTAGTATGGATACCCCAGTTTTATTTCGTTCTTTGAATGCCTCGAAATCTGTTGTATTTTAATTCAAAACAAATGTATTCGCGCACAGCAAAATTATCTTTACAGAATATTACCATTCTGTCGCTCTTTATGACAACACTTTCCAAGATTCTTATAGAATAAAATAGAATAGAATACTCTTTATTATGTACATATAGGTTACAGAAAGGTTACAGAAAGGATAGACGAAGAAAACATTACACTGGGTGACACAATGGGCGGCCTTATCGCTAAAAGCTTATAAGAGAAAATAAAAGTTATCTCCTCCGTCTTACAAAACAATTTCGTTTCTATTTAATTACTTCATTGTTTTCGGAACTAAAAGCTTTCGGACCGAAGAAGAAAGCCTACTTTGATTTTTAGTAAGTTGAATTAATAAGTAAGTACCTGGATATAAGTTAAAATTAGTATCTTTAAACGTAAAAGGGTTTCGTTGGAAATCGAGCTCATGGTTGCTATGACTGTGACAAAATAAAATAACCATTTTTTTATTTCCCGTATCGTTGTTTTCTCGTGGTTTGAAAATAATTTTTCTGCCCTTCTCCCAATATATTTTGACAGATTAAATGTAAATTGGGAATATAGGTAGTACCTACTTATATTGAACTCTTACCTTGGTCACTGAAAATTCAGGTTTCTAGCTTAAACTACAATGAAGTTACAACGAAGGGCCTTTATGTTTTTTATTTATCATATATTTTTTATTATCATATATATACTTAGGTACTTATTATCATATATATTACTTATCATATAATTTTTTCATATTCTATTTTTCCTTAAATCATCTAAATTTCCTTAATATATTATATAAATTTCCTTAAATCATCATATATTTCCATCATCGCAATAATTGATCTCGTAATTTCTTTTATCATACAAGTCATCCATCTTTTTGAGCCGTCTTCTACCCTGATAAATATCTACATTCATATTAAAACTTGCCTTTGACTAATTCGTTATTCCTCTGCATCACACGGCCATACCATGACGATTGATATCCACGCACCTTTTTGGTCATTAGTGCAGTGCTGTTATCAGCCTTCCTCTTCAGATTAAACCAAGCCTAAAAATCCCATGTATCTTGAATGGTTTATGCATTATCTAGTATTTACTCATTTTGTTTATATCAGAAACTGTTTTAGTAATTTCTGGCTTTACATCCCGCTCTTTCTTTTTATTGAACGGTACAACGATAAAAGTAGTATAACCATTATTGCAATCTCCCTCTAATGATAGTCCTGTGGAGGGAGATTTAAAGACATACCTACAGAAAGACGAGTAACATTGTAACATATATTTACTTCAATGCCACAAGATAGTAGAATTCATCTAGCGCTTGCGTCTTACTTTTCGCCCAAGCCCGCTGTGCATTAAAACTCGATATAACAATCGCCAGCACTTCCCATTCTTACAGCAGACCCTCAAAACACGGAACTTCAACAAACACACATAAAATCGCTAAACGATAAAACTACAAACCCGAATCGTTCGTCTGGCAACATTGTCTGTCGCGAGACGCGTCGGACGCGCGCGTGTGGCGAGCCTGTTGCAAACCGCGCGGCGCTACAGTCGCTCACACGAAAATAAGTCTGCGCCCGCGCAGTGATCGCCCGGCCCCGCGGGTATTCGAACGAAATGCGCTCTCATTATGGGCAGCAACTGTTGCAAAGGCGATGCCGGCGGTAGACCAATCAGGTCTAACTCCTCTATATACAGCAGGTATTTCTTGCTGGCTATAACCATACTCCAGGAGTTCTTCGGCGTACCTTGGGTCCTCAGACCTTTACGTCCGTACGTAGTGTAGTGATAGTGCACCAGTGTAGTGTTGTGCTTGAGGTAGTATAGCCCCAGTTATGTAATTAAGGTCGGATACCAGTGACAAGTAAAGCATGGCTCGCTGAAATCGAACGGTAACATTTTTCAAGCTGAGTTCGAATTTCGAGTGTGTTACGATTGGCTTTGTTTTTCATTTCTGAGCGAATTTACTGGTCTTTATTGATTTTTATTTGTATCTGTCGATAACCCTCCGGATATTACAGGTGCCGATGGTTGTCTAGCAGCCAAAGTGCGTAGTTTTATTTGTGTCATAAATTAATGAGTTCATCTCTTAGAGTCGTGTTATTTTTATAGATAATTTGACGTTGTATATTTATGTGGTCGATTTGTTACGCTGCTGTCCGTGGTGATACAGTGGACAGATTTGTTCGGCGTTGGAAACCTTGCATGGCGACTTTATTAAAAAAATATTATGTAATATAACGTTTATAATTTTTTTGTTATATTATCTAGCAAGGGTTTTTCGGAAAAGGTTCTAGCGTAGATATTTATTAAACATGAAAAACTTCTCAAATATTATTTTACGATTGCACACGGTAATAAAATCATGAATGGCAGTTTTAGCTGTTCTATTCACAGTCAATACATAAATTCAAATTCGTTTACAGCTGGAGCACTTCATCAATCTGAAACATATTATTTACAACAGTCTACTGAGAATTATTTAGAGCTGTAGTCATTAAATCTTTCTAAATACGAGCGCCGATTATATTTGATTCATAGATCTCGAGAGCAATGACGGACGAACATACGTAAGTCTCGCTATCTCTGTGAAGCAAAGCATCATTGACTGAGCTTTTAATAGCCCAAACTTTTGTCGTAACGCGTAAATACTACGACTGTATTTTCATTATTTAAGACAAATTATGTTTACGATTTAAGACGGTACCCTGACTAAAAAATCGGCATGAGATTTGGGCATTCCTATTGGTCTAGCGGCACTGTTGGCGCATGAATTACAGTAGTGAATACGCCCAGATTTAAGAATAAAATCTTTATAAAATCGAATTTGGGTCTTTTGAAAAAAAAAATATCTACAAAAATGTTCGCTATTAAATTGTCTATCCATTAGTCTTAGTACAAAAAATAATTAATGAACACTTTACGAGGAGATGCATAATATCAATAATTATTTCTCATTTTTATGTTTTTTTGGAAGGAGATTAGTGGAATATATACAACATTTAAAAAATAACTAAATCTACCATTTTAGAATCAATATTATGTAGAATTTTAATGTATTTTTATTAATTAATATTTCTTTTTAAATAACGAGTAGATAGCTCCTAAAAACAGCACAAAAAACGGCTTGCGCGGCGTTTTGCTCGGGGTACCGCCTTAAGGCACTGTCATATTTTATTTCAGGTTTAACCGATTAGTTTTGGATTCGAACGGAGCCCTTCATCTTACTTCTTGCTATTGTTATTAATATTGTAAATTGCAAAATCTTAGATGGATGTATGTTTGTTACTCAACCACGCTAGAACAGCTGAACGGATCTGGATGAAATTTGGCACAGATTATAGTCTAGAATAGCACATAGGCTACTAACATTTTCACGCGGGTAAAGCCGCTGGCAGAAACCAGTTTAAACTAAACTAAAAACGAGTTATAAACTAACGAGCAGGTACGCACGTACGTGTCATTCAAAAATTACTCCGGGGGAACTAAAAGGATTAATGTCCTATGTCCTTCTCCAAGGCCCAATATATCTCTTTACCAAAATTGGTTCAGCAGTTTAGACATCAAAACGTAAAAAACAGGCATACAGTGCTTTCGTGTATATATTGTACTAGCTGTCCCACGCGGCTTCGCTCCTGTCAACTGGCTACATACCCTACCTATACATGAATGTTGCGTAACTTAAACCGTGTACGCATAGCACGCAACGGAAGCTCTCAAAAAGGAATATTTTTGCCCGTTTTTGCAATATTTTTCATTTATACTCCACTCCTATTAGTCGTAGCGTCATGCTATATAGCCTAGCCTTCCTCGATATATGGACTATCCAACACAATAAGACATTTTTCAATTCCAACCCGTTGTTTTTGAGATTAGCGCGTTCAAACAAACAAACAAACTCTATTAGTATAGATTTTCTTATGATTTTTTTAAATTTTGATTTTGACTTAATATGGATAGAAAAAAAAATCCTATTATGTGTAAAATAATATGAACGCGAAGTTTATTTGTCATATGGATAAACATTGTCACAGAGTTTCCTATATTAAAGGGTTGACAAGCAACAATTTAGTATCACATTATTCATATAGCATAGTTAGTCCCTAGTAAAGTTTATGGTACAAACTAAGATGACAGTGTAAGAACAACATTAACATATCTGCCTACCCTTTTTACAACTATGTTGCTCAGCGATACAGCTAAATACCAGTATTTGAATAGGACAAACTCCTTTACAACCCAGTTATTGGGTAGTCCGATTCCCTTAGGCAACCCTGGGTTACTGGGGACCTTCGAGCTTCGGTATTCCCGTAACGACTATCAAAAATTTGCCGATTGGCAGCCAGAATGGACGGCCAGTGATGCATAGAACGGTCTCAAAAAGTCTGCTGAAATAGTTGAGCCAAAAATATAATCAAAATTATTCACTGAATATGGGTGATATTCAATGATCTCGTAGAGAAACTGAAAATTCTCGTCATTGAGGATGAATATCTGTAGCCATATATATCTTCATAATTAAAAACTCCTTTGTAAGTAATAAATACTGAGTATCTCTGCCGTATTGGAACTGAAATTTCTGGCTAGAGATTGAATTCCGTCATAGATTGGACACCATTGTGCATGTCTATACCTATATTTCGGTAGGTTAAGCCTTCATTTAATTTGCGGCAGAGTCCTTTGATAATGGAAAGGGACAAAAAAATCTTGATTCTTTGCATGTGCAACCGAATTTTCGAATCACTGCTCATTTTTTTTAATGAAAAAGTTAGAATTACGATCTCACTTTGATTAGTATTTATGGTTTTCCCAGACATGGTTTCAAGACGTGTTGGAAATAATTTTGAAACGAAATAGAAAATACAGAAGTAGGTTAAGAAAAAAATACGAATAAATCTTTGGCAACATTTTCTAATTCCTAATAAGTTACCTTATCTCATCCTGTATTTGTAACTTTTACTTACTGTAACAAGTAAAATTTAAAAAACCCCGATACCTTTTATTTCATACTACATAATTTATCTGGTAGTATACCATGAAATAAAAATGTTTCGATCGACAATCTATTGAACACGTAATTATAACACGATGTCATGAGAAAACACCCCGATTAAAACAGTAAAACGCATTTCATGCTAAGAACACTCCGGATAAAGTCAGCTAAACGGTTCATCCGTTTAGGAGCTATGATGCCACAGACAGATACACAAACACACAGGTACACCACATCAAACTTTATAACACCCCTCTTTCTCCGTCAGGGTTTAAAAAGTAGATAGGTATAGTTACATATAATTAATGGGATTGAGAGATTAGATTTTACAGAAAAGAACTGCAGCTGGTAGATTCTGTAAAAAATCTGTTATTCCACATTTGTTGTTATTTCATACTAGATATTACTCTTCACCTAAGTTTTCACGATGAGAAAGGAGATATTTGATTTTGGGCCGTCACTATGTACACTACATAGATAAAGGAAAAAAATAGAGGCATTCCATAAAATAACAAATTAATTTGAAGAAGGTACAGGAGTAACAAAAATGATCATTTATAGTTTTTAATAAGATAACCCTATTTTTAGGGCAGCCATGACAGTTAATGTCATTGTCAAAATGTCATTCTTCGCATACTGTCATTGTCAAAATGACATTTTTCGCCTACTGCTGACTGATCCACCATGTTTAATTGTAAATTGTGTTGCTCTACTTGACAAAGTTAATTTGAGTTAACATTGAAACGTAATGAAATTAAAGAAAATTAACAATAATAAACAATTACTATTATATACAGCAATTTTTACATAAAGTGTACATAGAGCTGGCCCAGGCTCCATACATTTCTGGAACATCTCCCTGTAGATCCACGTTCAATGTCCAATTACCCCACCTGTGGCTGGCAGTACTACCAACATCTAAAATTAGAAATGCTATCAGCGCACAATAAAAATAACCACTTAAACATGTCATCATGGCTTTTTATATCATCTCTTAGTAACCTTGTCTGTTGTATTTGGGTCATTATGTCAGATTCCTCCGTGTAAGTATCAACGGGCAAGGTCTTCGTGACTTTTCTTTTAAAAGAATAATTTTGTTGATGGCCGTGTGTAAGATTTACAGTTGTCTACCAAAATGTAGGCACGCGTAAATCATTTTTCTAAAGCTAGGGCATTCTTGAGTCTATTACGAAAGAGCCCATAGCTTCACCATTTTGACTAACCGACATTTACAATTCAAAAGCAACTGTAACTCTTTTAATTGGAATGCTTTGGGTTTGTGTTTAATTAATTCATGCTTTGAAGTGTTACACCTAAACACTTTACCAAACTACGACAGAAAAAGAAAATAATAAAAGAATTTATGAGAGGATGCATTTTTGAACATATGTAGCACTGCACTGCACGCTTGTCCCATTGAAGTTACGCAATTAGGATGCTGGTCTCAGAAAAAACCGCAAAAATATCCAAGTGTTCGTCTATCAAAATTGTTCGACCCTATCACGCTAACATGTTCAAACATATTCATACAACAAACATCACAAATATTTTGAAACGCATCAAATATAAATATTTCCATGCCATGTATTTCTCGGCCCAGAGATTATTAACTATCAAACAAAAAGAGAGAAAGTAACAAGTATGCATTAGATGATTCATTCATGTTGAAAGGATGAATGTAAGGCACCTGAAAAAAAAAGTTTTTACATGGCAGGCGTGAATGGCAACGCTGGGTCGGGAGGGGATGCCCTAGAAGGCCCTTTTAGGGCGTCCCCTCCCGTCCCGTTTATTCCACATAATATCTAATTGTTAATGTATTTTGGAAAAGATAGGTGTATGACCAGATGTATGAACGTAAAGAAACAAAAGGAGTATGTGCATCCGAACTAGTGTTATGAAAGTATGTCCTTTTCCTATTAATGAAGATAATAATTAGGTTTTGGCTTGTGTTATTCTTTAATTTTATAATGTTTTGTTCAAAAGGCCAGATGCGCCCCCAGTATGTTCGTATCCGAACCTAGATTTTAGTTTATATTTTATTTATATGCTGGCTACATTTGAAGGTGTTGGTTTTTTGTACTAGCAACGTATACCAGAAAAAAAAAATATCTCTCAACCATTGTGTGTTGGATTAAAAAGTAATTAATTCAACTATAAAGTGAGTTTTAATTAGATCAATATTTCCTTTATGTTCACGGCACGAACACCAGGTGTCGGTCTGTAGGTAGTTTCTGCCTACTCCCATGGGAAAAAAGCGTAAGTTAATGAATGTAAGTGTATCAGTTAGAATTCTCTCAGAGTTATCAAACACCGGCATTGAATGTAGCATGTTTACAGAACCATCTTGTAAATTCTCGTTAAGTTAATATTTTAGTTTATTAAACTAAGAGTAAACTAAATGAGGAATCTCGGTGCTAGCATGACCTCATTTTAACAATCATGATGCCAAAGTTATGTTTCATATTTCATACTACATGAATTCTACACGGAACCAGCCAAGCAATTTTGCGGCGGAATGGAAAATAAGTAGATTTCGAAACAGACTCGTTTCTTAGTATAGATAGTGAAATAATGTTACAATAGCCCTAGGTCTAAGCTATCGCAATAATACGTAGCTATTTGGTCCAGCAAAAGCTTTAATAAAAAACAAAGGTTTTGTTGCGTACTGGCAGCTCACAAAAAGATTTACCACTGCTTTAAAAAACATTGACCGGTTGTCAGTTGGTTGTCATAAAATGGCGGGAATGGGGAATACCGCGTATGAATTCGCCGCTAGAGGCGCTGGTGTAGCGTAAAGTATCCGAAATGTTAAACTCCACTGTTTGTGTTTTGTGTGTGTCTTTTTTTCCTAATTATATTATTATTGTTAATATTTTGCGATACCTCAGATTAGTTATGGCAAATATGAGTTATGGGACAATGAATGTCAGTGCTTTAAGGTATTACATATGATTTAAATGTAAACTTGGTTTTCACCCCCGTAGTAGGTACGTAACAAACTTTGACAGATACCTGCACCTGGATCTTAATCAACGTTCCAAATTTAAACTGACGTAATTACGTGGGACACTCAGAAAGTTTTGCGAAACTAAAAAAAATTGTTCTATACGTACATATATTTTTATTAAATCTTTTCAAAGTACTTTCCACCAGCCTCTATACAAAGATTCATGCGCCTAAACCAGTTTTCAAAACACTTTTTCCAGTCCGCCGCAGACACCTCGTTTACAGCCTGCTCGAACGCAGCCAGCGCATCTTCCGGCGACGAAAATTGTATCCCTTTGAGCTGATTTTTTATTTTTGGGAATAAAAAGAAGTCACACGGTGCTAGATCAGGGCTGTAAGGAGGGTGACCCAGGAGTTTGACTGGCGTGCTGTCCAGGAAGTCCCTCGTTTTGAGTGCGGTGTGCGCAGGTGCATTGTCGTGGTGGAGCAGTAGCCCGCGGAGCCCTGTGTTTGGTCGCTTGTTGCTTATAACAGAGAAAACTTCTGGCAAACATTTGGTAGTATACCATTCGGCATTAATGCTTCTTTGATCCCGTAAGGGAATTGATACCAAGTGGCCAGTCAAATTAAAAAAGCTAGCGATCAAAATCTTACCCCCGCTTCTAGATCGCTTCACTTTGGTAGGCGTTGGCTCATTTTGAAACACCCAAACAGTCGACTGGCGCTTGGTTTCTGGGTCGTATTGATAAATCCAGGACTCATCACCTGTAACGATGTCGTAAACACGCCGAGACGAGCCTGCTTCAAATTTGTTAAGCATATCACGGCACCATTCCACCCGGGCCTGCTTCTGAGCATCGGTGAGGTTGTGCGGCACCCAGCGTGATACTATCCTCCTCACGCGAAGATGGCTGTGTAGAATCTCGTGAACGCTTCCTGATCCAATCTTCAATATGTGTTGAATCTCCTGATATGTAATTCGCCTATTGTCTTGGATTAAATTTTTCACTGCTAGCACGTTTTCTTCGGTAACAGCCGTCAAAGGGCGACCGCTTCTTTCGTCATCCCCCAAAGTTGGTCGACCGCGCTTGAATTCGTTATACCAACGATACACGGTTGCTTTGGAAGGGCCTTCATCCATGAATGCCATTTGAAGTCTATCGTACGATTCATCCGGTTTCAGGCGACACTTGAAATCGTATAAAATCATAGCTCTAAAATGTTCCCGGCGCAGATCCATATTTCAGTGAGACACAATACTTTGAATTAACTCGCAAAAAATGTGGAGGGAAATTTTGAAATTGGAACTTACTTATTTTTACTTATAAATAATCATATTTTCGAAAAACATTATAACTGGCCAGTCTCCCATATATAAAAACTTTTTTTCGCAATACTTTCTGAGGGGCCTGGTATTTCATCCTTATTGATTTGATATTTTTTTCTGTTTTCTTACCTAGATTAGTTTATTTTCTTTAATTAACATTCGTCATACACATAATAACAAGATATACCGCGAATAGTTGTTATAGCGAATACCGATTAATCGCCATTCCCTATGGCGAAAAGTCAACTAATACTCGCCATTAATAGTGGACATAAAAAGAGGAACATAAAAAGTAGTTGATTTATTCTCAAATAATAATATTATACACTTGTAGAAGTCTCTTGAACTTACCAATTTCATAGGTAAAGTTCGTTAAATAATTTACAATAAAACTCTCTATAAATAGCAGATAAAAAACTGACCGGTGCCGCTTCAATGATGACACATGTGCGTCAGGATTTTTCAAAATTCATGCAGTTTAACGCAGAAGAAGTCACGAGGAACAGCTATTTCTCTTTAAAATAACCACCTAACCTCATATTACAAAGCAAACATATATTATTTGAAAAACCACAACGTTCGAAATAAATGCTTTAATTTAATTTCTGTACTTAATATGTAACTACGAGATCACAAAATAAATCACACAAGTATGTAGGAAATGTAATTGTGGTTGGGTATGTTTGAATCAAGAACTGCCCACACGGGTTTCAGCGATTCGGGGTGGTACAGTGTGTACCTGCGTTTTCCCCCTCGTACCCCCATTTGCCCCGTCTACGAAACATTATTTTACATCATCCATGGACCAAATGCTTTTGAGTAAATTAAATTAATTTACTGCGTGTATACGGTCGTTAGAGCTTATAAAGGCGGGTCGTAGTCACGTATTTCGTATGCGCAACTCCTCGTCGCAATGTTTTGTTCCTACAAGGTATAACAAAAAACCGGCCAAGTGCGAGTCGGACACGCGCACGAAGGGTTCCGTACTTGGTAAATTGCGGTTTACGATTTATGACGTATTAAAAAAAAACTACTGACTAGATCTCGTTCAAACCAATTTTCGCTGGCAGTTTACATAGTAATGTACATCATATATTTTTTTCAGTTTTATTATTCTCTTATTTTAGAAGTTACAGGGGGGGGGACACACATTTTACCACTTTGGAAGAGTCTCTCGCGCAAACTATTCAGTTTAGAAAAAAATGATATTAGAAACCTCTATATCATTTTTGAAGACCTAGCCATAGATACCCCACACGTATGGGTTTGATGAAAAAAAATATTTTTAGTTTTAGTTTCAAGTATGGGAACCCCCAAAATTAATTGTTTTATTTTTATTTTTGTGTGAAAATCTTAATGCGGTTCACAGAATACATCTACTTACCAAGTTTCAACAGCATAGTTCTTATAGTTTCGGAAAAAAGTGGCTGTGACATACGGACGGACAGAAAGACAGACAGACAGACAGACAGACAGACATGACGAATCTATAAGGGTTCCGTTTTTTGCCATTTGGCTACGGAACCCTAAAAAGGTATTGCATAGTGAATAATTTTTTTACCTTACGCCCGTAAGTGACCGTAGCGAAACGACCATGCCACATATTTTGACTAATGTGTAGTTTGTAAAGTTAGGGCTTGTAGAGTAAGAGCGTGTAGAACTTGTCTCTACATGAGATTTGATAACTTTTTAACAGTGCGAGCGATATGGTCTCCTCGTCTTGGCAACATTTTACTTGAAAATGTTTTTGGTGGGATTTCACTTCTTTTTGTAAGTTGCATAATGTGCGATGATGACAAATGTTTTTTTTTTTTGTTCTTTCATGTTTTGAAAGTGCTAGCGACCCTTTATGGAGGCCCATTAATTGATTGTGCAATTCACCCCCTGCCATTTTATAGCCGTGTAGTTAGACAATCGGTCGGGTAGGGGCTGGTAGTCCTCCTATAAAATCAACATACAAAATCCATAGCCCAATACATTTTTCTCCATAATTTGCAATATTCCTGATTGTTGGGTGCAGTTGCGTAGTGCATACAGGGATAATCGTCGGTTGGTGTCACATTTTCTGATACATGCCTAACGGGGCCTCTACGAGTTGCCTTCGGCTCCTCGCACGCCTTTCAAAGGACCGGGACTCTGAGGTCCCGAGATAAACAAAAATACTAATATTCTGAAACCTGTTGAAAGCCACTTGTTGAAATTTACACTTTTATCATTTAACTTAATGGGTGGAGGAGTGTCTTTTTTTTAAAACCTGAACCACCATTCTTAATTTGTAATACGAAGTCTGTGTAATATGTATTTTATTATTTACTAGCTGAGCCCCGCGGCTTCGCTCCCGTCAAAATTATAGCCTATGTTACTCGGGAATAATGTAGCTTTCTATAGGTGAAACAATTTCTATGATCAGTCCAGTAGTTTCGGAGCCTATTCGGTACAAACAAACAAACAAAAAAATCTTTCCTCTTTATAATATTGGTATAGATGAAAAGGAGACCCTATTTCAATTTTCAGACCTCTAGCATCAAAATTTTCGGCAGTCTCATACAAACTTCCTCCCCTAGTTTAAGGTGTTGGGGGTAAAAGTTCCAAGTTTTAGAATAATTTTGTTGTGTGTGTAGTAGGTAATACTAGCTTACATACCAAATTTCATCTTTCTAGGACTTTAGGAAGTATTCTAAGAATTTTGATGGTCCTCAGTGAGTGAGTCAGTGACGAAATTGGGGTTTTTTAGATATCAATAAAATCTAAAGTATAAGAGCTATGCAATTGAAAATTTATATGTTTAAAACAGTCCACTATCGACGTCAGATCCCGAGAATATTGTTGGTCTCGTATAATCCAAAAAGCAGGTTATGTGATTTCAAAAAACTTTGCGCTTTGCTTGGATCGTCTTGGCGGGGGAACTATCGTGCCCCCAGATTTAAGCAAAATCCGACCTAATTGTGTTATAATGTCTTTAGTAAAATAGGCTTTGGATGGGTCATGAATTAATCTTGTCGACTCTACGTATACATAGGCACAATAATATAACTTAAAATAAAACCACTACAAAAAAAGAGATTTTATTACTCTACTAAAAATACAGTTTCATTTGATACCCATATTATGGGTTTTATTCAAATTTTTCAAAATATAATTGAACTAGTTATGTCAATTTTAATTTCAAAATTAATCAATTATTAATCTTAGTTGCTTAAATAAATAAGACATAACATGGCCGGTCCTATAAATTAATATTATTCTGCGAAATAGCACCGTAACAGTACCATACTCCTTTGTAACATTGCAAAATAAACCTTATACTATAAATAAATCTCTTACGCCATGGTGAAGTGAGGTAATATTCCCACAGCGATACCAAGAATGGAGAACTTGTATTGTTTTGTAAATATCATTTCATTATTAGCTGGTAAGTACTGTAAACATAGCCATTCACGTAGTTAGGAGGAACCGAGGAACACTTTAATAAGTACCTATACGTCGGACCACAGACCACCCAAAGACAAATACGAGTTTTTTTTTGACATAGATTGGCTCATCCAACTTAATTTTTTTGATGACATATTTATGATTTTAGGAGCATCCTCAGTGAGAGCATTCACTTCTAATAAGCATTTGACGTCGAATATTCGAGTGGTGTGGACGTTGAGCCGAGCGTTACAAAGCGTACACGCAAGCGCGAACTTCGGCCGGTGTGGATGTCGCAACGTTTTTCGCGGAAACGGCTCGCATGTTCACGCAAATAAAGCTGAAAACAAATTATCCGACGCGACTGACAGCCGCGACTTATAGAGTATCTAGGTAATAAATGTACATTAAATTGTGCAAACTATCGGACGTAAGTCGCGGACGTGACCTTGGGCGTTCGGACATCTGATAGACATCTGGCAGCCGCGTCCCATACGACTGTGCACACATATCAGCCGCGGCTGTAAGTCGCGTCCGTCAGCCGCGTCCGATAATTTGTTCCCAGCTTAACACGCTCGATATGATGAAATGAATGAGTATGTATATAGGAATATTACTGGTCACTTATAAAGCAAGGAACAGTTTCTTGATCTTAAGCGTTTGTGACCTTCAAGGTCAATAAAAAAAAACAAAAATGCTGCAGCTGCAACAGCTCTATCCGACATTTTGAAATGAATGACATTTAACGAGATCGTATTCGTATGCTCCAAGCTCGCAAGAATATTCGACTCGAATCAATGATATTCAAATAAACAGATATGTTATAAGCGCGCGCATTGTGAAGACTCGAATAGTAGACAATTGTATGATTTAGTCTTTAGTTTATGTCACGCATGGCGAAGAGCGATAAGCTTTGTTGAAAAAAAAACAAAATTAAAAAATCGGCCAAGTGCGAGTCGGACTCGCGCACGAAGGGTTCCGTACTCGGTAAATTGCGGTTTACGATTTATGACGTATTAAAAAAAACTACTTGCTAGATCTCTTTCAAACCAATTTTCGCTGGTAGTTTACATAGTAATGTACATCATATATTTTTTTTAGTTTTATCATTCTCTTATTTTAGAAGTTACAGGGGGGGGGACACACATTTTACCACTTTGGCAGAGTCTCTCGCGCAAACTATTCAGTTTAGAAAAAAATGATATTAGAAACCTCAATATCATTTTTGAAGACCTATCCATAGATACCCCACACGTATGGGTCTGATGAAAAAAAATATTTTTAGTTTTAGTTTCAAGTATGGAAACCCCCAAAATTTATTGTTTTATTTTTATTTTTGTGTGAAAATCTTAATGCGGTTCACAGAATACATCTACTTACCAAGTTTCAACAGCATAGTTCTTATAGTTTCGGAATAAAGTGGCTGTGACATACGGACGGACAGACAGACAGACAGACAGACAGACAGACAGACAGACAGACAGACAGACAGACATGACGAATCTATAAGGGTTCCGTTTTTTGCCATTTGGCTACGGAACCCTAAAAAATGCCATCGTGTGTATTTAGAAAGAGTACCAATTATAATACCAAATTACATAAAACAGAAGGGATCTCATACCATATGTAAATACGCAATACACCTCAATTTACTAATTTATTTGATATTTGGAGGTTACAAAAAGAAAAAACATTGGTTGTCAGAATAATGTTTGTTTACATTCACACGCAAGTGACAAACACTAGCTGTCTCTTTTTTTCTTGTTTGTTTTATCAAGCCATCCCTTTCGACATTGTAGTGAAATGTCAGATGAATGAAAAGTGTGTATGTGTGCTGCCGCTGCTGCGCGGAACACTTTTTTCAATTGTTTTGTGAGTGTATAACGTATCTGTTTATTTGAATATCATTGACTCGAATGTTCTTTTTTTCCTGCTCGAACGCCAATGCTGGACTCGCTGGGAAGCATTTCTTGCTCGCCTACGATTGCTTGATTACAAATGCTCACGAACGAATGCTCCCAGTGAGGACGCTCCTATCTAAGGTTTAGGCAATTGGCAAATTTTATGTAAGTGCGCTAAAATCCTTAAAAAACGGTGCAATCGGTGGACTGCCGCCAAGAACGAAATTTATCACTGTAATTTGTATTCTTTTTTTCCCCATATACCTAACAAAATGACGTAAACAAGTATGGCGGCCAGCGTTTGACGATAATATCCGAACTACGCCGGATGGAACCGAACGTCCCGAGAGTGGGTATAACGCTTTTACGTTACGTGACGATTTCTATCAAGCAAATCCTCCCAACCATCATGTCATCATTATTGTCACAGTTATGTTTTGCGTCAAAACGGTGTTTCAGTAGGTACATTTTATTTTGACTATGGACAGTTTTGTTACGACTGTCTAATATCTATTTGTTTATATTATATCATAATTCGGAGGAATACATAGTGCCGTTCTATCAGCAATGTCGGTGGACGAAATGTCAAACGTATTGATTACGTGACATACTGATGACCCTTGGCATTCCCATATTTCCCATACATTTTCGATGTATTTCCACCGCTATGGCGACTGCTTCGTTGATAGAATGTCACCAGAGCCTTAGAAGTACCTTGCCAAATGACAGTAATTGTAAATCGATAATTTAAATAAGTAAAGTTGAAACAAAACATATACCTAGACAATCTTATTACTTACTAGTGATCCCAAGCGGCTTCGCTCCTGTCACCTAGCTACCTACCCTACCTGCCCTACCTACCCTACCTATCCGATCTACCCTACATATTCTACCTGCCCTACCTGTCTTACCTGCCCTACCTGCCCTACCTGCCCTACCTGCCCTACCTGCCCTACCTGCCCTACCTGCCCTACCTGCCATACCTGCCCTATCTGCCCTACCTACCCTACCAACCCTATATAAATAGATTGCTAAAAGAGTATAATATATTGATTGCAAAAAGTATTCTGTTTCGAAAACAAATCTCTATTCGAATTGATCCCATTAAACTCGTTATGTGTCAAATTAGTTCTCATTATGATCGTGTCATTTCTTCTTCAGCCATTTTGTATTCTATTATTGTTCCCTAATGTGACTAGTTTTAAAATACTACGACTTTTTTTTAAATACCTTTCATATTTCACTTTGAGTGGATAAATTGATAAATTCGATCAACAGTTGGAATAGCTGGTAGACGCTTTAGACTTATTAGGCGTGTTTGGTCTTTATCCCCCACGAGGACCAGTTTGCTTGGGGGATGTTGGTATATTTTTGTTTTGTTGTTGCCAGTTTCTTCGGTTGGTTTTGGGTTCCGTTTGTTTGCGGATTCTTAGCTGCTATTGTTTTCCTGTAGCTGAGATATTAGAAAGAGAGTTGGACCTACCCCTCATCATATCAAAAGCATTTGTCCTGTTTGCCTTGGTAAAATGTACAGTCTGTTGTTTTTCGATTGGTTACTATGAGGGGTGAAGCAGATGGTTCTCTTTTCCTTTTATCTTGGTTATTTTTATTCTCTTTAACTATTAGTTTGTCATACTTCAAAAATGCTAGATTGCCTTTTTCCTCTCTTCAGCTAGCTTGGCTTGCAACATTTTCCTCTTTTCCAGCACTTCATTTGAGTAATCTTCACTGATGTTTATCTTTTTCAGGTTCCTTTTGTTTTTAATAATTTCGTTCTTCTTCCAATTGTTTATGAATGAACATAGTACCGGCCTCGGTTTGTTAGCTTCGATATTTTTAATATCTACGCGGTGGACTTTATTAATTTCGTAATCTTCTATAGTAATATTCAGATCTTTTTTCAGATTTTATTTAATCTCTTGTAGTAATTCGGCAGTTGATGTTTCTTTTTCATCCAGGCCAAACACTACTATATTATTTTTCTTCTCCTCTCTTTTCAGGAACTCTATTTCTTTTTCTAATTGTTCTACTTTTATTTTTAGGTTTTTGTTTTCTTCCGCTAAAGAAATCAGCTTATCATCCATTTTGTCCATAATTATTTTTGTGATAGAATCCTTCAATTCAGCAGTTTGGCTGTTTTGTCAAATAATATTTCAAATTGACCTTTTATTTTGTTGTGAAGTTGGTTTTGCGTAAGTTGGAACGTAATAGTAGAAATGGTAGGATTAATTTTGCGGTTGGCAACACTGATTGTCAATGTCGCAAATGTCAGACTTGTTGACGTTGCTATGTCAGATTTAGAGTAGAATGTCTGATAAAACCTCAAATCTGTAATGATATTGTGCATATAATTAATCAACGATCACCAACAATCACGCACATTGAATTATCTTTAAACACTTCACAGGTGATTTGCTTGCGTTTTGTAACGAAATTTAGACCAGGAGCTCACTGTAACTATTTTTATTCGCTTAATTTCTCCAGTAGATAATCACTAAGGTGTTGACAGTTCTATCGCCGGAAACGGAACGTCAAAAACTTAACTAATAACCCTCTTTTGCCGGCGGGGGTTAATAAAATGATAAAGTCGATCAAAAGTTGGAATAGCTACCAAACGAGCCCAATAAGTCTAAAGCTGGAAACAAATTATCGGACGCGGCTTCCGGACGTGACCTTGACCTCGTGTCCCATACGACTGTGCACACATATATTCAGCCGCGGCTGTCAGTCGCGTCCGTAAGCCGCGTCCGATAATTTGTTCCCAGCTTAAGGCGACTTCTTCAAGCGAGAGAGTGAAGTTCAAGCGAGTCTTTAGACTTTTTAGGCTTGTTTTGTCTCTTTTAGGCTTTCCTATCTTAATTACATCGAATTACATTAGAAATTACATTAGAATTACAAGTTTTTATTTAGTTTCACCCATCCCGGTGTCTGTAATCAAATCTTACAAGTATTATTGACCCACATCCCAGTGTCCATTAAAAGCTGAAATATTGTACACATCTTTGCTCTTGACAATGCTATTTATATAAAAGCTGGCTTGAAAAATAAGGTACATTACGAGTTTGAAAGTCGACGGTTCGAACCCAGGCAGGCGCTTTACTCCGTGCAATTTATTTAAGCATATCCTTCTCAGTCTGTGTCCCAGCAGTGGGAATACAAGAGCCTGATTATACTTCCTGCCTCCTGCCCCATTCCCAAAGTATTCAGACAGATTATACTTAATACATAATTTAAAAATATAGTGTACTATTCATAAAAATCCGAGATCATATAAATCCGTTCTACTAAGATAAGTGACGTTTATTTGCGTCTAGACTTTATAGGTTTGATCAATCCTACAGCGCAGGTCTCGCCATTGGAATAATATAAAAATAGCTGAAAAACAGGTTCGTTCAATAGGGCTTTCATATTTCTGCTTCATAATTGAGTGCTTTACTGTTTGCATTGCACACGTGGCCCTATTTTTAACTCGCTTTTGTTAGCTTGGTATGTATGTATCTATGAATAACGGAATATTTGAACTTGATTTTCATCTCCTTCAAAACGTCGGATTAATTTGAAACTTTGCACACTTATCAAGGACTGATGACAAAGCAATAATTCAAATAGTTTGTCCCATTATCCTTACCAGGATATTCAGGATTAGCAATTGAACTAAAAAGTAAAAATAAATAATAGTTAAAAAGTAGGTACCATACGCTTTTGTGCAATATACAAAAAAAAAATTAATCACTATATATATTCTTGATTTAAATTTATTGAAAATTATTTTCTACCATTTAGTTTGTTTTTAACTAAGTATTATTTATTCCTTAATAGAATAGAATGTACTTACTTTACACCAAAATATTTACGTAACTTTTAGGCGGCGCTCTGTTAATGGCTGACTGCGGGACACGGGTCCTTTAAAATGTGAACACTGGTGGCTGTGCTGGTGGCGACCACAGCAATTTAATTGAATTAGAAAAACTGTACTTGAAATATTACGTTGAAATATAGTAATCATTTCACGATAATTTAGTTTATTTACTATTATTTGTATAGTTTATTTCTTATCCTTTTTAGCCTTATTTTAATCGGACAAAATTCATGGGTTGACTGCATCGATTTGCATGGCGAGTAGCTTTTGATAGGACATTGATTGGAATGTCAGCAAACAGTGACGCAAATTAAAAATAAACATATATGGTAAGTATGAACATGTATCCACTCATCGATCACTTTTAAAATGGTTACCCATTCGTCAGCGTAGAGCGCTGAGGGCCGTGACTACCCTGTTTTATTTTATAGATAAACCCACTTCTCCTTCTTATCTGACTTCTCCTATTCAATTCCTTTGCTCTGCTCACAGTAAAAATCTACGCTCCACCAATAATCGTCTTCTACAATGTCCCTCGCACCGCTCTGGGTTTATCCACTCGTCCTTCTTTGTCCAGGCTATCTCTCTTTGGAATGCGCTCCCTCAGAATATCAGGATGGCAACCAGTCGGTTCTCTTTCAAATTAACAAAAAACATTCGGAAGAAGTTTGCAGAATCATCACTGAATTGATTTGTTGGTTTCGGTTTCTCTATTACATTGTTTATGTAGGTATGTATATAAGTATATATTTGTATATATTCTTTTTATATATGTTTTTCTATTTTTTTTCCGTTTATTTAGTTGCACCTGCCTTATTTTTATCTCTGCACCACCCTAAGGTCGACTGGTAGAAAATGCCTAAGGCATTAAGTCCGCCTTTGTACTTGTGCATAAAGTTTTAATAAATAAATATGGTACTAGATAATATCTATAATAAACACACATGTTGTCACATTGCAGCCAGATCCAAAAAGGGTCGTTTTTGTGTTTTGATCGTTCACTGACAAACAGCGTCGTCATTGCCATACTACTTCTGTATGTAAGAACGGTAAAGGGTCCAAACACAATACTGCGGTGCAACGTCGCATCATAAAACCTACGAGCCTGTTTCTTGTTATTGCATAGCTGTATTCGCAGTTTTGTGTTTGCAACTTCCAAAACAAAAAAACACTACAAAGCAAAAACTAGCTTTCCTTTCCTTTCCGAAGTCGGTGTCAAAAACGAAAAAATATAGGTACCAAAGACACCGACTTCCTAAAAAAAATAAAGTTATTTTTCGCTTTGCTGTGTTTTTTTTTTTGGAAGTAGGTTTATACGTTTTGTTAAAAAAAAAATATACCAGAGCAAAGGTCGAAATTAATATATGCTTGTGAACAAGGGAATCGGCACTAATAATTGTCGTTAAGTTATGCGCTGTTAAACCATCAAACGATACAGAAAGTTAACTATACTATTAACAAGTACTAATAAACATTTTAGTACATATTTTCGTCACGGCCCGTCCACTCTCGATGCCAAGTTGTATTATGACATAAATACTGAATGACGCAAGTACAGATTATAAATGAACTTTAGAATTCTTTATTGTATGTAAACATTATGAGCAACTACTCAAGAATTTGGAACTAGGAAAACAGTGGTCAGTGGAAACGGTCCCGAATTATGTTCCGTAGATCGTGGGTTAACCCAGGCAGGTTACTTTGTGTAAATTATTTCATCACCACTACTCTAAAAACGGTAAAGGAAAACATCGTGGGGAAACCGGCATGTCCTAGAACCGAAAATTCGAAGACATGTGACATGCTACTAGCACTGGGCCCGCGTTGTGGATTAAGGCCCATTCCCTCTCTCACAGAGAAGGTCTGCTGATGACTCAATAGTTTTATCATTTAGTGCAGATGTATACTGATAAAAAAATATGTTTTTGTATTAGGTACGTACCGCAGAACATAAACCTAAGACATTTCTAAAACTGTATCGTTAGTCTACTGGTTTTAAGCGCTACTGCTATATTTGAGGGTCTGGTTTCGGTTCGAGGGTCGGGCAAAGCATTATTGAATTTTTCCATCTGAAATTTCTCAGTAGCAGCCTGGAGTTATAATCAGTGAGGTGACGGAAAAAGGTTCGCACCCAACTAAAACTTTACCGCAACATGGACAAAAGGAACACCTCTTTGTAACCCTTCGGGAAAGACTTTATTGTATCGCGAATCACAGACCAGACACCATGCATACATTCAGAACAGGGACAAATCCAACCAAAAATTTGCATAGAACGGGAATCGGTCCTGTTCCGAATCAGGATACAGAGAGTTTATTTTCTGAGGATTACGTACTCAAGTAACACAAGTATAGTTATTTATACTACAAGTGCGGAAGGTAGGTGATTTCCGATGAGTGGCATTTTTATTCACGAGCGAGCGAAGCGAGTGAGTGGATAAATCGACACGAGTCGGAAATCATCTTACGTACGTGTATCATACAACATTTTACTATGCATTGTGCGAGGAAATAAATTAATAAAATGAAATTAATAAAATGGCGGGCGTATTCAAGTGCGTTCAGCATATCCACAGATTAACTAATAGTTCCTCGGGCATATCTACTGCGCATGTGCAAATAGCTGTCACAATTAATGCAATAAGGCACGAGCAAAATATATATTCTGCCAAACATATTTAATGAATATTTAAAATTAATTTATTGATCAAAATCTAAATCTAGAGTAATTAAAAACGCCTAAAATGAAGTATTAGATTGATTTTACCTTTTATATGAATGATAATCTGTACAAAACTAATTTTTAAAACTTTTCTCAAATAATAAAAACTCTATGCGTCGGGCTGACGTTTGGAGTTAAAAATTAAAAAAAATACAGGAAAGTAAAAAGCTCTAGTGAAAAAAAGTGACACTTTCCGCACAGTTTGGCTGCTTGGAAAACGCTCTTTTCGAGGACATGCATTGTAATAGTTATTTATGCTACAAGTGCGGAAGGTAGGTGATTTCCGATGAGTGGCATTTTTATTCACGAGCGAGCGAAGCGAGTGAGTGGATAAATCGACACGAGTCGGAAATCATCTTACGTACGTGTATCATACAAAATTTTACTATGCATTGTGCGAGGAAATAAATAAAATAATAAAATGAAATTAATAAAATGGCGGGCTTATTCAAGCGCGTTCAGCATATCCACAGATAAACTAATAGTTCCTCGGGCATATCTACTGCGCATGTGCGAATAGCTGTCACATCGTAACGCAATAAGGCACGAGCAAAATATACGTTCTGCCAAACATATTTAATGAATATTTAAAATTAATTTATTGATCAAAATCTAAATATAAAATAATTAAAAACGCCTAAAATAAAGTATTAGTTTTATTTTACCTTTTATATGAATGATAATCTGTACATAACTAATTTTTAAAAAAAAACTCAAATAATAAAAGCTCTATGCGTCGGGCTGACGCTGGAGTGAAAAATTAAAAAAAAGTACAGGAAAGTAAAAAGCACTAGTGAAAAAAAGTGACACTTTCCGCACAGTTTGGCTGCTTGGAAAACCGCTCTTTTCGAGGACGTGCATTGTAAAATTATTACCAGTCCGGGTTGTACTCAGTACTGTTTACTTGTCCACACAAAAGAGGTAGGCGCGGCGCGGCGCGCGGCGGTCCGAAAGCGGACCGCGGTCCGCCATTTGGCGACCCCTGAAATATTATTAGGTTTTTTTTTGGTTATTAGGTTAAATTCGCGTTTTTTGAAACGGTTCACTTTAAACAATGACACCTTCGGTTCGACTATAATAGGAATTATAAGTTCAAATAAACCTTTAACTTTGTGTTTAAGGCATGTTATTCCTTTTAAAAATATGTTGTACATTTGTTTCGCAGAGTTTTGTTTTTTCCTGTAATATTGCCATATTCATAAAACCAAGAAAACCATAGTTATCATAGTTTCAAAATACCCGTTTAAAAAATGCCAATTTCACAATGCAAGAACCTAATGTTATTAGATTATTGAATAGATTATTATCTACTCGTTGGTTTTTATCACAATTTTGTACGTAATTTGCAGTCCTTCAGACAGAGGCGAAGGTTAGAAGAAGAACAGATTTCTATTCATTCGTCGGACTTGAATGTATTTATACAGTAATCTATATTTGTGATTCTAGACGTTGAAACCTTGACATTATGAACATCTATGTCATTGATATTTTAATAGCCTGTGAGGCTCTCTACTAAATAATACGCGTTATTGCGATCAATATACAGGATTTATTCAAAGATATGTTTACAAAATTATAAAATCGCTCGCGTCACCCACTCTCTGGCGATGGCGCCCTGAGTCCTTTACAATTGTTGACAATGAATCCAATCTAAATATGAATGACTGTTTAAAAGTAAATTCAGCAAGCAACAATTAATAAAAGGTAGACAACCTATGCAACCTCCATAAATAAGTTGAGAAGAAGCTAGGTAGGAGATGATCTCTCGCTGGAGAAAGAGTGAAGTATGTTTGGATCAAATCTTGCAACTAAATTTTAAAGCAGTTATCCTCCACCGGTTGATATGAAATTTTGCATACAAGTTTAGTTTGTATGACAATGCATGGTTAGCTAAGTGACGTCATTCTAAATCCAATAGTGTGGACGGCCCAATATGGCGGACAAGTTATTTTTTGTGCACTGCCATGATATGGGTATCAAATGAAAGGGATTGCTGACAAGAATACTTAAAAACTTGTTTGAAAAAAAGATGTTGCTATGAATGTTTTTTATTTTGATTTATCCTATTGCTGGAAATATGAAAATCTTTTAATGTGAGACCAAACTCAAATAGAGAAAAAAAACTGCTCAACCGTATATTTTGTTGCGCTATGCAAACAATAATGTACTGTATTGTTTTTTGCTTGTATTTCGGAGTTGATCACATACTTTCTTAATTTATCTTGGACATCACTGACAACGGTGAAGGAAAACATCGTTAGGAAACCTGGACTTATACATACATACATACTTATATAAACTCACGCCTTTTTCCCATGGGGGTAGGCAGAAACTACAGAACGCCACCTGCTACGATCCTTACATACTTCTTTTGCTTCACACACATTTATACATCTAGTCATACACGCACGCCGGTTATGGGTACTGCGCACTTGGCCTTTCTTTCTCTTTTTTTCTTTCTCTTTCTTTTTCTTTCTTTCTTTCTTTTCCTTTACCTGGACTTATAGTAGTTCGAAATCGCCAACCCGAATTGAGCAAGCGTGGTGATCAATGCTCTGCCTTCTCTGTATGAGAAGATGCCTTTGTCCTGCAGTGGGACAGTTACAGGCTGTATAATATTATGCACTGCTTCTAGCAAAGAACCACGAGAGTCAATTGATCGTATGTAGATATTTGTATATTTATCGCACGGCACAGATATGCAGCGGCCTTTAGATCTGCACTATGTAGTCAGTTATATATAAAACATGCCTGTCTGACTATTTTTAACTGCCTCTAAAATCATTTTGGAACATTATCGGGACACTTGCTAGCGGATTTTATGCGTGGATATCCTCAGGTACTACTTTCAAGACTGGATTACTAAGTACTGCTGTGGCGTTTCTTATCCTGTCTTCTCCATAACAAGCTGACTTTCGAATGGACAGTAAAATTTATTATTTTTTAAACTTTAAAATACACTAGTCGACAATTCTTCCATACAAACGTAGTCTAGAGATTACTTCACTGTTTGACGATGTACGTTCAAAATAAAAAAATATATTAGTTTGTCTCATCATTATCTAGTCCTGTATGGAAACAAAAATGTAAAAAAATTATATATTTGAAAGTTATGATCTTCGAAAGTTCCATATTTCAACACTAATTTTAACACATCTTTGGGCGGAAAAAAATACCATAAGGAGATGGAAAATTGCAAAACGGCCTCCTTTTAGGGATAGATTAGTAATTCAACAATGCAAATAATTGTATTTTGAAAATAAACATTTAGTCGTTTTTCCATGATATAGATATCATGGAAAAACGACTAAATTTTTATTTGACTCCCAAAGGTCTGTTTATAAAAAATCGCGCGCTCGTTTTCGTCCTAAATCATCATCAATTTCGTTACAAACTTGCAAAAATGCTAATTCGTACACGAACTAGCTATAGCTGTACTATCTATTACTGCTCATCACAGCATCTATTTCTTTCGCACGTGTTTTTGAATTAGATAGCATGCAATTATAACCCCGCGCACAAAATAGTTCGTGCCGTCGACACATTTCCGGGTACATTCACATACGATTTGAATGAACGAGCCGGATCCCCCTGATACGGAGATTTGTGGACAGCGCTTACTCGCAAAATTGAAATAAGATGATTTGACTTTCATTTTAAAATTAAATAGGGATAAAGTACTACGATAAAAATTACAAAGCTACTCTTCTAGACTAGATTTTTTAAATAGATTGTCGAGTTGAGATTCCGACTAAGTTTTGAATTAGGTACGTCTAAGCGTCTGCAGTCTAGTTCACTCTGGGGGATAATACATCAGGATCCTTAATCTTATAGTATCTGGGTGTGTTGTGGTAAGCAAAGGAAGGAATTGTAATCAAGCCATTATTATTAGGGTCAGTTTCATCAATTAAATTAAACAACTACCAGTTCTTGAATTCGGTTTAGTTGTGCTAATTGCGTTCAGTTTTGTTGGTGAAATTGTTTTCCTAATATTATAAATGCGAAAGTTTTGATGTGTGCATGTTTGGTACTTAATTAATCACGCCAGTACGGCTCAGAGATCGAGAGATTATAGTCAGGAATGAGCACATAGGATATTACTTTTTATCCCGGGAATATGTTCCCTCATGATAATTTAAGACATTCACGCAGGCGAAACCGCTGGCAGAACGTAGTTCTAACATAACTAAGAAATCGATCCTCTCTACTACCGCGGATGCTGAAGTAATTACTTTCGGGTTTATAGCTTACTGAAAATAAGATTGTATACGTGTAAAAGCAGTCACTGCACCGGTCGTGGTCTTTAACAACAGTCGGTAATTAAAATATACTATAGACATTGATGTATTAAAAAGAGGTAGATACGGGACTGCTCACAGCGCTCGCGCACGGCACATTGTTGATCCCACAGCTCAATAATTTCAGTGTTTTTATATTTTTGTGCAATAAATACGCACCAAAATGACTTTTTGTGTAGCTAAACAGTGTTTAAATAATACCAGAAAGAAAAATAAGTCACACGGGATCACTTACCACTCGTAAGTACAGTCAAAAATGTAATTTGTTGAAAATTACAATAATATTTAATGTTTGTTTCGGCATATTTGTGAGAGCGAGATAGATATTACAAAAATGCGTGAGAGACACGATACGCACATATTGAAATGTCATTTCATTCATTTAGCATTCGGACAACATTCGGCGGCCAACGCGATTTCGCTTGCACTACAGCGCCGTCTCCTTTCTCTGTCCTTGTCTATCCGTAACTGTAGGTTTGGGACTCGTGATACAACTAAACACAGATGTGTGAGTTTCGATGCATGTAGTCGTGCGCCGAGCCCAGGTTTTCTGATCGCGAAGTTAGCGCGTAACGTATCTTCCTCTTTTTATTATATCAATGACTATAGATGTACCATTTACATGGGCATGGGCATTTACATGGGGTACAAGTGACTTTTTGTCATCGAAAGCGTGGCAAAAGTGATTGTCAAAAAGGCAAAATAGTATGGGACTGACAAGCGATATCCAAAAATCACGTGATCACATCTTGACATTACAACTATAGCCTTCGCTGACATTGAATGCTACTCGTCTAGAGGATGTGCTGGGCGAGCACGGCCTCTGTGGTAGGTTTGAGTCACGCATTTGATCACAGTTTTTGCTCCCAAACTGTGATAGAAATGTATGACGCAAGCCAATCACAGTAGACCGCCGTGCTCGCCCAGCTGGTCACTACTCAACAAAAAACCTGTAGTATTCAAAAAAAAAATTGTTAAATAAGCGTTTTAGCTTACCGTGCATGTGCTTGAATGATTCCTATTAGATGAAATGCATCGAATTTGGGATGAATGTCTTTGAGGTGCCGCGTCCAATTTTCTCCCTGCGCTCAGAGCCTTTGAGAGTAGGACATAGGAATGAGTACCAATTCCACTGATTACTATGTTTGTTTGACATCAATAGGGACGTGGAATGCTGCTAGTCAAAGCTAAGCTCTGAATACACCGAAATAGCCACCGGCTTCATTATTTCTGTCGTATTACGAATTTCGAACTCGGCTTTCCAAATCAAAGAGATTGCTTTTGACAAATCTATGGTTTGAAACAAGCTTCTGGCAGCGGCTTAATTTTGTCGAGAGTGTTCTTAGCTATGTTTGAATAAAATCGGTTCAGCCATTCAAAAGGTATGGACGTTTTACTGTTTGAATCGGGGTGTTTTTAACCCCCGCCGGAAAAAAGGGGTGTTATAAGTTTGACGTGTGTTGCTGTGTATCTGTGTATCTGTGTGTCTGTCTGTGGCACCATAGCGCCTCAACGGATGAACACATTTCGATTTAGTTTTTTTTGTTTGAAAGGTAATTTTGTCGAGAGTGTTCTTAGCTATGTTTGAATAAAATCGGTTCAGCCGTTCAAAAGGTATGGGCGTTTTACTGTTTGAATCGGGGTGTTTTTAACCCCCGCCGGAAAAAAGGGGTGTTATAAGTTTGACGTGTGTTGCTGTGTATCTGTGTGTCTGTCTGTGGCACCATAGCGCCTCAACGGATGAACCGATTTTGATTTAGTTTTTTTTGTTTGAAAGGTGATTTTGTCGAGAGTGTTCTTAGCTATGTTTGTTTTAAATCGGTTCAGCCGTTTAAAAGTTATGCGCGTTTAGCTGTTTGAATCGGGGTGTTTTCGCAAGATAAATGTGTCGGGGGTTTATCAATTTTGAAATTTTACTTGTCGCAAGATAAATGTGTCGGGGGTTTTTAAAATTTTGAAATTTTACTTGTATCATTAAGTATTGCTTAGGTAAGTACACAAATTCATATCACCGGTAATAAACAAACATACATCAAATACAAACTTTCGTATTTATAATAGGTATTAAGTAAAATTGTATTAATATCTGGTGGCCTATATTTTTTGTTTTATTTGGAGCACGAAAATTGGATAATAGCTCCACTGTTTAGCTTTAAAACCTGTGTGATACACGACGGACAAACAGACAGATAGACGGAAAGATAGACACACAAGTGACAGCAATAGGGCTTCGTTTGGACCCCTCGGGTACGTAACCCTAAAAATAATCTTTGAACTAAAATTATTATGGGCCTTATTGCCCATTGTGAATAAATCGCTGTGGCGCGACGTGGTGCAGATAAAGTAACTAAAGTACTTGCAAAGATATTCATGTTTTCATGCTTAAACATTTTTCTTTCTTTCTTTCCATAACCAGTAATGTCACCACATCTTTGCTAGATATGAACTATGGAACAATTATATTTTTAAGTACCGTTTCCTCCCAATAGCCAAGTAATTAATCCAGTTATTTGGAAATGAAACCTTAATTTTTATTTATTTATTATTATTGGCCAATCAACAATGGTAAACGATAAAATAAAGTTTACTATATCTAAACTTCTTAGGGCTACTTACGCCACTCTGTGTTATCTTACTAACTCGGAGTTGATAATAATCTATCTCAAAATATCTATACAAATAATCTCGTGTAATCAACTAAAGCACAGTAAAAATATACAAACAGTATGGAAACTACCTACCTACCTACGCTCGAAATGGCTATCGAAACCATTAAGGCACTTCTGCAGTGCTGTCAGTAGTGCGAGTCACTTAGGTGTCTCGTCGATGCTCATGTTTGTGTGAGTGTGCCGTTTCGAGTGTTTGTAGGTAGTTTCCATACTGTTTGTATATTTATTCTGTGACTAAAGTGTGGTTAAGTTTTTGGCACAAAGGACTTTAAAGGTTAGCACTGCAAGTCCTATAATGTAATAAATGCTACATGATTAATTTTTGATGGAATGACTTGCAACACGTCTTAGGACTCGTTTCTGGAGACGCGTCCGTTGGAGCGGCCCGCACTAAATTCAAACTTATGGGGTTGTATGAGAGTGTTTACAGGGAAGCGATTAACACGCGTTTACTAGAGATGCAGGCGGAGTCAGTCTTGTTTGGAAATCGCACAACGCAGACGTGAGCCAACGTCACTAAGTCACCAATGGAGAATTAAATTATTGAAATTGTATTAGAAGATAATTCGATGTTAAAATGTTAATTATTTAATAGAGGAAGTGACCCGATTCTGATTCCCGCCGCCGCGTTTTCCGTACCGTGAGTTATCACTCACGTGTCCGGCTGTCCGTAAATCTGTCAAAAATTTTGTTCCGAAGCATTTTTTTTAACTGCCCATTGACATTGAAATTTGGTGATAATGTTTATTATTATTTATTGTGCATATTTTACTAACACATACCAATACATACATTTGGTACGGGACCCTAAATGTACGAAGTCCGACACGCAATTGGCCGGTTTTTATTAATGACTAGCGGACGCCTCGCGGTTTCACCCACGTAGTTCCCGTTCCCGTGCGAATACAGGGATAAAAAGTAGCCTAAGTCAGCCGGGAATAGTGTAGCTTCTAAACGGTGAAAGAATTTTTGATATCGGTCCAGTAGTTTTTAAGTTTATACGTTACTTACAAAAATACAAATCTTTCCTCTTCTTTTTAATATTTTTACTAGCTGTTCCCCGCGGCTTCGCTCCCGTGTACCACACCACACGACCCCTTTCCGGGATAAAAATTGCCTATGTCAGTCAGGAATAATGTAGCTTTCTTTTAGTGAAATTTTTTTTTAAATCGGTACAGTTGTTTCGGAGCCTATTCGGTACAAACAAACAAAAAAATCTTTCCTCTTTATAATTTTGGTATAGATATTATTAGTATAGATAAGCTTGCGTTTGTCCACTATTTCAGCTGATAGTAAGCGATGATGTATTCACTCTTGACTTGCATAAGAGTCAGTGTCCACATCTCTGCCGTATCCGAATGCTATTAAACCAACGGGCAGTTTATATCGTGCGCATCTGTCAATCGTTTGTATTGCACGACGCTTGGACGTTATCCAGCGGTTGTGCGAACTTGCGCAACTGGTGGCTCTCGCCAGGGCGCGTTAGTACTGTACTTTACACCTTCGTAAAACTGGCTGAAGAATCAGAAAAGGAAGGAACTTCAAGGCGCAAATGCGAGCGGAATTTCGGGGCTTGCATCTCGTAAAAATCTTGAAATCATTTAAATATTTAGACTTATTCTGATAGATCTATTAATACAACAGCATTCTGCGCAACGATATGAACTTGTAGGTACATTTATATTTTGAAAGTTATTTTGATGCTAGCACGGCGGGCTGTGCTGGGGCGGCTGCTGCCGGTGCAGAAAACCTCAAACGGCGCAAATATAATTACCTTATTGGAAGTTATATGTTTGAGCCATTTAGGGTTGAAACACTCCGAGTGCGCAGATTTTCGAGAAATTAGCACAAAGCTCGTCGACTCTTCACGTGACAGAAGGCTGGCTTTTTCTTCGGCCAGAGAATCAGCATTGCCATCCAACGTGGCAATGCTGCCAACGTTCTGAGCACTTTTCCCATTGACATCGATGTGGACGAATTTTTTGATGCACAATAAGCCATTTTCCCTCTGCCCTTTGTGTTTGTATAAAGGTTTATTTTTAGAATATTCAATTGTATATATGTTAATATATTTGTTAATTTAAAGTATAATACTAGAGAAAAATGAATGCGAATAGTTGACTCGAGGTAACGTTGAAGAGGCTGACTGAAAGCCCACCTTAAACTAAAGTTTTGCTTTTTCAAATTCAACGGCTATAAGTAATACGGCAGGCTTATTACGTATCTTTTGCAAGAGCAAAACGATAGCGATCAAACGCTTTATGTCATAAAAGTCGGAATTACCTACAGTGTAGGTATGATAGGTCCTACACAATCGTTTGCTAATCGCTCGCTGTTTGTCAAATGTACTTATTTAAAAAAAAAACCGCCATCAACTCTAAAACTTCTGTATGGAAAAGCAATTATTGTGCAAAAATCACTATCGTTTTGCTTTTGCATAAGATACTTAATAAGCCTGCGGGTCGGATAGAAAATCATAATACCTAGATGTCTCCCGCTATTTTATAATTCGAGCCAAGTATATCGAACTTGGGTTAACCTTCTTCTGTTGTTTAGCTTTCGTAGAGTAGATTCCCACAACCTTCACCCGAGGTCGTTGATCTCCTTTATACGGGCAGGGGTGCTACCAATGTAGGCCACTACAAAAAAATTCAACCTTCGGTCTGCGAACCTTTTTGATCGTGTGTACAATATTTATTATTTTGTTAATTGACCCTTACTCTTTGATCAATTGTGCAGTGACAATGTCACAATAATATGTCATATTTACACAGCGTTCAACAAAGTGCCAATCAATTTGATTGTGTAAAGAATCATTTTGTAGGAATAATGAATTGAGTTATTATTTTATTCATTTTCCAAAGGCTGGCAGGTATTGATGCATTTAATTTGTTTTTAATGAAGAGTTGCTTGTTTTCCTTTTTTTGGTTGAATTTTCGTGTGTTACTTTTTTGGCTGAAAAATAATTGGATTCAGTTTTCATGTTTTTCTTTCAATGTGTTTCAGGCTTTTTCGTGTTTGTTTTTTAAATTGGGGTTCAGGCTTTTCCGGTTAAATTAATGCAGTGTTTCCAAATTATTTCATGTTCAATTTTCATAAATCCTTTCGTTGATGTTATTAGGGTTCTACAAGATTAATTTAAAATATGGTAAGTAGGTTATATGGGCTTTATGCGACATGAATTTTTAAATGTGTTGGTTGCAACCGTTAAAAATCGAAATCGCATAACAAATATTTATAAATATCTATCTCATAATATTTGTTCATCGTTTAGCGCTAGTGTGATAAACTCATTCAACTTGTTACAGGCGCAAGGTTCAAATTCGTTCTTGTTTAGGATGGGTCAGGTAACACCTAATACCGATTACCTGTCAATCAATACTAGCAAAGCCGGTCTTCCATAGAATTAATGCGCTTGCATTTCTAATAAGACTAGCTTTCACCGCGTTTTTGCTCTCGTGATTCGTGCTTTTACTCGTACTGGGTTTAAAATGACTTTAAAACTAAAAGGAAAACAAAAAACGGTATGAAAGTAGTTCTAATCCCGGGAAAGGCACGATTTCTATAGCATTCAATAGCTTAAAATTAAGTTTATGATGCTGATAAGCTCATTGGCAATACATTTTTCGTTTCGTTTCAAATTAATTTCAAAATGTTAATAGCTCCGTAAAACAGAAACGTGATAAAAATACATAATTATAATCTGTTACCATCAATATACCTGCCCATAAGATTATAATAATAGATTCTAAAACGATCTCAAAATAACTTTTGTATAAATAAACAATATATACTAACATAGATAGACTATTGTTTCCGAAGCAACCTTCTAAGTGCATTTTCACACGCCCCGGTTGGCGGGTAGTCGGCGGCGAATGCTGGTCCTGCTCCATAGGGCAATCTTTAGTGTAGACTAAATCAAACTTGTAAATATATATTCCTATTCATAGTTATTGTATTTTTTTTTAATTATTCGGTGTTGACTCACACACTGTTCCGTTGTTGTTGAATTAGGTATTTTACCTATATTTGCAATATTTGTAAGTATGTGAGAACCATGTTCCTATTTATCAAATTAATCAATTTACCTGTTAATGCTTTTAATACTTTATACCTATAGGTAGTATAGTGTGTGGTGCTATTCTGGATGCATCGTCCTCACATATATGAATTTATTAAAGCATGTACTTATCTAAATATTGTAAAACACCTATTTTAAAAAAAAGACTAAGCATGGAGTTTCCTGTGCGTTCTTCTCCATAACAAGCTACTTTTCCGATAATTACTATTACATTTTTAATTGTTTGACGTTCAAAAGTGCCGCTTATTGGCCTAGTTGAAATAAATATATTTGACTTTGACTTTGAATGGTTAGCCATGTACGTGTGAAAGCTAACATACATGGCTATACACTTCGCCTCCGGTTACCCGGCACCTGCTACCCGGAAACCGGGGCGTGTGAAAAGGCACTAACAGATCTGTCTGCCAGGCTTGTTCTATATTGATATGTATACAAAGAAAAAAATATATATCCAAGTTTCTTTCCGTTTTTGGAGGTATGCAAAATAGGGTGTAAAGTCCCACAAACCTCCTTTGACAAGGGACGATCCTCCGACCGTCTGGTCCGGGCAACAAATCGCGCCGAAAACTTTGCTTGCGTGTCACCTTCAAAGTTTTTTGTTTTTTTTTTGTAAATCGGTTTATTTATTTGCGATTCTTATTATTATTTTTAATTCTATTTTTACAAATCGATACTGTTTCATGCAAAGGTTCTATCCGCCACGGGATTTCAACGACCAAAATTGAACGGTAACTGTAACTCAGTAATCTTCTCACCAGAGGCCTTAAAGTAATAGTCGATGAGCGATAATTGTATAGAGTCCCAAACTGGTAAGTGCTGCCAAATATCCCAAAAATTTACCTGTTAGACAATAGTAATCGCTGATAAAATGTTGTCGGTCTTTCTAAATGCTCGTGGACCTACGAGCATTTCCGATGCTCCTAAACAAAAAAAAAGAATATCTTGATTATTATTCACCCACCCCATCATGTGTGGTATCATTGAACAGGGATTTTAAAATAAAGGTAGGGTTTAGTACTTCATATTTTTGTCAAGCGTACCGTTTGCGAGATATATCCCGTTCAAAGCCATGAAAACTAGTGAACAGTAAATTTCCTAAATCAACTGCGTTATCTAGAGTCCACTCTTGTAACTTATACATTATTTAGATACAGGGCAAAAACAAACCATAAAAAGAAAAGAAAAAAAGAATTTCAAATGAGAATATTTTCTTGTTTCAAACTTTTTAGAGCGTGATTTTGCAGCAGTAAGTTTTGAGTTTTTGAACTTATTTTTATTTAGTCGTGTATTCGTTTGAAAAAAAGGCAAGAATTACTTAATAATTCAATAATAATAATATTATTTTCTATTTAATTTAATAGATCGATACATTCGATACCCAAATAGCAGAGACACAGCCAATGTTGTCGTTTTAGTTTTTTCATGTATATGTGTCGAGTTACTCGTACGTAAATATGATGTATCGAGTTTTGGGCAAAAGCTGTTAGTCTGGTTATAAAAAACACTGTTGGACACGTAATAAGTGACATAGACAAAGGCGAAGTTTTTCTGAAATTTGATGCTGTGCCTGTAAATAAATGTGTGGGTGTTTTTCATGTCATGTTCGGCAATGTTCGGCATGTTTGTTAGTTTATACAAGAGAATTAAAATGTATTATCTAGGTCAGTATAATGTTAATGATTTTGCAAATTACTGGAGGCTTTTTTGCGGTGAAATACTATTATACCTAGATGAGTTTTACGTACTTATATCCAGAAAAGTTGATGAAGATGCAGGTACTCCTACATTTTAAAGAAGAAATAATTAACCATTAAATAAAACTGTAAACGCCTCATTTCACAGCGAGTGAAGGAAATAACAAAAACTTCACCTCAAAGAAATTGGGTCGCTACGCCTTTGAACGACCGCTTCCTGAATCATTCCACGTACTGCACATTTTTTATTAGCTCAGATATGTGGATATTGCGATCTCAATATTTTGATATGCAATATTTCAAACTTGATCTCGATATTGTAATCTCGGTATATCGAAAGTCGATATTTGTTTTTCGAGGAACTGCTATAACTGTTTTTTATTAAGGTGTGAGTTCGCCCCGCGACGTACGGCGATTTTTGCGCAATAATTGATTCAATAATATAAATAAAATAATAAATGAATTCAATACAGACATTTATGAGTTTTAGGCGGTATTTTTAGGAATAAGTGAATTTGATAAACAACGAGCGATTAGCAAACAATTGTGTAGGACCTACCGTACCTAAAATATAGGTAATGCCGACTCTTATGACATAAATCGTTTCTCATAGGCGTTTGATCGCATGATGATTGCTGATTGCAAAAGGCTGCGGGGCAGGATACGAGCGATTCTACTTGTAGGCTTTGTACGGGAGTGAGACCGTGCGCGAGACCGCGATGCGAGATCGCAACGCGTGACTGAAGATCGCTCACCGATCTCGCCCACGGACGAGTAGTGTCACGCGTCCGTCGTTTTCGAATTGCCTGAACATTTTATCATTTAACAATTGAAGAACCATTTTTTGATAATTATAGATAGTATTTGGCCTCTAATTGTATATACATCGGTGATAACTAATCTTTGTTTATTTTTATTATAACAATACGATATAATATCATCGTATTCTTCTTCCTTCAATAGTAACGTGATAACATGGCTTACCAAATGTTTTCCATTACAATTAAAAATAATATTTTTCAACAATATTATCGACAAGAGTTTGTGTGAGATACCTGTACCCGCTTGGCCTAAAACACACCCTCGGAGACTGTGACGCGTCAAGAGAGGAAGGTGCATCGATCGCACGTCTTGGACGCGCGGCGAACTCGCACCTTAAAGAAAGTAGCCTATTGTCAAATTTTATACGTTGCATAATTATATATTTAATATTAAATGGATACAAAATTTAAAAAGGTGAATATGAAATATTTCGAATTTTATTGTATTATTTAGATACATGTTGAAAACACTTACTTTAAAAAAAGTAGGTACTGACTTGAGCCAGAATATCGATAATTTTTATCTTATAAATATCGATATTTCTTCTTCGATATTATATGGAAACAAAATTTATAAAGGTGAATATTATATTTTTAGTTTTTTTTTAATATGATACATATTGGAAACACTTACTTTTAAAAAGTAGGTAAGGTACTGGATTGAGCCAGAAAGATATATCGAAAAAATTTATTCTATTAATATCGATATTTCTGTTCTGATTTTTATCGAGACATTAATTTGTTTCCCTCTAAAAATATTCATCGACATCATCGAACTGTGTACATACAAGTTACACGAATTGTTACTAAATCCGACTTTGTACAGATTTACCGGACACGTTCCGAATGGCGGAAGCTCTATTTCAGTTCTGGGTATTGGGGAATTTTAACCGTATTCGTGCGTGTGCATGTTGTAGGGAGCGATTTTGATCAAGCTTAAAATAAACTTATTTATACACCAGAATATATTACAAAAGGCGAGAGGAAACCCGAGGTTTTTATAGGGAACGAACATACAAGTGAAATCTGCTAGAGTATAACAGTACTTAATTAACTATAACTACTTACATTTACTTTTAAAACAAAAATACTAAATAAATAAGCTAAAATATGGTGTCAAAGTCCTTAGCATCGTTGTTGCACGGGTAATGTTCCCGTAGGTTGGTAGAATTGTGTGTGTAATTATTTATTCGCAAGGAAATCTCATGAATTTCCCATGACCAATAAAAAAAAAAAAAAAAAAAAACCGACTGCTTATAAAGCGAACTAAAAAGACGTAAACAAGAAAGAAATCATGCTGTGCAGTCGGAGGATACACATTCGCGAGCTGGCTGACCAAAACCAGATGTATCCTCCGACTGCACAACATGTTTTTTCTTGTTTACGTCATTTTTTAGTTTGCTTTTTAAGCAGTCGGGTTTTTTGTTTTAAAAAAAATTATTTGACACTTTTTAGTTATTTTTTTTTTCGAATTAGGTGCATTTAAACATATAAGTATTATATATTTTTTTAAATTGCCTCTTAAAACCCTTTGGTACCCCACACGATGGCCTCCACAATATGGCGCCCAAAAGCCGCCATTTATCAAATTTCAATTTTAATGTAGCCAGTGACACTCGCAGGGTTAAGACGAATCGATTGACATACGAATCATTAAAATCAGCCAACGCGTTTGGTCTCTGGGACGCCACAAAAGAACAAACATACATACATAGACTGATAAACACATTACCCTCCTTCGGCAGTCGCGTAAAAATCCGCCTATAATTAAATTAATAATAATATGTGTTTTATACCCTATAGGCACCTATAGGCGACAGTGTAGCTTTGTATCAGTGAAATAATTTGAGTTTTCGGATCAGTTTTTTCAGAGCCTCAAGACCTTTTTTCGACCTATCTTTTTTATTCGCCTATAAAAGGCGCGATTCGGTAAGTATCACACCGCTATTTTACTAAACGAAATTGCAAGTATATTTCCATGGGCACAAGGCGATGCAATTCAACCGATTTACAAACACTTAAAATTCTTAGAAAATACGAGCGAGATATCGCTTATCCACACAATTTATATTGCATTGCGCCATCAGGAAAGTCCTTTACAAACATACAAACACAGAGCACGGTACAATATTAGTTAAAAAATATAAACAAAAAAATTAACATTTATATCGATAACAGATATTATATGACAGAATGGATGCAATAAAATCAAAATGACAAAAATCAACACGAAAACGCCCATAACTTTAGAACGGCTGCACCGATTTTCATCAAACATGGCTAAGAACACTCTCGATAAAGACACCTAGCTTACAAAAACAAAGAAAAGCAAAATCAGTTCATCCGTTTAGGAGATATGATGTCACAGACATATACTGAAACACACAGGTATACTTATAACACCCCTCTTTTTCCGTCGGTGTTTAAAAACGCGTTGTATGCATCGATGGCGCATTGTCACGTGTCACCCCTGTTTCGAGAAGCTCTGAAAAATTGAATGACACAAGAACAGAAAAAGTAAAACTATACTCTATAGTGGGTGTAATAAAGTTTTCATTACTATTGCACGGTTTTACAAAAAGTATTTCATAAAAGTGTGTAAATTCCTCCCAAAAAAATCTTCATACTCATACACGAGATTTTCCAATTTATATTCACTATTTAAAAAACTGACAGCAGCAAAACAGCATTTGCATTATTTAAAATACTTATAGTATTTTATTTGTTGCGGAAATATTTCGCTATTGTACAGTCGCCATGGATGGATGGATGGTACAATGAAATGGGCAAGTTTATTTAAGAGCGGACTCTAGTCAACAGGAATTTGAAAAATAGGTATTTGAAGAAACTATTGCCGTCGCGTCACCTCCAACCTCACCCCGTAAAGTGCGAAAGGGACAACTGCAGCTCAGGCTGATTTTACCTACAAAAACTTTGACTAAAAGACGTTTCGTATTCTGCTGTTTTCCTCATGAAAACTGGTCTGATATAAAAAATTCTTATATCAAAATTTAGAGGAAAAGTATATCTATGCTCCTATCAGTTCCTTTTTTGTTAAAAACTTATAAATTTTGTCTGAAAGTCTTCTGAACATGGCGGTAAAAACGGGCATTTTTTTCGTATTTTTGGATTGTCATATTTCTTTTTGTGATTAGGTTTTGGAAAAAAGGAAATGATACAGGCACGTATTAATTAGACCTAGATTTTATGGAAAAAAAATCATTGCTCTAGAGGCATTATCCACGAAGAAAACAGCAGAATGTGTTTGTATGGAGAAAGTCTCACTAGAGTCCCCTCTTAACATGCTATAATAATAACTGACGTAGAACCACATTTTGTAATAAATAATGAAAACATTAATTTGAAACGTAGCATGCGTTTCAAATGAAAGTTTTAAAAAAACCTCAATAAAAAAATACATTTTTTTTATTACTTTTTGAAGTTTTTGCGATGGCATCGAAAATGGGTCGGGAGGACTGAGGCGTAAAGTTGGAACTTGGAATAGCCTGAATTTCGAGGTGCGAATTTCGTTTTTGTGCATGGTCCAGTGTAAATTGCCACTTTAAAAAGCACTGTGAGTGGCACGCGTTTGACACGGCTTTCCTCAAACGCTTTGTGCTAGTCTCCTAATCAGTGGAGCACCATGCGCCACATCCCGGACATAATAAAGTATCGCGCACAGGAATGTACGGAAGCTGTTACGTACGTTCAGCTTAATTTTTTCGTGCACTAGAAAATTGGTATACGTTTCTGTTCCTCTATTTCCAAATAATAGCCTGGAATTAAGGTTTAGATTTTAACACAGATTATAGATATATATTTATAACAATTTTATTATAGCCGCTCCTTAACTGTATTACAATGTAAAATAATGCTACATTCCTCCGAACGGTAAAGATATTAGATATCTTTACCGTGGTAAAACTGAACATAATTAGTCCTATGTGTATGAAAACAAAGACCAGTAGGTACTTAGTCTACTTTACACGGTGGTGGGTTTTTACCTACTTCTTCTACCGCAGACGAGCGCGATAAGGATGCGACAATATGTTACATAAAACATTAAGAAAATATATATCTGTACCCTAATTTTTGAACAATTTACCGATTAACGATTAACAGTTGCTGCGGGAACCTCAACTGTTGAAACTAAAAATACTTATCTGTTATTTTTATATAAAAGTATTGGTAACGGAAACTCATCAACTGAAAATTGGTTGATTACTACTCCAGGAATTTTTTTTTTCAACAAGCTCGATGCGGATGATTTTTGCTGAGAAAAAAATTGGTTGAAGGATTTTTTTTGTCGAAATTAAATAACTTAAACTAGCAACAATTATTAGTTTACACGAATTAGAGTTTACAGAACTATGAGACCATAAAAGTTTACGTTTTGAAATATAGAACATTTTGCTCTAGTTTTATTTAATCATAGATTTAAACATAGAATTCTAAATATAACTTCGGTTCAGTTGAATTTGAATTCAACGTACCAAACCAAATACATTAATAATATCAAATTATGTCAGTTTCAATAAACCAATAGAACTAAATAGGTATTACATAGAATATTATTAACCTAATTCTGATATTCCGATATTCTATTTGTATAAGGCTATTAGCGATGAAATGGTCTAATTAAGTAGCTATTTCGATATGCAATTCCCCGTAGCTCGAAATAGCGGATATCCTACGCACTAGGTCTGATTGCACCCTACCTATTAAGTGTTGGTCGAATGCAAGGGATTAGCAGAATTGAGGTCTATTTATAGATCATTCAATAGCGTATATATTGCTGAGTGACGACGTATATATAATTACTTAGTTGGAAGTAAGATTTTAAATCCGGGGTTTGACGTCAATTTCAATTTTTTTTATTTAAATTGACGTCTTGGTCACCTTCGTTTTCTTTATGAGTCCTTGTTCTTTTAATATTGAAGTGATAAAAAAAAATATACATATATATTTTTGATACATCAAAAAGAGGTTCTTTGTTTTGACTTGCCCGTTGATTCTGGTTTTCAAGAGTTACAGTGATTGGGAATAGCAATAATAGTGATAAAATATCTCTTCGACTGTTTTTCAAAGAAACAGCTTTCAAATTGAAGTGTTCTAAAAGAATCTCAATAAAATATCTGTTTTTGGTTTTGACTGATTCACCCATCACAGCCACATTCAAAGTCAAAGATGAGTGTTCCGTTTACTTGATTCGCAGAAGCACGCGAATCGTTCGTCAAAAGTGACGACACTTTTTGAAAAGGCCATTTTGATTAAAAGCTCACTTCCAATCATAGTCGCTTATTGTTTCCGGCAGTGACGCCGTCACTGTTTCTTAATATGTAAACAAACTAGTAGATTCGAGATCATTGGACTGACAGTTCTGACTGATGGCGGCGTCGCGCTGTTCAGAAGTTGATCTGTGACAGAGCTGCTGCAGCACAACATCGCCATACATTACACATACATACATTTCCATAGTCACCATCATAATTTCAGCGATAAGATGTCTTATGTTGGACAAAGGCCTTTTCCAAGTATCACCACATCGATCGTTCCTTTATCTGTCCCATCCAGCTGATTCCCGTAACCTTAACTAGGTCATCAGTTTACTTAGAGGGAGGCCGTCCAACGCTGCGTCTTCGGTACGCAGCCGGCACTCTAGAACTTTTCAGCCCCATCGGCCATATGTTCTGCGAGCAATGCATCCTGATGTGGCAATTCTTGGGACATACTGCATTAAATTGTCGCTCTATTGCCGCGTCAGTGTCGCTGCGACAGTGAAGTCGATGTGATCGGAAGTGAGTCTTAACTATTTTCGGTATTGACACTGCACCGAAAATAGTTAAGGTTACACTAGTCGAAAATTCTTCCATACAAAGTTCTTCATAGTCTAGAGATGACTCCACTGTTTGACGAAGTACGTTTAAAATTAAAAATGATATCAATTTGTCTCATCTTTATCTAGTCCTGTATGGAAACAAAAATGTAAAAGAAAGTATATATATATGAAAGTTATGAGCGTTGAAAGTTCCATATTTCAACATAATTTCAACACTAATTTTAACGCATCTTTGGGTGGTAATACATACCATAAGAAGAAGGAAAATTGCAAAACTGCCACCATACAGGGATAGATTAGTAGTTCAACAATGCAAATAATTTTATTTTGCAAATATACATTTAGTAGTTTTGTCGTGATATATAGACTCCCAAAGGAAGGTTTATAAAAATCACGCGCTCGTTTTTATCCTAAATCATCATCCATTTCACTACAAACTTGCAAAAGTGCTAATTCGTACACGAACTAGCTTCTTACTGTTCATCACAGCATCTATTTCCTTCGCACGTGTTGTCGGATAAGATAGCATGCATTTTAACCCCGCGCACTAAATAGTTCGTGCCGTCGACTAGCTCACTACCGCCGATCTGATTTTTATTCACAACTTTGTTCTAACATTTATGTAAGAACAAAGTAGAGTAAAATATTCTCATCCGTTAACTTTGTTTATGTTAATCTATTTTTATTCTAATAGCATGCTGCGATGTTTGCTACGAGATTAAAGAATGTGACGGCAAATTAAGGATGTTTAACGTTGATTTATGTCGGGTTCTGTATTCAAAAGAACTTTTTAGCTACAAATCAGGAGTTGACAACCCTTTTTGTCTACAAGTATTTCGACATTTATTGCTTTTTATATTAGCTTGACTTATACAATAAAACGTTTTGTACAAGTAAAATTTCAAAATTTAAAAAACCCCCGACACATTTATCTTGCGAAACCACCCCGATTCAAACAGTAAAACGCCCATAACTTTTGAACTGCTGAACCGATTTTATTTAAACATAGCTAAGAACATTATCGACAAAATTACCTTTCAAACAAAAAAAACTATATTAAAATCGGTTCATCCGTTTAGGCGCTATGATGCTACAGACAGACACACAGATACACAGATACGCAGCAACACACGTGAAACTTATAACACCCATCTTTTTCCGGCGGGGGTTAAAAACACGAGCTGATAATTTTGCAGACGTCAAGGGAAGGGAAACATTTTGACTCATGATTTTATTTTAATAGACTTTTACCATAGGAAATCCTATGAGGTATTTCGTCAAGGATAACCACGCAACGCAACGCCTTGTAAGGAACCATTAAAAGTACTCAAAAAATTATTTCCATTATTATATTCCCAGAAAGGTACTGAGTGATTTCGCTTTAGTTCTGAATATATACGTTCTGTACGCAGATCAGTTGGTCAACTAGTCCAGCTCAGCTCCCGCTGGGAACTTGTTGCATGTACTACAGTACCCAAACTAGCTTTACGTCACAACCAGGCAGTGTCAAATATCTGAATGCCTTTATACAGGAATGTTCCTTAGAGATAGGATTTTCAGGATAATTGAAATAGGCTATTCGGATACTGTCTATTGTAATTTATGACGTCGTTGACTAGGAAACGGATATTGGATTCCTTTGTATCCAGGGTTCTGGCAACTTGAAGTGATCAATGCTCTGCAACGCTCATTATGTGCCTCGCCTTTCCCAATTATTATGGTAGTCGCTTTCTACTCAAATCAGATACACAGCATACCAGAGTCCCTAGAAAATGACGTTTAATTATCTAAAGCGTGGCGATAGCGATTGTCCAAACAAAAAAACAATTCGCCGACATCTTTTTTATATTTCATACTTTTTAAACGACACGATATCTTGCGAAAATATCTGTTCATCCGTTTAGGTGCTATGATGCCACAAAACAAATACACAAACACACATAAACACAAAAGCACAGATACACACTGCAAACTTGTAACACCCTTTTTTTCCATAGGGGGTTAAAAAGACAAAACTGTATGGTCACAGATAATATAATACGTAACTAGCGTTTTTCATCTGATTATACCGATTATTTTTTTGTAAATGGATCGCGTTCGGTTCTGTTCCACGGCGATAGATAGATCACCATCTATATCCGTGGAAAGGAACGAAAGGGAACCGAACGCGATCGATGTACAAAAAATTATCAGGATAATCAGTATAGAACGTCAGCACGGTTTTTTTTGTATGGGATGAGACACCACTGGTATAGTATTGACAAGCGATATCGAAAAATTACGTGATAAAACCATTACATTTTTGTCTTTTTAACCCCCACCGGAAAAAGAGAGGTGTTATAAGTTTCACGTGTGTTGCTGTGTATCTGTGTATCTGTGTGTCTGTGTATCTGTCTGTGGCATCATAGCGCTTAAACGGCTAAACCCATTTTGATTTAGTTTTTGCTTGAAAGGTGATTTTGTGGAGAGTGTTCTTAGCTATGTTTGAATAAAATCGGTTCAGCCGTTCAAAAGTTATGGGCGTTTTACTGTTTGAATCGGGGTGTTTTCGCAAGATAAATGTATCAGGGGTTTTTATAATTTTGAAATTTTACTTGTTAACCATTGAGATAATATGTAGCGTAGAACATTATTACCTCAATGTTTTCAACCCCGATGGCTCTCCAACTTGTGTCATAATGTTCTGCACATGGGTACCGCATTCACATCAGACAGATTCAAAAACCCCATTTAGCCAAATTGTTTTTGTATACTCGTAATATTTACTATTTCAACTGACTGTTCTGAACTGATGAGCAAAATTGGGCTGCATGTTCCATCCTTCACCTTAAGGAATCATCAACCTCTGTACGTTCCATCTGCGCGGTGCACTTATCGACAAAACTCTTACATGATAAGAGCTAGCAGGACATACAACTCGATGTGTCTTAATATTGATGACATTGATTTGTTCTCCACCAGTGTTCCGAAACTAAAAACAAAATTATGTAAAAACTTCTTTGAAGATTACTGAAACTCTTTAATTCTTTGCGAGGACTTGTTTCTTACGTTCTCTTGCCTGTCTACTGTTTCTTGTGCTACCCTAATATTGTCAGTGAAAACTTTTAATTGGCCTTCCTTCACTAACTGTCTACTATCTGTATCCTAGCTGTAAGTTTTCTTAAGTAATAAAATAAAAAATAAAAATAAATAAAATTTATGTCTATGAGCATGATCTGTATTTCATAAAATACGTGAAATTTATTGAGCTTGAAGAGAATTACTGCAATATTGCGCAGCAGTCATTGTCCCAGCCGGGTTCGTGCCGCGTCCGCGTCGGGGCTTTGAATTCCACGCATATGCGTTTGTAGAACATATTTGTTTTACTATATAGGTATAATTGGCACGTATGTATTCGTGTAGTCAGACGCCTGAAAACGTCATGGCGTCATGTCACAAATCATTGCCAACAGTTATTGACGCAGTAGTTTTAACTTTTTTGTTGAAGACAATGTTTCGCGTTGGGTTTAATTTGTTTTTCTTCTTTTATTTCTATTTTAACATTTGGTTTCACTATTCGAAAGTGGTATAGATTTTCAATTACCGAATAACGTGAAATCAATAGTGGGTAGATAAACATAATCGGTGATTAAACTATTATAGATACTTAATCATCATTCTCTTGATTTTAAGACGACGACTAACGCCAACGACCTTGAGGGAACAAAACGCGCACTCGTTTCACACCCGCGCGACCCAAAATTTTGTAATTTTCTGTACTTTCCTTATTAGTCCTTTTTAATATATTATATACTTTCCGTATTTTTCCTTTTTAAGTCATAGAATAATAAGGAAAGTACAAAAACGACTAAATTTTGGGTCGCGCGGGTGTGAAACGAGTGCGCGTTTTGTTCCCTCAAGGTTGTTGGCGTTAGTCGTCATCACTACATCCGAAATTTATCCGTCAAAATCTGTCATAATTCAGAACATTTTGAATTCGGGATTCAAATCACGGACACGGATGTGTAGTGCGTAACCGCCATGTGTATACCAATTTATTTGTGGTCGGCACATCATGCCTTCTTCTGCGAGACTTCTCTATTATTCGTAATCTCAGTAGGCAGGTCCTTCTTAGCCATATTACTGTTCACAAAGTGCATCCATCGTTACTTTGGTTATCTTCTACACTCTTTTGCCATTTTTATTGAGCAACTTTTTCTGACACAAAGGAACCTAGTGTACATCATCAGCCTATTAATGTTCCCACTGCTGGGACACAGGCCTCCTCTCTGTGAGAGGGAATGGGCCGTAATCCACCACGCGGGCCCAGTGCGGGTTGGTGGATGTCACATGTCTTTTGGTTCTAGGACATGCCGGTTTCCTCATGTTTTCCTTCACCGTTTTGAGAGCAGTGGTGAAGAAATAATTTACACAAAGTAAAGCGCCTGCCTGGGCTCGAACCCACGACCTACAACTTGTAAGTCGCGGTCGATACCACTGGGCCACCACTGCTCCACACTGAACCTAGTGTGACTGACTAATAAAAAAAACTTTTAAAGGTCCGTAACTGCAACCATGGTTCACCGCCGACCACATCATCGCTTACCATCGTGGTCAAGCGCGCTCACTTATACCCTTGCCTTTCTCGCAATTTTGTGCGTGGATTCGTCGAAGATCAACCGAACTACACAATGACAGATGGTCACGGGCAACAGACTGTAGACAGTCAAAAATGGCTTTGCCAAAAGTACACCCGCGTCTTACTAAAAAAAACCTCAGCCTGGGTAGCAATAACCTTAAAATAATTATAGGGACAGTAACGGGCCACGCTCTTCTCAACAAACATTCAACATAGGCCCCACGGAAAGCCCACTTTGCAGGGGCTGTTTTAACGCCGAAGAATCAGCCGCCCACGTATTCCTGGAATGCCAGGCCGTGGCATCTCAACGCGAAGAAATCCTAGGAACAGTGAGGTCGCTCTGTAAAGCTTGTGAAGCTTCCAGGAAGCTTCTGTGCTTTTGGGCGGAGCTGGGCTGGCTGTTAACCAGTACCCCCACGCACAGCGAACCAAATGGGAGTCTTAAGGCGCCGATTCCCTTGAGTAGCTGATTTTAAAATGAGAATCACGTCTAAACGGCTAGTCGTAATTTATTGGAAAAAATATATGTTATATTAGACCATTTTCTTAATAATTTAATCTGAGCAAATTTTGAGTTTTATTCGTATAACATAGTGTAATTAATTTGTAAAGTTATGTCCAAAACGGAAAAAAACACGACAATCACAACAAAACCGCTGGGCGTATTTTATTGAAATCAACACCATATCAAAGACAATTTAATCATCTACATTTTGATCTGAAGCTTTTTTTTAAAGTCATAGAATAATAAGAAAAGTACAAAAAACTACTAAATTTCGGGTCGCGCGGGTGAAAAACGAGGGCGCGTTTTGTTCCCTCAAGGTCGTTGGCGTTAGTCGTCGTCTTAAGTGCGGCAAAGGGAGTCCCTACCACTACCACTACTACGTGGTCAAGCGCGAGCCTATAGAACAGATAAAATAAATCCGTAATCCGTTTATCGCATAGTTCGTGCCAAAACTAGAACATTATAAATTTATAACAATAACTTTAAACTAACCGCTATTAAAATCGCTGTTAAACACACATTATTTAAACAACCATAACCAGGACAAAAGCATTTCTAAACTTTCTTCCTATTTCCGACATTTTCGAACTCAACCATAAACGTTTTAAAATATGCGTATCGGTATAATTTATGGCGGAATAACGAATATAGAGCTTGGCATTAAAGAGGTCAGCGAACCCGCCTAAATAGATCCCCTTGGATCTAAACAAACATGGTGCTGGGAATAAGAATTTACTAGCGTCAAGTGTGCCTATTTGTAGCACTAAAACTAGCGATGTATCTTCGAATCTATCGACGCGATATATATTGGCGAAGTGTTTTGTGTGTTGAGATAAAAGAAAACTTATTTACAAAAAAATACTACCGACTTCCAAATAAAAAAACTATAAAGTTAAAAATAACTTTATTTTTGGAAGTCGGTGTCTTTCGTAGGTACCAGTTTATGCGTTAAAGATATAAAGATAAAGAAAAAAAAAAAAAAAAAAAAAGAAAGAAATATATTATTATTAATAGCATACTGGCGTGATGTTATGTTAAGAAATGGTCTATACAATAAACAGACATGCGATTGCAGCAATCCCGAGAGATTTGCCGTTATTTATTGAAGAGTTCTGTTGTATATCTTCGAAGTCCTTCATCAGATCTTCACCAAATTAAAGTGGGTCCAATTTCGGTACACACATTATCAAATAAAAAAGAATTTCCAAAATCGGTCCACCATTGACGGAGATATCAGGAAAAAAGGAAAAAATATATTAAAAAAATCAGCCATATGTCGAACATAGAACCTCGGTTTTGGAAAGTCGGTTAAAAATGTGCTCGCGAAGGATTTATTTTACTAGAACAATAATGGCCACGGTTCCTCTCACTTGGATGCACATAGCTAGACTGGTTTATGATATGAAAATCACGCAAAACGAAAAACTGGTATTCCATTTAGAGCGCGCTCGAACTTGGAAACCTTACTGAATTGGGGTCGGCTGCATTGTCTAACCGCATGCAACTATGTATCGATATTGTACCTCTACTGGATAAACCTGAATAAACTTACTAACAGAGTAAATAAAACCGGCCAAGTGCGAGTCGGACTCGCGCACGAAGGGTTCCATACTTGGTAAATTGCGGTTTACGATTTGTGACGTATTAAAAAAAAACTACTTACTAGATCTCGTTCAAACCAATTTTCGGTGGTAGTTTACGTAGTAATGTACATCATATATTTTTTTTAGTTTTATCATTCTCTTATTTTAGAAGTTACAGGGGGGGGACACATTTTACCACTTTGGAAGTGTCTCTCGCGCAAAATATTCAGTTTAGAAAAAAAAAATATTAGACACCTCAATATCATTTTTGAAGACCTATCCATAGATACCCCACACGTATGAGTTTGACGAAAAAAAAAAAAGTTTCAGTTTCAAGTATGGGGACCCCCAAAATTTATTGTTTTTTTTTCTATTTTTGAATGAAAATCTTAATGCGGTTCACAGTATACATCTAATTACCAAGTTTCAACAACATAGTTCTTAAAGTTTCGGAAAAAAGTGGCTGTGACATACAGACAGACAGACAGACATGACGAATCTATAAGGGTTCCGTTTTTTGCCATTTGGCTACGGAACCCTAAAAATGGAATATTCAATTAGGTATATCTGTTATGGACTTACTGTTTAATACGGAATTATTCATAATTCCAGGGCAAATTAAAAATCCCCAATATGAATAAGGAATATGATGAAAACTGTTGAAATAATTGACCGGGGTTGGCCATCACTTATTGGGCCGGGTAATATAAAGGGGGGAGGCGACGTGGGTGTTTTATTTTCATAGTAGGTAGTCGTGCCAAAATAACTTTGGGAACCCCTGGTCTAGCTGTACAATCTGTCAGCAATATAACAATACGCGTATTTTCAGCCTGTAACTGCCCCACTGCAGGGCTCGTGCCTTCTCATACAGAGAAGGCACGAGCAATATCAGTAATGTCGATTTTCAAAAAGTTCTATGTGTATGAGATTGATGACGTGACAATTCGTTAGCGCATATGAATCCTATTCAATCAATTTGTTTAGAACCCGACTTTGACAGCGCTGGAACTGGCGAACACGCAACGCGTTGTTTTGATCGAAATCTAGCTGAAACTGAACTTATATAGTATGTGAAAAATTCTACAATAATATTTGAAAAAGTAACTAACTCAAAAAATTAACGAGTAGGTTGGGAGCTCAGGTTAGAAGCCTTCTTTTCACAATTCCTGTGAGAAAAAAAAAACGAGTTTGACGCGGGTGTAGTAGCGCGCAACAGCTCGTTTTAAGATGACAAGTAAAATTCCAAAATTTAAAAACCCCCGACACATTTATTTTGCGAAAACACCCCGATTCAAACAGTAAAACGCCCAAAACTTTTGGACGGCTGAACCGATTTTATTCAAACATAGCTAAGAACACTCTCGACAAAATCACCTTTCAAACAAAAAAAACTTAATTAAAATCGGTTCATCCGTTTAGGAGCCACAGACAGACACACAGATACACAGCAACACACCACAAACTTATAACACCCATCTCTTTCCGGCGGGGGTAAAAACGCTCGCAAAACCATCATTCATCTGGTTAGTCCAGTAAAAAAATGCCTATCAACTATTTAAAATTAATTGCTATTGACAGCCAAAAAGCAATCGCATGTCAGATAACTAGGGCATCGGTTTTCGATCAGTATGACACACAATAATTGGCCTACGATTTTGGCGACCAGTAGATATATCGCAATCATTATTTTGGGACGCTTTGAGCTCGGTCTCGTGTGTCGAAAGGGGCGCAACATCACGGGTTATCTTCCAAGTTCTTGAGCTAAAGACCTATTGACCTTTTGATACCTGGTCTTCAGTAAAATTGGAAATGAGAACATTGAGAAGATTATGTGCAGTATTCCCTTTCCGTTCCTTCAAGCTCTCAATGTTTTAAGTTTCATACTTGTTCATCTTATTATTGCTTCAGAACTAATCCTTCTGATCTGGCCGTCTGTGAGATGATGTCGAAAATAATGAGAGGGCTCGGTGTGATGTTACTTCACTATCCTCTGAAGCCCTCAATGTCTAAGGTCTCATGTTTTGTTTTCAAAGTAATGTATGAGCTCGTCCTTTGGAGCTGGTCTTTGGTAATATGAAGAACAACAAGATCAGGCAATTTGTTGTATGCATTGTTGCCTCACCGTCCTTTTATGCCGTCAACGTCTTAGGTCTAATAGTCGTCTTGCCCTTGTTCCATGTTACTTGAGGTCGAGGCAACACGTTTTCTCTATTCACCTTTGTCACCCTTAACGCTATCATGCACTCTCTTTTCTTTTATTTCGCGCTGTCCATCCATATTTTCTTTAATCTCTCGATTTATTTTCAGAGTGTGCCATGAGGCATGACTGGTCATGATTTATAGTGGTGTGATTTCTTCGGAAAGTGGCCTATACTTTGTACTTCTTTTTTGTATATCAATATGTATTTCTTTTAACGTTTGATTCAATTGTTACTTTCTACCTTGTTAAAATCGTTTTACAAAATATTGAACATGTACAGGCAAGGCTAACACTTTCAAATGTTTAGAAATATTGTATGGAAATGTATTTTTGCATTGAAAGCGAAATTTACTTGTTGCTGGTAAAAGTTTGCGAGCAAGCTCATAACGCTTACGTAACCTTGGGACTTCGCATTTAGAGGAGTATTCGCATTTCTGATATTAGTATGGTTGCTTAGTAAAGGATAAAGTTTTCAATATTAGCCTATACACTTTATCTAAGACCTCGGCGACACAAATTTATCATCACATTGTCACATCATCAGCCTATTAATGTTCCCACTGATAGGACACAGGCCTCCTTTCTGTGAGAGGGAATGGGCCGTAATCCACCACGCGGGCCCAGTGCGGGTTGGTGGATGTCACAATGTCTTCGAATTTATGGTTCTAGGACGTGCCGGTTCCCTCACGATGTTTTCCTTCACCGTTTTGAGAGCAGTGGTGATGAAATAATTACACAAAGTAAAGCGCCTGCCTGGGCTCGAACCCACCACCTACAACTTGTGAGTCACGGCCGATACCACTGGGCCACCACTGCTCGCTGCACACAAATTGATACGCAAATAAAATTGGGGTAAAGGCAGAATAATGATAATGCTAGATGAATGCGGCTTGGAGATAACTTACACAAATATCTATTTATGATAATAATCTATGGTTATACAGCTAATGAAGTCCGAATGATTTCGTCTGTCATAGTCAAGGTGCACTCTAAATTCCAAGAATAGTTGCATCCAATCCATTTTCAAAGTAGTTAGAGTCGGCAGGCCGTCAAAACTAAATATCAAACGACCGTTGTGCGTAACTAGAAATAAATTAACTCGGCCAACCGCTTCCATTCATCACCACGTCATCTCTATTTAGGACTATTTGCATAATCTGTGACTCGTTTATTTCTTTTTAGACGGTGGAAGTTTTAATTGTGTCAGCAGCACACCGCCCAGAATTTTTTATTATTATCAATGGCGTCTCTAACAGGGCACTCCTTCATTGCAGCCTTATTGCTTAATGAATTCGGCTAGCCAAGGGGCGAAGAGTATGAATAATTGACCAATCACATAGACGGAAATCCACAACGCATCTTTCATCTCTCCATGTGAACTCAGCGATCATTGTACAAACTTGTTGTGGCTTAATGGCATTGATCCATTAAAAATAGTAGTTTATGCAATTGTCATATAATATGGGTTATTAAAACACGAGCGTGAGTTTATCACATGAGGCGAAGCCGAATGTGATAATATTAACACGCGAGTGACAAATACCTAATTATATGCCGTTGCATACACTATTTTATCTTCACTCATACAGTTGAAATAAAATAAAAGTGGAAACGGAAAAAATATGCAGTATGGCGGGCAATTTAGATTCTCATTGCACCATGACAGCGCAGCGCGCGCATCCATAGACAGTGACACTAGCTCATAAGTGCCAATAAATTAAAAAGTTAAAGTGTGCTATAAAAATTGAAAAGTTATTTTATGATGCAGTTGTTTGAAAATCGAAGGAAAATGTTGCACTGTAATGTTTTTTTATTTAATTTTACTTTTCCACGAATATAAAGTACGTGTTTATGCAATACTTTTTGAATTCATAATTGGAACATTACGTTATGAGTGTAGATAAAATAATTTATAATTGTATTTGCAACATTATTTATGTGAAGGAGTATCATGTAACGTTGTATAACTTGTAAATACAATTCAATCTTGTTCGTTGGTAAGCGCATTATTAGAGAACGGCGGGACCGTTATTGCAATATTTTTCTATTACAATTAATAGTCGGAGTAAGGTTCTTATATGAAACGATCAATTGGAAGGGCTGTCCGGAAAATTTGAAAATCAGGAAAACCTGTAAGTTCTTTTCTCTGTGGAATTTTTATTTGAACTCAATTGGACAGGAAAACGTCTATCGGGTCAGCTATTTGGCAAATAAATGTCGTTCCATTAGCTAAGGTATTCCCGACACATCGCGGTATTTTAAAAGTGTCATATTATCTGTCCCCTTCTACTTTACATCTTTATGGTAATAGTTAATGCTGCTAAAGGTTAAAGGTCTCAATTAGTGCTGATTTTCACGAGCTCTTGGTGCCATACAAATGTGATGCTTAAATATTAAGCTATTACGTAGTGCATAAAACATTACTAGGCGATGATTTAATTGTCAAAACTGAGTCTCTCTTCATTCAAGGTTGCCTGGAAGAGATCGCAGAGCGCGATAAGGCCTATTGTAAGTTTGTTTTCATTTTAAGGTTTCTTTTTGTATTGTTTTATCTTGATGTACAATAAAAAATCTCCAAAGCGAAAACTACTACTTTATCGAGAATCGGAGTATCCTTACTGGGACCTTATTACATATTAAAAGACAAAGATGATTTATTTGTTAAAACATGAGTTTAAATACAATGGAAATGCAGGATGTATTACTTATTATTTAGCGCTTCTAAACAGACAACAATATTAACTGACAATGTGACATATTTGTTAAAAAAGTCTTATATGTCACACTTTTGTGACAGGTGCTGTTGACCATGGTATAATAACATACTCCGTATACTTCGCCTGGTATTCTCTTCCCAGGATGGCCTAAGACTACGTCACGATAAGTGTTACCATTGATTGTCCTTTTTAGAAAATTTAGGTACTTTTTCATATAGTTAACGAAAATAAAATAAATTAAAACTAGATTAACTATTTAGTAAATCATGTGATTCATCTATTTATTGTTAAATTTATTTGTATATTGAATTATTAGTTCATAATTGCTTTGTTAAGATAAAAATGCATTTTGCTCGGGTAATTCAATCACACACAGTGGCAACATATCGAATTGACAAGTGTCATACTGATAACAAGCCATTTCATCGCTATTGTCGTGTCGCTCACACCTATAGCGTTGTTTCGCTCTGTGAGCAAAATACTGTGGCTCCCAAACGTTTGTGGTGAACCCGTGAACTTTGATAGATACACAAGAAAAATTGTTAATTGTTACGTAAACTATAAAAACAGAAGTATAAAAGGCGGTGTAATAAGGTTTTTTTATTTGCCCAATGAAGAGACGCTATCATATGCGTGGCTTCTAATTTGTATCTAAATTCAACTAAAATAACTGGTATGTGCCTTTCTACATAATATTTAATTTATCTACGCGTTGTAAATTCCATAATTTAAGCCATAGTTGTGTCAATACGTTTTTACGCCCGAACTTATTAACCTAACATAATTAGTTTTTGACTTATTTTAGTCAAGTCAAGTTTAGTGGGTTTTCGTCCCGAACTAAATAAAAATACTACCATGCAAACAATTCAAAAAAAGCTAAGTAAATAAATACAAAAAGTATCAAATATGGCGATTTATTAAAAATTATAAATATGTTGTACCTATTGTAATATTTTTTACTTTTTCCCCACTAAAAAAGTTTGAGAACCGCAACGCAATCGATGACGTAGTCTTAGGCCAATCACGTGACCCAGCTGTCACGGGAGGAGACTACCTTGTCTTATTATACCATGCTGTTGACTAAAGCAGAAAATGTATGAAAGAAACTCAAACAATTGTCAGATTGTCACAAGCAGACGACAAGCCACATGTGACTGTCGGTTTTACTAAATGTGTCCCTAGTTGTTAAGCAACAGACTTTATGTAGACAAAATATTGACATGCCTTAAAAATCCACAGATATTTTGTGACAAAAAAAAACAAAAATATCATGATATATTAATATATTTTTATTATTATTTTTGTACTTAAACAGTCCTACTGTATTTGTATGTTTTGTGTACAATAAAGAATAAGAAAAGAAATTGAAATGCGGGTTATCTTATGAGAAGAATGATGAAGTGGAAATGGTAACTTAGAAATCTTTTAAGCAATGTCTAGACATTGCTTTGCGTATCTTGAGTAAAAATGGTCAATATTTTTCTCAAGTAATCTTGGAAATTCTTTTCACAAGAATTAATATTTGTTTCGGGATATTTAACACGTATATTTTGATTTTGGTTAAGACCTCGATATTAATTATTTATTTTAATGATTTATTCTTTGTAATGATTGTGACCATGTCAGCATAAAAACTCATAATTCTTTTCACGTTTATGTGAATGCGACGGTTCGTAGAAACCAAGCCAGCGACCTCTTTGTAACCCTATCTGTTAGACGTTTGTGTCCATTGTCTTTCATACGCTCGCGTGATCTTCAATGCGCCCAGCAAGTCTCGTCTTCGGTTTAAAGGAGACTGCATATTGCAGTGCGGATATCTTCGATGGGTATTAGCGAGGAGATATCGGTGACTTTTTCAAGTTTGAATTGTGGTCTTCTATGTGCCATGCAAGCACAGTTATCTAAGGGAGACTGTATATTGGTTTATGAGCGGATATTTTTGCGGATCGTTTGTGGACATTAGCGATGACTTTGACAAATTTTATTCGTATTAGTCTGGCAATTTATCATTAGTAGTTTTGTGTAGTTTAGGTATAGATAGATATATTTTATGTATCGTTCATTGTGATATTAAATTAGACTTTAAGTGTTTCAGTGTCTGTGTCTTTCATGGGTCATTATAACAATCACGAACACCATATAAGGATCATTTCATCTTTATGTCTCATCTGTTTCTCATGAAAATACATAGAATGCCATAGAGTAGTCCCAAATTGAATCAAAATGAGGTCATGATGTATAAAAAGGAATGAAGAATATTATATAAATATTTATAATTCCAGCGGATTTTCTTATTTTGAAAAGTTATTATGATAGTACTCCCTATACTCGTATTAAAGAAGAGTTGACATTATTCTTAACAGTCATTTGTACTTGTCTTTTCCATTTCACCACAAATAAATTCAAATCCGATTCCTTTTCTTTAAAACCTTTCCGAATAATAAATTTTTCTTATGCGATGTGCAGGAGTCGCGCAGGGGCGTCGTTAGATGAACGATTCACGGCGAGTGACGATGCGGGTGGTGTCCGGCTGACGGTATCCGCAGCCCGGACCGGCGACACCAACGTGTACACGCTACAAGTGAGTATTTATTTATTTATATACTTTCAGTAAATAAAGAAAGAAAAATATCCCATCAAAAACATAACATGTAAACATCACAAATCTCGCAGCGCAGTTCTTCGACCGCAAAAAGTAGTGAGATCGAATGGAAAACGAAGTCGGATCTTTTTAAATGTTATGTTTTTGATGGGATCTCATTTCTTCTTGTACGCAGTCTCCTTTATTTATTTTGGGGTACTATTTCCGGTGCGTCAGCTACGGTCCCTGTTCCATTAAGCAGGTACCTACAATAGGTACCTAGTCCGTCTATACTGTAAATGTAGCTATCGCCGGTGATACACACAACAACAGTTTGTCTATGAAATTCAAATACTAACTTAACCTAATAAAATTTAGTCTGCTATAAGATCGTTAAGATCACAATCTTATAACTTTCTTTCGACATATCGGCTCATAAGTATGGTATTTAAATAGGCTAATTGGCATCAGAGACCTTACTACGAGATTTTACTCACGTCCAATCGCGTTAAGGTAAACGTCAATTTGTATTGAAACTGGATAAGCGCCGTCTGGGGACGGTAAGGAGAAACCTCTTTTTTTGGTTTACATTTTGACATAAGATATTGTTTACGTTACCACGAGTGAGTACGTTAAAAAACTCTGAATAAGCACACAGGTATATAAAAGGAGAGACCGTCTACTCAACTGTACCTAACTATATTCACTATTTACCTACCTAATAAGCAGTTTAGGTGATAAGATATTGTATGAACTGTAAAAGTAACTTTGTAATCCCATATATTGGATGACTATTTGTATAGGATTACTTAAGCAGCTTAAATATCTAGGAAACAGGATGGCAATCGACATTATTAAGAAACACATTCACAAAAAAAAAAAATGCATTACAAAATTATACCATCATCTGCTTAGCCTTTTCCCAATTGTTGTTGGGGTCGGCTTCTAGTCTTACCGGAAACAGCTGGGTACCAGTGTTTTACATGGAGTGACTGCCTATCTGACCTCCACAACCCAGTAACTGGGTAACACTATATACCCCTTGGCAAGACTGGTGTCAGATCTCAAGCTTTTGACTACCCGTAACGACTGTCAAAGATATTCAAATGACAGCCGGGACCAACGGCTTAACGTGCTTTCCGAGGCACGGAGGAAACTCAGTATGTTGAAATGGTCACCCATCCACGGACCGACCTCGTCAAGCGTTGCTTAACCTTGAAGATCGACCCATGCGATCGACTCCTCCTCCTCCTCTCATTACAAAATTATACCATTGAATGTAAATTGTATATCCATGTGTATGCTCCTTTATCTTAGAACGTTGGATACCATTGTATTGTAACGTCGCCGTATACAACTGTCCTGAATGTATTGTATTGTGGTGTGGAGTGATCTTGCAGTGCGATGATCAGGCCAATCGTTTAGAGGACCTTCGGTAGATCACTGATTTGGTCGTGACTATTGTTGAAACCGTTAATTGCAATTATGGGAATGTACGGCTGAAACGCAGGGGTTTTGAGGTACCATTTACTATTGTGTCTTTAATTGATTATAATTTATGTAGATAGCATTAATAATAATGTTCTAAACAAAACCACGAAAGAGAAAGTAAGAAAATTTATTTGGCACGTAAAGAAAGATTAAGTATTTATTTGTCACAAAATGACCTAAACATGAAATACAACATACAATGTCAAATATAGGTATATAAAATTCGTGAGCTGGCTGACCAAAACCAGATATATCCTCCGACTGCACAGCATGATTTTCTTCTTGTTTACGTCTTTTTAGTTCGCTTTTTAAGCAGTCGGGTTTTTTGATTTTTTTAATTAACTTTTTTATTCACAACTTTTAGTTATTTTTTTTAGAATGAGGCTCTATTAAACATATAAGTGTTATATATTTTTGAAATCACCTCTTAAACCCTTTATTTGGATACGCCACACGATGGGTTTGGAAGAATTTTTTTTTTCCTTCACAAAATTGCGGGCAATACCCGCCATTTTTTTCTTTTCCAATTTTAATGTAGCCAGTGACACTCGCAGGGTTGAGACGAATCGATTGACGTAAGAATCTTCAATATCGCCGAACGCGTTTGGTCTCTAGAACGCCATATAGGAACAAACATACATACATAGATAGACTGATAAACACATTACCCTCCTACGGCAGTCGGGTAAAAAAAGCTTAAATTAAACACAGCAATATTATTAAGTGCTTCACAGCGCGACGGCACGTTCATATAGGTCCACTACAGCAATATGCCAAATCTCTAGCACATTTATTTACCTGACATTGGTTTTCAACTGAACCAGGAACTGAATGAGTACAAAAATACGCCCTCACATTTATATTATGAAATAGATGTAGCTCTGAAGTAAAGTATTTTACAGTAATAAGTAATTAAGTTTATACATATCTAAGGAGAATAAAACAAAGTCGCTGTCCGCGCGTCTGTCGACGTCATTTCTATATTTCCGCTAACTTCTTATGAACTAATGAATATGAACTAATTCTTCCTAGCCCTTTCCATCATCGGACTACAAGACGTACAGCGATGCGTCATTGGTACATGGTGGACATCCCAACCATACGCACCAAACGTTTTGCGTATACTTTCATTATGCGTACAGCTAAGTAGTCGAACTACCTGCCAGAGTCTGTATTTCCTGAAAGCTACAACCTGGGTGTATTTAAGTCAAGAGTGTATAGGTTTCTTGCTAGGCAAGCGTGCTACATCGACGACCACATCATCGCTTTCTATCAGGTGAGATAGTGGTCAAGCGCGAGCCTATCAATGATAATTTAAAAAAAAACTACGCAACGGCATTTGATACGGTTTTCACTAAGGGAAAGAGCGGTAATCGATGGCAGTGTTTGTACATAAAGGTGAACGGCAGATTTCTACCGCATACTTTTTTATTGTTCGGTTATAGAATTTGTACCACTTATTAAGGCAACTAAGCCATTTATTTTTATTTAAGTTAACTACCAGGCCCCTCAGAAAGTATTGCGAAAAAAAGTTTTTATATATGGGAGACTGGCCAGTTATAATGTTTTTCGAAAATATGATTATTTATAAGTAAAAATAAGTAAGTTCCAATTTCAAAATTTCCCTCCACATTTTTTGCGAGTTAATTCAAAGTATTGAGTCTCACTGAAATATGGATCTGCGCCGGGAACATTTTAGAGCTATGATTTTATACGATTTCAAGTGTCGCCTGAAACCGGATGAATCGTACGATAGACTTCAAATGGCATTCATGGATGAAGGCCCTTCCAAGGCAACCGTGTATCGTTGGTATAACGAATTCAAGCGCGGTCGACCAACTTTGGGGGATGACGAAAGAAGCGGTCGCCCTTTGACGGCTGTTACCGAAGAAAACGTGCTAGCAGTGAAAAATTTAATCCAAGACAATAGGCGAATTACATATCAGGAGATTCAACACATATTGAAGATTGGATCGGGAAGCGTTCACGAGATTCTACACAGCCATCTTCGCGTGAGGAGGATAGTATCACGCTGGGTGCCGCACAACCTCACCGATGCTCAGAAGCAGGCCCGGGTGGAATGGTGCCGTGATATGCTTAACAAATTTGAAGCAGGCTCGTCTCGGCGTGTTTACGACATCGTTACAGGTGATGAGTCCTGGATTTATCAATACGACCCAGAAACCAAGCGCCAGTCGACTGTTTGGGTGTTTCAAAATGAGCCAACGCCTACCAAAGTGAAGCGATCTAGAAGCGGGGGTAAGATTTTGATCGCTAGCTTTTTTAATTTGACTGGCCACTTGGTATCAATTCCCTTACGGGATCAAAGAAGCATTAATGCCGAATGGTATACTACCAAATGTTTGCCAGAAGTTTTCTCTGTTATAAGCAACAAGCGACCAAACACAGGGCTCCGCGGGCTACTGCTCCACCACGACAATGCACCTGCGCACACCGCACTCAAAACGAGGGACTTCCTGGACAGCACGCCAGTCAAACTCCTGGGTCACCCTCCTTACAGCCCTGATCTAGCACCGTGTGACTTCTTTTTATTCCCAAAAATAAAAAATCAGCTCAAAGGGATACAATTTTCGTCGCCGGAAGATGCGCTGGCTGCGTTCGAGCAGGCTGTAAACGAGGTGTCTGCGGCGGACTGGAAAAAGTGTTTTGAAAACTGGTTTAGGCGCATGAATCTTTGTATAGAGGCTGGTGGAAAGTACTTTGAAAAGATTTAATAAAAATATATGTACGTATAGAACAATTTTTTTTAGTTTCGCAAAACTTTCTGAGTGTCCCACGTATTTTTAGAACTTCGGATTAATTAATAATATCAGTAAAAAGATTTTAATAAATAAACGTAATTAAACGTACATTAAACGCAGTTATGTTTTAGAAGTTGCCTTGTGTAAAATAACACAAATATTGGAATGATAATTAATTATTTAGAAATACAAATTACACTAAATATAATCAAACTCATCATTATCAAACTGTTGCAATCCGCTGCTGGACAAAGGTATCGTATAATGCCCTGATTAGGTACAATCCTCATCCCAATCTACCTACTTAATGGTAAGTAAAACACTACCCCTCTTACAAATAAACGCAGAATAAAGTTATATCAGGTATAAACCTATGAAAATGTATGAGTATACCTTAGTTATACCTGGTATAACTTTATTCCGCGTTTATTAGTAAGAGGGTACAAGGTTAGCAAAAAATTATTTAGAACATTTACTTAGAATTTAAACGGATAAATAGCACTAACATTTTTAAAACCAAACTCAAATCATATTTATTGAGGAAGGGCTACTACAGTGTCGATGAGTTCCTGGATGATAAATGACAACCACTATAAGATTATAATTATTTTAATTTGTTTTTTTTTTATTTTTTAATTGTAATGGTATTTGTGACATTTTATAATTTCTCTTGACATTTAATTTATTTTTATATAATTGACTCGAATTGATATAACATGGATAATTGTTTAGAATTTGTGACATATTGTGACATTTTATTATTTCTCTTGACATTTAATTTATTTTTGTATAATTTACTCGAATTGATATAACATGGATAATTGTTTAGAATTTGTGACATATTATTGAACTTTTATAATTTTGTCTTTAACATTGTTTAATTTTTTATTTTATTTTTTGGTTCGAATTATTTTTGTATGGATTAATATTTTAAAGTTGTAATGGTATTTGTGACATATTTTGACATATTTTTTATTTTTTCTTTGACATTGAATTTTTAATTGACTCGAATTGATATAACATGGATAATTATTTAGGATTTGTGACATAATATTGAAGTTTTATAATTTAATTTTATCTTTTTCATTGATTTTTAAATTGACATGTATTTTTTGTTCCGGATTATCATTATTTATTTGTTAATCTATCATAATCACTACCTAATGTTTTTTTTTTATTATTATTTGACTGAGTCTATTTTATTATTTAATGTTTATATCTGACATTTTAATTTTACTGTTAATTTATTACGAATCATTATTATTGAAAGTTATTGTTATTTAATTTTTATTTTTTGAGTGTAATCTATTTGTGGTGTTTGTATTTTTTTTTTACGTATTTCAAATTTCGACACAATGTATATATTGTTATGAAATAAATTACTTATGACTTATGACTTATGACTTTACACATCATGTAACAATATGTAACATTTACGTATATGTAACATTGGTACACTAGTACATAACCTTAAAAAATAAAACTGGTTATAACTTTTACGTCCCAAGTTCTAAAAATCTATGTATTTAAAAAGGTATTATCTATCATATATACTACCAATTAAAACAAAAAGATATCTCAAAACACGAAATTTTATTAGCGGTACGAAATTCCCATACAAGCCTGCCATTCGCCTTTGTCCAGTGCGAAGTCGGGGCGGCTTGCTAGTAAAAAGTAATATTCTAAATACAATTTTGAAGAAGTTGTACAAGTTTCGTCTTCATAGAAGTTTAACGTCCAGTTTTCAAATTACGACCTTTTCAGTATGCCGAATGCACCATTCCATAGATTCTAAGAGTTTCGAGACTTCTCCTTTGACGTAGTTTCACCCATTGCATTTGTGAATCCGTTCGCAGGTCATACGGGGCTGTTTAATTCCATTAAGAATATCACTTGCTTGAGATTTCGGATAGGAGCGGTCGGTAACTACCTACGTGTGAAGGTGTCTACAGTTAGCATTTATTTTTATAGAGCTTTCGTTTTAAGAATCTGCTTATGGCGTATATATTCCACAATGTTAACGGAGTACTGGCCGTGCGCACGCTCGGAGCCAGAATATCAATATTAAACCTCCTTTTGGGCAGTTTTGTTTGGAAAATATTTTTTGATTTACATATGATATTTCAGTTATGAAGTAATTCTAGCCATAACTTTTCTGTATAAAAATATTTTTTTTATCATCCTAGTAATTTTGGAGTAGTATCCAAAACTAGCGAAATAGTATCGTGTTAATTATTTTTTTAAAGCAAAACTATTAGTTACACGACAAAAACACCTTTTAACCTAGACGTTACTAAGGAGTATGCTTTAGAAAGTTACCCTTAACGGGTGGATTTAGATGCCTACCTGTGAATGAATTAATTTTTCACTTTATAGTGTTTTTATTTGGAAGTCGGTTGTATTTTCTTAAAAGATATAATATTTTTCACTTTGTAGTTGTGGAACCTAATTTGTGTGGACCGCCCAGAGGACACGGTGGAGCATACGGTGGAGATCTGCCCCGCTTGGGCGGAGCACCGCCGTGTCCTCGTGGAGGCGATCGGTGGTGGCGACCTCTCGCGTCCGGCCCTGATCCAGGCCATTGTACGGAGCGCGAGGGCATGGGAAGCTGTCTCCTTCTTCTGCGAAGCAGTAATTCTCGCAAAGGAGGAGGCGGAACGCGTGAGGGAGACGCAAAGGAGACGCCCTCACGCCCCTAGCCACCGCAGGAGACGCCCCGGGCGTAGGGAGTCGCAAGCCGATTCCCGGCCACCGTAGGCACGGGCTTGCGGACGGCAAGTTATGGGTAGCTTACCGTCCGATAAGGACCAAGCCCGAGTTTACGGCGCGTAGTGTTCCACGCGCGCCTCAAAGAGATGTCAGCAAAAGTGACGGGGCCTGATAGGACCGATGCCTGTCTGGGTCGCGGATAAATTTGAAAAAGAGTTACCGCGGCCCTGGCGCAAGCAACTGAAGGAACACGGGTGGGTTTTAGTCAGTAAAAGTCTGACACGCTCTCCCGCTTCACCCAGAGCGGGAGAAGTCATTGGATGATTTCCCACCCAAAAAAAAAAAAAAAAAAAGTTGTGGAACCTAATGAGCAAGTTCAATAGTAAGGTACCTATAATGCCCAATAGTACCAGTTATGCACGAATAGATTACCCGAATAGCACAAAACTAATATAACCGATGAAATAAGAGTGTACCCCGGTGAACTGTACATGTCTGCGTACCAACATGATGTTATGTTATGAAATGGCGTAAACAATAAATAGACATGCGATTGCAGCAATCCCGAGATATTTTCCTTTCTTATTGAAGAGTTCTATTGTATTGTATATAGCCGAAGTTCTCCACCAGATCTTGATCAAATTTAAAAGGACAACTCGGGAAGCACCAATTAAAAACAAAGAATCATCAAAATCGGTTCATCTAGTAAAAAGTTTTGAGGTAACACACATAAAAAACCGTCTTATTGAGAAACTCCTGCTTTTTGAAGTCGGTTAAAGAAAATTTCCTTATGTCGGAGTGAGTCCAATAACGTAGGTACAACTATTTGCCCGAATAAAAACGAATGCTAATTTCCATGTCCATCAATTATTAGATTTATCGTGTACTAGCTTCTGCAAGCGGTTTCGCCCGCGAGAATGTCGAAATTATTCCAAGGGAACATATTCCCGGGATAAAAGTATCCTATGTGCTATTCCAGACAATAATCTATCTCTGTGCCAAATTTCATCCAGATCCGTCAAGCCGTTTGAGCGTGAAGAAGTTACAAACATACAAACACACTCACAAACTTTCGCCCTTATAATATTATTATACCGTGTATAATAATTTGAATTCAGAACCAACTGCCACACTCAGAGACGTTAACAATTACTTAAAGCTCTCCTTAGTATAGATCTTTGGTACAAAATCTATACTAAGAAGCGCCTTAAGTAACCGTTAAATGTCTCTGACTGCGGCAATAGTACTTTATTGTTGTTTTGTTTTGATTTCCGTGTTAAATATATAGAGCTGTAAAACTAGCAGCTTACCACCCATTTAAAAAAATAGATTACATTAAGCTAAAAGAGTTTTAATATCTCTATATACTTCCACGTTGATTGAGAGCGTCCGTTCCGGTCTGCACCAAGTTTAAAGGGCAACTGATAGAAATCCGATGACTGACGAAACATGTAGTTTGCCGAGAGAAATTAAAAAAATAGTTGTACTGTAAAAAACTGAAAGATCGAACTTCATTCACTATCTCACTCAAAAACAACTCCTTTAAAACCGAATACCTGTAGAACTTTGCCGACGGTACCCGGACCTCTCAGGGTTAAACATTCCCAGTTTCCATGAAAAGACTTTCTGCGTTCGTACGAGACTTTGAAAGGACGGACAAGATAGACTCGTGCAAACTGATACCCTGCATGAGAATTACGATAGTATTTTGGTCGAGGTGCTACAGAAATTGCACGGTACGCCCTTTTGTTTTAGTGAACCGGAGCGGTGTGGAGTTACGTACTAGTTTTCAGGACCTGACGCTATGCAACAACAAGCAAAAATAAAAACATTCAAAAACCCCCGACCATTTTTTTAATGCCATTCTTTGTAAACTATATAATTTTTCTAGTAGTAGTGACGCTTCGATCAACAATCAATCGAACACTTATTTATGACACGATATCTTGCGAAAATACCCCGATTCAAACTGTAAAACACCCATTATTTTTGAACGGCTACATCGATTTTCATCAAACATAGCTAAGAACACATCCTATAATGTCGTGGGTGGTCGAGGGTTATTGTTGGAGGATATATATATAATATTGGGAAAATGAGGGATAACCGACGTCTTCTGGACCGGAAGCTCTTCTGGATCAGGCACGTTGTCGACACAAAATACCTCGCTGTGCGCGAAATATTCACAAAATCAAATGCACGGGTGACGCACAATACCAATCGCGAATGGCGAACGTAATTTTCAATAAGGATGGTTTGATTATTCAACAATTATAATAATATCAAACGAGAACCCGATTTACGTTTAGCCACGTCAAAATCACACTTTTATCCTTAGATAAAGTACCTATAGATGGAGCCATGGCGTGGCCGCACATGAAACAACAATAACAATAAGACTTTGGCTTTTACAGCCTAGAACACTTCAACCCACCATCGCACTGACACTTATTATCTATAAATAACACAATTCCTTGTCTCAATAAACACTTAATCCCGCGAAATCACAAAAAAAATCAAACATGATCAAGTTAGTTTACCTGCCATAATATTAGCGTTTGACAAACAACAAAAGCCGGCCATGGTGACAAAGACAAAAATAATCTTTTGTCCATTAGCGATCTCGCTCTATCAATCAAGTTCATAGGCTGTTCTTTAACTAAGCTTTTATCAGTCTAGTGTCAACTGTCAACTCAATCAAAAGCTGTCAAATCGATGACAGACGAGCTGACACAGTGTTGCAACAAAATAACAAAAAAAAAGAAGGAACGAAACGTTTTGTTCCGAACAGTATGTGCTATACCTTACTTTAATCTATCTCTGCGCCAAATTTCATCCAGATACGATCAGCTGTTCTGGTGTGATTAAGTAACAAACATAAACACATACAAGTTTTCGCATTTATAATATTAGGAAGTCAATTTCACCAAGGAAGCAGAACACAATTAGCACAACTAAGCCGAATTCAAGAACTGGTAGTTGTTCAATTTAATTGATGATACTGACCCTAATAATAATGGTTTAATTACAATTGCTTCCTTCCCTTACCGCAGCACACTCAGATGCTATAAGATTCAGGATCCCGATCTAATTTTCCCCAAAGTGTGCTAGACTTCAGTCGCCCAGACGTAATTCAAAATGTAGTCGGAATCTAATCTAGTAGATTAAATAAAATGAGATCGAGTCAACCGGCTTCCCTGGTTGATTTATAATTTGTATTGGATTGTTACCGGATTGTAACTCAAAGTTAAATCGTGTATTTCAATTTGGTCACTAAGCGCCATATTTGAAATTTAAAGTTTAAAAATCAGAATTTTTTTATGAAAACTAAAAAACACGCTTTACTAGAAAACCAAACTAAAATGCAGAACATAATTTTCAATAAATTTAAATTAAGAATTGTGTGATTAACAAAATAAATATTTTATTAAAAAAAGCGTGGGATGCTTTTCAAAAAATTTTCAAAATGTCTCTACTTTTACCAATATCTGTCAATAAAGTAATATAACAATTGCTATAATTAAGCTTAAAAAGTTTTTTTGTTAATCACACTAGTCTTAATTTCAATTTATTAAATTTCTTTGTCTACTTTTTAGTTTTGTTTTCTATTAAAGCGTATGTTTTAGTTTTTTAAACTAATGTTTATATAGCACGCTTTTATTAGCTTAGTATGTATGTATCTTTGAACATTACTGTGACAGTCAATGATATTCAAATAAACAGATACGTTATACACTCACAAAACAATTGAAAAAAGTGTTCCGCGCAGCAGCGGCAGCACACATACACACTTTTCATTCATCTGACATTTCACTACAATGTCGAAAGGGATGGCTTGATAAAACAAACAAGAAAAAAAGAGACAGCTAGTGTTTGTCACTTGCGTGTGAATGTAAACAAACATTATTCTAACAACCAATGTTTTTTCTTTTTGTAACCTCCAAATATCAGAAAATTAGGAAAAAAAATTGAAATAGATTAGTAAATTGAGGTGTATTGCGTATTTACATATGGTATGAGATCCCTTCTGTTTTATGTAATTTGGTATTATAATTGGTACACTTTCTAAATACACACGATGGCATTTTTTTAATTTTGTTTTTTTTCAACAAAGCGTATCGCTCTTCGCCATGCGTGACATAAACTAAAGACTAAATCATACAATTGTCTACTATTCGAGTCTTCACAATGCGCGCGCTTATAACATATCTGTTTATTTGAATATCATTGGTGACAGTCATGTTCAAAGATTCCGCCCCTTCGAGACGTCGGATTAATTTGAAACTTTGCACAATTAACAAGGACCAATGACAATTTAATGCAGTAATTTACTTATTTTTTATAGTTTGTCCCATTATCCTTACCAGGATCTTCAGAATTAGCTGTTGAATTATAAAGTGAAAAATAAATAATAGAATTAGTTTAAAAAAAAACACGTTTTAATAGAAAAGCAAACCACGCTTTTTACAATAAAATACATGTTTCTGTTAATCACACTATTCTAAATTCAAATTTATTGAAAATTATTTTCTACTTTTTAGTTTGGTTTTCTATTAAAGCGTGTTTTTAAACTATTATTTATTTTTCTTCCTCTTAACCGTATTCCTGTACGAGTCGCAAATAAATATTTTTCTAGCTCTCTGTATACAATATCTGATTTCCTTATTGACACTGCACTCAAAACAATTTACTCCCTCTGGCAGCCTTCCGTAAACTTCTATTATAACATACAAGAAAGAAAATTGCATTAAAGGTCGGAATTACAGCATACCAACCATCTTGTCTGGAAGGCAAATTAGTGATTGCAAACTAATAATACAATTAATTACCTATTGTTGGCGAGACTTCAATTTATCAGCTTTGTTGAGACTTTTCAATCTAATAATAATTGTATACTTTGCAAGGAAGGCACTTGCGATAGGTACAGGTAGGTAATTAAATTATTCTCTTTGCAATTAATTTATAAAGTAAGGACCGCGTGCTCAGAAAGTCAAAGTCAAATCGTTTATTTCAATTAGGCCATTAAGGTTGCGCTAGTCGATCATGCTTCCATACAAACGTAGTCTCGCGATTATTTCACTCTTTGACGAAGTACGTTCAAAATAAAAAATATATCAATTTGTCTCATCATTATATAGCCCTGTATGGAAACAAAAAAGAAAAAAAAAAATTTGTTTTTTCATGATATCTAGACTCACAAAGGTCTGTTTATAAAATTTCGCGCGCTCGTTTTCTTCCTAAATCATCATCCATTTCGCCACAAACTTGCAAAAGTGCTAATTCGTACGCGGACTAGCTTCTTGCTGCTCATCACAGCATCTATCTCTTTCTCACGTGTTGTCGGATAAGATAGCAGGCTTTTGAACCACGCGCACAAAATAGTTCGTGCCGTCGATTAGGGCAACCTTAAGTGACACTTTTGAATGTCAAATATTTGAAATAAAAAATAATATTATAAGAAACTCCACAAATCATAATCATAATATATTTTTTTCATCAAAAACAACACAACAGATTACAGCAATCTTACAGGCTATTACTAAAGGTTGGGACTTTACAAAGGAGCATCTGTAGCCGAACTAAGACGAATCCTGTATCTCGGCATACAGCGCCGTACCCTCGAGAATAGACAATAATGTGTAGACCAAAAAAACATGCAAAAAGATACATCAAATCATGTTTATAATATATTCATAAAGTTATAGGTTAAAAGGGTGAAATTAAAGGTTAAAATTATAAATCTACTAAAAATTATAGATGAAATATCAACAAAAATCAAATCAAACATTAATAAGATAAATCCAAAAATATTATATCATCATCGTCATATTTATATAATATTCATTAAAATAAAAACTAAAAGTAAGATAATTGTACTGTTAAACTGGTAATACTGTTTAAAAAAAGTGTTGTACTATATTTACATACATATATTTATTCATAAACCTCGGACGATGCACCTAATATAACACTACCATACTAAGTATATATACAAAGTATTACAAGTTAATTAATATAAATTCTGCCTACCTATTTATGACCAATTGGTCATACATAGGTTGTTGTAGACCGAAGCAAACTCACCACACGATATTCGAGAAGGTTGTGAGCGTGAGACAAAGTTCCCTATTCGTCACTACAGGAAACCAACAGAATATCAGCTTCTGATTTATTTGCCTGACACGTGCTGAACTGGACTCCCATTTAGTGCAACCTTAAGAAGCGCACCGGACTGTGTTTTAATTGTTATACCTACTAAGTGCTATTATTTTTACAATTTTTAACCGACTTATCAAAAAGGAGGCGGTTTCCTTGATATCTCCGTCAATTTTGGACCCATTTTGAAAATTATTTTTTTGGTTTGAAAGAGAATGTTCCGAAATTGGTCCCATTTTAATTTGGTGAAGATCTGACGAATAACTTGGGCGATATACAACAGAACTCTTCAATAAATGACGGCAAATCTCTCGGGATTGCTGCAATCGCATGTCGGTTTATTTGTTTATCTATAGGCCATACAAATATTATAATAGTTCTATTGTATATCGCCGAAGTGCTTCATAAGAACTTCACCAAATTAAAATGGGACAAATGTCGGTACAAACTCTTTTAAACAAAAAAATAATTTTCCCGATCTGGGTGTCTTGTGTATGTGAGTTTAACTGTTTGTAAAGGCCTAGTGAGGGCAACGTTTAAAAAAATATTATGATTTTGTGTGGTGTGCTGTGTCTTTTGTGTGCACTAAATAAATGTTTTATCTATCTATTTCTTCCTTGGTGAACGAGAGAACACGTCAAAGTAAACGTTCGAAAAGCTGTCTACTATGTAATATTCTCTTTGCAATACAATCTATTCTTTTACGTAGGACTTTTTTACCCGACTGCCGAAGGAGGGTAATGTGTTGATCGTCACTCTCAGGAGTGTCCCTGCTGGAGGGAAAGAGACAGGTATATAACCATGGACAATTTGGTAAGTTTTAAATATAAAAGTTAAATCAAAAAACCCGACTGCTTCAAAAGCGAACTAAAAATATGTAAACAAGGAGAAAATCATGCTGTGCAGGCGGAGGATACACAAGATTTTGGTCAGCCAGCCCGCGAATATGTATCCTCCGACTGCACAGCATGATTTACTATTACTACTCTTTTAGACTCAGTTTACAGAACGAAAATTATCGCAAAATTATGTCATATGCATGCGCGTGAGCTGCTGCGACAACTTAAATAGATTTTCATCAGCCAATAGCATCGCTTGACTCATTGTTGATACTGTGACGGGTCGATTTTTTTTGCCCAAAATCCTCGATTTACTTTGCTATTTTCTATGTAAACTGATTTGGTGCCAATACAATACTAGGTGCTCATGTTGTTTTATTTCGGGGAAGTGTAATCGTTGTTTTTTCAAGGCCAGAGCAAGTCGTTAGAATGGCTTGGTATTAGGAATGTTTATACCAAAACATTTAACTAAAACTGAGTTAGTTATTAGATACTATAAGTATGTAGAAACATGTATTTTTTTAACGCGAGCCTATCGATAATAATAAAAAAAAAACCCTCACGCATTTTTGTTTCGTGCTACATAATGTATCAAGTAGTAGACACACTTCGATCGACAATCTATTGAACACGTAGTTATAACATGATATCTTGTAAAAACACCCCGATTCGAATAGTAAAGCACCCAAAACTTTAGAACGGCTAAACCGATCTTCATCAAACATACATATAGCTAAGAACACTCTCGATAAAGTCACCTTTCAATCAAAAACAAAAATAAATCAAAATCGGTACATCCATTTAGGAGCTATGATGCCTCATACAGATACACAAACACACATATTCATAAATACACTTGACACTCAGGTACACACGTCAATCTTTTATCTTTTTTTTTCTTTTGAATATACTCTCTTCGAAGCTGCATGAAATGCTAAGGAACACTTTACCAGGAAATCGAATACTGGATACGTATTTTTTTCGATACATAGCATTGACATTTCGCATGACGTCACGTTTTAGTACACTTTTTACTTAAAAGTCACGTCACAAGCCCACTCCTGAACTTTAATGAAAGCCCATTATAGTTCAGGATTTCACCTTTTTTGATAATCTGACAGACCAAAATGAACAATTATTTTTTTACTCGCGAATTAACCTTATTATCTCTTATTTATGCTTATGTAAATAGAAGTAAATTCAAAATATGTATTACTATAACAAAGAGTACTTTATTACAAACAACAATAATTATATCCAACAACAAATCAGCCATCTATTAGCGATAAAAAAGCTGTATCTTTATTATCAATTTTAACAAATTGTTTATAAGGCCAGCATGATAAAGTAGAAAGTCATTTATTAACTCGAAGCTCACAGATTATTCTTTGAACTGCAACAAAGCTTCGATTGCACGTAAAAACTCTTTTTTTGACTTCATAATTAATGTACTAATAGAACAAAGTAACACGCCTTAATTGCCAAAGAGAAATTAACCTCTAGGTTACAGGCAGAGGGTCATCTATCTATACTAGTATTATGTATATTCTGTTTAAATATATTTATTTCTCTTCAAGAAAGCATTTCTAAGTCAAAGCCATGTATTTGCATTAAATGCGGTACAAAAGATGGTATATAAATTATTAAAAAAATTACACATTTCACCATAATTTGACATGCAAATATTAAGATAATACGAGAAAGGTGATTACAATAAGCAGATCTCTATCTATTTCACTTAAATGAGAACTTTAAATTAATTTCTTAATACCACGGGGTCTCATTGCTAAGAAAGAAAATTTGGTTCAAATAAATCTCACTAGATGGCGCGACATGTACACTCAATTCAATAGCATTGTGCGTAAAATTAACATTATCTGGCATTGAACATAAAAATTGTATGTTCTTGTTTAATCAACTCTCCTAAGTACAAAATTATGGAATCTTGTGTTCTTAATTCACATTTCAAAGATTATTAAAACGGATCATTTAAAATTGATGCCAATAGATGGCGCATTTTTAATTTCTGAGGCATTCCACTCGATTGTCAAAATTTGCACTGTAACATATTTTGGTGCAAAAGACTGTAAAAGCGTGCAAAAAAAACAACTGTAAAACGAACCTTCACAGAATTTAAAGAAAAAAATATTCACGAACCTAGTAAACCCTTTTACTTGCAAGTCGCTGCTAACAACATCTATTGCCGTGAAACGGGATCGAACGCGATTGATGTACTTACAAAAATAACAAGATCAAACAGATGTAAAACGCTGGTTAAGTCGGCACGGTTTCTTTGTATGGGATGAGGCATCTGTATGCTAGTATTATATTATCTGTGTTAATACTAACACTTTATAACCGGACATAAAAAATTACCAGAGTTTACTGTACATGTCTGCGTACCCCTTTAGAGCATACCGGGCGTGATGTAATGTTATAAAAAAGGTATAAACAGACATGCGATTGCAGCAATCCCGAGAGATTTGTCGTCATTTTTTGAGAATTTCTGTTCCATAACGCCGAAGTTCTTCATCAGGTATTCACCAAATTTAAATGGGAACAATTCGGTAACATACCGTTTCATACAAAACATAATTAACAAAGTCGGACCTCATTTGATGGAGTTATCAGTGAAAATATAGGAAAAAAATAACCGGCCAAGTTCGTGTCGGACTTCGTAAATTTAGGGTTCCGTACAAAAGAAAAATCGGCTTTATCAATAAATTTGTATTTTTTAGTAAAGTGTACGTAATGATAAACATGCCACAATTTCAATTTCGTAGGTTCAATGGGGAGTTAAAAAATTCTTCGGAAACAAAATTGTGTGACAGACGACGGACACGTGAGGGACAGCTATAGGGCTCCGTTTGGACCCTTCTGGTACGGAACCCTAAAAAGCAACAGTCGAACAACCTCATCCTTTTTCGAAAGTCGGTTAAAAATTACAGTTACCCTGACTCTTGACCTATCGGCGAAGGGCGCTGATTTTAAGAGATTCTTCTCTTTGAAACTTTTACCACTGAAACTTTTATTTTTGGGAAACTCTGGCCCATTTTTTGACTTGACTTATTAAAAGTAATCACGAGTTACTTCACCCCTATATCCTGATTATTTTCCCTAAAGCGATCGATGAACGACCAGTTAGAATTGTTCAAACTGGTATTATTAGGTATTATAAAAAAAAACTGGCCAAGTGCGAGTCGGATTCGCGCATGAAGGGTTCCGTACCATTATCCCAAAAAACGCAAAAAATCACGTTTGTTGTATGGCAGCCCCACTTAAATATTTATTTTATTCGGTTTTTAGTATTTGTTTGTAGCGGCAACAGAAATACATCATCTGTGAAAATTTCAACTGTCTAGTTGTCACGGTTCATGAGATACAGCCTGGTGACAGACAGACAGACAGGCAGACGGACCGCAGTGTCTCAGTAATAGGGTCCCGTTTTTACCCTTTGGGTACGGAACCCTAAAAACATGTTGGTTTAAATGTTTATTTTTTTTGTCCTAAGGCAAGCAATGCAGCTGGAAGCGACACCAGCCGTCTCCGTCTGGAGGTGTGCGCTGACGAGGCTCCAACTGGCGAGGATCCCCCGACCTTCCTGCGACGTCTGCAGGACCTCACCGTGAAGGTCGGGACCAGGACCCGGTTCCTCGTCGAGATCGTCAGTTCCACCGAGTGTAAGGTAAGTCGAGTTCAAAAGACATTTAATTGTAATAAAAAAAAATATTATTATTTCTTTAGAGAAGATTTTCAATAAAACATTTAAGAGGGGACTCTAGTGAGACTTTCTCCATACAAAAACATTCTGCTGTTTTCTTCGTGGATAATGCCTCTATAGCAATGATTTTTCCCCATAAAAACTGGGTCTAATTAGTACGTGCCCCTATCATTTCCTTTTTTCAAAAACATAATCACTAAAATAAATATGACAATCCAAAAACCCGAAAAAAATGCCCGTTTTTACCGCCATGTTCAGACGGCTTTCAGACAAAATTGATAGGTTTTTAAGAAAAAAGAAAATGATAGAGACATAGATATACTTTTCCTCTAAATTTTGATATAAGAATTATTTAGATCAGACCAGTTTTCATGAAGGAAACAGCAGAATACGAAACGTCTTTTAGTCAAAGTTTTTGTAGGTCAAATCAGCCTGAGCTGCAGTTGTCCCTTTCGCACTTTACGGGGTGAGGTTGGAGGTGACGCGACGGCAATAGTTTCTTCAAATACCTATTTTTCAAATTCCTATTGACTAGAGTCCGCAAGAAAAAAACGTATGTGTTATTGAACACCTGGAAGTGGGTCAATAACTTGCAAGCTTTGATACACATAGAAACCGGGACTGGTGAAACTAAATAAAAGTTTGCAAAAACAAAATCTAAATCGCTTCATCCGTTTGGGAGGTACGGTGCCACAGACAGACAAACCATTACAAGGACAGTCAGATACACTTCAAAATAATCTCTTATATTGACTCAATGTTTAGTGGGTGGTTGAAAATCTACTGCAACGCAAAATTTAGCGTGCATGCGTACAGTACTTGCCAAATTTCTTGGCCGTACTGAAGTTAGCTACAATGGCTGCGCAGTGGTAAATCTCATACAAAAACAGCACCGCGCCGTGTCTTACGCATCGGCAAGCCAACTTCAGGCAGCCAAGAAGTTTTTGCCACGTTACGGTCTAAACACACGGACTGCATATAAACTGCTGCTAGCTAGAAAACTGCAACTTTTGTGTAATAATATCAGTCTATTACTATCGCTATGAGAGCAGTGGTGGCCCAGTGGTATCGGCTGCGACTTACAAGTTGTAGGTCGTGGGTTCGAGCCCAGGCAGGCGCTTTACTTTGTGTAAATTATTTCATCACCACTGCTCTCAAAACGGTGAAGGAAAACATCGTGAGGGAACCGGCATGTCCTAGAACCAAAAATTCGAAGACATGTGACATCCACCAACCCGCTCTGGGCCCGCGTGGTGGATTACGGCCCAGTCCCTCTCACAGAGAGGAGGCCTGTGTCCCAGCAGTGGGAACATTAATAGGCTGATGATGTGATGTGATTACTATCGCACTGCAGGACAAAGGCCTCTTCTCATACAAAGAAGGCACGAACATTAATCACCACGCTAGCTGAATGCGGGTTGGAGATTTCAGACTTATATTTTCTCTAAAGTCAAGGTTTCCTCACGATGTTGTCGAAGAAATGCTCCAAAAACGCAGCGCAGAAGGTGTGCAGTTCTAACGACCCTTAGCTGAGCGATTCATTTGTTTTCGAGCCACGTATTCATGCGCACCGAGGCCTTCACACGATCCTGTGGCGTTTCGTGGTGTTTTGATACAAAACGAAGTTACGTACACGTGCATAAAATTTAGTTGTGAATGTTGCCCTGGCTTTTGAGCGTCAGGTTACGTATCCCTAATCTCGTTTATTGTTTTCGGTGGTCTTATTAGCCGTTGTAGTGGATACGAAAATTTGTGGTGCATTTTGATGCAAGTAAGCAAAGTTTGTCATTGTAACAGACTTAAATTATCAAACGACATTTTTAACACGCTTACTAAGAAACAATAAATAATGTTTCTTATGTTTGAGAGAAATAGCTCGCGAACCGGCGCTAGTTTTAGAGTAAGTGTATTGAAAACATATAAATATGTAATAAATAAAACTAATGAACTGAAAATTTATAAGTACGAGTACTGCTAAAGTAATAAAGTTTAAAATAATAGCAGAGGCGAAGCTAGGTAACCAAAGGTACATAAAAAACTGGGGCCCTAGCTGAACTGTTAAGGTTATGCAGGCAGGCATATTATACGTTGGGGGATTACATCGCTGATAAAAATGCTTGGCTCAGCGCTAGTCCAGCTCCACAGTCACTAGGGCACAATAACAAGTTATAAGCAGAAAAGTTCTGAAGTATTGTTGGACCTGCTGAAGACTGTATGAACGTATTTGTGTTGTATAAACTCAATTTATTTTTATATTATATAACTGCACAGCACATATGTGAGTACTATGTACCAACTGTAAATCTACCATTTGCTTTACCTTTGTTGTCGTACGTTGACTTCAGTGTGCCCTGGCAGTTGATAGTGTGTCATGCTCTCTCTGATGTCTCTCTGATGGCGGCACATGTGTTGGATCATTCGGTTCCCTTCATGATGGTTGAGCTGAGTGGTGCCGATCCATGTGTCATGTTCGTGAACGGGCGCCATCAGTTGGGATTGGTCATAACTAAGCTGCCTCCGCCTGTTTTTAATTACCTAATTATTGTATTTTTAATTGTTTGTTTTACTGTAGAAGCTTTTAAGTGCGTCACTTTTTTTGTTTTTTTTTTTACATCGTTCTCGTTACATGTATGTATATTTTTTTTTTTTTTTCTACAAGATAATATAACAAAATACTTGTAAAACACATTTTTTTTAAAAGAGTATGTGTGGAGTTTCTTGTCCATTCTTCTCCACAACAAGCTACATTGCCGAATGGACGGTAGAATCAATTACCCCCAGTTTCCCAGCTCGGAGTTGTCGGGGGGTTGGTGTGGCGGGTTGTCGGGCGCGCTTTGTCTGCTGTGATTGGTTGAATGAATTTTCAACAGCCAATCGCAGCGGATAGCGCTTGCTCGACGGTTTGTCGCATTGGTTCTCCGATGATTTTGGGCTGGGCAACTGGAGGTTAGTATTAGAGTCAAGTTTTTTTTTTTTGACGTTCGAAAGTGCCGCTTAATGGCCTAATTGAATAAATACATTTAGATTTTTGATTTTTGATTTTGATTTTTTCGATTATTTCAAAATATAAATATCATCATCATCATCATTTCAGCCGAAAACGTCCACTGCTGGACATAGGCCACCCCCAAGCGTTGCCATACTGACCAATTTTTTTTTATTACCAAGCTACTTTATCATAAGCAAGAACCTGATTTAGAATTCTGACTATCTCAGGCTAACTTTGAATATTCGCTTCAGAATCACGAGAATTTAAAATGTAGCTGTGCACGAAGCGAGCTAGAAAATTTAAAAATTAATAATCTTGCCTCGGATAGTTAAGATTTTCTTATACCATTCATACCGATAGATAAAGAACCTCAGCTTAAAAGCGACAGAACTAAGGATATAAGAGCAAGTGAAGTGAGCTCGAAAATGTTTGCATCTCACCTCTAATAGGTTAAATTTTCTCTTTACGATGATCTTTGTGGATGTATAACAGATATCGCATTTGTAAAGTTTTAGATGCATAATTGACGTCATTCAATACATGGTGTATGAATTCGCAAAGCAACACATACTCGAACTAACTAAACTTTTTAAAGTGCTGCCCGATTTGCCAGTGAATTTTGTGAGCAGATTTCGTTTGTTTGGTTGAATGCCATTATTTATTTATTTATTTTCAGCCTGTTCTGTTACACTTCAAGGCAAAGGCCTCCCTTGCGTCCTTCCAATCCTCCCGGGGTAATTGGCAATTCAATGCGATTCCCAAAAAAAATATGCCAATTATGCAAAGTTGCGACAAGAAAAATAATTCCACACAAGCTGCTATCTAATGGCAAAATGGTTGGACATTTGCCTATATTATTTCATGTGAGTGGCTATGATTCAAATCGTGTTGCAACCTATTTTATTCTATTCTGAAGATGGGATAAATTATCGCTAGTTTTTGACGTTGCTGGTTAGGGTTCCAGGGTTCCCTGAGATTGGGGGCCCCGGTGCACGGCACCGGCTAGCCCTCTGATAGCTACGTCCCTGAATAATAGGCATCACGAAATGTTTCTATAATATATATAGAGTTTTATGAAATATAGAAACCCAGTAAAGGCCAATACTTGTTAACTTCACAATCGTCTTGGTTCAACCTTCAGTAAATTGGATTCTATAAGCCGTTTTAAGGCCAATACTTCATTATGTATTATAGTAAATACCTCTTCAGAAAAGAAAATAAAACACTGGGTGGACTTTCATTGCGCTCCGATAGAGTATTGATTAATATTTAAACTGGATTAACCCATTTTGCTTCATTCAGATAGAGCAGCGTTTCTTAAACTGTGGTTTCCGAACCCCTTGGGGTCCACGAGTACTTTTATGGTGTCCGCAGTCTCATATATGGACCATTTAAGAGTAATAAATAAATGCCACCAAAGATCTCGTAACCGATACTTAGCACGGCATACGGAAATATCAGAAGAAGCACTGAAACATTTACTGACTTTCTGAACCACTTCCCTCTGTGTAATGTATATTCTCTTCTCTTGTATATACTTAAAACAAATACAGAAAAAGACAAGAGGAATCCGATTTGAGATTACCTACAGCTAAGTATTAAAATCAACTAAAAAGTCTCTAGTTTAGTTGCAAGAGAGCAGTACTGTAGTTTATTTTTTGTATTTATAGTACATTAATGAATGGTCCGAAATTTACTGCCGTTTTTTTATTAAGGTGGTCCTTAAATTGTGCACGATTTCCTTGGGGGTCCGTGGACTGAAATAGTTAGGAAACGCTTATATAGAGGTATAGAAAGATAGTAAAAATCATGTGCCCTTATAATCGCTGATTAAAGTTACGCTAAACTTAAAACCTCTAAAAATGTATGGTTAATACATGTTGTAACTTTTCTCAGAGTTTTTTGATAAGAGGTATTTATTAATTAGACAGAGAGACAAGCAAGTTGACATTGACAGCGTTAAAGATTGTCAAAAAGTTCAAAATGTCCCGAATCTGTCCCGAATACTATAGAATTTTGACAATCATTATCGATGATAGAATATCAGTTTGTCTAGAAACTTCTAACAGAAAACCCTGTATCGATTATCTCAAATCCAAAATAGAAATGTTCAAATAGCTTTCATAAAGTTGTGACACCTCGCTGAGTCGTACGCCATTTTATTAAAGCAAAACTAAGCCTTTTCTTAAACAAAACAATTTTATTTTTATTTTCGCACCTTTTTGTTTGTAACGGTTGAAATAAAATTCTGCCAATCCTTCTCTGTTGTGTACTAAAACAGCAGGCGTTTAGGATTAAATTTACACTTTTAAAGCAGTCGAGTTTATTTTTATTTTTAAATTAACTTTTTTTATTTATAACTTTTTATTTTTTGTCATGCTAGGTACATTTAAACATTAAGTATTATTTATTTTTGAAATCACCTCTTAAAACCCTTTATTTTTCTTAACCCCCCCACACGATGGGTCTGGAAGAAAAAAATTGGGCCTCCACAATATGGCGCTCAAAATCGACCATTTTTCTATTTGCCTATTTTAATATGACACTCGTATGGTTAAGACGAATCGATTGACGTAAGAATCATCAAAATCGGCCAATATGTTTGGTCTCTAGAACGCTACATAGAAACAAACATACATACATAGACTGATAAACACATCACCCTCCTTCGGCAGTCGGATTAAAAGCGTTGATTTCCTTTCTAGATGATTATAATTTAAGAACCTTTTTTACCAAGTCGGATACGTCAACCGCATTGTTTCTATATACTACTTTTGAATAATTAGTTACATTTCTTATGTAAAAGAAAAGGAAATTTCTGAACAGGTTTCTGAATCAAGCCACATATTAGAATAGAATATACTTTATTGTACACCATCAAAGTTAAACACATTTACAAGAAAAACTTATTTATACGGTTACAAAGGAGATCTTATCGCTGACAGCGATGTCTAGCTGACAACCTTTGGATGGACTGATAAAACTAATATCTATCTTCTTCTTCTTTATTCTTTTTTAATAAACTTTGCCCCACACTAAGAAATTCTTCTTGTAGGTATCTATATCTTGATATTATAAGTTTTGTCCTATCTGTTTGAGGGTATGCCAAAGTATTTGGGTTTACTCCATCATCTCACATGTTTCATTCAAAACTACACGTACATAATGATAGTCTAAGATTATTTTTCAACTTTACACTGAAATATCATCATCAGCATTTTAATGTTTCCACTGCTGGGACCATAGCTGGGACACACAGAGGGAAATTCACTGAAATATGGGAGTTATAATTCAGACATAAATACTCGTAGGTAGGACGTAAGTGGGTATATTTGTTGCCTGTCTTGAGCCAAAGTCCGTCATCGAGGCCAATAATTTGGCACATAAAAGCTTTTATCCCCAAATTTACAACTAAGGGCTACATTCCATTTAACCCAATAAAACTAAGATCGAAATAACATTTTGAATTTAATTAAAAATAAATTTATAGTACGTGACGAAAATAACCGCCAGCATAGGTTTGCGTCGCGGTGATACACAGAATTAAGACCATTGAGTAAATGTCTACTACCTTTGATTAAAAACTCTCTTTGGCCTTTACCATTTTTGCCACTCAACTTTTTGCCCAATTCTCTGATAAATAAATACAATTTGAGTAAAGAAATACATTTTTAACTCGCTAAAGAAAAATATAATGTTCGAGCATTTCGGCAATATTAATACTTGGAAATATAGGTCCTATGCAAAGTGTATATACAGATGTTTAATAGCGGCTGTTTTTGTATAAATGTATTTATTATTCGCTTTAATAGATACCTACCTACATATTACTACTTTTGAAATTCGGACGAACTCGTTGAAAGTGAACCAAAAAGAATGCATGTGTCCAAAACTAATGACCGTGTGAAAAACAATAATTGAGACAGTCTGTATAAAAATACGAGTGATAAAATTCTCGAGATACAAAAATATCTAACATCTTACCCACGCATTTCCTTTATTGTTTAAAGAAAAATGCAATAAAACATTATTACTCTGGGCACTGTTAATCAATTATGCAAGACGACTAACTACCGTCTTAGTATGTAGATACATTATAATGACCATTGAAGAGCAGCCAACTCCGACCAAACAGAAGTTGGAAGGAGTTTTACAAATCGTCGACTTTTCTTTCGCGTCTCGTAAAACCCACGTTTACCCGTAACACTATTTCATTAACGCCACGCATGAACCTTGAGAAACATCGGAATGTCCAACAAACGCTACCCGTGACATAATTCGTCTATTTCAAACCGCATCCGTTGTAAGTATTTATAATCTGTTATTCAGTTTCGCGCGCTTCTCTTAGTCTTGACGTTGACAGCTCCCGGAAAAACGAAAATGGCGTCGGAAGCACGCGAATTATGAAAAGGGGTTATTTTTAAAATGATTTGCGCGGATTCTTTTACTGAAAATAAGCTTTTTATGTCAGTCAATTTATTAAAACTATTCGAAGTTCGACCGTAGTTCATATTTTTTTTGAAATTTCAGCTTTCTGCGCAGATTAAAATAAAGTTTATGATATAATAGCACTTACTGCAGGAGAAAGGCCTCTTCTCATTCAGAGAAGGCACAATAATTAATCACCACACTTAAAGGGTACAGACAAAAAATAGGGAATGTTCTAAAAAATTATTTTGAGAAAAACGCAGTTAAAAGTTTAGAAGTATGTAATTTTTATCCCCTTCTTTACCGGTATGTCATGGACATTCCCTGTTCTTTTCGTTTCGCCATAAACAAAAATGTATTTTTGGCGCCTTACGTTTATTTTTAAAAACAAGTTTGTGATTGGAAATAAAACTACCATAGATAAAGATTTGCTTGCCAATACTAAATAGAAAATTTAAAACTTGTGACATTCCCTGTTCTTTGCCTGTACCCTTCAATTGCTCAGTGCTCTGAATATTGGTCCAGCAGCTTTACTGCGTAATAAATTCGGCAATGCAAAGGGCCAAGAATATTAACAATTGACCAATTACATGCGAGATGAAATTTCCATCTATGTGATTGGTCGATAATTCATACTCTTTGCCCTTTGCCTTGCCGAATTCAATTGCAATAAGCCTACAGGTTTCCTCACGACGACGTTTTCCTACACAATCGCCAGCGATGTCTAGGCTAAACTTAGAAAGTGAATTGAAAAGATAAACTATAGTTAAGCCAAATCTCACACTCTTCCGTGTGCAAAGCAAGCTTAAAAATGTACAAAGTTTGCTCTTCCCATATTTAAATTTAGATTAATTTCATTGCCACTATAGCAATATTGAGCAGTGGTGGCCCAGTGGTATCGGCCGCGACTTACAAGTTGTAGGTCGTGGGTTCGAGCACAGGCCGGCGCTTTACTTTGTGTAAATTATTTCATCACCACTGCTCTCAAAAACGGTGAAGGAAAACATCGTGAGGAAACCGGCATGTCCTAGAACCAAAAATTCGAAGACATGACATCTACCAACCCGCACTGGGCCCGCGTGGTGGATTACGGCCCATTCCCTCTCACAAAGAGGAGGCCTGTGTCCCAGCAGTGGGAACATTAATAGGCTGAGGATGTGATGTGTGATGTGATAGCAATATTGTAATGCTTTCACAATGATTAAATGCAAAATTTTAACATTTTAATCTCTTGACGCTTGACCATTTAACAGAAATGCAGCAGTGGTTGATGTTCACGTGTAGTTATTCGCAATATAAACATTATTTTGCTCGAAAATTAATTAATAAAATCCAATATTGTGTCTCTTAATGAAGCGTGTAATTTAATAAAAGCGGGCGTGGATGCGAACTCATGTTATATGTGTTGGTCAGTTGTGTCAGAGGCAGTTATTGATATTAATATTTTACTTTTGATTTATGTAGGTAGGTAAAGTTGTACATCACATTGTGCCCTTTATGTACGTGCGTAAAATATTGGCATATTAGTCCGGTCAATTAAGACATCCGAGGGTACAAAAATTTGCACGCAGCTGAAAATTGATAGGATTGTTCAAAACACCATCATAAATGAAATCTAAAAAGTCCTCTTTGATCCGACGAAAAATTGGAGATCAGATAATTAATTATCTATAAAAAAATGTCTAAATCCTTTTTTTCCTACGAGCCACCGTTTTTGAGATATAACGATTCAAAATGTTTAAGAGTTGTAATCGCCATTCAATTACAATTTTTGTCTGGCCTAATTTAATGATAAAATTTACCGTTTTGCCGATAATCGCGAAAACCCCGTTTTTGTGACCTTTGACCTCGAGTAAATTTTTTTCCAGGTACGATGAGAACTTTTTAGATTTCATTTATAATGGTGTTTTGAACAATCCTCATAATTTAGCTGGGTGCGATTTTTGGAAAATCACTCCTATTATTTGGTCTGATTTGACTGGACTATATTACAGGTAGGATATTTGAGACGGGGCAATAACGTATTATAATTATTATTTAATTAGTTCTATCCTACTTTAACTATATTTGATATTTTACACTGGATCACTGCCCTCTATTAAGAGCTATACTTATCATCACTCAAATGTTTACTGTAAGAACACTCAATTTAGAGTTAAGCTCTCCATTGTACCGGCGTTTTGTTTTCCCTGTGTAACTGTTTTTTTGGTGTACAAATTAACCGCAGGTATCTAAATTAACCGCTATATCTTTAGGAAAACTTTCTGAGGAGACAGACTTAACTTCTTAAGTAACCACAGATTTAATAAAACGGTCAGCAAGAAAACGGGCCATTAACACAAATTATTATCATGATACCAATGGATCCTGTTTGTAATAATGATAAAAAAAAGTGAAGCTGATCTTTAAGCTATTGATAAGCCAGAAATTGCAATAAAACTTTTCTGCAACAGTTATGGTAGGTACTATAATTCCGTAATAGGTCAATGAAATAAATTATTTTAAGAGAAAAGTATAATATTTGTACGCTTGCTTGCAGGCAGTGTACAGTTACATTTAGGCTGTGAGATCTTTCCTTGTGAACATTGTTTTTCTCGCGAATAAACATTTTGTTTTATGATTAATAATATTTATTTTACAAATAGGTTAAAAGACATTTTGTTTTCGATTTGATTGACCTAGCATTACTACCCGTCTCAACCTCTCCTGTATATTAATTGTTGCATTCAATTCAACTCAAGCATGAATTAGTACATCATTGTCCTGTTTCCGATGTACCTGAAACAGTGTCCATCCAAATAATTAGCTCGTAATCGAACAAAGCGATCCATAATGACGATACCAAGCCACTGGGCCGACAATCCATTGACTGATGATTAGCATAATGTCTCAAGATTCACTACCGGGCAGAAAGTCTACGGCGATACTAACGTACGCGTATATACGCGTCGTTTATGCGTTCTAGTCAAAACTTTTCGATCGCAACGTCCGTGGAAGTTTTGGAGTGGTTTGTCGCGTAAGCACACTGCGCTTAAGACGTTCTTGCCGCTAATAAGTGAAACTTGGTCTATCCTGCGGCCTGCCAGGGTGACTTTTGTAGCCATACAGTTGCTAAATAAATACGATATAGTCGCCATGCTGTAGCAGGTCATATTAGGATTCTGCATCGTGACTAACGCGATACAGCATTGATAGATACGCGATTCTTCAACGCTACAGTCACGCATTTCCATTGATACAGTCGCGCGACGGTATCTATTCAGCAACGCTTCTGCATCGGTATAGAAGCGACACTGTTTGCATTGATACAGTTGCACGTAAGCATCGATACAGTCGCGCGTTGCCAATGCGTACGCCGCCGTGGACAACTTTAGGCCAGGTATCCACCAAAGCGGAGAGGAGAGGAGACGAGAGGAGATGTGTTTTGAATAACCAATCAGATTTCGTTATTGCTACATCTCCTCGCCGCTAAGCTTCGGTGGAGATGGATCAAGCGGAGAGGAGAGGAGATGTCTCATTGTTCTATAGAATTTTGTACCGCGAGCCAGCAGAGCGGAGATGTGTGTAGTAGTGTAGATGTCTTTACTGATTTCGAACTATCACATCTCCTCTCCACTACGCATCTCATTTCCGTTTTAGTGGAAATAACCTGCCAGTTTCGCAGCACATCTCGTCTCGTATCCTCTCCTCTCCGCTTTGGTGGATACCGGGCCTTAAATCTTGCCATCTCGTTAGACAATGCATATCAACATCACTTCAATTTTCAATACCTACTTCATAACCTGAATTGCTACAGCAAACTTAATATTCCGACAGAATTGCCAATGCTCTGCGCTTTCCTTGGTGAAATACTATTGTTTTCATTTCTATTGTATCATTTAAAACAATAGGGCAGCTGCCTATTGTTATAAATAATACAATTGAAATTAAAACTCACTAGTTATGAAGGGCGAAATTGCAATTAAAATTGAGTACAGAAGATTCTCTGTTACTCTAAGTATTTTACCAATATTTCAGTTTTAAATGCAATCCAATTGTTGGATGCTTTATTCTGAAAATGATCTTAGATTTTAGCGAAAGAATTCAAAGCTCTGAGGTTGCTGCTTTATTTTTTATCATTTTCTGACCAAAAAATTTAGTTTATTGCAGAATACAGATATATCATTAGTTCGCTGTAAATAAATATTCGTGATTGTAGGTTTGAACAGTTCCTAATATGTAATAGTAAATATTATCAATAGAGCTATGAGGTTAATAGTTGTTTGTTTGTGCGACGTATTGCGTATAACTAAATAAACGGTGTAAGTGGTTCATGAAGATATTCAGTTTCGCTATCTGTTTTATTTTGTTTGATTGAAATAAATTGGCTGTGGAAATGATTCTGCAGTCAATATTTTTCAGCGTATAACGGCTCACTTCCAATCACAACAGCTCCGGCGTCATTACGACCTTCTTGCCGCGATCAATGGTTTTTCGGACTTGTCATCAGTCAAACATTTATCCATGGTGTTTATAATTTTTTTCCGTATTCCGGTAACGCTTCCCGTATAATAATAATAATCCATTTTATTTGTGAGAAACCCTCTTATTCTTGCGAATTAAAGTAATAAATACACTATTACCAACACAAAATCTGACCTATTTGGAATCTGACCTAGTTGGGATCTAACCTTCATCGCCAAAACCTTTTTTCCTTTCCTAAGATAATAGAAATCAGCAAATTTTGTTTTAGTTTTATGAATGCGAAAGTTTTAATGGATAAATGTAAAGTTACTCAATCACGCCAGAACGGCTGAACGGATCTGGATAAAATTTGGCACTGATATAGATTATAGTCTGGAATAGCACATAGGCTACTGCTTATACCGGTACAATGTTCCCTTGGGATGATAAAATACTACTAATACTATTCACGCGGGCAAAGCCGCTGGCAGAAGCAAGTTTATCATATTTTTACATATAAATATCCGCATAGGTCGGAACCGGTCGGCAAATCTGCATACGGAGAGCGCGCCGCGGTTAGTCGTGAAATTTAATACTAGTGCAAGGTACCAGGCGCTCAGATAATGCAAGAGGAGTTTATAACTGTTCCCACCACGGGCACAGCCTACATTGATCAGTATTCCATCAGTCTGACCAACTGTTCTGTACGGAACGCCGAAACATATTCGTAGACTGTGGCGCCATACGTCAATTAAATTGTAGTACGACATTACAGTACATCCTGCATTTCACTCGTATACCGCTAGAGTAAGCGGAGAAACAGACGGAGGCAGAGAACGACTTTCTTTTGTAATTTTAAGAGCTTATTTAGGGAGATAATTATGAACACTGTATAAACTACATAAATTTAACCTATATCAAAAACTACTAACTAACTAAGCCTAAATTGGGGGGTAATCTGTGACTGGCAGCATTGCCACGTTCGATGGCATGCGATGCCATGGCAATGCTTATCCTCTGAACGAGGTGAAAGTGGTTGTGCCAAGCGAAGTGTCATCTAGGCCTTTGAATAATGCGTGAGCACTCGGACCCCACGGACCAACAGTCTCAACCACAGACTGCTCAAAAATATACTAGAATTAAAATTATAATTTCTTTATTTTTTCTTTCCCAGGTGACATGGTTCCGCAACGAGCGTCGTCTCCTGGAAGCGGAGCGGGTGGCGCTGGCCCGCGATGGCAACTTTTGGTGTGCAGACGTGGCAGCCATCAGCGTGGACGATGCTGGACGGTGGACATGCACCGCGGAGAACGCTGGTGGTCGGGCCAGCTGTTCTGCGCATCTTAATGTACTTGGTGAGTTTTTTGCTGCTTTAAGGAAGTCTTTCGTCGTCACCATTTTTGTGATGCCCCTCGATAACGCCGTAAATGTCAGCTGAAAGCTACACTGCAGAATATAGGCCACAGGCATCATCGTCTTGTGTATTCAGTTTATGGGATGCATTATTTACATTAGGAATGTAATAGGCTCCACAAGATGCGTTACTTAGTAATTATTCATTCGCTAATGTAATGGACCAATAGATGACCCCTGTAACACAGGAATTACATATCATGGGGGTCATTGATCGTGTATTTTGTACCTCACCAATTGCATCCTAAGATAAGTGTCATCGGTAATTCTGTACTTTTTGTCAAATAAATTATTTACTTTTACTTATCTTAGTTTTACTTAAAAGTGTGATAATGAGGTAAATATGATTTACGAAGTCGACACGTAGCGTTATTACGCTACGTGTCGACTTCGTAAATTTAATTTCATTAGGAAAACTTATTAGGTGTGCAAACTGTCTCTTTTTATTATAAAAATCTTAGCAAAAATAAGTGCGTGTCGGACTTGCGTAGTCCGAAACGCAGTTGGCCGGTTTATTTAGGGTTCCGTACCAAATGTAGAATCTACGCAGCCCGCACCATTCGGTTGTACGCATTTGACCACAAAAACAAGTTATGCTGTTAAACAAGAAAAATACTGATTTATCAATATGTTAGTAAAATATACGTCATTAAACATTATCACCAAATTTCTAATTCATAGGTAATTTCAAGTTCATTGTGTTATATGGTGTTATTTGCTGATGATCTTTGATATTTAAAAGGTCACAAAAATCATGATGATGTGAATAACGCTATTCATCAGGTCCAAAATTTATTTACGGTAGACAATTTGGTAGGTACTTAATGAAAAAAAAAAACAAATGTATTAGATTCACGTTGCCGAATGTTAGAAATAGCGAATGCGACATCATATTGAATGTAAAAACCGGCCAAGTGCGAGTCGGACTCGCGCACGAAGGGTTCCGTACCATCATCGTAAAAAAACGACGAAAAAATCACGTTTGTTGTATCGGAGCCCCACTTAAATATTTATTTTATTCTGTTTTTAGTATTTGTTGTTATAGCGGCAACAGGAATACATCATCTGTGAAAATTTCAACTGTCTAGCTATCACGGTTCATGAGATACAGCCTGGTGACAGACAGACAGACAGACAGACAGACAGACCGACAGACAGACCGACAGACAGACAGACGGACCGCGGAGTCTCAGTAATAGGGTCCCGTTTTTACCCTTTGGGTACGGAACCCTAAAAACGGGACTATATAAATCAAAAAGTTTCCCTCAGAATCCCTCTAGACCACTACTCGTAATTACAATGGGGGCCTCACATTAAATCTCTTGCGGGTCGGCTCAGCCGGAGCTCAGTCGCTTATGCTGTTAGAAAGATAAGACAGTTAACGGATTTAGAAACCGCACGTTTGGTTTAATTTAGTTACTTTCACAGAATTTTGTCATACGGTATTCTGCTGTGGGGTTGGGCGGCTGCAGTCGATGGGCGGCTGACATTGAATTAATATTTATATTGCAAAAGAGAGCTGTCAGAGCCATAGATAAGTTAAGTCACCGAGAATCTCTTAGGGCAGGGATGGCGAACCTGTGGCACGCGTGCCTGTGGTGGCACACGACAAAATATTTTGGTCACGCTAAAATGAGGTGCCTAATCTATATATATAAAAAGCAATGCCACTTTTCTTTGTAATTTTATAACTCAAGAACGGGCTCACCTAATCAAACCAAATAGCTAAAATGGCTTTGTTCGGACTATTTCGTAGATGGTTTTTTTTTCAGTAGGTAGGGTAGTTATGGTAGGTAGGTAGCTAGTTGACCGGAGCGAAGACATGGGGGTCAGCTAGTATTCTTTATTATAAATAAATCCTACTTTCATTTAAATACAACATAAAAAACTGTAAATAAATATTAGGTTTGCTGTAAGAATTTCTGAATACAAATAAAGAATTGATTAATTCATAGCATTTAGATTTTTATTTTATGTCAATTAATACAAAGTCGAAATTCTTTGGTGGCACTTTATTGTCACATAAAAAAATATAATTTAATTGGCACGTTTTCTAATAAAGGTTCGCCATCCCTGTCTTAGGGAGTTATTTAAAAAGTAATAATATTATGATGGTTTCTTGATTTACAATTTTGAAATTCTAGGAATAGGAATAATAGGAAAAAAGGAATAGGAAAAATATATATCTCTTTAGTAAAGTGAGGTAGTGGTCAAGCGCGAGCCCTATCTATAATAAAAAATAGGTAGTGATAGACATAGTATCTTGTCTTATTGGGTAGGTATTGGACTTTGATGGTTTCTCATTCCTTTGTTTTTCAATACAGTATTTATCTACTCAACGAGCTCTAAGAAACGATATACGATAACGAAAACATTTTTTTTTTGTTTTTTCTTTTATGGGAAAAATAGAAAACTATTTGTATGGCTTTGGGTTAACAAGATGCTTATACTGTGAACTTTTGAAGACTGTAGCTCCAACCATTTGGCTGTAAAACCCGTGTGACGGACGACGGACAGACAGACGGACACCTGAGTGACAGCAATAAACGGAACCCCCGTTTGGACCCTTCGGGTATGGAACCCTAAAAATGCCCTGGTTTCTATAAAATACAGACATTGTACACCGTCCCTTCCTCATGTTCATAGCACAATATTTCATGCCATCCTAAGTTATGAAAGCAAAACTGCAACAATATCTTACAAAAAAAAATCTTATTGCAAACATTTCTGTCCGCAGTACCAAAAGCGTACAAGCGCCCTGAATTCGTGGAAGAACTGCGCGCTCTCCTGACTGAACAGGGGACCGTCTCGCTGGAGTGCAAGGTGGTCGGCGTACCCACTCCCGTGCTGCGATGGTTCAAGGTAAGCGCCCTCCATTCGTGGAAGAAATGCGCGCGCTCCTAACTGGCAGGGGACATATTTATATACGTGTATTTGACCTATTTTACCATAATAATTACTAGACTTTCAATGATTTAATCAGCACGGCAGGTGCATTCACCTGCCATGTTGTCTCTTCATTCCCCGTTTTTGACTGGTAGAGAATGCCTAAGGTATTCGGTCCGCCCTTGTGCATGAAGTCTAAATAAATAATGGTTAGGTACATCACTATTATGAGGACCGTAAATATTATATCTTTGCCATCACATTCCATCTATATGTATAATAATGAACGCTCGTGCTATATATGTTATTTCAGAATTGCATGATCAAACTGC